>OU795040.1:52036810-53319848 GCA_917208275.1 Patella pellucida
TTCGGTACAATGATTTCTATTGTCCATGAATCTTCAAAGTTTTTCAGTATTAATGTTACAGATTACAGGGACATGAGCAGACAAAATTGAAAAAAATTGGGGTTTAACGGCCCATATTTCTGGAGTGTGAGCAAAATATTGCCACAACACAGTTGTTTGTCCAATTCCAAGTACCAAGGGTTCTTTTATATAGACTCCCAACAAATAGACATGACCTATTTGGGACTGAGAGAGAAAAGGAGTTAAATGTCTACTCAGACACAAACTAGGTCATTTTGGAACTAACATATGGTTTAATTTTATTTCAATAATTTGCTTGTGCGTGTAGGGGTCTTTGGCAGTTGGAGGAAACGGGAGGACTCAGAGAAAACCCACGAGGTTGGACGGGCGACCCTACTCCTTGTCACGTACAACCGAAGATTCGAAACCAAGCCAGTTGACTCAATGACAGGCTTTATGATACAGCACGCACGTGCTAACCATACGGCAATCCAACCCCCCAGGGACATATTTGGAAAAAGGATGAATTGTGTAAAAGGTATACATCATTTTAGGATCGTAATACTTCTGCCTGCAAATTACTGTATAAAATGTCATGGGGTTTAATTTAATGTCTTGTCATGACAAACCTTTGGTCATTTTGAGACTTATATAAATAATATGGATAAAAAATATTTCTATGGTCATGTGAGCAATTCAAGAGAGGTGAATTTGGCACAGACAACATTTGTTTCTGCCTAATCTTTATCATATCAAAGATTATTACAATTTGTACAGGTTTTTGTACTTCTAAAAGAGTACGCATCACAAGTGGAATCAGTAGGGTATTCTAGTTGGGAATCCAGTGCCTACTATAGTTTTGAGCACCCTATCTTATATCTTTATTTATTTTTATGGAGAGAAACCCACACGAACAATCATCACTATATGCACAGTGGTGGCCTCTGATACACCACAGTGCCATTCCATAGACAATTCTGTCACCAAACTCCTTCAAAGATCACCACAAAAACCATTATAACATTCATTCTAAAAAATCAAATTAACTCTTTTGTCAAATTGGCATTACAAGTAACAAGACTTCCGCAAAAAAACCCATTCCAATCATCCACCAAATTAATGCTCCAGGGTTCAAAGAACTGATTTGGTTGAGTAACCATGATTTAAAAAGCGAATTCCAGAGATCCGTTTGAGATCCATTATTCTAACAATCGCCTAGTTACAGTTACAGTTCTTTTATGCATCAACGGCTCCCATGAAAGATGTGATGAAAAATTAACCATGCTAGCTGTGGCATAAAAAAGTGAACACATAAAAAATGAGGGTGTTTGAAGCAACGTGAGCAATTTTTCAATCTAATTAAAGATTAAATGAATGCTTCGGTTAATGACTAAGTGACAATTGATGTTACATGATTTAGTCGTTTAAGTCTTATCCTGAGATTATTAGATTAACAATCAGCGTTACAATAGATTCTATGTTTTCCGTTATTATTCAATTATCGCTTGATAATCATCGATAATATGTGAATTGATAACAAGTAGAGACATAGAAATATTTTTATTGATTTCTATGATTTTCAATGGAATTCATTAAATAAGTACAATTGCCTTACGATTAATTGTAAACAGTGTACCGAAACGAGGTTATAATGAATGTAGTTACAGGCATTAAGTACAGGTCATAGTACATAATTACAAATCATTGACCTACAAAAATATCAGTAAGTAAAAATATCAGTAAGTTTTATCGCATAAATATCTTTATACAAAAGGTGACAAGTATATATTTACACAGACAGGTGCACTTAATAAAATATCACACAAATAAAAGCTAAGCTGTATTACCGTAATTGAATTGTATTTTTGGAAGATAAACTATTGGTTAGATAATCTCTTGACAATGATGTAAAGTAGATAATAATGGATACATGTAGAAAATAAGTAGTTCAATTTAAAAAACTTTGTGACCAGCTTATATAAATCTCACGAAATAATCTGGATTAACATCATCCAGGATGTATTATATTAATAGAAAAAAAATTAAACAGGGATCCTACTTTTTAGCACCAATCATACTAAGCAGGGCTTATGTCAGTTTTGCAACCCAAAGCAAATAGTTGCAGTCAGCTGCAAGAGTTCTTATGTCAATTATATCAGCAACTGAGGACAACTGGGAGCAACTGAATTTGGAGTGCTTATGTCGACTCGGAACTGATAGCAATCACACTTAACAGGTGTCTGTTAATTTATTCATCACATGATCAACAAAATGGTAAATAACTTAGAAGAAGCAACCCAAAGGCATGGTCGATCTTGCTACAATTATATTGGTGTCTTCGTTCGCTTCCATTTGCAACTCCAGTTGCAAGAATGATCATGTCGACTGCAACTAGTTGCCGCTAGTTGCAGCAAGTTGAACATGTGCAACTGACTGCAACTGTATGCAACTAGCATCAACTAGATGTAGTTGTAAGACTTTTTTCAGTGGCATTCAGTTGCATTCAGTTGCCGAAACGCCAGTTGCTTTCAGTTGCAAGATTGACAAAAGCCCCCCTTTATGAAGACAGGTTCCTAAAAAGACCTTTCTGATAATTCAGAAATTAAGCTTCCCAAAACAATGAACTTAGGATAGGGTTTAACATAACATTGTTATTTCAAGGAAAAATATGGAGTTTAAGGTTTGATCAACACAGTACTTTGGTAATCTGGAGACTAACATACTGAAATTTATTTCTTTTCATGCTAAAGAGTCAAGTTCCATAGCCAGACTTGTTTGTATGTCATTTAAATGTTATCCATCATATTGCAATGCTTTTCTTGGCATGCATGTAGACATTATTCCTGACAGTGTTATATGAAATGAGAGAGATCAACAAAATATTTAGCTCTGTCTTATGTAAAACACTGCTGGATGACATCTTGTAATGCATTTTACATAATGTTTTTTAGGAAAATAATGGCACCACAGACTTTTAAATTGCAATTATTCATATTAAAATGATAAATATGACATATTTCTCCAATAATTCAAAATAAAAAGAATGATATTGTCATGTTCACAAAATGGGAACAATGCAAATCTGATTGTGCATCAATCAAGAAGTATAATGTCCCCATAATTCAAATGGTTAAAATGTGAAATATCCTTAGAAAAAAGACAGTATCCGATATGAAAAAACACCAAATGGCATCTGTGTCAGAAAATAAATGCCATATACAGTTTTAATCTATAACTCATGGGTTCCTTTATCCCCATCAATCTGTTTAAAGATCCATAAAATATAACAGATTTCTAGAAATATAGCCTCCATTACCCATTACTATAATAGCACTGTTTAAAATTTGGTTTAGCTACCTACCTATTGGCATCAGCTGGGCTAATGAACAAGGGTATACACAATGCAGAGTGTTATTGTTATGATAGAATTTTTGTCCTGACACCAGCACCATGGCTGTATCATATTTTCATTTACGATTGTCAGAGTAGTAGTTTGCTGTGTCCGATCTCAAAAACAAGACACTGACAAAAAGGAACCTGGCAAAAAAATCCTGAGGAACTGAAGATTGAACCTTGGACCTACTGGTTAGTGAAACATCAATATACTCCCTGAGCCACTGTGCTTCCCATGAAATTAAATTTGCATAATAACTTAAATGGATCCTCTCTACATTATTATGTTTGACCATTTACATCTTCGAGCCTGGAGGTTCGGTGGTCAATCACTGCAGTGGCCGAGAAAGTTCATCCAGGTTTTCCCTTGTCAGTGATGCAGGATGGAGGGCCTGACAAAGACAGCTGTCTAGTCGTTCGGATGTGATAAAAAAAACGGGACCCTGTGTACACATTGGCGTGCACATAATCCCTTGGCAGTTGGAATTCGATAAAAGAGTAGGCTGTAGCGCCGCTGCCCAGACAAAATTTCCCTAATAGCACACTGTATGGTGTATGACCGTCCTCATTAGCTCATTTAAGGAGTAGAACAGTAGGTTACTAAACCCCATTTCAGTTCCATAAAAATCAGGGTTATTACAGCAGCTGTAAAAATGTGTCCATACATAGAATCGATACTATCAGCAGATGATAAATGCAACTCACACCTAATTATCGACATCTTTGAAAATGTCATTTGTCATTTCTTATAAATAATATATGAAGATTTACCATAAGAGGTTTCAAATTGAAGCAAAGGAAAAGCTCCTCTAATCATACATTTTTAAATGTTCAAGGAATCTAATGTGTAATTTTAAACAAGAATGGTCTAAAATTGTTGTCAACAATTAAAGCAATGCGGTTTGTGGATACATGTATGTCACTCCTTTTCAGTATACCCTTCACACAAAGATTTTCATTCATGTAGCTAACATCTTTGGATTAACTTTGACATTCAGGCTTAATGTTCACACTTTGAGCAGTGTTCTGTTTCCTAATTTGTCTTCTCAAGGCTATTCAGTTTTCTAACATGATTTGACAAAATAATTCTAAAACAGAAACATATTAAATTTGACGATCTTAAAAATAACACAATAACAAAATAAATCATTTTACTTGTAACTCTTTTAAACTATCTTTGACATTACAAACATAAATATTGTGAAATCTAGGCTTAAAATACATATAAAAGACACCTACTCAAATATTAAATCCTTTTTTACTTCATTAGGACGGATGCAAAACAGAAATGTCCTCACAAAGATCAACTTAATATCATAGTCAGACATAAGTCAGATAAACAGCTATTAAAATGTATTTAAAAATTTCAAAAAGATATGTAAAATAAAGACACCCACTCAACTTCTTCTAATTCATTAGGGAGAGAAAGAGAGAAATGGGGTTTAATGTCCACTTGACACAAACTAGGTCATTTTGGGACTAATCGTTCAATTTTATTTTAACAATTCACTTGCGCGTAGGGGTCTTTAGCAGTGGGAGGAAACCTGAGAAAACCCTTGATGTTGGACAGGTGACCCTACTCCTTGTCACGTACAACCGGGATTCGAAACCAGGCCAGTTGGCTCAATGAAAGGTCGTATGATACAGCATGCACATGCTAACAGCTTGCCCCCTCCCACCCTAATTCATTAGGAAAGAATGTAAAACAGATGTCCTCACAAAGATCAACCTTATATTATAATCTGAACCACGAAATTAAAATGCATTTAAAAATTTCTCAAAACATATCAGATGAAAACCACTCAATATCATTTCTTAAAGTAAAGATGAAGAATAGTAATTTACTTACAGACCAAGCCTCAAAAGTAAAATGTATGTGAAATGATACAATGGTTTTAACTACCATATATAACAAAGGTCACATCTTATGGTTGACCCCTGAAAACAAGTGATATCAGAGCAGTCTGTAATATTTACTTACCTTGTTGAGAAACAACAAACAAGACAGCTACTCCATCACACAAACATAAAACCGCTCATCTCAGAAAAAAATAATTCAGAAAAAAACATTCCTCATAACCCCACTTCGGTTCTAATTAAAAGTAAACCATTTTAGGGTAGGGATAACAATCCTGAGTGACACTTAACATCTCCATATAATACTACTGGTAGTAGTTGCTTGTTAACTGTTGGATAACCTGTGTGAACAGATTACAAAAACTTACAGTTTATTACCAACTGCTGCCATTAGATCACTTTTCATTACCATGCCTATCAGACAGTGAAAACTGGATGTGACACCTGACAATAGGAATTTTGACCTGTGAATCCTCAGCTACCATTTTATTCGGCCTGAGAATTTGTTTGGTTAAATTTAATGGCTGATATCTCTTCCATTATGTGTGGATTTCCAGGGCAGTCGGTCTACTTTAACTAAAGGTTCTGGGTTATTAACGGCCATTCTTGTTATAGAATTGTATCTGATTGGTATACTTAGTGTAATTATTCAATGGCTTTTATCTATTTCTGTCATCATTGAGGATAATTCAACGCTTATTTCTGCTTGATGAAGCAGAAATAGCATGGCTGACTGCCTCTTAAGGAAGTTCTTTAGCATTCAGTACTCTAAACAAACCTATTAAAGTCAGCAACACATTGACATCAACAACCTACAGTTTCAACAATAGCTTATAAATTATGGATATTTTATAACAAATCACAATGGATTAGTTAGTTTTATTTAAGAAACTACATGAAGTATATTCAAGATATATGTACATATGTATACTTATACTCATTCAATCATGGTATTATTAATGTATGTCTTTGTATACAAGTTATTAAAGGTGTAATTAAGTGTTAATATTCCTCTTTGTGATATACAAGTATATAAAATGAAACATTTTATTGTCAATGAAACGAGTTCAGTTTCTTATCATCCTCACCGTTTGGAATCCCATTAATAATGATAATAAACCAATGTTCCTGTCACCATTGACATTTTTCAAATTTGTACAGGAAACGGCTGTCCTATTACGTACATTATAAAACGGAAAAAACTTGATTAACAAGAAAAACATGTAAATACGTCTTGAACAAATTGCTTTCTCCTTTTTGAAATATTGCCACTCAAAATTATGTACAACTAAAATCACATATTTGCAGATAGGAAAACAGTCCCAATTTATAAAGTCAATACAAAAATCACTATCAATAAAATGGGTTAAATGTCAACTCAAATATTTACAGCAATTGTTAGATAATGCATGCTACTAATCTACCATAAACAATATAAGATCATATCTACTAGATTTAGATAAGATAAAATATTTTATGCTTTCAATCACTTATGATAATATAAGAGAGATATTTCTAGGATTTATCAGTTTTTATTTACAGATTTTTTCATTAAGAAAATTGTATTGAATCTCAAAAGGAACAATAACTTATACACTGTAACCTGGTTATCATTTAATCCCTGTGTGTTTATCTAGCACTAATTTCTTTCACATGGTTTAATATAAAATCTTTATTTTAAAAATTTGTAACAATCACTTACATCCTGATTGATTAATTTTGATAATGAGTGTCGAATTTATAAGTATTTAATTTCCTAACCACTGTTCGAAATCACTTGGGTTGTTTATATCTTAACAGTGATCAAGAAATTAAGCAATTGTAAATTGGACACTCATTATCAAAATTGATATGTTTTAAACTTAGCACAAGTTAAAATTAGATGAATTGGTGGGGTGATTTTAAATAATTTTTACAAATTTTTAAACAAGGATTTGATATTGAATGAATATGAAAAGAAATTAGTGCTAAATACACAAGATTAAATGATACCTGGATTACGGCGTTAATAAATGAATGAATGAAATGGGGTTTAACGTCCTACGCACGGCGTTAATAAATGCCATTTCAAATAAGTTGATTGTTGCTGAAGGAGAAAACTGAAAATACAGGAAAACCTACTTCATATAGATATTTCATTATTAAAGTCTAATATAATATTCCTGAGAGATACCTATCAGCACACATTTTGCTCCTGATGAGGTAAACTTTTCATCAATGTCTTGATGAGGATCTAAATCCTTGCCCTATAGAATAGATGAAAAGTTGAACCACTTTTTTTCAGGAAATTACCATCAGTAGTCAAACTAAACAAGATTGTGTCTATGAAATGTATGAAATTACTGACAGTACTTATAAAATAAAATATATGTATTTAAACATCAAAAGTTGTATGACAATAGTCCCCCCTACTAATTTATGTGACAAGACCAAATGCCTCTTTAACCAGCTATAAAATCAACAAGACAGGACATACCTGTTCTCTTTCATGTGAAGACAATCATAATAAATTCTCCACTGAACAAAGAAATAACTTTCCTTTCTAAACGGACAAATTGACAGACGCAAAAGGCGTACATAAATTGCAATAGTAAAGTAGATACTTGTCATGAAATGTTTATGGAAATTCAACTGACAAATTTTTCTGGCAAAATGTCATCAAATTTTTGATAAGAAATATTGAGCTACATGTATAATGTTATAATATACTATTATGTCTTTAATACATTTGAACCCTAATCTATAAGAATATACCTATGTGTACTATAATCTACATTCTTATATATATGAATATAAAGATATTTCATACAATCACCCTTACTCTAAAATATTTCAGTAAAAAGCCTGAAACATTTCAATGTTTTCAAAACAAACATTTGCAGTGTTATACCAATACCATTCATTTTCATTTCTCTTTGTGTAGTAACTTACTTTTCTAATACACAAGTGTTTATAAGGTTGTCTCTTTAGTACTAGATGAAGAATGCAAGCAAGATTTTTTTTTCAAATCCAGAAGAAAAATATTACTTGTGAAATATTAAAATGTATATATTGAGGTCAAGGGCAATAATTTAACATACAATTGAAAGGAGAGTCAAAAGTTTTGGTGACAGGGGCAATAACTCTGAGAAAAATCATTGAGCACTCTGAGATTCAGTTGAGTTTGAAAACATTACAAGAAAAGAAGTTATATCCACTGCTCTAAATAAGAGTAAGCATGACCTGCATCATGCATGATACATTTCTCTCCTTATAGATAAATGAGCTTACCTTCAAAATATATGTGTTGTTATAATTTTCTTAAATCCGTTTTAGTATCGAACTAATGTTCATATTTTGCCCTGAAAAGAAATAAAAACATAAATACTAGTACATATTAAGTGGATATGATTTGATATTCATATTAAAGTAATTTGAGGAGTGTACACCACATAATTAAATGAGAATTTCACATGCATAACCAGACATAACCCAAAAATACCGCTTCACATACCCTTCTTGATGGGAGAATGCTAAGAGAGGCATTAAATAACCACTCCTCCAATATTACATTGAAACTAGGAAATGACTAGATTAATAATTGATTCTTTATTAACAGTTGAACGGTGAAAAGAGTTGTCACGTCATATTTCAATGAAAAATGAAAATAAAAAAGAAATCCTCTTTCAATTACAGTTTTTGTCAAAGACAATTAGTGCCCTGTGAGAGTGACATTATTATTGAATTAACTGCATGACAATCTGAATGTTCTTTCATACTTATAAATCTGACGCATGTGGTTACAAATACTTAAAAAGTCTTCCAAAGCTTATAAATATCATTTGAATTCCTTTAAAGAAATAAATACATGTTTAACAGCTTTTCAACTATTCTTGAGCTAAGTGTCACAGCTGTATCTTTACCAATTTAACTTTCTTTTTAAAGGTATTCCAGCTTTTTGGAGGATGCTGTTCATATCAGCCACCCACTGTAACATCATGATGCAAATAAGTTAAAAAAAATCAATGTTTGCCTCTTTCTATAAATTAATCTAAAGGAGAAAGTGAATACCTATAAAATGCTATCGGTACATGTGTACTTTTGAGCAGAAGTGTAAAATTAATTGTTTTTTTCAGGGAAATGTCATAGCATCACTCTTATCTGGAAGACAAGGAAAATGTCAAGTAGGGCTGATCTATACCTTTGGGGCAGTTACACCAATATGATGAAATTACAGCTAACATCTTAACACTATCATCAAAGCTTCATATAAGAGTCGACAACCCACGTCTGAACCTACATCTATTATAAGTTGTTACAAAACAAATTCTCCACACCTGAAGAAATGACTCTTCAGGTCTCACGATTAAGATAGCTATGTTTGTAAACAGGTCTCACATGTTGATTCATTTTTCTAATTTGCAAGAATGGACCAAAATCTTTAGTTCAAATGTCCATATTCATAAAAGGAAAGTTAAGAAGTTTTTATGGAAATAACTGCTGTGAGTGTCACAGAAGACTTAAAAAAGGGGTAATTTTCCTTGAAGGAAAAATGTAATATGTTGACATTTAAGTTATTCTTTCCGTTTGTAGAATACTTTGTGTCGGAAAGGGTATGCATTCACAATACCTGATATCACTTATCATTTACATATATTTCAAACAATCTGGTTGTACATCGGAATCATACAGTAGTTTTCTCAATAACAACTCCGACAAAGTTAATTATGGTATGGCAGGCACAGATTTTATGCAACGTTTTATGGATAATGGAACACAAACATTTAAAGAATCTATGCATCAATGAAACGACCATCAACAACATTTCAAATTCCAAAATTTTTTTTTATCATTTTCCTGCTGCCAATAAAATAGGTTGCCAGACAGCTAAGTTGTCTCAGTAGTCTCAAATTCTCTATAAGCAAATGGTGGTTGGTTCCCAAATGAAAGCATTTACAATTCAAGATGCCCTCCCGTGTAGAGACTGTGTGATTTAATGATATATAAGGACTAAAAACATATTCAAACTAATCTCATATAAATTGATCCACTATGAACTGAGATATCAGCCTTGTACATTTCCGTCTAGCCTTGTTCATCATTACTAAAATTAGTATGTTAAAAAGCATAGCTCCATTATCTACTGTTTTGATTTAATTATCAATGAGCGTTAGCAGCATATATGATCCCAATCCAGTTGATATTGGAGGCTAGCTTTGACATCGAGAGTTGATTATGGTCTGGAAAAGTTAATTGATGTCTAATTGATAATTTAGATAAGATTTCAGGGCTTAAAGAAAGACATGCAAAAGGCAGATTTAGCTCTTGCATAATGCATGTTTAATCTATCAAAAATTTCTAACATTTATTACATAATTCAATAGGCTTGATCACCTCAGGGCCTTAGCCCCATCAGTGCAAAAAAGTAGGATGTCAAGTTAAACCCCATGAAATTTAATTTCTCATGAAAATAAACACTAGTGTATAAATTTTGTCCCAATTTAAAGATAAATTTAACCATTAGAACAACTGGTGGTGACAACAATATACGACCAAGCATATAAAAAAATTTATACTATCGGCTGACATACGATTAGGGATGGAACTTATTTTCATAGAAAAAAGTCATGAAAATCATTCATAATATATGAGAAAGATATGATAAGAATAAATAACATGAATTTGTGTGTTGAAAATAACAAATCACAAATGAATTTCAGATTAAGGAATCAATAGATATGAGGTACAAGAATGATGAAATCTATGGAAAATATAACAAGAATCCTGCAGACCTGGATGTAGTGGTTTTAGATATTCCAGGCATAACGTCAGGCACTGAAGAGATTGTGTCTGACAATGCCTGCGACAAGTGCTTTATTTCCAGGTTTAAGATTATCAGAAAACCTTTTTGTGAAGCCTAATAGTTCCAGCTTTGTAAAGGTTGAAATATCTACATAACGTTTACCTTGCATTAATATTCCCACTTAACAATAACTTGGTCATTTCTAGACTAATATATAGTTTTATTTTAATCAAATTGTCTGCGCTGAGGAGTCTTTAGAAGTTGAAGAAAACACAATTATCTGAGAAAAATACACAATGTTTGTCCCCATACAGAATTTTCTAATTATTTGTACAGAATTTTGGTAATATTCCTCTTCTTCTTTAAAGGTACAATATTCAAGAACAAACAGTAAATACAGACTAGTAAATCTTTATTTTGTCAGTCAACATCTGAATGATATCAAAGAACACTAAGGCCAAGTTGCTTTCTAACTTATGTTGGTTTAGTTTTCTACTATATATTTAGTGTAAACACCACTTTTAGGCCTTTGTTTTTGGTGAATCTAATTAACGAAAAAATGTTCATGGTCGCCTGCTGTATTGCGCATTTAATCAACCTACTCTTCCTAAAGTTGTTGTTAGTCATATAAGGGATTTTGAATCTCTCACAAACTAGTATATCAGTCACCTAAAAGAAGTTCAAGGGTGTTCAGTTTTAACAAATATATGATGAACTTAGAGTTATACAGCATTCAACATCCTTTGCAGACGAAAGAAATAATAAACTGCCACCTGTAAGTTCTGAGTTTGATGTGCAAACTTAGTTAACCTGAGCTGAAAGTGTAAGCATGATGGCTAAAGAAGATATCATCAGATCATTCCACCTCTGAGAGCAGTCACTAAATGATCTGGATGGATTCATTTCAAATACATGCAACAAAAGGATCATAATGAAAATTCTATTGCACCTTGCACACAATTAGAAACCAGTTCCCATTAATATTTGATAATCGCCTCTGCCGTCAGACAAGATTCTAATCGTAATCCTACACTTGACATAAATAATAAATGATCTAATCTTCTTTAATCAGTATCATCCACCTGTATAACCTACAACAATACAATGATTTATTATACACCACGACGCAATGAAAATGCATCACTGATTTGACTGGAAGTGCTGGGGAGACAAAATGCAGCTGAAGTTTGCTTTTTAGCATGACTGCAGGTTGAACATTTGCAGACAGACGATAATCAATAACAACCTACACAGGCTGTAACAACTTTACACAGAACTTAGATAAAAGTTTTTTGTTCCTTTTTAAGCCTGGGCGTTAGGCGGCCGAAAGGTTTAACAGGTGAGGTTTCCATTGTAAGTTTCCATTGGGCAAAGGGATATAATGTCAGTTCCCCAATAATTATTGTACTATAACATGAGAAGAATCGCCTTTCCAACCTCATGGTTTTTTTCCTTATCCCCTAGTTTCCACCCACGGTTGAATAATTGAACAATGTTAGTCCCAAAATGGCCTAGTTTGTATCAAGTGAATGTTAAACTCATTTCTCTCTCTCTCTTTGAACCCTAAATTACCCAGTTTTATTCACTTGAATATATCTGGGATTGCTCCTTTAATCTATTTTTATCAATTGATGCTTTAGTTTAGTTTAAACAATATTTTATTCAATAAACTGAAATGGATTGAACAACAGGCAAGGGCCTATATAAGTTCTCTCCGATGCTTTACATTTAATACATCTTGGGACAAGAATTTAAGACAAACATATAGAAATTGGAGATGTTAAGCTCCCATAGTTGACAACTATCTCTGTCATTTTCAAGTTATCTTTTTCTTATAACTTGGCTTTGTTCCAATGCAACTTTGAATACTGGCATGATTTGTCTTTACTACTTTAGTATTATTGAAATTCTCCCAAAGTTAAACAAGCTCCCATGATAAATCATCCATTGTGATATTAACTGTCGTCCTCGATGCTCCCAGACAAAAATCAATGGAGAAAAAAGCAAATAAATCTACATTGAAAGCATAGCTGTAAAGGAAAATCAAGCTTGGAAAAGATATATATATATTTTGTGACATCTTAATTTGACAGTTATACTATAATTGAAGCTTTCAACCAAAGAATTCAGACAAAATGGAAACACTGAGCAATCCATATATACATACAGTGAACCCTTTTGGGACCTCGTATATATGTCAATTTTGACAGTTTGTTCATTTATTTGATTTCAACTTCATTTCAGATATCGAGATTAAAAAATGGTCTTGATTTGCACCAATTGTTTTAGCAGACTGGAACTGGAACCAGAATCATGGCATAAACTGTAACGAGTTCTGCTGACATAAGAACAATGAGGCCTTTAATTTCAGCTGTTTTTTTACTGTCATTCAGGAAACGAAATGCAGTAGGGCCTATAACGTCTCACCAACTGGGCTAATTAAGACAGCAGCACCACAAACATTTCCCAACATTACCAACTGTTGTCAGGGGGTCTTTTACCTACTGCCAATGTTAAACAAGAGGCCTTGTTTATCTGCTACTCTTTTGCCATACCCTTTGTCAGAGCCTCATTTAACATGGTGACTAGGCAGCGGCGCCACACACTGGCCAAAATGTGCGGCCTACTGAGCCCAAAAGTTGAAGACTGGGTGGTAACATACATACGTTTTGAAAATCGCTGACATCGTTTTTCCCATGTGCCAAGCATGCCCGAGGCTGATAATCTGTCAGTGTTTGATTGTTGAAACCGTAGGTAATACTATATCATGGTGCGTAGGATTACAAAATCGTCTTTCTGATTGTTTTATGGGAATATTTCTGTCTGCGGATTAGCCGCAGCAGTGTTTTGATCTCGATTTTACAGGGTATTAATCAATCCTAGTTTAACAAAATGTCAAAACTTAAGTGCCGTTTACACGATACAATCAACCCATACAACCATCGGATACTACCGTCGCATCCGACCAACTCATCTGACGATGGTCGGATGGGTGGCCTGTTGTATGAATAGGATCAGTTCTATTCTCATCCGACCAACTGATGCAATACCCAATGAAATTGAGTTATATTAGATGGCGTCATATGGTGTATGACGTCACATCTTTCTTGACAACCAGCATTTCTGCAATCTAAAATGAACCTAAGCCTATCCGCCTCTGAATCAGATTAACAAGTAAAGACAAAATAGAACCCCCTAAAGACCACATAAACAAGAGCTGAAAAAGCAAGAATACAGCAATTAAAGTGGGACAGGCGGATATGAAGTGTACATTATATTCAGTTACTATGAACGAACAAAAGACGCAGTGCGCACACGGACATTTAACATTAATTTGCCATACAACGTATGGACCATTGTATCGTGTAAATACCCGTCCGATATGTTGCATCCGACGGTTGTATGGATTGATTGTATCGTGTAAACCAGGCTTAATAGTGTATCAAATCTCCAAACCTATCTTTTAAGTGCTCAGAAATCAAGTCTAAGGGAGTCAATTTTCAAATTTTTCTGGGGGAAGGCCCCCGGAGCCCCCACCCACCCACACACAGGGCTCACACCTGCCATGTTCACGCGGCTCGCATGACCAAATCCTTAGATAAGGCTTTCGTTTTGTCAGGCTCCACTTACAAGGGGAACCCTTCTAATCCTAATTAGTAAACAAGCAAGATATCCACTAAGACACTCTGGCTCCCTTGGAATGTCATTGTTTCACAGCCTAGAATCTTAATGCTGGTACAGATAGTAGCAAATCATAGATATATGGATGGTGAGTTTCATCATTTCTTTAGAAAATTTGTTTTTGACAGTTATAAGCCGCTCCTGATCCCAATGTAGATTTAAAAAATTCATATTTACTCATGCAACTCAAAAGACATATTGTAACCAATATTTTGTATGTACAGTCCTAAAAATCAACCATCAAAATCTTCATTATTCTGTTGTTTGAAAATGTAATTTTGACCCAACTTAAAATGGGGATATAAAAATGATCTCTCAGTGTAGATTTAGAACAATGAAACGGATTAATTAATGTAACCCTGTGCAGTCCTAAAAATCAACCAGCTGAAACCCTTCATGATCTGTGTGTTTGAAAATTTAATTTTGGACTAACATCAATCCATGTGAAAAGACATTTTATATACACATAAATGTAGTTAAAACATGATAGCCTATTATATATTATAGTCTATTATTAGAATGTATATATATACATACAGTTTCAATACAATTACCTTTAACAAAAAATAGGTAATTGAAAGGTAAAAAGGCATAAAATACAATGTATAAAGTTAACTGTGTTTTTTTGAACGCCCAAGATAATTGCTAGGTGTGAACATACAAGCACCTGCCTTTAGTTAAATATAAAATATTTAAGACCAGGTGAAAGATATATATACAGTATATAAAACATACATATAGTACCAATAGCAATGTTCATTCATCTGAAAACATTATCACATATTTTAAGTCTGGAATCTGTTTCATGAGGCAGATTATGTGCATGTAGATTTTCTTAAAAACAAAACACCCAACTTAAGCCTTCAAGTCGGGGAATATATGTAGAAAATAGTTTTGTACAATGAACTATGTATTTGTCAAAGAGGTTATCTAAAGATAAACTTTATGCCTACTTTTCATCGAATTTCCAACTGTTAAGGGTGTACATAAGTGGACATCAGAGTTTTCTTCCTATTCAAATGCATTGATATAAATGCTCACAAAATGGTTAATCATCACAATTCACAAGGCTTGTTTGTACCTCATATCAACGAGTTTGGGTATCAGGGCATCGACCAGAATAATTTTCTGTTATTAAATTATTGTTGTAACATATGCAAAATTATTCTAGCTTCTAAGAAAGTTTTAAGGCCATTCACTGCAATTTGTTGATAAATCTATCTGTGACTGCACGTAATACTGACATGTAATTGTATTTTCTCCATGTGGTGATATTTATACAAGGCCTGTGAGAAGTAGTCGGTGTATAATCTGTTACCTGAAGGTGTTACTAATCAATCTATAACAATGTAGGCTATATACTTAATCGAATAATCTCCTCTTGACTCGACCATCCTCTACCAACGAATAACATACACAAATTTAATTATCGCTGCAGCTGGAAAATTCAATAGTCAACCTTCCTTTAGGCTTTAAGTAATAGGATTTCTATTTTAATCCAAGTTCAGCTATATAACACCAACGGCCATAGCTTAAGTACAGGACAACTTTCTGCCTTTCTGGTAACAAGCAAAACAACAGATCAGCTTCCATCAAGTTACTAAATCTGAAGGTAAACTAGGACAATAGTACTAACTGGACCAGAAACTGAGCATGACATCATCATCGCCATCTTCAAAATGTAACATCGAAAATTACATGTTGTTAATCGAAGCACAATGGTCTAAAGAATTGATACCAAGTATAACGTACTTTAATTAGTGAAGCCCTAGGATTGAAAAGCGTTATCTCCCAGAAGAAGAAATACTGGATGAACAGCACTGGCCCAAAACCAACTCTAATATAAACATTGTACTTTACAAATTATTACCAATTCATTTCCACCAGCTCGAAACCAAGATGGAAGGTAGGTTGCCAAACAACGAACATACGCCCACAGCAGCCAAATCGTCCAGGCAGTCAACAAGAGTTGTCGCATATTTTTAATTTTTTTAATAATAAAACATTTATGATACACTAAAATCTAATTAGTAGTAACAACTCATTAAGTAATTATCAGAAATTCATTAGAAATTCTTTGTTTTTTATAAAGTTCTGCCCCATGCGAACATTTAGTACATGAAACATTTAATATTATGGATTTAGCTGTTCCAAGTTATCAAAATTCATTGAAAATCAATTTACTTGTTCGTCCCAAGACCTGAAACTTAGTGTATCAATCTGAAGTCAGTTGGATGATAACTTTAGCTTTTAGAGCATCCACTAGATATTTTGAAGTGATCAAGTCTGGCAGTAATTATCAGAAAACACTAAAAATCTATAGGATTCTTTGTCTCATGAACTTAAAAACTGTGCATAAATATAAAGTCAATTGGATATTAACTTTGGCATCTAGAGCGTCCACAAGATATATTTTGGAGTGATCCAGGGCCATAACTCTGGCAGTAAGTATCATAAATTGCTGAAAATTAAAAAGATTTTTAGACTCATAACCTTAAACATGGTGTATAAATATAAAGTCAATTGGAAATTAACCTTAGCCTCTAGAGTGTCCATAAGCAATGGTGGATGCCAGACAGACATGGCCGACGACAATATACGACCACGTTTCAATGTGGGTGTATAAAAAACACTAAGTTATTCAGACACTGTATTATTTCAGGTGGTTTGATCTGATCTATCATGGAACAACCTAACCTAGATGAAAAAACACTGAATTATTCAGACATGACATACCTTCAGGTGGGTAGCTCTGATATGTGATAAGAGATTCTCCTCCAGTTTAAAACCATGCCTGTAATGAATCTGGGGTTATAAAAATGTCATGAATATTACTTATGGTGTGTTGTCCCCCTAATATATGGAATCAAATGGGTTTTTTCATGATCGACTTCTATATAAATGATCAGTCATCTTTTTCCTTTTAAAAGTCAATCCTTCTTGTGGCACTGTGGCTCATAAATCTCCATCTAGAAGTTGCTTTAAATTCAGCGATGGCATACAATTAATTTGTAATTTCCGTGATGGTAAATCTGTAGTCTACCATAATTATAGAAAATAACTCAATCTGGACAGACTAACAGTTTTTAATCTCCACCATTATGTGTTTTTTTAAGCAGATAAATGTCAAATCGCCTATCCTATAAAATTTTATAATTAATGAAATGAAGTAAATATTTTGATGTTCATGTTGCAAGACTTAAAGTTCAATGGTATGATTTTTTTCAGATTACTATAATATCTTTACATGCATTTCAACTGTTTAAAAGGATATCTCATCTGGTCTGTTTGACATAGAAAGAGTTTGAAGGAAAATTACGTTGTTAATCATTAAAATATCTCGCTACGTAATGGCTGATGATCAGAAGTTTTTTTAACTTGAAAATATTTCTTAAACTGCTTTTTTTTAAGTTAAGTCCATTAAAGTTACATTATTCAAGATATAGATAAGAACTAGCCATTCTTGCTATACTAGTTCGAAAGTAGATGATGTAAAATGAATAATTTGAAAATTTCATTCAAATTACTCTATTGCAAGCGAAGATATAGGCATTTAAAGATTTGACCGACCTGTGCAATAATTTCAACCACGGACCTGGTTGATCAAAGCTACGACTCGAAGCGTTAAGGTGCGCCATATTTGATTAACCGCTGAAACGTTTAAATCTGTTTAGTATCGGAGCAATCTGATGCCATCCAAAGTTGATTAAGGCCTGGATCAGTTAATTAATGTCTAATTAATACTTTAGAAAACATTTCATGCCCAAATAAAGACCTGCACTAGGCAGATTTAGCTCTTGAATAATGCATGTTTAAGTTCTTTGTTTAATACAATTCTAGACTTGAATGTGGTCCAAGCTGTCTTCCTTAATCATTTTTTGGTGCTATCTTAAAACACAAATATCCAATTATTACTGTTTAAAAGCACTTTGTTCATACTTAATAACTACCATGATATCTGAATAGTCATACATTCCAGAAATGGAATTAAACATTAAACATACATTATGCAAGAACAAAATCTGTCTATAGTTTATCAATTAGACAATAATTAACTTATCCAAACCATAATCAACTTTCATTCCATCATTAGCCTGCAATATTTAGTGGATTTGAATAAAGAAACTTAAAATTGAAAATCAAGACTATATTTATTATCATACCAACACATTAGTAATGACAACCAAGACTAGCCTAAAATTGAATAGCTCATACAAGTATATCATTTCAGAGTGAAGCAATTTGACTGAAGTTTTCAGTATCTATTTTTTATCTATTATAGCGAGAACACCCAGCTCTTTACCTTATTTTACCTAATGCCCCTTTAAACCAGGTATCAGGAATGTTTCTATTTCAGTTAATTTACTTTTTCGGCAATGATTTTTGTAGAAAACCCACAAATTTAGGTATGCAAATATACTTGTTGTCACATACAAAACTGAGTTTGAAACCATAGCACTTGCATCAATAACAGAGCTTGTATCTAGAATACAGGCAAAATACCACATGGTTACACACCTGCATTCTGGACAATAGACAATAGTCTTAAACTCTACATGTACATGTACCAAAGTACTGCAGAATTTTAAATTAATTTGTTAAGAAATATTTTTGAATATATTTGATGGGGCTGGTGGTACAAGGGATTTAGTGCATCACTGTTAATAAATATAAATGAAATGAAATTTAACATCTTAATTTCCTGCAGGAGAGCGGGGCTACGACCTTCACTTATTTGATTTCAAAAGCTATGGATTATTTTACATGCATGCCAATGTGTACAGATCCTGGTTTGTTTTCAGACTGTCCATCCAAAATATAAAATTAATGTGTAATAACGACATGCTATTAACAGATCAAACAGTTATCACAATACAACATGTGCATTAATAAACGTTCTATAAAATAGTTATTGATAGTAGGGGGGAAAAATCAATCATGAAGTAAAAAAAAGATTCAGTTATCTTAAATCGAGCAAATTTTGGTTTTATTCTCAGCATGCGAGAAAAATCGATAAGAAAAATTGAAATTCTTGATCCCTGATTTTCACATTACACCCTAGAGTGTCTTATTTCACTAGAACGTTAATCATGTTAAATTAGAAGATCTCCAACCATCCTAGCAGACACACAGCAACAATAGGCTTTTCTCTCACTTCTCCAACCAGCCTACGATTTTCTGTCGACACATAGTGCTTATAACCAGATTACATTGATGCATGCGTAAAAATCAATAGACTATCTATTAAGGTTTTGGTCAGATTATCCCAACCAAAAGGATAGCGTCCATGTTTGGTTATATATCGGCCTTTAACATCTACTGGTCTATAAAGTTACGATATATGATCATTAAAATCCACCAGATCAATTACAATGGCTGTGTGTTGTGTTCACTTAACTTTTAAAAACAGAACTTTTTTTTTTCAAAAAATATGTAGTAAAGGAGTTTGCCTACTACGAATGGATGACTTCATCTCTGATTGGATTTCTTCAAAAATTATCATTTACACGAGTCAAAAATATTTTTCTGGTGTAGAGTATACATATGAAATGTTTATCTATTAAAAACAATTACTGTAACAATAGTCATTCATTTTGTATAATATAGTATGCACAATAAAAAGAGAAACTTTGAAATTGTGAGCCCAAATGCAGCCATCAAAATTAAAGCACCATTTTTTGATTAAGTTGTGACAACAGTAACTGCTCTTTATGGAGTCTCCTTATCTCATATCAATTTGTCCTCAACTCTTCTCAATTATGTAAATAAATTTTACAATATTTTGATTCAATGATTTCAAAATATTCAACTTTTTTCTTAAATTATCATTTTTGCTTCAGTAACTGAATCGCTACTTAAATAGCTATCTTTTAATTCAATTTATACTGGAATTACATTAAGCAAGAAGCTTCGCACCAGAGCTGTGAATATTAGCATCTTTACATTGATGTGTGTATTTATTAGGCCCACGAGTCCTTGTGATCAGATCTGGTCAATGTTAATTTAATGATTGACAACTTTTCATTCGGCGACTTCATATACCAGTACCACAGTTAATAACAAGGGTGCCATCTGATGTGTTAATTAATTATACCTTTCTTGCCCGTACATACAATCTATTGTGAATACTTTATAACAGTTGGCGTGATATGTGGTAGTTTACCGAAATAAATAACGAAAAATATGGCTTCTAAACATAATATGCTTGGATGCTCCACATGTATATTTCATGCTATTAGACATGAATTCATGACTTAACTGGAATTTTCAGGGATCTTAGGATGGTGTTCTTTGAAATACTATTTGATTAAAAAGCTTTAGTTAAGCCATAAATTTTCAGTCACAAATTGCACAATCTGTCTGAAGTCTGTATTTCTCACGAGATTGTGATATCTGCCATCTGGTCTTATGGTCCTGAGGATTGTGTCACCTGCTCTAGTCTTCCGGGTTTTTCATGCTGCCTGACCCAATTGTTAGGGACATTCTGTTGGGTAATATATATCAACTGCTGACAAACCATCGAAGGAGACGATAAATATATTTCCAGAACTATCCTTTATAACAATTTCTAAGCCTTTGGAGGCACACCATGTTTAGTAGTTTTATATAAACCAATCATAGTATGGGTAAATTCTTGAGTAAACATCTGGAATTCTTATGTACCATAATGCCAGAGATACCATTCAGGGGAGGAGAAATCACTTTGGTGTGCACTGCACAGTTTTTTTCTCAACAAAACAGACTGTGTGACAAATAATCCTTGATGTGCACAGGTCTTAGCATTATAATGAAGTAATGGTTTACCTTGAAAAGTTCTTTTTGTATTAAGTCCCAAGCAGTGCCTAAAACAAATTAAAGACAGGTGTGAACTGAAAACAAATCCTCTAAATTTGAAAAGAAAGAAGAAAACATTTTCCTAAAAAAGCTCTTCATTTCCTGTGGTCTTTTATTACGTCATTGTATGAAGAAAATTGTGTGTTTAAAGTCCATAACCTTTGGACAAGCAAGTCCATGTCATGTTTACAAAAAGCATTTGGATTGGAAGTAAAATCAAGGTCCTGTGCATACATGTTCAAGATCCCCTGATAGTTGGAAATGGAAATAAAATTAGATCATAGCTCCCTAATCATGACAAAATTTCCCGCATAGCATATACATGTACATTTGTGGTGCAGAAAAATAAGATCTTATACCCCATTCCATTTCTCTTTTATCATGTTCATCTCAGTAGGCCATCAGAACTTACAATACTGATTGTTGCATGTTCATTAAATAGATATGAAGTGTATAACATACATGTATACACAAATAGCTCTTTTGCTATCATTACCATTCATTACCTGTTATTTTCCTTTTAAAGTCTTGTCTTAATGAGATTTGAGTGAATGCAACCATATGCGATAGAAATCAGAGTATATTAAAGTTTGATGCCAGTCGCATGTCGAAATCATCCAACTGATCCTAGATGGTCTATTAACCTACAAGACAATAAAGGTTAACAGAATATTAACAGGATGCCAGCAATAAACGACCTTTTATTTGACAATCAATTATAAACAGCGATAAAACTAGTTCCATAACTCACATCTTAATGGAAATATAATGGCTTTGGTAAATTCTCGACAATTTTTTAAACTCAGATTGATATTTTGTCATTACACCGAAATTATGATGTTGTTATATAGATCCCTTATGCATTTTTCATGAGCAGATGTCTACTTTTTAACTCATAACTAAACAATATTTAAATTGCTTTCTGTCCAAGGGTTAATACAGACATTAGATCTTAGACTTAGAAGAGAAGAAAAAACGCAATACGCAAAAGACAAATTAACAAATCTAATGTGTGACATGTTTTTTATACATGCGTAAAAGATAAACTTCGCTAAATCGTTTTTTGTTTTTTTTTGTCTGATTAAATATCTTGAGAATAAAATACAAAAACACCTCAAAATATAATTGACAGAACAAATAAGCTTTTGTTTCGAGAAAAAAATTCAATCATGGTTGAACAAAAATAGATTTTCATTAACTTTGACAAAGTATGGTTTTAATTTCTTGTAAAAATTCTTCCGCAATCTGAATGGCAGGTTCTGTTAGCCTTTTTTGTTCAACAAAATTAATTTGAAAGCAAAGCATGCTTGTTTATCCATGCATCTGAACCCCCCTTAAAAACTATAATGCAGCTGCCTTGATAGGAAACTTAAAGGACCTAAGTCCGTAACTCAAAATCCTCGAAAATCTGCGACATGGAAAACACGAATTATTGGTCAATTTAAATCAACATTGATGTTGTGATCTTACCTGGAAACGGTAGGCCTCTGATATCCAAAATTTAAAACAAGATAAACAGTTTCCCATTGGTACACGAATCGTGTACCACAGAGCGTTTCAGCGTCACTTGTAACAAGTGACAAGAAAGAACGAGGCTAGACATATTCAACAACTCCTGTTAAACTATGAGGCCATATCTTATCTGGTGGGCATGCGCAGTAGACTGGAATAACCAGACACTATAATTTCCTCTTTGGTTAAGACTCCTGCCGTATTTCGCTGGACATAACTGATTTGAAATTAGAGTAAAAACGGAAACAATTTAATGTAAATCAATTTATATACAATCAGATTATATTATTATATGCGTTGCGACCCATTAAGGTCAATTTCTAGGTCCGAAATGTTAGCGATTTAGCTCCTTTAATATAATCAATTTGTCAGTAAAACCTTTAACAGTAAGTATACATGAACTATGGAAAACAAGATATTAAAAAATTAAATTTCAAATAAATTTCAGAATGTTATTAAAAAAGGTTAGAAAATGTTTCTTGTTAAACAAGATATTAAAGAAATATTTCAAAGAAAATCAGAATTTAAATCAGAAACAATTATTTTGGAAAAAAAAAACTTTTCTGTAAATTGTATTAATGCTGCCAAACATAAATCTAAAAAAACAACTGAGTGCCTTTTTTTATCATCTGTTCAGCAGATAATGTCTACAATTACTTCGAATTCTACCTACATTATTCTTCAGGTTTTTCAACAAATGATCTTAATCCATTTTAATAAAAATTCTGAACCCTGTTACATATTGGTAATTTAAAAACAGTTTGTTACATGATGTTTATTGTGTTAAAGGGGATGCTCCATCTGTTTAAGAATGAATAAGATTTAACATCCTAATCTTCTGCTCCAATCAAGAGAGAGAGAGAGAGAGAGAGAGAGAAATGGGGTTTAACCTCCACTCAACATAAACTAGGTCATTTTGGGACTAAAATGGTTTCATTTTATTTCAATAATTCGCTTGCACGTACAAGAAGAGATATGCCATGCAGTGCGGTATGAGGGAAATTTTGTCTGGATATAATACGCAATTGAATTTTAACAGTCAAAGGTTATTTTACTTGCATGTCAAGGTATTCGCAGGACCTTGATTTTTCATTCCATAGATCTACCCTCAGGCCCTGCCGCACTGATGAAATATGTCAGAAATATATAACAAGTATGTACTTGTGAGTATATATCTAATGATTAATTTTAAACAAATAAACCATGTAATTCAAAAACTTTCTCGCAGTTTTCTTTTATAAATAAAACACATTAACAAATGACAAGTTCAAGAATGTGTAATATAAATTTCTGGTTATACATGTACATTAAAATCTGTTCACATTTGTCAACATGTGTATATCTGAAGCAAATAGAAGGAAAATGACAGGGAATAACCTTGAAAAGTTGGAATGAATAAAAATAACATTGTCCTGGCATTTCACAAGACTATCTACATCCATAAGTTAATGTTAAGTTAAAGGAGACATTCAGTCTTTGAAGATTCTTTATACTACCGTATTTCCTCGAATACAACCCCAGCCTCGATTACAACCCAGGCCTTGAATAGAACCTGGGGGTAAGGGGGTGTTGAGATAAATACAACCCGGGTCTCTAATATAACCCGGGTCTAACGTAAAAACTGAATACTCCCTGTCAAAATATAAATTAATTGATGTTCCCTGCACAAGAAGTAGAGTTGTCTCATGTCACGCACAGAGAGTTTAGCCTTTGTAATTGCAAGACAGACTCTGTCTGTTTGTTTTACTTGTCCAAAATGTCATTCCTATAGAAGATTTTGAAGCATTAATTCGGGTCTGAAAAAATACAACCCGGCCTCGATTATAACCCGGGCCTCGAATAGAACCCGGGGGTCGGGGGTGCTGAACGAAATAGAACCCGGGGTTATATTCGAGGAAATACGGTATTTACTTTTTAGTATCAAAATAGTTTCCACAATACAGAACTCAGTGAACAGTATAATTCCCCTTTAACAAATAAAGATGCTGGCTTTGATGTCACCAGGGTAACTGTTGGTCACTGTTTATAAATAATCTTGTGTGCTATTAGTTAATACATAATACAATATGGAAACTACTTGATTTATTGTTTGGATGGCAGTACCCTCATAACATTATAGCAAGTGTTAATTTGTTATTAAAGACACATTAGTTAAGAGCTAAATCTGCCTATAGCAGGTCTTTTTGGGCCTGAAATGTTTTCTAAATAATTAATTAGACATTAATTAACTGATCTAGACCTTAATCAACTCTGGTTGGCATCAGATTACTCTGATATTAAACAGATTAAAATGTTAAGTTTCAGCAAAACTTTGATTTAATCAATATGGAAGATCCCAGACAGTTCGAGACTAAGCTTCGATCAACCAGGACCATGGTTGAAATTATTGTACACAAGTATTAATTGGAGGGTTATATCAAAATATTACACAATGTCTTGCTCTCAACTCAAACATTAAACAACTTAAAATACAGACACTATCCTGAGCATGCCTTTCAATGAAATTGTTACAGGAGTTCAATGTCATCTAGTTAAAATAATGTTTCACATTTCCCGTACAGTACATTATTTGAAATAATGGTACATGTACACCAACATCAAAAGTCAAGTCACATCTGTATCTTAATAAAATATAATAACCGCTTGTTCATGTCCAACAAGTCATGTAATATATATCATCCACTTAAAAAACAGGGTTAAATAGGGATATCAATGACAGGAAAAATGTTTTAACTTACATTACAAGCACAAACTTCTGAATGTATAATAATTTTACACTGTTGGTCCTTATCAAATTTAAGGAATAACATTTTAAACAGAAAAAGGGATTTAACTTTACAGTTAAACATAAAAAAGGATTTAACTTGACAAAATCGATTATGCATCAATTAACTAATTAAAAAAACATGCTCATTTTAACATTTCCTGTAGTTTAGATCATAAGGTCTGTAATTTAGTCCAGTAGCATGGTATCCATGACCATCTCACTGTTTATATATGTCCTCCAGTTTCTCTTCCACTGCTAAAACCCCTACATGCAAAATAATTGGTTTGTATTAAGTGAGGTTAAACTCCATTTCTCTCTCTTTTATTAGTCCTGAAATGACCTACATGTAGTTTGTGTAGAGTGGACATTAAACCCCATTTCTCTGTCTCTCTCTCTTTTATATTATATTTACCGGTATGTCATACACAGCGAAACATAGGAACATAATAAAAGACCCATAGGATTTTTTATAGCTTTATTCTTCTTGATCCTTTACTAACAAAGTACAAACATTATGTTGCTTGTATTTTTTGTTGTTACCTAATAAAGCTGACTTTAATCTTCTTTATTCCCCTTTGCTGTTTCATAATTAATGAGGACAAAATAGAACTTAAAGTATCTGATCTGGACATGGTTTCTTTTTAAGGTTGTTAATCAAAAGATCAATAGCCATGAGGATCTTTAAGATACAAACGTAATTACAAAAAACTAGGCGAAATAATGGTCGACAAGAAAGATCTTTTGAAGTGAAGGAACAAAAAGAGATGAAACCATAAGGTATCCCATCATACATGTATCAAGAGATTTCATTGATGATATTCTAAGGCAGTAATAAAAAACCCATAGAAGTCAAAGACATATATAGTCCCGGTAGATTTTTCTAAATAACAAACACATGATGGTAAAGAGTTCATCAAAATGGACAAAGGATGAGATAGAGATGTTTCGTGATATTCTGATCTTTATTAAAGTTCAAAGAAACTATTATTAAGGTCAATATATATACTATTCATGAGCGGTAGATCGCCTACTACACTATATTTAAAGGGACTGTATTGATTACATATGTAATTGATTTCAACAAACTCTCAGAATAAAATTCTGAGCATAAAGAGGAATGGTGTATTTACTTTGTCTCAAAATTTCAGCTCAAACAATTGAGTTGTTTGGACGTGAACATCAAAACTGCTTATCCGGACACATAACCCTTTCAATTTTTTCATTGGGTGACCTGATAATCGATACCCATTCTTTTAAGCGGGGCTTATGTCGACTTTGCAACTAACTGCAACTAGTTGCAAGAGTGCTTATGTCGATTATATCAGCAACTGAGGATAACTGGGAGCACAGTGTTGCGCATCGGATGCAAAACACCACGTTTCTACACAATTGGTGACCATATCCTTCAACAGACATCGGAAGCTCCGTACCTTGGAATTACCATCTCTGAGGACCTTAAATGGAAAACCAGCATCACAAAAACAACGAAGAAAGCAAATTGTTCTCTAGGTTTTATCATCAGAAATCTAAAACACTGTCCATCAGCATGCAGACGAACTGCCTATCTGTGTCTGGTTAGATCCATCCTTGAGTATGGAGCAACAATCTGGGACCCATTCATACAGGAAGACATTGCAAAACTCAAACGGGTCCAGAGGAGAGCTGCAAGATTTATTGCTGGCGATTTTCGATCACGAGTAGAGGGTTGTGTTAGCAAAATGCCCAGGGATGCAGGACTCTCGCCGCTCACAGAACGCCGACGCATGCTGTGTCTTGTGACATTTTATAAAGTGGTCGAGGGGAAAATACCATCATTGCCCCCACAGGAATTTATTACACCTATCCGAAACAAACGCAGGATTAAGCCTCGAGTTTTCAGTGACTTTGACCATCAAAACCCTGTGGAGAAGTTTGCATTTAACAACTCAAAAGGCTTTAAAAATCAAACGACTAAAAAATCACTCTTTCGAAACTCGTTCTTTAATAAAACAACCTTAGACTGGAACCCCCTTCAAGATACATCGACGCATTGCACCACTGTTGAGAGCTTCAAAGAAACTCTCACACTCCAGAGCTACTAAAGCTGCACTCTTTCCCGGCGCATTATATGTCCAGTAGGACTATGCGCTGTACATGTATATCCACAGATACAGACAGACAGAACTGAATTCGGAGCGCTTATGTCGACTCGAAACTGATAGTGACCGCACTTAAAACCAAGCAGTTAATTTATTTATCACGTGATCAACAAAATGGTGAATAACTTAGAAGTAGCAACCTAAAGGCATGATCGGTCTTGCTACAATTATTTTAATATAGTATTGTCGACATCATCAACATTTGAAAAGCTGGTCTCTTCGTTCGCTTCCATATGCTTTTTTATAAAGTCACATGACACATTTCTTTAATCACGTGATGTTATTTCCATGGAAACGAGTTGACTCCAGTTGCAAGAACGCTCATGTTGACTGCAACTAGTTGCGGCTAGTTGCAGCCAGTTGCAGAAAGTTGAACATGTGCAACTGGCTGCAACTGACTGCAACTAGTTGTAAGAGGCGCTCAGGTCGACTTTTTTCAGTTGCATTCAGTTGCTCCCAGTTGCATTCAGTTGCAAGGTCGACATAAGCCCCCCTTTAGAGGTCTATACAATGAATGACTTATGTGCTGTACTTGATTACAAAATGTAAATTTCACCAGCACATTTTTTATAAACAAAAGTCTGGTTTTATAGCGACACCGCGAGACACCGAACTCCATTTCCAGATGAAGACTGGCAGTTATTTGAAAACGTGTCACATATGTTAAGTTAGTTGCTCGGCCCTAATTTGAAGGGATTTTGGCACAAAATTTAGCAGTTTTATTCTCCAAAATATTAAGAGTTAACATGGACTATTCTTAAAGCAATGAATTTGAACAGAACACATTTCTTTTAATTAAGTCTGTTTAACTTTAAGTTTAAAGTGTCATTTAAAATGAATCCATGAGCCATTTAATTAAAACAATGAAGTTGAACAGAACACATTTCTTTTCAGAACTTTAAAGTGTCATATAAAATCAATTTCAGATGTTATTACTTCTGTGATATTCTAATTCTGCCTTGAATAATATTCTGTCTAGAAATCTGACAAATTTTGCTGGACGCTTTTCAAAGATAAATAACTAGAATAGAAAAAAGTGAGCTGAAAAATATATTTCTATACCAGTAATCACAGTACTGTATAGCTATAAGTGTAGTGTCAATAATAAGAATTATTTGGATGTCTGTGATTAAGATATATATAGACAGACCTTTCAGCAGGAAAGGCTCAAGGGGTTCCAATGTAGTTAAGTTTATAGAATTTGTAATAAGAAATGAAATGAAAGGAAGTTAATATAAAGTCCTACGTTCTTCCTCCACCAACCTAATAAAAAACAGAATTTGAAATAAAAGTATAAAAAGTAAGATGTTGTAAAGCAAAAACATAGATTTCAAGCATGTTGTGAGTCATGTCATCGCATCAGATTATTTTTTTCGGGGATAGATGACTAGAATCATTCCGTTGTTAAAACCTGAGTTCTGCTAACAATTTTTTTGCCTGAACACGTGTAAATTGTATTTACTCAATAACCTTGACAAGTTGAGTACAAAACCTCATTTCATAGACGAAAAGCATCAAAGCTAAGTTAACGGAACAAAGAAACCAAAAGTAATATCAAAATGGACATGTGATACGTGCAGCTAACATATCAATAGGCCGCAATACACTTGAGACTAATTTCACACCACCATAAGTGCAGATTGCAGACGTATCTTAATAATGTTTTACCGTTTCATTGTACATAGCCACTAAGCCACTTGTAATACTTTGAATTGTCTAACGAAGGAACTTAAAGTAACTACAAGAAATAAGAATGAAATTCTTTCAATGATTTCCGTGACCCGTAACTATTAGAGAAATAAGAATGAAATTCTTTCAATGATTTCCGTGACCCGTAACTATTAGAAATAAGAATGAAATTCTTTCAATGATTTCCGTGACTATACATCATCTAATGGCATCTTTTATGAATGATTTAAAATTACCTTCACGATGAAAATGATGGTTGGAATTTTGTGCAAACATAACAAGTAACTAAAATAAATGTTGGTATTTATTTTCGATTCAAATTACTGCTTTTCTAAAAGAGTCTAATTTGGTAAAATAAAAATGTGTTTCTGTTCAATTGGTCGGTTTTCTGTTCAACAGAAGATGCTGTAACAGTTGTGGTTTTTTCCCACAAATACCGTAATGGTATTCCAGATAGCTTCTGTCTCAGAGCTGAATTCATGCAGAAAAGTCATATTACTGGAGAATCGAATTAGGAGCAGGAAATTAGTTCTTTTACTTGATGTTTCAAAAAAAGAAGAAAATGAATGGAGTTTTATGGCTTGTAAACTACTATCTGAATCGTTTAGGTTAAGTACAAGTCAAATCTCCACTGAAGTTATGTAGAGAAATTCTGGTAGATTGCGGCTTAAATATAATTGGTCATTCCTCTTTCTTTTAGAATTGCCAACAAGTTTTAAAATCTGAAGAATACCAAAGAATATTGGTTCCAATTTATCAAACTATGTGAAGATTGTGTAAATAATCCATTAAAGTCTCTAAAAAGACTAAAATCAAATTGGTTAATGCAGTAGTTGCTACTAAACAGCGTTGTAGTGCTAAAGAGCAGAGAAAGAGAAATGGGGTTTAACGTCCACTCGACACAAGCTAGGTCATTTCAGAAATAATATGGTTTTAATTTTTATGTCAATAATTCGCTTGTGCATAGGGGTCTTTAGCAGTGTGGGGAAACCGGAGAACACCCACGAGGCTGGACAGGTGACCCAACTCTTTGTCTAAGTACAATCGGAGATTCGAAACCACGCCAGTTGACTCAATGACAGGCTTAATAATACAGCGCCCATGTGCTAACCATTCGGCCATCCAACTCCTCAAACAGGGTTGTAGTGCTAAAGAGCAAAGTGAGGGAACACATTATAAAGGTGCTATTCAGAATCATAGAAGGTGGGGGGCACCTATATGTAGGTACAAAGAGCTATAATTTGGTAATGTGAAAATGTCACAAAATCTCTGTATGGGTTTAGCAAAAATGAGACCAACTAATCCACAGGCCCCTAGTATGAGTGACACAGCCACAAGCAGAGCACCACAGGTGCAAGCTTTCTTAAGGGGTCCCCTGGCAAAGCTTTTTAAATCTAGAGTCCCTGAAATGCCATTTTCTTTGGGGGAAAATTTGCCAAATTCTGAGGGTCAGTAGGACACAAAACCACACAAACTGTGAATCTAAGACAAATTCTGAACGTTTAAGACCAATACCTATTAGCGCATATTATGATATCCGTTCAAAGCAATTATATTCATACATACATGTATAATACTATGTACATGTATTTGGCTTTTTCTCTTCTATTTTAGCATTGTTGTCTCATTAATCCATTTCGTCGCTGATCCATAATTTTGAAAACGACTGCACATATTTTTAGACCCACTATCTATTTTCATAGAGAGGAGGTAGTATATTAACCTTAAATTATCGTTCATATCTTAATTTGGTTTCCATAATCTTTTTGAGAACAAGATATAAAATTTTTGACATTGTGTTAAAAAGGTAAATGACGGCTTAAATTCTTGTTATCCTCAATTACTGTAGCTTGACATTCATTACATTTGTTATTAAATTAATAACTGTCACTGACTTATTATTACTTATTGATAAACTGGGCAGGTATATCTATGGACAATAAGAAACCATATTCTAGCCTTATCACTCAGTGATGAAACCCAAGAGTAATAACCTCATTACTGTTATGACAGGTTCATTAATATCATGTAGATTTACATATAGATAGTATACTAGCCTATAAGAATCATATTTATTAGCCTAGTTTGTACCTTATTATCCCTGCGCCATCATCAATATATATTTGTCAGATTGAGACATTGCAATTTGTTTCTAAGAATATGTGTAAGCTGATATACATACTATTAGTAATTACTCTTTTCATGGTACTGTGTAGAGTTGGAAGTCACAAGGAAAACATTCAGTCACCAATGCCCCTTTAAGCAATTTTAAAATTTTGTAGTACCCCACCACCCTTTTGGAAATTCTGCATATGACAACTTGAAGTATCTACATGTATTAAATATATAAAGTCATCCATAATACATAATAAAAAAAACAATTGTGTATGGATTATTAAAAAATTAGGTAGCAAAAAATATAGCCTACACATAAAATAAGTCGGTATTTATGAACACAATGTAATTCATGTATTAATAAATTTGTGTAATGGCATGGGGGTGTTTATTATAAATTATTTTGTGTAGGCTTTGGTTATAGTGGTAAGTGGGAACAATTATAAACTTGGCTATATATATACAATATCAAAAACATAATATCATCTAAAAGCGATACATATCCAAAATTTGTATTTATGAGGGAAATTTGTTTTTGCAATTGGATCTTTATTGAAATAAAAATTACCAGGACAGCAGCAACCAGCAGGCCCGTATCTAGACACCATTAAGCGGGGGACATTACCTTTCGGTAGGGGGTGAACTAGTTTAGATAAGTACAAAATATGGTTTATAATGGTTCTGAGCAGGGGGGGGGGGAGCATGGCAATACCGGACCCGGCAACCATACTATAATAATTTGGGATTTTATCAGATATAATTTTTCTCATTCAACATGTGTATACCTGCAGATTTTTCAATAATCAAAGAGCAATTCAATAATTAAATTCAATAGTTATATGCCCATTCATGATTCAAGTATTAGTTTTTGAGTTTGTGGTACTCTAAGTATAATTTGTTAAGTGTGATATACCCCAGGCACTTATAACCATAACTGACAATAAGGTGATGATAATATCAATCGGTACCGCTGTCAGTTTATCAGTAATTCCACCAAGGTCTTGAGATACAGACTGTCATTGTATAAACCCATTTGTATAAATGTAAAAGTGCGTCTTTTTTTTGTAAATAGAAAGTCATTACCGAAAATAATAAAGTACGTGCAACAATTAATTATTTTTGATTGTTCTTAGGACAGAGTTTACCAGTCTAACGTTTAAGCGTATCTTCGTTTGTTACTGAAGGGGTGAATTCTAGTAAAACACGATGTACTACATAGTTAGTCAGTCACTGTCAGTATGAGTATCAGTATTATTGACAACTCTGCCTGCGTTATACGATAGTGATACATAGCCTGGAAACCACCTGCTGACGAAAGAACAGAGAAAAAGCGCGAAAACATGACCTACCTTTTAGCAGAATAATTGAAAAACAGTATTATCCAACTGTCATATTTTTCAAATGTCTGTTTTACAATCCAAGTACATTTTAACAGTTTATGTAGCTGTAACGCATTTCAGCAACTTGCGTCTACTGCTTTATCTTTTCATTGACAAGACGATATCGCCCTCTATAGTATAATACTGAATAATGACACATCCGGGCAAGTAATCCATAATCCACGGTCGCGTGCAGCCGGGCAAGCAAAGAAAACCATAATTTTAGGGGATTTTTTTTATTAACTGAGAGTGAGATGCAACAAAACACATGCTTCGCGTAGAATTCTCCAGGCTATTACTTGGTATTGCGTATTAAAAAAAAAACATCTTTATTACAGCGACGACAGTTTGTGGAATAGCCTCGTCGAGTGGGATCGATGAGCAGCTATTTCTCAGACTTTCAATTGTAATTTAATTTCGTCGGTAACGTTAAGTTAGACCCTATGTATGTATACTATATTTTATTCATTCTTGACTTTAAAATATATATATATAGAAGCTAAAAATAGATGTTTTGTATAGACTTAGAAAGGCAGAGGCATAAAAAATGGTTACGATAGAACAAGCGGAACAAGCGAAAAAAAATGAACATCCTATATTTGTGTTTCGCCTTCTTTATTTATTATGCTTATTTATGGTTTTACTGGTGTTTTGATATAAAATGGGTCGGTTGACCTTTTTCAGGTTAGACCCCACCCCGTTAAATTCCACATGTTCATTTGTTTGACACGTGCTCTATCCCGCCAAAAGGTTAATAACGTCAGTACCTCCCCGAATAATTCTCCCAATTTGAATCGTTTAGTTAAAACTGTCGTCGATTACCGTTCACCTTTACCAAGAGAAAGTGTTTTTGACAATAATATTGTCTCACGTTGACATTTTATTTTACAATATTGAAACATTTCCTGAGCAGCATATTTGTAGGCTAGAAGGTGGAGTACAGGAATTATCCACCATTTCAACAACACCAAAGTGACTCATTTCAAATTTTATGTAATTCTTGAGAAATAATAATTTTTTATCGGATATTCCTTTTTTTGACTCTTTGAAATGTTTAGGCCAAATCCTTCATGGCATGGCACAGCTCCTTCTCTCCAGTTAGAATTACATTGAGTGTTGTGGTGGTTGGGTGGCTGAATGCTTAACGTGTGAGCTTTGCATCATAAGGTCTGTCAATTAGTCAAATGGCGTGGCTTTGATTCCCCGCTTGTATGTGACAAGGATTAGGATTGTCTGTCTAACCTCGTGGCAAGGGACACGGTTGTCTACCAGCCTCGTGGGTTTTCTCCGGTTGCCCCGGTTTTGTCCTACTATTAAAGACCCCTACGCGCAAGCAGATTAGTGAAATAAAATTGCACCATATGCATGTCAGTCCCAAAATGACCTGGCTTGTGTTGAGTGGACGTTACCCCCCTCCCCTCTCTCACATTTTTATATATGATTCCGAAGAAATAGGTCTCACAAACCTGCGTACAAGAACAGGACCTTGGATCCCCACACAAAAATACATGCCTTTAAATATTTGATTACAAATTTTGAGCGATTTGAAATGAAAGAAAGAAATATCCAAGCTTCGGCGGATTGTGGGTTTCTCAGCTGACATGCTGGTTACTACTTTGTGTAAGTTGTTTAATAAAAAAAAGAAAGATCCACCAAAATATTCCCTTTTCAGTTGTACAGCAATATGTAGAGACATGGAGTGCATATTTTGTGATGTTAATATAAAGAGGCGGATCAAAGGTGGGGGGGGGGGCGCCTTTTTTCAGACCCAAATATTTCCGCAAATATCAGCCAAATAGCTCTTGGAATGGCTACAGATGCGGCGAGTCGTGTCTCCACCTCGGTCAGTGCACTCATTTTGCGACGCCCCCTCCTTTCAAAATTCTTAGATCCGCCCCTGTTATAGACTGTGATTATTTTCGATATGATTTTATTGATATTTCAATACCATCCGACGAAATAGCATGTTGGATAAAATCTCCGATAACTCTTAAAAGAATCTGGTGTTGACAAGGAGTGCATTAATAGCCGACATTCATATTACTGGAAATATAAATCAATTTGGTGAATCCAACATATCCTTTTAGATGAATATGTTTGGCTTACTAACAAGTCGCCATAAGTAAATTGCCATTCTATTGTTCCCAATTAGATTATAAAAGCAACACGCAATAATGCCTTATAGCAAACCTTATCGATAATGAGCACTGTTGTGAATTGTCTGAAAAACTGTATTTATCAATCGGAACCACCTCGTGATATCCGTAAATTTTCAAACCTGTATAAATACGGCTTTAAAGGAGACAACTGACATACATCTGGCTTTATCGATCCCTTACAAATCTGATTAAAACGCAGATCCTATTTCGTTACGTTTTTATAGTTTAAAATTCCGTGAATGCCATCGATATTATAAAAAATAAAACAAAGATATGTAACAACACTGATCGCTTAACGAAAGAATTCCTGGTCGTGGTTACTTAATGGGTATTCAGAAAAAAAACCGGTAAGTGGGTTTTATCTTTCGCGTAGACACCTGTAATCAGTGTATAACAGAATGGCAGTTTCGTTAAGTATATAAATTATTTACATCAGAAACAAGAATACAAAACAAGAACACCAATAAAACAGGAACTTAAACAAGGAGAACTCCATTAAAACAACCATTCCGTTCTTTGCCAAAGCAGCAACTGAACTCTACAGTCGCCTCCGTTCGTCTCACAATCTACGGTGTCTAATAATAGATCAAGAACCCAGGGGGTCAACCTAGCTGAAAAGTATACCAACTTTCTCCTTTATGGTATCAATGCATGCATATCTGGTATCATCAGAATGTAATAAGTTTGCCGGGTATCTGGTGGTGTGTGTGGTATTCCATGCCCCAAATGCCATGACACCCCCCCCCCCTCCAACAAGGCTAGATTAGCTCAATTGTACCACAAACAAATCGTACAACAATATACCGTACATATTCGGGTATTACCATGACACTCTGACAGTCATTTCTAGTGGTGGGGTACACCTAACAGAGCTATGTAATTGCCAGACATTTATAATGGGGAGTATCCATGACAGGGTTCACCTAATCTTATATAACTCACCACTATAAATGCCTGGGTCGGTTGCTCAAAACTAAATTATTTTAACGATCCGTTAAACTCTAACGGACATATCTTGGTAACAAACATATCTTGGTAAATTTACTACAGAAAACACTATAGAATACTTTATTTTTTTCTTTAGAAATATTAGAATAAATCTGTAGGAAAAATTTGCACCACCGAATGTTCTGCGTCTTTATTTCCAGCAAGAATCTTTCTCCCTGTTAAAGTTAACGGATCGTTAAAAGATAACGGAACTTTGAGCAACCGGCCCCTGGCAATTACATAGCTCTGTTTTTAGGGATACCCCACCACTAGAAATGTCAGACAGAGTGTTTTTTTGTAATACCTGAAGATGTACCCTGCAGTACGATTTTCATGTGGTACACTTTTTTGCTAATTTAACCTAGTTGGGAGACATGTTATTTTGGACATTGAATACCACACCCACCAACAGATGATACCCGGCAGACTAACATTCTGATCATACCAGATTTGCATGCATTGATAACATATAGGAGGAATTGGTACACCTTTCAGCTAGGTTGACCCCCTGAGCGTCCGCTCTATAATAATTTCAAACTGGAGAAAAACTGGATACTAACACAGGAGCTGGGTCTCAACACACTAAGGTGATCATAATATGGAGTTTCATATACCACATGTTATCGTATTGAATTAGCTGACCGGTATGTAACGGCATTGTTAATAACATAGGGATTTATTCAGTCTATAATTAAAATACAACAAATACGTGTACATGTATAATATCAATCTGAACGACAGACTCGCCCTACAGACTCGCCCTACCTGCAGAGAAGTGACTCTGACACAGTGAACCGCCATGATATTCACATATCGTTATGTAAACGTCACAGGTCGCGAGGTCAACGCACAGAAGTCAGTTTGTAAACAAACAAACGAAGGTACAATGACTTCGACGAACAGAAAACCTGCGTTGTATCAGGGTTGACTGTGCAATAACACGGACACAGCTCGAGATTGAATAATAATCCTTGGAAGTTTAAACGGACATTTGACACACGCGGGGGCCGCACTATTTTGAATTCTGCTAATGTTTTTTAGCGTGGTGTTTACAAATAGTTAATTTATTTCCGTTGTAAACAAAAATTTAAAACTCTAACACAATTTTAAAAAATAGCCAAATTCTGGCTGGGATTACTGAGCAAAATGGCCATTCACTGGATACGTGCGAAAAAAAAAAGCCAGCTCCCATAAATTTCGTCACGTTAGTTACTTACGATAATATACATGTAGTGGTCAGTATATATTATATCGTATACATATATATATATACATAATCGATAACATGTGGGGTTCGGTGCACCTAAGAAATGTAAATATAGTCTAAAGTTATAGAGCACTTGATCACATGTCGTGAAGACGAAACTGTATTGCATAAATGCATAAGAAGAAGAAACTTGAAGGCATAAATGCATAAAAAAAACTTACAAGGTTATGTGCATATATACAAATAAATAAATAATAAATAATAGATAAGGATGGGCACTAGTGTATGGACACCGTCTGTATCCTGACCATACATGTCATTTGTTCCTGGTCAACGACAATGGGAATTTGACGACTCGGTCGTAGGAAAATGTATTCAAATGAAATAGAAGATTCTACTTCCGCAATAGACTTGAAGCCTTAAATATCTAAGTTAATGATGTAGCCTAGAGTAACTATATAAAGCAATAATAATATTATCTGATACGGTTTTTTAAAAAATCGAAACCATTAGAACATGATGCTTACATTTTTATTTGCAGACACAACATTACCATCGATATCTTTTCATCAAAATAAGAGCATTAAAAGTAAAAGCACCATCATATACTTTGTATCGTCTATTGTCACCACTTTCAGACTATCATTAAGAAAATATTATTAGGATCGAATGAACAGGGTTATTTTCGTCATTTATAGAATATAAATGTAATGGAGTCATAATATGGCGGAAAGAGCCCACGAATGTCTTGCCATGGCTATTTCCGGTTTCTTCTTATGGACCTGTTCTTGACGTCTGGCTGACCAAAGATTAATTAGTAAAAACACCAACAAAAGATCTTCGATTTCAACCAATGCGCCAATGGCAACTATTCAGCGTGAATGTGATTGGAAAAACAGAAACCAAAAAATGTAAGAATTTTCTAACGAAGAATGATGTTTCTTGGCACAAAACTTTTTAAGTATATGTAAACTTCCAAAACATACTATGGTAAGACATTTTTATGAACGTTAAGCAGCGTGTACATTGGCAACATTTCTACAACATTTTTACAACATTTTTTACAACATTTTTACAACATGCCCTGTGTACACCATATTCCTGAAGCAACGGCCCGAGAAATCCCTCTCTGGCCATTGCTGGATTCGCTTCGGATTCTTGACATTTAAGTAAATGTGTCTATTCTTCTCGTTCAATCAAATCTACTACTTACGTACAGTAACATGACATTCCGTCGTTTAATCTTGGGTCTTCCTTAATATTTTGGACAAAGATTTAAGTTATTAAAAACGTTGAAAGTCTGTTCGTTGCCATACCGTAGTGTTTACTTTACGTCAATACCGATAGTCTCGTTTGTCACGCAATTAGTTTTGCTGCAATATCCTGCTATGCGCTGGTTAATCTAGCATAAAAAAACATGCAGCCATGACGTAAACACAGTTGTCCTAATTAAACGTTTGTAACGAATTCAGTGATTGGTCAGTAATAGGACCACTGGCCAGTCAGAATTAGTGACAATAATACCCACTCAGTCCAGCAGGGAGTAGTCAGATTAGCTCTAATCAAACGGAACACTGCGAGGAGGATGTGTGTACACTATTATAATAGTGTTGGAAATTTGTTGCAAATATGTTGGGAATATGTTGGAAGTTTGTTGTAAAAACAGAGCGGGAAATTATTTTTTGGTGGGAAAATCATGGATGAATTCAAGGAGAGCACATATGTTTTGGCTGCTTCTGCCACAGTTTATCTGTTCTTTCTTGGGTCCAAAACCCTTCCTGTTCTTACTGTTCCATCTCAAAGGAGGCTGCCATTTTGTCCATCTAGGGCTCGTCACATGATTTCAGGTAGATCACATGATCAATTAGATGTTGTAAGAATGTTGGAAAACTGGGTTTGCTCTGTGCACACTTAGCAACATTTTTACAACACGACTAAAAACTTGCAACAAAAAATTGACCAGACAATTCTTTTTGCAACAAATTTCCAACAATTCTCCAACATTTTTACAACATTATTTCCTCTGTATACACTTGGCAACAAGGGATGTTGGAGAAATGTTGTAAAAATGTTGGTAGTGTACACAGGCCTTTACGATATACTGTCACGTGCACGAGCTGAACTAGCGGTGTACCCAATTTTGCATGGGTTGAGTTCAGGATCGGAAGTAGTATAATCCGAAAAGTGGAAGTAGTAGTGCAACACCACCAGACATCTATTGTCACCACGCTGACTTGAGCTGCCAACCTCGACAGGTAAACGTGAGTCACATATTTAGATTATGGAATTTGACAGGTTGCTGTGTTGCAGGTTTTATAACAATTGAATCCACAGATGTGTTTTTTTTATATGCGATTCTATAAATGAAGATGTGTGGGACGATATATTTCTCAATAATACTCTATTTAGAATAAAAAAAACCCCTCACGTTTCTGGTTTCGGACTCCACAAAAAATAAGATCTATTTAAATTATAGAATTACCATGTCGTCCATAGACAACACTAATGCCAGTTTATTTTAGCTGATGCATTTGTTTGAACATATCCCTCGATGTTTGATCAATTCTTACATTTTTTTTTACCAATTAATAACTCATAACTCACAGAATCTATATCACGTTTCAATTACTTGTTTTCCAGTTTTTAATACATGAATGACCTATTGTTGGATAGTGTTGGTTGCTTTCTGTAATAATTATTAACATCGCATATATGAGCTTGAATTGTCATTTCACAAGACATGTAGCGATAGTTCAGTAACATTCAGTAATCTTTGCCGTGCTAATTACTGCTAATTCAGTATTCTCAGCTGCGAACATTGTAACAAATTCGTCAGTTGACTTGATAACTCGTGCTAATCGCTATTATAATTACAGATGAATTGTGGTGTGTAATCATCTGATTGAAGATGAGTTGTCGATCTGTAACACTAATTTTTAACTATCTGTCGGCAAGTTGTTGATAAATCTGTTGTTATCTCTGAATGTAGGTGAGTTTTCCATTTGTGAGAAACTCTTATTCTTGGTGAGTTGTAGAAAATTTAACAGAGTTAGTCATTTATATGAACACAAATCTACACCAGACCCAGTCTGTTCCCCAACCCATGTTCTGTAACTGAACAAAAACATAGTTTACAGACCTAATTCATGAACTTGAGTTTTTCATCTGTAATCAATATTGATAACATGAATGTTAATTAATCTGGATTCATCACTGATTACAAGTGAATTACTAATGTGAATTACCCCTGACTACGAGTAAGTTATTCGTGCCGGCAATGACTGTATTTGCATTGTTTATCTAGCTTCACTGATTATAGGTGGCCTGTTATCATGTATTCACTAATTAAAAATGAGCTCCTAATACAGGAATACATGTGGCTGTGAAGCCGTATACGCGAATGACCGACACAGAGAGAGAAATTGGGTTTAACGTCCACTCGCGCAAACTAGGTCATTTCGGGACTAACACATGGTTGAATTTTATTTCAATAATTCGCTTGCGCGTAGGGATCTTTAGCAGCGACCCCCACTACTTGTCAAGTACAACCGGGGAATCGAAAACACGCCAGTTGCCTCAATGACAGACCGTATAATACAGCGCATACGTGCTAACCCCCCCTCCTCAATGACGGACAGCCCATACTTATGTTTTATTTACAGAATGAGCAATTAAAATAAATGTTAAAACAACATTTGTTGGCGCAAAATCGATTTGTTTTATTTAGAACACAATATCCAAGACTATTGATATTCAAGCGATGATATTTTCAAATTAGAAAAAAAAAAAAAATGGGTTTCATAAAACAAGACATTTCGATTTCCAGTCTATCCAAGATAGATTCAATTGTTGATTATCTAAAATAAATTGAGGAAGCGAACGGCCAAATCGACCCTTCTTTAATTTTCTGGTACGTCGGCCTTTTTGTAATTTAAGCTATTACAGCCAATATACTGTCACCTAGGGATAGGCACGAACAATAATTATAGATAGTCAGATTATTGATTACAAGAACCCAATTAACTACTAAGACTTCTTCTTAAAGACGTTCAGAATTCAGGCTTTTTTGAATGTCTTTTTATGAAATATTAATTTATCTTGATTTAATTGTAAACCCTTTTACGTGCTAACTGAGGTTCGTTCTGTTTGATTTGTTCTATGTGTCATTTTGGTTGCTGTATTTAGGGTACACGGTTGTTAGGAATTGCATGTTTGTTTTATTAGCCCTCGGAGACGCTAATTGCCTTTTTGATTTATTAATGCTTTAAGTTTATTGGGTACAGTGGAAAACGAAATGTTTTAAGCTTGTTTACACTACAAAAAACCTGATCAAGCTAAAGTTAAACGGATTCTGCGCTTCTTCGTAATTGAATGAACATTGGTGGTAAACTGCCGCAGTGGGAATGAACACTGTAATGCTTGACTTCGTCGTGTTAGAATAAAAGTACATTAACCAAAGGTTTTCACAATGGATGACTGTGCATAACTGCGAATTAACTGTAACATGTTATGTAGTTCTTTGTTCATATAATCGTCATTATGCTGAAGTGCTGAAGGTTCAGCAATCTAATTAAAATACAGATCTATATTTCGTTTCGTTTTTTATACTTTCGATGGCTTACACTACATGATGATCTAACAAGTTATAGTGGGAGTTCACGTCAATTGTCAGGTAAGCGACAGTTAGCGACATGACCCTATAACGGCAGTCATTCGATTAACCAATCAGAATCGATGTTGCAGGTGACTATATATTATTATGCTTAGCTTTGTTTTGATTTCTATCGCCGCTATTGTCTACCCACAGTTCCGGTAAATGGTAAAGCACTCGATTCCACAGATCATGTGATTGACTGGCCACTCATTCCAAGCAGAACACGAGTCAGATAACAACTCTTCGAGATCCCGTTGTAGTAACGACAAGTAAATCGAAATTTGGAAGTTCAGTCGCATGAATAAACACCCGTACAGTCTTATAGTTTTATCTTGTCCGTCTATGTCTGATTGATATTTGTCTTTGTTGTAATTTGATTTTGTATAAATCCGGATAAAAAGCCCAGCCATTACGTATGATGTATGCAGATGTCTGTGGTATAATGATGTAATGGTGGTATTGTATGGGCAGCGCATCATCTTTTAACGCCGGGAGCTCTATAAATGGATTACATTTTAATAATTATATCAATGCCCCGAAATTCCATTTAACATGGATTCAATCCAGTAAGAGAACTGTTATTACCATTTTATAAGAAAGCCATTATATTTTGTTAAAGATGGGTTCCCAGCAAAGTATTCATCGGCTGGTTATTTCCAATAAAAGTATGGCAAATTTGGTATTTACGAAAAGTATAGACACCCAAGCTTACTAGAAAAATACTAGATTACGCGAAAATCGCCCATGGGGCAAGGACTGGGCAATATTGCCCGGGAATCACTAACTGTCAACCCGACAGGATTTGCTGGCTTATTGTCTGCTAGCTTGGGCCAGGGAGCAGTTGTTATTTCTTGCTGAAATGGTTAGGCGGTTTTGGGAACATTGCGGGTTGATAACGTACAAAATACTCTGCAATTAAAAGGTGTAAAAAGAAATTGACAGAAATAATTAAGAATTTATTTGGGCCTCAATAATATGGTAAATGTAAAGTAAGTAAGTAATGATACATTTTGAAATATGGACCCTCCCACAATGAAGTTAATGGTGGTATTGTATGGGCAGCGCATCATCTTTTAACGCCGGGAGCTCTATAAATGGATTACATTTTAATAATTATATCAATGCCCCGAAATTCCATTTAACATGGATTCAATCCAGTAAGAGAACTGTTATTACCATTTTATAAGAAAGCCATTATATTTTGTTAAAGATGGGTTCCCAGCAAAGTATTCATCGGCTGGTTATTTCCAATAAAAGTATGGCAAATTTGGTATTTACGAAAAGTATAGACACCCAAGCTTACTAGAAAAATACTAGATTACGCGAAAATCGCCCATGGGGCAAGGACTGGGCAATATTGCCCGGGAATCACTAACTGTCAACCCGACAGGATTTGCTGGCTTATTGTCTGCTAGCTTGGGCCAGGGAGCAGTTGTTATTTCTTGCTGAAATGGTTAGGCGGTTTTGGGAACATTGCGGGTTGATAACGTACAAAATACTCTGCAATTAAAAGGTGTAAAAAGAAATTGACAGAAATAATTAAGAATTTATTTGGGCCTCAATAATATGGTAAATGTAAAGTAAGTAAGTAATGATACATTTTGAAATATGGACCCTCCCACAATGAAGTTAAGTTGGCAGACATTGCGTTTAACAACAGCTTACTTACAGCTATAGGTATCCCCGGCGAAAACAGAGTTTTGAAAGGGAATTGAAGCAAATTTTTGATAGATTGGTTACTTTAAATACGTGTTTAGTCCAAATATATCCCCAAATCACATGGTTTGTACCCGGGAATGCATCTTTAAAAGAAAACTAGCTAATTAGGTCCCACCCGTAGATTGAGACTTTCGTAATTTGCTCTAAGTCGCCACAAAATCCCCAGTTGCAGTATTTTGCTCGGATGTTTTTTTATTCCTTTCCTTTTACATGAAGCACAAAACTGCCTGGGGATTATCCAGTTGTTGGTGTTTTTATTTCTTGTTAAAAATTGCACAAACACAAATTAGAAGTTAGATCGATTGTACATTGTCGGTAAACATTATTTAAAAAAATATTCTGATTCTTTAAATACTATACGCTCTGCAAGAATCGATGACGTGTACAGAAGTGTGGCCAAATACTTACATTTAAGTACTTGATTTTGCTCAATAACAAAATGTCGCTTCGGTAACATAAAAAAAGACATTCTGGAAATATGTCTGGAAATGGAGTTTAACCCCCTATTGGGCTAATGAACACTGACAAACGCCATACAATGTGCAACGAGGGAAATTTCGACGGAATATCTTTTATGACAACCTCGTTTTTTGTACCATGCGAATAACTATGTGCTTTCCCTTGCGAGTCCCTCTGTCCGGCATCACTAACAAGGGGGAACCACGCCGGAAAATTCCCAATGAACTTTCTCGTCCAACACCAGGATCGAACTCGGGACTTCTAGGTTTTACTCACTGAGCCACCGTGGATATACATCCCTTGGTGAAACAAATCGACAGCGAAAAAATATAATGTTTAATTTTTAAAATAAAATCTGAGTTATCTTAATCTTTAAAAACGCAAGGGTAATGTTGGAAAGATTTTACTTTGTATCAATAAAAAGTTGAAAAATTGGTGGAAATTGTTTAATTAACCAACATATTCGTCCAAGTGGCATTTACAGATATAACAAACCCCCTTGCGACTAGATGAGTTTCAAAACTTTAAAAGTATAATATATGCATGGAATCTGTTTATAATTACCCATTCTGAATTACGAGACCCGCTAGCTATCATTTAGTTTTCGAAAGATAGTTTCGTACGCTGTTTACAATTTTCTAGCACATTATAAGTAAGCAAAATAGGTTTCCATTAACGGGTTTTAAAATAATAAAACAACCATCTCCATATTTCCATAATACATGCAAAAAATGATCCTTGCACGAATTGGTGGTCCTAATCAACTAGATAAGAGACCTCATCCCTCAACCCCCAGTATATCTCAACGTTGTATCACAATATCCAGACATATATGATTTGTCTCTAGATATAGTTTGGTTGGTTTGGTGAAATAATCGCTCTCAACTGAATATTACCTAGTTATTTGTTGGTAGAATTTTTTCTCTCCAAATAATCAGAAAACAGCTTGTGCATCCCATTCCAGGGCCAATCCATGTGGCCCTGGTGCTCCTGATAGGCATGTATGTAGTGTTATTGTATCACTCATATGGATAGACACCAAAGGTATCATCCTAGACTGAATACAATGTGAGTTATAGGGGATTATTTGAAAAGGACGTCACCTTGGATTTCTCAAAAGCTTAAGGGTGACTAAGGTTTTTCCGACACATTCTGAAAGAGGACACCTTAAACTACTAAACTCATTCATAACAAAAGATTTTTTTAAACACTTTCCAGGTTCCGCCATAGTTCTGCCAGACTAATAGTGTGGTGAATATACTCCATCGGAGCTTCACCTTCACTCATTACCTTCTGTCATTTTCAACCAAAGGTAGATCAGTGTCATTCTGAACATAATTTATCAGGGCTAAAATGGTGTCCAGAATGGCATAGTCTTTGACAAAAAAGATGATTTGGGGCGCCATCTTAGATTTCCGCCATCTTGGATTCTGATCATCTCATTTAAGATAGTGGGAATGGACTCTACATACTTGCAAAGCATGAAATAGATATATTACAAGACATACATTACAAGCCATGATCTGTAAAGCTCAAAACGTCCGAAAATAACAAAAACAGTCGTAATTTTGTCTGCGATATCACCTTTGTTGTAAGTGGACGTTGAACTCCACAAAGAACGGCATACTACAATGCGTAGTATAAGATCACCATAGAAAGTCATGCTTATGATTATTGACTATTTTTACCACCTTAGTCTTAGATGTGTACATCTTCCAATTGCACAAGACAGTGACGGATTACATTTGCTTTTCATTTGGAAACATATTTGAAAACGTACAAATATTTCAGTAAAAAGCTGCACAGTTTAACAGATACTAGTAGTTAATAGTATATAATTGGTACGCAGAGAATAGTCAAAGGAGGAAATAATTGCACTGTTGGTCTAAACGTGAAATAAATCAAATTGTAACAGTATGTTTTTTTGTGTGTGAGAATAAAAAAAAGAAATAAATTAAACTATTTTATGTAGTTTATTTTGACAAAATTAAGGGTTTACTTCTTGGATAATCCTATGAAGATTTTGCCATTCATACTATGTCTTACGGGATTCAATCATTAAGTGAAACATGGAATTCGCGAATCTCTGCATGCAGGTTTACGTAGTCAATGCAACGTAATATACGATGGTTTTAAGTGAGGTAGTCAGTGTGAGGTACTCAGTTGTATATGGATCTGCGATGGGAAAAAGAGGTCCAGAATTTTATTAGTTATGAACTGGAGTTTAGCGACTGATAGAGAAAGCTATGCAATATAGATCCAAAAACCACTTAAAATGTTGTTTCTAAATTCCTGATTCAGATTATTTAGTTTAAACTGACAAGAAGTAAACCGATAAAGAAATGTTACCAATTTTCCAATATTAATCATGGTCAGGGGCGAAATAATAATTCACTTTGATTCACTCACTCACTCCCTCCGTCCGTTTGACACTTCCCTCTCTGGTCGGATGAACTAGTGATTTGCTGACAGGCGCATCTGTGAAGCTTCGTTGAGATTCGCAAGTCCGGTCGCTTGACACTTTTTTTCAACGATCAGCGCCTGAAATACTACTGCGAGACTGCATTTCCGGCAGCCTATTTTTCAAAAACTTCTGAGACCCCCCCCCCTCGTACCCCTTGTTTAAGCTAGTGCCTTTGTCTCATCAACCCTGGACTTTTCCCCAGCGTTTTCCTTTAACCACCGACGGCTGGCGCCGCCACTGCTCATGTTTGAGATAGTGCCATGCCATATAATAAGTATGATCACTGCACATTACAGTTTAATCAATGTATATAATTGGGAACACTGCACGTTTGTTTTACGCACTAATACGTCGTAGTAAAACTCTATTAAGATATATGTATGTATGGTATGAGTGGAATATAATTTGATTTTGGTTCGTATGTCAGAGTGTAATTATAAAGGTCTATAATTATTCTGTATATTATACGCTGACACTGAATTGATTTCAAGAATGGCATAGTAAATACTAGGGTTTATAACAATATTCTACACTCTATATATAGGGAAATATCGACCAATTCCAGCACTTTATTGACAGAGATTTACTAGGGTACTGTTCTAGCGTCATCTTAAATAGGTCCTCCATTATATTTACCACAAATCTCTATTATATAAATAGTGATTTGTATCCAATATCAATTCTACTAATACTAAACCATTTACGTATCCAGACGACCCAATGTAAACAGTTTTATATTTGCTAGGGTCGTCAAAAGACAATATTCTATTAATGGTTCTCCAAGATGGTGAATCTTTGAAGATAGTAAGAACGATAAAACCCTTTGAAAGGGATTTCAGTTCTTAAAGGTTGTTTAGTTACTTTGTTACGATAAAAAAGATTTAATTATAGAACTTATGTGGAACAAGCATTAATTCTGTAAGTGTTGGAAGGACAGCCATAGAGGATTATCCTTTTGTCCATTTAGTACCCGATACTGTCCTCCATAATGCCATTTCGACCACATACAGGCGTTTCCAGAGACTGACACGCTAACGTTTAGCAGTATAAAGTTGCCTAGTAAAATGTACTGAAAAGGTTTCAACAAGGGGCCCACAGGTCCGTTCATAAACGTAGGCTACAGGGCGGGTATAACAAGACGGAATTGAACTAGAACCACATTGCAGATACTATTCACTGGCACTGGGTTCTAATAGCCCGTTTAGGCGTGAAAGTTGAACTGTTTTTTAAAAAAAATAAAAACGTCTTAACTGGTTGGCTTATAAAAACGGCTCTAGCTTGCCATGAGCATGCACAGTACATTCTCACACGCTCTGATAACGCTGGAACTGCCTGACCCCGATATTTTCCCGGGAATTTTAACTGAATGCGTACTACTCATGCTCAAAGCAAGCTGGAGTCGGGTTTTTTAAGCCAACCCGTTCAGATAGCACCCCTGGTGGAAGTGGCCGTTAAACTCGAGAAACGAACGGACGACAGTCAAGATAAACCATTTGAAAATAATGAGCCTTGTCGAAGACAAGTCGCGAGCTGGGGTGTTTGAACTGGTTTATTTGCTCCACGTGTGCGTTCAGACGACAAAGTTCAACCGTTTAACGATCCCAGTGGTTTTTAAACTAGTTCAACTTAAGCGTCTGAACAGGCTATAACATATCATAAAGATGACCACCGGTTGAAGATTCGTGTAGATGCCCCTTTTGTTCCTTTTGTTTTCATACTGGCATGTTTGTGTAATTTTGTCGTATTGTATTTTTTTTATCTTGTAATGGACCATGCAATTGACTTTGACATTTTGAATTGCCCGTGGTGTCCTACTGAATGCTTCATACCAAATTTTGATAACGATGAGAGCATCCTATAATAAACTTAGTGAATGATATCCATAAATGAAATGGGGTTTAACGTCCTACTGTTCTGCCCCGAATGGGCTAATGAAGACGGGGATATCCATAGAGTTGTCGGCATTCTATATATTCAAAGCCATTACAGACGCAATGCCAAATTCAGAGTGCATTTACTACAACATATTATTACAAATGTACATAACAATCGACAAAATCAAGATGACAAGCATCTGTGGATAATTTAATGAAAGAATTTACTACAAATGTACAAAACCTAAACGTCAGAGAAACACTAAACAAAGCAGGGATCAGCTTGAGTCAATATCGTGTATGTCCACTCCGGGCTCTCACACATGCACATATTTCTTACTACACGCTGCGGGATGGTTTGCGAATGATTTTGGAGTTCGTGGTTTGAACCATCGTCCAAGTTCATCCCAAAGGCCTGAGTTCAAACCAGCCGTCCAAGTTCATCCCAAAGGTGTTCGATCGGGTTCATTTTGGGAGGGTTAACGGGCCAATCCATAACACGGACATGATGATTGTTCGTAAGTCTCTTGTCAGCCTGATAGTGTTGGGTCGGGCGTTGTCATGCTGGAAAACCATCTGTCGACAGACGCCATGTTGAGTCATCAATTGAAACAACCTGGGACGAAAGATGGCGTCAACATAATGTTGAGCTTTGAGATTACCATGGACCAACAACAACTGGACGAACAAAGCGTCCACGTCGACGTCGGTAGATACGTTGACGTCCATCAGGAAAACTGAGGTTAAATTGGGATTCATCCGAGAAGATGGCATTTCGCCATAGTGTGTTGTGTAGATACCCCTGATCTGCGACCCATTGCTGTCGATGTCGATGACGATGCAAAATGATTTGACCATGGTAAGGTCGACGGCAGCCGTCGGACTGTTTGAGGACTGATCTGACATTGCCGTGTTCCAACAGTTCCCGTGGCAGTAGCAGTAGCTGACTGGAACCTGTTGCGCAGGTGATATAGTCGGATGTGGCGATTTTGAGCAGCGGTTGTTACAGATGTCGCTTCAGGTTGGGGTCGATCGGCAACTATTCCAGTGGCGTGGAAGCGTTGTCTGAGGCGAGCAATGTTTGATGGGTGGACATTAAAGTGTCTGGCGACGGCTACCTGTGAGACCCCCTGCTGATCCAGCATGCCAATACCTCTGTTCCTGTTTTCTTGTGTATGACGTGGCATTTTTCCGAAGTGATGAATGTTGAAATTTTGGTCTGTATTTAAAGACCAGAGTGCAGGGAATGTGCGTGACATTGGCTGCTTAAAATCGTGACAAAAAGACAAGTGTTGCGTTTGCACGAACAAAGTTCATTACCGACAACTGATATCCGGTGCAAACCCAGAACTCCACAAGATATGAAAGCCCAAGAAAACGTTTACCAGAAATATTTCAAGAATTAGGCATTGCGATTTTAATGGCTTTGAGTAAAACATTTTTTTATTTTTATTGCCCAACTTATGATTATTTTTCATTTCTATGGTTACGTGCGCAATAACGCGATATAAAATATTTTTGTCCGGACAGTGGCGTTTTGACCTGTGTATTCTCGAATTCTTAAGACCCGTGTGTATTCCAGTAAGAAAATGGAAACTTTAAAGGTCCAAAATAAATGAAATGAAATAAGGATTATATTAACGTCTACGTTTTTGCATTAAGCGGGCTAATAAAGATGGGTTCGAATCTAAAATTGTATAAATTTATTCACCCATTTAGTCTGTGTGTAAACTTCGTTTTAATTCCGTGTGTTGAAACAATTTTAACCAATTTCTATTCGGTAGTCAAGTTTTTACAAAACGTTTATAACCAAAGGAATAGTCGAGTTTATTTCACTCATTTATTCTGTGTTTAATTCCGTGTGTTGAAACGAGTTTACCCAATTTCTAGTCGGTAATCAAGTTTTTAGTTGTATAAAGTAGAGTCTTGTATCATATTACCGAATCTTAATCAGATTCATTTGTACGCACAACATTCCAGCTTCTTCACTGATATTCATGTACACGACATTATTTCCTTTAATTTAATACTTTTACATTCAACACACATTTGTCAATTTATTTCTCTGTTTCGTTACAAGAGCGTCTTTTTTTCGTTCTTTCTCAATAACTAATTGTGTAATGTGAGTTCTGGAACTTGTTTTGACGAATGGCTATTTCATTGATGCAGAAACCATTACAGTCATTGTGTATCGGCGAATAAAGACTGTCACACGATAAATTTAATGCCGCTCCCTATGAAGTTATTTCTCTGGATTTCGATTCGGCCATTGAAATAAAATTATTCAATAAAGAGAAGATTTGTAAGAACGGTAGACGTGAAAACTTTACAAATTGCTTTTAATTTTGTTTTATTTATTGATTTCATTACTTCTCGTGTCCAAAGCCCCACCAGATAAACGTATCGCTAAAAGATTACTTGCAAACTTAAGAGTATTATTCTCCGCTTCCACAAATTTTAGCGAGTAAAAAAAATATATAATAGATATTGACAATAACAAATAGCTCAAAAAAGTGGACAAAATTATTTTAGGATCGACTGAATGTCGACTAGGTTTTCGCTGAAATTGGTTCATTCATCACAATTTATTGTGTTAGAATTTAAAATTAACCAGTAAATCAACTGGATCGTATGTAACATCCTTTATGTTTCCGTGGTCATTGGGTAGAAGTAATAATTTATGTCTACATGTCATCATCACCCGAAGCAATCTCATCGCAAAATCGTAGTCGTTGTGATTAGAAGAAGGCTTTCGCATCTCCACTGCCAGACGACCCTGATTTCTAGCTGGTTGTGATTTTTATAGGCCTACATTTAAAGTCTTTGTTCATTATTTGATAGATGTTTAATCCGGAGCAAACTACATTGGAATGGGTATTTTTGATTATTCCTAATAGTAATAATGGCGCCCAATCGTCGTAGCAAAAAACAAACACATCACTGTATACGTGAACGTTTATAGCTACATATATGCCGACTGCCATTTATACCATATAAATATATCGTATATCTTTCTCCATCTCTGCGCTAAAGACACGGACGTTACCATTCGATTATAATCGAGAACTTGGAACAGGGCCGTAAGTAGGATTTTAAAAGTGGGGGTGAGGCAGAGTGGTGGGGCGGCCAAAATAATGTCGAAGTTATTCATTGGCGTGTTAGCGCCATTTAAAAAGACCGACCGATCAGTGCGAGCATCACTGTGTGATCATAATCAAATGGTGGGGGTGGGGGCGCCATTTCGAGGGGCGCCATTTCGCGGGGCGCCATATTTTTCTTGGGGTTTAATGTTACCCCTACACCCCCGCTAGATACGGCTCTGACTTGGAAACGAAACGCAGTATTAATAATATACAAAAGAGCCATACAGTCTACCCTCTAAGTAAAAGTGACCGATAATAACATCCTTCACATACTGGTATTCTCACCAGATGTAAGGCTAATAATATGTTATTTACTTTCCATTAACAAGTAAACACAAAATGTTTAGATAAATTGTATTATGTCTCTTTGTTAGGGTCTTCTCACTTCAAGTAAATAGATACAGCGTCTTATACAATTCTGTCAACACTAGACGAATCTATCACCCTACTATGACCCTATACAATATATACTATTAAAACATCCAATTACTTCTCTTATTGTCGTATATCTGTTTAAATGCTAGTCGATATTCTGAGCTCGATTGGTTAAATGATATTGGAATGGTAGCGAACCCAGACCGTATTGACAATTCAATGATTACCCATAGACAATTTGGTTAAGTTTTAGAATCTGTCCATCAATGGAACACCCGATTATTTCCAGGCATAGTGTTAGAAAAAGGTAGTATCTACTGCACTATCTTACTTTAGAAAAGCATAAACCACCAATATTAAAAACATTTCCATCCAGGCCCTTTACTAAGGGGGGGGGGGGCACCCAACCCCCTGCAAAAAGTTTCGCTCCCCCCCCCCCCTGTTAAAAAAATTTAAACCATAAAAACAATAGATATACATCGTCCGTCAATTTTCAATTTTACAGCACCCCCGAGAACACCCCCCCCCCTTCCTCGTTACTCTGTCTGAGCTAGTTACGGTCCTGTTTCCATCCAACTAGGACTTTCGAAAGTATGGAAAGTCAAACCTTTGTATGTGTTTTGCAGCAGTTGTCACTTCGACATTAAACACAACACTGTGATATACTTATAGCACTGACAATACTATGATGTAAAAGATAATTTGTATTAATAATATACGCACAGACAATCTATTAACTAATACAAAGCTTTTATATACATTAGCTTCGACGAATTTGAATGACCTAAAACGATCTAAAAGCAAAACAGACAATTATGTTAGACAAGGTGCAGTGAAACCGGGAAGACATTGCCTCAAGGGAAATCCGATTTCTTAACAAGCTAACGTTTACTCGATGATCATTACCCTTAACCCTTCTACGACTTCATACCAACTTAAAGGTCACATCTTAACGGCTCTTAGCATTCCAGCCACTTCCTATCAAACCCTAAAACTGCTTATAAAATGTCAATATTATCGCAATTTATAAACTTTCCACGGCAAACAGTGCTAATCACTAGAAATGTTACGTCATTATGTTAACCCTTTCGGTTTATCTTAATGAAAACCTCTGCCTCGTAATTAAGAGAATACATTTAGGTCATATTATGACGTATTGAAATCAGATCAGAAACTCTCTCCAGTGTTACAGAATATAATCCAACCCTACAAGCCAGGGGAACAACAATCTAAGTCACATTTTCCATGAACCCAAGTTAATAGTACCACCTTGTAGCAAATTGTATAAGCTTTTTGTGGAACAATCAAAATGGCCTCCAGAACAAATACAAGTCCACCGTACCCATTATTTAACCTTAATTTGCATGTAAAGTCTCAGTAAGTTGTTCTGATAATTATGGGTTGTGTTAAACATCATTTTGAAGTTGTAATTAAACCCACTCGTTGTTCTGTTCGCGTCAAATATTCTCGCCAAAAAGTCCGTTTTGCGTTTTATGCTAAAAGTGAAAAATGGGATCGTTCTTCCCCTGGACTCATATTATTAAAATAAAAAAACTAAACAATGTGTACTATTAAATTTAAAAACGGTTATTTTCAAACTGGATATAGCATACAATTTTAAGTAAACATGAAACTGTCTGCCCTACATTTCAACAAAATCAAACTCTTAATTCTCTTATCCTTCCGCGTCACATATATGCATATTCACACCAAAACCTGGCAGACCATGTATATTCAAACCCTTTTCTTAGATTCTACATAAAAAAACAACAAAAACGGTCACACAAAAGGCGAAATGGAGAGAAAGGGTAACCAGCGTACGAATTAATGGTGGCCTGTGTCCTTTTATGGGAGTCTTGTGGAACCGGAAGGTATAGCCCCGAAACCATAAGTGTGGCAATTCAGGCTGACCATATTATACCATAACATTCAGCCGCGGAGCATCCTAGTAGTGTCGGAGCAAACTATGAATAAATCAACAGACAGATAATGTACATCGGAGAATATAACACAAAGCTTTAATAGGGTAATTGTATTTGAAATATGTAATATAAAATTAGTTTGTTTGTCGTTTTTTGTTATTTATTGCTTTTTTGTCCCGTTGCTGGTTGGAATGGGATGGTTCTTTCTTATATAGAAAGTTACTATATACAAATAGAATGAAATAGGGCGTAACTTTGTACTTTTCTTTACCGACTTGGATAATAAAGACGAACGTACGCCATGCAGTGTGTCACAGAAATTTAGCCCCGGTTGCAGTTTCGCTACGGCCTATTGCAATTGTCAAGGGTTGTTTTTCGTGTATTCTCAAATTGTTCAGCAATTGTAACAAATTCTGCACTACCATGCTAATATACAAAGCTCGTTTACTTGATGAATTCGGGGAATTTTAAAACTCCAGGATTGAAGGTCGATAACTTCCTCCATGTCAATTATTGACATAGGGTAGATTCAGCTGTCATCAAGCTTGGATTAACTTTCACGTGTCAGGTGGGTACAGGGTTTACGGAAGTCAATCGTTTGGTCAATATACTGGTCACTATTCTATTGATTCTTGGGGACGAAGCTAAATACCACGCATTTTGACAAGTTGGTCCATCTCAGGTGTAAAGGTGGTAATGAATGGATTTCCGCATACCCATCATAATTATCTGCTTTACGTAACTAGGGATAAAAATACCTGAAGCGGTAACACGTGGGGTGCATATTATAGAAGACTCAATCTGACAACAGATATACATACAGCTTTCTATCATCTAGTTTTTGAGCGATAGTTTCGTATCGTACTGATTTAAAATAAATATATAAATCAGTATATTTATAGGATACAGTACTTATCGTACTTATTTAAAATAAATGAATAGATCAGTATATTTATAGGATACCGATGAAAGACAATGAAATTGATAGACCGTTTACATTTACAACACCACGCCCAATAACTGAATAAACCAAATTAATAGCGTTTGGTATGTCTTTAAAGTCCTCTTTTTCGTAGACTTGAACCACCTATACTCTTAAAACCATCGTACCTCTCTCATGAATCAATGTCTATGCCTTCGCGTAGGTCCCATTTGCACAATCAATTAATTTCACGCTGCCCCTTTGCCAAATAAAGTATACTTGATTTGTATCCACTAACATCAACGTTAAAGAGTGTGTGTTTGGGGGGGGGGGGGGGGGGGGTAGCACCCACTTGGCACAAACAAGGTTGTTTCGGGACTAACATTTGGTTCAATTTTTTTTTAATAATTCGGAGGACCCGGAGATAACCAACGAGGTTAGACAGGCGACCTCACTCCTTGCTGCTGGGAATCGAAACCACGCCACTTGATTCAATGACAGTCCTTGTAATCTAACACAAACACGTTAAACCATTCGGCCATCAACGCTTAAAAGAAATATCTTGATACCTTTCAGCTTTTATTTGTCTTTTATTCAAATAATGAAAATATTTACTGATCTTTAGTCATGCTGACTTTTTGTTTAAAAAACTGACGAAGAACATTGGTAACATTTAAAGATGGCACAGTTAACTCTCACTAATATTCTTTTTTGAGATTGTCTTGCTACCTTATCAACAGAACAATCCGTGCCTGTCAATATAACCAAGTAATAACTGAGAGATAAAATCCATATGACCACCATTTTGTCCCAGGCCTGGAAAAACATCCATGCTTGTGATGCGGGAGACCCATCTGAATTCCCACTAGGGACATAGAAGACAATACTGGTGAACCGAGTAGATTTTATTGAGTGATACTAGCCAATAACACGTCAATAGAAGACAGTTTGTCCAGTCACGGGAAATGAACAATAATTCAGAAGAAAATTAATGCCTTTCGGACATCGATACACAACCAAGACATGACATATTGAAGGATCACGCATCTCAGCATTGTCCGAGTGGTCAATTATTATACGAACTGCAAGCGTCACGTTTGTCCAATTACTATACCTCTCGTCAGATAAGCCAACTATTAGTTCTTGTGTCAATGTTTTCAGGGAATTTCTAGATTATGTTTGTCTCGCAGTCTGCTTTCATGTTTGGGATTGTCTTTACAAATGATGACTCGGTTTATGTGTACTGGATACATAGGGAACCAAACCCATGACATGTAAATAGACCAAATACATATCAAATATTAGACGAGGAAATCAAAATTAATATTAGCTATTTCAGTTCATTGTCAAATAAGATATCATCATAAGGCGATGACGTTCGCACGCCCAAAGGATATACTGTTAAAAAGAAACCGTAATGTTTGAGCGTAGGCACTAATGACATTTTATAACTTGTAAAGCAAGTCTACATTTTTTCCTCCGGTCATGTAATTTGAGCGTAAGATTTATGGTTATAATTGAAGGATTACCCTGCTAATGACGTTTATTATAGCATTAATTGTCGTAATTGGAATCATCATATAAAACCATATTTTATACTATAGAAGTATTTACATATATATATTTGCACATATCATGTTGCCGTTTTTAATAATGTTGTTCTGATTGAAATTCCTTCCGTTCAAATCAAATCATAAAGCCAATACGATTAGATAAATTGATATTAAATATTTATATAATTTTACCTCAATTTCATATTAATATTGTAGTTATATTAAATTACAGACAACTAAGTGAGTAAAACGCCGGCTTGCTTACCTGGAGGTTGCATGTTCGATCCCGGGGGTGGCCGAGAAAGTTCCTCGGGATTTTCCGTGTACACATTTGCGTGCACGTAAAGGATCCATTGGATGGTGGAATTCCTCGTAAGTTTAGGTCGTAGCGCCGCTGTCCGAACAAAATTTCCCTCATAGCACACTGTCTGTCTTCATTAGCCCAGTCAGATCAGAACAGTTACCAGTAGGACGTTAAACCCCATTTCATTTCATTTCATTTCCAACTATGCATTTTCACGTTATAGCATCAATGTTGCTGTTATGAATTATAAACAACTAATTAAAGATGCATTACCAGGTACAAACTTTGTGATTTGAGGATATATTTGGACTAAACACATATTTAAAGTAACCAATCTATCTAAAATTTGCTTCAATTCCCTTTCAAAACTCTGTTTTCGCCAGTGATACCTATAGCTGTAAGTAAGCTGTTGTTAAACGCAATGTCTGCCAACTTAACTTCATTGTGGGAGGGTCCATATTTCAAAATGTATCTATCATTACTTACTTTACATTTACCATATTATTGAGGCCTAAATAAACTCTTAATTATGTCTGTCAACTTCTTTTTACACCTTTAAATTGCAGAGTATTTTGTACGTTGACAACCCGCAATGTTCCCAAAACCGCCTAACCGTTTGAGCAAGAAATAACAACTGCTCCCTGACCTAAGCTAGCAGACAATAAGCCAGCAAATCCTGTTGGGTTGACAGTTAGTGATTCCCTGACAATATTGCCCAGCCCTTGCCCCATGGGAGATTTTCGCGTAATCTAGTATTTTTCTAGTAAGATTGGGTGTCTATACTTTTCATAAATACCAAATTTGCCATACTTTTATTCAAAATAACCAGCCGATAAATACTTTGCTGGGAACCCATCTTTAAGTCGCCCATTCCGATCGTGCATTTTTGCATATCATTATACTCGATTATTAACGATGAAAAAGAATCTGAGGACACTGGGTTCAATAACATTAAAAAGAGACCGATTAATTTTATTTCGTGAAACATGCTTGATGATGTCCACGGACTTGTGTTTTATGCAGGGGTCGATGACATTTCCATTCATCATATCTTTCATGTTCCTGAAGCAACGACTGTGAGTTTCACAACATCTGACTGTTGCTGGTTTACTTTACATTTCCCGACATTATAGCTACATTAGCTCTAGCATTCAATCAGAGGTTGTGACATCGCGACCTGCATGGAAACCTTGGCATTGGACACACTTTGAACTTTTGAACTCGATTATCACAGGTATACATATTAGCTTGAAAGCGTGAGAATTGGTATTCGCGACGACTAAGGAATCTGATTGGATCATAAGTTTAGTGCCGAAATATGCAGCGTGTTACATGAAGGGCTTGATAAGATGTACGTATTTAAAGCGAGACCAAGCCTTCTGTTGAAGATGCATGCATATCTTTATGAACGGTAAAGATCATCTCCTGGCACTGAATTCAATATTTTAAAAAAATATCTAAGTCTATTTTCTCTCTTGTCCGCAGGTACATGTATATCTTTTAGATTTTTTATTTGCGTGTGGTGCGGTCCTCCTGCACCTACTATTACAGGTAGAGTCAAATATTGTGAAATTGATATTTGGAAGTACTCAACGGCAGTGTAAGACATTCATCTTACACAGATTATTGTAGTTTACCGGAGACTTTAAAACATTTAACTAAACACAATACTTAAATATCATGTCGCATAGGTTTAATGACTGTGATTATCATAAAAGAATGTAGTATAATAGCGATAACACCATTTTGTAAGCATTTTTATTGAAAATAAAGTAAGTTTTTAGTCGAGAGATAATGGAGAATAATTACCACCGCTTTTTATAAAACAAAGATAAATCAGATCATTGGGATTTTATGTCTGTATCATTATATTAAATTACATTTTAAGAGACTTTTATAACGGTTCATATTATAACCACCTTAACATATACATTCTTATCGTGCAAGGTACGAAATACAAAAAGGAGTCATTTTTATATGTAAAATCAATATGGCGTTATCGTATTGGGAACACAAGATCTTCAGTAACAGACGTCTAATGGCCCTTCATGTCAATTTCCATGTTCCGCAAAGTTCTTGGACGATTGTCCAAGTTAGCAATATGACATGAAGATAATAGAGGAACATAAACTGTATGGCACTCACAATAATTGTTTTAACAAGTACAAGAGTTAACAAGGCTCTAAAACTTATCAATTTGTATTTTGTGATGTTCTAATATAAGTATGTGGATCTATGATTGATGGAAACCGTAATCATAAACTAGTATATAGATTTATTAGCACAACAATCAAACAAAACGCACATTGGAAGATGAAGTATTTAAAGGATGTTTTTCGAGAAATACGCCAAAGGTCCAAACTGAATGACAGTCTTTGGCATCTGGACCATGTTTCTCGAAATCTTTACTAAAGATAAAATCAAAATTTTAGTAGAAACTTCAATTTTGATTGGCTAAGCACTAAAATCAACCTAATATTATCCAATCAAATTACTGAAATTTGGATTTTATTATATTTAAAATTTCGTGAAACAGGCTTCTGGTTATTTTATTACAAATAGCACACGAAAGCATTCTGGCACGCAATTCGTTGGCCAATTTTAAAATATTCATTTTGTCTTAAATATTGAATATCAGAAGCCCACATTTCCCCTGTAAGATCACATATTGATTTAAATTGACCAATAAGTCGTGTTTGCAATGTCTAAGACTGTGGATGATTGGTTTGGGGTAAAACTAAAAGACTTAGCTACTTTAATGTATTCGAACTATCTAATTTAACGTAGTTTACTTATAATAATTAAAAAACAGATAATGTAATGCGAATTTGCTGAAATTTCAATTAAATTGTTCCACTATCGGTGACGTCATGTTCTTTTGTGAAGAGCATACGTAATAAATACTATCGGTGTAGACTGGAATAACAAGTCGCTAGAGATTGCGACTCGATTGAGACTTCTGGCGAATTTCACCGAACATTTGAAATTAGAGTCAAAACGGAAACAATTGAATGTAAATCAGATAATATACATACATATTTCTTTAATATTATTATGCGTTGCGACCCATTTGTGTCAATTTCTATGAATCAGCTATGTAGCTCCCGTAACGTTGATTAATCTTGTTCCTATACCCCTACCCCACTCTCTTCAAGAGTAGATACTGCATCAATGTCTTTACTTCAAGGCCTTGATGATTGCTTGAAAGTGAATAAGAAATAACAGAAAAACAACACGACCATTTCTTTTATTGGTCTGTATAGAAATTGTTTCTTGTCGTGTATCAAAGACATTAGTTAACAGTGTCTATACATGTAGAAGTTATGAGAGGTGTTGAATATTTAGAGAAATACATGCTATAACCGAATCCCAATACGCATTCAGTAAATACATATAAGGGTGAAATAATAATTCTGATTTTAAATTCATCTGGTATCCGCATAAATGAAGACATCCGATTATCCACTCTCGTTCAACCTATCAAAATTACGTCGCAGTTTATGAGATTAACAGCACTTTTATGTTGGGCTCGATAAACTGGAATCGATGATTTCGTTGCTCAAATCAGACAAAAAAACCCATATGACATGAGTTCCTACTTTCGGGAAAGGCCAGCCTAATGCCACCGAACTTGGTCAACAGCCAATTAACAGTCCAAGCGAGTACGATGCCCAATCTCGGTTCCCAGAGATGAGTTGATCCTTTGTTTATCTCTGGGAAAACTCACCGGCCATACATCGGCCATTTTGAATGTCAAGTGATGAATCCTTTCGTCGGTCGCTTCATCACAATCCGAGATGGCGGCTCAAACTCGCGTTTCTTCAGAAATTCCACGTATTTAGCCGAATCACCCACATTTTGCGCTAAAATCACCAAATCTGCTGTTTCCGAATGAACTTTTGATGGCAAGATGTGAAAAATGTTCAAAGGATCAATAATATGTAACTCATGTCGAGAAATGGCCCGAATTTTAACATTTACTTTATCTTTTGTCCATCTCCATCTGGTGACGCCTTCATAAATACGCCATGCAGTGTGCAATGATGGAAATTATATCGAATTCCATATGTCAAGGGCTCTTTTACGTGCTGGCCAATGTGTACAAGGGGCGTCGGTTTTCCGTTCTATCCGACCGACTAAACAAGACACAAAAGACCAAATTTAATTATTTGAATAATAGACAAAATAAAAGCTGAATGTATTAAATAGTAGGTTATATATTGTTATAACGTTTTTTGTAAGTGGATACAAATCAAAGATATCTTATTAGTCTAAAGGGCGACATGAAATTAATGAACGTGCTACTTTCTGCACTGACCGGGATAGTGAAGACGGGCACATGCCACACATTGTGCTACGAGGGAAAGTTGGCCCAGACAATGCTACGGCCTACTCTTATATCGAATTCCAACTCATAATGTGTACACAGGACCTGTGTTTTCGTACCACCCGGAAAATCCCGAGAAACTTGTCGGTCTACACCGGAAGTGAATCCTAGACCTGCATGGTAAGCTAGACAGCCTCTCACCCACTGAGCACCGCGGCTCTCTACCTAATTTCGTATTATATTTCTTACAACAGTAGGTAATATTGTCGTGTTAGACCCAAAGCCCTCCTCTTCCTACAATGGATACACTTCCGATTTATTCTATACCCCCTGTTCTTCCCACAATGGACACTTCCGGTTTATTCTATACCCCCTCCTCTTCCCACAGTGGACACTTCCGGTTTATGCTATACTAAGAGCTGAATATTTTTTCGATATTAAAGTAACATTTAAAAATGATTTTTTGCCTTTATTTATATTTTGGCGATGTCGACGTTATCATCGATAATGTCTACACGGGTTTTTTAATTATGAATACTATTATGACATTTATCATAACATGCCGTTCTCACATTATTTTAAAAGTGGGGGTGAGAGTTGGAGAACCACATTCTCGATTGGAATGTCCCGGAGCAGGTTTCTGTTGTCAAGTAGCGATAATATTATAAATATGTTGTTTTTAGATTTTGATAGGATCCTGTGAAAAGGATTCGCCAACTTCCCACGATATGATTCCTTTGTCGACACAGTAGACCAATGGGAACATAGGCTACTAGGTAACCGTTGAGTTTTAACGACTGGATCAGACAAGTCAAGTACTACTTAGGGATTAAAATAATAGCTTTAAAACTTGATCTACACAATTGTCATATCTTACAATAATGATAAGACATACATGTATTTAGACTCAATTCCCTAAAGTATTGTTGCTGGAGACATCTTTATGTTTTAAGACCGAGGAACAACTGTTATTTTTGTACCAAATATAGATGATATACTGTGGTGTTGTTTTACACGGATGAAATTATGTGTTTCGTTCCATTGAGACTGTTTTTTTTCTGATGATCAGAATTTTATTTTTTTCTGAATGAAACGTGCAATTTGCTAATGGACGCGACATAATTATCTGAATTATGACCTCCTTAAGAGCGTGCGATTCAATATAATCCACTAAAAAATATTGTTCGTATTGATACATTGGAATAGAGAAAGAGAAAAATAGATTACCTTTGCTTTTAAAAAAATCTGCTAATGCGATGAGAAATTTGCAGTGAAAAGAAGAATGGATGAATTCGTATTCCCCAACGAAACTTGTCTCTATTTTCTAGTTTATCAATTTTCTAGATGTATTATTGTCTAATCAAGCTATCCACGTCTCCCTGGATTTACATATTTACCGAAATCCCCAGCGACCAGATCAAGGTTGTCTTCTTTCCAATTGCCATAAATTCCTTCCAAGCGATTGATTTGATCCTCAGATCCACTAGCTTATCGGAAAATCTCCGGGGTGCTAGAAGTATGAACCATGATAATGCGGTGAATTACAAGGGAGAACCGGGTTACGTATATTGTAATATATATTTTAAGCACAGGGCCACTGGATTACTGTAGAGTCAGTTATGCTACACGAAGAGGTTCGTATCATCTTTTAGCAAAACAAATTAGATTATTATATATTAAAGAATAGAATATTAATTCACCGGTGTTCAGAATCGTAATCATAGACCGAATAAACACAGAGCCCTTGTTATCAAAGTGGTCTGAAGCAACATTACTGGTAATGTGTTGATTTTTCAGACATTTTAGCTGAACATGGAAATGAATGGGGTTTGGCGTATCTTTAATATAATACATTTTGAAACATGGTATTTTTTTGTTTTTGTTGTTTTTGTTTTTTTAGTTTTAATCACAATGTGAGGGGATGTTGTGGGGGAATTTTCGCTTACCCTTCTTTAAAGTTCAACGACCCAATGGTTCTGTTACGTGCAGCAACAACATGGGCAACATGTACACGTGACCTCCGTGGCTTGTCCATTCTGAAGCACACACTTTCAATGCCAGTCTCACAAGTGTTACTCCTGACAAATTCGGTAATTAACAATGTGTAAGCAATGAAGACAACATTCATAATTGGTTGATATAAGCCATGGCCATATTAGAATTTAATTATATCAATCCACGTATGTCAATGGAATAATATTAAACAGGTCAGTAGTTCTTAAATGCTATAAGTAATTGGAATGTTTTATGCTCTACCATTAAAGGACAATGTTGGTGTCAGTCTTTATTAATTAGTGCAGGGGGACTGCGCCACATATGATTTACAAAAAGGACAAATACAACGACAAGACATCATACTCCGAAACAGCAAACAAAACAAACAAAAAAACAACAATTCAAAAATGAGTGAATGGATCCGGGGGCTAGCCGTAAGCGTCCACTGCGCTGTACAGTCCCGGGTCTGAAGAAACACAGAATTCACTCAAGATTGAACATATTTACTCGTACAAGAAAACGAACAAACAACCCAACACAAAGAAGCAAAGAAAATGTAGACCGCCTCGGGAGGCAGTCGTCTGCTAACTGAATGGTGTGACGTAAATACGTCGTAATGTTATCAATGACGTCAATAGAATTTCTTAACAAAATATGCGATTGGACTGGTTAAACATATTAAAAAACCCAGATATCATTGCTACGAGATGCGTGACGGAGATTTGAAGAAAGGGAACTGACCCAAAAAAGTGAAAAGCATAAGCTATCCTTATATATAACTGACTGAAGTAACAACCTATAATAGACACACAGTCGGAATTTGGCTGACCGATAATTCCCTCATGATGAAACGTTGTTCTATGATAATGTGCGAGGATATCTAAAAATTCGTAAAAAGAAAAGTCCGGGCATTACCATGTTTTTTTATTCACTAGAGAATGAATAATAACAAGGGAATGTACGGTCATTTTCTATTATTCTAGTCTTCGCTTATCTTGTGGTAGACAATTATAACAAATTTTCGTCTTTAAGGGGAAACACCAGTGAACTGAGATTCGACCGTGTATCAGTTATCGCCGGTTCTGTCAGTCAATTACATATATAAGGATAACTGGTGTTTTTCATTTTTTGCATCACTTACCGTTTCTTCAAATCTCCGGTATGCATGTACCGTAGAAATGATCATTTGGTTAAATTATGTTTGACATGTGTTGAACCAGTTATATCACATAATCTTTAATGGCTGACGCCAACATTGTCCTTTAAAGGAAGTTTCTTACACAACATCATATTGCAGTCAGGTAGAATCTTTTTTTTCTGAACTCGTCTGTGTTGGCCAAGTGATAATATTTGCACCCGGGTCAAAATAGCCTGAAGACAAACCACGAAGAGTAAGATCATATAGATATGTGTATTTAGAGAGCTATGGCGCCGGTCCTCCTGATCAGAACGATTGATATATTTAATTGGTGTTAGAACAAAATAACCAACACCAAATCAATATCGTCTGCTGCGATGGAAAATGGCCTCCCTTAAGACCTGTTTTAGCAACTTTCATATTATTTGTACACCTCTAACCTTATACATGTCCTTTCTAATGTCGTCGTACTGGCTTAAGATATGGTATTTAATATTGTCTCCAGAGACTTTCGTGTAGGCATATAGATGTATTTCATCATTAATCCATTGTATGACTCCAAGACAAATATTTACAGATCAATATGACAATCAGTTCACCTAATGTGCATGCTTACTATATAATATATCTATATATTACGTATAGCAAATACACAACACGGCTGAAAAATATGGAGAAATTCAGCGAAATAAGAGACTTTATTTATCATAAAATATTCGTGCTTCCATTCATAAATTGTCTTATATGCTGCGGTGTACAACACCTTTTTCCCTTTTTTTAATCTTAGAACAGTTCATATGTGTAGGGTTGTGGTGGGGTGGGTGCTTTCGAATCAAGTACTTCATTCTAGGCATGTAAATTAAAACGATAGAGCTTAAATTTCGTTTGAGGCACCTACCTACCCCCACTACCCTGATCCGATTTATTCCAGCTATGCAAGAAAAGCACCCTTGCCCTTCTTTTTAAAGGACGTAAACTTGTTAATCACTCGCTATTTTTGAAACATTTGTATGGAACTGACGGATCCATGCTTCCAACTCCCTGATTATTATTTGGTTCCTGGTATTTAATTCTTACTAACATGTTTTCAATGTTCCTAATCAGCACAGTGACGATATAGTTCGGTTGTTTATCACCTTGACGATTCAATCACCGTAAACCATTTCAGTGATAAATAGCATTCTTGATTTAGAATTCCATCGGAAATTTTCGATTCTGTATATCCTAGCTGTAACGCCCACAAGTGTTGCAGATAAGAAAGTGATGTAACGGGAGTAATGTGATCACTGTATTGAACTACCGGTCAGCTGGGACCATTGGTGAACTAGATTTATAGCAAGGCCAAATAAATCTTCTGACTAGACAATATAAATAGCTGGGCTTCATTGTTTCTTGTATACGGTAATCCAATCAATGTTTGATAACATGATATATTATGGTGGCTGATTGGTATCATGTCGTGATGTCGTGGTGTCGCCCTTCATAACGCGACAACCCGACAACCCGACACCACGACATTTTAACGCGACACCACGACACCACGACACCGCGACACCACGACACCACGACATTTTTAACCCGACACTACGACATTTTCACCCGACACCGCGACATTAAAAATGTCGTGGTGTCGCGTAAAAATGTCGTAGTGTCGGGTTAAAATGTCGTGGTGTCGTGGTGTCGTGGTGTCGTGGTGTCGCGGTGTCGTGGTGTCATGGTGTCGCGGTGTCGTGGTGTCGCGTTGTCGACTTTATTTATCAATGTTGAAGCGGCCAAGAAATCAAGTTAGCCCTCAATATCTCAACCTACCCTCATAGAGTTATATATAGACACTATATAACTCTATGCCTACCCTTCACTAACTGCGAATCAAACTGGCCAACACTGCCAAATTCGCTGGCTGACCAAACTTGAGTAATATCATGTGCTCGGTGTGGGCTATTCCGAGCCGTCGATAAATAAAATGAATGGAAAGTAGTCTATTTTAGTAACCCATTTCTTTGCTCAAAATAAAAATGCTTTTATCTCTTCTAGAGTTTGTAATCATGAATGTGCCCGAAAATTACAAGTATATTTAAAGAGCCATAGAAACCTCCTTTCCGGTGATGTATGACAAAATAACGTATTTTGCCATTAAATACTCGCCCCACCCTCATCACTCTCTCTAATTCGGGGTCCCGTGTACACATTGGCGTGCATGTAAAAAATCCCCTGGCAGTTGGAACTCGATATAAGAGTAGGCCTAGGCCGTAGCGCAGCTGCCCGGTCAAAATTTCCCTCATAGCACACTGACACTGTATGGCGTATGTCAGTCTTCATTAGCCAAGTTTACCAGCAGAACAGTATGACGTTAAACCCCATTCCATTTCAGGGGGGGGGGGGGGGGCGGATGGTAAAGCCCGTGCGCGCGGTATCATAAAGCCTGTCATTGAGTCAGCTGGCGTGGTTTCGAGTCCCCAGTTGTACGTGACAAGGAGTAGGGTCGCCTGTCCAGCCTCGTTGGTTTTTTGGTTTTATTCGGGGCCTCACCCCCCCCCCTCCACTGCTAACACCTCGACGCGCAAGCGAATTAATGAGGGGGGGGGGGGGAGTAGGGTTATTCAAAGCAAAATACGGGTCTTCATACGAAATTCCAGATATCATGTTACATATCACTGAAGAGCACGTTCACTGTTGTTGTTTTTTCTTCAAATATATAAATAATTTTCTGGCACATTTATATTTACTTGCCTTGAAAAGTGAAGGGGGCGGGGGGTATTTGAAATAAAAATGCGAGGCTAAATTCAAAATTCTGTATATCTATACTTAAAAGTAAAGTTAATCCTTTCTTGAAATGTATTTATTATATTTTCGGCGGAATGCATAATATATACTCTTTAAAATTAAAATTAAGTTTGGTAGCCTTCACTGGCTGAATTAAAGACAAATGAAATGAAATGAAATGGAGAGAGAGAGAAATAGAGAGGGGGGGGGGTAATAAGCGTCCGCTTTACACAACCTTTTTCGAGACTAACATATGGCACGTAATTATTTTAATAAATCATTTACCTGTAAGAGTCTGTAGCAGTTGGGGGAAACCGGAGGATTGGGTGTAAACCACGCCATTTGAATCAAAGACCGAGCGATCTGGACCATTCAATCAACCCAGCACCGGATTACTTGTGTGGAGCCATTTAGAAGTACCTCCCCCAGAAAGAAAATTCTGCCACACAAACATAGCGCATTCTGGAGAGAGAGAGAGAGCGAGAGAGAGAGAGAGAGCGAGGGGGAGGGAGAGAGAGAGAGACTTTATTTATCAATGTTGAAGCGGCCACGAGATCAAGTTAGCCGTCACTACAGGGGCGTATTTGGGCCGGGACGGTCCCATGTCGGAGCCGCTCCTTTATACTGACTGCGGAACCCTGGAAATTTTGAAAAATTAACCCCAATGCGATTTTTGTGGCATCATATTCTTAATTAAAGTATTACCATTGTACCGCCAAGTCAAGAGTCATATATCAAAACAATTTAACTGATTAAAAAATGGGACTAGTTGAGAAAATTTTGACCATTTGAATAACCAGTTAGGAATATTGTATAAGTAGGAATATTTTCATTGAAAAATGTCCCATATTTGTTGCCGGGAGCGCTAGTTGATTACTCCTGTGACGGATAGCCACGAGACACATTGGTACAGAGTGACGAAAGGAACATTCATGAAAGCTGCTTTTTGAATTTTGGATCTGTTGTTCCAGATAAATTATTTTACCTTGACTCCGAACTTTAACATTTGACACACTACATAACATTAGTTGAGATAACGCAAATTTAATTATGAGAATTGCGTTACCCTCGACATATTTGTCACGAGCGGCGGGCGGAAATAAAATTATTAAAAAAATGATCTTGGACGCAAAATATAGCTACCACGACACCACAACATGGATTCTGGTACCCACATCAAGTGAAAACATGATTACTTATATTGTAACTACCATTCATGTTTCCGACTTTATTTGAGTCCGTTGTTGAACTATCTGAATGGTCAGGCCCAGGAGGCGATTCATAACGTAATGAATTTTCTGTATTCCCGTCCTCGCAGAATAAAGTCGGTGCCGTATTCGCCAAGAATATGCCAGCCTTTTACATTTTTTGAGGGAACCATACGGGACACAATTCATTTTTTTAGTTTTTGGAAATTGGAGGTCATTTCCCGCAATTCGAAACCATTCCCGACATCCCAATTATGTAATTTAATCTCAAGGAATGTTTAACACTAGCCCATATTCAGCGAGCAGACCAGCTGTCATCAAATTTTGCTGAGGCCTTAAAATTGAATTGTTTTTGGAGTTACGAACCATGGGCAGACGTTTCTGGCGTATCCCCACAAACAGGGTGCAGGCGACTTAATAACTAGTAAATTTGTGGGCGACAGTGTCGGGTGAATCCGATCAAATTTTTGGATGAAATTGCAGGATTCCAAAATCCGGGCCACACCCAGACCAGAAAGTCTATTATACAAGCCCATTCCAGACTTCACTAACTGCGAATGAGAGAGAGAGAGGGAGAGAGAAGGAGAGAGAGAAAGAGAGAGAGGGAGATGGGGTTTAACGTCCACTCGACACAAACTATGTCATTCCGGGACTAAATGTGGTTTAATTTTATTTCAATAATTGCTTGCGCGTCGGGATCTTTAGCAGTGGGGGAAAACCTAAGGACCCGGAGAAAACACACGAGGCTGGACAGGCGACCCTACTCCTTGTCACGTACAACCGGGGATTCGAAACCACGCCAGTTAACTCAATGACAAACGTCATATATATATAGGCTACTGTTTTGCTGCTAAAAAGGGCTAATAAAACAGGGCATACGCCATACAGTGTCAGTGTGCTATGAGGGAAATTTTGACTGGGCAGCGACGCTACGGCCTAGGCCTACTCTTATATCGAATTCCAACTGCCAGGGGATTTTTTTACGTGCACGCCAATGTGTACACGGGACCCCGAATAAGAGAGAGTGATGAGGGTGTGGCGAGTATTTAATGTCAAAATACGTTATTTTGTCATACATCACCGGAAAGGAGGTTTATATAGCATGATTACAAACTTTAGAAGAGATAAAAGCATTTTTATTTTGAGCATTAATTGGTTACTAAAATAGACAACTTTCAATTCATTTATCGACGGCACGGAATAGCCCATACCGAGCACATGATTTTACCCTAGAAATATATTTCTATGAGTTTACTCAAGTCATGGTCAACCAGCGAATTTGGTAGTGTTGACCAGTTAGTGAATGTGGGGTTCGTTCAGTTCGTTAATTTTTTGTTAAAGTTCGTTAATTTTGAAATATACCAGAGAAATCTTTCTGCGTTCATACGATTCTTTATTCTCAATAAAGTCGTTCAATCAAATCGAATCGATTAACGAGTTTGTCGAATTTCACCGGTATCATTTCAAATTTCAAAGTTTCATCGCTAAGTTTCTGTTGCCGCCATGAGCACGTTAAGTCTACGCAATAGTCTTGCTTTTCAAGACACTAATAAGTAGTCAAAAAATATGCTTAACAGACAAGATTAATAAGTCTCTAATTTGGAATCTTACAGTGAAGGGTAGGTATTCTTAGTATTTTGACCGGGCAGCTGCGCTACGGCCTAGGCCTACTCTTATATCGAGTTCCAACTGCCAGGGGATTTTTTACATGCACGCCAATGTGTACACGGGACCCCGAATTAGAGAGAGTGATGAGGGTGGGGCGAGTATTTAATGGCAAAATACGTTATTTTGTCATACATCACCGGAAAGGAGGTTTCTATGGCTCTTTAAATATACTTGTAATTTTCGGGCACATTCATGATTACAAACTCTAGAAGAGATAAAAGCATTTTTATTTTGAGCAAAGAAATGGGTTACTAAAATAGACAACTTTCAATTCATTTATCGACGGCACGGAATAGCCCATACCGAGCACATGATTTTACCCTAGGGCTAACTTGATTTCTTGGCTGCTTCAACATTGATAAATAAAGTCGACAACGCGACACCACGACACCGCGACACCACGACACCACGACACCGCGACACCACGACACCACGACACCGCGACACCACGACACCGCGACACCACGACACCACGACACCACGACATTTTAACCCGACACTACGACATTTTTACGCGACACCACGACATTTTTAATGTCGCGGTGTCGGGTGAAAATGTCGTAGTGTCGGGTTAAAAATGTCGTGGTGTCGTGGTGTCGTGGTGTCGCGTTAAAATGTCGTGGTGTCGTGGTGTCGGGTTGTCGGGTTGTCGCGTTATGAAGGGCGACACCACGACATCACGACATGATACCAATCAGCCACCATAATATATAGATATTTCACTGTTAACATATGCTTTGTGATACCTGGATTCATTGGGAAGAATAAGAATATATAGATTGGCGGAGTTAAAAGGGTGGGGCAGTAAATATTTGATATAATTGTGTCCCCGGGGTTTATCAGTGAATCTCTGGAGGAAAATGGATGCCTTGACTATGTATATAAATACCATACAAATGTGAGACTACATAAATCGTTCAGTTTTTAATTTCAGGGTTGGTATCGAGTGATTTACGCTGTCTTCCGGCCAAGTTAGTCATAAATAAAACAAAAATCAAGTACGAACAATCCAAACCATAAAACAGAATTCGAAGTCCTCCAAACGTTATAGGCAAATTAGTGTATTCAGGCAAAATAGTGTAATCAGCAAATGGACTGCTATTCACGTCTGCACTGTATTTTAATCTATGGATTGACAATGACTCTATGCCAGGGCCGACGGGTGGGGGGGGGGGGCTAGGCTTACATCCTACATGTAGGTCCTTTTGGGCGAGGATCCAGGGGGCGCAATAACCTGGGGCTTGGGCTTGTGTGGTGATGCCCAGCTGTCCAAACCAAGTAATGTGAGCTTTAAAATTATTGTTTCTAACCATCACCCCATAACCAGGGATAATTTCAAATTATCTATTCAAATGATTTCGTCTTAACCAAATAATGTCTTTATTGCGTTGGTTAGTGCAAACGTTGAGATCAAACGACCAATAATGATAAATGTTCTGGATTTGATGAAAAACAAAAACCCTGACAGGGGAACATCACCTAGTCAGTCAATTTCCGCTAAAAAGAAACCCAAGTTAAATGTATATTAAAGCCAGGGGGCTACACAGGATTATGATATTCCGCGTAAATTAGGAACTGTTCATGTTTCTGTGACAAAACACAGACGTCATGAACCAAGCTGCTTAGCCAAGATACTACAGCCTCCAAAGCATCCAGCATCTACTGTATTTATAATTCTATAGCAAGCCTATATTCACATTAAAGTCTATGGGCGTGATTTGAGCAATAATTTGGACCTAGAAATTGACCCAAATGGGTCGCAACGCATATACTAATGTAATCTGATTGTATATGAACTGATTTACAGTCAATTGTTTTCGTTTTTACACTTATTTCAAATCAGTTATGTTCTGCGAAATAAGCCAGAAATCTCAATCGACTGCAAATTTCTAGCGTCTGGTTATTCCAGACTGGTTTAATGCAATGTCTGAGCCTCGTTCCTCGAGTCTCTTGCCAGAACTGGGGCTGAAACGCATTATCGTGTACCAATGGTAAAATAATTATTTTGTCTTAAATATTGAATATCAGAAACCCATCTTTTCTCGGTAAGATCACAACATCAATATTGATTTAAATTGACAAATAATTCGCGTATCAGTCAAAAAAAAAAGAAGATTTAATTCTGTTTATCAGCATTTACAAAGATATGATGAACTGAAATTCCGTCGATGTGTAGCCTACTGTTCTCCTTGTAATCAAGCCCATGTCCATCTTTATGTTTCGCGAAATCTTATTGATGGGTCTGTTTTAATCCGATTAAATCCAATCTTTAAATAGAGGAAACACGTAGTTTCTAGTAGATGATCATGAAAGAAAACAACGTAAACTAATAAACAATAATAATGTTTTCAACCATTCTACCAATAGTCCCCTTTGTCTGTGTTGTATGCATAATTTACACACTCAAAACTCGGCCGTAACTAATATTAGAACTATTACTTAGGTTCAATCACTTTTCCTATTAGACGAGGTCGGGTAGTCCGTCAAATTATTCCAACTGGATGATTTTTATTTGTTCGTCTTGTAAACTGTCTCGCTTGCCCAGACACAATATCATATAACTGATAGTTCACTGAAGTGTCTGACTAAGCCAACAATAGTGGCATCAACTTGTTATTAACGCACAAATTGAATGCGTATAAACGAATTCGGACAAGCTGACACGACAGGCATACCATTATTGATGACCGTAGATATTGAAGTCCGGAGTTATCGGAATTATGACGAACTCTTCACACAGAAGGAGCTAAAGAGGTCACAAGTCAGAAATAGACAATGAATACATACTAGAAGACATATAAGACAATGGACTTAATATAGGTTCTATGTGTTAATAGTAATACGGATATATATTTTTATTAAATCACTATGTCGTTTACAGAATATAAATAAGAGATGACCCATTTCCTTAGACACTAAACTTACTATCTACGAGAAATGAACAATTGATTAAGTATTTAACGGGTATAAAGATTATATTCGAACTATCATCTGGTACGGTACGGAACTTAAAAATGAAACGCGTTAGAGAATATAAGACCATTTTGGACTAACAACCGACCCACAGCCGGTGCTACTCGTCTTCTTGTTGTTCTCAGGGCGAAGTTTTTCGAAAAAATACTAAGGTATCGCCAATTTAAGTACGATCAAGCTTGTCCCTGAGACAATTGGAGGGTCTAGAGCACAAGAGATCTAACTACCAGCTAAAACGGTAGGTAGTTAGATCACTTGTGCTCTAGACCCTCCAATTGTGCATCGATTTATGATATGACGTCACACACAGTTCCAATATGGCTGCGATGATGTGATATACATGGTTCATGATGCATTGTTCGTTATACATGAATCGCCAATTTGGAAAACAATGTGCATTGTGGGAGAGAGGGGGGAAATTTTACGAGGAGTGACCATTGCTTTGCATGGGATTTCTCTGATCAAATTTCGAAAAACGCCGATTTTATGTTAATTTTAGTGCATCAACAATCTGTGTCTATATCATGAAATATAACCAATCACTAAAATTAACGTAAAATCGGCGTTTTTCGTAATTTGGTCAGAGAAATCCCATACAAAGCAATGGTCGCACCTCGTTAGTTTTTCCCCCTCTCTCCCACAATGCACATTGTTTTCCAAATTGGCAATTCATGTATTGTTCGTTTAAAGATGGGTTCCCAGCAAAGTATTTATCGGCTGGTTATTTCCAATAAAAGTATGGCAAATTTGGTATTTATGAAAAGTATAGACACCCAATCTTACTAAAGAAAAATACTAGATTACGCGAAAATTGTCAGGGAATCACTAACTGTCAACCCGACAGGATTTGCTGGCTTATTGTCTGCTAGCTTAGGTCAGGGAGCAGTTGTTATTTCTTGCTCAAATGGTTAGGCGGTTTTGGGAACATTGCGGGTTGTCAACGTACAAAATACGCTGCAATTAAAAGGTGTAAAAAGAAGTTGACAGAAATAATTAAGAATTTTTTTAGGCCTTAAAAAAATGGTAAATGTAAAGTAAGTAATGATACATTTTGAAATATGGACCCCCCACAATGAAGTTAAGTTGGTAGACATTGCGTTTAACAACAGCTTACTCACAGCTATAGGTATCCCCGGCGAAAACAGAGTTTTGAAAGGGAATTGAAGCAAATTTTTGATTAGTTACTTTAAATACGTGTTTAGTCCAAATATATCCTTAAATCACAAAGTTTGTACCCGGGAATGCATCTTTAATAAAACGCTTATGAGCAAGGAAGAATGCAATACTGATATATCATGGAATTTATACCGTTAGAAGATGGATGGTCCTCTGTTTCCACTTTAAAACAACTAAGGGTTCCAACCAAACAATTAAAGATTCTCAATAATTACTACTGTCTTTTAACAAACAATGGCATTAACTTCGATCTGTTTTACACCGACTGCAAAATCTCTAAAAACTGTACTTCCAAAACATTATTTCGTTACGTATGTGCTAGACAGTTTGCCTTTTTTGAGACATTCGTTAGTTATTTTTTCTTCAAAAGCTAATTGCATAAAACCCAAAGCTTTGACTATAGAGACCAAAGAAATGATAGTCAAATGTCACCGATCCGAGGTTTCAGAATAGTTTTTTTCTGATGCAACTTGTACCAAGTCCACCCAATCGCACCGAGAACTCACGGGATAAAGCAAGAAGATTAAAACAGAAATCAATTTAGTTATAGGTCGGGTCTTGTGCTTGCAATACACCCAAAAAATTCACTTTTCTATTAAACAATGGTGTAAAATTTCTTGAGGACATTAGGTTCGCAACACTGTTATGACTTTTTCTGAATGTTTTAAATTGCAACGCGCCGTGTCAAAGAGTATCCTTGGGTCAAATTGCTCTCTTGGACTTATATTAATTTTGTTAAGCAGACAAAAGGTAAATGAGTTAATAGAAATACTGTTTCAGTTAGGCGACATTTTGTTTTAGTTTTAAAGGTCGGTAATCGTATATCCGAGGCTCCCGAGTGCATCTTTTAAAACCACAACTATGCCCCAAGTTCACAAAGCATTCTCAGACTGTCAATCACTGTCTATGAGAAATATCTTTGATCCAGAAACTCAAAACTTTGCACATAGCATCTTTTTGGTGTATTTAATAGATTAAAACAACAAACGTTTAATAAAGGTCTATATTTTTTGTTAAAATATTGCACACAATTTTGAGTAAATTCTCAACTTCAGTCTGAGATGCTTTGTGAACTCAGGGCCAGAGCAGTGGAAACCATTAAATGACACGCGAGCTAAATGGAAATGAAATGAACACAGAACCTCGGTTTTTCGTCCCATCCGAACGAATCAATGCCAAGGGGGAACCGCGCCGGAAATTCGGGATGAACTTTCTCGCCAATGCAGGAATCGAACACCAAGCCTCCGGGCCACCGTGACCCCCCCCCCCCCGGGCTCAATGGTCTTTTATATCTAACGTTTTTGGAAATAAAGTTATTGTTTATTAATCCTTGTGCGACCACTAAACACGATATATCTTGTCCGAAACAAAGGGAGGGTAATCTAAGACTTCAACATATTGAGATTTTTATATGAATAATTAAATACGATCAAGTCAGAGCTTTTTTTTTTTGATAAAGGTTGACTATTTAATGACTGCTTCAACCGATGGTAAATTTTGTTTAAAGGGCTAAATCCCGATTACATTTTGGAAAATAAAACTGTTAAAACCCATTAAAATCCTGTACCTAAAGGGCCGAGAAACCATTTCAATATTTATGATATGTTTTCAAACGACGTATACCCGTCAGTCTTCATCTGGAAATGGATACCGGTGTCCAAAGCTGTATTATGTATTTTATAAAAGCAATGTGTTGGTGAAATTTATCTTTCGTTTTCAAGTGCAGCACATGGGCCATTCACTGTATAGACCCCTAAAGGAACGGCAATAGATTATCAGGTCACCAAACGAAAAAATACAGAAATCTTATAAGGCAAGTTAAATATACCACTCCTCTTTATTTCGGCGCTGAAATTTCATACGAACTCGGACTTTTATTTTTTAGACTCTGTTGAAATCGGGACAGACCCTTTAAGCTTAGTCCATAAATAGAATAACCATAAAAACATATTTTTGACTAAACACCAAAATATTCAGTAACTTGGCTCATGTCTCAAGAGGCTTGGTTGACAAACATATCCGGGGGGATGTGGATTTTCAAGTACGGTTCTGTTCCACTGGGTGCTGTTTAGCTACGAGAACGTAGCTAAAACGTTTGAATATACGGATGTGTTTGTTTTTAGCTACAATTGGCACCCATCATTTTCACGTTGCAAAATGATAGCCGTCAAAATATTAGTCTCGGTCACCCAGAACCCCCTAGTCTTCAACGTACGTAGAATATTTGTACGTAGAAAACATGGCGGCCTTGGGGAACGGCTTAACGCCTCGATTTTAAATACGACGATTTGTACCCGTTTCAGGTAAGATAAAGTCCCTAATTGTAGTGGTGTGTGGCGGAAATATTATTAATAACAATAATAAATCTTTGTTTCGATGAAAAATGCTATCAATTTTGTATAAAATGCCCCATAATGAATCAGAACGGGGGTTGCAACGTTACTTGTAATGGGAGCCAAAGTCATCTCGAAACACAGAGGGTTGAGAGATGATTTGTTATCTAGGTGCTGTTATAAGATAATATCCATAAGTTTGTCAAGAATAGCACGTTGGGGGGAAGCTCAGTGTAAGAATATAGTCTGTACCTTATTAAATACTAAAAGTTTATTCATTAGGTTTGAAAGACGGCAGCCATAAATCAGAAATAAACTGTGCGTAACACGTAAAGAAATATGATGAAAACGTCATATACTAATTTAATTTCCCACAGGCTGGTGATTTTAGACAGGACGATAGTATCGCTATGTCTGGAACCGGAAATAAAGTAGGAAACCTAGCTGACATGGAATGTCATAAAGCATCGATTATCTGACTCTAGAGATTTATAAACTAACATTAAGTTTCAACACGTAACGTGTGATTTAACATCTAATATAATAGTTATTTGTAAAAACTGTCTTGACTTGTCATAGAGTACAGATCAGTAATTTCGGGAACAGAAAAAGAAAATCAAAAAGAAATGTAATCGAGACTTTCTCGAGACTTTGTCTGGCTGATTGTCATTGTAATAAACGATACAAACATAAACGGAAGATGTACAAAACAAATATTGTCAAGGCTTTAATCGTCTCCAGATTGTGTTTTTCTCAGTAACATTTCGGGTGTTACTGTTCAGTTCGGACCGGGTTAATGGAGACGGGCATGCGCTGTGGCCTCTTATCCGACCTCGGATTATACGTTGGAATTTGCCAGGCTCCCCGTTCTGCTCTACTAACAAGACGATAGCACGCCGAAAAATACCCATGAAATTTAACGGATAAACACAGGGATCGAGCCAACGTCTTACTTACTGAGTCCCCCCGGCTCCTCCATTTTGGGATGGAACTAAAAAGAACTTACAATTTTATATATTTTCTGAATACACAAACATTTATGTGTATCAGGGTGTCCTATACAAAAACACTACATAACACTTCTGATTCATTCTAATTAACTCTCCCGATGGACACTGCCTAAAGATAACCTTCTATACCAATTGTCTGAAATCCACGTTTATGTTTAACTTGCGGTTTGCCCGGCGTACCACAGGTATACCCATAAACCGGAAGTAGAATAAGTCCTAAACCGGAAGTGTTTGGTCATCGCCTATTCACAAAATTTCAGCCTCGGGACAGTCCAACTGTAGCCGCTAGCCCTGAACAGACAGACAGACAAACAGACGTAGAGATTACTCTTTCTACAGCTGGTGCCCTATTTCATTCTTGAAGGAAGTTAGCTTGGCTAAATATTGATAGCAATGTTTTTCAGACATCAGGAAGTAAAATATAGTTGGTATCAGTTTCGTAGATACCGTGTGGTCTAATTAAATAGGTCTATTTTGTTGTTATGTTGGTGCGCTACAGGAAACCAATCGATCGAACTTGTGAATTGTGAAAAAATCGCATAATAACCATTTTAACATTGAATATAATAGTGCTGTTTGTTTTGTACACAGTGCATAATTAAGTTTGTTCGACATGACAGAAAGTCCATGGGGGACTTTTGGGAGTTATCAACCTTTCATAAGAAGTTTGCACATATAAGACCAACAGAAGACAAGTTAAAGAATACAAGAAATTTTTATATTGATTTTGTATTTGGTGCAGTAAGTGATGGTAAAATTGACAATAAAATGATTATTGCGTTATTATTAGGTACCATGGACCTTATAATACAAGGTCCATGATGTTATGAAAATGAAAATAAACTCTATACGTAAAAACGGTGACACCTAGTTGGTGTTGAATAAATAGAGCCTGAACTCAAAACAGTAAAAAGATTAAACGCAATAAAAAATTTTCAGTATGATTCTTTCTGTGTTTTCGGATTAATTTCGAGCAATTGTTTGATGTAACACAATTCTCTTTTTCTATTTTTTAGCTGCAGAAAACACGTGTTATGTATTTTAATGTTTAACACGTGTGTTAACATACAACCTTCTAATTCTATCACTATTACCAGACGTCAGAATTTCATTTATACAGCATTGCCATCTGGTGGCAGAATGTTTGCTTCATAAACTTTTTGTAGAATTATATCAGCCAGTCAAACTTGTCAACATTTTGTTTGATCCATATATTGTATTTGCCAAGTCTGTCCGTCAGTTTCACGAAATTATAAATAATCGGCACGGGAAACCAAAATTTGTTCATTTCACTACTTTTGTACTCTATATTTTATTTTTATATCCTGACGTTCCGCTGAATGTGTCGAATCATGGGCACTACATGTACGTCTTCAGCGGTTGTGATATGTTTCAGACATGTTTTTGTAATATTACCAGATTAACTCTTAAAGTGTTCTGGACGGTATAGTATGTTATATGAAGATCGGGCGTTTATATATATAAATGTAGGTTCGAAAACTGCCCCCTACAGCAGATTAACCCAGGGGTTAGTGAAGTAGAAAGGAATGAGACCACTGGGGATACCGAGGATGGTTCTAATCTGGGGGAAATTCTGGCCGGACAGCGGCATTACGACCTACTGTTCTTTCGAATTCCAACGTCAAAGATTATTTTACGTGCAATTCAATGTGTACACAGGAACTCGGTTTTCGTACCACCGAATGGCGATGCGTTGTCCCTTGTCAGACACTCCTTCCTGCACCATTATTAAGGGGAAATCACGACGGAAAATCTCGCTGAAATGTCTCGGCCAAACATTGCCTAAGCAATTTGTCAAATATAAATTGGGTCATTTTTGACGAACAGGGAGTGTTTTACGGATAGGAAAAAAATAAAACCAGATTGCCCATATATCTCAACAGATCTTCTTAGGGTTTTCATATTGTATTCTTTGTATGAATCCCATAATATAGGCTCTCGTGACGGTTTTTAGAAATTTGGAAGTTCGCTTGACTAAGCATCATTTTTTCGACATTCAAGATGACTTATCTCCGTCACTATTTGGTAGGAATAAGGAACAATTCGATGGCTTCAAGATGGCACATGAATAATTCTCTCAGTTGTGTCTGGTGTTAGCCCCAGATATTATCTTTCTTTTTCAAAGAGCTTGTTCGATAACAATTTCAAACGCTTGCCGCCATATTGGATTTTACACCAAAAAGCATTCAATTCGATATTCAGCCGCCATTTTAATTCCGATTTTCGAAAAAAACTTTTTTGTATTGAACCTTCTCCAAGTGGTAACAATCCCCAGTTTCACTAGATGGTGACCTAATCTTTCCGTGACTCTTGACCTTTGTATGTATGATGACCCTGATGTCTACTAAAAAAAAATATAAAAAATTTCGGCCACTTTCGCGTTTATTAAGAGTTAATCCTCCCCCCCCCCCCGACATATATTACATAAACGATGTTTGGCGAGTATTGCGTATATGATCAAAGAGATATTAATTTTAAGACTACAAGTTACTTTAAAGTTTCGAGTCGTTGGGACAATCGAATTGTACCCAGTTATCATTTTCTCATCGCATGTTATACACGTGTTTTTTTTAAAAAAAAAATTATACAACAACATATAAAACGAACACTGTCCGTGTACCCGTTGGTTTTCACAGATCGTTAGTTCAGTTTGTTGATGCGTATGGGAGAATTTTAGATGTAATCTGGACGAGATGTCTGATGTGGCGTAACCTTGAAGGAAATGTGTTTTATCTAAAGATCAATGTCAAGGTTTGAAACCGGATCCGCGGAAAATGCCGGATGTTAAAAAGATATCTGATTATTTCAACAGCAATTTTTTTAAGGAGTTTCTTTTTTTTATAAAGTTTATTAATAAATAACATTTCAACGTATATAGAAGTAACCGCCAATTTGAATGTTACACATTATTTCAAAGCGTTTATTTAAAAAAATAAACATCTGCGAAAAATGGTATTATAAGGTATTCGGTAAATTCTAAGATGTTGGTTTAAGTTTATTATAAATTCTGGGACAGAACTCTATTTCTACACAGAAATGTTTGTTTTTCAAATGAATAACATTTTAACGGAACAGTATTTAGAAGTAAATTATAATTTAAATGTTACACATGTTTCTACAGCGTTTGTTTAAAAAGTATATACGAAACATATATTTCAAGTATATGATATTATGATATTATATAAATTCTAATCTATTGATATAGTTTTCTTATAAATTCTGGTGAAGAACTTTAATAATACAAGTCAAGTAGACAGACATATTTATTAACTCATATTTTGTTAGAAAATTGGACATTTCACAAGGTAACAAATTATGGTATTATAAATTGTCTAACTTTGTGTGTAAATGTTACATTCGGTGACATTTGCAATCTTAGAAAATTGGCTTCGTTGGCGATTTATGCTTATATCCTGCATGCAAATCACCTTTATTTTTTTGACGATGAATAAAAAACGCTCGTATATTCATACGTGTGTCTGGTAAATGTAAAACCACTTTCGTGGCAAGCCAATCTAATGCGTTATGGTGGAATTTTATGGCCAGTCATATTTTGGGTCGAAAGATCGCATGAAGGTCGTGTTTATGGCCTAAGCTATCTAAAATCAGTCCGAAATAAATAGCTTTTGACATCAATCTAAAAATTGATCTGGAGAGGTCGGCCTTTCAGATAATGAATTAAATATGAAAGGTTTATTTTATCAGTTAATGTTTGTAGTAGCGCGTGACAAGGCATCAAAGGGAAGTAATAAATTCGAATATTGTGTTACAAGAGAAAATATTTGATAGACCATGTCATTCTGGTCACAGGGAGAGTGTGTACTAAAATCACATACATGGTTATAGAAAACATCAGACTAAGCGGATAAAATAAAAAGAAATGAATTTCCTGATTATGATTTATCATTGGCACAAAACTTGCACCCCCCCCCCAATTGTAATTTTAGAAACCGCTGTAATCATATCTTTTTTTACATTTTTACATTACATTATGCTTCTGGGCCCTTTGGATCCAGACCTGATCTGACTGGTTGCTTTGAAAAACAAATGTTCGTCGGTGGCACATAGCTAGCTAACGTATGTACGTCTTTATAAACAGTTAACCGGAAATTCAAACTTCCATTATTCGAGACTTATTCAATTTATGACAGTAACAATCATTTTACTATAAATATTTCACCAGTTGCAAAAAACTGAACACAGAATAACACGTTAAATTCGGCGAAAATTGAACACAATATTCAAATGAGAACGAGAGTCTGTGAAATTACTATTTTATTCTTAGCCTAATCTTATGGAAACAGAAGAATATTAAGAAAACTGTGACTCATTGGAATGGAGGTCAACAAACTGTTGCTCTGGTATAACTTGAGTTTTTATTATTATTGATGACATTTTAAACATTTGAATCAATCATTGAATAATCTCCTTGACAATATCCCAATGGAGTAATAATTTTACATTTCTATATTGTTATGTTGCCGTGGTTTCGTATTTGTAATGATAAACTCTTTTGTCTTAAACTTGTTTGTTTGTTACGAAAATATTATTGTTTATTTAATAGTATTGCTTCATGGTTATTTTTTTTTTTAAATCGTTAAAGGGATTTTGCAATTCAGTGCAATAATCTCTCTCCAAATGTATATTTTCTGGACACGTTGCATAAAAGGCACATTTCCTGTTTATTTGGCTCAAATAACCACATAAATATGTGACAGAGATCAACTTTGCCGGTGTCACTGGTTGACTCGGACTCGGTACGCGGTATGGCTCAATATCTGACTCTGGCCGTGACATCGTTGAATATCGAATAGTTGGCATAGATCACTTTAGTAATGGTGTTGGAGCAGAGAGAGAGAAATGGGATTTAATGTCCACTCGACACAATATGGTTTAATTTATTTTCAATAATTCGGTAGCGCGTAGGGGTGTTTAGCAGTGGGAAGAAACCGGAGTGTCCGGAGAAAACCCAGGAGGTTGGCCACTCGACCCTACTTTTTTCACGTTCATTAGTAGTTCCTTCATGAACTGTCTCTGAGCGAACGATGTCTCGCTAACAGTTCCTCACGGGCCTTATTATCAACTAGTATGAAAATAAAGCTTACCCCATTTCGGTTCTAAGGCTATTTTAGATCCGTACCGTCTATTTTGCACCGTGAAACTTTTTTGATCACCAAAAGAAATCATTTCCTGACACAACCGAGACAAATTTATAATAATCCAACACTATTTTCGTGTAGAATTCGATGTTAGAAAAAGACCGGTCTGCGCTGACGTCAGTTAACAAACATGGCGGCCAGATTTGAACGATTTTGTTTATCTTTTTGTAACGTCGAATTCTACATGAAAATAGTGTTGAATTATTATAAATTTGTGTCGGTTGTGTCAGGAAATGTTTTCTTTTGGCGATCAAAGAAGAATCACGGTGCAAAGTAGACGGCAAGGATCTAAAATAGCCTTAGGACCGAGATGGAGAAAAGCCTTATTTTCATACTAGTTGATAATAAGGCCCGTGAGGAACTGTTAGCGAGACATCTTTCGCTCATAGACAGTTCATAAAGGAACTAGTTCATTAGGGGATGCGAAACCATGCCAGTTGACTCAATGACAGGCTTTATGGTACAGCGCGCTAACCATTCAGCCAACCCCCAGGTATTCGAGCAAGGTTATCAATACGATATAATTGTCGTATTCATACAATAACTATTACAGGTAGTGCACTTGGTCGATTTTAAACTAAGGATAAGTGATCAAGTAATTGCGTGCAATGCAATCTGTATACACTTTCAATATGATATCCTTTGATCTTTGCCAGTTCCGACTTTTATATTTGTATGTCGTCAATTAAATGATTTGAGTAAGTAGTGGATATGATTGATGGACAAATATAAACTGATTGATAAATATCATGATATTATAGATAGCAATTAGATGGTTAATGCAATCTATTCCAGTAATCTAAAAGGACAAGGACGACGTCAATTAATTCGAGGTCTCGCCTTGAAGCTTGATTTGATTTACGACCGCATTTTGTGCCAATAAAATATAAAATATGTTTTAAAAAATACTGATTTGTCAAAACGAATACTTATTTTGTTAAAACGAATACTTATTTTGTTAAAACGAATGCTTATTTGTTAAAACGAAGACTTATTTGGTATAAAGCGAATACGTATTAGCTAAAACAAGTTACTTACTTGCTAAAATGAAATTCCTACTAGACAAAACCATAATCCATTATTAATGGAAAACTTAAATTACCTTCTCAACATATGAAATGTGAAATAATAAAAATAAAACTGCCGATTTCAATGGATTTTTGTATTTGTTTGACAATCTGCCTTCGTTGAAAACAATACTACTATTTAAGAGATAACAGATTTTATGTTCCTCTGCCGACATACGGTATTCAACTCGGCAAACCTCGGCAGATTCCGGTCCCATACATCTATCCCCGGCTATATGGCGGTAAGTGATATGTACCTACGCCTATACAATTGCGATGAGGCACCAGTGTATTTATTAGGAAAACGTGCCGCCTTTACAAAGAATTTCTTCCTTCGAAGAGTGTGCAGTATTTTCATTGCAAACTTGTCCTTGTCTAAAGAAAATCGGATAAACTTGAAAGAAAAATAGCTCCAGACTTTGAAATCTTTGTATCAAAAACATTCTTCAAATGTTGATAATCCGGGAACATGAAAGTAGATCCAATGGCGGATTTCATCACACAGCCGAGGCCAGGTGTAGGGTACTGGAATCTGCTGTGTTTTCCAAATGACGGAGCTCGTAATTAAGCTAAATAAGACAATTTCCACTTTTTCGCTTAATCTTTTCGAGTTAAAAACAAAGGTTTAAAATCGTTTAGACAATGCCACATGACTAATATAAATAAGACATCCAATTCAGTACATATTAATTTTTGTTATCTAAACAATGGAGATTTTGATTTTTGAAGTCCCAACAGATGAAAATGAGAAATGAAATTCACTGAGAAACGATTATAAAGTACACCACTTATTCCGTTGCCTAAGGACCCCGGGTTTGACTGTATATTTTACAATTTCGTTATCGCTTTCATGAGCATGAGCGTGGCTATTATAAGCTACTAAATATAATTAAATTCCACTGTTTCGTTTCTGAGAATAATCGTAACGATGGATATTATGTACAAAACATATAAACGTCAATTTGCTTCAAAAGGGTTATTTAATGGATTTCTATTTTTAGACTGTAACAATGTTAACTGTTAACTATACTAATGGCATTATTTAATACCATGTTTGGTTCCGAGTTTCTAATAGGAATTCTATTGCCCTAAGGTACAAGGTACGGAAGTATAACGCGGGATTTTTACAGGCTTGGGTTAATTGGATCGTTGAAGACGGCACGACGTTCAATTACCGATTTTTAATGGTGTCTAAAAAAACGCCTGAAATTATCAGTTTGCTGAGGTTGTAATTCTCTTAAGCGACAGGCAATATTTAAGGTTGAAACGACCTTTGAAACCAAGTAATTCACAGACATCAGAATATTAAAGGTACTTACTAAGTTGTAAAATAGCATATTCCCCGAATGTGACAACAACAAGCCAGCAGATTTCCAATATTTTTTTAGTATATGTGTAATATGTGCATTTCCAATATATTTTTATATTGTATCACATAATATTTTTGTATATTGGTAGAGTTTACAAAAAGCTAAACGGTGTTTATTCCTTAAAGTAAATATGCATTATGTAACATATAGATATAAGAGTTAAAAATAGATAATGAAAAATGATTGAAAATTTCGTTCAAATTACTTTATTCTGAACGGAGCTATATTTGAAAGTTTTACAAGGTGTAGCGAAGGCTGTTCATTATCGTCACAACGGTATTGGACAATCGGGACTAACTCTCGAATTCTTAAATCTCGCGGGTGTGCAGAACAAATCAATATAAATACCCCCAAAATCTAAAAATATAGAATTGACTTGAACCAAAAGTTATGTATTTGACACGAATCATAAAACACCCCGAGAAAGTTTTATTAGTGCAAACAACACCGATTGTTGTGAGAATATGTTACCTTTCCAGTTAAGATATGTTTGTTGTATTGTGCCTTTAAGGTAAATCGTTTGGATGAAATTTTATTTGTCAACCGATTTCTTCGAATAACAAAAAAAAATAATTTAAAAAATAAAAAAGACATACCCTTGAGATGCAACTGTAAGTTGACGAGATTATCTGACAGTATTATTTCACAACGTTACATGTCACTGGTCTTAAGGGGAGTAATAACGTTATAAATGTACAAATCTTATTTCTCGTGTCGGTTAAAGAATGATCAACCAATATTGATCAAAAAACGGTTATGTTATTGTATGCCGTCTACAGATTGCGTTCATCTGTTACAATTACGCTTAATTGATAATATTAATACCTTAGATCAAATTGATATAAGCATGAAATATGATGGGCGTCAACAGACTGTCATTTTCATTGAAGGCTTGTCATGCGTATCGTGACTACTGTCACAAAAACAATTTGAAAGGATTATGTTTCTAAATATTTATGTCCGTAATGAGTGATTGGCCATATAATCTATTATTGGAAACAAAGAAACGTCCCAAATGAGATCTTGAGATCTTGTCGTCTAGGATTTTCTTTATAATTCGTGTTTTACTAATCCTAAAATTGTAATCTAATCACAACAACATGTTATTTTCGTTTCTTGTATTCGGTTAGCCAGACCATCAACGTAAGGCATGTGTGAGAAGAGCGCTTTCTGTTCCTGTGACGTCAGCATTATATCTATGACCTCCATGAATACGTCATCGATAATCAATGCCTTGGAATCTTCTGTATCACAGCTTTTAATTGGTTGAGATGATCTGGAGTCTACCAATCATAGCCTGTGTATCATATGACGTCAGATATTGATTAATCAATCAGCGTGGACGTTTCTGGTGGTTTACCCATAGTTTCGTACATCGCACTCCAAGAAATTACCGCAACAGATCAGTTCATTTACTAATCCCTCACTTCACCCAGAATGTCTGTAATATAACAACTCTTCCAGATCAAAATGTAGTAAAGACAAGTAAAACTAAACGAAATGGGGTCAGAATCTGTGTTTTAATCAGACTAATCTCGTGCCAAGGTTTTCGACACACTTTTACATTGGATTTACTTGAATTCGTGAGGCCCTGTCGCTCCCTCTCCCAAACAAAGCAGGGAGCCACTGTACTGTATATGACAGAAAATGGGCACATATTTGTCAGCTATCACGCATTTTGAAATTATGAGATACATAACAAATTAATAAAACTTTCAAAAAAGAAAACATAGCTATAAAAATAATTGTTATATAAGACCACAAGTTTAGTTACAACAACCCGTTCCCAAAAGGATAGCCTACTAATCTCGATGGGCATTCCAAGGTTCGTATGTGTATTCCAATACTATTATATTATTATTTCTAAACGGGCTGTGGTTACTGGTCCACAAATTATTAGTTATGTCAACGAACCGGAATAAGAAAAACTGGTGCCATGGATTGTTGAAAAGTAAGCAAAGGGACTGCTGCTAAAAAAAATTATTGTACGAGTGAATGTACTAGACCGTCGCCATCTTTGTGATGTTTTGAAGAGCATCGCCTCCATGAACGAATTTCAAAAAAAAAGATGTATCTAGTCCTTGGCATACAGTTTAAATATCTTTATTTATAATACCATATGGTAGATTTTATAATTAACAAGGCATGTTATTTATATATCATTTTGTCAATTTTTTTCATTTATTTAAAATGAAGATATATAAAAACGTTTTGTTGAAATATTAATTATATTTGCCAAGGGAAATGTTTAGTACAAAATCGAGGTCTTCTAAATTAATCTAAAGATTTTCTTAGTTTGCACGAAGCATGGATTTACCTAGCTTTCACATTTTAAATAATGGATTTCACAAACGGAAATTAATTATTTTACACAGGATATTTATTGGAATTCGGAAATCGGCTTCTTTTAAAAACTTAGTTGCAAAACCTTGTCATGAATTGATAGGTTTTTAAGCCTGTGATGATCTCCACAAGTTTCTAATCAAAGTTCCAATTTCAAATTTTCAAGTAATTTTTTTTAAAATGTATTTAAATAAAACCTTAAGATAGGTTTAACCCGACAATGCGATGCGACATTGTCGTGATGTCGGGTTACAATGTCGTGATACCGGGTTTTCGCCTTATGAAGAGCGATCACATCACAACTTGATACCACTCAGCCAACAACAATGTTTCATAAAACCACGAAGAAATATTTTATAAGACAGATTTCTAGAATTATGAGGTAATGTTTTATAGAACCACAAAGAAAACTGTTTATGTCTACTACATCGTTAACACTGTTCAACGCGTGCATTTTGCATATGGATAGTCCATTGGCCAATCACGCTATTTTACCGAGATTCCGTCTAAAAGTTTTGGATGCAGCTATGGCGGGTGTGGCGCCAGGCAGTGTAAGCTTACTCTTCCGGACACCTGTTACCACTGTTTGTCGTGTATTTTGTACACGGTGAACAGTCCATTTGCTGATTAGAATATTTTGCCGAAACTGTTTTTTTGGCGGGACTTCTAATTTCGTCTAAAGGTTTGGATTGTTCGTACTTGGTTTTATTTAATTTTTAGAACCACGAAGAAAAATGTTTACAGAACCATGAAGTAATGTTTTGTCTTTTGTTATGATACTACTTCAAGATGTATTCCCACAGAATAAAGATGGCGAGATTGTCACTTACTCTTGAGGGACGCTTGTTTGTGTTGATCTAATATGGCTAACAGTTGTGAGAGGACTAAGAAAATTTAAAGGCCAGTAGACTGAGATTAAACGGCGGAAAGAGATAAGTCGAAATACATGATCAAATCACACAGTTTATATTCGGAAAGGCGTCTATAAGAAGATTGTTATTTGTCTGATTGTTAAGAATCTGGGGATATTTTTTGTTTGTTTTTGCTTTCTTGTGTGAATGCTTAAAATTACATTTAAGCATATTTTAAATGTGCATGTAGTTATGCAGTACCGGATCTAAGTGGGGTGGGGGCAAAGTGGGACAAATGCCCCACCCCCACAATTCTGGGTCATACTAATATTTTATCCCGGACCGGGCCAATCAGTACCGGGGCTGAGGGGGCGGTATTGGGGCCCTGAGCAGTAAGGGATTTTAGGGGCTAAGGGGCTAGTAGGTACCAGCAGATTTTCGAGGGTTCAGAGATCGGTTAGGCCCTAAAATTAACTAAATTACATAACTTAAGAGTTTCTACCAATCAATAGGTGCTTACCAGTTCCGGGGACCACATCCTGCGATGTGATTGTTGGGGCCCAACCAGTCCGGGAAATTAACGTAATCACAGTATAGTAGTTCAGACAAAATATATAATCTGAACATGTTTCCTGCCTAAATTTTAAGTTGTCTTTTTCTCCTTGTCTTTAGTTCGGATTTTATGTCTTGATTTGACCTATGAACAGTTAGAAAATTGCTTGAATTCTCTTCACTGTTGATAGTTTCGTGCGTATCGTCAACAAATACATGGAAAATAGCCAAAACATCCTTCACATTGCCTTGGTATTATGGAAATCGCATTTTCAGCACATTGGGCCGAAGGTGTATGTAGAGTGAATATTTTTTGAGTTGTCTTAATTGTCTCAGATGCACTGAAATTAATCCTAATTTAAAACAAAAATTCCTGGAGGAAAACACCCAGGCACTCAAGGGGGCAGAGTGCGATCCGCAGTCAGTACGAACAATTTGAACAACAGCAATGGGGCCCCCGCACAGTTGGTATGTCCCGGGCCCCCACAAGGTTAATGCCCAAACTATCAGTTTGTAATAATGTAATCGTTCGAACAGGATATTACTACATGTACATAGCCTGGATATTGATGAGAGCTGTCTACCTGTACAAAGTCAATGGTTTCCATTTAGTTTTCTACATAATCTCCTGGGAGGTGTCTAAACGTTTGCGATGTTGCGAGGTCTGAAAGTCGGCCAAGAAGAAATTTACTTAAGCCCCCCCCCCCAAAAAAAAAAAAATCGTTTACAGCTGACATGACGTCACCATTACCAGGAAAAGTTCTTTTTTCCTTTTTGGAAACAGGTCTCATCCATGGTTACAAATCCGGTCAAAACGGAGTAAAATGTCACTTAAAGATCAGGAATCTGACACGTTTCTGATCCGCAGTCAAGAACTTTGGCATCCATCTTGCATTCCTGACTCGTTGCGGATAATGCGCTCAACACTTTTACAAGAGATGCCCACATCACCGGCAATATGTCGACTAGTCAATCGTCAATCAGCCGTCACCATGTAATGCACCCGGGTAATGTTTTCTTGAATGGTTGCCGTTGATGACTTTCCTGGACGTGGATCCTAGTCAAGACTCTTTCTCAACGCCTGATTAACCATGGTGGGGCCCTGGGGCCTGGACCATGTTAGGGGGGCCCTGATCACCGACCGCGAGCGCCGAAGGCGCAAAGCCCCGTAAGAGGGGCCTGGGACAGAGCCGTATGTAGGATTGTAAAAGTGGGGGTGTAGCAGAGTGTTGGGGACGCCAATATAATGCCCGAGTTACTGAGTGCGGAACGGTGCCCCCCCCCCCGGAAATTTTGAAAATAAGACGGCCACAAACGCGTTTTCCATCCACTTGGAGCTGCAATCAACGTCGCTCCCGTGTGTCAAATTTCGGCAGCGTTTTTTCTCATTTTGATGTTAAGCACACCAAAATGAGAAACTCCTTATCCTCTAAACTAAAACTAGTCCGAAACACCACAAGGCGACGTGGAAAGGGCGACCAGAACGAAAATCTCTAATGATGTAATTTGGTGGCGGCGCCCCCCAAAGACCAACAAGGTCCTGTCAAGTGAAAAAGGGCGACCAAAACGAACCCTTTAATGTCTAGTGGTGAATCAGACGGCGACCCTGAAAGATACAGGAAACGCGTTTTTCTGCCATTGGGGTGATATCTGAGTGGCAATTTTGTATTTTATATGGCGGCAGATTTTTTGGGAGAGGTTTTTTCTTCTGGTGTCCGCACCTTGGGTCCGCGCCTGTGGTGACGCCCGATAGCCTCCACGTAAGAGATATAAGAAAGTTTGGATCAGGTGTAGGCGCCATTATTACCGACCGACTCATCAGTGCCTTAGGAGCATCACTATGTATTCATAATCAAGTGTATTATTTTATAATTGAAAGGTTGTCAATTTTTTCGGAGTGAGCGCCTTATTTTGCTGGAAATTTTCAGGAATTATAGGCCGGAAACATGATTTCCTGGCATTTTAGGCACTTGTGTGGGTGGAGCCATTTAGAAGTACCTACCCCAGAAAAAATTCTGCCACAAAATTAGAGCATTCTGGCGTTATTTCAGTGGACAAATCCATGCGAGTGCTATGAAATGATGGCATTTCTTGAGGAGGGGCTGGACGCAACTGAGATTTTTTGTGTGGGGGGGGGAGGCTAATGTTGGGGGGCCCTGGGGCCTGTGCCCCATGGTTAATCCGGCCCTGGTGCTATGAAATGATGGCATTTCTAGAGGGGCTGGCTGGACGCAACTGAGCTTTTTTGTGTGGGGCCCCCTAATGTGGGGGGCCCTGGGGCCTGTGCCCCATGGTTAATCCGGCCCTGCTCTTTCTGCTACGCTTAAATTCCACAGCCCACTTCTTTACTGTGGAAAACAAAGAGGCATCATACCCTAAAGTAGAGACCATGTTTCAGTGTTGCTGTGAGTGCTTTCAGTTGCAGGTGCTTGACGAATGCCCTATAGTCAAGATTGTCGGGTACGAAGACAATAACACAACAGTTGCAGTTCTTATGTCTATGATTCATTCAATGATTGTAATAGTGGCAATAGTTAGCTCCAACCCAATTGATCTATCCATTTAGGGCTTAAAACTGTTCAGCCAGCCACCCTATGCTTTTAGCGTGGGAGTGAAACTAACTTGTTTCATACGTTAATTTAGACTTTCTGTTACTAAATTTGGGGTTCCCACATGTTAAATCTGTTGGTATCAACAAATATTGGCCAAAACTATTTGATCGAGTGAACGTGAAGCTTCATTCGGTAGTGTACGTGCAAGTTTTGAGACGAAACTTTGATAAAAATGTCAACGATTGGTGTGGTCAGATGTCTAAACTGTATAGTATCTCTCACGTACACTAGAAAACTGTTATTATGTTTGAAGATTGTGATGAAAGAAAACGAAATTAAGTCAAACATATCAACAAACGGAGCTATGAAGTACTATGATAGTGGATGTGCAAAAGAACGCCCTTGTGATTTCATATGTATGCTAATTTGTTTGGGCGTGACATGTTGACAAACAGGGTTTACAATTATAGGTATATATATGGGGGAAGCTACTTTACGACAAGGGATATCGCCTATAGGTGGATCTAAAATTTGTTCAGGCTAACAATTAATTTAACTCCTGCTGTGAGTTTTTACATCACAATTAAAACACAGGGTTGTAGTTATTTCTGAGGTAAGGGTGTTACTGAAAAGCTTTCTGTTTTTCATGTCCTTGGTGTTTCTTAATTAGGAGGGAGGTTCAAGAAAATGAATATTAGTTTTGTCAGCGTGGGATGGTAGGATTAAATACTCGATGGTTTATAATTCATTGCAATATTACTTTAAATTTATAATAAAGGCCAGCACACGTACAGGAATTACTATATCGGCGATTTACTATAAATACATGAATTACTATATCGGTCATGTATAATCTATGGTGTAGGAAAAGGGTTGAAATGAAGATCTATCTATAGATGTGGTACACCTCGTCAACACAATAATTCGGTCATTTTAGGACTTACATAATGTTGGTTTTCATATCTATGGTAAAGTGTGTAATGCGATGGGGGCGAATTTTGTCCGGACAGCACCGTCTCCTACACGAATTCCCTATGCCAGGGGTAGACCTCAGCTTTTCGTCCCACGGAACGACTAATCGTAATCTTCTAGCCAGGACGGGAGAGAGAAATGGTGTTCGGGACTAACATATGGATCAATTTTTATTTCAATAATTCGCTTGCGCGTAGAGGTCTTTAACAGTAGGAGGAAACCAGAATACCCGGAGAAAACCCGCGAGGTTGGGCAGGCAGCCCTACTCCTTGTCATGTACGTAGTCAAGAAGCCAGTGTCCTACCCGCCGCTCGACTACCGTGGCCCCTATTCGTGTAGAACATTACAAAACCTGACAGATGTTGTCGTGGGCCGTTTTATAGAGGAAGGTGGGTGAAGGGGCAGGGGATAAATATGTCTGTAATTTCGGATGTGCTGTTTAAAAGGTTTTATGTCCGCCTTAATTAACCAGTTCGGTTCAGTGGGACGTTAAACCCCACTCTATTTCATTTGTTTTAAGGTACAAACGTTAATCTGCCAGCTTACTCGTTAAATAAAACAATATTTTCTCAATGCATTCCCGAATTCCCGCATATCATTCGCTGTTGTGTCGATTTCATGACAGGGGACCTCCGGGAGACTATCGTGATTCCGGTCGTCCTTCTGCATTCGTCTCGGTCTCACCATATATACTAACTAACTGCAACTTCTTATCAAGACACGGTACAGGTAACCAGTGCTGTGCGTGGCCTTACCTATATGCACTTTGAAATTTATTTAAAGAATCAGATGTTCTTTTTACCCTAGAATAAAAATAAATAGGTTATAAAAAATCTACGACAGGACGCATGGTATTATATAGGTAGACGATGATTAACTGGACATAAATATCACCGTTGTATGTATAATTAGTTAATTACATCCTGTAGTTATTTTAGGCATCCGGGAAATGTTACTAGTAATGGCATCTGTCGATATAAGTAACAATAGCCGCCCAGAATACAGTCTACTTATTGACTTACACGAATTCTGTTCATACTATACTTATATATTAAAAAATACGGAAATATATACCTGTTATTATATGTCTATATCGTATCCCTGGGTTCGGAATGTCTTCACCCATAAACATCATTTGACACAATCGTCGACGCTTTCTGAATGTTTCCTTTGAGTTGGGAATAATCTGCCAAACCGAGTTATGACGAGTGTATTACACCTGTATTCTGATATCATACACGGGCACCGGTGGAGAAAGTTAACTTGTGACAATACAAAGATTCAGTCCGACAAAAACGTCGGAGATAATTACACCCCTAATAGTAGTAAGTGAAGGAGAACAGCACTACATGGAGAGAGAGAGAGAGAGAGAGAGAGAGAGTGCACTGACCGCGGAGATGGGACACGCTGCATCTGTAGCCATTCCAAGAGCTATTTAGGTGATATTTGCGGACATATTTTGGTCTGAGATAAGGCACCTTCGGCAGTAAAACGGGCACTGTATACAGGCCCGTCGGAACGATATTGATTTTTTTTTTGGGGGGGGGGGGGGCTGTTCATTGCTCGTGAACGGGATAGATCCCGTAAACGGGTTCACGGGATCCCCAGCCCCCCCCCTCCCGCTTCCGACGGGCCTGGTATATTAACATCACAAAATATGCACTCCATATGCTGTTCAACTAAAAAGAGAATATTTTGGTAGATCTTTTTTTTTTTAAACATTTAACACAAAGTGGTAACCGGCATGTCAGCTGAGAAACCCACAATCCGCCGAAGTTTGGATATTTCTTTCTTTCATATAAAATCGCTCAAAATTTGTAATTAAATATTTAAAGGCATGTATTTTTGTGTGGAGATCCAAGGTCCTATTTTTGTACGCAGGTTTGTGAGACCTGTTTCTTTGGAATCATATATACAAATCATGTTAAACAGTCAATGAGAGAGAGAGAGAGAGAGAGAGAGAGAGCGAGATGGGGTTTAACGTCCACTCGATACAAACTAGGTCCTTTCGGAACTAACACATGGTTCAATTTGTTTTCAATAATCCGCTTGCGCGTAGGGGGCGGGGGGGGGGGGGCTTTGGCTATGGGAAGAAAGGGAGGACCTGCAGAAAACCCACGGGGTTGGACAGGCGATCGTACAACCGGGGAATCGAAACCACGCCGGTTGACCCAATGGCAGACATTATGATACAGCACGTACAAAACAAGACCGACAGTATATATATCAACCTACGTATTAAATTTTAAAAAACCCTCATAGAGATAACAAGTGAATGAGTCTTAAGCATTACTGCGTTTTTACAATCCCGGTCCTGTATAGTTAAAATACTTGTTACAATTGATACAGTCTAAGACTTCTTACGCAAGTTCAAATATTTCAATGGGGATTGATTTATGTTAAGCTATGTGCAGTACTGTTTTGGGTTAGTTTATCTGTAAATTAAGGGAGCTATAGGCCTGTAACCTTTTTGTAGTGATTTGACTAAAAAAAACTTGCGCGAAGGAACTCTGTAGGATGAACCAAGGCGGAAGACGTCAGTAGTGGAACCATTTATAGTTCCTGTAATGACACAGGCTTCACTTAAAATTCTCCTGTGTGTCGATAGTCAGCCAGTCGACATCGGGAGTTGTAATAAGAAGTAGAAGTGGGCCTAGGTACTAATACTAAGGCTATCATTATACCGCAATTAATGAGAAATTCGATAAGATTTTATGAGGAGATTATTACACCCCAAGAACTATATTATTATATAAGCAAGTACTATGGAATGAATGTCACACCTGATTCGATGTGAGTGGCATACTAATTTCCCAAACACATTTTCACAAATTGTCATTTTGCATTAATGGCCTTTTGGTTCTTGGGGTTGGGATGGCCTTGTGGTCTAGAGTGCCGCGCTTCGACCTCTAGCTGGCCGGTCACCTCTGGCTTGCGGCTGTGGTTTAGAGCCCTAGTTTGAGCGTATGTGACATGGAGATAGGGGCGCCTTTTCAACCTCGTGGGTTTACTCCGGGCACTCCGGTTTCCTTTCACTGCTAAAGAACCCTACGCGCAAGCGAATTATTGAAATAAAATTGAACCATATCTTAGTCCCAAAATGACCTAGTTTGTGTCAAGTGGACGTTAAACCCCATTTCTCTCTCTCTCTCTTTTGGTTCTTTTCAAAATTAAGTACAGAAATGAAATGAAATAGGGTTTAACGTCCAACCGTTCTTCACCGACTGAGCAAATGAATGCGGGCATACACCTAGTAGTGTGCTATTGCCCGGGCAGTGGCTCTTACTCTAATTTAGAATTCTAACTATCAGGGGTTAATTCTTTAACGCCAATATGTTCACGGGACTCCGATTTTTGTCCCATCCGAACGACTAGAAACTGTTCTATGACAGACACTCTATCCTACTCCACTGACAATTTCTGTCAAATCAGATACACACAGTTCAGATTAACAAAAATACAGTTCATCTCAATTACCCACCATTTTCTTTCACGTGACAAAAACATGTAGCGGATATCGCATGCAGAAAATTGCGGAAATTTATTAAAGCCGCACAGGAGACATATGTCATATTTGGTTGTCAACAATAATTTGAGTAGATAAATGATAGTATTATTTTGGTAGAACCGTTTAGTGTCAGGGTATAAATTATAATTGAGTCTATTATATAGAAGATTGAGATTTATCAAAGGATGTTGTTATTTACTGGGTTTAAAAGGTAGAACCATGGACCGTATATTCTGAAGGCATTACGATGGCAATTATTTGGCATTACGATGGCAATCTTCTGGCATTACGATGGTATATCTATTGCGTTTCATTTATCGTAAAATTATTATAACATTATTAAGTGTGTTAATATAAAGATAAAATTCATTTTAGAAAAACTCAAACAATAGCACCATTGCTAAAACACGGAAACTGGGATTTAACACAACAACATAATATGACATGCCCAATTACGTTTTAGTTTTACTGATGTAATAATAATCAGACTTTAATCAGGCAATCACACGGAAAAACAAAAAAATACTCGGTATACCTCCGGGCCCATATAGTTCCCGAGCTGCGCCTCCACCCTTTCACGGGACCTATACATGCAATGGCCCACACTGATCTGCAGTGCATATTCGCTTGGACGGGTGTCACATTAATTCTGTAAAACAGATCGGTACACTGTTAAAAATGTGTGTAATTAAAAACTATAAGCAGTGTTAATTAAGTGTAAACTTTACACCACAGCGAGCGTTTTTTAAATGTAATACCTTTCGAGGGGTAATCAACTAAAATAACTGCACCTAACAAGTGTAACTGATATTCAAACCAAAGGGTGTAACTATTATTAGGGAATAAATCATAGAACAGCGTTATTTTTACACCGTTTATTGATTATAAAAGTGTACTGAACACCAGGATAGGTGTAAGTGTAGCCGCTCAAGGGTGTTTGCGATGAGCCACACCTCTTCAAGCTTTTTATTTCATTTACGCCAACAGGTCTAATTATTTCAGGGAAACATTCCTTCGAATAAGGTGTCAATTTTACACCGTATCTTGCGTTACAAAAGTTTTTGTTTGTTAAATATAGCGTTAAATGCCCTAGTGACACAAGTATAACTCATTTTAGGGTGTTTACCCATAACGAGTAAAGTATAGATTGTTTTAGCTTTTAATAATTTATACACCTAAAGACGTGTAAATGTTCCAAAATATTACCAAATGCAATATCTTAATTAATTATCTTTAATTCAGGCGAGGTACCCAAATGAATACACCACATTATTAAGCTAAGTTGTAAGGATATGCGTTTTGATTTTTCCCCATGATTTATATTCATTATAAATTGATACAGATTGTCTAATTGCCCAACAGCAGTTGAATTTGAATCAATCTGGTGGGTATTTGTCAATTCAATGTCATTGTAAAATGAAGCGAAGTAGCCAACGGTCTATAAGTAATCAGGGTCGGGCTTAACGCCCTATACTAATTATCATAGTGACCGCTGGCCAACTTCACAAATTACATCCGTTTTTGTGTAATAATTATAATTTACAAAACATCCTTGAGGTGTAATGCTTAGTCTACACCAACGGGTGTAACATTACACTGTCTGAGTGCATCAGGCAGGTTACACTACCAGAATTGGTGTAATGTTGGGTGTTATCGGTTTACACCACTAAAGGCTAGGAGTTACCCCTATTTAGGTGGCAACTAGTTGCCACCCGAATTGGTGTAAACTTCCTTATTTTTTTTAACTGTGTAATGGCCAACAGCTCCTTATCGACAATAAGGCAATCTGATTAAAATACAGAACTATATTTCATTTCGTTTTTTTATGCTTTCGATGAACTCTCTAACATGATTATATGACCAGCGCTGTGGTGAGAGGTCGCGTCAGGGGTCATACGACTGGCTTTTGACCCTATGACGTCAGACATTGATTAATCAATCAGCGTTGAAGTTTCTAGTGGTTTACCCAGTTTCTTACACAGCACGCTAAGAACTCGATGTAACAGACCATTTCATTGGCTACTTCCTCACATCAACCAAAAAGCTTGTTATATAACAAACCTTCCAGAGCCGAGTGTAGTAAAGACAAGTAAAACAAAATTTTGAACTATAAAAAGGAACCGAAATATAATCTGTGTCTTAATCAGATTGACAAAAAGGAAGACAAAGGTGTTAAACCAACTGCGCGAATCTACATGGTAGTAGGTATAGGTATCCTCGACGTAATGGCCACCACCAAGGTCTCAAGTCAAGTCGTTAAACCTGATACACTAAATATCAAAATAAATGAATCTATATTCCCTGACTCGTTTTCCATCTGCTGTAACGAAAAAGTAAGTACAATTTTAGTATTACGCATGCGCATGGGGCTGAAATTTATATTTGCTTGAAAAAAGATAGTGATCTTACTGACAAGACTTTCAACTGATTCCACTTCCGGATTAATGTGGAATCTAAATAATACTGATTAACACATCAAACGTTGACCCAGACACTTTAGATTATGTGACATGATGGCTATATAGATAAAAACTAAGTAAAATCTATAGTCTAGCTTTATTTCCAGTCCCCATTTCCCAACATACAGTGGTCACAAATCGAAGTTCGGCAGTGGTTGATATTTTTGAAGTGTAACGAAGTGTTCATATTGCATTGTTACCTCGTGGTGCTAGGGCTAAAGGTGATCTGATGGCCGCTCACGTTCACTTCTTTCTTCCTGTGGAAAATTCGTTTTTGTGACTGCAATCGATCGTTCAACACCGAAACTTGACGACACACGCTGATATCCACAGGGTTGTTCTGGTCAGGACCGTCTTGTTTGAAAAAAAATTTTAAACTGTAGAAAAAGTTTGTCCTGGGAATTTAGTTTTACAATACAGTTCTTCAATTACAGATAATCTGACGTCACGAGAACGCCACGAGAACGTTGCCAATATCTATGTGCAATTTCAATAGCTGTGTTCCGCAATCTCTAATGTCTTTATTCTTACGGATCCGATTTTATTTAGGATAAACTGATAAAAGATCTAACAAAAAAAATCAACTGCAGCAATATCGAGAACCACAGCACCAAAATAACAATATAAATGTACCATTTAAATTAGTTAGAAATTTAAAAAGAAATAAGCAAAAGTGACTATCTTATTATGTTATCACCTTTGTGCTTAACCACCTTACTAGAGCATTCTCATTGTATCCCTATTTTCTCTTTAAAGGATCATTATCACAGCCCACAGTCATGGTATATCCGTCTAGTGTCGTAGTGAAAGGTAACGCCTGTGAGACCGAGTTTGATTCCACTTTCTAGATCACCTAACACTACTCCGACTGATTGTTTATTAATAAGTACGTCTGTATATACTATCAAATTAAATTGGCTTGCAGTAGGTTATCTTTTAGGATCTATTATGCTTTGTCTATTTATGTTTTATATATATATATATGGCAGTCATTTATCGTAAAACGTTTGAAATTACGTCATATAAGATTTTGTGTTGCTTGTTGATTGTGCTGCGAAGAAACGAGTATGATAGCCTATAGAAACATAATGTCTACAAAAACAAAGGATCGAGGATAAGGAACATTCATCTTATTTTTCTACAAAAATTTATTAAAAAAATCGTCGATCAGACAATAAATATAAAGCAGTACCTCAAAGAAAACAATAGGATACAGACTGGAAATTAAAAGATGATTTCTACTTGTTTGTATTTGCTTGGTATTGCAGGATCAATCTTCATAAATATTGACTTGTAATAACTATATATATTATGGTAGATTTAATGAATCAAAACGTTTAATTGTAAAACAGAAGATGTCTTTGATAAACAGATCACGTCACACGGGGAAGAGTGATGTATTTAGATTGTTTGCAGTCAGTATTGCTAATATAAAACGAGGTCTAGTAGCCACTCGTCTTCTGGTAAACGATGATTTTCCGCAGGGGCCGCGGAGCTAAGGGGGGGGGGGGCTAAGGGGGCTTTGCCCGGCAATAATTTTTAATAGTGAAAAAAAAAAATGTCGCCAAAAGCGAAACAAAAAGCGAAAAAAGGTTTTCCGGCTTCGTTCTCCCTTGACAGTCATGTTAGAAGGAAGGTCTGACAAGGGACAACGTATAGTCGTGTGAATGGGACGGAAAACCGAGGTACCGCGTACCCACTGGCGTGCACGTAAAAGACGCTTTACCAGTTGGAATTGGAAATAAAACAGGTGTGGTGCCTCTGTCAGGGCACAAATTCCCTCACAGCACACTGTATGACGTATGCCCGCCTTCATTTGCCCAGTAGGTGTGGAACAATGGGACGTTAAACCCCATAGCATTTCATTTCTTGTTTACCGATCGCGTGAGGCCACAACCAACCGTACATATGACGACACGGGGTTGTTCCAAACGGAGTCGAATTTGTGTTCACATCGGCGTGCACGAAAAGAAGCCTTAACAGTTAATTGGAATTGGAAAAAATTGAGGCCGTGGTACCTGTCAGCCCCCGCCCCCCCCCCCCCCACACACACACACAGAATGCTATATGGTGGATGCCGGCCTTTTTTTTGCGCAGTAGATGTGGAACAATAGGACGTTAAACCCCATTTCATTTCACTTCTTGTAGGCAGTTCACGTTTGGCCACAAACAACCGTACCGATGACGACACGGGGTTGTTCCAAACGGAATCGAATTTGTTGAACACAAATTGAGTAAAATATCTCAGTCAAAAATATCATGCGTTCCAAGAAAATTTGTTACAAAAGAATCTTTATTTTTAATCCCGTTAACCGATTTACAGAATGGCTATTGCAGAATATAATCCTTTGGTATTAACGGTTAAAACATTTTGTTTTCCCCTGAAAGTGCGTCATTTCGTCTTCTGTTCTTGTTAGATTAGTTTCATTTAACGCTCAAACGACGAGAAACGTGCAATTTAAAGCTAAAAAAATATTGACCAAGTCTTTATTCCACACGTTTAAACGCGCTGCTCTTAATGAATCCCTTGGTTCAAATACTGCTCGCCGGCCATTTTATTTTCCCGGGAGAGTTATTTTATGCATTATGGCTACCATGGAATTTGTCGGTTGCGTCTTAGAAGCGGAACTCTTTTAATAGCTCGTGTTCTTAAGGTTCCCTTTCTGCGAGATATCGGCAATTTAGCACAGCCGAGAGTAACTTGATTCTGGTAAATAACCTGTTGAATCGGCAGCAAATTATTCCACATTAATACCGCAGCAAATTCAAACATTTCAATCGAGTGGTTTGTTCACGTGAAATGGATTGACGAGAGAGAGAAATCCTAATGCCATAATGGTCGAAGTTTTTATTTATTAGAACGTCTGTGGCGTAAGACCACTGATTAAATTTAAAAGGGTTGTTGTTAAAACACTTTCTGTAAGAGAAATTTTATATTGAACGAAATTTAATGAAATGCGCCGTTGACTAAAACGGGCGATAGTTAAAGCATACATAACCAAATGACGTTCCTATCAACGAATACTGCTCTAAAGTATGTAATAAATATATTATAAATGCAACTCTCGCTTATTTTGTGAACTTTGCCTACTTAAAAGCCACCACTTTTAATCTAGAGTTATTTGGTGAACTTTACTTTGAAAAGAGCTTTTAGAGTTCTGTGTTTATTCGTCAGTGATATATATCAAAATATATTAAGCATCTACAAAGGCTGGACCATGAACATCAATGTCAATTTATTTTCCAATTCTATTTCACTGGCTAATGGGAAATGCAGAAACTAATCCACATAATGTATATTTGTAAGGAGAAAAACGGGTTTCAATTTTCATGCAGTGCACGCGCAATTCGAATCTGGAATGTTTAAGAAATCATCACCATGACGTTGTCCAATTAATTCAGCCTTGTTTCAAATGCACCTACACAAGCACCGTATGTAAACTCCTAGAAGCGATTACAGAATCTGTTCACCAATGTTTCTACCTGATTATCTGATCACTAGCCCCGATGTTTACTGCACGCGCAGTCCGGCTAATCTTGTCTAGTCAATAAAAAATAGTTATTTTCGGACCAACAATTTACCTTCTAGCCTCGGCATAACCTGGTATGAAAATTTGACTCGTGGATCAAAAGCGCATGCGTTAAACAACTTAACTACTCAACCACAGTCAAAGTCGTGGAAAAGCGCCCGAACCTCGACGGTACCGGCCACCTACTCCTGATAATATAAGTCTGGTGTGAGAAATAAGTTCGTAATGAACTATCCTGTGTTAAACCACCTACCCAACCACATGTCCATAAATCAGAAGCAGTTTCGCGTGTATTAAAAAGATTACGCTTACCCTGCTTCGTGCACGAAACGCTTTTGCCCGGATTTCAGAAGCCAATTCACAGACGATAAAAAAAAAAGAAGTACTGCTTATCTGGCTCTGCATTTGCGATTTTTTTTGTCACCCTTTCATCAGTTATTGTAGGAAGTGAGGTTGCGTGGAGAGAGAAATATTTCTATCGTGGCACCGTATCATTACTTTATCGATATTTATCGCCGTTTGGTGGCTAATTTATTCCAATGGTGATAGCAACTAAGATTTATTTACCCATTAAAGATCTTGAACTTTTGCGATATAGAATTTATTCAATGATTTATTGGCATGCTGCCCCGATACAATAAAACTTACTTAAAGTTGCCGGATAAATTGTTCTTTAGTCTTCAGTGAAGCCGTATAAGCTCAAGTCCTTGTGGTGATTGATAGACCGACCTTCAAATCGTTGCCTAATTATTCCCTTGTCTGAAATTGCTTTCGTGAAAAGATCGATAGATTTAATTATGAATGACCTGGAATAAGAATCGAACGTCTTGATTGGCAGAGAAAGATTTGCCTGGCGAAATAATCAAAGTTGATATAGTTAGCCACCGGCTTCTTCAAACAAGGCAAGAAATCAGAGTTTTATAGGAAAAGGATTATTATTAGTGCTTTTCACCAAGTTTATTCACGTTTCTCGTCCATTCCCACTTCGGGCAGCTAATCAGCTTTATTTCTCCATCTTTCTCTTAAAATCTCGTTTTTTTTTTAAATGCAGACGACAAATTGCCTTGTTCTATATCTATATACGTATATATCAAATAACATCGTTAACGGTTTGTTACATCAAGCAGTAAAATCAATACCTATTTGTACCTTGGAGGAATTTAATTTATTTGTCTTTTGTGAGGGTATATATAGATCTACGTCTTACAGATAGATTTCTTATTAAAGGTCACAATGAAGTTTATAGCATCGCAATTCAACAAAATAATGTGTTGACTTCCTTTAAACACAATACAGGGGAACTGAAATGAAATGGGGTAGGGGAAATGTTGTCCCAACAGCAGCGTCACAACTAACTTTTATTTCGAATCCCAACTGTCTAGGATTTTTTTTTACGTGTAAGCTTACTCGGGACCTCGTATTTTCGAACCCTCCGAAAGACTATAAGCTGATGATAATTAGGCTCCCCATCCCGCACCACTGACAAGGGAAACCCACACCGGAAATTCCCGGCCGAAAGGGAATGGAACCCGGGACCTTTAGGTCAAATTCCATCCCACTAGGTGTATTCTGCAACTTAAATGTCTATTCCGTGTTGCTATGATTGTTGCTATGTGTTCTGGAATGTAGGTCGCGAGATGCTTATGAATGATCTGGTAAACAACCGGCCATGTCACGCAATTTTAGTATGATGATAAGAAACCAGCCTTTAAATTATAACCAAAGACTTTATAGGGAACCGGTAATATACCTTCTCAGCCCTACGACAACAAGAGTATAACGATATAATAAAATGGGCCATAATACAAACGGGGGGGGGGGTAGACAAATGATGTAGATATATGCAATTCATAAATGATCGCTTATATCCTGAAAACTGTCATGTTACTAAACCACAAATTTATATCCTTTTGGGGGGAAAAGGTGAAAGTATAACATCCCCTTGGTCACCTTGTAGCAACCCGTCATCGTGAAATTTTACCAAGATATATCAGATAAAAATACAAGATCTTCAGTCGACTTAGGAATATTTCCATGCTGTATTCCATTTTCAAATATCACAGAGTATTACCAGAGAATTCTATGCAACTATTTATCAACTCTTGTCAGCACATTCACTGATATACCTATCATCAATAACATCACGAAACACTGGTGAGCGAGGACGACATGGCTCTTTCTTTATTCTGTTATATTATTACGGTGAAGATTTCTGTCTCCACCTTCAACTGTTTTCATGATTTATGGCTCCCGGATGCACTGATACATCTGTCTTTGTTAGTAGCAATGTTTTCAATAATGAGTAATTGTCTTGTAGCCATATATCTTATTTTGACGTTTTTATATTTTAATCCATTTCTATTTTCCAGATTGAAGGAAGGGCTGCGAATTTTAAGATATATCTATTGACGTAATGTATTATGAGAAAGGAGAAAAAATGGGCGACGGTTTCAATTTATACAGGAACAAATAATACATCAGTCAGACTTAAAGAATACACAGTTGTGGATAACTGAAGCTTTCTTATTTGCATTTGAAATACGCAAAGACATTAGCTACAATGAAGTCACAATTTTCTTTTCGCTTAAAAACATGTTTTTCTATTGCAGTAATTTGGCCTGTCACAAATAGATTTTCGGACATGAACAGGCTTCCAGTCGACTGCAATCTATTAAAGACGCGGCAAACGTTTTTTTATCTACAGGGGACAAGCTGATTTTTCATTAAAAAATGTCTTTAGCAAGGCTCTAGTCATCATGTTTTATTATGGCATAAAAATAGAATAAAAATACAAAGAAATTTTTGTGCAGCTCCCAGAAAGGTCACAGAAAGGTTATTTAGTACAGAATACTTCCAGTCTTGTATGTCAGATTGATGTCTTGGTTTGTACTTAATACAACTGTTCCTTCGTTTCTCTGTTTTAAAATTTTATAACAGGCAGTTAGTATCAAAGCCTTATATCGGGTTAGTACTATCGAAGCTAAAAGGTCAATTATTCGAAATAAAATAAATTGGGGTGTACACTTGACCACTATAATATTCAAAGTTGCCGGCGTTCGGTGGCAAAGTAAACTTTTTCATGGCGACAATCGCCATTATTATGAAACCAAGTAACTGGTTGACCTTTGTGATTGATAGACACAGATGACCAGAACAATTTTAATTGCTATTCATCGACAAATGATACCCTCTCTCCGGATCAATGAGAGACAGACAGTTTGATCTCTGACACCAAAGACAAGAAAATAAAACGACTGAATTTTACAATTGGTATATTCATTGATAATGCTTAGAACAAATAGCCCGACTCGTATAATTCTCAACTCATATCGCCAGACAACAATAATTGTCGTCACCCACGCTCGTTATTGTAAAATATGTACAGGTCAATTATGTTGGGATTTTTGAAATGCAGTGTTGACAATGATTTTGAGCAAATGTACCCTGTAAGGTCTACGAAATTCCTCTCCGAATTGCTGGAGGTAAGGTCATCTTGGAGGAATTTATCCCCGCACACCAATTTTAAGCGGAGTTATTGATCATGTATGGCAGTGATTTTGAGAGTTTCGTATTTCGAACTGAGATCGGTAAGTAGACATACGGGGAGGAACCCTATCAACCCTAAAATCTTTGATAATGGTACTGAAAGCGTCATATCAATTGCCTGGCATCGTCGGGTGGCATCTTGTTGAAAAAAGAGACCAGGTAGACTCCTTGTTATACTACAGTTTAGAATTCCACAGTTTACGAAAATCAGTCAATTTTCAGGGAAATAATCACCCTATGACGTGTAAGCTCTAAACAGTTCGATTTAGTCCAATTCATCTCAATATTATTCATTTATTGATAGAAAGGATGTAGCTTGTTACGGTGTCTAGTCAGTAAACCCGAAGCCGGAAGTCAGTCAATATGGCGCTGGCTCATTGACCAGGAGGTCCCGGAATCAATCTTGGTTTTAAGATGGGGTTAGTCGGCCGAGTGGTTAACGTATGCGCATTAGATCACAAGGTTTTTCAAATGGCATGGTTTCGATTCCCAGCTTGTACGTGACGAGGAGTAGGGTCGTCTGTCCAACCTCGTGGATGTTCTGCCAAAGGCCCCTCGCGCAAAGGATTTACGAGTATCATTGCACGAGAGCGAACATGATTCTTTAGTTTTAAACGATAGCTTTTCTCTTTGACCCTGTCTCTTTGACTAATCATAAACTATTTAACTATACCTCAAGGAATATAGTGTTCCAATCTCACAGAATACTGGAAAGAACTAGAAATAGAAACTGTGGAAAACATTGTCTAATGGAATGAAACCGGTGTAATTGAGTACCGAAGCTACTATTCCTGGCAAATATTTTAACCAAGATCGTGACCAGCAGTTAATTTATTTCATTTTCGTGTTGAGTTCCTTGTGTGTCTGATATAATGCCACGATCGATTTCCGTTTCAGCAGGTGTCCCGCGTAATAGACCACCCACGTGACAATGATTTTCAACATAGCCATTTAAAACTGTAGGTAGCCATGGCAAAGCTACCATAGATGGCATCGGACTGTTACATAACCTAACCATATTACATCATATAGACTTCAGTTTATGTTTAATTTCCGGACAGAATCACTATTATTAATAACAACACTTTACTGTTATACTTTAAACATACGTCACTAAATATTTGGAAAACTATTTGATCAATGAAATAATGATCAAGTAGTAGTAGTAATTCTAATAATTTCATTCATAAGTTGCCCAGTTACCAAGGTGCTGACTCGCTGACCAGGGATCGATCCAGCGTGGTTTCAATTTGTCAGTGGTGTAGGACCTTGCAAGGAACATTGTCTGTAGTGAATGGGATGTGACAAAAATAAAGGGTCCAGTTTAGGCCTTTGCGTATTCGTAAACGAACCCCTGATAGCACACTGTGGTTTACGTTGTTATCAACAGCAACTATATAGTATCCCTAGACGACAGTTACGACAGCAGGAGATTGGACATTACAGGAATATATCTTTAAAAGAAAAATAATTTATAATTTCTGCTGAAATAAGAGATTTATTTAATACGACATTTTACTTCTTGCCAGACAAAATATGTGTCAATGATCGAAAACTGTAGAGTTTTATCTATTAAGACAAGATTTACAGACTAATAAATTCATCTTTTGATATTTTTACCACTATTAAACTTCGTCTCAAATATTTCATAAAGAATATTTTAGGATTGATATACGTGTAGAAGAATAAAATAACAATCCGAAACTGTGAGAAACGTTAAACAGACTAATCAAAGGAATCAATTTCATTTCGTAATAAGACGATAACAGGTCGCGTATAGTAAGAAGAGAATGCTGCGTATTAGTCCGGAGGCTGAAGGGCGGAATCGCAACCCGAGCTGTGAATGTATGAGACCCAAGTTTTTCTAGAAAAGTTTTAAAAGGTCGCGTATAGTGAGAGAGAAAAGAATACTGCGTGTATGAGGTGGAAACGGAATCTCCTAAAAGAAAGATAGGTTGTCGAGTAACGAAACAAACGCCCGTGACCATTGTCTGGAGAGTCCTAAAAAGACCCTTTGCTTGTGAATTCTTTTCCAACGAGTAAATGGAGCATATCCAAATGGCTAAAATGTGACCAAAGGCAAAAAACCCATTTAGCAGTGACGTTAAAGGCCCAATAACTGAATAATATGTCCCAATCATTATTATGGTCAACAAAATTGTACTATTTTACAATATTCAAATTAATTGATGATACAAATTTCATCTTAACACACCGAATTTTAAAAAATTGGAAAAATTCAACTACATGGTTTGAAAAGCTTTACGTAAACCTTTCAAATGTAACTTAGATTTAAAAAATATTTTCAAACCCTCTGGACAAGTAAAATAGGATGTAGTGTATAATAAACACAACAGGTAGGACACTTATTAAACATCTAGTAGTTAGAATAAGGCTAATTTTTCTGGACCTGCCAAGCCAGCAAATTGTGCCTTAAATAGGATTCCAATATGTTTAAAACACAGATCTATATTTCGTTGGGGTTTTTTTTATTCTTTTTGTGACCTACACTACATGAAAATCTGACAAGTTGTACTGGAGGGTCGTATCAGGGATCGTACGAGCGGCTTTTGACCCTATGACATCAGAGATTTATTAATCAATCCGCGTTTACATTTCTAAGTGGTTTACCTACAGTTGCAATAAGTCGCCGTAACTGTTTCATTGGCTAATTCCCTCACTTCAAACAAAACGCCGGCCAAATAAAAACTCTTCCAGATCTAGTGAAAATTAAATTTGAAACTATAAAATGCGAAACGAAATAGGGTCCGTGTTTAATCACATTGACAGGCTTCTTCTTAGAATTAACATTACACATAAAATTGCAAGTGATATAAATTTCAGCCTCTATGGCTATGGCGCCAAAAGAATTTTCAAAGTAAACAAATGCACACATCTTCTCGGAGAGCTAGGTAAACAGTAAGGACTGTTGGCAGGATTCTATCTAAAAAATAAAAACAAATGCAGAACATCTACTGCAGCCACACCGCCATGCATTCATAGGCTATCTAGCAATACCACCCAATTTTTTTATATAGTTTATATAGTAAGGCTTGCCTGGAAAGTCGACCATCTTGAAAATCGGTGTCATTATTTTTGCCAATTTTGATACTTATATATCAACCTTTGAAAGGTTTCCCTGATAATGCAGCAGTTATCTTCTGTACTATTTAAATACATAACAACAACCCTTACATACTGCATATTTATTACTGGCTTGTTATGCCATGTCAAAACAAAACGCTCGATATTTTTTGAACTACAATATAATATTAATAGTTTTGGAAGCATATTAAAGACAGGAACATGATAAAATAACCATTACAGAAACTATAAAAGAGCATGTTGAACGTGTAATTGAAGCAACCCAGCAACTGATATTGTCAGTTTAAAGTAATTATTCTATTTTGACTTCACCTATTAATTTCAATTTTATATAGGCATATAACTGAGCGGTTTATAATGTACATTTTTTGTGGCATATTTTTTTCTTTTTTCGGTAATGAAACATTTATAATACACTAGAATCTGATTAAGAATAACAACTCATTTAGTAATTATCAGAAAATCATTAGAATTTGTTTAGCTTTGATAAAGTTCTCCTCCGTGCTAACGTTTTGTATACGAAACATTTAATATCATGGATTTAGCTGTTCAAGTTATCAAAATCTAAAGTGAATCGGGTGTAAACTTTAGCTTCTATAGTGTCCACGAGAGTTTTTGAAGTGATCAAGGGCCATAACTCTGACAGTAATTATCGGAAATCGCTTAAATCAACAGGCTTCTTCGTCTCATGACCTTAACAATCGGATATTAACTGTGGCCTCTAGTTGTAAGTGCAGGGGGGCCGCACCACATATGATTTACACAAAAGACAAACATAACGACAAGACACCATGCCGGTACTTAAAGATAGTAAGCTGGCACTGCCAGACAGGATATGCCCTCATTTTCGATAGATGGATAGAGGACAAGCAATACCGAAAGCGATTTTTCCTACAATCAAAGGCAATAATTCATTAAGTTACAATTTGATATGCGCAAATATCGAAAAGAATCAAGATCTTTAGGTTATAAACATGCATTTTAAGTTTCATCAAAATCGAATTAAAATTGTGACCTCTACAGGGCCCACAACTTTAATATGCCATATTTTTACACTATTCGCGTACAAACAGCGGCCATTTTGTCTGGCAATTATGGTCTGATTTTCTAGAAATTCGAACTCAACCTTCCGTAGGGTGTAATGGTGATAGAGTCAAACGTTTTTTTTAAATTGGATATTAATCGTGACCTCCAGAGGGAGCATATTAGGTTTTTTTTGGGACAATCAGGGGCCATAATTCAGGAAGTTACGATCCGATATGCGCAAATATCGAAAGGAACCATGATCTTTGGGTTATAATCATGCATTTCAAGTTTCATCAAAATCGAATTAAAATTGTGACCTCTACAGGGTCCACAACCTTGATATACCATTTTTTAACAGTATTCGCGTACAAACGGCGGCCATTTTGTATGGCAATTTTGGTCCGATTTTCCCGAAATTCGAACTCAACCTGCCTGAGGGTGTAACGGTGATATAATCGAACGGTTTTTCAAATCGGATAATTATTGTGACCTCCAGAGGGACCACAAGCTAAACAAAGGTGATTTTGCGTATAAACAGGGGCCATTATTCAGGAAGTTACGATTCAAGATCAAGATCTTTGGGTTCAAACCATGCATTTCAAGTTTCATCAAAATCGAATTTATATTGTGACCTCTACAGGGTCCACAACCTTGATATACCATTTTTTTAACAGTATTCGCGTACGGTACAAACGGCGGCCATTTTGTACGGCTATTTTGGTCCGATTTACCCGAAATTCGAACTCAACATTCCTTAGGTTGAAACGTTTTTTTTAAATTGGATATTAATCGTGACCTCCAGAGGGAGCATAGTTTTTTTTTGGGACAATCAGGGGCCATAATTCAGGAAGTTACATTCCGATAAGCGCAAATATCGAAAGGAACCAAGATCTTTGGGTTATAAACATGCACGTCAAATTTCATTAAAATCGGCTCTAAATATTGTGACCTCTATAGGGTCCACAAGCTAAAAACGTGATTTTTCGTACAATCAGGGGCCATAATCCATGAAGTTTCGATTCGATACATGCCAATATCGAAAGCAGCCGAGATCTTTCGGGGATAAAGCTATTTTTCAAGTTTTGTCAAAATTGGACAAGAATTGTGACCTGTAGAGGGTCCACAAACAATTGTGGACGGACAGGGGCGACGACATTATACGTCCACATGAAAATGTGGGCGTATAAAAAACAACAAACAAACAATTCAAAAAGAGCGAATGGATCCGGGGGCTAGCCGTAAGCGTTCACTGCGCTGTACAGTCCCGGGCCTGTGGTGACACAGACTTCACTCATATTTGAAAACATCCACAAGATGTTTTGAAGTGAGCAAGGGCTATAACTCTGGCGGTAATTATCGGAAATCGCTGAATTTGATATTAACTTAAGTTTCTAAAGTATCCGCAAGTTATTTCAAAGTAATCAAGGGCAATAACTCTGGCAGTAATTATCGGACTGGCAGTAATTATCGGACATCGCTGAAAATAGGCTTCTTCGTCTCTTGACCTTAAACAATGTATATAAATTTAAAGTCAACCGGTTATTAACTTTAGCCTATAGAGCGGTGACAAGATTTTTCAAAGTGACCAAGGGCCATAACTCTGGCAGTAATTATCGAATGTCGATAAAAATCAATAGGAATCTTCGTCTCATGACCTAAAACACTGTGTATAAAGTTAAAGTGAATCGGATATTAACTTTAGCCTCTGGAGCGTTCACAAGAAATTGTGGACGACGGACCGACATAATGTATGTTTAATGTTACTTTGTCTGATATTTACACACAGTATGGGTTATTTTTTACTTAGGCCGGAGCGGAACAGTAGGACGTTAAACCCCATTTTAATTTCATTTATACTTAGGAATAAATCCACACAATAACAAAATTAACCGAACAAAATCTCCCAGACAGTAATGTGAAATGTCGGTAAATTATTAACTCAAATAGAGATGTTAAACGTAACAAATCTAAATCCACGAAAAGCTTTTAAAAAACTGTTTCAAAAAACAATTACAGCTTTGAAAATGAAAGTCCCTAAAGAGACACGTGTGCTCGTTAAATACGAAATAACCTAATCAATCCAATTGAAAACTCGATTTATGGACATTTTTTTTTGTCGTCGTTAGTGTGGCATGAGTCATGTAGTGCCAACTGAAAGTCTTTTAGGCATGAAATAGTTTTTATCCCGCAATTAAGGATTACCCAACAATAATTGTTGCGACTTCTAACATGCCGATAATGTCAGCCTGGAACTTGAATGCCATTATTAATAAAGGCGTGTTAAATCGAGATACAGTAGATAGAGTCGAGTTTAATACCGTTATAGTGGTATAGTGCTTTAATACCATTATGTTGCCGTGTAAAAATAACATTATTGGCAGTCTTTATCACGAAGATGATTAAGATAATGTGCACACTGTTACATCGGCTTGATATAAACAGCATGGCCACAAACTATTGAATGGGTGCCTGTGCCTGGTCTGCGGCTCAAGCTACTAGACTAATCATATGATTGCATGCGAGAACGGGTAACAATGTTTTCCGAAACCTGGGAATTAATAATAGCTCTGGATAGCATCAATCTCAATAGTGAATAACACCCGCTATATAAAACCGTCCCTTTAATTAAATTGCATAATCTCATCACCACTACTACATGTCAGTCTGATCGAATAGTCTCTCGTTTTTAATTCAAATTCTTACTTTGATATCGGCCTAACCTTTTGGATTCTTAATGTATTTTGATATGAGTTGTGCTATGTCACCTTTTCGAACTCTTTCAATTTATGCTCTTCCACGACGGCAATGGATGTTGGACACGAACTGATTAGTGTTTTTTTGGCGTCACTGTCAGTACAACAGACGTCATACCACACAACCGTGGACCGATCGCCAAAATGTATTTAAGGGGTTAAATCGATAATATTTGGCACAAATGGGTCGCAACACAAATTATAATAATGTAATATGAATTCATATAAACTGTTTTACATTCAATCGTTTCTGTTTTACTGTGAATTGTGATCAATTATGTTCAGCGCAATACGCTAGAAGCCCATCTAGGACCACAACACCAATGCTGATTTAAATTGCAAAATAAATCGTGTTTTCAATGGCGAAGATTTTGGATGATATTGAATTATGAATTTAGCTACTTTAAAGCAAGGTGAGGCAGTAGGAGATTTGGTCCTCCGAGCAGCTACTTCTGCTTTCAGACATTTTGTCGGTCGCTTGACTAAAACGAGTTTTCCACAAATGTTATTGTGCAAAGTCTTAAAGGGACTATCCCGATTTGAACAGAGTCTCAAAAATAAAAGTACAAGTACATATGAAATTTAAGCGTCAAAACATAGCGGAATGGTGTATTTACCTTGTCTCACGTAACCCTTTTAAAGGGACAGTCCCGAATTTAACAAAGTCTCAAAAATAAAAGTTCGAGTACGTATAAAATTTAAACGCCAAAATATAGAAGAATGGTGTATATACCCTGTCTCAAAATTTCAGCTCAAAATATTGAGTCGTTTGGATGTGAGCGTTAAAACAGCTTATCTGGACAGTAACCCTTTTAAGATTTTGGGGCAATTCTTTCGTTGGATGACCCGATAATCGATTCCCGTTCCTTTAGAGGTCTACACGGTGAATGGTCCATGTGCTGTACTTGATAACAAAAAGTAAATTTTACCGACACGTTATTTTTTTTAAAAAAAAGTCTGGTTTTATCCAATCACCGCACAATACAGCTTGGGACACCAGACTCTATTTCCAGATAAAGACTGGCGGGTTAAAACTGTTTGAAAACGTTTAACATATATTGTGTTAGTTGCTCGGCCCTAAGGTAGGGGATTTTAGGGGATTTTAGCACAAAATTAAGCACTTTTATTCTCAAAAACATTATCGGGATTGACCCTTTAAGATGTCTGGTCATTTTTGTTTTCGTTGGGTGTCTTGATAATCTATTGACGTTCCTTTATAGGTCTATACAGTGAATGACACACGTACGGCACTGGATAACTAAAGGTAAATTTCACCTACACATTGTTTTTATAAAATAAAAGTCTGGTTTTATCCAGACACCGCATAATACATCTTCGGACACCGGTCTCCATTTCCAGATGAAGACGGGCGGGTATAAGTCGTTTGAAAACATATAAAATATTGAATCAGTTGTCCGGCCTTAAGGTACGGGATTTTAAGGCGTTTTAACACAAAATTAAGCAGTTTTATTCTCCAAAATGTTATCGGGATTGGCTCTTTAAGTATTACAGTATTCAAAACGTAAACCGCCATCGATTCCATTTTACAATATTAACTGTTTATAGAAGCTTCCGTCTTCATTATCGTCGGTGTAGAAAACTATTAAAATTGATGATTAACAACGGGTTCAATAAAACAGAACTAGCCGCGACCTCGTGGTCATGCACAGGCCATTTACTTATATTGATACACCTATGTAATTATGATTTTTGACAGGTTCACTTTGTTTTTATTTGTGTTATACTCTCTTTATAATTTATATCGTAACTTACGTTGATAGCTTCTTTCTATCAAGTTGATATTGATAGCTTTTATCACACAAAATTGTCAACTCGTCCTGAAAATTCATAATAAAATCATTGGGGACAGAACAATCATTAGAGAACCCCATTAATTAATTACTTCTAGTGAGTAACCTTTAATGTTAATGTGTTTCTTATCGTCAAAACAATATATTTACTCTCTTCTGAACCACAGGTAAACGAAATTGGTAGGTCTACTCTCACTGTCTTGGTGTTACAAATGAAGATACAGAATTCGGGCCCGGGCCACCTGGTAAACGCGACAATCTCGCTACAACCTCGCAAGCCAGGCAATAGATGTTAGCAGCTTGTAAACCTGTGGTCCGTTTATTATTTCTTTGAATATTTCCAGATTTTTCGGCGTGGTTTCCCGTTGTCAGTGATTCAGTGCGAACGACCCGACAAGGACAATTGTATACATGTAGTCGTACGGATGGTACGAAAACCCGAGGTCCCGTAAACACATTGGCGTGCACGTAAAAGATCCCTTGGTAATTGGAATTCGATATAAGTATAGGCCGTAGCGCCGCTGCCCGGGCAAAACTTCCCTGATGACACACTGTGTGGCGTATGCTCGTATTGATTAGCCCAGCTTGGGAGAAGAACAATAGGACGTTAAACACCATTTCATTAATTCATTCCATTTCTTTGAATATTAATTATCATCAAAGTGCCTCACTGAATGATGATGAATGTTAATTGTAAGAATAACTGACTGATTGATATTAATGTCTGCTTCCACAGTTAGTGATATCGCAGGTCGTACAAGACCCTCATAAGAGTACGGCGCTGGCTTACTTAACCTGTGATCCATCTCGGTGTTGACCGAGAAAAGTCCTCTGGTTTCCTCTCGCCAGGAAGAGTGGCTGGCCGTTCGGAGATCCTGCACATGTGTACGCGTTGTATAGACCGGCAATTAAAATAGTCCTGCGTCGGAATATCACAGGGGATTAACGCAAAGTTTTCTGTACGGACAAACTTTCCATAACAGGACACTGGATGGCGTATCTATTTTCATAATCCCGGCATATCCTCTAAAAATATATTTGTCACAGACTCTTTAATGAAATATGTCACCAAGCATCATAACCATCAAGCATTATATTACCAATTATAAGAACTGAAATACATTTCATGATGGATTATTCTGGTAATGATGTAATGATCATTCTTTGGAGCAGCTGATAAAATCCAAAGCCATTATGATATTAGAAACAACTCGTTAATCCAGTATGACATTTTTGTATTGTTGTACAACTATAAACGATACACAACAGTAATTGTAACTATAGGAAGCAACGGGGCAGTTGGGCAATAGACATTTGTTTTATTTAAATTTAACAAATACAAGCACCAATCAGTGGCGGCGCTAGCCGCCGGTGGTTGGGGGGGGGCGCAAGGCTGGGGCAAAGTCCAAGGTTAAGGGGGCAAAGGCACGAGCTTCAAATAGGGGTGTGGAGAATTTTTTGAAAATAGGCTGCCGTAAATGCAGCCTGGCAGTATTTCAGCCACTGATCGTTGAAATAAAGTGTCAAACGAACGGACTTGGGAACCTCGACGAAATCCACTCACAAGTGCCAGAGTAGGGAATCCTTGTCGGGATATTGGGACCTCCCCAAGAAATTTTTGAAAAATAGACGGAAATGCTGTCTGGGAGTATTCAGGCACCGATTGTAGAAATATGTAGAACTGATCAGATACCGTCTGTCGCCTGATCACTAGTCTATCCGACCCCAGAGAGGAAAGTGTCAAATGAACTGATTTGCGAACCTCGCCCCCGAAAATTTGAAAAGTAGACTGCCCGAAATGCAGTATCTGGCAGTATTTCAGGCACTGGTCGTCGAGATAAAACAAGCTTACCAGATACCGCCTGTCGCCAAATCACTAGTTTATCCGGAGTGAGTGAATTAAATTGAATGAATATTTTCGCCACAATATTTTATTAAATAAACTGTCGGAAATGCAGTCTGGCAGTTTACAGATACTGGTCTTCGAGATAAATAGAGCTGACCAGATACTGTTCGTCGCCAAATCACCAGCATATCCGAAAAAAGAGGGAGGTGTCAAAGGAACGGATTGAGTGTATCAAGTGAATGCATATTCACGGTGCGTTGAACCTATATCCCAAAAACTGTGAGGATCGTAAAAAGCACCTTTTAAGTGATTCACATGTTATTGTTTAGAGTTTGTGATACGTTTCGGTAATCAATACCTTCTACGGTGATTAAATCTCACATCCCTACTCTGTCAGAGAGTGATTTCTTACAAGCCCATCCTGCTGTAAATCTACTATAAATTATTTAAAAAGTATTGGGGGGGGGGGGCAAACAGAGGGCATACCAGATTATTGGGGGGAAGGGGGGTGGGCAAATGCCAACCCCATCTATGATACGTTTAAAGTGAATGCAGGCCCGATGCCAGAAACCTAAATTTAGCCGACATAGGGGGGCGAGGAAGATAAATTTCCGACAACAAATAATCAATGAACGAAGGTCATCGCCGACTGCCGTAAGCAGGAGGAGGGGAGAGCACGAAAATTAGAAGCTGTGAGAGTGAATTTGGGCCTCTATGACATGCGGGTGGCGAATGTGTCGGAAAATTAAGAGTTTCCAGCCGACATTAACTATCTTTTAGCCGAATTTGAGAGGATATGTCGTACTCAAACTCTCTCCCGGCGAAAATGCGAGCATAGCTAAGCAGCGATTTTTTTCCAACGCAGACAGAAAAATTCCGACAGGAACGGCCATGGCGGGGGGGGGGGGGGGTCGTAGGAACATATCAATTACTGTCATACAGCCGAGTCCAGATGTAGGGTTACGGAGGGTACCGGAATCTATCGAAATTGGCGAATGTGGGAGTAGTTTTCATTGACTCCCGGTGGGGAAAGTTTTGAAAACGAGACCCCTCTGGACGAGCACGTGGCTATCTCCGCTAATAATCTTTGGATTTTCGTGATATTAAAGTTCATTCTCGTGTTTTTCCATCATGCCGAACTCATGACTATTGGCTGAAATCGATTTGAGTTTGACACCGAAAATCGGTATTCCCCACCGGAAGTCAATGAAAACTGTGTATCATTCATGGGGTCTATGAAAAAAAACACGACAATGAATTTCAAATCATGAAAATCCAACCATTATTTGCGGAGATATCCATGTTCTCGTTCAGAATATTTTAACCACAACATCTTTAGATAGCTTGGTCCCTAATCAACTCAAAACAACAAAACATACCGGAGGTAATTGGATGACATGTCATAATATACTACACTATTATTAACACAACGAATATGTTTTAACTGTCACGGTTCTTCATTGGGTTATTTTCTTATCCAGTCGGTGCATGCCTTGTGGCCCGAAATCTCCCAATGCAACGAGGGTTCAATCCCAGCTCAGGGCAAAGAACTTTATCGTTGTAAGTGAGAGGGATATTCGGTCTCCCGTCCGATAAGGCAGGTTTCCCCCGAGTTCTTCGGTTTCTTCCTGCAGTAATGATCGAAATCATTCGCACGATCTGTTCCAAGGGCCAAATTGGGAAAAGGCCTCAGGCCTAATTTGCTACCCCTGTAAAATGACGCGATTATTATTATTAAATCCCCCTTTTCAATCGATTGTCACTATTTTGGGATTGAGGGTATTCAAATCCGGTTCAATTAAGTATTCCACCACATTCCACAAGAAAACGACGTTGGGAGACTAAAGGGGGACAACTCTATAATGTGCGTTTTCACATTCATTATTTACGATACATGTACTCTAATTCCATTTGTTAATGTAAAATTTAGTCCATATTGTATGTATGGATATTAGGTACTATTACGAATTATGCAGTTACTATTTTATATTTATTTTAATAAATATAAAATAGTAACTGCATAACAGAATAAAATACATGTCCATTACTGGTAAGGTTAACTCAGTGTTACAACCAAAGGTGTAACTGTTTGTTTAAATTACTGGATATCACCAACAAGTTAGACTTTATGGACTTATCAAAAGATATGTATATACAGAGCAGGGGCTATCTTAGTGGTTAACAAAAAAAATGTAGCAGTACATGCAGTAGTTGTTGATAATCTGATAACTGATTTAATACATAATCTATGATAGAAAAACATGACCAATCCAGCAAAATAATAAACTCCCACCAGTTGTATTAGTTTTATTTTAATTTATAAAATTATATACAAGTATTTATATACAAGTATTTAATATACAATGGTAATTCATGTATTTTCAACTAAATCTTAACAATATCACATGCAAGCAGTTAACATTATATACTATACACATATTAAGTAAATATCGCAGAGTATCAACGTATTCTTATCTAATTACACTGAGATTTACAAGTTTTTTTTTTAACACAGTACCGTTTGTTCTATTTCATAGATATTCACATACTCCTCGCAATGTTCTGTTTGATTAGAGCTAATCCCACTTAACACTGCTGGAAAGAGGGAGCAATCTTGTTCTGAATTATGATTGATCAATAGTCTGGTTAACTACCAACCGCTGACTGCGTTACAAAGGCATTACCCTTAAAACAGGGCGTCAAATTCGACTCATATATGTTAACATGATGTTACTTCATGGCTCACGATTTTATTATGCCCAATTAACCAGTGCATAGCAGAATATTGCAGTAAAACTAATTGCGTGACAAACAAGACTATTAACATTGACATAAAATAAACAATACTGAATGGAAACGAACAGACTTTTGCCGTTTTTAATACCTTAAATCACTGTCGAAAGTTTTAGGGAGGACCCCAGATTAAACGAAGGACTGTCATGTTGCTGTACTCAAGTGATAGATTTGATTGAACAAGAAGAAAAGACACTTCCTCAAAAGTTCAAGTATCAGACGCCAATCCAGCAATGGCCAGAGAGGGATTTCTCGGGCCATTGCTTCAAGAATATTCAGGTCTTTCACTTCATAAATCTAATTGCGGAATAAATGCAGTCCTAATTGGCACTGGAATATATTACATTTATATATTTTATCTATACTTAACCCAAGGGTACCATACTGAACACACAGACAACCATATTTTGATTCATATCACAGAATTCTATATTTGGTATTTTCAGTGATTTCTGCAGTTCTTGATTTTAACAACAGCCAAATTAAACTGTTTTCAACTTTGAGTTACTCTGATTTTACTGTATATCAATTCAGCTTTTAGGAGCTAAGTTTTTCATGATAGATGTTGGGATGGAGTGTAAGACTTTCCGAGAAATCCGTATCTTTCCATTTGTAGGATCTCGTCCAAAATATTTGACCTGTATTTCTTGTCCCACTTCAAAACCAAGCACACTTGGGTGATTAATCTGCATTTTAAAAAAAAATCATAATTTCAGTTAAAGGAACATAAGTTGACTTTTTTTATTGTTTGCTAGAATCAGAATATACAAAATTTATAATGAATTTTGAAATTTAAATGGAAGTAAATTGGTTCAGCAGTTGACAACTAAAAAATATTTTTTATATAAAATATGTCCACCCTTATTGCTACACTATTTGAAATCCACAGTTGAACCAAACTAAAATACCACCCCTGCCAAATCTTCAAGGATTCTTTCTCAAGCATACCATCTGAATAACTTGACACTGTTCATTGTCAGGCCCTGCTACCTTAACCCCTTACAGGGAAAAACCTTGCTTAAAAATCTTGAGTTACTTTCTCGGTCAACATCGGGATCAAATTCTAGACTTCATGTTAGTGAGCCAGCACCTTACTCACCGAGCCACAGGTAAAACAGATGTATATACCTTAATCATTCGTCTACAAAACACAGTCATACTTTGTGTTGTACACAATAAGTTTTAGAATATCTTCTTTGAGTGGCATTTAGCAATTGACTCATGTATGATCTAATAAACACAAAAACATAATATGAAATTTAATTACTATTTTAACGTTTCACTGAGGATTCTCTCAACATCATTGAAGCAAATGATAAAGTCGAGAGAGAACCCTCAACGAAATGTGACGGAATTAAAATAGTAATTGTGTTCCATATTTTGTGTGGTATAAAACAATTTGTAGAATGCGTGCTATATATATAACAATATGACAAACCTTTCTTTGATCTAACTGTGAATTATGTAAATATACTGGCTGTAGATTGGGATGAAGTTGAACCATTAAACCAGTTTCTCTACAAAAATACATCAAAATACATGACATTTATTTCAAATGATGTGGATGATAGCAATAGTCTTTACAGGCAATTGTGGAATAGAGGTGATGTGAAATCAAATGGTTCTTAACATCCTACTGTTCTGCTCCAACTTGGCTAATGAAGACGGGCATACGCCATACAGTGAACTATGAGGGAAATTTTGCCCGGACAGTTCATCTACGACATAAACTTAAACCGAATTCCAACTGCTACAGGATCTTTTAAGTACACGCTAATGTGTAGACATGATCTTGTTTTTCCATTCCCATCAGAACAACTATACGTACATAGTCTCATACCATGCCCTCTGTCCTGCATCTGTGAAATACTGATAACCTTTCTCAGCCAAACTAGGATGTTATTTTGTATACTGATGGAACAAATTCGAAAAGATTAAATTCTTATTTCTTTATGATTAAAAGGGCGTTGGTTTGTTTGATAATCTTAGGGTGGTTTTTTTTGGCTTGCTATGTAGACAAATTACACAATCGATTATGTCTCAATAGAATTTATCGATGGACGTAAAACCCATAAAATACAATAAAAGAGAAACTTTACTTTTAACCCAACATGCACCTATAAAAACAAACTAGGCCATTTCGGGACTAACATATGCTTTAATTTTATTTCAATAATTCGCTTGTTCGTGGGGGTCTTTAGTAGAAGGAGGAAACTGAAGGACCTGGAGAAAACCAGTGAGGTTGGACAGGGGACCCTACGGCTACTCCTTGCCACGTACAATCGGGGATTCAAAACCATGCCAGTTGACTTAATGACAGACTTTATGACACGCAAATATAGATTATATAATATGAAGAGACTACGGTACTTACCTTATTTCTGTTATAGTACCAGTATAAATGGCACCAAATTCTAATTCTGGTTCTCTCTAAATAAATAAGCAAAATCAATTATATATATATAATTCGGGCATCAAAGTATCTACAATACTTTCGTACAATTAAAAAGATTGTTTGAAAAGAAACACACCAGTTCTAATAGCTAAATTGAAAGATAAATATATATTCATCCCATCTATCAAATAACCTCCTCTCTTAGTTCAATATTGATAGAGGGCATACTTGGTTATCAAAAATGGAAATGGAATGGGGTGTAACATCCTACTGTTCGGCTCCGAACTAGGCCAATGAAGATGGGCATACGCCTTACAGTGTGCTATGAGTACAATTTTACCTGGACAGAGGCACTACCGCCTACTCTGATATCCAATTCCAACTGTCCTTGTCAGGTCCACTGTCCTGCATCACGGACAAGGGGGAACCATGCCACATAATCTGTATAAACCTTCTCAACCAACATAGGGTTCGAACACCCAACCTCCAGGCTGGTGAGCCATTGTCCTACCCACTTAGACACTGTTACCTGGGCCCGTAACCAGCTCATAAAATTTGGCGGTGCTACAGAAGTTGTGGAGGAGCTGAGTATGTGGCCGGCCCCTAAGAAATCATTCGATTGGGGGGGGGGGGGGCGGCTAATACATAGTAATAAACAGTTAGCTTTTAAAAGATAAAAATAGTCAACATTTTAAAACTTTGTTCCAATCTAATAGACAGTGAATTTACAACTTGAGAGATCATTTATCTGATTCAACTCGTTGTATTAAGACATGAAATGGGGCAAAGCAAAAAAGTCTGCCAACAACTTCTTAGAAGCTGCTTTACTAACAAAAACATTAACTCAAGTAACAGATTTGCATCACAAAATCAATGGGGCAAAGCAAAAAAGTCTGCCAACTTCTTAGAAGCTGCTTTACTAACAAAAACATTAACTCAAGTAACAGATTTGCATCACAAAATAAAAATTTCTTACATCATCTTTCAAAAATTCTTCTATCATTTCTTTTGCTTCGGCCATAGCCTCATGATTGGGAGCATAAATTTGAAAATTTGATTCATCTATGGTTGTAACTTGTACTCCAGTATCATTGGTTAACTTTCGTAAGTTGTATCCTCCAATTCCAATAAATCGAGATCGCTTGGCTATTGGAATATTCAGCTTCTCTGTAAATAACAATACTAATATGTAAGCAGACAGGCATTCGGAAATAAATTAACATACCTACCTATGCTTATCAAAGATATGAAAATCATCACTACATTAAGTTACGCCCCTTGTCAGTGGTGCAGAATGGAGGGTCTGACAAGGACAGCTGTCTAGCCGTAAGGATGGGAAAAAAATTGAGGTCCTGTGTACAAATTGGTGTGCACGTAAAAGATCCCTTGGCAGTTGGAATTCGATATAAATGGAGGCTGTAGCGCCTCTGCCAGGGCAAAATTTCCCTCATAGCACACTGTATGGCATATGCCAGTCTTCCATTAGCCCAGATAAGGTGTATAACAGTAGGACGTTAAACCCAATTTCATTTCACATTAAGTTACAGGGAAAATTAAAAATAGGGAAAACTTTAGCTACTGACTCAGTGACTGCTTCTTAAAATGTCCAAGCAGAATTTGAAAGTAAAAAAAATAGAGAATCATCGCCACACGAATATGAGCAAAACTTAAAATTCCAAGTCGAAAAATAGATAAATGACCTACCTGTAACAGGTCCCCACTCTTTTCTCTCACTTCTACTTCTAGGTATAGTTGTATTCATTATTCCGATAATATAACTCTTTGCTTCTATTTAAATATAAACATATTAGTCGTTATTTCACTTTTATTAGGGGGGTGAATTGCTGAATGGTTAGTGTGCGTGTTGTATCATAAAGCCTGTCATTGAGTCAACTGGCGTGGTTTCGAATCCATTGTTTTTCTCCGGGTTCTCCGGTTTCCTCCCACTGCTAAAGACCCCTATGTGCAAGCGAATTATTGAAATAAAATTAAACCATGTTAGTCCCGAAATGACCTAGTTTGTGCCGAGTGAACGTTAAACCCCATTTCTCTCTCTCTCACTTGTATTATAATTAAATCCTCTTTATTTTTTACAATGTGGTACATTACTGAAATAATATATTTAGTATTGTAATTATTGTGATACTAACCTATTGCCTGTAGCACGGCTTCTACCACTATCTTTAATGGTAACCCTGAGAGCTTGATGTCTGCCTGTAGAAACAAAACAAATATATATAAATCTAAGTACTGAAATATTCAGATATCCAATACTAATCTCCCACTAGATAAAACAAGATTCTTAAACTTAAATTTGAAATTGGATTGTGTGAATCAAATGGACGACTTCAGTAGATTTTAAGTCAACTATATTCTACATGTCTGAAGTTAAGCCCATATTCGGTCAAGGGGTAGTTGGATGGCCTAATGGTAAGCATGTGCGTGCTGTATCATAAAGCCTGTCATTGACGGGGTATCGAACCCCCTGTTGTACATGGCAAGGATTGGGGGCGCCTGTTCAACCTTAAAGGTTTTCTCCGGGTCCTCCGGTTTCCTCCCACTGCTAAAGACCCCTACGCGCAAGCGAATTATTGAAATAAATAAAACCATGTTAGTTCTAAAATGACCTGGTTTGTGTCGAGTGAATGTTAAACCCCATTTCTCTCTCTCAGCAAATGCTACACTGACAAGACACAAGAGGATTGATCTATCTTTTTTGAAAAACTGTAATAATAGGGGTGAAATTTAAAGAGGAAAGGCATTTGTCAAGGCTAACCCCAACATAAATCTGCTACAGTACATGGGTTTGGCAACATGACTGTTTTTTGATTTGATCTTTGGCCACCAATAATACTCAGAACACGGAACAATCTAAGTGTGTCCATTCTGCATTGCATGACATAAACAGAATAGATTTATGTTATCGGAGTCATAAACAAAAAATTCTAATTTGAAGGTTGTAGATGTCGAAAATGACAGTTGTCATGCGCATATAAAACATGGGAGGTAACTGATGTCCTATGTTTGATGTGTATAAATTTAAAATAATATAACATACCTGAATAGCTGTAATACCCTTTCTTGTTCCTGCTAGTTTAAAATCCATATCCCCCATATAATCTTCAATACCCTATCAATAAAAATTCTGTTGAGAACTCTGACCAGTAACACTCACATTATTTGCAAGATTTCATTAATTGGAAGATAAATAACTTTGTGACATACCCCTGTGATACAAGATGGAAACATTCTAAATTTTGAAAGGGGTCTTCTTTATGTTATTATGATCAAACTCTGACCAGTTGAGTATTCACTAATATGGCTGTATAAAAATATAAAACAAAGTCTGTGTTTATGAAACCAGGTCTGTGATTATGAAACCAGGTCTGTGATTATGAAACCAGGTCTGTGTTTATGCAACAAGGTCTGTGTTTATGCAACAAGGTCTGTGATTCATTTATGCAAATATCTTAGAAAATTTACCAGTAAATCTGTTAATATTTTATAATCTTGTATTTCATTGGGGTTGTCAGGTGAAGGTCGTGTCACCAGACCTATAGCTACACCAGCTGCTGCTTCACTAACTGGTACCCCAGCATCCATTAATGCTAAACTACCACCACACACCGACGCCATTGATGATGAACCTTCAATATACATGTAAGATATAATGGTCTGTTAATTAATTTATTCTTTTTAACTGAAGATATGAATAGTAACTGAGGGAGAGAGAAAAGGGTTTTAATGTCCACTCGACACAATCCAGGTCATTTCGCTTGAGCTTAGGGATCTTAAGCAGTGGGAGGAAACCAGAGGACCTAAAGAAAACCCACGAGGTTGGACAGGCAACCCTTCTCCTTGTCACGTAGAACCAGGATTCGAAACTACGCCAGTTGACTAAATGACAGACTTTATATACAGCATGCACTTGCTAACCATTGGGCCATCACCCCCCCCCCCCCCTGAAATAGTAACTGCACTAACACCTATTCCTCAATAAATTATAACTCTGCGAATTTATATTACTAATTGTCAAATGGAGGAACTTTGAGAGGAAAACTGGACTCAAATCTAGAACATCCTAATACTAATTTTCATACTACAGAGATAACTGAGGTTTTACATCTGCTCAATTATGTTATTTTAAAAGATCTTTAGCAGTGACAGAAAACCAGAGACCACCAAGAAAAGCCACCAGGTTAAGTTGGCACCATACCGGAGATCTGTCTGATCTACAACACAGCAAGCAGACGGCAGGAATTACATGACAATACAAACCATTTGATTCTAACACTTCTGATGTCAATCTAATTGTAAAGGGATAATTGGTTGGAATAATTGGTCTTAATCCTTTTTCAGCCAAGGCACCTGCAAACACAAAGTTATTCAATTTGAACTTGGGCGCATAAAGGATTCAATTCAATAGGTTACAAATTTCTGTTGATTACTGAGCGACATTACAACTAGGATTCTATAGTCGTATCAAGTTCAATTACAATTTGAACCCCAGAGAGGATCCAACTAGAGCAATATATCAAATCGTCAATATAAGTGACCTTTAACAGGATGTTTTTAGAATTTATGTGCTCCAAGAGTTAACGCATTCCAGGAAACAGTTAAAGAAAATGGACTTCTTGAAAGATGCAATGTTTGTCAATACTACAAATTATTATAATTTACCATGACCAATTTCTCTTCTACCCACTCCTCCTGGTTTTCCTGTTTCATTAGTTGCATAAGGTGGAAACTAAAAAAAATAAAATAAAACTAAAACAAACATCAAATAAACATAAATTTGAAGTAAAACTTAAATACAGTCAGACCTTATATCAGATGCTATGAGTAAGATAAAAAAAAAATTCAACAAATATTGTAATTTTTAAAATGATTTAAATAATAAGAAATGGTGGATAATATTTTATTAATGCCATAATTTGGTTTCCATTTTTTATTTGCCACCTCCATCTTCCTTTTTGTCAGTCTCAATGTGCCAAAAGGCTAATAGTCAATTTTCTATTTCAATTTAAAGCCCCAATACCACTCTTGTTGTAACTGAATAATATGTTCCAATCTTTATTCTGGTCAATAATTTGTACTATTTTACAATATTTCAATTAAAAGATAGTAAGCTGGCACTGCCAGGCAGGATACGCCCACATTTTCGAGACATGGATAGAGAACAAGCAAAACCGAAAGTGATATTTCCTACAATCAAAGGCTATAATTCATTAAATTACAATTTGATATGCGCTAATATCGAAAAGAATCAAGATCTTTAGGTTATAAACATGCATTTCAACTTTCAACAAAATCGAATTAAAATTGTGACCTATACTGGGTCCACAACCTTGATATACCATATTTTAACACTATTAGCGTACAAACGACGGCCATTTTGTCTGGCAATTATGGTCCGATTTCCTTGAAATTCAAACTCAACCTTCCGTATGGTGTAACGGTGATAGAGTCAAGCGTTTTTTTTTAAATCGGATAATAATAGTGACCTCCAGAGGGACCATAGGCGATTTTTCGGAAAATCAGGGGCCATAATTCAGGAAGTTATGATCTGAAATGTGCAAATAAGGAAAGGAACCAAGATCTTTGGGTTATAACCATGCATTTCAAGTTTCATCAAAATTGAATCAAAATTGTGACCTATACTGGGTCCACAACCTTGATATACCATTTTATAGCAGTATTCGCGTACACGCGACGGCCATTTTGTATGGCAATTTTGTTCTGAATTTTACCGAAATTCGAAGTCAACCTTCCTTTGGGTGTAACGGTGATATAATCAAACGATTTTTTAAATCGGATACTAATTGTGACCTCCAGAGGGACCACAAGCTAAGCAAAGACGATTTTGCGTATAATCAGGGGCCATAATTCAGAAAGTTACAGTCCGATATGCGCAAATATCGAAAGGAACCAAGATCTTTGGGTTATAACCTTGCATTTCAAGTTTCATCTTAAATCGAATTAAAATTGTGATCTCTACAGGGTCCACAACCTTGATATACCATTTTTTAACAGTATTCGCGTACGAACGGCGGCCATTTTGTATGGTAATTTTGGTCCGATTTTTCCGAAATTTGAACTCAACCTTCCTTAAGGCGTAACGGTGATAAAATCAAACGATTTTTTCAATTAGATAATAATTGTGACCTCCAGAGGGACCATAAGCTAAACAAAGGCGATTTTGCGTATAATCAGGGGCCATAATTCAGAGAGTTACGATCCGATATGCACAAATATCGAATGGAACCAAGATCTTTGGGTTATAACCATGCATTTCAAGTTTCATCTTAAATCGAATTAAAATTGTGATCTTTACAGGGTCCACAACCTTGATATACCATTTTTTAACAGTATTCGCGTACGAACGGCGGCCATTTTGTATGGTAATTTTGGTCCGATTTTTCCGAAATTTGAAGTCAACCTTCCTTAGGGTGTAACGGTGATATAATCGAACGTTTTTTCAAATCGGATAATAATTGTGACTTCCAGAGGTACCACGAGCTAAAATAGGTGATTTTTCGGACAATCAGGGGCCATAATTCAGGAAATTACGTTCCGATAGGCGCAAATATCGAAAGGAACTAAGATCTTGGGGTTATAAACATGCATGTTAAGTTTCACTAAAATCGGTTCAAAATTGTGACCTCTATAGGGTCCACAAGCTAAAAACGTGATTTTTCGTACAATTAGGGGCCATAATCCATGAAGTTTTGATCCGATACATGCCAATATCGAAAGCAGCCGAGATCTTTTGGGGATAAACCTATATTTTAAGTTTCGTCAAAATCCGACAAGAATTGTGACCTGTAGAGAGTCCACAAACAATTGTGGACGGACGGACGGACGTCCGTCCGTCCGGACGGACGGACGGACAGGGGCGACGACATAATACGTCCACATGAAAATGTGGGCGTATAAAAATTATACAAATTTCATCTTAACACACCTAATTTTAAAAATTGGAAAAATTCAACTACATGCCGTAACATGGTTTGAAAAGCCTTACGTAAGCACTTTCAAATGCAACTTGGATTTAACCATATTTTCGAACCCTCTGGACAAGTAAGATAAGTTGTAATGGATAATTTACACAGCAGGTAGGACACTTAAACATCTTGTATTTAGAATAAGGCTAATTTTTTTTTCTGGACCTGTCAGGCCAGCAAGAGTGTTATTGTCCCTTTAAAAATAAAGATAGTCTGAAAGATGCTCTTTACATATAAATCTAGTCAATTAATTCTAAAATAACTAGGTTAGAGGCCATGTTGAATGTTCATGGATGAAGATGAGTTATACTTCAGCCTGACTGACATTCCAAGAAAGAAAAGATGGAATTCGTGAATTTTTTTTAACAGAACAAAGTTATTATCATATTAAAAAATTTTTACCTCATAATGTAACATGAAGTTTTTCTCTTTTAAATCTCTGAAACACAATTATACAGACTCTTTCATGCAAATATATGTTTTAAAATTCTTTGAGCGTATTAAAATTTTTTCAAAAATATATACTGCAGCTTAAAGGCTTGACAGGCCTAGTTTATATCTGATTTAATTTAAGCCGGGAGATTATTTAATGTTGGTATTTTGATTTTGTTTTCTATAGAATCAATCTGAGTACATATTCAGCATGTATTAAATCGTGAAAAAATTGACATTCCAACAAAATGCAAATAATGCATCGCCCTTTAAAGTATTATTAAAACATAAGTAATAATTTCTTGTTCTCGAAGCATCTGTTAATAATTGTTGTCCATAATAAGTTATACAAGCCAGTTTTCATTGAGGTTGATGCCTGCATCATCAATTATCAAAAAAGAACTTGAACATTTATCTTTTTATAAAGCATCTACATGTAACAACCAAACTATTTATCACTCCTCTCAATTAAAAGCAGAGTTGTTGTGTTATAAATTTGATTGAAGACGATTTGAAAGAAAGTTGGTTGGATTGCAATGTAAAATTAAATGAAATGAAATGGGGTTTAACATCCTACTGTTCTGCTTTGAATGGGTATACGCCATACAGTGTGCTCTGAGGGGAATTTTGCCTGGATAATGGCGCTATGGTCTACTCTTATGTCGAATTCCAACTGCCAGGGGATCTTAGCCAGGGTCTTACTCACTTAGCCACCCCGGCTCCATAATACAATGCCGTGGAAAAGTCAGAAGAAAAGAAAATGGAGACAAATTGAAAGAGAATAATTATACATACCCTGTTAAAACGGACATTGGGTCTAATCTTAAAGCCGACTGTAAACTATCTAAAGTCACGGTGCAAAGAACCTACAAAGATAATCTAGTTCATACAAAATTCAGAGCTATTTTTTTAATTGCAATTTCAAAATATGACAGAATGAAAGTCTGAGTCTATGACAATACCCCATGGAAGTTATTGTCCAAGTATTATTGAAGTCAATATGTAACTATTAACCTGACCATACATGTATGACATACAGATATTTTCTTATTAAAGGCATGTTCCTGTCAGGGTTCATGTATTTTTGATTAAAAGTATGAATAATGAAAACAAAATTACATGACCAGTAGGCTAAGACATGCTGACATCTGTGTGTCACTGAGTTTAATGTTGATTTTTTTTTTAAAAAAAAATAATCATAATGTACCTGAGTTTGACCACGTTGAAATAAAGCTGAACCATGTAATGTCTTAAACATATCAACACTACATTTTATATCACGAAGTTTTGTTAAACCACGACCATCACATCTATAATGTAGACAAATAATCATTATACATTCACTTCAAAGGTACTAGTGAAAATATGCTAATTTCTAAAATGATTTGGTGGTGGAGGTGGCCTAAAAAACTTTGGATTTTATTTGAAAAGATGCTCCCTTAAAGCTTGTTCTGGATGTATGGGAGGAATTTTTTTGAATGGAATGAAGAAATAATGTGTATATTTTTTGGGGAGGGAGATCTATAAAATGTGGTATTCAGATTATCAACACTCATCAACTAATTTGTAATGACAATGAATCGAATTGCTCAATATATATTCTTATTACCATTATATATTTTCCTTTTTATTACCAGCAAATATTCCACACAATAAAAATAATCAGGTTCTCAGACAATCCTTACCAAAATCAGATGTGGGAGGGAGACTTTCAATTTTGTGTTTTTATTTCATTATAGCTAAATGACTTCTAATAATCCTCACATTTCAAGGCACTACATTTATCTTATCATATTGTTTATCAGAATGTATGATTATCCAGTATCATTTATGATTGTCAGTAACATTTATCAGGGTTGTGTACTTGATACTTGGGCCTATGCCACATTTCTAGATTCCTTCAAATTTATTAAAGAGCAACTTGTTGTAATAAGGGGAAAAGATTAACGGGCAGTAATGAGATTATTTTTATTCATTTAAATAAAAACAGATCATGCAGCCCATTATAAGGGATGCAAGATTATCTGATAACCAGAATATATATTTTATTCATAGCCTTATCAATAACTGTAATGTTTTACCTTTTTTCATTATCTAGAATTAATGTACGGAATATATCTTTAACAACAGTATCATAACAATCAGCTATTTTATAACTCTCTGTATCAGGATAACTTTCTTTAAACATCTCTTTCATATCACGTTTAATATCAAATAATGCACGGTCTCGAGATATCTGAAACAATTAATATATTCATTAAATAATAAATTTAGGTTTAACATCTTACTGTTATATATCCTTTAGTCATGTTGATGAAGATGGGCATACGCCATGCTGTGTGCAATGAAGGAAATTTTGACTGGGCTTCGGTGCTATAGCCTATTCTTATTTCAATTCCATCTAGGGGATGTCTGTTGGGTGGCTAATAATTTACACAAGACCTAGATTTATCTTTGTATACGAAGTATCGAACCATTAGCTGCTTTCTCTTTGTCAGCTTCTCAGCAAAAAGTGATGACAAATACATCATTAATATTGTAAAACAGAAGGCAGATGTCTGTAACAAAAATTCAACGAATAGCCCTTGGACAAATAAGATAGACAGAATTGTTAGACCAGTGAGCAAGATATATATGTAAAGAACACAAGATATATCTGTATTAATCGGTAAGAACTTACTTTATCATGTGTAAAATCCTCTAAAACTTCTTTAATCCTAGTTTCTGCTACACTGAAAAATATCATATAAGAATTATTGAAGAAAAATGAACAGAAATATTTAATATTAATTATATGGACATGAGGTGGAAGAATATTTAGCAATTTTAATAAATTGAATAGGGCTTAATTTTTATGCAGGAATTTTTATAAGGGTTGGAAAACTTTAAACTGTTGTTCTATTCTGGTCCAGATCCAAAGGAAATGAAATGAAATGAAATGTGGTTTTATGGCACATGAGCACCGACCGGGCCATATTGCGCCAAACATAAATGATTTATCCAAGACAAGTTAAATGAATATCACAGAAAATGTATTATATGCATAAATAAAAACAATATCACAGTAAATATAATTAAAAACGAAAAAAATATTTTATGCATATAAAAATTTAAAATTCAAAAATGAAATAATAAATATACAATTAAAATTTATGATACAAGTTTGTCTCTTTTAAAAAGTCTAAAATATTGCAATATAAACCCGGTTGGGCAAATAAATGACATACAGACTGGCAACGGTAATATTTTGATCTTATCTTCTTGAGATGATTGCACTCAATCAAAATGTGCTTCACTGTCAAAGGAACATGACAGTGTTCACACTCCGGTTGAGGCTCTCGCTTCAATATGAAAATGTGTGTTAAAAATGAATGACCAATGCGAGAGCGACACAAAACAACCTCATCCCTCCTGTTGGTTCTATAGGAGTTGGGCCAATCTCCTAAGAGAGGCTTAATGTGATGAAGCTTGTTTGTGTCTGCAAGATCCCAAGACCGTTGCCAGCGGCCATAAATAAATTGATTAATGGAAGATTTAAAATCTGTGTATGGTATTAAAAAATAAGATAAGGGAAGATCTAAAGCAGACTTGGCAGCCAAGTCTGCTTGATCGTTCCCTTTTATATCCATGTGACTGGGGAGCCAGCAAAGGACAATGTCCTTGCTGCTTAACTCGTATGATAGTAGCAGACGATAAATATCTGCTACTAATGGGTGATCAAGCTGTTGGTTATTTATTGCTTGTAATGAGGACAAAGAATCAGTAAAAATTATATATTTTAAATCAGATGATGATTGAATGAACTCCAAAGCTTGGAGAATGGCCTGGAGTTCAGCTGTAAAGATGGAAGCAGCGGATGGGAGGCGGACAGAGATGGTCTCGGATGGTGTCACGGTAGCCGAAGCTACCCGATCTTCATCCTTCGACCCATCTGTGTATATTGGAGCATAATCACCATATTTAGACCTTAGCTCTCGAAAGAGAGACTGAAAAACCGTTGAGCTAGTATCTCTCTTTTTATGTTGTGTAAGATCGAAATCGATCTTTGGGAGAGATATAGTCCACGATGGAGTCTCAAAGAAAGGAGTATTCGCAATACTGTCGAGGCTGATACCAGCCTCAGACATCAGGGGTTGTATGCGAATACCGAATGGTGGAATGACTCTAGTCTTCATCAGATATAGATGCTCATGAAGGGGTCTAAATATGGTGTTAAATGAAATATGATTTGGAAGTGATGCAATTTTCGTAGCATACTGCAGGGCCAATTTATCACGTCTGTTGTGCAATGAGGGCTCGTGCGCCTCGACGTATAAACTGTCCACTGGAGATGTACGAAATGCTCCTAAACTGATTCTAAGTCCTTGGTTGTGTATGGTGTCGAGCTCTTTGAGATAAGACTCGCGGGCAGACCCATACACAATACACCCATAATCGAGTTTTGATCTAATTAATGCTCGATATAATCGAAGCAAGACCTTACGGTCTGCTCCCCAGTCAGTATTTGATAGGACTCTCAATATATTGAGGGCTTTCAGACATTTCTTTTTAAGGCTTTTAATGTGGGGGATAAATGATAATTTCTTATCAAATATCAGCCCCAGAAATTTGGTTTCATCCACAACTGGAAGGCGATTGCCATCCAAAAACAGTTCTGGATCTGGATGTAAACCTCGTTTCTGACAGAAATGCATGCAGACAGTCTTGGATTTCGAAAAACGAAATCCATTTTCGGTTGCCCATTGTTGAAGTGAATTCAAACAAAGCTGCAACTTACGCTCGATTATCCGCATGTCTGTAGAACCATAGCACATCTGAAAGTCATCAACATAGAGAGCCCCGTTTGTACCTGGTTTAAGGCACGCTGGGATGGTGTTAATTTTTATCGCAAAGAGAGTAGGAGATAATATGCTTCCCTGGGGAACCCCCATTTCCTGAGGAAATGGGTCAGAGAATATTGATCCCAGTCGTACCTTAAATGACCTATCTTCCAGGAAATTTTTAATGAAGATAGGTAAGCGACCTCGTAGGCCGAGGTTATGGAGGTCGCGCATGATACCATGTTTCCACGTGGTATCATATGCTTTCTCCAGATCAAAAAATATTGCAACTAAATGTTGCTTCTGGATGAAAGCGTCCCTGACGAACGTTTCGAATCGAACGAGATGATCAAGAGTGCTCCTTTGGGACCGAAATCCACATTGGAGGTCAGTAATAAGGTTGTTGAACTCAAGGTACCAAACAAGCCTTCGATTGATCAATCTCTCCATGGTTTTGCAAATACAGCTAGTTAAAGCAATCGGACGATAGTTGGTAGGATTCGTATGATCTTTACCCGGTTTAGGGATAGGAATTATTGTGGCTTCATGCCACGAAGGAGGGAAATTCCCATCAACCCAAATCCGGTTAAAAAGATCCAGTAAAATAAGAAGTGTTGGATAAGGTAGATGTTTTAAAATCTGGTAGTGAATTTCATCTGGGCCAGTTGCAGTGTCCCGGGCTCGCTTTAACGAATCCCGGAGCTCTGCAATGGAAAAACGATCATTATAACATTCATCATTACGGGACTTGAAATTAAGTCGCCTTTTCTCCTGTTGATTCTTAATTCGCCGAAAGGCATCAGAGGAGAAATTGGATGATGAATTGAATGAAAATGTACTGGCCAGAGAATTGGCAATATCAGGAAATGTTGTTAAGGTGGTATTATCAACATTAAGATGGTTAACTGATAATGCACTACTTTTACCTTTAATCCTACAAATCCGGTCCCATACCGATTTTGAGGTGGTACGGGAATTGATCCTAGAGACATAACCTTGCCATGAAGACTTCTTTGCTTGGCGTATGGTTCTACGGGCCTTCGCCCGGACCATCTGGTATGCCGCAATATTCTCCATGGAAGGATGGTTCTTTAGTCGTCTCAGGATACGATTACGCTCTTTTAGAGCAGATTTGCAATCGTCGTTAAACCATGGTTTGTTGAAACGTTTTGGCTCTGTCGTGGTTTTTGGAATCGCCTGCTCAGCTACATCTTGAAGAATTGAAGTGAATAAAGCCATGGGCTCATCTGCATCTTCCAACTCCTTTGTATCAAAAGAGAAGAGACACAAAGATTCAAACAGAGCCCAATCAGCCTTATGCAACTTCCACCTCTGAGGTCTTTCGACCGGAGAGGGACCATTATTTTCAATCAAGATTGGAAAGTGGTCACTACCACATAGATCTTCATTTACTCTCCATGTAAAATCCTGAAACAGGACTGGGGAGCAAATGGTGAGATCTAGAGAAGAAAAAGAAGCTGTGGCAGGATGTAGATAAGTAGGCGAGTCATCATTTAATAAACACAAATTATTAATGTTAATGAAGTCCGCTATTTGTTTACCTCTATTGTTATCATCTGGACTACCCCAGAGTGAATGATGACCATTGAAATCTCCCGTAATAATAAACGGGAGAGGAAGTTGGGCAACAAGGTCATCAAGATCTCTGGGATTAAGATGTAAACTTGGTGGAAGATATACAGAGCAGAGTGTTATAGGAATATGCAAAGTCACTCTAACTGCAACTGCCTGTAAAGGCGAGTTGAGAGTGACTTTACTCTGAGGAATGTCTCCATTAAGAATAATAGAAACACCCCCATGAGCTCTACCATCACCAACTGCATGATGATGGTAACCAACAAATTGTCTAAATGACAAAGTGTCAGAATTCCGTAAAAAGGTTTCCTGTAAACAAATAGCTAAAGGATTGTGTTTTTGAATTAATAATTGAACTTCATTAAAATTTGGTTTTAAACCACGACAATTCCATTGAATAATGGAATTAGCCATCGTCAGGGATAATTTATTGGTGGTATCTTACCGCCGATAGGGTCATTACTGGCCCCCTCTACGGTAATACCATCCATCAGATCAACACCATATTTCGTGAAATGGACAATAGGGTCTTGTGAACCCTTCTTGCCCTTTTCACGTAACTTTGCTAACTTTCTTTGTCTAGAAGAAAGATATACTTTGTCCTGTGAGGGTGGGATAACCGTTGGCTGCGATGCTGACCCAGTGGACCTGGGATCAGGAGTTGCAGCTTTTAGTTTATCCAATGGGGATGGTTTCTTGCCGTGCTGGGAGGAAGTATTGGGAATGGTCCCAATAACTTCAGTTGAGGGCACGGAAGGTGAACCCTCATCAGGCAAGGGCAAAGATGTCTGGATCGAGCTCTCGGATGACTGCGAAGAGCTCGAAACCCCTTTAATGTAATCTGGTATTATCAAAGTCTTCATTTCCTTCTTATCTGGCCAGGTTATTGCTGTCTGAACGGAGATCGATGTGGTTGAAACTTTAACTGCACTAGAATAAGATTTCCCTTGTGGTGCAATGGGAAACGGTGCAGATAAATCAACCTGTTTTCTGGCATCGAAATATGATATCTTTCGTTCAGACATGACCTGTTGGATTCGCTTCTCTTTTTGCCATATTGGGCATTCACGGGAATAAGCAAAGTGCTTTCCCTTGCAATTCACACAACAAAACTCAGCCTGACAGGTAGCGCTCTCATGACCATCATGGCCACAACGAGCGCAGGTGTCTTTACCTTTGCAGACAGTTTTGCTATGTCCGAATTTTTGGCACTTATAGCAACGAAGAGGATTGGATATATATGAATCCACAGGTATATTTAAATAACCTGCCTTGAGAGTCTTTGGTATGTCGGGACGGTTGAAAGTGAGGATATAGGTGCTTGTAGGAATCACCTTATCTCCTCGACGAACACTAATTCTTTTCACGTGTTGTACACCTTGAGAAGAAAGGTATTCTACCATTTCTTCCTCACTGCTGCCTTCAAGGTCCCGGCAACGTATTACACCTCTACTAGAATTCAAAGACCTATGAGGAGACACCTTAATAGGAATGTCTGCCAAAGATGTTGATTTAAGAAGCATGGTAGCATGCTGTTCTTTGGCACATTCTATTAAGAGTGTTCCATTCTTAAGTTTTTTGATAGCCTTGGGCTCACCGGCCAAGCCAGCTATACCCTTGGATATCAAAAATGGTGATACTTTTGATAGGTCTTTGGAGGGACTCTCAATTAAGAGGAACCTCGGCCAAGACTTTGACATTTTATTTTTATTTGAGAATAAATCAGAAACGTCGTCTGAACTCGGACGTTTCTGTTTATTCTTATTTTCTTTCATGGTTGGTGTGGGGGGGATTTGAGTATCCATGAAGAATTATTTTTAAAGTTTCACCCCTCGTCGTCCCCCAGGTTACTGCCCTGCCTACTAATGGGGAGGACTAGCGCGGATAACCAGCGCATGGCCTCAGGGCTCGACGAGGGGTATACTCAAGCCAGGAAGTAAAAATACTGCTCCAACCTGATTGACCCAAGCCGCTGTTCTGCAGAATGTACCTAGGACACAAAGGTATATTTGCTGAGTGAAAAAACAACAAAGCATTGGAATTAGGGTTGTACATTCTGCAGAACTAACACGACCAAAGCCGATTGATCAGAGTGGGCCACTCTGACCTCCCGTCTAGGTGAACCATGGGCCAAAGTAATGTGTTGCAGGAAAAGAGCTCGCAAGCCAAATCCCCACTCAATCACCAGGATTCCACTCTCCACCGACACGGGTCGCAACGCACGGCAAACACGTTGCCCCATTACAGGGATCCTTTTAGTCACCTTTTACGACACGCAGGACATACGAAGGGTATATTCTTATCACCCCCTACACCCCAGGGGGGCAGATCCAAAGGAGATTACTTTTAAATGTACTAAGAACACTCTATCTCTCTTATTAAAGTGGCATTTAGTAATAAGACAGTAACACACTAATAACTATTTATGAAATATTCATGGCTATAAATACTCAGGGTTGAACTTACTCCATTTTTAATTACTGTTTATGAGAAAAATCTTTGATCCAGAAACACAAAACTTTGCCCATAGTTTCTTATTGCTGTGTTTGGTACATTAAAACAACAAACGTTTTATAAAGTTCATTATTTTAGTTTAAATAAGAAGAACAATTTTGAGTAAATTCTTAACTTCAGCCTGAGAATACTTTGTGAACTCTGAGCCAGTAGTTGTCGTTCCATATCTCTTGTTTTTTTCATGGAGGGAATATTTCCTCTGATCTCTACTATTTTAGCATTATTTTTTTTAACTTTGAAAACATCTATTGTATTTTGTATTAACCTTTTTACTGCCTCTGTTATTTCTACATCACAGCCTACTGCAGGTATAAATTCACGTTTAGGTTGACCATATTTTTTTTGTAAATTTTGTATTTCTCTGATTATATTCTGTGTTTCTTTTACCCCTTCTTTTATAGCCTTAAGAAAATCTTGCTGTAAAATATTTTCTGCTGAACCTTCTAACATCACTAAATAGATATAGAAATGCATACTTTTTTAAAAATCTAATTACAATTCGAGTAAATATAGAGAAATTCACAAAATAATTGATATTATATAATATGTCGAGGATATATTATATATATTATATGATTAATTTGCTTAAAGAGGTATTCTAACAAAAACTTAATTACAGACTAGTAAATATAGATTGCTAGGCAACAAATATACACCCACAGCAGCTCTGTCGTCTGAGCTGTCTACAAGGCAAAATCTTTATCTGTAGACTGTGGTCATATAAAAACAACATTTTTGATGACTTGATTTGACATATGACAATCTATTTCATTGTGTATTTTGAGAAGTATATGTAAAGAGGATCAATGTGAATATAATATCAACTATGACTTACCTACTTTTTTCTTGTCCGAACCTGTTATAATAAGATTTAATGTACTAAGAGCTAACTGTCTTCTAGTAGGATTAATGACAACTTCATCATCTATATATCCTACTCTAACAGCACCTATATATATACAATAGCACAATTAAACAATAATATAGAGTTAGGCATAAAGCACAAAATAGGAAAATTCAGTGCAAATTCATTGGCGATGAATTTATATAAGCTATGGCTTGTTTTCAGATCCACAATATCAGTATTGTGAATAATTATGATATAATAGAAATAAATTATTGTTTAAACCAATGCAAATTTATTTAAAATATTCTACAATTGATCAATAAAATGAACTCTCCTGTTGACAAGAATCGTTCATTACAGTATGATCGTTATGACATCTGCTGGAGATACAAGTACACTTCTTGTAAGATGGAAATGAGGATGGGAAAACAAGGATTTAAAAGGCTGGTTTATATCAGATCATGTTGTGATATTCCAGTATAGAGACCAGTGTCCTAGTCCTTAATCACTCTTAGTAAATCTGATTAAATCTTACCAACTGGGCCATTCCATGGTATATCTGACAGTGATAATGCTGCTGAAGCTGGAAGAAAAACAATAAAAACACATTGTATATAATCCCAATAGATTTACACCTTATAACACAACCTCCAAATTCTGATAGGAGTGTATCACTTCGCGAATCCACATCACACATTTTTAAAATAAAATCTAGTTTTCAGGGCTTAAATAAAACTAAAATGTAATCAAATTAACTATAAAACATTTAATTAAGAAAACAATATCAAAATATCAATGGTAGCAACCCTCCTGATATCATCAATAGATGTTGTTACATAACACATATTGGGAACACTGGTTTGCCCCTATCATCTGCACACAAGGCTGACTCATGAGAAATATGCAATTCATTAGATCTTTGTAAACACTAAATGAAATTGAATTATATTTGGACTGATATTCCTTATAGTGATTAAACTTTTACAATATAGTAGCTTTAAGTAATGCAAATTCGAATTTTTCAGCTATAGATAGTAAAAGTCAACCATACAAATTACTATTCAGTTTACAAACTTTAATGATAATATACAAACAAAATGACTGAGTTACCTGCATTTATACTTAAAACATCGGGATCATTTACACCATCTACGGCCAATAAATTACATATTAACTGAAAATAAAATTGTAATATACTTTGTAATAACATTATTTAAATCTTCATGATTGTCATTTAGAAGTTAATACACATTGTTTGTCCCTGGAGTTAAATATATTCTCTGTGATTTACAAATGGCACTCCGCCTTACACTTAATTTTATTACTATGGAACCATTTTAAATGAATAAGATAATAAATATCTAAAAGTAAAAAAGCATTTACCTGTGTTTCATAAAAATAACCTTTAGGAAATAACGGTCTTAAAGATCTATCTGAAATAATATTATATGTGATATCTATGGACTTGCTAAGCTATTCATGTATAAAAGCAATAATTTGACTTAAATTCATTTAATGGTTAAATAAATATATAAATTTCACTTAGAAGATATATAATATGACTAAAGTTCATTTTATGCTTATAGAATAAAATTATAATTTGACTAAAATACATTTCATTCATCAAACTTTGTTAATAAGAAATAGCACACTTGAGAAAAAAAGTTAAAAGTATTGTGCATTTTCAAATTAAAGAAAACTTAACCATTCATGGTATTTTTCTTAGTTTTAATACATATTAATTCCGGATTTATATAAATTGGCGATGTGTAGCTAGACATACCTATTACTCTTCCAGTTAATATTTCTTTTTCTGATGCACCAAGTTCTCTACGGATATAGTTTGTAGGTATTCTACCTCCAGCTGCAGCTTTCTGTCTATAATCAACCTTTAATTAAAAACAACACAAAATATACCTTACCCAGTAACTTATTATTACTTATTAGATATGATATAACTATGCTTTAAAACAAGGCAATATGTCTCTGGAAATTATAGTAAATTTTACAGTGTTTTATTTGATAAAGATAGAATATACATATTGTATGAACCTTGGAATAAATCACTATCACTTGACATTTTATGAAAAGTTGTAATGCAAGATTGTACAATTTGTTCTGTAAAGTAACAGCACTGACAGGTGTAACTCTGTTTTACGTCCCACCCAAAAGACTTGGTACACTTTGGATATTGGAATCAAGAGGTCAATGGGTATATTATTATTAATATTTTTAAATTTAAATCAATAGTCAAAAATTAATTAAGTTTTATCATCATGACATACTTACTGTTAAAGGAAGAAATGAAGCTGGTGTGGTTTTTGTTTTACTGACAGCAGTAACCAATACTGAGGTGTTTCCAAGCTAAAAGAATAAAACTGTCTATAATTACCAATTAATAAAATTATAATCATTTTCTAAAAATAAACACAATCTTTTTAAAATAATTTTTAACCCTTTCAAAGGGCTTTCTTGATAGAGATAAAATAGCTCACCTAGGAAAAGAAGTTTAATCTCTTTGATTTAGGTCAAAATAAAATGTTGAATTGGATTGATCTGATGTTTTATTTTGATTAGTGATGGTGCAAGCGCTATACATGTATATAGGGCCCTATTATTAATTTGCTTGTTAACTAAGTTAATCTAAATTACTATGAAACACTCAATCAGTTTTAATTATACATGTACATCTAAGAAAGTAAAATTACACGTCATTCCACAAAAAAAACAACAACTTTATTTTAATCAAGTAATATGCATATGTTTACGCAGGAAAGCAAAAATAATTTGGTATTGATTGTCTCTTATATTTATAACAGTTACTACTTCACTTCATTTTTCAACTGACAGAATAATGTACTATTTAAATAAAACACCTGGCCCTGAGTTCACAAAGCATTTTCAGACTTAAGTTGAGAATTTACTGAAAATTTTTCACCTTATTTTAACAAAATAAAGCCCTTTATAAAATTTTTATTGTTTTAATATATTAAATACACCAATAAGATACTGTGTGCAAAGTTTTGTGTTCCTGGATCAAAGATATTTTTTCATAAACAGTGATTGAAAGTTGAGTAAATTCTCAATTTAAGTCTGAGAATGCTTTTTGAACTTGAGGCCTGGACTTTCAAATGATAAATAATTGAAATAAACTAAAAACATACTTCAACTACAGCGGCTCCATCTGAAAATCTTGCCAGTTTTCCTGTACTTATCTTTAATGAACTAAAACAAATAAAATATATGTTTAGTGCTATGATAAAAATAGGTAAAATACATGTAGACAATTCAATGTAATTGTAATCCTGGTTACATTTACATGAACTTTTTTTTAAAAAGAGTATCGGTACCAATATATATATACTAACATGTTTCTTGCATGAGACTGGTCACAAATAATAGCAATTTCATATGATTTAATTCTCATCATGAGAACAAAATTTAATTTTTTAATCAATTTTGATGCGATATCCAGAAGATGTGTTTTGTTCAGTTTACAAAGCTGTACAGTAGAGTCTAATGGTTAGTGCACGCAAAACAAAACCGACAATATAAACCTTTTTCAAGAGATAACATTTTTATTCCTTGGGATAATTAGTTGTGAAATGGATTTTATTTAACGGCCCGAGTTGATTTCAAACATACAGGTAAGTTTATAATAACCAATGTCAAGTAGTTTGTTCATAATCGCAGAAATCCGATTAAAATTTACATGATTCAGACAGTAATAAGGTCAGACAATAAGGGTTCCGGTAATGAGTCTTTTTTCGTCCTGAAGTCAGTAAAGCTGAGACCCTTCCTCAAAAACTAAAAGAACTTTGTAAAGAGCTAACTTACAGAGGACAGTAGTTCCTTCATGAACTGTCTCTGAGCGAACGATGTCTCGCTAACAGTTCCTCACGGGCCTTATTATCAACTATTATCTTCGCCATGAAAACTAATAAACGGATTTCCTCGATTATGAACAAAATAGTTAACTTTGGTTATTATAATCTTTCCTGTGTGTTTGCAATGAACTCCCGTTAAACAAAATCCATTGCACAACTAATTATCACAACTATGAACACGAGTTCTCTCTTGAAAAATTTGAAAATTTACTAGTAATTTCGACTGAGTCGAATGTCAACAATATCCTCGTGTTTATTGGACGAATCCAATATACCTGTTGCGGGGGTGGCTAAACATTGATAGATAATTTGGCAAACACGTGATGTAATCAAAACAAAGCGCGAGTATTTAGAGCTTTTGAGTTTAGGCGACGAGAATATCAATTGAAGGCAATACCGTTATTCCCGATCTCTGTTCTGAGGCTATTTTTTACCTTTATTCTAATTTATTCGCCCAAGAAATCATTTCTTGCCACAGCCGACACACATTTTTAATGATTCAACACTATTTTCAAGTAGAATTCTGCGATTAAAAACATACACAAAATATGTTTGATCTGAAAGCCATTACGAGACGCGAACATGCACAAACCGCATGTTTTATTCATCGCTAAATTCTACTTGAAAATTGTGTTATTAATTAAAAAAATGTGTCAAATATATTGATAAATGGTTCCTTTTGGTGGTAAATAAAGAATCACGTTGAAAAATAGAAGGTTGGTGTTCTAAAACAGCCTGAGAAGAGAGGTGGGTAAGAACGGTATTTTACCGTATTTTCATACGGCACATAATAATACGAAGACCCCCTTTTAAATGCCCCTTTTTAAACGTGATGTATGTGGTACTCGGTATCCCCCAAAAAACACTTCATTATTTGTTCGAGTTATAGTCATATTAAAACAAACACGATTATCAATTTATTAAAATGGCACTTTATTATTTGTTCGAGTAATCATATTAAAACAAACGCAATCATAAATTTATTAAAACAACACTTTATTATTGGTCCGAGTCGTATTTCTGTTGGGTCCGAGTAGTCTTTTTGTTTAGGCCGAGTGGTCTATCAGTTGGTCCGACTGGCCTTGAACCGATTGGTGTTGGTCCGAGTGGTCCTGTCATCCCTCATCCGAAATGGTATTTCCCACGTAAACATCTGCCATATTGGAAAATTTCTCTGGGAAGTTTGTGATATTTCAATTTTTCAAGAGAGTACGTGTTTTCATGGCTGTGATAATTAGTTGTGCAATGGTTTTTATTTAACGGGAGTTGATTTCAAACACACAGGTAAGATTATAGTAACCAAAATTAACTAGTTTGCTCATAATCGAAGAAATCCGTTTATTAGTTATCATGGCGAAGACAATAGTATGAAAATAAAGCTTTACCCCATCTCGGTTCTAAGGCTATTTTAGATGAATGCCAGTCAAATCGTCCACAAGCAAAGTCGTACACACGAAAAACCTGGTTAAGTCGTCCACACCCGTTGGTGGAGTCGTCCACACCCGTTGGTGGAGTCGTCCACACCCGTTGGTGGAGTCGTCCACACGACTTAGTATAATTTGTTGATATAATAATACGTTGGTGGAGTCGTCCACACGACTTAGTATAATTCGTGGATATAATAATACGTTGGTGGAGTCGTCCACACGTATAATTTCTGTATATGTTGATGTAGTCGCCCACACGGCATATTTTACTTTCGGGACACATAATGTGCTTAAATAGTATAGTCTGGTCACCCTTTTCTCCAGCAAATAAACAACACAGTAATCCATTTTATTCAATAAATAACAAATTCATATACAGTTTAACAATTCAATAAACAACAAGCTCAATAAATAACAAATTCATAAATAAATTTAACAAATTCATAAATAAATTTAACAAATTCAACAAATAAAAAATCCATTAACAAATTCATTAAGATAACAAAGCGGGAAAATCTTTAAAATATGTCTATACCGCCACTAAACGACCCACGTCCTTCAAAAGGCCCGATACACTTTTTTCCCCCTGTTCGTACAATTCCCATATTTTAAAGATTTTACCCGCTGTCGATTCATATTTCTTCCTCTGTCGCCTCTTTAGTTTATTTTCGGATACCAGCCTCTCTTGCAATTCTGCCGTCTTTGATTCATCATGTAAAAGTTTTATTAGCAGGTAAAATTGGATGTTGTTTCGTGCGGCCTTGTGATTAATTCTGCGATGCCATCCCTCGACGTCGTTATTGGTGCTAATTGGTTGCAGAAATACACACCAATTCTCGACGTCCCAGGAATCCATCCACGTCCTCTGTATATAAGCAAAAAATTCTTTAAGAAGTTCTGTTGTGGCATATTTCTCCTGAATCTTTAGAAAAGCAGGTGATATGTGCTCTGCCGGAAGAAAGGGGAGTGCGAATATCTTCCTTAGGGTGCGGTAAACAGCGTCCTTTTCCTTATACGCCCGTTCTAAGCCCAATTCCACTATCTTTCTATAGACGGCCTGGCACCAGTGAAAATTGCAGCCTCGAATGGCGGTATCAGGAAACACGCTTTGGAAGCCACTCCACATCCCCCTTTCAAAATCCGCCACAGCACATCTCAACTTCAGGTTATCCTCTAACATATCACGAACGGCCTCGAACACCTAAAATGACAAAAATATCAAAATTTTATAATTTCAGTATTTGACTATATGAAGTAAGTATTTGACTATATGAAGTAAGTATTTTATGTTTCAGTATTTTATGTTTCAGTATTCGACTATATGATGAATATCAGTATTCAGTTATTTATTATTTTATGTTTCAGTAAGCTGTGTAAATGGCTTCTTGACGACTTTAAAAGTAGCATCCATATACCAGGTCTTTGTTGAATTCAGTAGATCGATCTGTTTGTCGGTTGCTAATATAACATGCCTGTATTTTCCAACCCTTATATCTTGCCTAAAAAACCCTTCCGGAATATTCCCTTCTTGTAACTGAAATGGAATTATTATATAAATTATTGTTGTAAATTATTGTTGTAAATTATTGTTGTAAATTATTGTTGTAAATTATTGTTGTAAATTATTGTTGTAAATGAATTAAAAAAAAACATACCTCAAATTCTAAATCCACGGGTTCTGCTGGTCTCATCTTCTGCCTGCACCGGTTGGCTGTTCGTACCAAATTATCTGGTTTCTTTAGTCCAGCCAAAGGGGTTGAGTCACTAATGTGCTCAGCCATCACGTCCCCCACAATTGCCGACGCCGACCTAAACAAATCTGTACTAGCTTTTTGTATAATCTCGGCGTTGACAATTGTGGCAGGGAGCAAGCCGGGTTTACACGGGTGTATATGGCTGTGACGGCCAAGCACATAGTTACCACCCCTTTCTGTAACGGTAGCTGAACATTTCACCTGCTTGTTCCTCACACTACAAGCCCAATATGTAGTTGCACCTCTTTCCATCTTCTTGGTGTATGAAAACCCACCATTATCGACCAGCATTATTCCCTTCCGTTGAGTGCCGTCTACCACTTTCTGGAATAGTGGAACTCTTGGTACCGGAGTATCTTCTTCTGAAGTTTCTTCCAATGGAACCGGATCACCTATGGACCTGAAGAATAAAAATACATTGATATAAACTTACTGAAAATAGTACATATAAAATCACATGTAGACCTGTAAATAAGACCTGAAAATAAGATACATATAAAATAAGACGGGATCACATGTAAACCTGAAAATAAGACTTGAAAACAAGACTACATTATTATATAAATTCAGTGACTCACTCTTCCAATATTGGGGTTGGTCTCGCATAGTCGATGGCCGCGACATCAATATTCAATTTACTCTGCTCCATCTCCATATTACCATCCATTTCTTCTCCTCTCACCTCGACGTCATCCATTTCTTCTCCTCTCACCATATTACCATCCATTTCTTCTCCTCTCACCATATTACCATTCATTTCTTCTCCTCTCACCATATTACCATTCATTTCTTCTCCTCTCACCTCGACGTCATCCATTTCTTCTCCTCTCACCTCGACATCATCGTCTAGATCATTCGTGAAGGATGGAGCGTTGGGCAGTTCTATCGGGCAATCTTGACAATAAAACTGCACACCCTCCAACTCTCCACGAACGATCTGGCGATACGTCTCCCGACTCATGGCCGTATTACAAATGCGATGTTGCCATTGATTACAAACATCGCATTGCAATGCCTCTTGTCGGGGACGGGATGGACGTCCTTAGAGCATACAACACAGAAACTAGCCATAATAACTAATAAGATTTCAATTAGAGCTTATGATAAAATCAGTAAGAACTAATGAAGGTAATGAATGTTAAATTTTACGGTCAATATATACCCAACTTCGGATGAAGCCGTTTTATGACAGTGAGTTGCATTTAGTTAATCTTCAATGGGCGGCGTCTTTCATCTTCAGAAAAAACGTGGCTATAATCATAACACCAATTAATACTCAATACTTTATTACAAAAACATCGATAATACTAATCAAATGAACAAAAGTGCAAAAATCATAACACCAATTAACAAACAATAGAAGCATATTTCATTACAAACATCGATAATACTAATCAAATATGTTAAAATCATAACGTCATTTAAAACAGAGTAAACTTTATTACAAAAACATCGTTAATACTAATCAAACAATCAAAAATGCTAAACATCGGTGAACAACAAATCGAATCATAATGCCAATCTAACATGAAAAGAAAGATCATAATACGATTAACTCTATTATACAAACATAATCTAACATGAAAAGAAAGATCATACAATAATACAACAATACACAACTCTAGTACACAAACATAGGTGATTATTCTTGTGGACGACATCACCAATAGTTGTGTACGAGTCTTACTCTTAGTTGTGGACGACATCACCAGTAGTTGTGGACGACTCCACCAACGAGTGTGGACGACTTCACCAACGGGTGTGTACGACTTGTCTGTGGACGACTTTGCTTGTGGACGATTTAACTGGCACCCTTTTAGATCCTTACCGTCTATTTTGCACAGTGAAACTTTTTTGATCACCAAAAGAAATCATTTCCTGACACAACCGAGACAAATTTATAATAATCCAACACTATTTTCGTGTAGAATTCGACATTAGAAAAAGACCGGTCTGCGCTGACGTCAGTTAACAAACATGGCGGCCAGATTTGAACGATTTTGTTTATCTTTTTCTAACGTCGAATTCTACATGAAAATAGTGTTGAATTATTATAAATTTGTGTCGGTTGTGTCGGGAAATGTTTTCCTTTGGCGATCAAAGAAGAATCACGGTGCAAAGTAGACGGTAAGGATCTAAAATAGCCTTAGAACCGAGATGGAGAAAAGTCTTATTTTCATAATATAAGGCCCGTGACACGGCGCGAGGAACTGTTAGTGTTAGTTCGCTCAGAGACAGTTCATAAAGGAACTAAGAGGACAGGTGATAAAAATATTCCACACTGGAAAAAGAGTGAATTGCTTATGGATCGTGTATAGAATTTTTTTTTTACCAAAGACAAAGTACATGTGAGTACCTCTTAAATATTAAAAGAATAATCAGGTGTACGGATGTCAAATGGCTCAAGTGAGCAAGGGGAGGTAACTTCAATTTGTTTTTACATTAGCACTAAAATATCAATAATAAATAAAACATACCTTTGACCAACTTTGACATTTGTTTCAGTAGATTTAGCATCTCGCCACGGATTGCTTACATATCTTCGTATGAGATTTAATCTGTACTTAATCCTAGATAAAGGTGTTCCACAAACTTTACAGAGGCATTTCATTGACATCATGGGCGCAGACATATTGGATTTAAGACCAACGCTATTCCTCGTTTTATCTCGTTTTAAGCGAGATCTGTCAATGTTGGCGGAAAATTTCAATCAGACTTTTGACATGTGAAATAAGAACAGTAAACACATATTAACGGTGTAAGTATCAGGGAACAAAATTTGCATGTAACGGAACAGTTTGCTTCACGAAATGCTTGTCCAGAACCAGGACACGTTTTAACACATTAGTGATGAAATATGGGTCTGAATTCTGTTGTACTTGTAGTGCTATTATTTTAGTATTTAACCCCTGATCCATATCTATTTTATTTTTGACTGGGTCTGGGTGTCACTGCCAGTGTCAAATTAGTCAAAGACAAAGTGAGCTCCAAAGGCGCGAGCTACCAGGAAAATTTCGATGAAATATAGACAGCAGTCCATCAGTATTTCAATGACATGACAATCATGACAATGACATAATGATGATAATGATTAATGTGTCAAGATAGAGATGGCAGTGGCCGTCGGCGCTATAATTATAATGCACTTTCGTACACTGTCACGTGTGATGTAATCACTAGATTATCTGACCAGAATTAAGGTCAGTGTCAAACGAACAAACTTGCACTGAAAGTCTGAAGGCTATAAAATAGTATAAACTATAACCTCAATGTCTTTCTATAGACGACAAATCATGGCTTTTAAACTACTGCTTAATGTCGATCATACCGCTGAACTGTACCCAAAAATAAACACTCTAAATCTTTTAACAATAGAAAACCGCCATGCCTTCAATTTATGTAAGTTTATTTTCAAAATTTTATCTAAGAAATGTCCTGTTTATTTATTCAATCTGCTGTCTTTCTACCAAACACCCTACACCAACATTAATAACAAACTAATCACTCTGCGACCGAAACTTAATATTGTAAAAAACAGCATACGTTTTAAAGGCTCAAACCTATGGAATTCTCTGCCGTCTTTTTTAAAACTGACCACTAAATTAAATTCTTTTAAGAAACAACTTTTTAAATATCTTAACGTCAAGAAATAGAACTAGTCCAATCTACATGTATACATACTTTCATGCCGTTTGCTATTGTTAGCTACCGGAATATATTTTATTATGTGTTATTATTGATGCGTTCATATTGTGTATTATACATGTAATTTCATTCGGATTATTGTATACTCCTATTCATCCATCTCTTTTATTTAGTTTGCTATCATCTTTTGTATTATATTTTTCACGAAGGGCAGGATGGTAGAAAGGCTTATATAGCCTAATCCTTTACCCTTCTTAAATAAAGTTATTATTATAAGTTAAAACAGACTGTTAATTGGCACTTTTTCAGAGATAAATAGTTAAAAAAGTTATGTCAAGTAGCCAGCCTACCCTACAGTAAGCCAAAGTCTGACTTCTACCAAATTTATTTTTTCTATGGTGGCAGTTAGCATGCATGGCCAATAATAAATAAAAGTATTTTTGAAACATGGCCAGGTACAGTAATAATATATGAATTATGAAATTATTTTACAGAAAAATGAGTGGTTGGATTTGTGTTAATACTGATTTTGATGGAGATGAAACTGCTCATTTTGGGCCAAGGAAAGAGACTGGTACCTCCCTGTATCAAGTTGATACTCTTGCAACAATATCTTCCCAAGAAAAGGTATCCACTCTTTCTGTTCATAGATTAATGAATATTAACCATTGTGGGTGCACATAGCAGGTATCATGGAGATCATATTATATGGACCCTTAGTTATAATTCAAACTTTTTAAGTACCGTACAGATATATTTGAAAAAAAAAGGCAGCAGTGTGGTTTTTATTTGCATTTATATTTCACATCTGAAAAACAAACTAAACTGTTATCCAAAATTCTCACAAATTTGCTGTGTGTGACAGTGTGTGTACTATGTGATCATAAAGAGGTTAAATTGCAATTCATGTTTGATACAAAAACCATTGAATATTAGAAATTCATCATTTTGTTATTTGTAACATGCAGATGGTAAAAGAAAGAATACTCTGGCATATGCAATATGGTATCGGACAGTAAACACATTAGCAAAATCCTACTGTGAGTTATCAGTTAGGAATCCCCACGTGCACCGACAAGGGTTAATGACTATTTAATTTTAAAAAGTAGACCTGTAAACCTGTGTAGAGATGGGTTGACTGTCTGAATGGCTTAACTAATGTGTGCGCTTTAGATTCTATAAGATATGTCAGTGAGTCAAGTGGCGTTGTTTCGATCCCCCTCTTGTATGTGACAAGTAGTAGGGGTGTCGGTCCAACCTTGTCCACTTTTGGGTTTTCTTCAGCTGTCTTATGTCCAGGCTTAATTATGTGAGTCCAGAAATGACCTAGTTTGTGTCGAGTCAACGTTAAACCCCATTTCTCTCTCTTTCAGTGTAGAGAATGTGGCATCATACGTACATCAGATACTTGGATGTTGAGTGTCATGTACCAGTATGAAAAATGCTGACAGCACACTATGATGTAATTTTCAATAACAGAATATCTGCTTCAATGAAAAATTTACCATGTAAAAGTTTTAACTGAAATTTTTTTTTTTTTATGATTAGAATCAAACAAAGCAGATCAAAGTGGTGTCATCAGTTTTGGGAGATTTTGGATGTTTGGCTATTTGTAAAGACCTATCCATTTTCAAAGATTTCCAGTTTGCTTTCACACTAAGTTTTGGTATATAACGAATTCTATATTTTTAAGAGCACATCAGGTGACCAAACAACTTTTTTTGTACTTGTAGCCAATGGTTACTGTATGCACTTTATGGCAAGTTCACATCAATCTTATTAAAATTAATTCAGCCATCTTCACTCAAAAGTTGCAAATATAGACCTCCAACCAATTATAAAAAACACCCTAAATTCCCTCAGGCACCAGTGGTGTCAAAGTGACTGAATGCAAAGTTTTGGGTAATGGTGGGCACTTATTGTAGAAAATTAGGTGCAAATAATGATATTGCTCTGTTACAAGCATTATATTTATGTCGTTAAAAGGTTTGATAGTTAATTTTTACAGCTATTGCAGTTGATTGTTTGGAATTTGATCTTTATTTTATTGAAATTTAATATGAAAATGTATATATTACTATTATATTTATTATAAGATGATGTTGTTGATGCTGTTGGTTGGAGTCCAGATGGTAGATTATTGGTTGTAGGAACTAAAGATGGTAAAATATATCTGGTAGAAACAGAAACCTATCAAATCTTGTTTACTTTTGTAAGTACATTGTGAAGTTGATATAGGTTTCTTGACATTGATTGCATGGAGGACAATATATTTTTGTTGGTTTTACTGAATAAATGTTGATATTTGTTGATAACTTGAGAATATTTATTATTGTAATCCATATACTAATTTAGATTCCCCATTTAAGATGATACATGATATAATTGATTCCAAATGGTAGTTTGGAAAATTAATTATAGAACTGATTGGCATAGAGTTAGAAACCTTAAATATTGTGATCAGTTTAGTGTAAATGTACCACTGTGTCCCAAATCTCTATGTTTCCATATTGTAGAAATTATTGATATGGAAAGTGCCACTGACTTAGTTAAAGTACATTTATAATAAAAGTTAAAGTTTCTGAAATATATCAGTTAAGTTTTGGAATAAGCCAGGGACGATGCATAAGCCAAAGGGAAGGAAATATGATTGTAAAGACATCTATCAGATTAACATTCTTATTGTGTAGTCTAGACAAATCCCTAAGTGATGACACATGTAATATGCTTAACTGGATAATCGTAAACGTTAAATCGTTCATTTACAAAACAAAATTTAAACAAACATCACAGGAAATCAAAGCAATTAAAAATATGCTAAAAGAAAAAGTTGAAATAAAAATTCTGACAAATATGTAAGCCTCCTTGAGAAACTGAATAAATTACTAGTAGACTAGAATAAAGCTGACTTAATCTACTAAATCCATTAAATGGAAGATTGTGGTAAAAGTTCACAACAAGACAGTGGAGTGTGGGTGTACATGTACATAAGAATATAAATATTATTTTTCTGCAAAATTAATAATGTATTTATATTTATATTTGTAAAGAGAATGAATCCTAGGCCCCAACCTAGGCCTTCTCTCCATTAAATAAATGCTATTTTGCTGGGAAATATAATCTTATTTAAAAAAAAAACAAAAAACAAAAAAAAACATTTATACATTTATTTATCTTTTTTACTACTTTGTAGGCGGTATTTCCAGAAGCAAGTATAACTAATGGAGCAGCCTTTAGACGAATATTGTTTCAAGAAAAACACAATGGTAAAAAAATTATAATTTATGACGTGTAAACAGAATGCAATGAACGTAATCTCTTGGATGCATTAATTAAATTGCATTTCTGTTCTCTAACCTAAATAAAATGTGGCAGCGGTATTTACAAACATAACACCCATGAAAACATTACAATGATTAGAGAGATTAATAATTAGATGGCAGACTAATCAAATTCGTTGATTACATAATAATTATGTCCCATTAATTTCAATACATATTATGTGGACTATTCAGGTCACATTGATATTAATTTCATGTATGAATAATTATTCAGTATGAAAATTTTTTCCCTTTATAGAAGAACTTGTATGTGATGTGTTTTTTCTATCAACGGATGGTTTGGTGTGTATTATGAAGAATTTAGATCTTTCCATATTTACAGAAGGTATGTATCGGACCCCGTCTTCCATTTGTCCAGTTTGGGTGCATTACAATAGGACGTTAAACCCCATTTCATTTCATGTATCGGACCACGGTTTATGGTTGGTTTAAATTTGGAGACCGATTTTGGACTGTGATTTTTTTTTTAATTATGATATATGTCTAGACTGACCATAAATCATGGTTGGTATTTCTATTACAGCAATTTCTCCCACTAATATTATCTCATTTGGACTATTCCTTATATGTAGAATACATGAAGTAAATGTCTGTATTGAATAGTGCATTTAGAAATGTACCATTGGTGATGTTCTCTTTTTATTTTCATGTAACTATTTTTGTTTTGATTTTACTAAGGCTGCACAAAAAAATATTCTTTTACTCAGATGCTGAATCATCAAAAATAGGCCATTTCTTCACCTGTTTTCATGCATTTAAGGGAAGTAACGAATGGCACTGAATAATCGCTTGTTTATCTGTTATTTCACATTGAAGAAGTCAATTTTCCTGTCAATCTTGTTTTTTTTACAATCATAATGCCTTCTCCAATGCACTATTTTATCTAACGAAAGTATTGAGGGCACAGACTTCGATTTAAATCGCCAGCAAAATCCAAGCTTTGAGAAATGGATATGGTAGTGATTGCCTAAGAAAAAAAAATGGATTTGAAAACATTTTTCCAGGAGTTAGTCTTGATGTAGTCACACAATTATTTGGCCATTATTTCAAAACTTTATTTATTTTTTATTTCAATAACTATTAATTTTAAAATAATTGTGTTTTTTCAAAATTAAAAAAAATAGCAAAATTTGAAAAAAAGGAAAACCAAAACTGTCTTCCCATATCAACTTTTTGTGTGTGGCCTAATATCAATATATTTGTATTTGACAGGACAAGAAAACATGGGGGCACTTCTAAAAAATAAAATGAAGTTAGAGAGGATAGAAACAAATAAATATCATACAGTATCAACGACAGAGATTATATCTTATAAAGATCACTTTTATACTTTTGTAAGTATGATGCAGTTTTAAATGTCAATCGATTACACAAAATATTCTATAAACTAAATAGTTCCTCTCTTTGTCTATCCTGACATCGGTAAATGCATACTACTAAATACGTACTTGTAGTACAGAAATGATGTACCAGTAATGCTCATAACCAGGGCTTCCACTTCAAAATTTTCACAACCGGTCATTTTTCCCGTGGAGAAAGTGATGGTATTTTTAGCATAAAATAAGAAGCCATAAAACAACATGATATTGAAATGCCGTTCGAGTTTAATTGGGTCAAGGACAGTCACAAAGAAATTTAATCTCACGCCGGCATTTATACCCACCCATCCCCTTAATAAAGGAACACCTGTAACCAATTATCATTTATTGATTTATATAATATAAAAATATAACAACAAGAAACTTTCAAAAGTACACTATTTTCTTACTTTTTTTACAACATCACCCGTATATAGGCCATACTCGTATCTCAAATGGAACTGTTGTGGTATAACATCTTTAAATAGTCGATATTCGTGTTCATGTGACGTGATATTGTCACTGGAGACAGTGTGCTCTACGAGAGCCGACTTTCTAAAATTTTGGGAACAATCACAAAACTATTCTTGCCGTTATATTTCTAACAACGATCTTTTAATTAACCTGTTCGTATACAGGACAAGTTAGACTGTTGACTATTTCTCCATACACGGCGAAAAGTAGTTCCGAGTGATTAATGCATTTAAATTATTAAAAGTCATTCAATGTACAATAATTAACATACTTTTTAAACTAATTAATATATTATTAACTTGTATCAATATTTAGGGAGCTCAAAGAAGATCGTTCTTGTATTTGCACTCGATAACATGTAAAGATTGATTCACAGTGTATCAAAATGGCGGCCAGCGTAAATAGTTCATTGTGTCAAGTAAAGTAACGACAATCAGTTGTTACATAAAGGAAACAAAAGGATTAAAAAAAACAACCGACAATACATTTTTGTGTAGGGATATTAAATCTTAACCACGGGAATGTTTGTGACAAGATTTTAAGACAGAATTTGTCTTCCACGTGGGCCGATGTTGAAAAAAGGCGGTCGGAATGATTTGACGACAATTGTTATTCTGAGAGGTTTGGAATTTCAACATTTTGAAATGATATAAAGCATGCAAACATTTCTGCTTCATATATCATTCGCATGCTTAACTCTAGTTATCAAGTGAAGACATCAAACTAGTAAGTTTTTAATCTGTTTGATGTTGACATAGTAAATATAGCTGCACGAGCGATGAAAGTCGGCAAATATGCTGTAAAAACAACTCGGTTTTAAGAATGGTCACACAGTACTGATTAAAAAATAAAACTCAGTTAATTAACGTGATTATATGTCAAGCTTTTAATCTGTTTGATATTGATCCTATTGATTGTAAGTACAGCCATATACACAAGGATAATTGATTGGCAGTGGTGTCAATTCGCGGACTACTGAACACTGTTAATTTGATTATACCCGACAGTTTACATCACGACACGCACAGACTTTCGTCGAGTCCAGGATTTTATGATTTAGCACAAAATATGCTATATTTCCGGCATGCAAAATGACCTATGGGTCTGATCGGGTGTAGGTCATTTTCCAGAGCCGTAGGTCCCGGGCATATACGGCCGAAATGGAACCCCTGCTCATAACATGTCAAAATATTTTGACTGAAAAGAATTGTGAAACTAGTAAGATTATGGGACGGTATATTTTACTTTGTTAGAATTTGATTAGGATAGAACATAAGGCTGTGGTTGTGAAACATTTTCTGAATTTGTTTGTATTACAGGGTAAAGGAGATAGTATTATCTGTAAATGGTCATTTGAAGGAGATGAGATTAGATTAATTAATGAAGAAGGCAGTATTTATGGAGATGGTATGTTTTCTAATAAAAAAATAATTTCCATTTTAACGGTTTATCTTATTTTCAGATAACAATGCATAAACTTGAAATGGCTAGACCTCTTTTGTCAAAAATAAAAATGTTGATTTCTTTGAATTTTTTATAAGTAAACATGCAAACGCGTTATTTTAAAAAACAAAAATGATATTAAATAGAGCTTACACCATCACCATTTTAACCAACACATCAGATTAACTCAATTGATAACTCTACTTTATTTTGTCCTAAATCAATGCTGTTTTGTACCCTTTAAAGAGCCATTATCACTGTTACATTGGAAATTAATATAATTAACGTTGAATGCTATGGTATTTATTTTAAGTTTTAGGCTTATGTACAGGTGAATAAAGTGTTGGCCTATGTGAAACCATACATTGTACTCTTTGAAAACTACTGATAAATGAACAACTTGGTGAATTTAAACTTAAAACATCTTTACATCTCAGCAGTTGATGGATGGTCTCCAATATTTCATACAGTCTAATTTGAATATTCCTCATTTAATAATGGTACAGTCAATCATGTCAAGTGATATAATAATGAGTTCATTTGTTTTAGATACAGGAATTATTCTTGCTAAGTTGTCGTCAGATGGTAAACATTTATTCACAGTTAATGAGGATGTAAGTTTTCACATGTTCTTAAATACCATTTGTATCTATCATTTTGTATCGGATAACTCAAAAAAAGATCCAATCCGATGTCGCATCAGGGAGTCATACAAGCATGTTTTGACCCTGTGACATCAAACATTTGATTAACCCATCAACGTTGATGTTTCTAGTAGGATACCCACAGTTGTGTGCATCACACGCCAGACTGTTTTATTGGCTAATCCCTCACATCAACCAGATCCTAGTGTAGTAAACTATAAAACACAACGAATAAGGATCTGTGTTTTACTCAGATTGAATAAGATCAATTCAACTGAAATATCTTGATTTATTTCTGATTTTAAAAGTTTTCCTTAAAAGGACAATAAGTGAATTATGAATGTACATTTGAAATATTTAGATTTCTGCTTGTTTCTCAACTCTCTTGATGTATGGTTCATGTCTCCTATTTTAATTTCACAGAGAATACTCACTATGTGGAATACACAAATATTTGTAATAGCTAGAATATGGCATGATATTGTTATCATGGATTTCCAACTGCTAGAAACAAGTGAAATCAAAAATAATGGGTAAGTTAAATAAATATTTCGTAGTAGTGGTTTAAGGTGTGCACGTGAAATCACAAGGTCTGTCGTTAAATCGGGTGGCATGCTTTTAATTCCTCTCTTGAACATGACACGGAGTAGAGAGAAAGGATTGGTACCTAACTGATTGATAACTGACTCAGCCAAATGCGATAGACTGTAACGTGTGAACACGGCGTGGAAATCAAAGCGTTGTGGCAAATTTATATTTTTATCGCGATTGGTCGATAGTGGAGCGCTGTATATTCGAAGAGAATCATAAAATATTTTAATATCGGCTAACCAGATATTGTTCATTAAAAATAAACAACATTGTTGCTTTATTTATTTAATAAATACTTATGGTTTCAGAACTGAAGGAATGAAATTGGTTATTCTAACAAAAGACACTCAGAGTTCCATATTATCTGTACAAGAGCTACCATCTTTAAATACTGTTTATACCTTACAATTAAATGAATTTACCTACATTGCCAATTGTAATCCCTACCAGGTATGGTATATAAATAATAATAAGTATATAGTATATAGTGCTGTCATCTGTGTTAATCGCAGTGGTATGCTTTTCATTTGTTATGCCTAAACTTGTGAAGTGAAATATTTATTGTCAATCAAAGAATAAGAGGGGTAATATTATTGTAGCTAGTGTTACAATCTTTGGAATCATTAGAACAAATTCCATGTGACATTTGTGCATTATTTATTTTGTGATCCAAAAGACGTTGCATGTGGTAATAGTAATGGTTATGAATTGTTTATATTTTCAGGAATCTCTGTATGTAGCTGAAGGATGTTGTGAAGAAAGGTAAGAATTTGTTCTTATAATCAGGTATTCACACAGGGTTTTACCTTTTCGGAGGAACCATTTTGTATATGAAACAACTACCTGTTGTTCAGTCTGATTTAGTTCATTGAATAAAATTTGATTAAACTAACTGATTAGATTTAAATAATGAAGAGTTTCTGTGTTGACTTCCCATGTAGAAAAAGTATCATTTGCAGTAGAAACTTACTTTAAACTTAGGGTGTAGAAGGAGTCGGATTGCTTCTACTTATTGACAAAATTTTGTCTGTCCAAATCAATTATTGTCTGAATGAAGGATCATCCAAATTTGAAGTCAAACTGGCCCATTTTTTGCTTCTTTTTCAACTGAAACAATCTCAATATTTTGTGGTGATGTATTCCACAGAAAGATTAGGTCAAAACCCCTGCCAATTGGTTAACACCCCCTTGTATGGTGCTCTTGCAGACATTCTCTTATTGTTAAAATGATTTTATTTTGTAGTAACCCAAGTACTATAGAAACAATAAGATATAGATGTTTAACTGAAGCTAGACCAGAAACAAGGTAATTAATAACTGATGGTTCTTATATCATTCCATCTAGTCACCAACACTGTAAGACAAAAATACCAGGTGGTTGGATTGCTAAAAGGTTAGTGTGTGTGCGCTGTATCAAAAAGCCTGTCATTGAGTCAACTGGCGTGGTTTCGAATCCTATGGGCAAGCCAATTATTGAAATAAAATTAAACCATATGTTAGTCCCGGAATAACCTAGTTTGTGTCGAGTGGACGTTAAACCCCATTTCTCGCTCTCTATGTAAGACCAAACAGGCCACTCACTGTTCTTTGTCACTAAATGTTTCTGCCTTTTGCTGTGTTTTCATGTTTCATATATTATTTTGTATATTATTTTACAGATTGAGTCGATTATTAAATAAGAAATTATTTGAGCAAGCTGAAGAATTTGCAAAGAAATTTAATCTGGATGTTGAGGTATATTCCCATTGCCTCTGTCTGTCATCCAGTAATCCACAATTTCTTGTGAGAGGTCTACAAGCTACATTTATTCCCAGATCTTTTAAGATATATGAATATTGTTTTGTCATTGGTGAACCACACTTGCTTCTAAAGTTAAGGCCATTGTTCACTTAGTAACATCTTGCGAATGTTCTTTAATGAAGTTTGGAGTTGGAATTGGATATAAGGGTAGGCCAAATTTGCAGCTGTCTGGGCAAAAATTCCTCTCATAGCAGGCTGCATCACGTTTTGTCTTCATTAGCTCAGTTGGAGCAGAACAGTAGGACATTTCACACCAGTTTGTTTCATGGCCTGGTAACCATGAATAAGATGTCTGTGTTACGATTATATTCGATCAATCGGTTAGCTGTTGTTATTGGCTCTCTTTTCAATTTTCTATTTGTTCCATAGCTGGTGTATGCTGTTAAAGTTCATGATATCTTAGATCAAGTAGCATCATGGAATAGTGGTAACCATTCTACTGAATCTATTAATAATATGATAGAAGATCTATGGCGATGTTTAGATCTGATTACAGTAAGTTTTAATCTATAATACATTTTGTGACTTGTTACAATGGCATTTAGTAATTGAGCTTAAACTATTCTTCGTACTTGGTTTTTATTTTATTTCAACTAGCTTGGCTTTATTGCATGAGAATCATAATCGAAACTTCGCTTAGGAGGAAACTATTATTGTTTTCCATAGACGTGTGTATTATTTTAAACATTTGTTGGTTTATATTTAATACATAGGACTATTCCCTTGGATATTATTGTTTTTTATCACAAAAGTTGTGATCAATTGATGAAGAGGTACTTGGTAAAGAAAATGGTCTCTACTAAAGTGTATAGTGACAAACAAATTATCTTATCTCTCTGCCAAGGGTAATATTATATTTCATTCTTTTCAATTTGTCTTTCAGTTTTATCTTAATGTAGAATTTATATTTTTTGTAGGATGATCTGCAGGTTGCTGAATCTTGTATGAAGGCTGCTTTACCGACATATCATGAGACAAACAAACTTCTACAATACTGTAAAACTAGGGTATTTCAATTATCTTATTTCTAAATATGACGTATTAATAGTTTCATTTTGAAAAAAATCCAGTTTTGATTTGCAATCATGGAGAGATACATTTGTATATTTCTTTCTTTTCAACTTTTATATTTCAAATTCATAATTTGGGTTTGTTGGTTAATTTGAAATATTTTGTATTTTTCTGTTAATAGTTGATAAAGTTGGCATCATCAAAGCCCTCACCAGAAACAGCACAAAGACAACAGAATCTACTAACAGAAGTTTTAGAAATTTTACATAGATTTCTAACCTATAGAATTATATATGGTATTGATGAATACAGGTATATACATGTGTCAAATTAAATTTAAACACCATATCATTTATTACACATGGAATTATTACTCATATCTTGATGATATTAATCGTTTGTGTAGAAGTACATTTAATTTAAAATGATATGGGACTGGATTCTTGGTTAAAACATGGACAGAAGAACCATTTAGAATTGTAATAGTAGTTAACAAGGAAGGTTTGCCAAATTGTTTGAATGCAATGGGAAACCACATTGGATTGCATCTAAAAGAACCCGTACAGTTGAAATTTGTGTAAACTGAAATATCGCTGTCTTCGCAAAATTATTCTCTGTAGCATTGCAAAGATGACCATGGAATAAAATAACTGTATGTTAGTCTCACAATAAACTCCTTTCCTATCCTATTTTAAAGGGCGGTTTGATGGCTGAATGGTTAGCTTGAACATGCTGTATCATAAAGCCTGTCATTGAGTCAACTGGCGTGGTTTCGAATCCCTGGTTGTATGTGGCAAGGATTAGTGGCGTCTGTCCAACCTCAGGGGTTTTCTCCGGTTTCCTCCCACTGCTAAAGACCCCTATGCGCAAACGAATTATTGAAATAAAATTAAACCATATGTTAGTCATGAAATGTCCTAGTTTGTGTTGAGTGGACGTTAAACCCCATTTCTCTCTCTCTCTCTTAAAGATATTACTCAATGATTTTGTGATTTGAAATATAACAAAATGTAGTGGAAGTCATATTAGAACATTGATTTATTCCTGCTGATTCTAAAAGAATATAAGATGAGCATATCGCCATAGATGCCTACTAATGATATTTATTATTTACTTGCAGTGCTTCTGATTGGGATATTTTTATGAATGCTAATCTATTAAAACAAAGTATTAATGCACTTAGTAGAGGTCAACAACATATAGCTATAACTCTCTGGAAGAGACACAAGGTAATTATGTTAATTGGCAAATATAACTTTTTCTTTGATTTTCAACTGCTATGGGATCTTTTTTTCATGCACTATCTAATTTGTATAAAGGGTCTTGATTGTCTGTACTGTTGAAATAACAACTTTACTTGTTAGACTACCAGAACATACCCTTCAAAACTGGAAACTTTGTTTGAAAAATCTTGAAGATTAATCTTGTATGGATTTTAACCCAAATTATTTTAATGATAAGTTCACTGTCCCAACTGAAACCTCTGGCTGTCTCTCTGGATTCAAAAGTACAGCACAAGTAATTTTGTCAAGTATGTGTAAAATAATTATTCAGCCTCTTTCTAAAACATGACATTTACCGATTGTCTGAGATTGCGAATTTAAAACATCTATTAAAGTAAATAATAATTTGTATGAAAATGAAAGATAATATTTTTTTTTTTTAAAGACGGAATGGAACAAAATGATGAATATGAAAGTAATTCAACAATTGTTGCGTACTATACCAGTTGAAATTTATGCTAATGAACTAATTGATTGGTTTAAGGATGATCTCATACCTTACATCAGTACAACTATTCCCTTAGCTATGGTAAGGTTAATTTTGGGGTGGGGTGGGGTGGGAGATTAAATGTTGATGTGATTTGCAGCTGTTGCCAGCCTATATTAAGAAATAAATGCCATTTTCTCTGGCATCAAATTGACTAATTACGATATACTATAAATACAACGTTGAAGTTTGTTTATTGTGTTAAATGTCTTCTTCTAATTTGCTGAAAAAACGGTGTGTTTACTGTGGACATAACTTCGTTAAGCTATTGAAAATTGTTCATTGGGAAAAAAAGTTTTAAAGATATTTGTTTTGGTTCACCATCGTCATATTGAATTATTGTCTCTTAATGTAGAAATTGGTGGTTAACTGGATTCTAGATAAGATTACCAACATGGAACTTTTAGAAAAGGTATTTATAACTATATTTAAAAAGCTAAGATTCATCTGATGCCAGACCCATAAAATATTTAATCTAATAGAACAAATGCCTTGTATTTCAGATTGTGAAGCAAAAAAAAAAGGCGAAAACTATAAATTCTATCTTGAAGGCCCTGGTTTTATTTATCTGGGGGAATAGCACATTTGTTTTCTAGAAAAAATTATTTTTAGCAAATGTTAGCCAGTATTGGTTAACCCCTTGAACTCCGCTGAACCGCACCCCCACCCCGGGCTCCCTGGGAGCAATGATCTGAAAATGGTGTTCAAGTGGTGTACTCACAAAATTTATTCTGTCTGGAATATTCGTAGCCTACTGCTTGGTTAAGGCTGAAAGCACGTTCATTGAACCTCCTTGAGTCTCTAGTCCACCCTTGGGGAGAAGGGGGTCTGACATAAGAAGCCCTCCCCCTCCCGTCTGTCACGTTCATTGAACCTCCTTGGGTCTCTAGTCCACCCTGGGGGAGAAGGGGGTCTGACATAAGAAGCCCTCCCCCTCCCGTCTGTCACATGTTCTCTGTGGCATCGCCACGCCGACTTGGAATAGCTACAGGAATATCATTATTATCTGTACATACTGTCTGCGCTAGTTGTATAGTCAGTAAGATCACGGTCAGATTCGCTCTCAAATTCACTTTCAGAGTCGTGACCATCGCCTAGCACGCTCTCTACACACACTCAAAATCTCAACAATTACATCACCAAGAGTTTTCATCCATTTTGACGTGACAATTCCAGAAAATAACTGCCAACAAGTCACAGAAAGCCGAAAGGGTGGCAGTAGATCGTCTGGCGGATGTTAAGATGTAAACACGGCCGTCGATTGGTCGAAAAGCAGGTCGAATTATGACGTGTTAAAAAGGGGACTCCCCAAGTCGGAAAACCGGCCTGCGGAGTTGTGTGTCAAATACGTCCAGGCCGGAAAAACGGCCTACGGAGTTCTAAGAGTTAATTATTCCATATCTCACCTGTCTTCATTAGCCCAGTCAGGGCAGAACACTAGGATGTTAAACTGCATTTCATTCATTTCCATGTCTCATTATTTCACAATTCTTTGCTTTGTTTTATGTACAGAAAGGCTGGCCTTTAAATGCTCTACAATTTGGACAAACATTATATAAGAAAATTAGTGAAGTTTTACAGATAAATTTAACCGATTCTGTTTCACCTGCTGATAATGCTGCTAAGGTAGGTGATTTTGAAAAAAAGTTTCAGTATTAAAATATTTAGCTAGTCAATCTGTAGTAATTCTTTTTAATTGTAACTGAATTATGTTACGGAAAAGCAAATAAATCCTGACTCCAATAATATAATATTTAAAAAAACATCTTAGTTAGTTTTTCAATTAATTTTATAAATTTTGAGTTACTGTTACACTATCTTAGTGATAACATGGATCAGTTTTGTACATACATAACTACAACAGGAACATATATTAAACAGAAACTAGACTACAACAGGAACACATCAGGACGGTACATAACTATATTAAATCCACCATTCTGCCTCTCTGTCAAGGCAGCGGCTGAACTGGAGTGAGTCCATGCACCCCTCTAGGCCTCTCTTCTCCACCCAGTTTTGATATGTTTGCTATTTATTTACAGACTGAGATAAACAGTAAATATGATGTCCAGCCATTATGTACAATGGTGATAGATTTACAAAATCTCTATAATCTAGAGATTAAAAACAGTTGTCGTCTGTCACTAGCTCAGTTTCAACAGGTAAAATATTAGTAATATATTCAAATAACAGTGATTCATATGTAGATGTATTTATGTTATCTGTTTGAGAATGTTAAAATTACGTGATAAATTGAACAGTCAATATTGAAAACAAACCGTATCACAGGTTTCTGATTCTAATCATAACGAGCATGTATTTTTGTCATTTGAAGGGGGTTGGATGGCGGAATGGTTAGCACAGACTGTCATTGAGTCAACTGGTGTGGTTTCAAATCCCCGGTTGTCTGTGACAAGGAGTAGGGTCGCCTGTCCAACCTCATGGGTTTTATCCATGTCCTCCGGTTTCCTCCCACTGCGAAGACCCCTACGCACAAGCGAATTATTGAAATAAAAATAAACCATACGTTAGTCCTTAAATGACTAAGTTTGTGTCTAGTGAACATTAAACACCATTTCTCTTCTCATTTGAAGAACTTACTTTCAGAATTGTCATAAGGTATTCTATTTTAAAGTTTGATGACTTCTATGTTAATTACTTTTAAAGTTGGGCTGCCAGTGCATGAAAGTAGAATGTTGTCAACCCCATTTTATATTTTATTTGTAGGCAATCCTTTTTATGTTTATGTCAAAGTAAATATTGTTATTTCAGGAAACAACAGAATCTATAACATTTCGCATGTTAGATCATATAAAAGCTGTAGAATTAATCATACCAGCCTTACAAAGACAAATTATTCCATATCTAGAAGAACATGATTTAAATGTAGATTATATTTTATCACGATATGTGAAGGTTAGTATTAAGATAAAGATAAATTTGTTAATTAGATGTTCAGCAAATTATTTGAAATAAATAAAATATGTTTGAAACCCCAGCCTTCGAAAATCAACCATTTTTTATTAACAACCTATCTTTTGCAACATATTGAGTGACATTTTATTCTATGTATAAAAGATTTCATTATATGTAGGATCTTGTGGAGAGGTGTGGACATATTCGACCAACTTTAGGAACATCTTTATGGGAATCTAAAACAGAGGCAATTATTGGTGTTATAAAAGACAATAGAGTAAGTACTGTAATGTATAACTTAGGGCATGATTTTATTAAATCGGTAGCTTAAATACTGTATGTTCGATAATTATCATTTTCTGTTTAGGTTAATAAGCAGACTGACAAATAATTTGATTGCTCAGTGCTATATAAAATTTTAAATGATCAAGAAGTTAATGAGTGTTGGCTATTCTTTTGTTGGCTTGTATCTGTATTTGCATAGTCTGGTGATATTGATATGCATGTCCTTTAATTTCTAGGAAAAATGTTTAGCTATATTAGATATTATGAGGATAGCCCCACTACCATGGACAGAAGATACCGAAAATATGATTCAATCTGGACTAAAACTAAATCATCCTATGTAAGTTTGTAGCTTAATATCAATACTTTGTCCCGTATCAAATAATGGATATTATGGCTGACTCGTAATAACTCTGTAATTTGCATCAAGATTTGTAATCACATGGGGCTCTATTACATAGAGCTTGTTATAAAATATAAATCAGTTTAGGAAACAACATGCGTAGGCTGTAACAGTTGCTTCGAAATATTTCCCTCTTGTCACACTGCATGGCATATGCATGTCTCATGAGCCGGGTTAGTATAAAAGAGCAAGACATTTAACTCTTTCATTTTGAGTGCTGATAGTTATTCGTATCATAAGTATATCGTAATAAGTGTCAGTAATAGCCATGCTGTCATCCCATATTATGAGGATATTTTTATAATGAATATATTTTGTGCAATTTTTCACAAGATATATCTTGTTTAACTGTTAAACAACTTTTGGATATAGATAGTTTCATTGCCTATTTATATACTCATTCCAGGGTGGTGGAATTAAAAGAACAATGTCGATTGGTAGAAGTGAAAAAACTAATGTACAAATATGGTTTGAAGAATATGGAAGTTCCATCTCAAGACAAGGCTGCGGTATGTAAACTAGTCTAGAGTATATCACTGGAAAATTGGTATGGTTAACTTGGCGTATATTGCCCTAATTTCTCTTCTGTGTTCAATTTTTCATAGTTTGATTTCGGCTAATAGTGTTCAAATTGTACCTGTGTACAACCTAAATCATAGTGTTTAATTTTCATAACCAAGCGTCTAATTAACTAGTATTTAATTTGTTAATTAGATGCTTGGTAAATTCAACACAGAAGAGAAATTAGGGCTATATACGACAAGATAAACCATACCAATGTTCCAGTGTATGATGATAGTCTTTCCAGGCGTTAAAAAGACTTTCTAATATATGTTTCGATCAGTTAAACAAAACTGTCTTTGCACAACTCTGTGCTCGTTGGTGATGTCCACATCGAAACTACAGACTATGTCAATAATCTTGGAGTGCTCTTTGATGAAAATTTGAAAATAAAACGACATATTTCTACCATCGGCAAGAAAGCGAACTTTCATCTTTATAGGAACAGCAGAATCAGAAACTTTTTGGACACTGACACCACAAAATTGCTCATCAATGCCTTTGTAACATCTGCGCTAGACTACTCAAATTCACTTCTTTATAGTTTACCGTCATATCTCATCCAGCAACTACAGTCTATTCAAAATAAAGCAGCCCGAATTATCACTAGAACCAATATTAGAGAACACATAACCCCAATCCTTACAGATCTACACTGGTTACCTATAAATTACAGAATATGCTTCAAAATCAACACCCTCACCTACAACTGCCTCAACAATCCAGATTCGCCAGCCTATCTTAATGAATTAATTCATTTTTATATTCCCCAACGTTCCCTCAGGTCATCAAATCAACTACAACTCAAAGTACACAAAACAAACACAAAGTTGTTCTGCTTCAAGTTTTAAGAAAAATCTTAAAACACACTATTTTAATATGGCTTTTAATCAGTGATTTAATTGTGTTTACAGTGTTTTTAATTATTTACTTTTAAAACTCAGAATTACTTTTAAGTTTTAAGGAGTGTTTTATCAAGTGATTTTAAACATTTATTTGTGCGCCACTGAGCAGTTTTACTGAATGTACCAGCGCTATACAAGATGGATTATTATTATTAAAGGGACTATCCCGATTTGAACAGGGTCTCAAAAATCAAAGTCCGAGTATGTATGAAATTTAAGCGCCAAAACATGGAGGAATTGTGTATTTACCCTGTCTAAAAATTTCAGCTCAAAATATTAAGTCGTATGGATGTGAATGTCAAATCTGCTTATCCGGACACGTAACCCTTTTAAGATTTTGGTTCATTTTTTTCGTTGGGTGACCTGGTAATCGATTCCCGTTTCCTTTTAGGTCTATACAATGAATTACCCATGTGCTGTACTTAATAAGGAATGGTATATTTCACCTACACATTCTTTTTATAAAATAAAAGTCTGGTTTTATCCAGACACCGCATATTATAATCTGGGACACCGGTCTTCATTTTGAGATGAAGACTGACGGGTTTGTTGTTTGAAAACGTATCACAAATATTGAGTTAGTTGCTTAGTTCTAAGGTAGAGGGTTTTAAAGGATTTTAACACAATATTAAGCAGTTTAATTCTCCAAAATATTATTGGGATTGGCCCTTTAAGCCTATACAGCTACATTTCCATCCAGTTTCTACTCTATCATTATTATTCTTGGCTAAAGATCTATTCCTCTCTTGGTGATCATTTGCAGAACATAAGCGCAAAGATTGTAGAAGATGGATGTAATAAGGGAGCCATGTCGGCTAAGTGAGTATATAGCCCTTGTCAATGGTGCCGGATGGAGGGGATAGAAAGAAAAGCACCTATTTGTTTGCGTGGCACCTAAGAACATAGGAAGCACGTTTAGGATGCCCTGAGTTGGTCAACCTTTATAAGCCCAGTTGGTGCAAAAAAGAAGAAACCACCACCATTACCATTTCTTTTCGTTTTTTTAGTACAATAAGGTTTTTGTTATTTTATGGCATCTAATAAGGTATATGTTCAGATTTGTGTTTATGTTATATCATTGAATAAAGTATATTAAGATTCTTGTTTATATTTTATATCATTTAATAAAGTATATGTTAATATTCTTGTTTATATTATATCTTTGAATAAAGTATATTAAAATTCTTGTTTATATTTTATATCATTTAAAGTATATGTTCAGATTCTTGTTAGTATTATATCATTGAATAAAGTATATTAAAATTCTTGTTTATAATTTATATCCTCTAATAAAGTATATGTTAAGATTCTTGTTTATATTACAGCATCTAATAAAGTATATGTTAAAAAGAGATTTACCTACAGCAGTAGAAGATGCTATAAAAGTATCAGATGCGTTAGAATTAACATGTAAAGTGGAATTATATAAAGTTAAAGCTTTATTCCTTATAGAAGAAAATAGGGTAGGTTTGTTTTCTTACAGCAACAAAATACATAATAATAATAATAATAATAATAATATGGGCATTTATAATGCGCTATATCCAGACAGGGGGGATTTTTATTGTTTGTTCACAAATGTTTATTTAGATATTTTTGAAGTCATGTGTGTAAGATTAACATTGCATATAGTAATATTTTTCTGATTATATGTAAAGTCTTTTTTTTGGGGGGGGGGGGCATACTTGACGTCTGTGTTTTGAATTGATCATGCAATTTCACTAGCCCTGTTCTGAGATCATTTAGTGTAATAAAAGAGAAATATTGAAGTGATGATATGAATTATTATATTATTGTAGATATCAGATTATGTAGAGTTATTACGATCACTACCATCAGATTTAGCTACTTCTACAGGTGAACATATCGTCAACTATACTCTTCTACTAGAAGATACTAAACTAGAATATTTTCAGGTAACATCAAAAATACAATTTATTAATCATATACCTTTATATTCCAATCATAACACTGTCTAGATAAATCAATAGCAATGTTTCTTTATTAGAGTTTCAATTTAAAATGGGGGGTTGGATGGCAGAATGGTTAGCATGTGGCGTGCACACATCTGTCATTGAGTCAATTGGTGTGGTTTTTGATTTACCAATTGTATAAATGACGAGTAGGGTCGCCTTTTCAACATCATGGGTTTTCTTCGGGTCGTTCAGTTTCCTCCCACTTCTAAAGCCCCTAAATGAATTATTGAAACAAAAATTGAACCATGTGTTAGTTCTGAAATGACCCAGTTTGTGTCAAGCAGACGTTAAACCCCATATCTCTCTCTTAGTACAAGGTAAAGTTACTGTAATTATATATATTATTTCCAGCTCAGTTATTAACCAATCGTCAATTTAGCAGTTTACAGTAGATTTTCTTGAAACCTTTCATTTTAGTTACTTTTGCCAGACAGGACGGATTGAAAATTTTGTAGAATAGTGAATACTTAAATAAAATGCTTCATTAAGTGAGCAAGTATTTAGTACAGATAAAATAAGATATATATTTTAATTCAGGTATCAAGGCAGAAGAAGAAATCATTTACAGAAGCTGCCGTAGCTACAGCAACATATCTACAGACATTAGTTCATGGTACTATCATTAGTTTTATTTCGTTACTTATTTACAGCAGGGGGGGTTGGGGGGCGCGAATGGTTAGCACCAAAAGCCTGTCATTGAGTCAATGGGCGTGGTTTCGAATCCCCATTTGTACGTGGCAAGGAATAGGGTCGCCTGTCCAACCTCGTGGGTTTTCTCTGGGTCCCTTGGTTTCCTCCCACTGCTATAGACCCCTACACGCAAGTGAATTATTGAAATAAAATGAAACCATTTGTAAGTCCCGAAATGACCTAGTTTGTGTCAAGTGGACGTTTAACCCCATTTCTCTCTCTCTCTTTTTTAAAGATATTACTCAATGATGTCACGTTGCATTTCTTTTTTGGGAGAGTATATATTTTTTTGCAATGGGAATAATTTAAATTGATTTTTATTAATTTAGATGCCATGGAAATAGATGAATGGAAGAATTTACAAAAAATATTTCACAATATACTAGCATTACAGGTATTTACAAATTAAACCCTAGCTCATCGATCAACAAACAATAAAACTCTAGAACATGATTTTGTTTTAAAACCAGATTTCTCCATAATACATCTATTAACAATGTTTGTATAATTGTTTTAAAAAGTATAATGTAATTAAGTAGAGTACCAGTATTTATATTTCTTTTTTTTACCGTTTTAAGTATGACTAATAGTCCATGGCCCTGTTCCACGAAATTTTAACTAAAGATAAAATCCAAAGTTTAGTAGATACCTAAAATTTTATTGGCTAAGAACTAAAATCATTCTAATATTGTCCTATCAAATCACTAAAATTTAGATTTTATCTTAGTTAAAATTTGGTGACTAGTTAGAGCAAAATAAATATGTTTTTACAACTTTGTTTTGTTATAACTTACAGTGTGAATATGGAGAGTATATGACAGTTGAACAATATAAAGATGAAAGTTATAGAGAAGATGTTATATTTATATCACATGCTGTTAAATTCTTTACAGCTTCATCTTCAACAGATAATAACAAGGTAAAACACTTTCTATTATACACCAACATTAAAATATGGTTGTATATTGTCATTGCCCTTGTCGTCCGACTTCTGTTGTACATGTGTTGAACCCCATTTCTCTCTCTCTCTCTCTCTCTCTCTCTCGGACTTCCAAAATTGCTTGTGGAAGCTCTAGAGGTCAAAGTTGATATCTGGTTGGCATTAGATTAATAAAGTATAATAAGTTCATGAGACGTAGAGAATTATTGATTTTCAGTGATTTTCAAAAATTACTTTCAAAGTTATGGCCCTTGATATTAAATGTTTTGTACACTAAATGTTGGTTTATTGCAGAACTAGAAGCAAAACAAATTCTAATGATTTTTGATAAATACTTCATGGGTTGTTACTCATAAGCAGATTTTTTTTAAATGTTTTCATTACTGACAAAAGAAACTAATATGATGACTTAGCTGCTGTAGGTATATGTTTCCTTGCCTGGCAACTTATCTTTATAATGATTATGATAAAAGTAGGTAGGTCCAAGTAGACCTTTTAGCTGTGATTTATTTTATATTTTGATACCAAATAATAGTGTTCTGTTGATTTGATTCATTAATCATGTGTCCACATACACTAGTAAAGGTCATCTGTATAGCTGTATTTGGTACCGGGGTGGTGGGGGTGTAAACAATGTAGTGTGTTCTAACATTTTCTTTAAAATCAGTAAGAAGACAAAACTGGATTGTCTTCTAAACTGTTTTGTGGACATAGTGAAAATCAGAAGTTTTATTCTTCCTAGATTATAAATTATGATTTAATATATTTCAGAAAGCTGTCAATTATTTTGAAATCTACAGGTAAAAGAGATAGAGCATACATGTAATTTGCCTAAGTCAAAGTCAGTGTTAATTTTAATACTTATTTAATTTATACCCAAATAATTGTTGGTGTTGAAATTGGTAAATTGTATTCAAAACATAAATAATGTATATTGTATTAAAGAACTGAATATATTAATAAGGAACCTGTGTAATTAGAGTATTTGAACTGTAATTGTATTTTATTACAGATTAGCTGACTTGTTAATGATACCACGAGTCAAGTTTCAGAGTCGACTAGCTGTATACGCAGCAAATAAAGGTGATATCAGTACAGCAGTTAATTTGTGCAAGTAAGTTTACCGTTTCATAGAACATCATTATATGTCGGATCTAATTTCTTAGGGGACCAATACAATAGTGTCCAGTACAAGAGTTCCCAACATTTTATATCATGTTCTGGCAACTTTTTGAAACTGTTTTCTATTCAGTAACTTGAGTTTGCAATTTTACTATTAATTATCAATCCCACATAATAATAATCTCTCATGTGGTCCAACCCTACCCATATGTAAAGAGATCATCTTATGAAATTTTTTGTTTTACAGTGAAGTATTTAAATTGTTCAATATTTGTTTATTTGACTGTTATTTTCAGTAAATTATTTGACTGTGATCCCTCACCAGTAAAAGAAGAAGCTATATTTCAAGTATGTCAAGCTTTCATCAAATTATTGTCAGATTGTGATATGGAATTAGACGAGATACGTACATTACCTGAAATAGCTTATCAACTGGCATCTCAAGCACTTACAGAATGCTCACAAGGTAAAATAATTACTTTTAACCTCTACTGAATGGTTTCTATATAGTTGTTTGTTTTGTTGGGTAACTTAGAATATCTGAGTTCAAAGAAGGTTACTGTAATTCTCCTAAGGATTACTATTCTCTTAAAATGAATATATGGATCTTATTGATGTCTTCCTCATGATAAAATGCGTGCAAATGTTATATTTTAGGGGTATAAACTCTTAGAGTATTTATGTGTGAGGCTATGATAATATTTATTTACACTTTAAACTTATGTGAATATATATATATATGTTAGTTATATGAACATTTATTCATATTTTCCAGATGTGAGAATATGCTTGTGTATTTTACATATATGTTTGAATATTTATGTTTAGTTTACAGTTAAGTTATGTGTATTTTACAGATAGACTATGTGAATATTTAGAACTGAGTAAATCAACTCATCTATTAACTAGTATCAGTAATGAATGTGAAGCCACAGGATTAACACTAATAAATAATGTAAGTAAATAACTGTTAACAATGAAAACATTCCACATTGGGAGGATCACGTGGCTAAGTGGGTAGGGCGCTGGCTCGCTAGCCTGGAGATCGAGTGTTCGATCCCTGCATTAGCCGAGAAAGTTTATCTCGATTTTCTGGCGTGGTTTCCCCTTGTCAGTGATGCAGAATGGAGGGCCTGACAAGGACAGCTGTCTAATCATTCGGATGGGACAAAAATAATGACGTCCCGTGTACACGTAAAAAATCCCTAGGCAGTTGGAAAATTTCCCTCATAGCACACTGTATGGCATATGCCCGTCTTCCATTAGCCCAGGTTAGGTGCATAACTGTAGGAAGTTAGAACCCATTTCATTTCATTCCACATTGCATTTGCAGGACTCCCATGATAATCCTTGAAACAATATTACTATGCATCTGGTTGGACTCCCATATTAATCACCCCAACTGTGGAGTTCCACTCAATGTTCTGATATAGTCACCAAATAAAAGGGATATAAGAGTTTTATATTGTTTTCTAGAGAAATGTGAGAAAACCCAGTGTTAGTGGAAAGAGTAAAGATGACAGATTTAAAACATGGACTTTTGATACATCATTTAAAGAAGATTCACTTGTCATGAATTCAGCTATTGTTTTACCATTAGTAGCTAATTTCCTAAAAACTAATCCATTCTTGAAAATAGGTAAGATAATTGTCTGGTTGAAAGTCTGATTTTTTGATTTTGAATGACTCTTGTTTTGGGCATTTTGTTTGATATCTTATTTATACATTTCTTATGATACATTTCTTAAAAGGAAATACATTGTTCCCAAACAGAAAATATTCCTTGAATGCTAAATTTTTATATTACAGAATCTGTAGAACAAGCTGATTCTAGCATGTTAGAATCCTGTTTTAATGCATCTATACTTTTAATTCAACACCTAAAAGGGAACAGCCATTTTGAATTAACTTTCAGAATTGTGATGTATATCATCTCTATGGAGATGCAGCTTCTTGATATGAGCTTCCTCGAAATTAAGGTAAGATCTTGATGTACCAAAACCCACCGTCGTATTGATGTACGGTAGTTACATTTTATTTTTAAATTTAAAATTTGGAGCCAAGGACTAGAACAACCAAAAGGATTCTTTTTGTTTCTGCAAATTAATATAATTCCAATTGTATGTAAAACAAGAAAAAAATGCCAAGATTTTGTTTAGACATTGAAATTATATTGTACTTGTCTGCAGGACGAATTGGCAGCTTTAATGAAAAAATTTGAAAAGGTAGAGCAGAAGTCTTTCCCTCTGATTAAAGAATTATTGTTTGGGATTCTGGCAAAGGTAAGATTATTATTTTGCAGCAATTTAATATAAAGCTGTATATGTAAAGTAAGATTTAAGATTTTTTTTCATCAATAGTAATTGCTTTGATTGTGTAATACTTTGTATTTGGTTAAAAATAATCATGAACTTGTAAGTGGTGATTGTGCTACATCCCACAGAAGTTGTTGCTGTGAGATTGTTGTTTTGATTGTTGCTTTACCATGTATTTGTCAATTTCAGGTGTTTAACTGTACAAAAGTTGACAACAAATTCGGTTTGGCCTGTCTTCTTACATTACCAAGCAAAATATGTATGGAAACCATGAAGAAAATGATGTCATCTGCTGGGCTTAATTATAGAAAATTGATGGTTTGTCTATTAAATTACGTTTGGAAATACATGTAGATTTTGCTATTTATTTCAATATGAAATTCATTGAGCCAATAGTACTTACTTTGAAGGACAAATCCCTTCATGGGCTGAGTGGTAACTTTTGGAGTTTTTATGTCAGTTCTCGGTGGTGCAGGACAAGAGTGCATGGCAAGGAAGTGCCTAGTCATTCAGAATGAATGGGAACCGAGATACACCCATGTATTGATTGCAATTCAAAATACGCCCCTATCCAGAGAATTGAAATTTTTACGAACATTATTTTATGTGAATAAAAATTCCATCAGTGTAACATTCAAGATCACTATCTCGATAATTTCAAGCCTTACTCACAATCGACACAGTATTGATCATTATTTACTGTTATGTATTTCATAACCATGCACTATTATTACTAAAATCATCGTGGACAGAATTGGTACATATTAAAATAAATGTTTGATATTACTATAATGTGTACAGGCTATAGCTACAGTGGGTATCGGAGTTGGTGAAATATATGATGATCCTGCCACAATACAAACTTGTCAACAACTTGAGACTAATGGTACTTGGGGTTATAGGTTAGGTAAATTCAAGGTAATAGTTTTATGTTTATTCCAACATTCTGTATTTATTCTTATAGTAAACTGTTACAATTATTAAGGCTTAATTTTTTATGACAATCTTAACCGTTTTCCTGTAGAACAAGAGACAGTCTGAACAAACTACCTCAATGACTTATGCATATACATATAGAATGAATTTGTTAAACTTCTCAGGGTAGACTAAATCGCTGGTCCTGTGCATTTTTCATAACCTGGTATTTTGATAACATGTTGTCAGTTCACAGTAAGGACCTTGTGTTAAGGCAGACAATAAATCATTATTGATATTTTTAATGAAAAAATCAATAATGTAAATGAATGTAAATGAATATATTGATAATGGAAATGAATATATTGATAATGGAAATGAATATATTGATAATGGAAATGAATATATTGATAATGGAAATGAATATATTGATAATGGAAATGAATATATTGATAATGGAAATGAATATATTGAAAATTTCATTCAATTACTTTATTCTGAGTTAAGATATAACATAGATCATTTATTATCATAGCAACAATTTACTTGGTCTCAATTTTCTATTTTAAGTCAAATTTTTCAATCTCAAAAATGTTTATATCAATTTATTTTAAATCTTGACCATCCAATGGTCTAGAGAGTTGATTATATGCTTTTCATGTTAGTGAATGTCTAGATAATAATTTATATAATATGTAAAGCCAAAAGAAAAACCTGCAATAGGCAGATGTAGTTCTTACATATTGCATCGTAAGGACTGTGAACTCAATTGTCAAGAATTTATCATAAACTAATTGACAACACTGTTCAATTTTGAAACCTGCAATATGTATTCAAACAAAATTTGGCAAGTGCAACTCAATATTCTGATTGATTTAAACGATAAAATGGGTTTGTCACACTTAAAGGACAATATACATCAATGTACTTTATTTCTGGTTCTAGATTCCTTTCAAAGATGCTTTTACTGGTGGATCTAGTGAAAAATTAAAAGTTATAACCCAGTTTGCGCAGAGTGGGGTGGCTGACGTTGACACCATTAAACAGTTTTGCAAGTAAGTATCTTAATTCTTTGATTTGTTAAAAACATTGAATCTAAAATCTTGATTGGTTAAAAGCAGGTTTTTTAGATGCAGATTTTATACAACAGGAGATAGCACACGGTTTTAGAACGATTCATTGCTCAGTTTGGAAGAAAATCCCAATCTGATTTTTAAAGTAGATGGATTGGACAGTAATTGTGATATTAACTTCTGGTATGAAGTTGTTGTTTTTTTATCATTCAGGGCATTTAATCTTGAAAGAGATGATGGTTTATATGTGTATTTAGAAAATGTTTTAACTAAAGACAACTGGGATGTTGAAGATACCAAGAAATTACGGACAAGGTTGTCCAAGGCTAGTGAAATTATTGAGGCTGTTAAAGAAAAGGGAACTCTCAGAAAAAAGTTGAAACAGATTCTTCTGAAGGTATAATTTGTAAAATTGCTTGACATGTGGAATAACTAGGAAATGGGACTATTCATATTCATTTAGAATACCAAAATATCTAGCATGCCATGTTGTTGGGTTTTTTTGCTCCTAACATATCATATTTCTGTTACCTGTGGACTGATCTTGGGCTATACATTGCTGAATGTTGATGGCATCATTGCAGTTATAAGTTTGATACTTTGATTGTATTTGACAAGGCAGCCCCATGGGGTTTCTCACTGCACCATGATGTCAGATTTATATATTTACTGTGTTAGTCCCAGGTTTACTTATTTGTTTCAAACTAAATGATTTTGTATGTTTTGTTTCAGACAAGTGTTTATGATTATGAATCGTTAGAGTTTATACTGACAGAGCTTAATAGATTTGATGGTGATCCAAATACTCAACAGGTATAATAATGTTTGCTCAAGTCTTGACATATTAAACACCACAGATTAGGCAAAATTCACACTAGTTTTGCGTGTGTAAAGGTAGCATAGTGAAAGTTAGTGCCAAATTTATGAATACATGAAATTAAATTTGTCCTTTCTGAAAAATTCTTTAAAAAAATAAAATTTGGACAAATCGCTTATAATATCTGTCTCTATCAGGAAGAGACAGTAATATAGCTATGTTTCTGTCTATCCCAAAATATAAAAGCAAGTCAAGGTAAGGACAGGTTTAAAATTAGAAGATATGTTGGCCTCCTGATTCAAATATTCAATGACTCTATTTTTCAGGGTTTAGAATTGTTACATTATTTAAAAGTTTATAAAAGACGTGGAAGTCCATCAGAAGAAGAATTAAAATATGATTCCGACAATGATCGTTTAGAGGTAGGTGTATTTAGTACCTCCTTCGAAATAAATACTGTATTAGTAGTCTTCTCAAAATTAGGTATATCAGATAGAAACCCAAACGAAAAACTCTCTCATAAACTTCTGTGGATATATGTGTTGATAGAATAAAAAAAAAATTTATGTCCAGAATTGGTGTCAAGTGTTATTTTCTCAATCAGACCATTGACAATATTAATCTTATAGCGTAAATATTTTAATAAAAAATAGAAAATGGTACCTCATAATAATATTAATAAATAGGCGAACATCCATGTACAATTGATTAAAGCACTATTTTGTATCGTTTTTTATGGTTCAACTTTTTTTATGTGTCTGTGCTACACTAGGATCTGGCAGATTTGTTATATAATCTGCTTTCTGGATGGTGTGAGGGATTAGCCAATGAAACCATCTGTTACAGCAACTTCTTGGCGCTAACCACTAGAAATGTCAACACTGATTGATACCACTTGAAACGTCAACGCTGATTGATTAATCAATATTTGGCATCATAGGGTCAAAAGACGCTCGTACGACCCCCTGATGCGACATTCCAGTACATCTGGTCAGATCTTCATGTGGTGTAGGCCATAATAAAAACAAAACGAAATATAGATCTGTATTTTAATCAGATTGATCAATGTATTCACAAAAACATTATTATCAAGATATTATTTTGCAGCTTTCAAGTGTATTAGGTACACTACCAGCAATAGGAAAGACAAGAATGCCTTATCATCTTCTCATGGGGGAGAAGTCATGGAAAATAATCAGTAAGTTTCCTTATTACATATCATGAACTAGTTTTAGTAATACTTCCCCTAGTTATTATATTCTGTGAAAAAAAAAGTCTTGCTAATTTGATGGAAAGAAAATCGGTCAAAAATTGGCCAACCGAAGTTTACAAGTTATGGACAATTGAGATTTATATTGTCATCTGGTAAGGTGTAAGAAAATCGCATGGGTGGGATGTAAATGAACAGGGATGATATTAAAACAAAGAACCCTTGAACTAGAGAATAAAATTTAAAAAACACTGTCTTCAATGTTTTGTGGAGTTCAATATCTAGCGTTACTTCAACTAATTCATCCTTATTTAAATGTTTTGGCCTTGTTGTTATTTCAGCTCCAGAGTTAGATAGCAGTTCAGTTAAAATGTGGATACCTATTGCCGATGTTTTGAAGGTAAGCTAGAGATTTTTCTCCGCCCATGCCAGGAATCAAACCATGGACATTATTTTCGAGTGTCTTGATTTTTGGACTCACCACAGGGTATCTTTTTAAAAAAAAAACATTGAATTTTAAAACATGTATTATTTGTAGCTAAAAGTAGATGAGATTTATCTAATAGCTGCACAGAATATGGTGATGAAACATGTAGCATGTCAGAAGTCAGAAGTGAAGCAGACGGACAGTGCGTCTACTGATAAAAGTAAATGTAATTGGAATTTTGATGAAAGGAGCATTCGATTTTTAGAGAGTATAGAAGCATTATTATCTAATGTTAGTGATATAAATCTGGTTCTCGCTTGTTCATCTTGGTTGGTGAAACACCTTCCTATGGGTAAGTATATATTAATTTGCCTGGATAATATGTATTTCTTATTTTAATAATTGTATAAAAGTTTAAACAGCTCTAGCTCTCAGTCCGAAACTTTCGCTTGCAATTATGAACTGTATGATAAAATGGGATAAATTATCACTTAATTGAGTTTGTCAACTATTCTTAGCATGTTTCAGACCAATATTTAATTTTGAATATTTAACATTTCATTAATATTCGTAAAATTATTAACAGTAAATAATCTTCTAAATATTGAACGGAATTTAATCAACCTCTAGATAGGTATTCCTTATAGACATTCTAATTCAACAGTATTGTAGATTGCAAGTGATTTAGAATCACCTAAATGACCATCTGTTTCATGATAATTGTTTCATTGTATTGTTATAATTTACTTCATCTTTTGTTATATTAGGAGGTGAGAAGATTCTGGGATTAAAATGCTGCGTCAAATTTGCCGAAAAATCAAAACTTTTGTGTAAAGATGATGTAAGATTTCCTATTCTGATTATTGATATTTAATTTGACATCTAATCAAATTTTTCTCACTCAAATCTGTAGATACTGATTACATTAAATTTTATAATCCCTTCTATACTCTATTAATCACCTTCTCACTCTGATTTAATCAAAATTCATTTATGATACATGTACATACCAGTGATGGGATTTACTTAAAATAAAGGGATATAACTCTTATCACTATTTAAACAGGCAGTTTTTGACCAAACAACCTCCCCATCCCTTTTCCAATCAGCCTGAAAATAGACAACATATATATGGATATATATGTGTTGTGACTGATATCTTTAATACTGATAAGAAATCACTGCTAATTTCAGCATCAACAAAGAAAGAAAGCAGAACAGGCTTACATTAAGTTTTCTACAGTTCTCAAGAAACTTTCAACACAAAGAGTCTTGTTTTATCATAATATTACTGATCCAGAGATATTAAAGTTATCTACTCAACCATCAGAGTTGATAAATAAACTTTATGAGTTACCATGTGTTACAGCTAATACATTAGATGTCTCCATTGAAAAACATGGTGAGTATAGTTCAATCCTGGTGTTAGCTGCTGAGAAAGTTCCTTAGGATCTGCCAGACTAGTTGCTCCTTATCTGTGATTAAGGATGGAACCCTTTCATGGAAATGTGTCCAGTTGCATGACATTGGCAGCACCTAAAAGATCCCATAATAGCACACTGCATAGTATATGTCTGTCTTTTTTTAGGGTCATGGTGGTCAATTCGGACATTAAACCTGTTTCGTTTCCATTAAAAAACATGAGATCTGTCCTCATATTTATACAGGGCTATATTTTCACTCACATGGTTTTGTTTGATGCCTAGACCAGGTATTATGTTAAGGGTCTTTATATAGACTTTTTATCACTGTATTTTGGTTTACTTTAGGGTAGTGCATGTGTTGCTGCACACAGTACAGGTTAGAGTGATATTAAAGGGACTGTCCCGAATAGAACAGAGCCTCAAAAATAAAAGTCCGAGTATGTATGAAATTTAAACGCCAAAATATAGAAGACTGGTGTATAAACTCGGACGCAAAATTTCAGCTCAAAATATTGAGTCGTTTGGACGTGAGCGTTAAAACAGCTTATCCGGACACGTAACCCTTTTAAGATTTCGGGTCAATTCTTTCGTTGGGTGACCCGATAATCGATTTCCGTTCCTTTAGAGGTCTACATGGTGAATGGTACATGTGCTGTACTGGATAACAAAAGATAAATTTCACTGACACATTATTTTTATAATATAAAACTCTGCTTTTATCAAATCACTGCATAATACAGTTGGGGACACCGGACTCAATTTCAAGATGAAGAATGCGGGTTTAAAGTGCACATAAGACGACAAATTGAAACTCATCGTAGTGATGGACAGTGGTTATTATATGCACATTACGGAAAGTTAACATCAATCTGATTAAAAATAAATCAGCTATCTTCACTCAAAGTCGCAAATATAGACCTCCCGTAAAAACGACTTGGCCAATTATCGAAAACACTCTTAATCCCCTCAGTCCCTAGTGACGTCACAGTGTACAAATGCATATTCGGAATGTTTATTCCTTAATTACCTATATACAGTCGGTGTGTGTATTCATTAACGCTTGACCGATTCCTTAATCCTTGACTACGGAATAATTTGTTTTACTAATTGCCATTCAAAGAATAAAGAATAAATTTGTTTCGTAATTTAGAATTTGTTTTATAAAGCCGGTTGCTGTAGCCATATTCCCCACGTCTTTTTAATCAGAATAAGCACACCGTAAACCAAAAATGTAGCTTACATGGGACCGGTTATCGTCCAGATTTTACGAAAAAAGGAAATAAACTTACCTTACCACCCAGAATCTAATACACGTATCCAGTTAATAGATTGCCGTCTAGAATATGTTAAATGCCGCTAAGATTTATCAAAAACCGCCCAGTTTGTGTGCTACCGTGTAGATTAAAAAACATCGTTTTGTTATCGGTCGTCTACTTCACGACCGTTCAGTTTCTCAGGGTGATTTTAAAAATGAACACTACCATTTAGATTTGAAGGAGTTTATTTTTAGACAAGACATTTATTTCCCCGGACGTTGTGGAGAAATGAACAGTGTTTAAAAGATTTTACGTCAAATTACCACTTGGTCATCGTTTTATTCTTTCTGTTATTCATATCCCATTACCTCGTGCACCAACAACGATAATTAATTTTTCATTGGGTAGGACCATCTAAACGCGGAAAAATTTACAGTAGCTATTGGCTAACAGCATGTAGAAAAGGCGGGGAAATATCACACGGGTTACGTATGACTGAAATGAAAGATGAAAGCGAGGATTTCCCTTTCATGTCACGTGATTCCGATAAGAATTGAGAGAAATAATTTAGTAATTTGCATTGTTATGCTAGGCTACTTTAAAAATTAGACATAATTCGTATCAACAAATAATAACTTATAAACTTATAATATAGAACATAGTTTATTAATATTACTATAATCTCTACTTCATTCATTAATGATACGGCATTACACGAAGTTCATAATAAATGGAGTATATTTGTGATTGCGTAGGAACCGTGACCCAAATTTATTACTTCAAAAAGACGTTCTCCGACCACGCGTTTAACGACTAATAAAGACAAATATCTACGTAGATCATGATGCAATTCGAGACAGTTTAATGTGTAATATTTTTATATCCACCATCATCGGGCTCTCTGATTGGTCAATCTCTTTACGGTGATTGACAGGTCGGAACAATGATATTAACAGATCAAAGAATAAATTTGCACGTAGCCACAAATACTAGGTCAGTATTAAAGCAAAGCATGCAGTGTCCACCTTACAACATATTTCATTGATTTATGATTTATTTTATAATATATTACACAGTGTAGACCACAATGTGTTACGATTCGCATTTTGGTATTCTAAATTGATTCTTATACGGAATTCTTAAATTTGGAACCTTTTAGTTCCATTTCGTGTACGGAAATTACATCAACCATTAGTTTTTAAATTATTTATGATGCCGAAATAATATCAATCTAATTTGTCTTATCTAAAAGGGCTCCGGTGCAATTTAACTAATTACTGGGTAAATAAAGTATGTATCCACTTGTCGCTATATTATTTTAATTATAGTGCCATAATAATATCAATCTAATTTGTCTTATCTAAAAGTGACCTCGGCGCTATTTATAGTTGATTATTTAATTATTAGGCGTTCAGTCCGAGATGTACTTTGGCGAGTGATTTAGATGGCAATATGTAGCCTACTTGTAAAATAAACCATGTCTGTCATCATAAACTAATCTTATCACAAACATTTATCCATCGAATAATTTATATTCGGATTTCATATCAAGTCAATTAAATATTGTCTAAATATATTTTATTACAAAAAACATCGGTGAACTGATCTAATATCTAAAATCATATCGGCAATTAAATAACAATACGATTATACAGCGAGGAACTAATCTCGTTTGTTACCGGTAATCACCAAAAATCAACGAGTAAAACTTATTTATTCCATTTAAATTTTAAATTGTGTACGATTCAAGTATTAGTTGTGGACGACTTAACCAATCAGTTGTTGTGTACGACTCTATTCAAGTATTAATTGTTTTGGACGACACCACCAATGCCTTGTGGACGACTTCACTGTGGACGACTTCGCTTGTAGACGACTTGACTGGCACCCGGCCGGTATATGTTGCTGTCAATATCTGATATCGGTAAAACTTAATCTACACGGTAACACAAACTTGGCGGTTTTTAATGAATGCTGGCGGCATTTAACACACTCTAGACGGCAATCTATTGACTGGACAAATGTATTAGATTCTGGATGGTAAAGGTAGTATCTTTGCTTTTTTCGTAATATCTGGACGATACCCGGTCCCTCATAGTGATAATTACGAGCTAATGATTACCGACAATACACACTTTTAACTGGTGGTGTTGTGTATACAGTGATATATTATACAGGCAGTGATATATTGGATAGATAATGTGTATACTATGTGTAGCGTCTGTGACGTCATCAGCCAATCAACCGGATTAAGGTCGTTTATGAAAATTTGAAAACCGTTTTTGGCTGTCCCATACTAAAACGTAAATAGCTCAGTTAATTTTAATGTATTGAGTTAGTTTCTCGGCCCTACGGTAGGGGATTTTAATGGATTTTAACACAAAATTAAAGAGTTTTATTCTCAAAGACATTATCGGGATTGACCCTTTAAGATGGGGTGGGGTTCATTATAGGATTTATATTTTAGCAATTATTATTCATAAATATTTCTTTCATTTTCCAGATGTTAATGCTATGGTAAAAGAAATCGTAGAAATTCATGGATTAAATCTAAGAAATATTTGTATGTCATTAATAGAAAAATGGTTGCCATCATCTGCTTCAAAACAAAATGAAGATGCAGTAAGTATACAAGTGTTATGAATCATAGAAGGGTGTTCAAAGAACTTTCATGACATGTGTACCATGTAAGTTATCAGGAACTATTCATGCGGTGTGAATAGAATTGATTATTCTGTCTGTGGCTATCAAGTTTAATAGATTTAGTAATTCTGTTCACCGATTATGGACTCATGGTGAATAGAATTTTGTACATGGCCCACTTTAGAACCAGACTTGAAAAATACAAAAGCACTTCTAAATGGAAATCAAAATAAAAGTTATGAAGAAAACATTGATCTCTTCTGAGTTGTTTTAAATTTTTTAAATTAACCAAGCGTTTTAAACGATCATGATATACTTGTATCTCAGTCAATTTACATGTACAAGAATATAGCATTACTATTGTAACAAAACAATTATCAATGTGTATATATTATAATGAGCCTTTAAACATGTTATATTTTAAACTGAGATCTTTAAAGTTGGAACAAAAAAATGATATGATTATGTTACAAAACAATTATCAATGTGTATATATTATAATGAGCCTTTAAACATGTTATATTTTAAACTGAGATCTTTAAAGTTGGAACAAAAAAATGATATGATTATGTTACACTTCATTTCATCTTCCTTGCTTCCTGGTCTCTAGGTGATATTAAACAATTAAACCCTGGGTCTAAACTATCACCACCATTTAGTTATATTTATGGATGTTGGATGGCTGAATTATTAGCATATGTGCATGCTGTATCATAAAGCCTGTCATTGAGTCAACTGGCGTGGTTTCAAATCCCCAGTTGTGCTTGGCAAGGAGTAGGGTTGCCTGTCCAACCTCGTAGGTTTTCTCCAGTACTCCGGTTTCCTCCCACTGTTAAAGACCCCTACGTGCAAGCGAATTATTGAAATAAAATGAAACCATGTTAGTCCCGAAATGACCTACTTTGGGTCGAGTGGACCATTTCTCTCTCTATAATTATCATTCACAAGAGAGGTTATTTAATTATTGAACACACCATTTGAGGTTACGTAACTAACAATTAATTTATCAATTATCTTTTAGACTTGTACATTTAGTTTTAACAGTTTTAAACTGTCTGATCAACCGGTTGAAATGGATGATGATGATGCAAATTTAAAACGGTAATATTTTATTTATATGATTTAAAATTCTCCCAAACGGACAGTACCCACATTAAATGTCACTCTCAGATATAAATTATGTTTTTATACGCCCACATCAAATTGTAGTCGTATATATTGCTGTCCTTCTGTTGTCCACAATTTCTTGTAAACACTCTACAGACTACATTTATCATCTGATTGTTTTAAAGGACCTAAGACCGTAACTCAAAATCCTCCAAAATCTTCGACATCGAAAACACGAATTATTGGTCAATTTAAATCAACATTGATGATGTAAACTTACCAGGAAAAGATGAGCTTCTGATATCCGATATTTAAGATAAAATAATTTTTCTAACATTGGTACACGAATCGTGTACCATATTGCGCTCCGGTCCTAGTTTTATTGAGAGACTCGAGGGACGAGGCTAGACACATTGCACTGTATCACACTGCATATGTGGACTGGAATAACCAGGCGCTAAAAAAAATGCACTGGGTTGAGACTGAATGGCTTGTTTCGCCGAACATAACTGATTTGAAATTGGAGTAAAACGCAAAGCATTTAATGTAAATCAGTTTATATACATTCATATTACAGTATTATATGAGTTTCGACCCACTTTTGTCAATTTCTGGATCCCAAATGTTAGCGATTTAGCTCCTTTAAAATTGAGATGAAGAAACCTCATTAAATTCAATAATTTCTGTTAATTTCTTCTAGAGTTATAACCCTTGTTTCATTTTGTTAAACCTTATAAATGCTCTGAAGACAAATCAGATCTGTATGAAATCGTCTTGGAAATTTCCCCATTTTACCTACAAAATATTCATTAGAAAAATGGAAAAAAATGTATAACTAGTAAAATATATTTTTGCTTTATTTTATAGAGTGATGTATATATTACAAAAGGATGCTGTTAAAGAAAATGCCCTTTATTTATATAATTTTGCTGAGAGTGTAAGTATAATACATCTCAACTCTTTATATACTTCTTTTTCCAAACAGTCAGGTAGCCACAGTGGCTCAGTGAGTAAGACCTTGGCGTCACTAACCTGGCTATCCACTGTTGGTCAAGAATGTTCATCAGAATTTCCTGCAGAGTTCCTTCTTGTCAGAGATGCACTGCAGAGGGATTGGCAAGGGATAACGTCACAACGTGTAGTCGTTTGTATGGGATGAAAAACTGAGGTCCTGTGTACACAGTGAATTATATTATGTGGAGTTAAAGCCATTGAATATATTAAACAAAATTTAGGTCTGTAATTGTATAAAATTGACTTATCAGTAGGCCAAGGAAAACTACTAGGTCAGGTAACTGACATGAATTGAATGTGACACACTAGGTCAGGTAACTGTCATGAATTGAATGTGACACACTAGGTCAGGTAACTGACATGAATTGAATGTGACACAAGTAGATTGAGTAAAACCTCCAGTTGAACCACTAGTAAAAATCAAATGAAATATCAGCTGATCAGTTGAATAAAATCTCTAGATAGTAGACCAAATGAAACCTCTGGATTAAAAGAAAATTTTGATTGTTATAACCATAATACCATTGCATCAAACTATAATACCATTGCCAATTGCTCCTATTATGTACGTTTAAATTCCAATTGCTGTTAAAGTAAAGATAAAAAACGTTCCAGATTAAGAATAGGAATTCAACTGAAATGTGACGAGATGTGGGGAGATGAATGAAATTTCAGTTGAACGACGGAGGTGACATTCAATTAAATCCAGTTTTCATTGAATGATGTTAGTGGGAAACATATCTTTTAAAAGGAAATTATATAATTATCAAAATGAATTTTGCAAGGAAATTGCAGTGAGAAACAATTACTTTATATTGTTTAAAAGATTTTTCTCCGTAAGTTCATTAATTTATATTCGCTTTTATTCAGAATAATTCCACTATCACCAATCTTTGTAAGGCTCGAGCTTTACTGTGTTTGCTGAGAATAGTGGATGAAAGAACAATAAAAGATACATGGTCAGTTTCAATACAAGATGTAAGGTAAGAAGAACTTTATTACTCAGCACAATTTCGACAATCACAGTTTTCTTGTATTGTTAGATTTCACACTTTCGGTATTGTTTTATTATTTGTATATTGTCTCCTGCCTTTCAAAGAAGGCAGGGATTTCTAAAATGGGTTTTTCTGTTTGCTTGTCTAAAAGTTTTTGATGCGTAACCAAGGTTTCAACAAAAGGAAGTGACAGACACAAAAGGAAAACATGAGTTATCCTTTTATGTAACAGATAGAAGTGATGAGTGATACGGACGAATTTCTGCTCACTAACAATTCCAAGACCAGAGTTAGGGTTACGGAAAATTAGTTTTAGGTGTTTATTAGCAGCTTATTAGGCATTGATTCATATGAATACATTTTGTTAGATTCTATGAAATATTGTGTAATGGCAAATGGGTTGCCAGGTAAGACCATGTGGCAATTTGTACAATGGAAAATAGTTACAGATAAATATTATTCTGTTATGGAGTGTTATGTACTATTAGGACATATATGACTAGTTTCTAGTGGTAGTCAATAAGCTTATATTTTGGAATTTTGAATATTTTTCGCCATATCTTGATGGCCAATTTGGCTTTTTCCTGGTTGGCGTTTGGAAATTTGTTGAGGACATGTCCTGAATATACAGACAAAGTAGCAGCCATCAGGCATACACAGTGTGTATCAAAGACTTTGTCAAAAGGTTGGAATTCAAGTGATATTCAGCATTAAATTTTTTATATCATATGAGCTTTTTACGATTACAGACATAAGTTGAGAATATTTTTCGCCATATCTTGATGGCCAATTTGGCTTTTTCCTGGTTGGCGTTTGGAAATTTGTTGAGGACATGTCCTCAATATACAGACAAAGTAGCAGCCATCAGGCATACACAGTGTGTATCAAAGACTTTGTCAAAAGGTTGGAATTCAAGTGATATTCAGCATTAAATTTTTTATATCATATGAGCTTTTTACGATTACAGACATAAGTTGAGAATTCGAAGTTACTTGGTAGATTTAAGTGAACTTCATATTCAGCACTCTGCATCTACATTTGAAGAATGTAATAAAGAAGGTTTAGTAAGAGGAATCTGGAAAAATCATAATCATCAGAAAACTGTACGCATTTTCGTTTAATTATTCTATACACCCCTATCTGTCCGTTAATCATTTTAATCCAGTTAAATCCATTTAGCTTCTTATTAATGTAATTAAATCCAAACCATGAGATTAAATGTACTGATCTATAAGTAAGTAAGTAATTTTTATTGCTCAAAGTTACATAACTTATAGCAAATAATAAATAAATCATTCAATTTCATCATCTTGAAATTGATTACATGTGTTTGAATTTTAACCCTTTCGCTGCGGGGCTCAAAATGGGTAAATTAATGAACTGTGCTAAGTTCAAAATGGCTGTTTTAATTAGAAATGCATCTATATGTTCAGGGCCAAATATTAACAAGAAGAAATGGTTTTAGATCTTTTATGTAACAGAAAAGGTTATTCCATTTGATTAATTCTTTCTGTTCACCAAATTTAGAAGTTCATATCATTATGCTAATTTATGCAAATTAGCTAATTAATATGCAAAAACGACGAAATTTGTCATTTTTCCTGAAATAGAGGTTAAATAATAAAAAATATAAAACTTGCTATAGCATAACAATATTCTACAATGCCCTGTCTACAATTCAATGGGTGTTTTGTGGTTTTCAAGTAACTAAATATCAAAATAACCCCTAAGAAGGAAAACAAACAATTCCCAGAAATCCAACGAATTTAGAACAAATGTCTTTAATTGTAACTGGAACTCTAAAATGTAACTATATTATTTTACTGAATAGAACTAACTTATTTACACAACACAGTTATTTCATTTTGTCTTCTTGTTCTATATAATCCATTTTGTACTTGAAGACTGTCTTTGCCTATTTTGAGTAGGGGGCGGGGCATCATTTTCGAAATCAGAAACATTATTTCACTGGATCTATGCTCGACATGATCCTTGTCTAAGTCAATATTAGACTCGGAATGTTTGTCCTGTAAATGAATGTCACACGAATCACCCGAATTATCTTCTGAGTCGATAAACTCCGCTTCAGAATCACTGTTAGCGAATATGTCTTGCAGCACCGACTCCGCTGTTCTATCCACGCGTTTGTACAAAAGTTCAGATCCTCAAAACTCCAATTTTTTTTAAAGGAAACATCATTTGTTTACATTATATAATTGAAGCGGAAGCATCTATCTGACACACAGTGCCGCCTATAAACAGGGGGAGGTAATACACTTCACTCTTTCGGCCAGCTTTCATTGATAGTACAAAGTCGCAAAAATGCGACGTGCCGCATGGAATGGAAAATAACGTCTGTCGCATTTTTGCGACTTGTCGCAGCGAAAGGGTTAAGAGAAGATATAATTAGGGTAGTGTCATAAATATATCAAATTTATAGTTTACAGGATAATATCTTTATTTCTTGTAGGGTATTCTATTGGTATGTGCCTTATGTTTAGATTATAACATCAATAGTCCACAATTATGGGATGGTATTCTCAAACAACTTTTTTTACTCAGTAATGTAAGTAAACAAAATTACATCTAATAGTAGGATATTTTAAAATGATTTGAAATGTACATGTAGTAATTGTAGTTAGTAAAGGTAGATTTATGTATGATATCAGTGAGCATATTTCTTTTTCAGTTAAAGAATTTAGAATATGTTTTGGTGCGACTTTCAGCTGTCGGTAATGTTTGGTCTTTACCTTATTATACAAAAGCCTGGCAACACTTGTTATCTTCTTCACTCTCTCAAGGTAAATAATATATTTCACACATACATATATATTACATACAATTCTAATTGAATAAATTTGAGATACCTGCAGTAATGTTGTATTTTGATATCCATTTATGGGGTTTCAACAGGTTTGAAATAGCAGCCTGTCACTGTATCAATCTTCAGTATTTTTGTGTAATATAATCTGATTTTGAATTGTTTTCAAAAGTGGTATGAAACTTTCTGCCCAATCCGTATATCACTTGCGAGTCTAACCCCGGTCCCATAAAAGCTTCGATTGAAGCCTGTGTGGACGATATCCGTCATTGGATGCGAGTTAATTTGCTCGCATTGAATGACTCAAAGACGGAAATTGTCTGGTTCTCGTCTAAACACAAAAGGAGTTTGACTATCGCAAGTGATATACGGATTGGGCAGTCTTTTGTCTCCCCCTCTCAGAAAGTCCGTGATCTAGGTGTTATGCTGGATTCTAGCGGTTCTATGTCAGCTCAAATAGCCAGTGTGTGTAGTGCGGCGTCTCATGCTATATGGAGAATAGGGAAAATAAGGCGTTTTTTTGATCAGAGCAACACTGAGAAATTAATCCACGCATTTGTTTCGTCTAGGTTAGATTACTGTAACAGTCTGCTTTTCGGCCTTAGTAATTATCAAATAAAGAAACTACAGCTCATTCAGAATACTGCTGCTCGACTGGTTACGCGGATCAGGCGACAGGACAGGTGTCATATGGCACCTGTCCTGTCGCCTGATCCGCGTAACCAGTCGAGCAGCAGTATTCTACTGCCTCTCCATTGGCTGCCAGTTGAGCAGAGAATCTCCTTCAAAATTTTATGTATCACTTTCAAAGCTATACACTGCGCAACGGCACCGTACTACCTCACTGAGCTGATCACCGTTAGGGTGCCAGCACGCCATCTACGAGGCCAAAATGCTATACAGTTAGTTCGGTCGAGTATGAAAACAAAGAAATCCTATGGAGATAGATCTTTCCATGTTTCTGCACCATTTTTATGGAATACGTTACCAGAAAATATTCGTGCCATCTCTGATTTTCCTGCTTTCAAATCAGCGATTAAGACACATCTTTTCAGACTAGCATATACTTTGTAATTTTAATCTATAACTTCAATTTGTAAGTTTAATCTGTAATTTGTAATTCTATTCCGTAATTTCAAGTAGTAATCTCTATTATAATTGACTGGAACATTTTTATTTTTTATTATCTTGTATTTTATTTTTGTATAGTAGTTGTAATTATTGTTAATTGCTGTTCAGCACTTTGAGATAATTGTATGGAAAGCGCACTACAAATAAAATGTATTATTATTATTATTATAATGCAGGAAAGTAGGATGTTAAACCCCATTTCATTTCAGTTAAAACTCCAGTTGATTGAGTTGAAATGAGTTATTTCCCTTTATTGTTTAGGCTTTGATCCCAGATTAGAAATGAAATGAAATGGGGTTAAATGTCCTACTGTTATGCACCTAACATGGGGTAATGGAAGACGGACACAAGCCATACAATGTGCTATTAGGGAAATTTTGCCTGGGCAGCATCGCTACGCTACGGCCTACTCTTATATCAAATTCCAACTGCGCCCAAGGGACCTTTTACGTACACACCAATGTGTACAAGTGACCTCGGTTTTTCGTACCATCCGAACGACAAGACAGCTGTCCTTGTCAGGCCCTTCACCAAGATAAGAAGGATAATGATCAGATAGAGAGAAATTTAAAATGGCTGTTTAATCTTAGCTGCATGCTTACAATATTATTTAAAAGGAAAACAACCCTGACCATCCTAAAGTGGATACACACCCAATATCACAGTCACCACAGACTACATGATAATCTCTTGAATTTGTTTTCTATAAAACTTTATTGACAGTTATGTTTCAATTCTTTGAACAGTTTCAGCTCCACTTGATGACAGTCAAATAGAAGAATGTCTTCATTATTTCAACCTACTTTACCAGTAAGTTTTTGTACCCCCACATTTAACAGCTTTTGTTGTATTTTTCTTAATTTCTGAAGCATTGCAAACACAAGTTTCAGAGTTATCTCCCTTTTTATGATTGATCACAGGGATTGTTCATTAGGTTGTAACGCAGAACCTGATAAAATTTCAAATTTTAGAATCATAAGTCGGCAACAAATTTTCCTGGTTAATATATCCATCCATATTTTTACTTTTAAAGTTTATTAAAGAGTTCATATTAGATGCTTGAAAACTTACTCTGTGGGATTGGTGTCATTGATTTAGATTTAACACAGATAACTTTGCTAGTGGCGGGATAATTTGAAAGTCTGACAAACTCTCATTAAAATGTGAGCTAGAAGTATGCAGCAGTGGTTCCCATTTTTTGTCTACTAGCTGACCCCTTTTCCAGTTTTCAAGGACGCCAACATCCATATTTGCTCTGTTGAGATTTCCCATATTATGGCACATGCCACAACTTTTCACATTAATCTTTGATAAACCCTAACAGCTTCCTGTTGATGTGGCTCAGATTTCAGCTAATGAAATTCATTGTCTGAATACAACAATTTTATACTGAATTTTACAGGGCTATTTCATTTTCCTGGAGAACCACTTTGACTACATGGACACTTATCTATAAAAAAAACACCTGAAATAAACATGTAGTTTAGATGTTGGGGGGGGGGGGGCTTACTGTAGCCATGAAGTAGGGGTAATATAATTTACTGATAATATTTAGATGTCCAGATTCTTTACTAATATTATTTTAATTTCTAGATGTCCAGTTACATGTAATTTAAACTTACAACAGCTAGCCCAACAATATGAAAATCTAGATCTAGATATCTGTGCTGCTGCCTGTTTACTGATGTCACCTGATTCTGATAGAGATTGTGTTAAGGTAAGTTAAAAGCTAACTGTTTTGGAAAGATAAATGGAAGGTTTACTAATTAGGTATCCAAATTTTGAAAAGATATTTACTAATTCTGTTGATGACTGAGAAATTTCCTCATCTGTACACATTGTTGTGAATGTAAAAAAGTCATAACAGTTGAAATGCAAAAAAAAAGTGAGCTGTAGAGCCGCTGTCTCAGCAAAATTTCTCTTATAACACTCGATCAGTAGCCGGGTTGGTGTATAAAAGTGAGACGTTCAACCCCATTTCTTTTAATAATTTTAACAGAAATATTATTTACTCTAGGGGATTTATTTATTGTGATTTAAGCATTGGAAGAGCCTGAATGATTGTTTTTTGTTATTTTTATTTTTATATTATTATTATTATAGAATGTATTAAAAGGTAGTAATAGAGATTATTTGGAGAAAATAGAGACATTAACTAAACTAGGAATGACTAGTATAGCAGTTACACTGGTTAGTAACAAATATTTTCTTTTTAATTAAAAACAACCTACTCATCATCATAACATACTCTTATTAATTGAACTGATGCTGAATTAGATCTTGAGAAGAAACGTAATGCCCATTAGAACTGTAGATTATAGATCGTCTTTGAATTTAACACATATTTTGTACAAACTTAGTGCCTTTTTCATTGAATATATTTTAATTTCCGGCAAACCTACGTCCAGAAAAATGGATACCATGCTTTGTTGACGAACAATGACAGTTTTATTACTCGCTGAAATTAATGAGGATTAATGACGGAAATACAATTAATCTTACTAAAAGACTCTTGTAAATTAATGAGTCTGCTCAGAAACAAATTAGGGAAAATAAATGTTCTAAAAATGACAATCATTTTCCGTTATACTCAATATTTTGATTTCAAATTTTAAGGTTGTTTCCTCACATTTTGGTATTAAATTAACATATTTTTTAACTCACTTTTATATACAGTGTTCTGTGACTGTCCCTTTAAGATTATTGTTTCAACTATATTAATATACATAATGTCACAAGGAACATTTTCATTTTCTTTGTTTCAATATGGATGCAACCTTAATGTTTATTTTTTACATAACTGTTTGTTTTGTCTAGGTTCGTGACGCTGTTTTTTCAATGATATTAGAAGATGATGACTATGTTGCTGTTATTGATTCTCCTTTAGAAAAATCTTTTTTTGTTTATGTCATCAAAAATGATCAAATCAATGGTTTGCTTGAATTTGCCCTTAGCAACGAAAGGTAAAAAATTACTCTTATTATATACTTTTAATAGATTTTATGTTGCTTTTTTTTAAAGCCACTGATCTTCATTTCCATTTTTTGATTTAAGTTGTGTCAAATAAGCAATAACCGTCTTCTAATTCCGAAATCATTTTTTACGCCCTTATGGGAATATGGTGGTATATTGCCATCACCCCTGTCGTTTACATTAGTGAGATAAAGAAGCCTATTTAAAGAGTCAATCCCGATAATATTTTGAGGAATAAAACTGCTTAATTTTGTGTTAAAATCCCTTAAAATCCTCTACCTCAGTGCCGAGCAACTAACTCAATATATGTGATACGTTTTCAATGAACATAAACCCGCCAATGTTCATCTGGAAATGGAGTCCGGTGTCCTAAGCTGCATTATGCAGTGTCTGGATAAAACGAGACTTTATTTTATAAAAATAATGTGTAGGTGGAAGTTTACCCATTGTTAAAAGTACAGCACATGGGTCACTAACTGTATAGACTTCTATAGGAACGGGGTCGATTATCAGGTCACCCAACAACAAAAATATCCTGAAATCTTAAAAGGGTTAGGTGTGCGGATAAGCAGTTTTGACGTTCACGTCCAAACGTCACAATATTTTGAACTGAAATTTTGAGACAAGGTAAATACACTGCTCCTCTATATTTTGGCGTTTAAATTTCATACTTACACAGATTTTTATTTTTAAGACCCTGCTCAAATCAGGATAGTCCCTTTAATTCAATCATTTCTGTCAATATCTTCTGGAGTTATGGTCCCTGTTTCACTTTGTTTCACCTTGCGTGAATGCTCGAATGACAAAAGTTATCATCCGATCTGTATGAAATTTATATGCATTATTTAAATTAGTGAAAAAAAGAAGCCTATTGAATTTCAACAATTTCTGTTACCCTTGTAAACCCTTAAACGATGAAAACTATAATCTAATCTGTTTGAAATTGTCTTGTAAAAACCCCTATTACCTACAAAAGAATAGATGTGTAACTGCTGGGCAATTTAGGTGCTGTGGGCGTATGTTTTGTAGCCTGGTAACCTATCTTTTGGATTACTTATTTTTCCTTTTAAATGAAACAAAACAATATTTTGTCTCTTGATAAATAAATGGCTGCTGTAATCTTGAAATTTTTGAATTGACTTTATTTATAGATTAAAGGAAGCCAAGGCACTGTTTCAACTGTATATCAACTCTAATAATAAAATGATGGATGATGTGATGAACTATATGGCTACAAACGGTGCCAACTCAGAAATAGAGGTAAGTAGTTAGAGATAAATGAAGAGAAATAGAAACAATAAGCTTTTGCTTATCCACGCAAAACGTCTGTATTTTACAAGTGATGAACAGAGAACAAGCTAATAAAAAAAGCAAATTTGTACAATTAGGGGCCATACTATCATATATTCTATATTTCATCAAAATCAGATGAAAATTGTGACCTGTTACTAGTAGGGGGAAGTGCTAATAGTCGATTCCTTTGGTACTGTGCGGGGAGGTATAAAAATTAATGATAATAAAAAAAATTGGACCGGACTCCCCTACCCCACAAGTACATACTCCCTGAATATGGGGTACCCCTAAATTAGCCAAGATATCAGATTTTCTGTCACCAACAAGTTTGTTCACAATGCCATTCATAGGTACATATGTAGGTTTCTGTGGTCTGTCAGTCTGAATATGAGATTGAAAATGACCCATGATATAAGAATGGTGATTGCAAGTCCTTGGTTAGAGCTTGAAAAGGGAAGTATTCCAAATATGTTTAATTACAGTGTTGGTAATGATTTTGTGTTATTTATTAAAGGCTTATTTAAAAATGCAAGACATCACAGTACCGGGAATTTGACAAACTGTAATGGACAGCTGACAGATGTAGGCATACATACTGAAGAATTGAAGTTTGTATGATAAATATATATTAAAATCATATTTTGAATATTTACTCATATATTTAACAAACATTTCTATTTTTCCATCACTTTCATGCATAGTAATTTCTCTCTTAAATGGAACCCAATTAATTTAAAAGAATTTGAACTCCATTCCTTTATTTGTCCATAATTTTCTTATGCAAGATATATATATACATGTATATTGGTTATATTTAGATAAATTATTTGTGTATATAAATAGATGTATATTTATTATATAATTAGATAGTGCTATTAGTCTAAAGCTTGTGGAACAATGTTCTTATTCTCAATAAATATTGTTATAGCATTATATAATGTCGTTGTATGTAAAGTTTGAAAGTTCATTAAAGCCTTTTGATATGATGATATTGCATTTCGATATAAAAAGACAAATAAAAAATCTGATTTCTTCTGGGTTTTTTTCTTCAATTATGTTCCTTAATTGTATGGTGAGGTATAGATTGTGATGCAATCAATCTAAGGTATGATTGGTGCTCTATATATAGAGAGAGAACGTTACTTTAAGTGCTTCTTAGTGCCAAGTTGTCCTGATATCAAGCAAAATACGGTATTCAACAATTATTCCCTCAATTTATACCTTGTTAATCTATGAATAGAACATATATTTTTGATAAACAAGCAATTGGTTGGTTGTTATCAAATTTTATGAAATTATATAAATGTATGAATATTATCGATACATTAAAAAAAATCATAAAGGTAAAAGTGTTTAAAGATTTATTTATTTATTAATTATTCTTGTCAAAGATATTGAAAGAATAAGTAACATTTCTAATTAAAAATTAATAAATAAAATGTGAAGCAAAATGATGAATGGAAGATGTTTTATAATAAATTGTAGAAAATGAATCATAAACAAATTAATTTTAAAAGAACAATCCCACTTTTTGTTAATAATATACATTTACCTATATCTTTTAAAGATATAATCATTTCCTTTGAAAGCACAGCGGTTCCCAAACATTTCTTTTAGGTATAGTTGAATTAAAACAAGCAAAAATATTTTGGTGCCCTATACATAAAGTATAAAGATAGATAACAACAGAGTCCTACCATGATAAGCTTAAATCAAGTTTCGTGAACCACTGCCATAGAATGACAAAATAGTTGCATTGAGTGGAGTGCAGAGGTTTTATGAACCACTGCCATAGAGCGACAAAACAGTTGCATAAGTAGTTTGAAAATCAATACAAAGATGTGTCTTTGTGATTGATCTTTGCTGCATAGTTTTATTTGCTGGCATCACATGTCCACAAATAGGAATAGCCAAAAAAGTGTTGGATCTAATGTATGACTTAATAAATCTCAAAGTCATTGCTCTTTAGAGGGTTGGCTACTGTATTTTGTCAGATCAAATTGTTGAAATAATTTCAGTATTTTATTGATAATCATTTGAGTGGGACTGCTCTTTTAAAAGTGAATACATGGTTTTCAACATATGCATATAATTTAGTTGTAGTAGATAAGTTCATCCCACAAGAGAGAAACACAATATTTACTTCATGCATAGATGTTGACACACAAGATATATTAAAGTTTTGTTGTGAATATAGGTAATCAAAGTTAATAACATATCCACTTCTCATTGTTTATACTCCAAGTCAAAATGTAGCTTTCCACCAAGATCGGAAGTTTGAAATAGTTTACAAAATGTGTGCTTATTATACCTTGCTAAAACAGATGGAAACACATAACTAATACCATTTCTTTGTGGTATTTGTCTATATAACATATAATTCCCCCTCATGTAGGCCCTCTGTCCAGTCAGTATCCTGAATCAAAAATTTAACACAGTATATCACAGTTTCAATTCCCAAAGCACAATGACCATTAGCAGAAAATCTATCTATTCGTGCTGCCAGGACTTTATCACGTGTATCACATTAAACTTCTCCCCCCTATCACAGTACAGTTTCTCAGTTTATCAAGACCCTTTTCCACATTTGTACATGTATCTTTAATAACCAAAGATACTATAGTTCATTTTACATGCCCTACAGATTAACCCATCAAGCAGGAAATATTGACTTGGCTCCTTGTTAGTTGCAATACTATCATGGTCATCTTCCATTTAACTTTCACAATCGCCTGACGGTAAAACCTTGCTGCCAGATAGATTCACATGGCACACGGTGAAGATTCGAGTCTAAAGTATGTGGATAACTACTATACTAAATCTTTTATTATTTGTCCATTCCAAACAAATGTGCATAGGTATTGAAGGTCAGCGCTCATCAAGAAAATAAAGAGTTTTTGCAGCTTCATTTTAGAAAGAACAAAATAACTAATATCACATCACAGAACATGCTCCACTTTTCATATCATCACCAACATGCTTCAACATTGAGAGTTTTGTCAGATTTCCGTTAGCTATACTCTGTTTTCTGTTTGCCGATGAATGCCGGACTATCTTATCTTTAGAACGAAGTTTTTGTTTACCCATCGCTGAATAGTGGGGATAGTTAGGAATGTCATTTTCAGCACCCACCGAGTTAAAGGACCTGTACGATCCATCAGACGTTAATGGTAAACGAGAGCTGCTAGGTTGAGACATAGGGGTTCCGGGAATTTCTGGAAACAGTAAATGACTTTTGATGGAAGAAGGCGACCCAACCCCATTAGGATTGCCGGATTTAACAGATAACTGTGAGTCCGGTGATCCACTAAAACTTTGTCTGGAACCAGGAGAATCATGACTAGTGTTATGTGAATCTTGACTGTTCCGTGGAGATAAGTCTCGAGGTCCAATTCCCGAGTCTTGACTTGAGTCGCGAAGTATCAGTGAATCTTGGCTACATTTTCTCAAAAGATGGAGTTTGTCGAGAGTAATATTATTATTATTTGTATTCGAACGCAACAAATCAAATTTGGATTCCATATTATGTAATTCGGTTAAGGCGAGCTCCAGTTTCAGTTCTAAATTCTTTAACTTTTTATCTTTCACCTTTAGCACGTCTTCTTGATCTTTTAGCTGAAATTTTGATTAAACATAAATAAATATCAAGAGACATAAACAGAAACCGTAAATTTAGTTCTTGCAGATTAAGAAAGACCTTGAAGCAATTACTCATTGGGTTACCTGTTCTTGAAGTTTCTGTATAAGGATATCTTTTCCCACCATCCTGGATGTGGCAGATGCAAGTTCAGATCGGTATTTCTGTACGGTGCTCTCTAAAACATTCTGTTTGTCCATCATATTTCTTCTCAGCATCTCCCTGAAAAGACAATAAACACACATGACTGAGAACCGAAATATTTCAGATATCGTTCCCTTCGAGTTTGGATATGCCGAATGGAACTCCAAGACGATCGGTGACTGTAAATGCCCAAGGACTAGGTCTTTTGCCGAATGGAAATCCAAACGATTAGTGATTGTAAATTCCCAAGGACTTGGTCTTTTGGTTTGTAACTTCGGAACAAAGTGTACGTGATGAATAGAAGAAAAGGGGTATATGTTTTATATTGGGTTTATTACATAATACAGACTCATCCATGAGGAAACGTCCACCACTATAAAACATTTAACGGTTATGATTGTATTGTATGTTAATTATCATCTGGGTCTTGTATAAGATCGGATGTGTTGTAAACTCCGTTCTTTGAAGAAGCATGACGCAAGGATTATAACAAAACTCTGAAAATAATAATTGTGAACAGGAGGCTTATCCAGAAAGATGTCTTAATACAGTGTATAAAGTGGTCGGGGCTGGTGACATTTGCGGCGGTATTTTGAAACTTGGCAGACAGATTTTAAACATTAAATAACGTTACATGTGGTGGTGGTGGGGGGGGGGTGCTGTCACCACCGATAAAAAAATGTTTGCCCACCATTGACCTATATAATTCGCCATTGTCTACGATATCATTCTTGGTGGACGTAAAACTCCAGGAATGAACGAACGTTATCTCTCCGTGAAGCATTTTTATTCAAGTTGAAATAAAGGTCATGCCATATTATTGTTTAATGAACTTTTGGGCGCTAACTTATTCTCACTGCTCAAGGGGAAGGAGAGCACATCCTTTGCCTCCCTAATTCCGTACCTGGATGCGCTTCTTCCTTACAATGCTAATCAACACTTCCATGCAGTGAATGTTTTCCACAAAGAAAGCGAATCAATACATGTATATTCTACGCAGTAGTTCACACGACAGAGCGGACTATGGTGTCGACATTAAGAGAGCGATGGTGGATATAAAGCGGTGCATTGTGCTAAGAAATACTATAATTAACAACACATTTACACGAATAGAAACGACGTATTTATATAAAACTTTCTCTTTTGGGTCTTATGGACTCTTAACCATTTGGGATATATATTTATCATCGTATTCATTCTAGAAATCCATGAAATGTTTTCATCCTGAGCATTGCTTGTCATTAGTGACAGATTCATTAGATAAATTAAAGCTAGTCGCGAGGTGTGTTATTAGAAACAGGACTAGGGTGTGGTTTATCATCACGTCGATATTAAAAAATAACCTCGTTCATTAATCTCGTCGAGTCATTCAGTAACTATAAGTATAGATCATTGTTTAACTAAACGTTGGTTATTGTTAATGATTAGGGTTTTATTAACGAATACTCGGGAAGGTAATAGAATGTAATGGGTTTATTAAAAGGTATTACTTTTTTACACATACCGGGCTAATAAAACGGGTATACGCCATACACTCTCATTGCTACGAGAGAAGTCTTTCTCAGTTGCCAAGGTTCGTGAAAGTTTCTTCCGATTTTGTAACCTGATATCCAGTTGCCAAGGTTCGTGAAAGTTTCTTCCGATTTTATAACCTGATATCTTCTTCCGATTTTATAACTTGATATCCCCTTGCCAGTGATTCGGGACGTTCGTATGGTTTTTAAAACCGACCCCTTACACATTACCGCGTGCGTAAACTAACGCTTGGCAGCAACAATTCAAACAGCTTCTAGTCCTTCGGGTTGATCGGACAACCGTGGCGTGCACGTAAAATATCCCTGGCAGTCATGATTCGACTAAGAGTAGGTACATTTTCATTCAAAGCACACTCATGGCGCATGTCTCTCTTTATTAGGCTTAAACCCAATTTCATTTCAGGCCGCGATTATACGCGTGATCTGGCTGTTTTGTATTCTGGTTTTGTTTTGTATTTTTCGTTCAGTAAGTCATTTCGATTATACACATAAAAAAAGGGCCTTTTAAGTTGATTATATGGCATCGATTAGCTAACAGTTGTACCTCGTTGCTCAGTGATGTGATCAGGAGAAATAATTAAACATAATAAAAAAAGGAACAGCAAAAAATTAGAAATCGAAGCTTTGACAGGAATGCCAGAGAGTCTTTAAATATTGATATTAAGAACTAATAGCTAAGTTAAACGATTTAATCATTGCATAGGTGGGCGTTGACATCCGTAATACATGGTGGTCGATTTGAGTTTCATAGGAATGGTGGGGGTGCAATGTTTACAAAAAAAATATAACAAACATGCTATCTTGTGAAACTACGAGATTGAAATAGAAATGTGAGGGTCTAAATTATGACCTTACCATTCTGTAGTATGGTTACTTCTTGTATAACGCCTAAAATTAATAGCGCATGTTTATTTTCATTATTTATTTATATTCTCTGCAATATGCAATAACACACTAAATATGTTAAGATTTGATCTGAAGACGTCAATTAATGAAAATATATCGGATGCTATGTAGTAAATATTTTTTTCTCATGGAAACATTGTAAGCAATCTGAATTCACAAATATCGATCACAAATATCTCCATGTACAGCCAACATCACATGATACACTTGTGATCGAATTTCTGCTCTTAAAGATGCATTATGTAGGATTAAGATAAAAAAAAAAAGCTAGTCGTTCCTGCTATACTATTTCAAAATTAGACAAAGGAAAATTAATATTTTGAAAATTTCATTCAAATTATCTTATTCTTGGTGAAGTTATGACTGTTTAAAGATGCAGCTTAGATCGTTTATTATCGTAGCTATAGTACTTGACAACCAAGACTAAGCTACGATTATCCATTTTGTCGTTGGATTTTACATGTATATGTTTAAATAATAATTCATGTAAGATTTGACGCCAGGAAAAGACCTGCAATAGGCAGATTAAGCTCTTACATAATGTGTCGTTAATGATTCAATTATTTCCAGATCAATGTGTACAAAACTGGATCTCGGTTTTTTTTTGTGCCATCCGAATGACTGGGCAACACTTTAGATTTCAGCACGGCAGTTCCAAACAACAAGACTACCACGCCCGTTCACCTATGTTGAATTGGATGCTTACCAATTCTGTTTTGCTCTCTCCGATGCTGTTACGGTATCTATGCCATCCTTTTCCATCTGATCCTTAGTTTCTTCAATTTCATGTTTTAACTTATTCAATTCCTGTAAAATAACCCAAGATAGTATGTTGAATAAAAAAAGTGTTCTTCATGAAAAAAATAGCCGACGAATTAATTAAATTGAATTCTAAACAAAACAAGTACTTGAAAAGGAGTGTATTGGCCTGAATTAAAAAGAATGTCTATGATTCTAATTACCTCATCTAAAGTAACCAGTGCCACCTGTCGTCTATCACATAAAGTCTTTCTATGTCGTAACATTATTTCTACATCTTGAATCTGTAGGGGAGAAAAAGTTATATACAAAAGCTTGATCATTTATACTAGTATTCCATTCGGCCTTATTATACTACCCCAATCATACACAAGTTGTTGGGGGGGGGGGGGGGGGGCTAATACTTGGTTATCTTACTTAAAGATGCATTACCGGGTACAAACTTTGTGATTTGATAATATTTTTGGACTAAAAACATATTTAAAGTAACCAATCTATCAAAAGTTTGCTTCAATTCCCTTTCAAAACATTGTTTTTGCCGTAAATACCTGTAGCTACAAGTAAGCTGTTGTCTGCCAACTTTGCTTCATTTTGGGAGGGTACATTTTTCGGAATGTATCTATCTTTACTTACTGTACATTTACCATACTCATTGGGGCCTTGGTAAATTTCCTAATTATTTATGTCAACTTCTTTTTCTAACGCTTAATTGCAGAGTCATGTGTACGTTGACAACCCTCAATGTTCCCCCAAACCGCCTAGCCATTTAAGCAAAAAATAAAAACTGCTCCCTGACCTAATCTAGCAGACAATAAGCCAGCAAAACCTGTCGGGTTGACAGTTAGTGATTTTCTGACAATATTGTCCAGTGCTTGCCCCATGGGCGTTTTTCGCGAAATCCAGTATTTTTCTAGTAAAATTGGGTGTCTATACTTTCCATATATACCAAATTTGCCATACTTTTGTTGGAAATAACTACCCGATAAATACTTAGCTGGGAACTCATCTTTAAATATAGGCAATAAAATGACAGTGTACACTGTAAAAACTGGTAGTAATGGGGTTTAAGTTTAACGTCATACTATTCTGAAGCAACTGGGCAAATGGAGATGAAAAACTAGTAACAACACACATACATCTTGAGCACTCGTAAATATAGCAAATTGGGAAATGAACCATTAACCAAAATCACAAGGACGTGGTAGACATATTAACAATACACTTAAAGTTTTAATAAATAAAAAAACAGTATATTCTTTCTTAAACGTTAAAGCAACTTAAATGTATTCCATGTAAAAAAAACTCAATAGATATCCTTTTCTTTTCCGGGCACATTATCTAAGGACATAATTTATAATGAATTCTACATAACCTTATCAATAGGTACTGTGCACAGACGGTAACCGTAAAAGCACGATGCACACAAACCCAAAAAATAAAATCGTCCCTAAACAGTGAATCATTATCGGTAACTGATACCTCTTATACCAACCTCTTGTTCATAATCTTCGAGATATTTTTGTTTTTTCTCGATGTCTTCTTCACGGTTTAGCAAGTCTGCTTCTTTATCTAAAACTACCTGTTTATGTTTAAGATATTCCATACTCTGAGATAAACCTTGTAGTTCCGATTCTAATTCGGGTAATGTTTCATTTGTCGTTGATTGTCTATAGAAAAGAAATTAGTTTGACAAATTAAGATAATAATCATACTAAAATTTAAAAACAATTTAGAACCCGTATAAGTCGTGTTTATAAGATTCTAGTGACAGGAACTATACAAAAAAAATTTCAAACATCAAGCCACAAATGCATGTAATCCTCTTGGAATTCTGCTTTACCGTCAAGTGAGAACAACTGCGATGCTACTTTACATAAACTAACTAGCAGCATAATCGCCCGAGCTCTTTACACATAATATTGCCATCTTTTAAATGTTTTGAATTTTAAAAAGAATTCGTATGGAATCCGAAAAGTGTGAAAAGCAAAACTAAAAACCATGATAACAAGCAATCAATCACACTGGAAAATCCTCATAAATAATTGAATTTCGATAGGCTTTATCCTATAAAAGTAGTGAAACAATCCTCTAGCTTGTTATAAACTGCGTTTACAAGGACTGTGAACCGATTGACCGAAATGGTGACGACAATATACTTCCCAGGGGACATAAGATTATTTGGCGTAGGGGAGGGGGGCGTGAGATTTGAAAAAAAAAGCTGTTCCTTATTGCACCATGACTTATCCCTGAGAATCGTTTATAAAACGAAATTGTGAAGGACGACAGAGGCAGGTAGCCGATTTATCCTTCCACATAATATGGGCGTATCAATGTCTGACCCACATAGTGTTCACAAGACGTAGGCGAAAAAATATAACTGTGAACATTCATTGATTCCTTTAACAACCCTATGATTCACTTATTACTAGACCGCTACTCCGATAGTGACCTTCGAATCGGAATCTGTATTTTAATCTAGTGTACTGGTATAAGTAGGAGATGAAACACCTTGTGTTTTCAAATCAGATTGTGTTCATTGACATTCAACCTATCCTAAGACTATTACGAACCGAGACACGTAGCGTCCCGTGGTAATAATTGACAATCTCAGAATAGGCCATGCATGTCAACCGATTTTGTTCTTTTCGGGTTTTTATAATGAGACTTGATTCTCGTTAATACTGTTGAAATTGTATTGCTGCTGAGTTAAGTTTCAAGAATTGATACAATTTAGACTCCATTGCAACTATATTCACGACTAACCTCCTAATGTGTAGGCTACACCATTTTCAATGAATTCCAAATTTAATTCCACCAATATAATTTATGACATAAAAAGTAAAATTATAGAAACGGCTCCAATTGCCAAAAATGTATCTATTCGGGATTTTTTTGTTCATCTATTGGGGTAAATATTTCAAGTCTCTGCGAAACGCCTCAAGTATGTAGTGATCTAATATGTAGAAAGCCAGAAAGATAAATATAACCCACCTATCAGTAACTTGAGTTAGACTACGTCTTCTGTGTTTTTCAACCGCTTTTTTCTGTTTCTCTATCTGTAACATTAATTGCATATAAAACACCATTTATACAACTGTATATAACGCACATTTCATTGTAATAATTATTACAATTCCAACCCCTAATGCTATTCACCGATCGCTCTATGTATATATGATGTAATAATAACATCAAAATGGCTGTCTAAAATCTTCTTGGTAGACACTTTCAGATCAAAACCTTGTATCTCTGAAAATTACATTACGAGACAGAGTCCCATATCAGTCGTATATAAAAACTTCGTTGATAGTGTAATCAGCATATGGACTGTTCACCGTGTACAAAATACACGACAAATCGTGGTAACAGGTGTCCGGAAGAGTAATCTTACCCTGATCTCTTGCTTTCTAAAAAGGTCATCGGCTATGGTAGCCCCAAATCCTTATATAACAGTGCAAAAAACAAAAGGTTTTCACGAGATCAAAAAACGAAACCACATTCAAGAAATACGTCCAGCACTCATATTCTATCTTGTATTTGAAATCTATTACAACATGAACATTTCATTAAGACCATATAACCATGGAAATCTTAAATAATTATATAACGTATGACGTAACACTGTTAAGGCAATTACGTGATATCCGCGTCATTTATTATAGTCTGTAAGTCTTGAAGGAAATATTCCTGATAATGATTGATGGCTGCTATTATAGTCATATCAACATCGAATTTAGTGGCCATAATTTATATGGAGAAAATACACAGATAGATTTATAGATAGAACCATTAACATTTGTAAATACATGTGACCTAAGTCCTGGCCCTATCAATCATTTATATATTTATTAATGACTAAATTATTTTTATAAAGTAACAGGGCAGCGGGGGTGGGGGTGGCCATAAGGGAAAACTACAATCACTTTGTTTCGCACATTGATTTATGGTCTTTCGGTTACAGATTGCTAGAAGTGAAGTAGAATAAACCTAAGAGTTATATTTTACTATTTATTTATATCAAAGAAACATGCTATTATCAAGAACACTGACTCATGACAAGAGCTGCACTGTGCAGGTTGTCGCAAATTTCCGAGGTAAGATGTAGGGTAATAGAGTCTGCCGAAGGACACAAGGGTTTAATTCCGCATGTTGTACAACGTTGCCACAACTACATTATTTTCCAAACGATAAAAAAATGTATTCTTGGTTTCGCTTTGTAAGTAAAATATTTAAATTACTTTATTGGTATTATGCAATAGCTGAACCCGCCATCAATTCTTCTTTGGTTTGTCTTTGGGAGTGTGGGTCATCTTACATCTGATAATTGAACTATGTTGTGCCTTTAACAACAAACAGGTTACTCTTCTCGATAATCACGCCCCAGCTGTTACAAAGGTGGTGCTACTTCATCGTGGCTAAGGCATTCCAAGAACGCCGACGTCAAGAACGCAAAAGCGCTGTTCTCAATTAGAGGTTCACCGGCAAGTGTACAAGGAAGATAGATATAAGGTTTCAAGAACTATCAAGGAAGCTAAATCAAAGTAGGGTCTTGAAAAACTAATCAATGCTTCGCGAAAACATTCATTTATAAAATCCTTTTTAGGTAGAACCCCAGAAACCATATCAGAAACTATACTAAGCAAGCAACAAGATCAGTGCAACTATATCCAAAAAGACACTTGACCGCATGCCAACCAAACTTTTAAGAGAACATAATATAGGCATTCTTCTGTCGTTCATTGCAATTATTAACGTTAGTCTGAAACTATTTTGTTTTCCAGAAATATTTAAACAGGCTGTAGTTAGACCTCTATTTAAAAAAAACCTGGCCTGGATCGCAACATCCTCAAAATTACTGACCCGAATCCAATCTGTCATTCCTCTCCAAATAGATAGAAAATGCTATTAACAAGCGCAAGCGAGTGCAACATATTCCAATCAGCGTACCAAATTTATCACATCACTGAAACAAGTATAGTTCAGGTGTTTAATGATCTTCTGCGGGCAGTTGATGGTGGTAGACTTGCATCTATGATTATATTATGTCCGCTGCGTTTGATACGATGGACCATCAAATTCTTGTTTAAAAAACCTACGTCAATATTTTCATATATAATATTGAACGATTTTGCGCTGGGTATCATTACATATGTCAAGTAGTGGTCAGTCAAAAGATTCTCGTTAACAGCTCTGAATCAAACCCTGTTAAACTTGATCGTGGTGTGTTCAAGGTATCCGTACTCCTAACTCATGCCTGTATAGTTTGTCTTATACATAAAAGCTTGGGGGAACTAATAAGTCAAGACAGTTTCGGGATCACTTCCTATTCCTACGCTGGTGACACCCAATTAATCAGTGACGCAAATCAAAATGAAATTGACGAGTCTCTTCATCAGCCAACCACTCTGTTATAAATCTGGAAAATCGTGGATGAATGTGAGTAAGCCCAAACTGAATGATGAAAAGACGGAATCCATGGTTGTAGGGACATCATCTCAACGACTTAAGTCGACCCCAAATTTAAACCAACATTAAGTTTCCATCATGTATAAAGAATCGAATCTTGGTGTGCTACTGGATTCGAAATTAACCATGGAGAAACAGTTGGTCGAACACCTTTGAAAAACGTGTACTACCATCTCCGATGTATTGGCAATATTCGACACCTCTTGACAATTGGGACCTGTAAGCTGCTTGTGACTATTGTGCGTGCATTGGTATTCTCGATTACTGTAACAGTGCATTGATTGTAATTCCCCAAAACTCATGTGTGAAATACAGAACACTGCTGCAAAAGCCCGCAATAAAATTACAAGAACATAGAGGTACTTTTCCCATAACTCCCAATCACTACATTGCTTACCGGGTAACTTTCAAGATTCTAACATTGGCTTTTATGTGCCAACACGATCTTTCCCAATCTCACCTCAGGGACCCCGTTCATTCATATCAACCAAATCGACATCTTCGCTCATTGGTTCTGCCGCAACTGAAATCTTACGGGGATAATTTCTTCGGTGCCCGTTTTCAAACAGTAGCTGCGTTCAAATCTTCATTCAAAACGCATTTGTTTGATACTTATCGTCAGGAAAAGGAATTACCTCCAATTCGCTTAGAGCATGCAACTATGCAACATGAGTGATCGCAATCACAAATGTACATTATTATTATTATAATTTATTTTGTGAAAACATAATGGTATAAAATAATTAAGCAGAATACATAAATAGTATAAACTTCACCCAAAAAAAACAACGGTCTGTCTATAGTCAGCATTAACAACATTGTGTCTGCTATTTTAGGTTTCTTAAAGATAACTAAATGATTCTGCTGTCGTGTTTTATATTTAAAAAAGTATAATTCATGTCAGCTATTCTAATAACTATCAATATTTCTCCCAATAAAAACGTCAGTCCAAAGTTTTATTTTTAATTTGTCTAGTTTTATTGTACATTGGCCAATATAGCTCAATATTATCAAATTATATGAATGAAAAATCTATAATTCTGTTCCCAATCAACTGTTAAAGTTGGCTAACTTTTATATTTTTCCTCTCATAATATAAATGTACGTGTCTGATATTTATTGTATACACCTTACGGGGCATCCGTATAATTTGAAATCATAAATTTTCCAAATATGACTAATTTTATAAAGACCCGATGGACAGAGTTTAAGAAGTCACAAAAGAATCATCGCATCGATTTGGTTGATTAGTGGCTTATGATATATGGGCGAGTGAGCTGAAATCAGTTACCAGTTCAGTGTCTCTTGTTTCAAGGAGATCTCTGGAAAAGCTTTTAGGGCGTCCAAAAACAATCGTCGCTTCGATTGGGTTAGTTAGTGTTTTAGAATAAATTGTCGAATCTGCTGGAATCAGTTTCCTAAGGACGGAAATTAAGAGTCTGTATTAATTTCTATTGATAGTTATAATAGTAAGTTACTGGTCAATGTAAGCCCCATTTCAACTAATACAACACGAGTTTTGTCCTATCACAAAGTAGAAATTAATAACCCTCTCATCCTTGATAACAATATAAATAACTATTGATCGGTGATATTAACCATATTAATACCATACTCTTTCTACAATAGCGGCAATAAAACCACAGAGTGACAATACTTTCACTGCTGGCGGTGTAGAATAATGTTTCATCTGTAATTTATACCTTAATTATTAGATTATCCGCAATAAGAATAGAAAATGTAATCATAGGAATCATAGTAGTTGCGATGGCCTCCTCAATGAGAAGGTCAGATAATATACTCTTTTAAAAAAAACGTACTGTTAAAATACGTTCAGATTCCCGATCAATAGGCAATCCTTCAACTAAGAAATTATGGCCTATGATTTTATGAATTTCGAACGTTATTCTGTTGTTGATTAAACCCTTTTGTTTTACTATGTTTGCGCTCTATTAAAACAATTCTTGTGTAATTTCAATGTCCTTTTAGTGTTTGCCAACTCCCATTTCATACACAATGAGTTACATAATTGAACGTTATTACAAGAGTGAAACCGGGATGTGGGTGATGTTGTAATTATGCCACTAAGAGTAAAGCCAGACTGACACTTGCACGATTTCGTGGCACGCATTGACACGGCTCGAGTGGGCACGACACCGTCCGATTAGCGCAAACTATGCGTAAACTCGTCGTGCCAGTTGTGTCAATGTGGACACTGATGGGCATAACAAAATCGTGGCCAAACGTCGTGCAAGTGTCAGCCTGGCTTTAGACATACTTAGTACCTGAATCATTGTCAAAGGAAATCATTGCATGGATCTTAAGGCCTACGATGTTGCAAGGTGCGGTGCCTTACCCGATGTTTTGTTAATATTTTGTAAATAGTCTGCAGACTGCAATGATAAACTGTTATTTTTAAGTTTGGCATGATAAATCAATTCAATAACAGGATTGTACCTATTTATATTGGTCCGTGTTCAACCCGCATGTTCAGAGTCACGTCCAATTTTTGTGTTTATTGTCTACAGGCTGCAATTATGAATGGATAATCTTAGAACTTGGCATAATTATTCCTTATACCATAACAACGACAACTATTTATTTTGGTGCATACCCTGACCCCCATGATCACAGCTACACCCATTGTTTGTGTTTATCGCCAAAAGGCCGAAATTCTGAATGGAACTGGTATTATTTATTCTTTAGAACTACATATATATATAGTCTGGCCGCCAAGCCAAATTTTTCGAGTGAACCTGGAATTATATACAAAGTTTTTTTTTTATGATTGATTTTAGTAGCCCAGGGTGTCCTCTTTCAGAATCTGCCGGGTGAACCTCGGTCACCTCTGAGCGTTTTAAGAAATTTAAGATGACGTCGCCAGCCTGGAGGTTGGGTGTTCGATCTCTGCCTTGGCCGAGACAGTTCATCCAGATTTCCCGGCGTGGTTTCCCTTTGTCAGTGATGCAGGGCGGGGGCCTGACAAGGACAGTTGTCTAGACGTTCGGTGGGACAAAAAGCCGAGGACCCGTGTACACATTGGCGTGCACGTAAAAGATCCCTTGGCAATTGGAATTCGATATAAGAGTATGCCGTAGCGCCGCTGCCCGGGCAAAAATTTCCCTCATAGCAAAATTTACCGTCTTCATTATCCCAGTTTAGTAGCAGAACAGTAGGACGTTAAACCCCATTTCATTTCATTTCGTTTTCCAAGACGGCCGCCACAACCTATCCCTTATAGCTTCCATAGTATTTATTCTAGGATGATAATGTTGGTGTCTAACCAACTTCGTAAAACTCCGATTTACGAAGACAATACTAACACTACATTTGCTGTTCTTATGGCTATAATTCATTTATGTACATTTTGGTGGCAAAAGTTTGTGTCAACTAATTGATTTATCCTTTCCGGGCTTATAACTTCTTATCTAGCCTCGTTAAAAAAAATGTCATGTTGGCGCAACAACTCTTTTTACCTGTGCTGTGGCATTTTCCGATTATTTGGTGCCATATTAGAACACCTTGATATCAAGAACTGCAATTAAAGCTTGAAAGAACATTACTTCACTTGATTCAAGTATATTTAGTTATAATTTGCAGCTAAATGTCACAATCTATTTTCGATCTCTAAAGAAAGCACTATTCGTAACTCACCCACAACCTGAAACTAATAGCATGCCCAGGCCATACGTACTACACACAAAACAAAACCGACGAGATTTTATTAACATCACATTGGAGTGGACTATGTATTATCCAGGTATATAAATGCTTAGTCCTATCCTGGTTTGACAGAATTGGCCATGTGCGGGTTTAAAAGGTTTATCATGTGATCTGAAAGTGGTTATGTTTCCATTAGTGTGTATTCGAAAGAGATGGGACTGATTTACTAAATGGACCATATATATCACAATGGGTTGTTCTTGTATAGGAGTTGTATGTGCCCTCAGAGCGCGTCTAGTGACCTGGGTATAAGACGTACACTGTAATAGTTGCGGGGAACGACGTTAGGTATTTGCTGTTTGCCTGATTTATTTCACACCTGAGAATAGGAATTTCTACACACACCACCGACGTAATTGGTAAGACTCAAGTTTGGATTAGAGGGGGTGATGAAAATAATCGTTAATTCGTGAAATTTCGAAAATAATCGTTAATTCGTGAAATTCAGAAAATAATCGTTAATTCGTGAAATTCAGAAAATAATCGTTAATTCGTGAAATTCAGAAAATAATCGTTAATTCGTGAAATTCAGAAAATAATCTGTCATCTATGATCTGATATCATTTGTATCTCACCCTTGTTACTCTAGGTAAATTACTGGTTAGTGCCCAAAAGAAGGACGTTAAGTTCAGTCCATTTCGTTTCTTTCTAGTGCAAAAACTTACTGTGCTTGCGACACGCCATCATGTTATTACCATTAACAATGTGTGGCTAAATGTTATCTGCTAGAAATGACAGGTTAAATAATTAATGAACAAGACAAAGTGAGAAATGATATAAGCTACGTTACTATCTATGGACACAGTTTGAAAGGACACTATCTATAGTATAGTAACCTTTTGACAAATGGAATAAAAAAAGGTGTAAAATCAATAGCTGCTGTCAGTAATATTAAAAACATGTACTAAGAATCTAATTATAGTTATATTTCATTGAAAACCAAGATCCTAAATAAAGCCATCACCACGGCTGGAAACTATATTCTTATCTTACGAGAAACTATCCCCAAAGGAATACCTTTTAAAATAAAAATCCGATAATTAATCTATACATTAAACTCGATAATGATGGCCGAGATCACAAAATGACGGTAATAGCTCATGTATATCTATTTCACACTTCCTAATTATGTATCTAGCTAAAAAAAAACTAAACTTATTGTGTTACTTTGGCCATGATTTCTTTTATTCGATAAGCGCATATTTCGTAATAAATTTATAATTACAATATTCGCAACTACATGTTACAATAGGGTATTGTTGACATAGAGCTTCCTGTATTTTGTGTATTTTTTTCCACAAATTGATAAAGATAGGATACTGAAATTTATTGTGGTGTTATTGCGAATTTGCTTCATTAACTACTGCAACTATTGGTCTATCTTTAGGCCTAGAACCACCTCCATGAATTTTACAAATAATTTATCTACAGCTCGTTCAACATTTGGATACATCTCCGGGGAAATGAATAAAGTGATTTACTTCTCATTATAGTTCGTTTTACAGCTCCGTGTCATCGACAAGTTCAACCGGTCATCTTAGATATTTCATCACCTTCCAAGCAGACAAGACGTTATCACTGGATAGGCCATTGACATAACACTGGGAATACCTAAATTATTGATAGTCACAAAACGATGATCGATACCCACCAAAAGGATAGCAACACCAGTTTGGATCATCCAATAGCGTAGCAGCATCCATCGGTATGATAAGACTATCATGATTAACATTGATATCTTTTGATTTACTTGTCTTTGTCTACATCTTTATGTAACTCACAAACGGGTATTCCCCTTGGTTATCTCCTACAATAACAATATTTAACTTATTTGGGAAACTAAAGGCCCGTTCTTGGTCTTCGACGGCATAATAATAGCATGATAATAATGATTTCGCTTATCACAGGTTCTGACAATGTGATTAAAATCTAATTGTTTGTATTTTAAAATTATCTATTCTACTGGGCTTGCATTTACCGAATATCTGAACAATGGCATGTACTCTTAAGAATAAACTAGCTTACGTTTTGTACATTCTGATCTCGGACGTCTGCACGGCAGTCGTTTTGAACATTATGCTAGAAAATCAGAACCATAAAGACGAAACGAAATATTGATATACATGTTTTTATCAGATTTTGATTGGTAGGTTTAATTGTATTCGACCAATCAAAACAATATTATGTGCATCGATGGAAGTCTTTATACCAAGACAAAGTGGATAAACTACCCGAAAATAAAACGAAACGAATGCTGTCAAAAAAATATAATGAAACTGTATTTCAATGTACTCCGTTGGGGATAATACTAAAGTATCATGGACAAAATAAATGACTGTGGTCGTGTTTCATTGCGGGAGACGAAAATAGGCATCCTTTAGTATGACATTTGGTGAATAGAAACTAATAAATTTTCACGTTTAAGATGACTGGCAGTAGCCGTAATGGCAATCGCATTTCCGGGTAAAGCTATACTGAGAATTACTTTCAAACAAAAAGGAAGTGAGTCTACTTATCCACCCACAACATTTTTCTACTTTTATAAAAGCCATGTGTCAATATACGGATATACTTAGTGTTTATTTTTGTCAAACGTGAACGATTTTATCGTTTCTAATGGTTCTCGCTGATTATCAGTTCGCTTATTTTATTCAAGTAAATTTGGAGGATCTCTGAATCGATTGTCAACAGTGACTCTATAATCTGGGAAAGATAAAGTGTGCCAAGGTGTTTTTCAACCGCATGAACTGACCTTGTCAACTCGACGCACACAACCCAAAATATTAAAGTTAAAGATTTATTTTTTATTTTTGTCATCTGGGACAAAGCACAAAATGTTGAATTAAAATATATTTGTGTGTGTGTGTGTGTGTGTATACTCGCACAAATCCCTAAAATTTCAAGTATTTCAAGTTATGCAGAAGTAGTTTATAGTGCGTAAAGCCGTTTTTGTAATTTCCATTTTTAGAATTTAAATCCAGTTACTACTGTTTTGTTTAAACTAGTTGTCTTAAAGCACTTTATATCGATTTTACTTTGAAAATTGAACGTTTATATGATACTGGCACTTAGAAGTCACATGCAAATGACTGCTCTCTTATCAGTAGTTCGCCTGTTTACGAATGGAAATGTTCCACTGTAGTAACTCGTTGATGGATGATTTATTCAGTAATATTAACCATTTTTATCGGCATGTTTCAGGAAACACCGAACTAATTATTTTAATGGATGTCAATACAATCTTACGCAACCGATATGAGTCATCGTCTTCGTCCAGGTTTTTATACTTTCTAGCCATTGTATGTCACTTACATCACTGCAAAAACTAAAGTTCTGTTATTATGGTGTCCTATAATTGTATAGTTCGTCGGTTAAGAATACGCATGCATTGATACATTTATAACACAATAATAAGTTGTTGGTTTCAAAAGAAAAACATACGCTGATAAAAAAAGTCGAAAATATAAACTGTTTACCACCAGGACATTGTATAAAGTCATATTGGCTTAGAAACTGGTCCAGCTCTTAAAGATGCATTCCCGGGTACAAACTTGTGATTTGACTATATATTTGGACTAAACACATATTTAAAGTAACCAATCTATCAAAAATTTGCTTCAATTCCCTTTCAAAACTCTGTTTTCGCCGGGGATACCTATAGCTGTAAGTAAGCTGTTGTTAAACGCAATGTCTGCCAACTTAACTTCATTGTGGGAGGGTCCATATTTCAAAATGTATCTACCATTTCTTACTTTACATTTACCATAATATTGAGGCTTAAAAAAATTCTTAATTATTTCTGTCAACTTCTTTTTACACCTTTTAATTGCAGAGCATTTTGTACGTTGACAACCCGCAATGTTCCCAAAACCGCCTAACCAATTGAGCAAGATATAACAATTGCTCCCTGACCTAAGCTGTCGGGTTGACAGTTAGTGATTCCCTGACAATATTGCCCAGTCCTTGCCCCATGGGCGATTTTCGCGTAATCTAGTATTTTTCTAGTAAGATTGGGTGTCTATACTTTTCATAAATACCAAATTTGCCATACTTTTATTGGAAATAACCAGCCGATAAATACTTTGCTGGGAGCCCATCTTTAACTAACACATTGTCAAACCTCAATTCGATCGGAGATGGATATAGGGTAAAGTCTATTAGATATTTCTTAGTTCCCATTTCGTACATGGAGACCATAATTTTCATATTGTGAAATGGTTATTCGGTAGACGTAGTCAATTTAATTTATTCCCGGATAAAACGCAGCGTATTGGCTGAATCCCGATACCAATAAAAACATGCCAACACAAGAATAACGAATATGATGCACCACCGCGGACAAACTTCGAAATAAGAATCACGACACGCGAGAATGCAGTACCATGTCAAAATGTCATTCGTTATCTGAACTGACATAACATAGCACCGACCTTTCAGATCTAATATTTGTTTTAGCATATGTGGGAATCAATGTATTTTTTTTGTTCTATAATAATATGTGAAATAGTAACGTAGCTATATCAAAATGTCAATTATACTTGACAATTTTCTCAATACTACACAGTTGAGTTACCACGACCTTTTACGATGTATGTAGCGACGAGAGTTGAAACAAGTGTCAATGTTTTAACATCTAGAACAATTAAAGGGATTTAAGACACACGTGTCAATGTTTTAATATCCAGGAGAATTAAAGGGATATTAGACACACGTTTCAATGTTATAAAGTCTAAATAGTTAAGGGAAATTAAACACATGTATTATAAAGGCTAGAACATAAGGGATATTAAACATATGTGTCAATGTTATAAAATTTAGAACGATTAAAGGGATATATAACACACGTGTCAATGTTATAAAATTTAAAACGATTAAAGGGATATATAACACACGTGTCAATGTTATAAAATTTAAAACGATTAAAGGTATATATAACATGCGTGTCAATGTTATAAAATTTAGAACAATTAAAGGGACACACGTGTCAATGTTATAAAATTTAGAACAATTAAAGGGATATAATATAATACATGTGTCAATGTTTAAAAATCTAGAAGAAGACACACGTGTCAATGTTATAAAATCTAGAACAAGTAAGGGATATTTGACAAACGTGATAAAACTTAAAACGATTAAAGGGATATTAGACACAAGTGTCAATGTTTTATCATCTTAAAAATTGAAATGATAGTTTTCACATGTAACAATATTTTAAAATCTAGAATTTTTAAAGGGATTGTAGGCACTCACGGCCAACGCCAGATTAACCATGGTGGGGGCCCTGGAACATGTTGGGGGCCCCTGATCACCGACCGCGAGCGCTGAAAACGCGAAGCCCTGCAAGGGGGGTATGAGGGGCTTTTCCCCCTGGAAATTTTAAGAAATTGGAGGTCGGAAACGTGATTTCCTGGCATTTCAGGCACTTGTGTGGCGCCGTTTAGAAGTACCTCCCCACGGAAAAAATAAAATCCTGCCACAAAATTAGCGCATCTGGTGTTATTTCAGTGGACCAATCCATGCGAGTGCTATGAAATGATGGCATTTGTAGAGGAGGGGGTTGGACGCAACTGAGATCTTTGTGGGGGACCCTCTAATGTGTGTGTGTGGGGGGGGGGGGCTGGGGCCTGTGCGCCATGGTTTATCCGGCCCTGCTCACGGCAATCCTTTAAAACTTTAAAAACATCAAAGAGACAGTTTACAAATTAATCAATGTTTCAAAAATTATAGAATATTAAAGGGGTAGCAGGCATGTAAGTTCTGTGAGATTGAAAGACTATTAAACACACGCTATAATGTTTAATGGGAAGACTATAAAAGAGCACTTTGAAGTCAGGTCATCACTAGATAACCCCAATTAAATATTTACATATCGACGCGCCTCCTAAAACGCAATTTAAACTAACACTTGATTAAACTATTCATAATTGATGCTTGCTTCTACAGGAAGGGCTTAAGCAGTCTAGATATGTACTATGTTTAACAATATCTATATTTACACCAAGCTAACTACTATAATAAAATAGTGAATGATGGTTGTTTCAACATTTACACGACTACTTACACTACTTATACTATAATATGACACATATCAATATTGATTGGCATCTTTAAATCTATACCAGTTTATGGAGCAAGTGGTTGTAAATGGCAAATTACAATCGACTTACAAAACAGCCCTTTTATCTGTGTCGTGACGGGGCATAATTTTTATATACTATTTCAGAAATGCGTGATACCTTAAAGGGACAATAACACTCTTGCTGGCTTGACAGGTCCAGAATTTTTTTTAGCCTTATTCTAACTACAAGATGTTTAAGTGTCCTATCTGATGTAAATTATCCATTGCAACCTATCTTACTTGTCCAGAGGGTTCGAAAATATGTTTAAATCCATGTTGCATTTGAAAGTGCTAACGTAAGGCTTTTCAAACCATGTTATGGCATGTAGTTGAATTTTTTAAATTAGGTGTGTTAAGATGAAATTTTATCATTTTTTAATTGAAATATTGTAAAATAGTACATATTGTTGACCAGAATAAAGATTGGAACATATTATTCAGTTACAACAAGAGTGGTATTGGGGCTTTAAGGCGGATTTGGGAAGAAATTGTCTTGATTATTGGAATTGAAGTTTGCACGAGAACACATTGAAGATCAGACTAAATTTTGGCATTTTTTTTACATACGTTACTATTATTATTACACACACCATTATCTGTAGTGGATTTAAAGGGATTTAATGGAATCAATGATTTATGTTAGTTAATGTTTTGGGATATTCTCATACTAACACAAGGTACAATTTTATGGATACACAATTACTGAGTTTCATACTAAGCCACGTTTCGACGAGGAGACTCTCGTCTTTATCAAGCAAATGATACAAAAAATATGAATGTGGGCAAACATATACAGAATATGCAAGAAAGATAATGATGCAACAAAGATTATAATCAAATTCAATTGAAGCTTAACACCTTAGATTAGGGGAACTAAACCTACACAGCGGACATCTCTTACGGGGATTAAAAGAACAGTGTATTAACACTCTTAATGGAAAACCAATTAACCTGAGTTATAGATAAACAGTAATATAAAGAGAAGCGTGTCAATATATAAGTGAACAGGAGTGATCACTGATGCAGAAGTAAAGGAAAATAATAATTAGACATTTAAAAACTAAGTTTATAAAATATATTGATTCAATGAACAGAAAATCATGAAAGAGATATTAAAAACGTGTTATTAGACTGAAAAGAATGAGGGGAAGCCGTAAATATTGATTAAATGAATTGTAAATAGAGCATTGTGAAACATATCTCCCGCTGTAAAAAATTTCACTCGTGTGATATTATATTATATACCTTTTTATTTATATTACCTCACTATCTCATTTTATTTTAAAGGACGTTTAGTGATAATTCAACTATTTGTCCCAAAGTTTTGCTTGTAATTTTTGCTTTTCAAAATACTATCTCTATCAATTCTGTAAATGTCAGGACTAATTGCTACGTAAATAGCAAATATTGTAAACGTGTCCATGGGGTTTAGCATGTAATATTCATATGATATTTACAAAATGATACGACTTGCAAACACGAGAGTGCTAAATGCATTCCATTGTGTAAAGCGAATTGGAGCTGCTAAAAATTTATTTGAAATCACGTTCTGGCAATAAAAACCTTTCGTCATATCCATATGCTTTTAATGCATGCGTGAAACGAGAGCAGATGATTTTTATTAAAAAAATCAAAGGATTATATTTGCAGCATTCCAAAATTCACATAAAGGTTTTTAGTCATTGATATATATTTTGTTTTATTCCGTAAACCAACTTACTAGAATATTTCACTATACAGTACAAATTATCAGCCGAACACATACTTGGTGTCTTTTATTCTATTAACGTAAAGAACTAAAAATATGCTGACAGGACATGAAAAATACGCATGTTTAAGCTAGGTTGCCACTATCACGATTCGTGCTACGATTGAAATCGTGGTGTTAATCGTGGTGATTCTATCAGGTCATATCATATATTGTGGTAAGTCGTAACAATCGTGGTGATCGTTTCGAATGGTATCCGAATATATCTGTACACACCAGATCGTGGACTCAATCGGGACAATCATATCGTAACACATCGTAAGACATAGGGAACCTGTGGCGTTAGTCTTCCATGCTGATTATAAGGGTTGTCGCAATTCGATTCCCTGTCTCACTTATCTGATAACAAGGGGGGGGGGGGTGAGCAAGTGTAGTAGCTTTGAAATTCATGACCTAAAATCGCTGACGCACCAATACAAACAATGGCAAGGATTTTCGAATATGCAAAAGGCACACGATGAAAGTCATTGTCGTGGTCTTGTAGAAATGAAGTGGGGTTTAACGTCCTACGCTTCTGCACGTAACCTGTGCTAATTTAAGACGGAAGAAAGCAAGTGCATAAACTTCGGAAGCTTGTATCGGATATTGCTGAAATGGCTTAGTTTTACCAATCTGGGAAATACATAGAAATTTCAAGGAGATTAGATAATAATATTCATGGTCAATAACTAAGGAAATAATGTGTCTTAAATAGCTGAAATTTAATATGCATGAATTTGCACAAGATAAGGTATTAAATTTGAGCATTATAGAAAACCCGGGGAACTTTCTGGTCCAACACTGAGAGCGAACCACGACCTCCAGGCTAGTGATTCAGTGCCTTAGCCACCGTGGCTCACACACTATAAACATACCCGTGATTGCGAATGATTCAATGCCTTAGTCAGGGTTCTTAAACATTGAAGAACATGCCAAGATATGTTTGAACGACATGACATCTTGTCTGCTGTAATCTTAAATAGGGAAATAGAGAGCGTGGAAGGTTAATATTAAGTTGTCAGGGTAACAAAACTTCTCATCAAACACAAAGGAAAACGTATGACAGTAGAACAGGAATATGAATAATAGGAGAAGACTTCATAATAAGAAAAACATCAAACTTTGTTCTATTGAAACAAAAACTATAATTAGAAAGAACAGATCAGAAATTAATCTTTCAATTCCCCTACTCAAACAAATTCTTCTTTTAAAAATAGAATTAATTAGCAATATCTAACGCCTTGTTCTATCCATGTGTTGTATTTTGCTAAATATCGATATGGTAACTTCGAGATTCTTTTCTTTTCCATTTCAAAACATCGACGATTTTAATAGGGTCAGTTGGTCTACATCAACGTGAAGTACAACAGAACAATTACCAGGCGGATGTCCCCCATCCCTTCCTCAGCCCCAGTAAGACTGGTCATCACTGTTTAGACCCCTCACCTACAGCCGTAATGAGGCCGACGAAGACTCTGGGGACTAAAAATCACTAATGTATGCGGCAATCTGATGATTACACTTTTCTCCAATGTATCCCCCCCCCCTTCGATAAAATCATGGACCCGGGCCTGATTACTCAAAACAAAAGGAATTTCACACCTGTTTCGTCTGAGAACATCACATAAAAGAACCTGAATTCTGAATCTTTGATGGTAAAAGTGGAGCTTATGTTTTTAGGATGAGGTAAGCACATGAATCTTTATTGTTGATAAGTCGACTCTATAACTAAACTCAAATAAAGACATGTCCATCAAATAGCGCACTTGGTGCAGGAAGTAAGACTTTAAGCCACATACACCGTCATAGAAACACAGAATGTATAAACCCCGTTTACATAACAATTTTTAAGCGTGCCAGACACGGCACGGTTTATTTGTTGTTTTGTAAACGAGTCAAACACACCGTATTATGTACCAGGTCATACAAGTGAGGTGGTCTGGGCATGGTACCAGACACGACAGAGTTAAATTTCGTAGTGTAAACACATTTCGGTCTGAGAACGGCTCTGATTATGGATTAATACGCAAGCGCCAAATGACCCCCCCCCCCCCCCACAAACATTGACAGTTATGTCATCAGTTTTGTCAGAACGGTTGCCCAAACTAAATCAACCACCATAATTATTTTTATCCGGGTAATTTACATTGGGACTGAAATAAAATTTATTGTATAGAGATCTACATTTAGCGTGTCGGTTACGGTTCCAAGACCGGTTATTGGAGAGTAATGTAAATGGGGCATTTTTTTTAAAATCTATCGCGGCCTGGTGTTAACGGGGCTATATGTAAATACAACCACCCAAAAGGACGTGCTGTTGGCTGGCAAAATGAAGTTGTGTGTGTAATAACTAACAATATATTCTCGTATTTAGTTGATGGTTTACCTGTTTAAGGCACATAATTCTAAAATCTTCCGTCTCTTGTCGAAGTCTCATTATTTCTTCTCGGAACATTTTCCGACATTCTGCCACCGTATCGGTTTTATCTGGCTAAAATAGAAAAGAACATGACGTACAGAAAATGAACCCAAGTCAAGGTACAATTGATAATTACTAGAACATTAAATCAGACTTACTCCATGTTTATATTGACAGTTATGGTACAACTTGATCTCAAAATCAATGTTTTAACAATGCATCAGATATAAACCGTAAAGAATGAATGGTAGGGCCTATGGAAAAAATAGGTCTTGTGTCTTTGTGGTTAGCCGTGGATGGAGACGAACCATCAGGATTTTTCAAGGCCAACGCTCGTCTGGTGCCTATGGGACTGGAAAAGGAACGTGTTGTTATTCGTGGCAAAATATACTCCCGTAGTGGTTTTAATTAATTAAAAGCTTGGTTAAAAGACATTATGCCCAATATCTTTTCATCTAAATCGGGAGCTGTTAGATATGAATATCTATAGTGTTATTTACAATTCCATATATTTTGTTAAGAACCATAGTAGTTCCAAAAATAAGTACACCAAAAACAAGATAATTCAGATGTTTGACTTTTGAAATTGATAATATCTTGTTGAATTTGGAGGGAAATTATATCAGCAAGTGGTAGGTATCCCCATAGATACCAACTGTACAACTATGCTGGTTTGCTTCTGTATTCTAACGAAGCCAGTTATATACATGCGCAGCCGGAGTATGTGTTTCAAGTAATTAGATACGCAAGAGCACGTTCCTTTTATTCTGATTTTTAAGTAGATCGGTGCATTTGCCATCTGAGCTTCTACACATCGCTCACTAAATTTATTAAAAGCTTTTAAAAGGTTTTATGGCTGTCATATTAACTTGATTAGTAAATATGTCATGTCTCTGCCGGCTATTATTCCAGATATATTTAATAGACGCGTACACTATCTTCCTGGTTATGTCTACTACATTTGTTAACCCTATTCATCATGTGCATTTTGCATACGGAAAATCAATTGGCCAATTACGCTATGCTACCCAGATTTCGTCTAATGGTTTGGGTGCAGCTATGGCGGGTGTCGCGCCAGACAGGGTAAAGCCAGGCTGACACTTGCACGACTTTTGGCCACGATTTTGTCGTGGCACGTCGTGCCATTTTTGGTCACGAACTGGGAGGCTCCCGCACTGTTCACGACTAGTTCACGCATAGTTCACGCATAGTTTACGACGAGTTCACGAATGCGTGCCCATCAGTGTCAACAATGACACGAACTGGCCCGACGAATTCACGCATAGTTTGCGCATTGTTTACACACTTCCCGCATTGGCCCGACGAGTTTGCGCAATTTGGACGGTGTCGTGCCGACTTGGACACGCCATATTCGTGAACTAGTCGTGAACTATTCGTGGCAGTTCGTGACAGTCGTAGCATGGCGTGCACTGCCACGCTCTGGCACGCATCCACCCGCATCGTCCCGACGAGTTCATGACGAGTTCCCGAACAGTTTGCGCATAGTTCATGACCCGTTTGCTGATTTTGTCGTGACAAAAATTTTGAACATTTCAAAATTCTCGTCTAGACATGGCACGCAGTCACGACGGGTTAACGCACACCTAACGCCAGTTTACGACTAGTTTGCTCACTGGCACGACTCGAGTCGTGCCAATGCGTGCCACGGAATCGTGCAAGTGTCAGCCTTGCTTAAGCCTACTCTTCCGGACAGCCTACAGTGAACAGTCCATTTAAGCCGGTCGTCCACGAGCAAAAAAAAAAATGACAAATTTATTTGACAGTCTCTTCAAATTTTCTTTGACCGTGTACGAAGCCAGCAAATAAGTTTGACCCTGCGTCAAAAACTGAAAGTTAAGTCATTAGATTTAGACGAGGAGTTGGATGGCTGAATGGTTAGCGTGCGCGCGCTGTATCATAAAGCCTGTCCAGCCTCGTGGGTTTTCTCCGGGTCCTCCGGTTTCCTCACACTGCTAAAGACCCCTGTGCGCAAGCGAATTATTGAAATAAAATTAAACCATATGTTAGTCCCGAAATGACCTAGTTTGTGTCGATTGGACGTTAAACTCCAGATTTAGATGCGTGCGCAGATTTATGGCAAATTTATTTGACGGCCTATCGTACACGAGCATAAGTTCCAAATTTTTGACACATTTATTTGACGAAAAGCTAGCATGCCAGCTTTTGTCAAATCTCATATGGCAAATGAAAATGTGTCAAATTTCCTCTCGTTCACGAGCAAAGTTCTTTGACAAATGGAGATTTGTCAAAGAAAATTTGCTCGTGGACGACCGGCTTTACTGATTACACGATTTTACCTATTTTACAGTATTTTAGGACTTTGAATTTTGTCTAATGGTTTTTATTTTATTTTTATTACTCCCTATGTAATCCAACGATATTTCACACGTATAAAAAAAATGCCTTTTAAATAGAGTTCGAAAAAGAAACGGGTTTAACGTCCACTCGACATCCTTTTAAAAAAAAAACAGAACCACTATTAACTAATACGCTTAATGGCTTCATAACTTTTATCGTATCGTTTCCATTACGGGGATTAAATATGGGATTTCCAGCATCAGATACTGATCAGACATTATACATGTATTACGTTATAGGCCCCATACACGATCCAACATGTTTGATCAATATGTTTGATCCAACATGTTTGATGGATATCTGATCGTGTATGTTTAAATTTGATGGCCAAAAATGTTTGACGTCAAATGTTTGATGGATCTGAATTCTGTTGATATTTTTCGTCAAACAGCCAAACATGTTGGATCGTGCATGGGCTTCATCAAACTTGTTTGTCCAACATTAGGTCTTCAAAAGAGTTCCCAGTTGCCAAAAATCGCAGAGTTATTGAAATTCTGTCAGTAGGAGATATGGCATCACGCATATTTGTATCTTGCTTTGTTATAAAAGGTCTCACAAGCTCCAAAAGTTCATTACATGAATCTACGTCCATCCGCAAAAAAATTCTAAAATCACTGGGCTCAGTACATCGCAATTCATCCAATCATTTAGAATGGTCAAACTTTTTGCGCTGCAAAAACCGATTTTTGGCTCACTTTCTTTTTTTTCTCTTTTTTTTCGCAAGACTAAAGCAAGGGCTAACGCTGTTGGTCCATCCATTGCAAACTCTTGGCACAAACTAATGTTTGACAAACAAGTTTGAACGTGTATGGGCAACGTCAAGCTGTCAAATATGTTTGATCCAACATGTTGTATCAAACATGTTGGATCGTGTATGGGCCCCTTAAGGTGAAATGATTTCCCTTTAGAATTCCCTTGACGGCAGATAGTGATAGTCTATCAACATTTAATAAATAAACAGGGAGATAAGTTAAAGGTTTCATGTGTCTCTTGTTTCAATGGGGGGGGGGGGGGGTACATAGGTTAAGCCCAATACCACTCTTGTTGTAACTGAATAATATGTTCCAATCTTTGTTCTGGTCAACAATTTGTACTTTTTTACAATATTTCAATTAAAAGATAGTAAGCTGGCACTGCCAGGCAGGATACGCCCACATTTTCGAGAGATGGTTAGAGAACAAGCAAAATCGAAAGTGATTTTTCCTACAATCAAAGGCTATAATTCATTAAATTGCAATTTGATATGCGCAAATATCAAAAAGAATCAAGATCTTTAGGTTATAAACATGCATTTCAAGTTTCATCAAAATCGAATTAAAATTGTGACCTATACTGGGTCCACAACCTTGATATACTATATTTTAACACTATTAGCGTACAAACGGTGGCCATTTTGTCTGGCAATTATGGTCCAATTTCCCTGAAATTCAAAACACAACCTTCCGTATGGTGTAACGGTGATAGAGTCAAGATTTTAAATCGGATAATAATCGTGACCTCCAGAGGGACCATAGGCGATTTTTCGGACAATCAGGGGCCATAATTCAGGAAGTTATAATCTGATATGTGAAAATAACGAAAGGAACAAACGGCAGCCATTTTGTATGGCAATTTCGTTCCGAATTTTCCCGAAATTCGAACATTGTGTAACGGTGATATAATCAAACGATTTTTTAAATCAGATAATAATTGTGACCTCCAGAGGGACCACAAGCTAAACAAAGACGATTTTGCGTATAATCAGGGGCCCTAATTCAGGAAGTTACGATCCGATATGCGCAAATATCGAAAGGAACCAAGATCTTTGGGTTATAACAGTGCATTTCAAGTTTCATCAAAATTGAATTAAAATTGTGATCTCTACAGGGTCCACAACCTTGATATACCATTTTTTAACAGTATTCGCGTACAAACGGCGGCCATTTTGTATGGTAATTTTAGTCCGATTTTTCCGAAATTTGAACTCAACCTTCCTTGGGGTGTAACGGTGATATGATCAAACGATTTTTTAAATCGGTTAATTATTGTAACCTCCAGAGGGACCACAAGCTAAACCAAGACGATTTTGCGTATAATCAGGTGCCATAATTCTAGAAGTTACGATCCGATATGTGCAAATATTGAAAGGAACCAAGATCTTTGGGTTATAACCATGCATTTTAAGTTTCATCAAAATCGAATTAAAATTATGACCTCTACAGGGTCCACAACCTTGATATACCAATTTTTAACAGTATTTGCGTACGAATGGCGGCCATTTTGTATGGCAATTTCGGTCCCATTTTTCTGAAATTCAAACTAAACCTTCCTTAGGGTGTAACGGTGATATAATCAAACGATTTTTTAAATCGGATAATTATTGTAACCTCCAGAGGGACCACAGGCTAAACCAAGACAATTTTGCGTATAATCAGGGGCCATAATTCAGGAAGTTACGATCCGATATGCGCAAATATCGAAAGGAACCAAGATCTTTGGGTTATAACCATGCATTTCAAGTTTCATCAAAATCGAATTAAAATTGTGATCTCTACAGGGTCCACAACCTTGATATACCATTTTTTAACAGTATTTGCGTACGAACGGCGGCCATTTTGTATGGTAATTTTGGTCCGATTTTTCCGAAATTTGAACTCAACCTTCCTTAGGGTGTAACGGTGATATAATCGAATGGTTTTTCAAATCGGATAATAATTGTAACCTCCAGAGGTACCACGAGCTAAAATAGGTGAATTTTCGGACAATCAGGGGCCATAATTCAGGAATTTACGTTCCGATAGGTGCAAATATCGAAAGGAACCAAGATCTTTGGGTTATAAACATGCATGTAAAGTTTCATCAAAATCGGTTCAAAATTGTGACCTCTATAGGGTCCACAAGCTAAAAACGTGATTTTTCGTACAATCAGGGGCCATAATCCATGAAGTTTTGATCCGATACATGCCAATATCGAAAGCAGCCGAGATCTTTTGGGGATAAACCTATATTTCAAGTTTCGTCAAAATCGGACAAGAATTGTGACCTGTAGAGAGTCCACAAACAATTGTGGACGGACGGACGGACGGACGAACGGACGTCCGGACGGACGGACAGGGTGACGACATAATACGTCCACATGAAAATGTGGGCGTATAAAAATGATACAAATTTCATCTTAACACACCTAATTTTAAAAATTGGAAAAATTCAAGTACATGCCGTAACCTGATTTACAATATTTCAATTAAAAAATGATACAAATTTCATCTTAACACACCAAATTTTAAAAATTGGAAAAATTCAAGTACATGCCGTAACCTGATTTGAAAAGCCTTACGTAAGCACTTTCAAATGCAACTTGGATTTAAACATATTTTCGAACCCTCTGGACAAGGAAGATAGGTTGTAATAGATAATTTACACAACAGGTAGGACACTTAAACATATTGTAGTTAGAATAAGGCTAAAAATATTTCTGGACCTGTCAAGCCAGCAAGAGTGTTATTGTCCCTTTAAATCAAGCAGACTCCGATGCAATGCAATGGCGACATCCAAACTGCATTGTTTTGAGGGGCTCATTTACACTTCTAATTGTGTGACAATCATGTGAGCATCAATTCTCTATTCTCTATTCAAAACTTCAACTGCCTGTTCACTATTTTCACAAGGATTACTTATCGTACTGGCCCCGAGTTCACAAAGCATTCTCAAACTTAGTTGATAATTTACTAAAAAAAAATGCCTTATTTTAACTTTAAAAAATACATCAATAAAAAACTATGAGCAAAATTTTGTGTCTCTGGATCAAAGGTGTTCCTCGGAAGATAAAGATGGATTGAAAGTTGGGTAAATGTTCAACTTAAGTCTGAGAATGCTTTGTGAACTTCGGGTCTGATTTCTATGTCATGTCGATTTTGTTGTTGTCTGATCTAATATTATGGCTCGTTACGCTTTGTTTTAATTTCAATAATGACAAGTGAAAATCATTCACTTAATCTTAATTACAGCGTGTCGGTTTCAATATCTCCATGGTGATACTATTTGGTTATGATATCAATATTAAATAAGTTTTATTGTTTATATTAGCAGTGGATTGCCACATGACTGCTGTTGCTTGCTATTGGAAACCTATCAATCAACACAAGGACATTTGTAAAATGCATATCACTGTATCTTAGAAACAATACAGTAAGTGTTTCGTAAACAGAAACAATGGATAAGCCCACGAGTCTTCATTTCGTGAGCAATGCTGCCGCAAAGAATGAATTGTTGACATAATATTATGTTAAAGGATCTAATACCGTGGAATACCCCCTGGGAGGCAGCAGACGTAAATCCCTTGTAGGCATACCCTAGAAATGTGTACAATGTTAAGCGAGTCGCATTTAATGGGACATTTCATCAAATTAAAGCTTCCGTTATTTATCGTCGGTACTTTTGCCGGTCAGATAAAATATGGAATGGGTCGGGCTACTACAGGCAACATACCCTATTATTAATTAGAACATATTTCGCTTTAGATTATATATTTCCTGCTGACATTTTATTGATTCAAATCTTCCTGGTGCAAAAAATGAAAATTTCACCTTTTGATCTCCAGGGTCACCAAGACTGAAGGTGAATTTAGCAAGTTTACATTTTTATTGAAAGAGTGATTACTTTCGATCATTTTCAGCACATTTCTATGATACTAGAATGGCTGCGCATTCACTTTCAGTGCAAATGGTCTGGTTTTGTGCCCAATTGATAGACATCCCCGCGCACTGAGCCTTCAGGCTACCATTATTTCTGACCCTTTTGTTTATAGTAAACCTACACCCTATCCTGAAATAAAATCAACGAATCTCCTAAACTTTTATCATGGAAGAAGGAAACCACATTGTACACAGACCAAATTCATAAAAACGAGATCTTCAAATTTTCTTCAAAGTCTACCCAAAGGAAAATTAAAGGGAGTTTTAGGAATGCTTATTTTGGAATTGGTCGTTTCCGAAACTAAAAATAATGCAAATATTTCCAATACGGTTTAGAAATTTGTGAGATATTGGCCTTATTATCTCCCAGAATATATTATTGCTCAAAAAAAAATACAACCAAGTACGAACAATCCAAACCATAAGACAGAACTCGAAGTCCTAAAAAACGTTATAGGCAAAATACTGTATTCAAGCAAAATAGTGTAATTAGCAACCGACTGCTCCTCGTGTACAAAATACACGACAAACAGTTGTAACAGGTGTCCGGAAGAGGAAGCTTACCCTGACTGGCGCCACACCCGCCATAGCTGCATCCAAACTATTCAGCGAAATGTCGGTAAAATAAGATGATTTGCCAATGAACTATCGGTATGCAAAAGGCACGCGATGAAAGTCATTGCCGTGGTCTTATAGAAATGAAATGGGGTTTAACTTCCTACGCTTCTGCACCTAACCAGGGCTAATTGATGACGGGTTAACGCCATACAGTGTGCTATGAGGGAACTTTTTGCCCGGGCAGCAACTGAATTCCAACTGCCAATGGATCTTTTACATGCACTCCAATGAGGTCTTGTAGGGAATTTTACGTAAGGTCAAGGTAAATGTGGGTTATAATCAGTTAATAACCCAGACTCTCTATAAAGAACACAGGTAATCAGTGACTACACGTGTTCATTAATAAAATAGATGAACATATATTTATATATAAATAACAAGTCTCTAAGGATTAACACCTGGTAACAAATGTCATTTAATATGAGTCGGTTACAAATGCTAGATCAGAGGAATCCAGCACCCTTGACGGGCAAGTAATTTTCTTGAAAGGTTTAGTGTTCTGCTATGTAAAGTGGGGAGTAGTCTACACACGCGATATGTTCCGTGTGGGTATCTATTCTCTTTACTATAAATATTCAAATGTATGTTTATTATTAATGATTACAAAGTCATAGGCCTATACCTGGTAATAATAGCTGAAATTAATTTCTGGAGTTGATGAGTCACCCGATACTTTGGTATTTGCATTGAAATGAAAGCAATAATTGAAGATCTATTCTCGTTGATTTAAAAGGCGACATTTGAACAAACATTCGAGCAAAAAAACTAACCCTGCAATATTATAATCTTCAGAATAATAAATGAGTATTTTATAGTTATTAGATATTAAATAAGCAACAAGATTTCCCAAATGGCTTTCATCGGTCGGAGACACCGTGGGTCGGTGGCTATGGTGCCCACTTAATAGCTAAGAGGTAGGCCTACCGGGTTCGGCCCCGTTGTTGGCCAAAAGCGTCCTTTGGGATTTTCGAGTCTAATAGTATCCCATGTTAGTGATGCTAAAAAGCTTCCAGTCGTTCGGGTGAGACGAAAACTGAATTTCGTCGTATAAACCTCTGGAATTGTCCGGAAAACGTGCGCTCATAACACATTGCGATGAAAGCATGATGTGGCATTTGGTATGCCCATCTTTCATGGTCGCTTTAAGGTTCGCAGGATTTCTTACTTAAATTGACACCAAAGGGTGTAATGGGGACTCGGTTGCATTTCGGGCTACATGAAAATATGAAAACGCTATTTCGGATGACATTTTCTATCTCATTTAAAGTGTTATATCCCCAAACTTGTGATGGAACCTACCTTAACACCACGAACCATACTACTGATTGTCTTTATGGAAGACCGACTTTCTTTGTAGGCACCCTTTACGTCACTTGTATCTTGTAAGAATTGTAAAATATCACTGTCTGGTTCACAAAACACAGTCTGTTTCGGGTAGTTACTATCCGTCACATTAGTTTTATTTTTATTTTCGTCCGTGTCATTTTGTTCACGCAAGGAATCCATGTCAACCTTTTCATTAGCAGACACACAATTTTTGTTTTCGTGATCCCGAGGCGAATCATTCGTCACACGTTTGGTTATTTCCTTATCACGGTTTGCCTTATCACTTACACCACACTCATATTCATATCTTAACGTATCTTTCTTATCAGCAGGGTGCACTTGCACCTGAAACGGTTCTACCAATCGATCCTGAGCAAATGTCACAGTTTTGTGTCTTGGGGACGAAACACTTCTTTTGTCTAAATCCGAATCAAGAGCAACACTTTTTGAACGGGAACAAACACTTTTCGTTCGAAGTTCACTCGAGGACGATCTTCCATCTTTTTTAAAACTCTCAATATCCATTTCCTCAGCCGTTGCTTCTAGTTTATGTCGCGATTTCTTTTTCTTGGATTTCTTGCGCTTATCCTTTAATTAAAAAAGTACAGACAATAACAACATAATAACAACATGGATATATAAACAAAAATAGTGAATATAAAATATTAGATTGTTTTACTTTACTTTATCCAAGGTGATACTTTACTGGAATGTAGGCCTTTCTTCTCCTATATACATATTTCCTTATGAAATGAGTTTAACAAAAATAATTAGATGTTTGGTACTGTATCCTTTACGCATGTAGATTAAATTAGTATGGGCACTGAAACCATACACAAATATCCATGAGTCAATTCCAGAAAAGATATATATATGTAAATTTGTAAACCTAAATAGAATACTGGTTGCCAGGATATGACCTGTCTTCTATTAACTTAATGAGGATAAGAGTCCCTGTTGCGGAAGCCAGTTATGATCGTTGATTAGCCTTTTCTGTGATAAGTAACACTCCCCCGTGTATGAACTAATTGCAAGATTGCATTATTATTTAATCAACTGGCGGAAAACCATGACATGTGCATTATATTCGTTATTAGTTGTACAAAAGGGGCCCGTTATTGGTTGCCTTGAGACCAAAATATTTAACAAAATTTATTTGTTGATGGTTTTCAGGTTTCCCCGTATCTGTTTTTGTAAAGTGGCTATCCAGTAGCGGATTGAACCCCGCCAAGGCCTGAGGCGGCAGTTGTTGCAGGGTCTAATTAAAATGGCGGGGGCCTAATTAATTTCGGGTCAGGGCCTATTTTGATTCCCGTTGGGCTTAAACCCCAGCCCTTTAACATTATTTGTCTATGCGTTTTTAATCGTATCAGACAAGTCTAAACACATTTGTTTTACAAAATCTTTGGGCCCGAGACTGCAGCCTCATCAGCCTCACTGATAATCCGCTATAATACTGCTATCAACTCTCCTATAGTGACAGGGTTGCGGCTTGACCCGATACCAGGTTTGGTTTGATGACGGTTTGCCTTACCTCAAGATATGATTCAAGGCGTGTGGATTTCGCCATCTGTCTTCGTAATGTTTCTTTATACTGATTCATGGGTGTCTAGAATTAGAATTACAACACATTTATATAATGAGAACCAATATTTGAAAGTATACAAAATAAAAAGTAGTCTGTTCAAAATTGATTAAAATCGATCAATTCATCTGAAGTTATATCAACAAAAATCGAGATTTGGGAGGTGTGCTGTTTTCTTCGAATGCGTCTACAGCGAACATTGTCGAGAAATGTACTTTATCGAAACGTGTTGATATGTTAAACAGCAAAAGACCGGTGTGATATTTATTATCACCAAATATCATTCGTAAATGAGAATTTCTTCGATCAAAGATGATCGAATTGACTTACCACTGTGAATTGTGGTCAATACGGATGGACTGGAAGTCTAACAGTAATGTAACCAGATAATGTAGACGCTTTATGTAAAAAAAATAGTCTATTAAAAGAGTATATCTGGTCTGGTTTCGTTCCGTTTGTTTCTCTTCCAATATTTCATTGCAAGTGAGTCATGATTCTCAACATCGATTTGAATGTAAATAATCGATATGAACTTTTTTTTGAAGGGTAATAAAAACAACACAGGAGATCATCTAATGTAAATATGTCCCAAGGTGGTATATTGTTGTTACGTACGTTTAGATAAATATTCTATACGATGGTCTAATGGCGTTCCATAGTCACCCCGAAGAATTCCTCGTAGTCCCGATACTTCAGCAATGATTGAATGAATCAATCAATCGATCTGAAAGCGGTATGTGAAACATGGGTGGGTAAATTGACACAATGCTTCCGCAAATTCCAAGGTTGTATTACACAACATATATTCCTATTGATTGATCGATAGAAATATCAGCCATGACACACGGCAATAGACAGTCAAACAATTATTGTTAATTAAACTTATTGAGCAAACCCCAAAACTTAGCCCCCCAAGTATTACTTAGCAATACCGTATGTTATTACAGAAAACGATATAAAAAATAAAATAAAACATTTCCGGATAAATGAAATTAAAGCGGTAAAGCACAAATGATTTCTCTATTTTACTATTTCTAGGTTTCAAATATTAGCGGTTTGGCTTCTTTAATTAAACCGCGTTCTGTTTGATATGGGGGATTAACCAATAACAACGTCTGTTCTAAGGGGCTGCACTCCATAATTCCTTCTTTTTTTTATATTGCTTTGATGTCTGATACTTATTCAGCGCTTAACTTGATGTCTTCACAACAAAATAATGATGGTAAACCATAACAATAAGACAAAACAAGCGGCTATCAGACAGGCCACGCCCACATTTTGCAAAAAATGGATAGAGAACAAAATAAAAACAAAAACAATTTTTTGTACAATCAGGGCCCATAATCCAGAAACTGAAAGTTAAGGTCTGAAATGCGCAAATATCAAAAGGGACTGAGTTTTGGGAAAATAAAGATATGTTTTAAGTTTCATCAAAATTGGATTTAAAAATTGTGACCTCTTTAGGGTCCATAACCTTTGTATCACATACTCATACACAATTTGCGTACAAAGAGCGGCAATTTTGTAGGGCAGTTTCATTTCGATTTTCCGAAATTCGAATTCAGCCTTCATTATGGTGGAAAGGTGATAATATCTAAATTTTAAAATCGGAAAAGAAATATAAAGATATGTTTTAAGTTTCATCAAAATGGGATCAAAATTGTGACCTCTTCAGGGTCCATAACCTTTGTATCACACTCAACCACCATTAGTGTATAACTGTGATAAATTCACACATTTTTTTTAAAGGGGCCATCCCGATAACATTTTGGGGGTTAAAACTGCTTAATTTTGTATGAAAAGCCCTTAATAGCCTCTAACTTAGATCCGAGCAACTTCTTCAAGCTATGTGATACGTTTTCAAACAACTTCCAATCGCCGGTATGGCTCGGTGGCCAAAGACTTGTGTTCTGTTTGCATTAAACAGAAGTGTCTGGATAAAACGAGTCTATATATGTGCAGCTTTCAATCTAACCCTATTGACTAACTTTTAAAGCTCTCTATTGATTAAGTAAAAATCTGTATCAAATATAGTCGCGCTTATCAATTAAAACGACCATAACAATTTTAAAGAAAAACTTAAAAGAGCTAGTGTCCAGTTAAGCTTTTTATGCATTCACGTCCAAACTACTCAATATTTTGAACTGAAATTTTCAAACAAGGTAAATACACTATTCCTCTATATTTTGGCGTTTAAATTTCATACGTTCATGAACGTGTAATTTTCAGATTCTTTGAAATTCGGGCTGGCCCCTTTAAATCGGATAAGAATTGTGACCTCTACATAGACCACAAGCTCAAAACTCGATTTTTCGTTAAAATCAAGCGTCACAATTCAGGAAGTTACCATTCAATGTCCACGACTATCAAAAAGTACCTTATCTTTAGGTTATAAACATGCATTTCAAGTTTCATCAAAATCGGATAAAATCTTTGGCGTATAGGAGGTCCACAACCTTGATATATCAAATGTTTACGCACTATTTGCGTACAAGGGGCGGCCATTTTGTCCGACAGTTTTGGTCCGATTTTCACGAAATTCCAACTCAACCATCATTAGGGTGTAACGGTGGTATACTAAAGCGGATACAAATTGTTACCCCTAGAGGGACCAGAAGCTTAAAATGCGAGGGTTTTTTTTCATACAATCAAGGGCCATAATTCAAAAAGTTACGATCTGATGTGCGCGTAGGCGATAAGGAACCAAGATGTGATCTGTGGGTTATAAACATGCATTTTAAGTTTCATCAAAGCTAAAAACGTGGTGGTTCGTACAATCAGGGGCCGTAATCCATGACGTTATGGTACGCTACATGCCAATATCGAATGGCATTGGGATCTTTCGGAGATAGACTTATATTTCAAGTTTTGTCAGAATCAGATAAAAATTGTGACCTGTAGATTGTCCACAAACAAATTATAAACGGACGTCCGGGCGGACGGACGAACAGGGCGACGGCATAATACGTCCACATGAAAATATAGGCGTATAAAAAGAAACATTTATTATTCCTGACGTTTTAGCCGTAACATTATGCGCTTGACGATGCATATCACCAATAGAAGATTTTCTTCTCCACTCTCCAATAACTAGAGACGAAACGATCTTTCCAGAAGAAAAACATTTTAGCGAAACATGTAAATTATTCAAAACAACTGAATTAGAGGCTGTTGCTTAGTAACTGGGTTTTCCCACTGGAGTAGAGAGCACACAATGGCGGCTATATAATATGACGTATAGTTTCGTCCTGTGTTTTCTTTAGGCAGCAATGCGCTTGGCTGATAACCATTCTGGCTTGAAATCACTGGGGGTGGAAGTTTATGCTCGGCAGTTCCGGTTACCCTCAAAGTCGAAATAGAATATATGCTCAGTACTGTAATTAGCACTTTTATATCGACAGACATCTATGGGCCTAGTATCACTGACGTCTTTTGAAGAATCATGTGCTATTTTAAAAAGGGGAAAAAAGGGGCAATTCGTCATCACGGCCGTCTTTTCGAATTTAAAGCCCCAATACCACTCTTGTTGTAAATGAATATTTTGTCCCAATCTTTATTATGGTCAACAAATTGTACTATTTTACAATATTCCAAATAATAAATGATACAAATTTCATCTTAACACACCTAATTATAAAAATTGAAAAATTTCAACTACATGCCGTAACATGGTTTGAAAAGCCTTACGTGAGCCTTTTCAAATGCAACCTGGATTTAAACATATTTTCGAACCCTCTGGACAAGTAAGATCGGTTATAATGGATAATTTACACAACAGGTAGGACACTGAAACATCTAGTAGTTCGAATAAGGGTGTTTTTTTCGGAACCTGTCAAGCCAGCAAAAGTGTTATTGTCCCTTTAAACAACACCCATAAAAGTCCTCGGATCTCGGTGCACCCATGCTCAAAAACACATTACATCTTCTTCTCGTGTTCTATCCGCCTGTAGATTGGATTATTTGAATTCGGTTATTTTATGACATCTTTGGGGTGGAATTGGACTTCTGTTGGAGCGACGACAATAAATACTGGTAGGACCGGTCAATGAACCACTGATTGATCTGTATGCCAGCCGGTCAGTACAGCGCAACATTCATTTCGGTACTTGCTCGCCTGCTGTTTATCTTTCTAGTTCAAGAGTGCCCACTGTGTAGGTCGGACAGAAAGAGGGAACTAACATGCTGCTCTGAATAAATTAGAAGCAAAATCGAACATAACAATGATCAGAAATACAGTTAAGACACCATAGAAGATCTTTACGTACTATAGGCATAACCATAAGGATTTGGACTTATCTTAGATGTTATATTTATGCCCTAACCTGTCCCAGTGCTTCCCAGCACATATCAAAATACCCCCACCCCCTTTTCACAACGCACATACGCACCTAAAGCAAACATTTTACTATAAAGCTCTGTTAAATTTACGTGTATGGAATTTATGCCTTCTTTGAGAAATGAGATTATGCTCGCTAGAACGATGACTCTCTGGTCTGCAACTGCATGCAATTCCATAAAGAGAACGGCTTCATCTCACGTAATTTATCCAATACCAGACCTTGGGATATTCCGTGTTTCCATTAATTTGACCTTTAAGGTGATAAAATTCTCTGCACACACAGCAAACATTGTTGCTATATATAGCTTGTTTTATTGATAGAGTATCAGCAATACTTTGAAACTTCCACTCAATAATCAAGATTAACTCAAACAAGATGGCTAATTATTCCATTCACGTTCTGTGGCAATGTATTTTAGACACCAAACCAGTGCAACATGGTTCTACAATCTACACACACGATATTAATAACAAAAATGTTTTTGGCAACACGCTCAATCAGATATTATAAAATTACCAATTTAACCAAGATAAACTCGATGAAAATAGAAACTTTTTATTGCCAGGACAGCGGCACGTATATCGTACTAGCCAATCGATCCGTCACGTTTGAGCTTTGTCCTTTGTCACAAGTTAGATAAAAGTACACTCTATATTAAAGTCCTCCAGGGATAAATTCCACAACTTTTGGGTTTAAAAATCAAATAGTTTCTGTTAGATTTAAATGAATTCAAATAAATAATAGTTCGCGCTAGTTGAAATTAGTTTGTAATTATTTACTTTAAAACTACATGTAGCTACAAATTGGGCCTATCAATTGCTACCTCTTCGGAATTCACATCTATATCAAAATATTATATAATATCAGACTACACAGTTAGCTATTGGTTGTTAATCGGATTATTGACCAGTCATAATTTGGAACTGAAATTAGCTTCCTTTACAGCAGTGTTAAATGGGATTAGCTCTAATCAAACGAAACACTGCGAGGTGTGTGTACTTTCGATGGCCTACACCTAGTGTAGTAAATAAAGACAAGTAAAACGAAATTTCGAACTTGAAAAAAAACGAAACGAAATAGAATCTGTGCTTTAATCAGATTGATATAATATATAAAACAATTTCATCAGATTGACTTAAATTTTAAACAATTTAAACTGAAATTAATAAAATTATGAACTTTCAGACGATATCCCTATTTTTAAAAAGTTGGTGAAGTTTTTGTTATGCATTTTATTTATAGTGGGAAATGGTTGTGTAATCTACGAGGGTAACATTTTAAAAATAAACAATATCTTGTTCATCAGAAGATATCAATCAGTGAGAATTTAAATATTTAAAATTTATTAGTTGCCGAGGTCGGCTATTCTAGAACCACTTCCTTTCATTCACATTATTGCGAAACAAACTACAGAAAAAAATCGTAAATTAGTCATTTATATTCAATTTATCCAAGATTCCCTAGGTGAGATTAGCCATTATAGCAATTCTCTCTCCGTCTCTTTTCTCCTCTTATGCTTGCCAATTTTTGTTGATTTTTGGACGAAGAGGGTTTGAATTAATATTTTCTGTCAGGGTTTGGTAGATGTTTTTGATTTTGAGGCGGAAAGATAACGGAGTTATCAGGTTGGCTACGGTGATATGTGCGCCAACTAGTTCCATGTTTTGGGTATGCTTCTCCAAGATTGTGTAAAGGTTGGAGGTGGGCAAAGAGGCCATAATTAACATCGAAATGATCGAAGTCAATGGATAAATTAATGGTGGTCTGCCTCCAAACCGCCTGTCACTATCTTGAGAGAAAACTGTCTGACACCCATATTCCTGAAGCAATGGCCAGAGAAATCCCTCTCTGACCATTGCTAGATTGGCTTCTGAAACTTGAACTTTTAGGGGAGTGTGTCTTTTGTTCTCGTTCAGTCAAATCTATCACTTAAGTACAGCAACATGACAGCCCTTTGTTTAATCTTGGGTCTTCCCTAAAACTTTGGATAGTGATTCAAGGTATTAAAACGGCGTAAGTCTGTTCGTCTCCATACAGTATCACTCGACAAATCTCGGCAGATTCCGGTACCCTACATCAAATAATCTGTCGAGGTGTGTCGAATGTATACATTAATTGTTTATTTTATGTCAATGTTGATAGCCTCGTTTTCTGCAATATTCTGCTATGCACGGGTACATTGGGCATAAAAAAATCGTGCGCCATAACGAAACGTTATGTAAACATATTTAGTCCAGTTTGACGCCCTGTTTAAAAGGTAACACAGTCAGCGATTGGTAGTTAACCGGACTATTGATTAATCATAATTTAGGACTAGAATGTTCCCGCTTCCCAGCAGTGTCAAGTGGGATTAGCTCTAATCAAACGGGACACTGCGGGGTGTATGTCTAACAGACACCTAGTCTCGGTCACCCAAAACCTCATTGTCTTCAACATTAATATTTGTAGAATATTCTTCTGGATGATAGAGAATATCTGAAACCAATATTGAACAGTCTTGATAACAATGAATGAATGAAATGGGGTTTAACGTCCTACTGAGCTAATTGAAGACGGGCTTGATAACAATGTACATGACTTTATTGTCTTAAGAGGAAGAGTGTTGCATCAGCTCGAGATCCTTAAATTAAACAACCGTTTAAATTTCCATCCGAATCAAATACAGAATACGGGGAAACACCACACTTAATTACAAAAGTGACATCACCAAATTGAAACAGAAACAAAAGCTACTAGTTACGTTAACAACCGGCATCTTATAGAGGTCACGTCCTTTCAAATCAAGTAGGGCAAAAAGAGTTAAACATTATCTTTTTAATTAAATAAATACAGTAATTTGCTCGAGATACTGAAACCAAATCAGCTTCATGGCCGATACCTTATTTACGCGGCTCTACGCATGAATCCTACTGAAATAACAATGAAACGTGTCTTAGATATTATCTTTCTAAGTTGTTACATATTGTGAATGTTTATAATACATTTTTTATTTCTGCTGTTACATAACTCCCCATACATGGAGTTGTTTTCTATTTCAAGATTTCTGCTCGTTAGACAATATTTATCTTCTTTTAGAAGTGTAACACCACCGCTTCTCACATTAGTCACATAACACAATCGCCCAGCCACATTTCGTCTCTTATTTGGCACAAAGAAGCAACGCCCTAAGACAATAATACGCGCAGACAGAAATAGCAGCCATCAATGCATAATATTCCATTATAGACGTGACTACAATCATCATTAAAGGAATTATTTTCTTAATTGCGAAAAATTCAATAGACTGAATTTCTGCACGACGGCTTCAGAACAATGAATAACCGCTATAGTCTTATACAATCCCTGACATGTTCATGCGTAGAGCCGCTTAATTAAGGTATCTTGTGGGAGAGAAAGACACACACACGGCCATGAAGCTGTAATGTCAATGACTTGGTTTCAGTATTTCGAGCAAATTACTGTATTTATTTAATTATAAAGATAATGTGTAACTCTTTTTGCCCTACTTGATTTTAAAGGACGTGACCTCTATAAGATGCCGGTTGTTAACGTAACTAGTAGCTTTTGTTTCTGGTTCCATTTTCTGCTGCCTGTTTTGTATATGTTTTGTGTAATTAATTGTGGTGTTTTCCCGTATTCTGTATTCGATTCGGATGGGAATTGAAAGTGTCTGTTTGATTTAAGGGCCTTGAGCCGATACAGCACCCCTTCTCTAAAGACAATAAATTCATGTACATTGTTATCAAGACTTTTCAATATTGGGTGTCAGATATTCTAACCCTCTGGTCACCTTTTCAGAGCGGTCATTTCTTATGCCGTGGCCAGAAACAATAAAAGAACTTTTAAAAAATGAATATCTATTCAGGAAATGAATTCAGCGAGAACGCAGATTGTGTTGTTGTGATGCGTTTCCATTTTAGTGCATCGTCTAGGGAAGGATAATGCCAGTCCGTTTAGGGAGGTAGAAGTTGGTCTTGTGTCGTCCTCCATGACTCGCTACCGCTCCCATTGCAACGAATAGGCAAAAGATGGTTTGTAGTTTCCATGGTCATGTGTCCTTGATCGTATAGTTGACAAATTCTCCTGCATAATATGTATTTAAACTACGGGTCTCAGTGTTATCATCTTAAACTGTCGCTCCAGATAAACAGTACAGAATGTACTGACAATTGTTGGTGTTACTTTCGTATTGCTTTAAACATACATTATATTTCGACTTCATATGTTTAGAAATTATTGATAAGACCTTTATTTACATGAAAAGCTCAAAATTAACGCCGTAGACCCTTGGATGGCTTGGATATAGCTTGGATTTAAACAGTCGTCCTTTTAAAACTAAATCAATAAATGGCTGACCAAGCTAACGTTTACCGTTTGTTGTTGACGTCTCTACCGGAAACGGATGATGAAAGGCCAGTCAGGCGAGTGTGCAATTGCCATTAAGAATGTTACTTGATAATCGAGAATATGAGGGTGGGGTTGTCGTCTGTCAATCAAACGATCGGAAATTCTTGAACGGTGCAGAGACAGTTGATGCCTATTTCTAATCCAAACTTTCAACAGTGACAACTCCGTTCAAAATAAAGTAATTTAACTGAAATTTTCAATATTTTCTTTTATTATCATCTTTTCATCATATAGTGTATCGTTATATCTATGTTACAGCCACCTGTCGCATATAAATGAAATGAAATGGGGTTTAACGTTCTACTCTTTTGCACCTTAAGACGGGCACACGTCATACAGTGTGCTATGAGGGGAATTTTTGCCCGGACAGCGGCTCTACGACCTCATCTTATATCGAATTCCAACTGCCAAGGGATCTTTTCCGTGCACGCCGACGTGTACACAGGACCTAGGCCTTTCGTCTCATCCGAACGACTAGGTGGGTATCCTTGTCAGGCCCTCCGTTCTGTGCCACTGAAAAGGGGAAACCACACCGGAAAATCGAGATAAACTTTCTCGGCCATTGTATGGATCGAACACCCGACCTCCAGGCTAGCGTGCCATCGCCTTACCCACTTAGCCTCGTGACCCCCCCCCCACACACACACACACTGTCTTTTATAACACACACCTTTAACATTATATATCATAGTAGTCTCAAGTGTATTGCCATAATTTATAATGACAGAAAGCCAGCTATAAATATCTAACGTCGGATGTGATATTTATTGCACACCAATGCACATTTTAATTTACAAGACAAACCACCTACGGGTGGCGAATAGCATTTCACATACAACTATATGCCAAGCTGTTGAGAAATTATTAATTTTAAGGTATTGTTTACAATAAGATTGTTTCATAACAGCTATGCTAATATTTGCAATCACTGGGTGAGATGATCAATTCTATTTTAAGACTGAATCGAATACAGGCTAATTAACGTACAAAAATCATGGACAGACAAGCATTGATTATCGTATTCGTGCAAAGCAACGAAGGGGTAATTACTATATTTTTCTAGACCATAATTAGCAAAGGTCGTATAAACCATCATATTCCTAAAGCAATGGCCCGAGAAATCCCTCTTTGTCATTGCTGGCTTTGCTTCTGATACTTCCGCTTTTGTGGGAGTGTGTTTATTCTTCCCGTTCGATCAAACCTATCACTTGAGTACAGCAACATGACAGTCCTTCGTTTAAAGGGACAATCCCGAATTAAAAAGGGGCTCAAAAATAAAAGTCTGAGCATGTATGAAAATAAAACGGCAAAATATAGGGGAATGGTGTATTTACTTTGTCTCAAAATTTCAACTCAAAATATTGAGTCGGTTGGACGTGAACGCCAAAACTGCTTATCCGGACACGTAACCCTTTTAGGATTTCGGGTGAATTGTTTCGTTGGGTGACCTTATAACCCATTACGGTTACTTGAGAGGGTTATGCAGTAAATAACCCATGTGCCGTACTTGATAGAGAAAGGCAACTTTCAACTGCACATTATTTTTATTTAAAAAATGTTTGGTTTAATCCACAAAATACACCTTGGGACACCGGTCTCAGATTCCAGATGAAGACTGACGGATTTAACTCGTTTGAAAACGTATCATAAATATTGAAGTAGTTGCTCGGACCTTGACTCGAATATTTTAAGGGCTTTTAACACAAAATTAAGCAGTTTTATTCCCAAAACAAATATAGGGATAGCCCTTTAATCAGGTGTCTTCTCTAACACTTTGGACGATGCTTTAAGGTATTAAAACGATGAAGGTGTTGTTCGTCTCAAAACCGTTTTGTTTACATTAAATCCGTGCTGATAGACTCGTTTGTCACACAATTAATTTTCTGCAATATTCTGCTATACAGTATCGTGACTCATGACGTAACGTTATGTAAACATATTTTTGGGGTCCAATGTGGAGCTCTGTTACGCAGTTAGCGATTGGTTGTGGGACTATTGACCAGTCGTAATTTGGAACAAGAATTTGCTTTCTGTACAGCAGTGAGAAATTGGGTTAGCTCTTTAATCACACGAAACATGGCGGGGAGTATGATAAACTGTGTGGCCTATCTAGCTTATTCTATTTGTAGTAAGTAGCATGGTATTTGTAGATTGTAAGATGTTCTCCAGAAAATTACTTAATAGATTAATCAGAATTGATAAAACATAGCATGTACGTCATAAAGAGCGTGTTGAGAAATCGAAACGGACCGACCGGTCCTGGAATTACATAGCAATGATTTTTACACGCACATTAATTATAAAGGAGTGCCTTTCTCACTGAGCTCCTAGCAAACTAAACAAGGACAAAATTATTGCATTACACAGTTACTGCTGAATCATCCAGTGAAATAGAAATAGGATTACGAAAATAGTATTCTATACTTTTATAAATTCATAAATCAGAACCCTTCGATAATCCGTTTTTGACTTTGTAAAAATCATAATGTATGACTGTTATGTTCATAAAAATTAAAGTAAATCGGTGTAAGGCCATACGAAAGGTTGTTGGTTACCAGAACCGAAATAAGAATGCTTCTTTACCAACCAAAATGAATGAAATGAAATGGGGTTTAACGTCCTACTGTTCTGCTTAAAAACTGGGAAAATGAAGACGGGCATACGCCATACAGTGTGCTGTGGGGGGAATTTTTCCTGGTCAGCGGCCCTACGGCCTACTATTATATCAAATACCAAATGCCAAGGGATCTTACGGGCACGCGAATATGTACACGGGACCTCGGTTGTTTGTCCCATCTGAACACTAGACAGTTGTCCTTGTCAGTCCCCCCATCCTGCATGACTGACAAGGGGAAACAACACCGGAAAATCCGGATAGTTTAAGTTTAAGATACATTATGCGTTAAAGTTAATTTCGTACCGCTTTTCAGTATCGCGAGTGGTATGATCTGAATACAATGCCCAGTGCCGGGCTGGGTCCACTTGCCCACTTGCCTAAGCCGAAAACAAAATATGGGCCTAAGCCAAAAAGGAAAAAGGAAAAAGGAAAAAAAAGAAAAAGAAAAGGTAGTAAAAGAGGGGAGGAGAGGAAACAGGGAAAGGAAAGGAAAGAAAAGCAGAAAGATAGATTTCGTTGGAAGAAACAAATTCTACCACCTGGTGAAATTATGCATAAATTCATGAGTTTAACCTCAGGATGGTGACAGCATTATACATAAACCGACAATCTTTCTTCAGTCACTCCCAGCTCTTGATAAGTCATTAAAACCTGATAAATGGCCAAAAACTGGAATATATCTCCATCCGCTGCTCTGGCCTGAGGTGCTTGGAAAATGGGTTTGCGGCTGTCTATTTTTCAAAATTTTCTGGGGGGAGAACCCCGAGCGTTCGCGCCTTCGGCGCGAGTAGGTGGACTTCGCCGGCCATTTGCTCGTGGGCCTTGTCACTGGTATGGCAAGTGGGCCTTCGGCCCACCAGTCCGGCACTGACAATGCCCTTTAAACAAAATAAAATTCAGTAAACAAACAGGAGATAAAACTGGGATGTGCAACACATGGCCTATCTTGAAAACAGACATGTTAATAGATATTGAGAAAACCCGAAGAAATTTAATCCTTTTAAAGTCAAGACTAACGGGCTATTTATCATGGAACATGATGGATGTTATGCCACATGTACGGATGCTGTCTACGGAATAAAAAAAAATACCTATAAAAAGAAAAGGCGATTAATATGCTGTTATGAGGGTTCTTGGATTTAAGAAGGCAGATATTGATTTGCTCGACATTTTACAAGATAAATAAACAATTACCAATTTCTTATAAAAAAAAGAGAATGTTTTTATCAGTAAACGATATACAGTTAGCATATATTATAGAAAGCATGCAACTCGGCAGCAAAAATATCAATCCACACAGAACTCTGAGAAATAAGAGTATTGGGTTAATTCCAATTATATACTCCTGAAAAAATATAACGAGCCTAATTATAAGAAGAGTTTTTATTAATCAATCTCCAATCACTTTGGTTGAATATTAGACATCAATTAAATTTGTGTCATTGTCTTGTCGAAATTTTTCACACTGGTTTGAGTTGGCACTGTCAGACCCCCCCCCCCTCCGCCCATCCTCTGACTCGAATGAATACGACTTGGCATGTGTTTATGCTGCCACATATTTGGAAAACCCAAAATGAATTCCGTTCTGCCACAAATGTGTTTTCCACGTACATGGAGCCACAACCAAAGCCGCTAGCATGTGATCCAGTGTGTCAATTTCAGCGGCGCTATTTCTCATTTTGATGTAGGCCTACACCAGATACTCACAGCCAACCAGTCAAATTGCTTTATATCACAATTTTTGGTAGAGGCTATTAGGGGCAGAAAAAAACCAATAGTGAATATACTTTGGTTCCATGGCATAATTGGTCATGCACATTCCATTGCCTAGAAAGCTAATTGTGTTAGTTGCCTTGTTCTGAAAAAATCATGAATTCAGAAAATATACAGTCAATAAATCAGCAGCTGTCCAACGCATAAAAAGGCAACGTTGAGCTTCCTGCTCTTTTAACAATAAAACCTTTATAGATTATGTAACCTTCACGGTCATTAATACATTTTTTAATCCCTTCTCGTTTACCAGTATAAACTCACGTCACCAAGAATGTAGCCATTACAATGTACCCGAAGTCAGATCTGATAACTTTATAAGAGCACTGTTGCTTGGATGTAATGGATTGTAATCATCATGGCCGAAAATAAAGTTTTTATTTTTAATCATTTTATGGATTATTTGACAGGTCCCCATGAACCACGGTATGAAGGTTGGCTGAAGTTCTAAGACCTGTACAAAGTAGATGGTTTACATTTATTTTACATAGTCCCCTTCGCCTTCGGGTTGTACACACTTTTGCCATCATTACTAAGAAAATGACGACCGGCTAGACCCGTTTTCATTGTACGAAACAGGTCTCACCCATGGTTACAAATCTGGCCAAATAATTCCCAGGATCTGCTTTGAAAAAACTTAGATTGTTACAGGACATTAGGATTATGAATTTGGCACCGTTCTTGCAGACACTTCTTTAATTCCGAACTTGTTGGCGATAATGTGCTCAACCCTCTCCTTAGAGATGCTTATAACACTGACATGTGTGTATCAGTGATGGGGTTAGTCTTTTCAGAGGTATTTATTTTTGGTGATTTCAATGAGTAGTTTGACAATATAGTCTGGTACGGAGACAATAACACCACTGACAGTTGCAGTTATTATGTCTATAATTCATTTAATGATTGTACTTGTTGGTGGCGAAAGTTTGTTTCAAACCAATTGTTCTATCCTACTTAGAGCTTTTCAACCAGCCCTCCTATATCGATTTAAAGAAGAACCAATCGCTGATGTTGGGAATACTAATTTAATGTTTTACTTTATGGATATATTAGTATGATTAACGATGTCAGCTAAATGTCACTTCACAATAATTATTTTAATCTTACATGACTGAATGGGAATTTTAAAATGACTATATAAATATAGGTAAAATGTCGTGTACCACAACGATATTGATTGTTAGAAATATACTTATATAGTTTGACCTAATCAGAACCCGTGCATTATAAATTAATCACCTTCGTTTGGGGGGACTTAATTTTTATTTGATCCCTAACGAGTATTCTGAATTTTGTTTTTCTAATTTGCAGGGTAGCAGACACAACTATTCCCAGGAATAGAAGTCCTACAACAATTATAGCGTCTGGTTTACATCTAACATTGCTGACCAACCCATTTCCTATTATAATATAGAGTTTGTCAATAGTTGTCCAACAATAATATTAGGGTCTGTTTTATATCTAACTCCTTAATTAAAGCATTAATATAACTATTGGTCTTCTTCGCACCTGGTTCACGTCGCTAAGTGGGTAAGACGCTGGCTCGCTAGCCTGGAGATCGGGTGTTCGATCCCTGCATTGGCTGAGAAAGTTCATCCCGATTTTACGGCGTGGTTCCCCCTTGTCAGTGATGACGGGCGGAGGGTCTGACAAGGACAGCTGTCTAGTCGTTCGGATGGGACGAAAAACCGAGGTCCCGTGTACACATTGGCGTGCACGTAAAATATCCCTAGACAGTTGGAATTCGATATAAGAGTAGGTCGTAGTGCCGCTGCCCGGGCAAAATTTCCCTCATAATATAGCACACTGCATTGTGTATGACCTTCTTCATTAGCCCAGGTTAGGAGCAGAATAGTGGGACGTTAAACCCCATTTTATTTCTTCGAACCCAAGAAGAAGAACAAGAACAAGAACAAAAAAGATACGGAGGGGCTTGGGGCCAAGTTCCTGGTCAAAAAATATAAAAATCAGATAGACCAGGAAGACATGAGGGAGCACAGAATTACTTCAGTGTTGCTACTCCCACGTCCTACATCTACTCCATAAAATTCCATAGCAGATAATACGTCATGTTATTTTACGGATTAACATTCGCGAATGGATTATCCAATTAATGCAAAGCGATTATATCGAGATAAAAATGCACGCCACATTTGACAAAACAGATTAAGCAAATGACGCGAATATGTATTAAAGAGACAATCCCGAATTAAACAGGGGCTCAAAATAAAAATCTGAAAATGTATGAAAATAAAACGCCAAAATATAGGGGAATGGTGTATTTACTTACAAATATCGGGATTAGCCCTTTAAAGGGGCAATGATTTAGAATCAAATGACAGAATCAGGCTGAATAGTAACACATTACGATTCTAAAATGGACCATTTCAGTGAGAGAAATGTCGATACTATAAGATCATAAACACAATTACGCCCACAAAAAAACTGTATGGAACTTTAATTATAAACGGTCATAAATAATTTACACTTCAATTATCTTTATTACCTCAATAACATGCAAGCCATACTGAGGGATAACGTAACTTACTACAAGTTACGGTCGACTACGACTGGAAATGGTAAGGAGTCGTAGAAGGTCACTGGTGCTCTTGGATGGTTTTGGTTATACCCCATCGAATTCGATTATGTTCAAAATCCTGAATTCGGCCAGATTGGTGTAAAGTAGGTTTGATTTCCGGGGTCTTTCGTTGTAATGGTTCATAGTAGAACTCGTGGGTTACCTAACAGTCACATGGCACCAGGGCGATCGTACGTGCATCGAGTCACAAAGACGTTGCTGTTCTTAGTATTTAACGTCCGAGGGTGATATCCCAGACATGTCTTATTTTTATTATCCTAGCGCAGGCGCAAGAGTTTTTTTGGTGTGAGCATTCCGGAGTAACCGGGGTAAACCCACGAAGGCGCCCTTATAGTGATCGAAACCACAACCACGCGCCTGAATAAGTTAGTTAATGTAATCAGATGTAGCTCTTTAATAATGTAACTTTAATTAGACATTACTTAGCTTATATAGACCAGAAACGATTATCGATGTCATCGCTAGCCTACAGTATTTACCGGATTAGGATCCGATCTGCTGCTCAAGGTTCAGAGTGGATCAATTTGACTGAAATTTTCAGCGATAATTTACATTATAGTTTTTTAACTATTATAATGAGAAATACCAGCTCTTTATATCTTATCGCCCATTATGTATCTTTAGACTTATTTACACGTTCTTTTTAATTGTACTCGTTCTGGTGAGCTGTAATTTATAGAAACTTCTCGTCGAAATTATAAAATAACGACGTCCATATTACTTTTACCCGGAAAAAAGTGTCGCCTCTCGTTTTCGCATTATATTTAGCTACCCTAACATCGGGGCCGGTGCCTACTCGCATTTCTATTTCCAATTATGATGTCAATCTGAAGGATTAGACGCCACTAACATTGGGGAAAACAAGGTTGAAAAAACTCCAGGAATGGTCTCGACCAATCTACCTCATGGTTGGAGCCACGGTGGCTCAGTGAGCAAGACACTGGCTCCCTAGCTTGAGAGTCACGGGTTTGATCATGTTGGCCGAGAAAGTGCACAACAAAGATCCCTTTGCAGTTGGAATTTGACATATAAGCGTAGGTCGTATAGCGTCTCTCCCCTGGCAAACTTTCCCTGGTATAGCACACATGGCCATCTTCATTAGCTCAGTCGGAGTAGAACAGTAAGAAGTTAGTTCAACACCATTTCATTTCATTTACATCATGGTTAGTTAATTAAAATGTGAATATCATTTATACATGATATCCAATGTCGTACTGTCATAAATGTCAAATTGCAGCTTCCGGATGGAACTCAGTTTTAAATATCATCCTTACATTTTATTAACTATTATTGTCGATACATCATCAATATTAAACTCAGTTTTAAATATCATCCTAACATTTTATTAACTATTATTGTCGATACATCATCGATATTAAACTCAGTTTTAAATATCATCCTTACATTTAATTAACTATTATTGTCGATACATCATCGATATGAAACATTTAAATATCATACTTACATTTTATTAACTATTATTGTCGATACATCATCGATATTAAACTCAGTTTTAAATACCATACTTACATTTTATTAACTATTATTGTCGATATATCATCAATATTAAACTCAGTTTTAAATATCATACTTACATTTTATTAACTATTATTGTCGATATATCATCGATATTAAACTCAGTTTTAAATATCATACTTACATTTTATTAGCTATCATTGTCGATATATTATCGATATTAAACTCAGTTTTAAATATCATACTTACATTTTATTAACTATTATTGTCGATATATCATCGATATTATGTTAAAGATAAATATGTATTCAAATTCTATTATTATTGTCGACATATCATCAATATCATTTTATAGAAAAATATGTATTCAAATAGTATATATTATTGTCGATATATCATCAATATCATTTTATAGAAAAATATGTATTCAAATAGTGTATACGATTACCTCTATTTATAAAGCTCGTTTAGTTGATCTGGATTAACTTACATCTATACCTAATAAAATAGTTTATTATCCAATACTTTGTTGTTTGTCCTTTTGGGAATACTCTCTTGATTAATACATTTTGCTATTATGTTAGAAGTCAACACAAACTGAATAATTTTCCGTTACACGAAAAATACTTCTAGTTTAATTAAATAAATCGATTAATCGAAATAAATGATGTCAAAACCATTATGTTCAATTTATCGACATTTTTTTCTAAATTACAATATAAAATTAATTGTATCCCGAAAAGAACGAAATGAGCAAATTGAAACGAAATAAATTTGGTAAGGGGGGGAGGGTATCCCAACAGACCCCCGTTTCAAACGATTAAATGTTAAATGTTTGGATCACATCTCAATATATATTTTTTTAATTTTTAATAATGAAATGATGTGTATAGGCCTATCTATACTTATTTGAACGTCCCACCAAAGCTAATGGGGGTCTCCCCATATTAGAAACAAATTTTTAAAAATAACCAAATTCAATTTAAAGCTTAAAATACCTCTAAAGGTCAGAAGTTATGACCGGGGAGCAAGTATTCAAACGGCACTATATAATAGACAAACCACATTTCCTAAAGATAAAATTGAAAACTGAGAATGTAGTTCAGGAAAAAATAAAAACTCGCCCTAGAAATTCACAAATTCAAAGCAAATATAGTTCATGTAAGAATCAACTCACCTTTGGTTCAGGTAATGATCCCATTTCTCGATTCATGTTGTAGGACATAAAATCCAATTCATGTGTGATGGCTTTTTTCACTCACTAACGATATGTCACAAGAAACAATTGCTAATGAATATAGCAATACCGTCGATCAATCATGGCGTGTGTATTATAATCGTCTGCTCATCTCCCTATACTTGACATTCATCAGAAAGGTCATTAAGGTGTGAAGATGCTTAAAGAAGCTCCGTCATCAAGATGTTCAATCGATATGGAATTTCTTTGCTAGCTGTTTTTAACCAAATTGAAGATTCACATCAGAAAACATATCTATGTCATTCGCTCAGTGGCTAAGTGACAAGTTGTAGTAAGCTACTCTATACGCGAGTCTGCTATACTCTCAGACAGAATGCCATGTTAACCTATAGTGCCGTTCTCAACTTATTATTAAGGACAAATTCGTTATTCCGAACTCAAGGTTGTTTCCTAACAGGATATATTATTCTATGCTCAACAAAGCAGTTGTTTCTATCGACTGATAAGGTTTGGTAACCAAGGAATGACCGCCCATTGAAAGAAAGACGACTATACTGGAATCGCCTGGTCGGACTGCTCCCAGGCAGTAATCTCATGAATGATTTGGCAGTCGACCATCAAAAAAACGATTACTTATAACAGACAAACCTTGTTCGTGAATTACGCTTTATTGTCAATGGAAATAAATAGATCTATTATGGAAAAGTCGATGCTTGGAATTAAGGGCTTATATATATACGTCAATAATAGGGTGCAATAATATGATCCAATATGGGTATTTACCTCCGACTAATACATTCATTACTTACACGTTCATATACAATATTAGCTTTTATATTGCAAGAGAGATTAGCGTGTCTCCCCTCCCTTTATTCGTATTATTGATTATTACTTGATCGTTATTCTCTATTATTCGTATATTTATTTGCTTTCATGGTCTGCTAACTTTATTCCGCTACCCAAGCTTTTATCTGCTTCAATTTCGATCATTTGCAATTGGTGATGCAAAGGGAAAAAACATCTAATTTAAGTATAGGTAATCAAACGTAATTTAAATTGCAAAATTATTTTTAATTATACAACAATTTTATTGGTTACAAGGATTATTACTTAGACCGCGTATCAATTATAGATTTAAATCTACAGTCTCTTCCATATTCATTCAACAAAATAATCATGATCGACAAACATGATTTAGACCTGTATAATGCCTTAAACTCCGAATGCTTTACAATCGCGAGGGGGAATAACTCAGGGACGAAAAGTCGGGGAACACTGAGGGAAAATTTGTCCGGGCAGCGGCACTATGGCCCACTATTATATCAAATTCCAACTGTCAAGGTATATTTTACATGCACGCCAATGTATACACGAAATCTCGGTTATAGTACCATCCGAATAACTAGACATCTGTCCCTGTCAGGCACTCCTTCCTGCACCAATGTCAAGGGGAAACAACGTCTGAAAATCCCGATGAACTTTCTCGGCCAATGCAGGGACAGAACACGCAAACTCCAGGCTAGCGAGCCCGTGTCTTACACACTTAGCCATGATTAAGATGATTAAGTGTCCTACCTGTTGTGTAAATTATCCATTACAACCTATCTTACTTGTCCAGAGGGTTCCAAAATATGTTTAAATCCAAGTAGCATTTGAAAGTGCTTACGTAAGGCTTTTCAAAACATTGAAACAGCATGTAGTTGAATTTTTTCAATTTTAAAAATTAGGTGTGTTAAGATGAAATTTGTATCATTTTTTAATTGAAATATTGTAAAATAGTACAAATTGTTGACCAGAATAAAGATTGGAACATATTATTCAGTTACAACAAGAGTGGTATTTGGGCTTTAACCCACGTAGAAATTAATCGTTATCCAACTTGGTCAAACTATGGCGTAATGAAACATGCACACTAAACTTCAGTCACAGATCTCGTGTTTCAAAGCACCCACAATTCAAAATCCACAATCTTCGTATTACATACTTTTACAATACATGTACATGTACTTGCGTACAAGGAGTGGCCATTTTGCCGAGCAGTTTTGTTTCGATTGCTCCTTCATTGTGGTGTTACGGTGATAAATATTCAAACGGTTTTTAAAATCTAATTTGTTCCAAGAATCAGGGGCCATAACCCTGGACGATATGTTCCGATATGTGCGAATATCGAATGGAACCGAGATCTTTGACATATAAACACTCGTGTTGAAGTTGCAATTTAATATTTTTTAAGTGAGATTTTTAAATTGTATTAAAATAAAGCCTTAATTAGGTGGTATCTAGAAACAGTCCTACCTTGTTAAAGAATAATCCTATTAATCCTATAATTCACTATTGCCAGTTGGTAAATTGGCAAAAATATCATTGTCAACTTCAAATTCAAACGTTTGAAGTTCCATTGGGAGAATAGGACAACAAGGGAGGTAATTATTGTGTTATTATTTCAGATGTCAATGAAATTTAAGTGTGGGAAATAATGCCTAAGTATAATCGTATATAAGTGATTTGACAACCTATTATTGAGAAAAAGACAAAAAAATAATTACATTTTGACTTTCTTAGAAAATATGAAATTCTCGCTTCAAGTTTTATCATAACCGGATCAAAAGTATGACATCTAGAGGGTCCACAACCTTGATATTACATACTTTAACGCTATTTGCGTGCTGGGAGCGGCAGTTATGTTCCTATTTTTACGAAGTTCGCACTCAACCGTCATTCATCCTCGGTTACCCAGTGCATTCATTCCGTTCTACTCCACTATACCCTGGGTTAATCTATGGGGGAGACACGTTTTCAAGTTATCCACTATTGTCCTACCTGTTGTGTAAATTATCCATTACAACCTATCTTACTTGTCCAGAGGGTTCCAAAATATGTTTAAATCCAAGTAGCATTTGAAAGTGCTTACGTAAGGCTTTTCAAAACATTGAAACAGCATGTAGTTGAATTTTTTCAATTTTTAAAATTAGGTGTGTTAAGATGAAATTTGTATCATTTTTTAATTGAAATATTGTAAAATAGTACAAATTGTTGACCAGAATAAAGATTGGAACATATTATTCAGTTACAACAAGAGTGGTATTGGGGCTTTAACCCACGTAGAAATTAATCGTTATCCAACTTGGTCAAACTATGGCGTAATGAAACATGCACACTAAACTTCAGTCACAGATCTCGTGTTTCAAAGCACCCACAATTCAAAATCCACAATCTTCGTATTACATACTTTTACAATACATGTACATGTACTTGCGTACAAGGAGTGGCCATTTTGCCGAGCAGTTTTGTTTCGATTGCTCCTTCATTGTGGTGTTACGGTGATAAATATTCAAACGGTTTTTAAAATCTAATTTGTTCCAAGAATCAGGGGCCATAACCCTGGACGATATGTTCCGATCAGGCCCGTATCTAGCCCAAAAATGTTAGGGGGGCAAGGGCTGCTTGGGGCGCCGATGGGGCTTCTGGGGGCGCCGGTGAACCTACAGTTGACGGTCCACGGAGAAGGGTCTATCCCCCCCCCCCAGGCGCCCGAAAGTTTAGAAAATGTGGTTTGCACCCGAGGAACTATGAAAATGTCAGAAATTTTAATTTGCGATATTGGCGTATTATGATCATTATAAAAATTTGAAGGAAGGAATACGACTTCAGCGTACCTTTAATAATTTTTGAGAAAAACGAAATGTTTTGAATAGGGTTAGAGTGCGACTTGTTTGAATTTTGAAGATTATCACTCCTGGCGCGGGCTTGAATCAATCTCATCACCATCGGGAATGTAACCTGAATATTTCCTACAATCTCCAGTTTGCTTTCTTATAGTGGATTTCTTCGGGCGTCGGTATGTGGTCGTTTAGTCGCGTTTCCGTCATTGTAGATATCTGCCGCCACACTGCCCGACTTCTTTTTCGGGAGCATGTCTTAACACTGTTTAGTACGCACGTTATACAATATCGATGCTGTATGTATCGGGAACCGTTATCTAAAAAGTTTAATTCCTGCTACTTTACACTTAACGAAAGATTCTGGGCAGAAAAAATTCCCTAAAATACTGCGGAGAACGGGTAATGACTCACTGGGCTCTAGTCTAAAGTAAGTTTTATAATATCTAAAATACTAATACGAAAGGGACGCTTCGAATCCGGAAAAAGGGGGCGCGCTGAATCTATACTTGAAACAAGGCGCCCAGATTTGCGGCAGTATCTGACACCTTTGAAAAAGATCGAGCGCAACCCTGCCAGATCTATTGTCTAATGCGCTATAAACGCCAACAAGTACGGTGTGTATATACCTTAAACGAGTTCAATATCTAGAATAATTTTGGTAATGAATTCACTAAAATACGAAGGATGCCAGTGAAATATTAATAACTGTTCAGATTCGCTTATAATTCGAGTGGCAGACCATGAACAGCCCCTGCTGAACTATGATACTAGCTGAGCAATACGAAGCGACTTCAAGTCTATAAACACAAGATAAAATGAATTTTTTCCCCATGATCATGCGGGGGGTGCGCTGTATAACGGGCGCATATAACACAAGCCCTTCAAGAAGCGCCCAATCATGCTGTATTAGGCGCCCCATTGACAAAGTCGTGAGCGCCCAACCATTCTCTTTCGACATTATTTATTATGTGCGAACCGACAAACACACATTGTCATTATAATGCGCCCCACCAATCATGTCATTATTGGCGCCCCTCCGGGATAAGTAACTCCACAGCTCACACAGTTTTGGACGCCCCCTCAAGTTAGGTGTTAATCGTGTGATTCATTATGAGGCGCCTCATCATTTGGGTGGTGGGGCGCCTCACATAACGACATGAATAGAAGTGACATAGGTTAGGGGTCCCATCAATCTAGTAGTAGGCGCCTAACCAAAGTCACTCGGCTTTAAAGGGCGCCCATACTGAATATGGACTCGTTAGTCGCTGGCTTCGTATTGCCTCCAATAGAAAGGGCGCCCATTACATTTTTCTCGCAATGGATAAAGGCATTATGCATTATGTGCGGCCAAACAATCATATATTGTCAAAATAGGGCGCCCCACCAATCATGTCATTGATTTGTGGAAGGTCCTCTGGGATAAGGTGCACACAGATCACACCGTTTTGACGCCCCACCAAGTTGTGATGTTCATCGTGTGAGTCATTGTGAGGCGCCCCACCATTTGAGGGGCGCCTCATATATAACGACATGATTGATGACGCTCCCATAAAACCAAGTGACATTGGTTGGGCGCCCTGTCACTCGGCTTTATGGGGCGCGCATACTGATATGGGCATGTAAATCGATGGCCTCGTATTGTGTTCAATGGAAAGGGCGCCTTCGGCGCCCATTAGGGGCGCCTGCTTTTTCGAGGCGGGGCGCCGATTTTTCCCAGGGGGGGCAGCTGCCCCCCTTGCCCCCCCCCCGCTAAATACGGGCCTGGTTCCGATATGTGCGAATATCGAATGGAACCGAGATCTTTGACATATAAACACTCGTGTTGAAGTTGCAATTTAATATTTTTTAAGTGAGATTTTTAAATTGTATTAAAATAAAGCCTTAATTAGGTGGTATCTAGAAACAGTCCTACCTTGTTAAAGAATAATCCTATTAATCCTATAATTCACTATTGCCAGTTGGTAAATTGGCAAAAATATCATTGTCAACTTCAAATTCAAACGTTTGAAGTTCCATTGGGAGAATAGGACAACAAGGGAGGTAATTATTGTGTTATTATTTCAGATGTCAATGAAATTTAAGTGTGGGAAATAATGCCTAAGTATAATCGTATATAAGTGATTTGACAACCTGTTATTGAGAAAAAGACAAAAAAATAATTACATTTTGACTTTCTTAGAAAATATGAAATTCTCGCTTCAAGTTTCATCATAACCGGATCAAAAGTATGACATCTAGAGGGTCCACAACCTTGATATTACATACTTTAACGCTATTTGCGTGCTGGGAGCGGCAGTTATGTTCCTATTTTTACGAAGTTCGCACTCAACCGTCATTCATCCTCGGTTACCCAGTGCATTCATTCCGTTCTACTCCACTATACCCTGGGTTAATCTATGGGGGAGACACGTTTTCAAGTTATCCACTATTGATGCTTGTGTTATTTTTATCGACCAATCCCATAACCTGTTATTTATAAAGGACATTGCCCAAAGGGAAGTTACTCTCTTTTGATAGTGTTAGGAGTTGGCCAATTCTAAGAGCGTAATTATATGTTTTATTATTGAAGACCAAATGTTCATTTAATCATGTAGAGTCCTAGTTTTATTGAGAATTCTGTGTTCGTTCTGGGAATTTTATGTACATGTGATATCATGAGAATTAAATTAACGAGTAAACGTTCATTAATAATATACATAACAAAATGACATATTATTATTATTTCAAACAAATAACGAATAGTAATAATGATAACAAAAGTGAAACATATAGATGTTATACATATTTGATATCAACAACAAATGCTACAGATTTTGATAATACAATTGAATATAAATAAATTATTAATATATACATTTCTTACATAAATCAATCAGTAAATGGACATGGATATGGTTATCTACCCTTATAAAAACGAAGGCGAAAGGATTGGTTTGTAAACTGTTTTCTGATTGGTTCGTACAGTATAGCTACATTCTAGCAATTTGAAATCGTGGAAGCCCTATAGATTAACCCAGGGTATAGTGGAGTAGAACGGAATGAATGCACTGGGTAACCGAGGATGACCGTCATTATGATGTAACAGTGATATATGTGATCGGTTTTTAAATTCGGATAAAATTTGTGACCTCTAGAGGGTTTACAAGCTAAAAGTCGATTTTGTCCGGCAGTTTCGGTCCGATTTTAACAAAATTAGAACTCAACCATCATTATGGTGAAATGAGGATGATATATGTGATCGTTTTTTTTTTAATCGGATAAAAATTGTGACCTCTAGTAGTGTAGAGTGGGACCACAAGCTAAACACACGAAATTTTCGTACAACAAGGGGTCATATACGCGGATATCGAAAGGGTTCTAGATCTTTGGGTTATAAACATACAATTTCAGATTCATCAAAGTCGGATAACAATAATTGTGACTTATATGGTGTCCACAAGCTAAAAACGTTTTTTTTTTCGAACAGTCAGGGGTCATAATCCATGAAATGATGGCCCGATACATGTCAATATCGACAGGAACCGAGATCTTTGGAATATAAAACCGATATATAATTATTTCAAGTTTCGTCAAAATCTGATAACAATAACCATTGTGAGCTGTACAGCATCCACAAACAAATTCTGTACGACGGGTGGGGGCGACTACAATATACGTCCACGTGAAAAAGTGAGCGTATAATAATAGGCAATAAAAAGGGTTATCTAAATCTGACTTTTTATACACCCACTTACATTGTTTCAACTATTTCGCCTTATGCCTATCGCATATCCAAAGTAAAAAGCATGTTTGCACTCGAGCTAATAAATGTTTCAGAAGAGCTATTCTAAGCAGTATGCTTAATAGTTTTTTCTCCTGTATTAAAGTGTTGATTCTACTCGACACCGTCGATGTAAATTAATTTATCTAGAAATACTCTTGCTCCCGGCAGAATAGAAAAAAAACCTACACAGGATACGATATACAGCCAATTGCAGTTGCTACAAATGCCAATCAATGAAAGCTGAAAAGTGAGAAGACTGGTTCGTAATATGCAAAAAACGGATCAATGATTTAACACTTTTCGTAACGTTGTCCATTGACACCTATCGGAAGGCATATCTCTACACGTTCCCGTAAGCACATTAAAAATTAATGGGTCTGCGGAATTGCTTCCTTTTCCATTGTAAGTAATGGATCACTTTTTTCAAAACTCTGTCGATGTCTTGCCTGTGTGGCATTAAGCTTGTATATTTGAGGAGCGCACAAGAAACCAGTTGCTACGAGAACGTAGCTAAAAACGTTGAAATATACTGATGTGTTTGTTTTAAGCTACGATTGGCACCCATCAGTTTGGCGTTGCAAAATCATTTTTTTTATTAATACATATAACATCTTTAAAATAAGATAAGTTTGTGCTATTATACAGAGGCCAATGTAGCGACACAACTATCGCCTAACTCTAAATATTCGCGTTTAAAGGGCTAATCCTTATATTTGTTTTGGGAATAAAACTGCATAATTTTGTGTTAAAATCCCTTAAAATATTCGAGTCAAGGGCCGAGCAACTACTTCAGTATTTATGATACGTTTTCAAACGACTTAATAAATCCGTCAGTCTTCATCTGGAATTTGAGACCGATGTCCCAAAGTGTATTTTGTGGTATCTGGGTAAAACCAAATATTTTTTTTATAAAAATAATGTGTAGCTGAAATTTGCCTTTCTCTATCATGTACGGCACATGGGTTATTCACTGCATAACCCTCTCAAGTAACCGTAATCGGTTATAAGGTCACCCAACGAAACAATTGACCCGAAATCTTAAAAGGGTTACGTGTCCGGATGAGCAGTTTTGGCGTTCACGTCCAAACGACTCAATATTTTGAGTTGAAATTTTGAGTCAAGGTAAATACACCATTCCCCTATATTTTGGCGTTTTATTTTCATACATTCTCCTTTTATTTTTGAGCATCTGTTTAATTCGGGATTGTCCCTTAAAAGTTATGAAGCCGCGGTTTTGTTCGACATTGACCGATATCAACGTTCTTTCATAATTACACTTATTAACGCATGCGCCAACACCACCCATCCCTTTAGTACACGCCCCTTTAAACATATCCTGACGGATACGATCAGGTCCAAAATTGCCCTTTTGTCTAGATTATTAGCCCCGCATTCATGGTGACAGCCGTCAAAATTTCCCTTTTAAAAAGATGGCGGTCTTAGTAGCGGCTAAACGCCTCGATTTGAAATACGATGATTTGTACCCGTTTCAGGTAAGATAAAGTCCTTAATTGTAGTTGTGTGTGGCGGAAATATTATAAATAACAAAAATCAATCGTTGTTTCGATGAAAAATTCTGTCAATTTTATGTGATCTCAGCGGGAGTGATCCACGACGGGCAGTGCAACGTTGAAGGTAACGGCATCAAAGCTTATCTCGAACCATGGACCTTATAATACGGAGGGTGAAGAGATAAGGTTCGTTATCTAAAGAAACCAGATGATGGGAATCCCGTGAATTAATTCACTAGAATTCACTATTCACACCTGAAGAAATAAGATACATTCTATTTAAAGTAGCTAAAACTCTAACTTAATATCATCCAAAGTCTTCGACATCGAAAACCAGAATTATTTGTTAATTTAAATCAATATTGATGTTGTGATCTTACCGGGAAAAGATGGACTTCTGATTTCCAAAATAAACATTTTACCATTGATCCCATAATGCGTATTAGCGCCATTTGTAACAAAGGACTCCAAGAATGAGGCTAGATATATTCCGCAAATCATGTCAAACGGTGACGACATATTCTTATCTGGAGAGCATGCGCAATGAATACTTCGATGTAGACTGGAAAAGCCAGGCGCTAGAGATTTCCTTCCGATTGAGACTTCTGGCGTATTTCACCGAACATAACTGATTTGAAATTAGTGTAAAAACGGAAACGCTCAAATGTAAATCAGTTTATTCATATACATGTACATTCATATAACATTATTATATGCGTTGCGACCCATTCGTATCAATTTCTAGGTCCTAAATATTAGCGATTTAGCTGCTTTAATTGAGACAATTTATTTTCTTCTTTTTTGAATCAAAGTTTTATATCAACTTTGACACACTAAAAAAATCATTAATTAATTGAATTCAACCTCGTAGACGGAGGTATCGCGTTAAGTGTGAATGGCGATTTTTTAAAAGTTCAATGAATAAAAGTTCTTTTTGAGGTCGCGACAATTCCGATACAATGAAATTAACATCACAGTAGCTCTCACCAGACGATAAAAATCAATTAGGGTTTTTTTTTCCTTGTTCTGTCCATTGTAAGATAAGTTGACATACCTTTAAATTGTGCTTACAGTCTAAACAGAATGTGTTTCTTAATAATATTCTTTATAGTCGAGGGTTTTATTCATGGTGTATTTCATTCTTATGGTCTGGTACTATAAATAATCATTTGAGTTTTCCAAGCGCCGAATGAAGTTGTGGGAAATGATATTGAAATGGCCTCTCCCGTCCAAGGGTTGCTTTAACAACATATCTCAGAAACCATCCAGGATACCAATACTGTGGAGGTGTTTACTATTTATAACTATATAAATATAAAAATAAAACGAAATGAGGTTTAACACACTACTTAATGGAATCGGTTGTTCGCCAAAAAAGCCCAGAAAGCGATGGTATTGCTTACTCTTATATCGAATCGAATTCCAATTATCCAGGCTTCTTTTATGTGCACACTAACATGCTCACGGGACCTCGATAATTGTCACTTTCAAACAGCTAGACGCCGTCCTTGTTAGGTTCCTTCGCCCTACACCACTGACAAGTTGAAACAACGCTGAACAATCTCGGGGAACTTTCTTGACCTGTACATCGGGAATTCAACCCCAGCCTTCGTGATTAGTGAGCCAGTGTATTACACCTACTCACTGAGCCTCCGCGGTTCTATGACTGGTTAGATGGAAGAACAATTACTTATTTTTTGAGCGACGTTTTGAAAAGTATTCAAAGTCACAGAAATGAATTATTCAACACACAACCTAAAGATATTAGAAAATTCTCACGTAAAGATTTTTTTTTTTTGGGGGGGGGGGCATGGAAACAAAGTTGATGTAGCTTGCGGTACGATAAACAAGTATTATTTCTTGGCATTATTTTGGTTTACATGGAAACAAAGTAAATTTAATTTAGGGATTACAATGATCAATCCGGGTCATATCTGGAAAAGTTTAAAAAATCTTTATGAATCTTTGTACAAAAGGGTTATGCTTTTGTTAATTCAATTATTCTCGCTTTTGTTAGTCTCAGAAACCAATTATACAGAATTTTGTAGACACACACCTTTACATTGTATATGCCCGGATGAATACCTTATGGGTTTCCATGTAAACACATTTTTGACAGATAGTTGTCAGCTTATGACAGAAATAAGTGTGGTTTAACGTCTACTCGACATATGGTTCAATATTTATTTCAATAATTCATTAGGGGTTAGTAGCAGTGGGAAAGACCAGAAACGACGACACTTGACTCCAGGACAGAACCGAGATATAAACGATTCAATTTTAAGCTGGGCGCAATCGTCATTACTATTGTTTGTACGATAATAAACTATGTCCTGATTATCCATTTTTACGTTACATTATCCTTAACCAAATGTATTCGAATTCACTACATATATATCGCAGACTAACGATGTCACCGAGAGTTGATTATGGTCACAGGCGGATCCAGGGGGGGGGGGGGGGCTAGGGACCGCCCCCCCCTACATAACAGTTTAAAAGATAGTAAGCTGGCACTGCCAGGCAGGATACGCCCACATTTTCGAAAGATGGATAGAGAACAAGCAAAACCGAGAGTGATTTTTCCTACAATCAAAGGCCATAATTCATTAAGTTACAATTTGATATGTGCAAATATCAAAAAAAGAATCAAGATCTTTAGGTTATAAACATGCATTTCAAGTTTCATCATAATCGAATTAAAATTGTGACCTCTACAGGGTCCACAACTTTGATATACCATATTTTTACAATATTCGCGTACAAACGGCGGCCATTTTGTCTGGCAATTTATGGTCCGATTTTCTAGAATTTCAAACTCAACCGTCCGTAGGGTGTAACGGTAATTGAGTCAAACGTTTTTTTAAATCGGATAATAATTGTGACCTCTAGAGGGACCAAAGGCAATTTTTCGGACAATCAGGGGCCATAATTTTCAGGAAGTTATGATCTGATATGTGCAAACAACGAAAGGAACCAAGATCTTTGGGTTATAACCATGAATTTCAAGTTTCATCAAAATCAAATTAAAATTGTGACCTCTAAACCATGATATACCATTTTATAACAGTATTTGTGTACACGCGGCGGCCATTTTGTATTGCAATTTTGGTCCAATTTTTTCGAAATTCGAACTCAACCTTCCTTAGGGTGTAACGTTGATATAATCAAACGATTTTTTTTGTCGGATAATAATTGTGACCTCCAGAGGGACAACAAGCTAAACAAAGGCGATTTTGCGTATAATCAGGGGCCATAATTCAGGAAGTTACTATCCGATATGCGCAAATATCGAAAGGAATCGCGATCTTCGGGTTATAACCACGCATTTCAAGTTTCATCAAAATCAGATTAAAATTGTGACATCTACAGGGTCCACAACCTTGATATCCCATTTTTAACAGTATTCGCGTACAAACGGCGGCCATTTTGTATGGCAATTTTGGTCCGATTTTTCTGAAATTCGAACTAAACCTTCCTTAGGGTGTAACGGTAATATAATCAAACGATATTTTAAATCGGATAATTATTGTGACCTCCAGAGGGACCACAAGCTAAACAAAGGCGAATTTGCGTATATATATTCAGGGGCCGTAATTCAGGAAGTTACGATCCGATATGCGCAAATATCGAAAGGTTATAACCATGCATTTTAAGTTTCATCAAAATCGAATTAAAATTGTGACCTCTACAGGGTCCAAACCTTGATATACCATTTTTAACAGTATTCGCATACGAACGGCGGCCATTTTGTATGGTAATTTTGATCCGATTTTTCCGAAATTCGAACTCAACCGTCCTTAGGGTGTAACGGTGATACAATCAAAACGTTTTTTTTTAAATCGGATAATAATTGTGACCTCCAGAGTTATAAACATGCATGTCAAGTTCCATCAATATCGGTTCAAAATTGTGACCTCTATAGGGTCCACAAGCTAAAAACGTGATTTTTCGTACAATCAGGGGCCATAATCCATGAAGTTTTGATCCGATACATGCCAATATCGAAAGCAGCCGAGATCTTTTGGGGATAAACCTATATTTCAAGTTTCGTCAAAATCGGACAAGAATTGTGACCTGTAGAGAGTCCACAAACAATTGTGGACGGACGGTATGGCGGACGTCCGGACAGGGGCGACGACATAATACGTCCACATGAAAATGTGGGCGTATAAAAAAAGATATTCGCCACAAATCACCCCCCCCCCTCCCCTAACATGATTTCCTGGGTCTGCCTCTGATTATGGTCTTGATAAGTAAGGTCAAGGTTCCCAGGAAAGTATAATAATAATAATAATCGCGTCATTTTACAAGGGTAGCAAATTAGGCCAGAGGCCTTTTTCCAATTTGGCCCTTGGCACAGATCGTGCGAATGATTTCGATCATTACTGCAGGAAGAAACCGAAGAACTCAGGGGAAACCTGCCTGATCGGACGGTAGACCGAATATCCCTCTCACTACGTTCATAAAAAATACTGGATTCCCCTAAAAACACTCATAGAGTGTATACTGGACAAAAATGTAAGGGTTCCCCTAACCAACAGCCCGACGATTAGGAATTTCTACACGCGTGATGTCAAAGGTCACACGCAAACATCGAGCGATTGATGTACAAGTACGTACAACACTTTCTGGGATAAAATTGACGGGTAAAGACGCCGGCAGTGGATAATCCGAGAATTTAATTTGGATTAAATATTTGTAATAAATTGTAAGAGATTAAAGACAACAGCATCTAATGTATGCAATGAATTCTCCTCTGACTTCTGAGGTAAGTCACGTGACATAAACATGGCCTGGTTTGATCGAATTTACAGCAGGGCATTCTTTGGCAAGTACAATGTTTGGGAAGGATTTGAGGCAAAATTACCACAAATTAATTAGTACATATACACTATTAAATCTCCCAGTTTGTACCAGGGACGTATCTAGCGGGGGGTGCAGGCGGTACATTGCACCCCAGAAAAATGAGGCGCCCCGAGAAATGGCGTTCCCTCAAAAAATTTACAATCACAACTTTACAATTACAAAACAATACACTTGATTATGGTCACACAGTGATGCTCTTAAGGCACTGATGAGTCGGTTAATTTAAATGGCGCCCACACGCCTGTGGATGCCTGATTCGTTTGCCCTGATCCAAAATTTATTTTATCACTTATGTACGCGGGAATGTTACTTTAATGCTTAATTAATAAAATAATTTATATAACATTTTAGGTCTAAAGAAAGACCTCCGATAGGCAGATTCAGCTCTTGCATGTTTTAAAACAGAATGATTTACAAAGAGACTCTTAAGGACTTCATATAGAAATATTTTCAACTAATTTAAATTAAAGCCCCAAAGAAAAGAAATATTTCAGTTCATTTTCAGAGCAACCAAATTTCTTTTACACGGGACAAAATATCAAGGCATATAATTACTGTTTATTACTGAGTGACGTTTCGACTAGGACGCCCTCGTCAATATCAATCACTACTTGTCCTGTGTAATTCCAGTTCAATAACTAAATTTCATTAAAACCATTTATGGTGCACTGTTGTATTTGATTTCAAGAACAAATCTATTTAGTTTATAAAATGACTATTTACGGGGCCATAATTATTGAATAATTAGGCTATCTATTTTAATAGCAGTGCAATTTTGATCTTAAAAATGCTAAGCTAATTTATAGGTCCAGAATTCGATCAATGCTCAAAATACAGGTAGACAGGCTACAAAACATACGCCCACAGCAGCTAAGTCGTCCGCTTGGTCGACAAAGGTTGTCGCATCTTTTATTCTGTAGGTAACCAGGGGCATTTACAAGACAATTTTACACAGATCTGATTACAAAGTTTTGCGTTCGCAAGGTTCTACCACCTAAAACGAGGGCCACAACTCGGCGTAATTTACAGTATTTGTCGAAATTCGACAGGCTTGTTCGTTTAACTAATTTAAATAATGCATAGCCTATAAATTTCATACCGATCGGGTGATAACCTTTGTCTTTCGAACGTTCGCACGTTTCAACAAAGTGAAACAAGTGGCATAACCTTAGAAGTAATTAACGGGAATTGCTGAAATTAAATAGGCATCTTCGCCTCCCTAATAATTGAAATGATGTGCAGATCGCACAATAACTTTTGTCGTCAGGGCGTTCACAAGGGCCATAACTATAGACGAATTAACGGAAACTGCTGAAATTCGGTAGGATAAATGATGCATATAATTTATACAGATCGGGTGATATTTTTGTCTCCATTGGCTCCAGTCCGTCAACGTATCAATTTTAAAATATGTCTATTACGTATTCTGCTCTAAATGTCGATTCTTATCCTCAATACTTTCTTAACTCCAATACACCGTGCAGAATCCTTCGATCACAATCAGACAACCTTTAAGCCCTTTTCAAAAATCAACTACGGTGATAGATCTTTCCCCTGAGATTGTCCACAACCTTGATATTAAATATTGTGTTACACTATTTGCGTACGGGGAGCGGCCATTTTGTCCGGCAGTTTCGGTTCACAAATTTGAACTCAATCGTCATTTTGATGTAGTCCCCTAACGGTGATAAATTTTTAAAAAAATTAAATCGGATAAAAATTGTGACCTCTAGAGGGACCACAATGTTCGTAAAATCAGGGGCCATTAATTCGGGTTGTTACGGTTCTATGTCCGCAAATATCGACAGGAACCGAGAATTTTGTGAGATAACCATATCTTTTAATTTTCATCAAAATCGAATACAAACATTGACCTCCATAAGAGATTCCACATGCCAAAAACCAGATTTATAATACATGCAGGGGTCATAATCCAGGAAGTTATGGTCCGATATGCGCAAATATCAATGGGATATAAACTTATAAGATTCATCAAAATCGGGTAAAAATTATGACCCCTGGAAGGTCCATTTGCGAACACAACCGTCATTATGGTGAAATGGTGATACGTTTGAACGGTTTCTTTTTTTCTTTTTATTTGAATCGGATAAAACCACGGGTCGGGTCCACTAAAGAGCCGATTTTTCGTACAATCAGCGTCCACAATCCAGATCGTCACTGAGAGAGAGAGAGAGGAGAGAGAGAGAGGGGGACAGAGAGAGAAGGGTGGGCCGGTAACATCCACTCGACACAAACTAGGCCATTTCTGGAGTAACATATGAATCAATTTTTTTCAATAATTCGCTGGCACGTAGCTGTCATTATCAGAGAAAACCCACGAAAAGTCAACGTTCAATATGCGCGAATATCGAAAGAAACAGGGATCTTTTATTAGTAAACATAAGTTTTTACATTTCATCAAAATGGGATTAAAATTGTGGATTTTATATATGAAATTGTGGTCCGATACATGCTTATATCGAAAGAAACCGCGGGATGCGGGATAAACCTATATTTCAAGCACAATAAATACTATCGTTGTAGACTGTAATAACCAGATGCTAGAGATTGCCATTTGATTGAGGCTTCTCACAAATTTCGCCGAACAAAACTTATTTCAATGAAACTAGAGTAAAAACGAAAACAATTGAATGTAAATCCATTCATAATACATTATTATATGCATTGCGACCCATTTGTGTCAATTTCTAGGTCCAAAATATTAGCGATTTAGTTCCTTTAAGACACAATGAATATTTTAAAAACTGTTCGCAGCATCCGCCGCAGTCCATTTGTAATGAAAAGATCAAACCAAAACATATCCCACAAGACAGAAGTAATAAAAATGGCTGTTTCATAAATGACAAAAAGATAGAATGGATGAACTGCCTGCCAATTTATATAAGGACTACCCAAATATTTCTCTGAGCATCTTTTTTAGAAATTATAATATTATAATGAATGAAAACAGATGAGTTTTAAGGCATGTCAGCTTCAACCAAAGCTACATAGCATCAAACATATTGGTCAATTATGTTAAAAGTTTTAATTGCATGTAATTAAGTTTATATACATGAATATGCACTTTTTACCCATTTTCATTCATTTTAAGCTTCAGAAGAATGCAATCTGATTAAAACACAGATCCTATTTCTTTCGTTTTTTATAGTTCAAAATTGTGTTTTACTTCACTACACAAGGATCTGGAAAAGTTGTTACTTTACCTGCGTTTTGAGTGAGGGATTAGCCAATAGAACTGTCTGTTACGACCACTTCTTGGCACACCATGCACGGAACTGTGGGTAAACCGCTAGAAACAGCAACACTGATTGATTAATCAATGTCTGACGTCAGACAATATAAAAACAAAACAAAATATAGATCGAAATATAGATCTGTATTTTAATTAGATTGCGAAGAATAGAACTATTATGGATGGCTTTTTATGTTGCTGACATCAGCCTATGTTAAATTATGCCTTCTGTAGAGGAATGTAGATGAAAGAAGACAACCATTAAACAACATCATTAAAAATTCATAGTCCTTTTCTTTTATATACAAACAAATATACAGTTTAAATATACACAACAATATATGTACATGATACAACCAAGACATAACAGTCAAAAAGGCTATCAAAATATTCCCTAAACTGTTTAAAAAATTCCCTTTGTACACATAACATAATGCCTTAAAATCAGCCTGGTGTGCAGTTGGGATGTCACTTTCACTTTAAGACTTTTTGTCTCAAAGAATTCTTTAATCATCAGAATTAATTAAATGAATCCAAGCAGAACACATATCTCTTCAAATTATTCAGGTGTGGAGTCTTTTGATGGCACTTTTAACTTGAGAGTTAATTTTGATTTTCTAAAAGAAGTATCCGAACCACTACTTTCCCCTGTCCCTGGTGAATAATACTGTGGAACAAAACCTGCCAGTGGAGGGCGATATACACTAGCGTAATCATCGGTGTCAGATTTTTCCCCAAATTCAAATGGATCAAACGATTTTTGAGAGGATTTCCGCTTTCGTTTTTGTTTGTCTTTTGTTTCCTTCTCTTTTCTTTCAGGGGTTCTTTCACTCAAAGATGACGATCCCTCCATGTCGTAGGATTTGAGCGTCGGCTGTCGTTTAATTTTTATTTTGATGCCACCGCCAGGGTTTGTAATGGTGCTTGTTAAAGCTACGCTTTCCTGGGAAGGACCAGGATAGGGTGGTGGTGGTGGGGGATTATATCCTTTATCCGAATTATATTCATCAGTATTGTCGGAATGATCAGATTTACGTTCTATCACCACTGGACGATCAGGAACATAGTCACTATCATCATCTGCTTCAACATCAATATCATCATCATCTTCTTTATAATTTACGACCAGACTAGCTTCACGACGCGGAACACGTGCAGTAACCATTAATTCTTCTCTTCTCCTTTCTTCTTCTAATCTACGCCTTTCTTCCTCTCGCTTTCTTCTCTCTATTTTTTTTCGCTTCTCTCTTTCCTTCCGCACAGCCTCTTCCCGTTTTTTCATTTCTTCTTCCCATCTTTGTCTGGCTAACTCCTCCTCTTGTTTTTGTTTCAGAAGTTCCTGAATTTGACGTCGTTTTTTCTCCTCTGCATCTCTTTGCTGCTGAACTATTCTTTGCTTGGCTTCCATTTTTTCTCTGATTATTCTTTCTTTCTCCTCCTGTATTTTTTTCTCGCGATCCAATATTTCTTGCACGCGCACCTGTTCCATGAATTCTTCAAGAAGTGCCTCCCCACTTTTTGCACCATCAGCGTCAGATAAACTTACTAACACATCGTCATTCAAGGGAGGAAAGATTTCTTTGAAATTAATCTCTGCTGTTTGATCTACTCGCACAGTTAAACTATCCCCGAAATATTCATACAGTTCTTGATATAATTCTTTGGGAGATTTCACGACAACATTTGCTCCTCCAAAAATAAAACCACTACTACTGTTATTAGTGTTCATTGTTTTTGCCTCATTATTATTGTCACTATTGGCACCAATATTATGTTCCATTTTAAATTCTTCAAATCTATTCTTCAATAACAACTCTGCTGCCAGCTGAAAAAAAAATTTCAAATATTTTAAGAGGATAATACATCTATAGTTGAATAAAATTTGAAAAAAAACCCCAGATGACTGCCTTCCATTAAAAATTTGAACAAATTCAGAAATGAAATGGGGTTTGGCGTCACACTTTCTGTCCCAACTGGACTTTTGAAAACAGGTATATGCCATGTACTCTGCTATGAGGAAAATTTTGCCAAGAGAGCAGAGCTACGAGTGACACCATAAGTAAGTAGGATTGTTTAAGTACTATCCAAACAACTAGAAGATGTTCTCTACCAGGCCTTCTGTCCTGCACTATTAACAAGAGGAAACTAGACTGGACAATTCTAAAGGTAATTTCTGAACCTACGCTTGGATCCTATGACTTCCAGATTAGTGAGCAAGTACAACTTTTGCAAATGCTGTATGATACCACAGGAAATTGAACTTCTATTCGTATATATATGCATACACCATATTAAACTAGACAATATATATAAAAAAAAGAACAGGAATGGTATGCCTGTCGAAGCCTCAATTTTATCTGCGCTTGCTTCGGCTTGTTTATTTTCAAAAATTCGTAATGTCAGGCAATTTAACCTTTGCTGATTCACTCAAATATGTTTTTTCTTCAATCTAGCCCTTTTGTTTCCAATATTTACATAATTTTTGTTAGTTAACGTTTGTCATCAACTTCATGCGCTGACATCATACAAAATCGATCCATATTGAATAGACCATTGAAACAATGGCCAAAGATATTTTTAGTTTTTCTCTTCCTTTCTCTTCCCCCCTTCTGCATGGCGATTATTGTTGAGTTTGGGTGTTGCATAAAAGAAGAGGGTTTAAATATACATTTGGTGAAATTTCTGATTTTGAAGCGGAAGGATACAAGACTTCAGAGGATGGTTAGGTTTTTGTGTGACGTCAGTGCAGGGACAAACGTTAACGAACGAAAATAACGTAAATATTGGAAACAAGTGGCTATGATATTGTTTTGTGGGGAGTATTTATGCAAATCGAAATGACTAGATTGAAGAAAAAACATATCTGAGTGAATTGGCTATGGTTAGATTGCTTGACATTACGAATTGTTGAAATAAACTGACCCGAAGCGAGAGCAGATAAAGTCGAGGCTTCAACAGGCATTGTATTCCTGTTCTATTTGTTATTATATATTGTCTAGTTCGGTATATTATGGTTTAATTTTATTTCAATAATTTGCTTGCACATAGAGGTCTTTTAACAGTGGGAGGAAACCGGAGGACCAGGAGAAAACTCACAAGGTTGGACAGGCTACCCTACTCCTTGTCATATAAAACAAGGGATTCAAAACCACGCCAGTTGACTCAATGACAGGCTTTATCATACAGCACGCATATGCTAACCACTCAGCAATCCAACCCCCCGGAGAAAACCAACGAGGTTGGACAGGCTACCCTACTCCTTGTCGCGTAAAACCAGGGATTCGAAACCAAGCCAGTTGACTCAATGACAGGCTTTATCATACAGCACGCACATGCTAACCACTCGGCCATCCAACCTCCCTTTGCTGTCAATCATAAGCCACAGAAAGCTAAGGAAAGGGTCAGACATTTCATACAATGTGCCAGGCAAGGAGATCAAATGTGCTGAAAATAATTTGTTATACATGTAGTGTTTCTTACCAGAAGAGCACCATAAACCTTGTATGCATCTGACCTTACTAGGGCATTGCGTATAGATATATCCTCCATTGCTACATTTAAATGTGACCAGAATGTTGATAAATTTGGTAGGAGGATTTCTTCAATTGTCTGAAAGATTTAATAGATAATTGTTATATGTACATATGTTAATATTTATGACAGTTAACCATCCTTGACTGATGGTCGGCTATCCCTACAGATGATCTGTGAAACAACAATTTCTATCATTTTTGGTGATATAATAAATTCACAAATATTTATTCGATGTACATGTACCTGGAACCATCTTTAATTGATTAATCAGTTCCCAGTGGTACAATGTTTAAAGACTGAAGGCTAGGGGATAAAAAAAATATGGCTGCCATATAGGTCATACAGAATGGGTCCAAAGATTTGAATAAGTGATTAAAAAAGAAGAATTGATCTCTAAAAATGGCTAGGATTAGAAATGGGATTTAATTTCACCTTGGTTTTTGTACAATCCGATTTACTAAGCACATTTTCCATGCATATTGATAAGTGACAACCCTGCTTGAAAAATCCTATAAGTTATTCTTGGTCCAACCGCTCAACCACTGTGGGCCCCCACAAACAAAATAAAAACAAGGTTTACGAAAAGTACAACATGCTTGTTACTAATTTTCTTGATAAAGTTAAAAGACATATTCAACAATGTTTGACTTAATTCTTAGTGATCATTTGGTTGAAAAAATACACATATACCTGTACAACACATTCTTAGGACAAATTAAAGCAAATGTATTACCGTTTTCTTTTATTATTCCAATGTTATAATCAAGAGATAAATTTTTAATAATAATCTAAACAAATTTGTTTCAGTTATCAAACCCGGAGAAAACCCACGAGGTTGGACAGGCAACCCTACTCCTTGTCACATACAACCAGCGATTCGAAACCACGCCAGTTGACTCAATGACAGGCTTTATGATACAGCACGCATGAGCTAACCTTTCGGCCATCCAACCCCCCTAATTTGAACAGACCTAAATAGTGAGATCACATGGACAGAACAGTGTGACATAATCTTAAAAAAAACATCAATAAGGGCAAATGGTTCCATGTCAATGAGATTTTTGAAAATAATTTTTAAGTTCACTCTCCACAAACCATTAATTTTAAGAAAATATAGCTTTGGGGAATAAAGCTCTCTCTCACAAATGCAAAATATTTTATTTTTTTCGAACCTTCAATTCACATTTGGAATTCAGGTCAGTTGCAACGTTTGGTTTTCTAAAGATAAGGATAATATACTATTCATATGATGGAATGCCTTTTCAAGAAAAATGAAAAATTCTATAAGTAAAGGTCTCTGGGGTATTTGAAGTTAAATGAAGCATTCTACTTCAGAGAAAAATAGTGAACAAAGAGTCTATTGTCTTTTAAAAAAATGTCTTACATGCTTATAAATTATAAAACAGAAACCATTCTGAAGACTTGTGGTAAACTACTGACTTTTCTGTATCTAGATATACATTTCGATATATTCAAAGTAGTGTGATAAATTCTTATTCTTGCTTCTTTAATTAAACACATCATTATGTCGTCTGCATGAAACATTTTTTATTTAAAGCTGAGAGTTTTTCTATGACAGTAACACGGACAAATTGATAAAATTTACTATTCAGTTTTTAACAAATATGATATAAGGTTATGTTACCACCATCTAAAACATGAGAGACAGCTAAGTTGTAAGAAATTTATAAAGGGTTTTAATATAATAATGCTTAGATGGTGCTTAAATATGTCATAGATGTTTGAAGTGGTACGACCATTTTCAGCCATAATTACTGATTGTTAAAATATAATGCAACTCCTCCTCAACCTCATTGACATTAATTAAAGTGAAAACAAAATAAAATTCATTGTGACATGGTCTGATTATTAGACAAAGCTGTTAATCTAGATAAAAATTAAAATTTACAAGAAAATGCTTGATAAAGTCTAGAGAAGCCTAGTCAAAACATAATCAGTAACAAACAGTTATTTTATTCCATAGAATGTTCTCATGTGTGCATTTCCAGCTGAATTACTAAAAACCACTGAAGAAATTTTGTTTAGAATTTATTGAGTTATTTGATGATGATCAGCAAACATTGGAACAGTGGTTCAAATTAGTTTGAACTCTGGTGTTTCTAATGTTAAGCCGAATGCAGATGATGGAATATGTTAGCGGAACATGCATAAAAATATTGTTCCGACCAATTTGTTCTCTCATAACAAAATTGGATCCAAAATGTACAAATTCAAGTTTTTGTAGAGATCTATTTTGCTACGCGTGTGTAAATTTTTAAGTGATTCGGTCACCTAGACACGTAAAATAGATACATCTCACATGGTAGGCGTGTGATTCGACCCTTTCGGGATAATGGCTACCCAGTGTCACCAGAGAAATTTCTTTCTGCAAAATTTTTCTGGTTTCGAGATTGGTTAATTACGTTATTTCGCCATGGCCGAATTTGAGTGTCTGCAGTTCAAAAAACCAAAAATGTTTTTGAAATCAAACATGTTAGATATTTAGAACACTTTTCCACGCAACACCAATCATCAATATACATACGTCATCGGGAGGTAGTGTATTTTTCAACCTAAAACATTTGTTTGTCTGTGTTACCATGTTCGTCGTCTGCAAATGTTGCATCGCATGCGATCAGCTTTAACACATAAAATAATTATAGCAATAGCACACATGAAATATATTTCAGAGATCTTTTTTTAAGTTAAGGCAAAATTAAGTATAAGTTGAACAAGCTACTACTTAGAACCACAAAATCCACAGGAGACTAACAAAATTGTACTTTTTTAAAGTTGAACTGAAATTGATAATATACCCTGAATTTAAACAAATCTGTAAACTTTTCATGTACACTCTCACTCACTATCACTAATATAAACAACATATATAAATGTAAAAAGATTGGATATTAAATGTAGCTTGTGTTCACAAGAAATTGCAGACAATGGAGGGATGGATGGACGGAGTAAACAGCATATACGCCCACATTTCTGTGTCAGTGTATAAAAAGTTTTGCATGACTAGCCTAACACTGTTTTGCGTCATGACTAACTTATTTGTACTTTTAAGCTAATATAACAAATTGTTAATCATTAATTATTAATACTTATATCATTAAAACCACTGACATTTCTAAAAGAACTACTTCTCTTTTTATTCACCCCATGTTGTTATCACTGGCTACAAGTCAATAAACAAAGGCCAACAGAGGACAAAGAATAATTAGGGCTGTCTTTGTCTATTAACCGATATGTCATCAAATATTCATTTAGACACTCTAAATATTCTACAATTTCACTTATAGTAAATGAATAAATTATTATTTGTCTATCCTTTTTGCTCAATGTACATGTAGACACCTTTTTAATAACAGTTGCCAGAAATCCTATAAACTCTACCACCTCAACTTTTAAAAGCGTGTGATTTCTGAATTTAATGTTTGTTACATGTAACTGAAGACCACCTGAGGATTCAACTCTTAGAAAAATAGAGAGAGAGAGAGAAATGGGATTTAACAACCACTAGATCATTTTGGGACTAACATATGGTTTAATTTAATTTCAATAATTCTCTTGTGTGTGTGGGAGGAAACCGGAGGACCCGGAGAAGACCCCTGAGATTGGACCAGTGTTGGGATTTTGCCTGTATATTGGGGACCTGTCCGAATCTTTTTTCCAAACGCCCAAAGTTGTCTGACCAAACTTAATATAGTCTACTGAGTGTATAATTACCACTTAACCCGACTATCTTCGATAATACGCTGAATTTATTAGGTAATTAAGTAATCAACATATTTATCGTGTTATACCGTCTATACACCTACCGAGATTAACTACTCAATCTGCCTTGATTGACTTAATCATTTGTCGGACAATACATCAATCTAATCTTATACAGAAGTCATTAATTTATTCTTGTCGGACTATTCATCAATCCAATAACTGTGATTATAATTTTAATCCACCTCGTGGTTTCTCACTTGTTGGACAGGTGACCCTACTTCATGTCATGTACAACCGGGAATTCGAAACCACGCCAGTTGACTCAATGACAGGCTTTATGATAGAGCGTGTGCATGCTAACCATTCAGCCATCCAACGCCCCTGAGTCATATAGGAATCCCTTGCAAACTATAATATTGTAAAAGTTGAATCTGTAATCATGGCCTGGAATAAGCGGCCGAACACAGATTTATCTGTCTGACTTGACCCCTTCGACTGGTTGAATTGCCTTTCATCCAGACATGACTGTCCGACCGAGTTTTTGTAAAAAATTAAGTCAATGATATGTTGCCAGGCAGCGAAACTAAATCGTCCGGGCAGTCAGCTATCCTTCTATCATTTTTGGTGATATATTGAGAATTAATTGAACTGACAATTGATAATTGTCTTTAATCTGAAGGCTAGGGGATAAAATGGGTCCAAAGATTTGAATAAGTGATTGAATGATAGGTTGCCAGACAACGAAACATACGCCCACAGCAGCTAAATTGTCCTGGCAGTCAACAACAGTTGTCGCATAGTTTTACTTTTGTCTGTAATGAAACATTAATAAATAATAATACACTAAAACTCATTATGAAATCATCAGAAAATCATTAGATTTTGTTTGGCCCATACTAAGATTCTAAGATTTGGTATACAAAACATTTAATATCATGGATTTAGCTGTTCAAGTTATCAAAAATCTTTGAAAAAATGTATCAATCTAAAGACAATCGAAACAATTATATATAGGCGAAAACAAGGTGTATGAAAATAAAATAAATCAGATGATAACCATGGTCTCTAAAGCATCCACAAAATATTTCAAAGTGATCAAGGGCAAGAAATCATGCAGTAATTATCAGAAATCGTTGAAAATCAATTGGCTTCTTTGTCTCATAACCTTAAACACTGAATATTAATTTAGACTGTCCACGGACGAACATGGGGCTATGACAATATATGTTTGACCCGTTTACACTAGAAAAAAATTAACCGTTAACAGGGTTTAAGAGGAAGGCCCACCTTCTGCTGAAATAAGTAGCAAATTCAATCAGGACTTGTACCCCAAATAATATGGTATCATAATAAAGATTAAACAAAGTCAATTTCAAGTTTTTTTGGTATAATATAAATATAGCCTACGTAGTTGCCCGTCTGAAAATTTGAAATCAGTTTAGTCTGACATGATGTCAGGGTGAACCTTAGTTATTTCAAGGCTGTCTGCAATAGGAATATCAGCCACAAAATGGTTAAATTTTGTACAAAGACGATGAACCAAAATTCTACCAATTCATGCTGCTAACTTTATAAACAAGCCCTCTATTATCTTTAATAGATGGGTTTGTTTTTAATCCAATTGAATCCAAGCAGGAGATAATGTAGCATAAAACTGATTTACTGTTGTTAATTGAATATTTAATTATCAATTTAAAGTACATATTACTAATATTAGAAAAGATATAACAAGCAGTTGCCATACAAGATATACCCACATTTTGCAAGAGATGGACAGAGAACAAGCTAAACAGAAAATCGATTGTTCGTACAATTTGGGGTCATATTCCAGGAAGTCAGGGTCTGAATAGCGAAAAAATAGAAAGGATACCAGATCTTTGGAATGAAAACATAAATTTTAAGTTTTATCAAAATCAGATGAAAATTGTGGCCTCTAGAGGGTCCACAATCTTAGTATTATATACGTTTATATTATTTGCGCATGTGGAGTGGCCATTTTGTCTGGTAATTTCGGTCCAATTTTCATTAGGGTGTAACGGTGATATTTTTTAAAGTTTTTTAAAATCAGATAAAAATTGTGACCTCAAGAAGTCCCACAAGCTAAAAACGTAAGTTTTACTACAATCAGGAGCCATAATCCATCAAATTATGGTTGGATACATGCCAACATCGTTGGGAGATAAACCTATGTTTCAGGTTTTGTCAAATTCGGATAAAAATTGTGACCTGTAGAGCATCTACAAACAAATTGTAGACGGAGGGACAGAAGCAACGACAACATACATCCACATGAAAATGGGATTGTACAAAAACCAAATCAAGGGGACGTTATAAATATAAAAAACTTACACCTGACACTGATGATCAATTACTGATGGATAATGTAGCATTCCATACAATAATTACTCTTCTTTTAAAGGGACAATAACACTCTTGCTGGCTTGATAGATCCAGGAAAAAAAAAAGCGCCTTATTTTAACTACTAAATGTATAAGCTGGTCGGATAGCCGTGGCGAAAGAGAGGCGGCTTCTCACCAATGCAACGAGAGTTCAATCCCAGCTCAGGGCAAGAACTTTATCGTTGTAAGTGAGAGGGATTTTCGGTCTCCTGTCCGATCAGGCAGGTTTCCCCAGAGTTCTTCGGTTTCTTCCTGCAGTAATGATCGAAATCATTCGCACAATCTGTGCCAATGGCCAAATTGAAAACAAACCTCAGGCTTAATTTGCTACCCTTGTAAAATGACGAGATTATTATTTAAGTGTCGTACCTGTTGTGTAAATTATCCATTACATCCTATTTTACTTGTCCAGAGGGTTCGAGAATATTTTTAAATCTAAGTTACATTTGAAAAGGTTTACGTAAAGCTTTTCAAATCATGTAGTTGAATTTTTCCAATTTTTTAAATTCAGTGTGTTATGATGAAATTTGTATCATCAATTAATTGGAATATTGTAAAAAAGGACAATTTGTTGACTAGAATAATGATTGGGACATATTATTCAGTTACAACAAGAGTGTTATTGGGCCTTTAATAATAGTATAATTACCTTATTTCCGAGGGCTATTAAACCCATTATAGCACCATAGTGAGAACAGAATGGCTTGTTTAAATCAAACAGTACATCTTTCAATTCCTTGATTGTATTATATAATAAATGATTTAAGGGGTTACTCCACTTTCTGTAAAAATATATAAATAGTGTAAACAGACTGGTGAGAATTTTAATGGCGAGGTATTATATAACAAATAAATTGTTCAATACATTACAAGATGATGTCCAATATACAGTTCAGTAACAAATTATTGATGATGGGGTTCTTTTGTGTTGTTTAAATAATTAAAAGAGTCTATAATCTAATGCATTCACATAATAATAATAAAATCATGATCAAAGAGTCCATGATCACAGGGCTGCAGTAATGGTAATGGAATGTAATCATTACAAGTTTCATATTATAAAAATGGAACAATGGAAATGTTATTAACTTGATTCCAAAAACCATGTAACAGATAATTACATTTTATAGCAAATATCAATATTATCAAAGATCACAAGCCTCAAATTTTAGCACCAAATAAGGTAAATTGTGTATATCTGACACACATCAATAATTTTTTTCTTTTTTAAATTTTCATTAGTTATGACCTTTTCAACCATACATAATGCAAGAGCTAAATCTGTCTCTTGCAGGTCTGTCTTTGGGCCTCAAATATATCTAAATTATTAATTAGACATTAATTCACTTATCCAGACCACAATCAACTCTTTATGCCATGGCTAGCCTGCTATATTTACTGGATTAGGATCTGAATTGCTGCTCAACTTTCATCCATGATTTAATCATAAAATGGATAATCAAGACTATGTTTTTTATAGAACTTTAGTAATGATGATCGAGACTGGGTCGAAAATTCAATATCTAAATAGTCGGTTCAGACTGGATAAATTTGACTGAAAGTTTCAGAAAATTCCCTTTACATTATCTAGTTTTTAATTATTATAGTGAGAACTCCAATAAAGTATCTTTAAGACATGTCATCTTAAAGTATATTTCTAAATTGATGTGTATTGTAATCAATAATTAGTATGCAATCAATCAGTTAAAAGGTTGAATATTTATATTTCACTTAAAACTTAACCTCAAGTTAATTTTAACGGATTTCAGTCACCCCACTACTTTCTGGTGGTTACTTATTTATAGTCATGCTGAATAATTTCCCAGGTATACACTGTTTATAGATAAACTCTTTAGATGGACTACGAATCTGATCTAATAATTTGAAATTGGATGTATTTAACTAAATTTTCATTGATCAGACAGATAAATCTAATAATAAATGAACAATCTCTTCAAAAATAAAACATGTCTACATGGTGGAGTAGCTCTAATAGTAATAAACCACGATTGGAACAAATACATGTGAGCCTTGATGCTGATACTTAGTATCGTCCAGAATCAATCACCTCTCAAACAACATTTTGTAAAACTCAAAAATATTCCCTTTCTAGCCCAAAAATGATGTTATGTTCATAAATAAATTCAATAGATGAACAATACATGAAAATAAAATTAGAAATATAATATAAATTTTCAGGATCAAAAATTTCAATTTTTAAAAGTCATCTCAATCACTATACGGAACGTTGCGTAAAAAGTTCACTTTTTAAAGTCATCACAATCATTACATATAACCATGCTTAAAAAGTCATTTTTAACAATTTTTAAAAAGCTGTCAGATATTCAGGATTTTTAACGTGCTCAGGACTTTTTAACAACAGTGAAGCAGAAGCAAATACTCAGTGACCATAGGATGATTTGCTTTTGGGTCGTACTAGTAAATTGTTATTCTGGGATCTGAATGTTCTAGCTGGGATGGGTTGTTTGAGTATGTAGATCTTGTAGGTAGTGTGACGAGTCTTCAGATAGAGAGGATATTGTTGTCCATAATGACACCAAAAATTGATCAAGAGTAACAACCCATTAAGTATTAACATAAATAGACTCCATAATCTCTTAAACACTGTGTATGAATTTAAATATGATTGGGTGCTGGTATTGGCCTCTTGAGCATTCACATGCAATTGTAAATGATGAACGACTTGACTATAACATCCGACCACACTTGGATATGGGTGTATAAGAGAAAGAGAGAGAAATAGGGTTTAATGTCCAATCGACACAAACTAGGTCATTCCGGGACAGGCGACCCTACTCCTTGTCAAGTACAACCAGAATTCGAAACCACACCTGTTGACTCGATGGCAGGCTTTATAATACAGCACGTACATGCTAACCATTCGTCCAAAGCCACCCCCCTGGGTGTATAAGACCAGACCTAAAACACAAACAACTTACAGTACTATTTCTCCTAATAATCTAGAAGCATAATCTCTCAATGACCAATGATCATTCTGGTTATTAAAGGTGGCAGCTACTGGTTCTGTTAAATTATACATTACAGCTTGAACTAATAAGTTTAACTGAAATATAACAATTCATAAATATAGATAAACTAGAGTTGTAAATCAAATGAAATGGGGTTTAATGTCCTACAGTTCTGCTTCGACTGGCAAATGAAAACCGGCATATGTCATACAGTGGTACTACTGCCTACTATTACATATCAAATTCCAACTGCCAAGGGATGTTTTTTGGGTGGCCATCGGAATGACTATAAATTGTCCTCTGTAATGCATTTTTGACATGGGCGAACCATATCTGAAAACCCTGATGCTAGTGAGCCAACATCCTACTCACTGAGCCCTTGTGACTTTTACTGTTATTGTTAAATACATATGTGAAATCTTGTTGAAAAGTCACAGTGAAAAAAACCCTAGTAATTGTTATCAATAAAACAGTGTGCTATTTGATATATTTGATAAGTTATTTACAGAATGTGATAATTCTTACATTATGCAATCAATGGACTAACACTCTTTTAGTTCAATAGTAATGAGTGTCATGCATAAGGCAGGGTATACATTGTGAATTTTCTTTCAAGAATATAGAGGACTTTGTTTGGCTAACAACTTTTCAAATATCTTCATCATAATATTTTCCTTTCATTATTATCACAAGTGTAAATTATGACAGGAGTGGGGACATAAACTGGGGAGATCTGTAATATCTACTATGGCTGTCTGCATTTTGCATCTACAGCAGGAAACATGCCTCAAATTTGAATAAATATTCAAAGAGGCACTAGTGCTCTAAACGACTTCTGATGATTGGAGAAAATCAATTTTTAATTTGATGTGATTTGATAATACAATTACATCTGGTATTTTGAAATAAAATTGTTGGTTAAAACTGCAAACCATATCAGTGCTTGGATTATTTAAAAATATTGTAGGCAAGTCTAAGATTATGGGGACTACTTTAGTTTTAAAAAGAAAACAAAACTCTACAGGTCAAACTGACTTGTACTGGTATGCTTGTATTAGTTTGATCAGTAATAGGGTTATGCTTGGTTACTGGTCCAAATTGTATGATCATATTTGTTTAATTAAATCAATAATAATTTTTGCTCTTACTGTATGTTACAGTATATTGTATACTTACATACGGATGAGGAGTAAGATCTAGGCTAGGGTTGTTGATTAATGATTTAATTGTATGTAATAGTATAGTTAACTTGGTGATGTCATGACTTACTGTCTTTACCTGTAACACAATAGAAATATTATATTAAATAGGAGTATTGTCATCATCAATTTACATGTTATCATTTCATGAAAAACTGGAGATTTTTACTCAGTCCAAATACTAATACCAAAATTTGTCCTTTTATATTAACCCTTTATTTGATGGTAATATTAAAAAATATCTCTTTGAAAAAGTTTGATTTCAAAGTTAAAACCAAAGCTGCTTTTGGTAGCTAGCATTAGCTAGTAGCTAATAATACTCGGGGTTGGGATGGTTTAGTGGTCTAGAGTGTAGCGCTTCGACCTCAAGCTCACCGGCCACCTCTGGCTTGCGGCTGTGGTTTCGAGCCCTGGTGTGAGAGTAAGTGGCATGGAGATAGGGGCGCCTTCTCAACCTCGTGGGTTTCTTCGGGTACTCCGGTTTCTTCCCACTGCTAAAGACCCCTACGCGCAAGCGAATTATTGAAATAAAATTAAACCATATGTTAGTCCCGAAATGACCTAGTTGAGTTTAGAGAACGTTAAACCCTGTTTCTCTCTCTCACTCTCCACTAATACTGTCCAAGAAGCTTTGAACATCAGATCATAACTATTCATAATACTGATAAATGATTTTAATGTTAGTTTGTCTAGTATAAAAATTATTGGTTATCTGTGCAGGCAAGCATAATGAATACTAATATGTTCCATCATATTTCAAGGGAAATAACTCTATTCAACATTGTAAACTCCTGGTTGACCTTCGTTTGCTTGAATTTTCATACTATGGTTCGGAATACAGTCTGAACTATCACATCCATGCTCTATCTATAGTGTGTAAATTTGTGCAACCGAAGGTTGCCCTGGAAACACTACCTTGAATATGAATATGAAAACTTAAGGTGACAAGACATGCATTACTTAATGTTACTATCTTGATCAATCACCATAGGAGAGAGGTAATATAGGCTATGCCTGTTCCTCAATCCCTTTCAATTTATGAATAAAATATTGTTTAAAACAATCACCATAGCTGAAATGAGTTTCTGTGTTTGATTACATCCTAATTCTGCTAACACTTCATCTGCTAATGGAATTCTCAGAACTGTAACAGGAATCCATTCCTATATGTCACAGAATTAAACATTTTTGATACAAGAAAGTTTTAGTATCTAATCATATCTAAACTTACCCCATAACAAACATAATTAACAAAATAAGACAGTAAAGGCACTATATTTGGATTTTTTCTGATGTCATCTAAGGCTACCTGAAAATAGAATTTAGAATAATACTAAAAAAGAGATTACAATTTTAGATTAATTAATTCTCAAATTAAATTGCACATTAATAGATACATTGCACAGCATTTATAGTATCAGTTTAGAATTTTATTGAATGCAGTGCACATTGGATGCCACAATGAATGGATCTACTTGTGAAATACAATTATTCATAGTAATAATTCAGAGAGATAGCTTGTAACTGTTAGTAAAGAAATAAAAAAATGGAGTATTGAAAGTTTTAATACCTTTCGTACATCTGCTTCACTGCTAAGTAAAGCCTTAGTTATATTTTTATAATAATTTAACATGTCTTCAGATAATTCCTTCTTTATTTTTACTGTAAAGAAATATATCATCATTATATTTATTGAATGAAACAGGCTTAAAGTTTAAACATCAGGACTCAGGCTAGTAATTATTTGCCCGTTGACTTCAATGTTAATGTAATATCACAGACTTTAGCTTTTTCCTTAACATTCTGTTGGTTCCAATCTCCGTTGGCCCTTCCTCTTCATACTTTTGTAGGGGGTTGATCGTTTAGATCTTTTCCTTGGAAGATTTCATGTTGACTGGGGTCAAAATGTCACATTCAAAGCAATGATTGCTCTACTCAAAGACACTTCACCCCCCATTATCCCTCCAATATAATATCATCAGTATTACCTACAACTGCTATGACATAATAATTTTGATCCCTTTTCTACACCATAACTCAACCACAAAATGCAGGGAAAGGGGAGAAAAAAATTAAGGGAAAAATTGTTCATTTACAACTCGCACTATACAAATTCTTTATTCATTAGATAGCAGTCAAAACTTTAAGGAAAAAAAGATATCTGGAAATTTGACCTGTATCCCTGGTTATGTATTTATTAACTACATGCATGTGTGTATCTCACAATTCAACCGAAGTCAGGTTTGACATCTGCTTGAAATGGACTCTAGACGTCAAAAATGTATAGTGTACATTGTATAGTGTACAAACTGAATTCTTACCTGTAGAAGAAGATTTTGGAATTCCCTCAACAGCCAACCAATCAGCTGAAACAAAATCAAAAACATTTTATTATAACTGAACTGATAGCCAGACTCATGTTTGGGTATCATAGAATATTACTTTGAGATAAATTAATTACTGACATGCATAAGCTCACCGGTATATACATTTGTAACCCTATAAAAAAAAGACATTGTACAAAATCATTTTTTTCTTAGAAACCAACAGAAGAAAATTTGCAGCTGAACAACAATTTCTAATAAAAATTTAAAATTGCTTACTTTATTGCCAATAGTATTGAGGTTAGATATTTATTTTCTATAAATTATGAATATTCATATAACTTATCAAAATATGATAGTCGTGTCGATTTGATCAAAAAGTTTCTAGTCTGAATGAAGTTAGTTGGTTTAACACAATTTTTTTAAAAATAACAAAATAATTACCTAAAACTTTCAGATCAGTTAAATAGGCTATAATAAATTCAAATTTTAAATATTTTAGAGTGAGACTGCTTTTCTTACCTTTAATGCTCGTCTCTCCAAGATTTTTAGGAACATATCTCCCTAGAGCAATATCACAAAAATTAACCTCACCATCTTCTACAAAATGAATATCCCCATCCCGTGTTTGTTTAAAGCTTAAGGCTTCAGATGATCCATGACCAAATATTGGCTGTAAGAATAAAGATTAAAATTACAAATAAAGTCTGAATGACTGGACTTGTATATGGTAACCGGTATTAACACAAATTTCTATATATATTTGTACATAGAATTGGTTCAGGTAACTTATTGCTTTTTCAGCATTGTTCTGAATTCCACATAATGGAATGTGCTACAATTTGATTGACTATTCCCTAGATATTGTAATGTAATTAACTGTTTGTGAGTTGTCAGATAGTGTATATATTCCTATATATAAGAAAAAGAAAAGATAAATACCTGAACATCCATTCCCCTTAAAGCTCTGTTAAAATCTTCTGTTACCAACTTTCTTCTTTTACCATGTTTCATGAACTGTGTGCTATTCTGAAATATGTATGATAATTGCAAAAATTCAAAGCTCCACTCACCACCCACCATTTACAACCTGATGTTACCAATGTAATATACCATAGATTTTATTCAGAAAAAAATTTGGGGGTGGGGGGGGGGATCACGTTGCTAAGGACAAGGACAGCTGTCTAGTTGGTCTAATGGGAAGGAAAACGTGATTCGTACACATTGGCGTGCATGTAAAAGATCCCTTGGCAGTTGGAATTTGAGATGAGATTAGGCCATAGCGCCGCTGCCCGGGCAAAATTTCCCTCATAGCACACTGTGTGGCGAATGTCTGTCTTCATTAGCCCAGGTTAGGAGCAAAACAGTAGGACATTAAACCCCATTTCATTTCTTTCAAACTTTTTAAGAAAATTTTTAAGATAGACCATACAATCAATTCAAACACTTACCATAGTAACCTCCCTTAATCTATAGCTCACATCTTCACTCAGCAGTGCAGCCACTTCATCAGATATGTCAGCATGACCAGCTGCTTCCGCCATAACTCGGACAGAGTCTTTAGTTATTATGGCAAAGGCTATGTCATTATCTGTGATCTTCTTATCTTCAGCACTACTTGGGTTATCTGAACTCATGTTGCCGACTTGTTCTTTGTATTGTATATTATGTTCCCTCTTTCATTTCCATTTCAAATGTTGTTCATTGTTATTCATAATAAATGTCTGCCTGTAGATTAGCTCCTATTATTGGTATTTTTGAAAAAATACAATACAAACCAATTCTGGTACTGTAAAAAAAAAAGCAAAGCTAAAACACAGGGTTAAAAAAATTATGTTTTGCAATAAAAAAAAAAAACTGCAGTCCATACAATTGTTTATGTTTGGGTAATGAAACAAATGCATAGGAGATTTATATTGAAATAACTTATCATCACAACCTCTCAACCTGTACTATTTCTTTTATTTTACATGACTAAATAGTAGGCAACACTAGTTACACTACTAAACATTGCTTGATAATGACTAGAGAAGCCTAGTCGAAACGTCGCTTAGTTAAGCAGTAGGTATTCCATATAATTGTCAATACTCATTGTGACCATACACTGAAAGACTGATTGCACAGAGACAGAAGATTTATAATTGAAACAACTCATCAGCTGTCTACCAAATTTTATTCACAATGATAGTAGATAATTTCAAAAGTTTCATTGCAACAAAATAACACATTTAATCTAGTTAGGGACACAAATAAAATGACTGCCGTCATCATTAGTCTACCCTGCCAGTACCAGTGTGACTAGACAGTACCCGCTACCGTACTCCCAAGTTCAATTTGTGTTTCCCAAAAATAGAAAGAAATCCGTCGTAATTTTACAAATATTATAAAATTCACAAATTAAATGAAAGATGTCATACTTGAGTGTCAAACTATGCAAAACTGTTCGTTTGCTGGAAAATATTATCGATGTATTTCCCTAAAAAGTTCTTCCTCGATTAGTTCTAAGAAATTTGCCTCCATTTTACCGCCATGACAGTTGTTAGTTCAATCAGAGTTATCCCACGGTGCATTCAGAACCCTCGAACAAGTACGGTTGAAGGCTACTTTTTTCTCTAGGGCGTACAAGCCGGCAGGGCATAGCAGTAGGCTATAATACGTAGCTGACCCCTCATAACCCGCAAACAAACACACACATTCACAACATCTTTTTAAATTCTTGCGATGAGATTTTTCGGAAACCGGTAAAATGATCAAAAAAAATTAAATAAATAGTAGGCTACAATCATATAAGTGGGTGTGCCCAAAATCCAAAGTCTTTGGTCTGGAACAGATCTGCATGTGCCCTACCCCTAGTTTCGGGGATAGATCATTATTTGCGTGATCAATTTTTCGAGAATCGAAATTTATTGAAAATTATCTAATGTATAAAATAATTCGAACAATTCGAATTTTCGGAAACTGGTGAAGTGAAAAAAGAAAATATTTCTTGGGAAGTGGATAGGCCTATCTTATCATTAAAAATTTGTATTCTTATCGGAAAATAAAGTTATAGAAATCACATGACTTTTTGGTCTGGAGCCTCAGTTTTGGTCTGTAGGGACAAATTTTGGCGTGATCAATTTTTGAGGAATAGAAATGTTTTCCAGCAGAGGTAGCCAAAGAAAAGAAAATTGTGCAAAAAACCCCAAAAAACCCCGCCTTTTGCCTTTTAGTTGGCAAAATAGAGTTACGTACGCAAAATACAGTGCCGAAGCCAATCAGCATTGTCGATAGTTTGGGGCATTGATCATTAATGCTGTGATTAATTTTCCGGGAATAGAAATGTTTTCGAACAGACAGGTAAAGTTAAGAAAAATAAATTTTGGGGAGAAAACGCGTTAGTGTCATAAATCTTTCTTTGAATTGTCTAATGGACAAACAGTGAGCACCTTCATCGGCATTTTCCGGCGTGGTTCACCCTTGTCAGTGGCGACGGGAGGATGGCAAGGGAAACATTGTCGTGGACGTAAACGAAACTTTGCCAGTTGGAATTCGATATAAGAGCCGTCCATGCTTTGAAGGAGCTAAAGCTCTGACTCAACATTTTCCATAAAATGGAATAAAAAAGAAACGAATTAAAATTAAACATTGGTCTATTCCATCATCTAGTTCTATATGATTCAATCAATATTATTGATGTTGTTATGTTGTTGTATTGTTAATGACCAAAGACAAACATATACTATATACAAGACTTGGAAGTAAATAGTAATTACAAACTGATTCACAAACGACAATCTAAAACATGTCTAGAAAGGAGTAAACGGGCGTAAACAACGTTTAATATGAACCGATACATGATGATGGCTGAATGGTTAGCGTGCGCGCTGTATCATAAAGCCTGTCATTGAGTCAACTGAATTATTGAAATAAAATTAAAAACCATATGGTTAGTGCCGAAATGACATATTATAGTTTGTGTCGAGTGGACGTTAAACCCCCATCTCTCTCTCCCTCTCCCCCTCTCTCTTTCTCTCTCTCAAACATAACACATAGTAGGAATTGATTAAATATAGGTTTCTTTATACATTCACATTTTCATATTACATTAACATGTGTTTTAAGACTCACTTTCGTCTATTTTAAGGTATAAAGATAGCCATGCCCTTTTTATTAAACGTGTAATTTTTTTTTTTACCGAATATTGATTCCAGAAATTTCTGATGTCCTGGAATGCAACGGTAATGTTGACGGGTGTTCAAATGGGTGGGATTAAAATGCAGCAAAATAAGGTTATAATTATGGACGACTTTCAGACGGCTTTATTCACGGTCTGAAAAAGCGGGAAACCGCAGTTGCGGTCGCCTGATTGTCATATTTTTTCTGGGAAAGAAATCCCCCACGTAATGAATGAAAAGGGGGCTTAGGAGGGGCATTTAGCTCAATTCTTTGGAACCTTTGGTTCTTTTACACTCACGCCAACGTACGGGACTTTGGTTTTTTGTCCCACCCTAATGACTAGACGCCGTCTTTGCCAGGCCACTTGCTTTATTTGTGGTATATTTTGTTTAGCTAAGTTTTTGCTTAATTGAATTCCATTTATCTTCATAATAACATATTTAGAAAACTTGAGTTTGAGTTTAATATATGCGTTTAAGATGAATCCAAGATGAACTCCCTGTCTGTTAATAATTTTATAGTGTTTCCATGGTGAAAACAGTGGGGTTTTACGTGGGTGTTAGCTTGGCTAGAATGTCAAAAGCTGTAGTAGCCTCCCTTTTATCATTTTGGCACATTTTCACGGGATCTTTCATGGAGGTTGCTTTGCGTTGACAACATCTGAAATTTATAAGCCTTTGAGCTGAAAAGACGGACACCAGTAGGCCTAACATAGACATAGTCATAGTGTATTCTGTTACGGCCGACCAGAGCGATAATTATTTGTATACTACAGAGAAAACAAGGTCAAGGTTATTTATAATACTTGCACGGCGAAGCGAATGAACTTTTATGGCACCAGACCTACTACTATATTGGACATCTCTGGAACACCAGTCCATTACCATTATTTAAAGTACCCGTAGGCCTACTGAAAGAATTCGGTTAGTATCTGGTGGCACAGAAGAAAACGTGTAGGCCAATGCATTCGTAACTAACTGACCATTGCATCATTGCTGCAGGTATATATATAATAATATATCAGATAGAATTTTAAATTATGTTTTTGCCATGATCATGACTGAACAGCATGCCAATCCACCCAATTCTATGCAAATCCACTCAAATTCAATTCAACTCATCATAGTAATATTAGTAATATATATTTTTAATTAAATTGTCATTTTTAATTTAAATCGAATGATAGGCTACTGTTTGTATATTATTATATTTATATACATATAATACATCAGTACATTAGCCCTACATCAGTACATGTACACTCATGAGACCCATCAGGTTCAGCAGAACTAGTTTGTAATATCATGTCAAAAGGCGATTTGCAAGCAAGTTTGGAAAGTGTGTAACCAATCATTCATCATAACATTATTTGAATTCCAATATCACAATAATTAAACCAACGTTTCATTTTTTTACATACCGGTATGTTATTTGTCATGTTTAATTGAAATCGTAATGCAAGTATTACCAAGAGAATCCCTAAAATTGCTTGCTAGAAATCACTCTTTTTATTGTGGACAATAAAAACCACTATTATTTTAAATCATAAATGACAATTTGGCATAAAATGGTATCAAATGTCCATATAAGTTATGATAAGATTAGATTTAGATAAGATTTTATTGTAGCATCGCATCCACCAAGGACAGCATACATTTTAAACAAAAGTTGATCATACAATTTATAACATAAGCTGGTCATACAATGATAACATACCATCTGGGTCGATCCTTTATTGGATGTACAATCTGATATAATAAGTCGAAAAGAATCAAAAGATGGTCAGTATATTGATAATCAGTATAGAGCTAAAACGAAAATTATCTAAACTAGCCTGGAAAGTAAACAAACTATTTATATGATATGACTTGAAATAATGGTGGATTGGGTAAATTGTGCTACAGTGAAAAATGTCAACATTAAGAAATGATGATCTCATGTAAAACTCTAAAACATCATCAGTTGAGATATTTTGAATGCAATGCAAACTACAATGATGAGAAAGTTAAATGTTTGAATGGAATGTTAGTCCCAAAATACAATTGTGTTCTTAATAGGCCTACAGAGATTGCAAGAATTCTCTGAAGAGTCAAGACCATAATTAAATACAGATCAATATTTTGTTTCGTTTTTTAATACTTTCCATGGCCTACACTGGGAGGTCGTGTCAGAGGTCTTACAAGTGTTTGACCCTATGACATCAGACATTGATTAATCAATCAGCATTGATGTTTGTAGGGGTTAACGTAAGAGCACACCAAGACGTCGATGTAACAGACCATTTCATCGCTTCTAGACCTCTTCCAGATCCAAGTTTAGTGTAGACAAGTAAAACAAAATTTTTCAACTATAAAAACTGAACGAAATAGGATATGTGTTTTAAACAGATGAGAGGGAGTCAATGCACGATTGCAAGCCTGGGGTTATTTGAATGGGTGTTAAATCCGGTCAGTATTTTTTAAAAAAAATGTGTTTATTAGCCCCTGCTGAGTCCAGGCCCAGTTCCAGAATTGTAAGAAATAGTAATCATAAGAGTGCCGCATGCATTAGTGGTTTGGTGTAATCCCAAGAGCCTTCGTCGCATTGCCTGGGCAGAGACAATTCAAAAATCAGTTTATATCATCAATTAAAAAGCAGATACACCAGTCTCGCTGGGGCTGAGGGGGGGGGGGCACGGAGTCAATATACCTATGATTTAGATAAGCATACAATGTCTTTAAAAGTAATTTTTAAGGTTTTGCGGGTTAAAGAAATGGTAGCATAATGTTATGTTTCTTGCATCTTTTCTGATCATTTTAAATTGCATGGTCTGTAGAGTGGATACATGTATGATATAACTGAGAACCTGGTTATCTCTAGCCTACTAAGTGAAATTGATTTCCTGATTTAAGAAAGATGAGGTTTTAGTTTCAGTGGGAGTTTAACTAATCAATAAATGCTACTGTGTAGTGTGTATTGTGAGTTTGTGACTATCTTGGCTATTAATGTCAGATTGCAATCATTGTCTGAGAATGAAGCTTTGTTCCTCCTTAAAAGAGAATTCAGCAAATTCTAGATATATTTCAATGAATAAAACTGGTTAATTCTGTATGGAGAATTCTAGATATATTTTGGTGAATAAAACTGGTTAATTCCGAATGGAGAATTCTAGATATATTTCAATGAATAAAACTGGTTAATTCTGTATGGATAATTCTAGATATATTTTGGTGAATAAACAGGTTATTTCTGTGTGGAGAATTCTAGATATATTTGGTGAATAAACAGGTTATTTTTGTGTGGAATGCTCTTAGAACCTTTTATTCTGCTCTAAAATAACACTCTGTAATATTTTCAAAGAAATAACATTGTCCTGTTGTCAGTTACAGTCGTAGATAAACTCTTTTAGACCACCAGTTACCTTGAGATTGATAAGCCTGCCTATAACTCATGCATGTGCAGAGTGATAACTTCCAAATAGATTTTTTTTTTGTGAGTAATAGAAATTTACAGGTTATTTCTGCGTTTTAATTACCACTTTATAAAAATCTGATTTGAAAATGCTAGATCCAGTAAAAATATTCAAATTCAAATCCATTATTTTTATCTTTTACAAACTATTGCAGGGGTGGTAGTGTCCCTTTTAAAGACAATCCAAAGGTTTTAAACAAATAAAAAAACACCGTTCTCACAGGGTCACTAAATTTTAAATGAAGAACCATTCTGATCTAGTTAAAATCTCTAGTATCTGATCCCATCGAGAATTAATTATGGTCTTGTTTTGTTAATAAATGTATAATTAATAATTAATATAACATTTCAGACTTCAGTAAGACCTGCAATAGGCATATTTAGCCTTTGCATAATGTATGTTTGGTATATATAATACCTGTAGTACAAAAGGTCAAGGTTAATGCATGCCAAGGAATATAGGAATGTCTTGGCTTGATTATGTGAAGATGAAGGACTCGTTGGTTATTGATAAATATAGCCATATTAAATGTTTTAGAAAAGGACATTTTACATCTGAGGCATAATATATCATGTATTGCAAAAGGCTGCTGATGCAATTCTTAAAGATGTATTATGTATTGAAGATGTATTGGCTTCAAATGTTATATAAATTTATTAACAAGACAAGTCCATAATTGGTTGACAGAGATTAAAATGGATTAATCATCAGTGAGATTTAAAAATTTAATGATGAACGGATAATCAAGACTTAATCTCAATTGTCAAGTACCGTGCTACGATAATAAACAGTCTATTCTACATCTTCATTACTTTGATTAGAATACAATAATTTGAATGATTTACAATATATTCCTTTTTTCATGATCTATTTTTGAATCATTATAATATAGCAAGAACATCAAGCCCTATATTTAAATTGTACATAATGTATCTTTAATGCAAGTAGATGTAATTTAACTCTAATTTTGTTACTGAGTAGTGAAGAAACAAGTAGTACATGAACACCAGTTGATGTGTATTAATTAAAAGGAGCAGTTAATTCTGTGTGAACAACTTCATAACAGGAGGGTCAAGTTATTTAATGTGTGCACTTTAGGTCATTAGGTCAGTCATGTATTCAAATCGTGTGGTTTTAATCCCAAGGTTGTATCATGTTAGTCCAAAAAGGACATACCGGTAGTTCGTGTCTAGTGGATGTTGAATCACATTTCTCTCTCTCTGTGGACAACTATCTGTAACAATGTGTTATATTTTTGAAGAAATGTCCACATTCAATTCCTTTGTGAGGTTGGCAATATATTCAAAAATTACACACTTCATAAGTTGCATGGATGTTGCCGAAGTTACAGATTATTATATGCACAATTATAAGTCATTTATGTGACAGAACAAAGAAATTTGTTAAATGGGTTATGTAACCCAGTTAAGCAAATCTAGTGATCATATCTAAACATTTCAGTACTTCAATTTCATAGATTAATATTAAAGGGGCTAAACCTCTAACTCAATATTTTCCATAAAATTCGAAATTAAAAACAGGAATTAAAATCCAATATTGGTCCATTTTAAACCATATTGATGTTACTATATTGTTGTGAAAATATAAAATACTAATTTTAAAGACACGAAGGTCATTTGAAAATCAGTACACAGGTCGTGTACTCAATGGTTATGGGTGCCTTATGTAATTAACAAAGAAAAACATACATGTACCCTACACGACGTTGTGATAGAAATTAGTTATGGCTGATTCACAAACAACAAAATATCATTTAAAAAATGTAGAATGGACTAAGCTGGTGTAAACAAATGCTTTTCAATTTGGAATGATTAAAAAACAGTTGAGTTTATACTGTTGACATATTTTACCGAACATAATTGATTAGAAATTACAATAAAATGTTTAGTTGGAATTGATATAAGAGTAGGCCATACTGCAACTGTCCAGGCAAAATGTCCCTCATTGCACACTGTATGGCGTATGCACGTCTTCATTAGCCCAGTTAGGAGCAGAACAGTAGGACGTTAAACCCCATTTCATTTAATTTTTTTGACCCAGTTTCACCTATTTAAAGTTTCCAAAGAATAGAGTCATGTGCCCTTCAATTTGTATACTTAAAGGCGCAAACTCGAGTATTCTTTGATTGATGTCACAAAGTGTATAACAGTGGCGATTTGGTGGTTTATTCAATTAATGTTGAGTCATGCTGATCTGTATTATTAAATTTTCATTTCTAAATGTCAGTTATATTTCTAAACATTGGGGGGAACCACGTGGCTAAAGTGGGTAAGGTGCTGGCTTGCTAGCCTGGAGGTTGGGTGTTTGATCCCTGCATTGGCCGAGAAAGTTCATCTCAATCATCTGGCGTGGTTTCCACTTGTCAGTGATGTCTAGTCGTTCAGATTGGATGAAAAACCGAGGTCCCGTGTACACATTTGCATGCCGGTAAAAGATCCCTTGGCTGTTGGAATTTAGATGCTGCCAGAGCTAAAATTTCCCTCATAGCACACTGTATGGCGTATGCCCGTCTTAAATTAGCCCAGGTTAGGTGCAGAAGCGTAGGACGTTTAAACCCATTTCATTCATTCATTCATTCATTCATTCTAACATTGCCTCTATCTGCACAAGTGAAATTTCAAATTTATACCACCTTTGCAAAAATAAGCCCAAATTAATTAAATTGACACTTTTTTAATTTCATCTTACACAAATAAAAGTGTTTTAGTCAATTTAAACAGATTATAAAATCTGAGACTGCTCCTTTAAAGATATTTTGTATTTTATCAGAATATAAAAACAGTATTATAGATATGAGACCTTGAACTTTTTATATGGAGCAAAAACAGGTTGCTTTGGTTTCTTTTTGTTCCCAGGTGGTTTTAGTTGACAAAGGGGATTGGGGGGACAACTGGATTAATGCATGTGAGTTAGACGATATAAGGTCTGTTGCCTGCTTGTACATGACAACGAGAGGGCCACATATCAAACCTTGTGGCTTTTCTCTTGGTCCTCCAGTCTCCCTCAGCCAAAGACCCCTACTCACAAGCAAATTATTGAAATAAAAATTGAACCAAATCTTGTCCTGAATTGATCTAATTTGTGTAGTTAAACTCTAATTCTCTCTCTATCTCTCTATGTGACAAATGACTATCTGTCCAAAAAAAATTCTTGTCATCGGACAGAAACGAATAGCATGAAGTTGTGCATGACTTTTTGTTTCAACTCTGAAAAATTATATGCAAATTAAATTTTAATTTTATTACAACTACGAAAATAAGAGTGATAGCCAAATTTGCTAAATTATTTTGATAAAATTACATCTATTAAAATAATAATCACTTTAATGTTACTGGGGATAGTGCGACAAGTTGTAAACAGAACAATGTATGTTATCAGGTTCAATCACCCAGTCTCGCATATGTCTGGACAGAAAAGATTCAAAGTTCAACATTTTGCATTTATGGTTTGTATAATTTATTTCACCTGAATTCAACAGTCCAAAGTCCAAACACAATGAGATCAGCTATACATAAATACATATAGGTACTTTTTATCTTAGCTTCATGCTTGAATGAGAATCATTGTATCAAATTGTAAAATGGGAAAATAATACAAGACATTAAAAGTCATTTGCACCAAAGTAAGTGAATGTTATAAAAGGTTTTTTTTAATTTCGCTACATGTCGTTCGGTTTTTAACAAATTTTATAGATTGCATATGATAAACAGCTTCATTTCTTTTTGAAGTCATGCAATAGAAACAGTTGGATATTAGCAAAAACTTTAGCCACAAATTTTAATGCTTATAGATTTGTGTTTTTGTCTAAAAAAACACTTAAAAAGTGCTTTGTCATTTAGACCTTTGAGGAAGGTTGAAACATTATCGAAAACGCAGAAATTGTTTTATTTGTTGTAATTAAAGAACAAACATTTTTACAGCTATTGCATACATTTTGTGATTTATTCTTTTTCGATTTATGGCTCAGCATCAGATCTTGTTTCTCCAGAAACCAGGACAACATGGTGTAGGGGACTTACATAGGTTTCTTCAGGGGGAATTATTATTTGATAGGTCTGTTTTAATAATATTTGATACACTTGTGATAATTAAATTTAAAGAGGCCTATGTCAGGCTTACATAAAGACCTGCCCAATCTCGCTATAATAGTTCACAAATTGCTTTATGCTGAGCAGAGTTATGTTTGAAATTTCTACAAATTGTCCTTGATGATTGCTGATTGACAATTCATATTCTCTATTGATAAGTAAAGTCGACACAATGATAAAAAGATACTTGATTTTCAGTCCTTCTATCGGCTGTCTCTGTGAGTGGCACCCATTGACCTTTTAATGCAGATATGGTGACTGGTGAGCAATACTGAGCATTGTCCAGAGAGTTAAATATTGCCTTGCCATGCAAATAAATGTCTAAGTAAATGATAATTTATGTTATATTTGAAACCAGAAAAAAGACCTGCAATAGGCAGATTTAGCTCTTTTGTAATGAATCTTAAAATAAATGTGAAATAAAGTTCAATTATTTAAAAGTTTTTAAACATTATCTCCTACTTCTATTGATTTAAAAATAGGAGATAATGTGTGAGCTAAATTTTGAAATAGTGTCTGAAATGTTTATTTAACATGCAGATGACTGTATAATTAGTATACTATAGCTGTTGGGAATATAATCTCTACAACAGCTGTTGTAGTCACTACTATAATACTTTAATAGGACTTTACATGTGCTTCCCCCCATTGTGAAATCTGAAATCTTGTTTCCAAGGAAACTTGCAAGGAAAGGTCTGGTGAAGTGTAGTAGAGCTAGAGAAAAGGGAGTGTGAATAATCCAGATCTAGACTGATCCGATCAGATGTGAACTATAACGCAATGTTGTCAAATAGTTCTTTAACCTCTTTTCAGAACTTGGTGGGGGAGGGGAAGACAGATAGTCTCTTACTCTCCAAGCTTGCGAACTCTGTTTCAATTTAAAGTTTAAAATTTCACACATTCCTGGGCCACCAGAATACAATGATGTTCCCATATATTAGATTTAGAGAATAAGAAATAATAGGAAACACTCAGTTCATAGTGTTAAAAAGATTGGACAAACTAGTTAGATTTGTTTAATTACTTTATGATCATAAAATTATGAAAGAAAATAAGATACAGCGTTGTAAACCCAAATCATCATGTAATAAACTCCTGTTTTAATTATGGTTCTACGTGACCAGGAATAGGGTCGCCTGTCCAATCTCAGTGGGTTTCTCCTGGGTCCTCCGGTTTTCTCCCACTGCAAAAGACCCCTACAAGCAATAAAAATTAAACCATATGTTAGTCCCGAAATTACCTAGTTTGTGTTGAGTGGCATTAAACCCCATTTCTCTCTCTCTCTTTTTTATGTACTTCTGTTTATGGGGGACTATTTGTTTATTACATATATTTCAAGTCATGGTTGATAAAATTTCAATGGTCAATTTATGATCACAGCTTTATAAATTATAAAGAGAAATTATTCATCATTCAAATTGATTGTATTATTAAAATCAATAGGTCTGCTGTGCATAAAAGTGACATTCTCTTGTAAAGTATTATTATTCTGCCTGTATTCTTTTCAATATTTAAAACTTGTTGTTTACTCGTTGAGTAGCAATATAGGTTAGGTGATATGAAGATAAGTATATAAGAGACTTTTATATAGTATTATTGTCACATAACAGGACTATACTGTACTCAAACAGGATTCAGGAAGGATACATGTATTAGTTCAGTAGTTTAGATAATTGATGTACACACTATTCATGCGATCTAAATCATTTTAATGGAAAGAGTATATCAGACATGCAAATCAATGGCTATGTTTTAATTACGAAAAGGAAAGGATATACCATGTATTCTATTATATTTAGTATTCTGTTTGATTTATAAAGTTTGTATTTATTATGTATTTCAATTGCTAAATGCCACTCAAAGAAAATGTATTATATTATTGATGTTTCAAAGTAGTTCTGAGGTACATGCATTATTTATTATAATAATTGGGTTGGGTGATTGGTCGGGTGTGATGCTCATTGTCTTGATGCTTATTGATTTGAATTTTCTAATGCTCAACTACTGGTATGTACTCTAATGTTAGCATGCATTAATAATATAAGGCTAACAGCTGTTGGTACAAAATGCATTGAACCAGTAAGTATCAGATTATAGCTTTGCATCAATTCAGATCCACCTACAACTTTAAGATGTGAACTTATTAGACACATTTTTTAAAAAAAGGTCTTATTGGACAGCCGAAGGGTTAAGCTAACAAATCCATATTTAGGAGAAGCCAATGTGGTTAAGTGAGTAAGATGCTGGCTTACGAGTCTGGAGGCCATGGACTTGCTCCCAGTGTTTGCCAAGAAAGTTCATTGGGATTTTCCGGTGTGGTTTCACCTTGTCAGTGATGCAAGATGGGATGCCTATGGCCTAACAGAGGGAGCTGTCTAGTCATTTGGATGGTACAAAAAACGAGATTCTGCGTACCATGGATTTGTGTACACATTAACTTGCACTTAAAAGATCCCTTGAGAGTTGGAATCCTATATATTTCCCTCATAGCACACTGTATAGTGTATGTCCGTTTTCATTTTCCCAGTCGGAGCAGAACAGTTGAAATTAAAAATGTTCTCCTGAAGTTGTAATCTGTAATGTGTATTACAATATCTGGAAGCTACAACTGTTGAAATTCCACTACTGATTATTTGAACTGTATTGTAATTTAACTTACCGATAATATTTTTTTTTTACAGATTTTAGAGGCATATAGAAATTGTTTTTGAATACAAAATGTTGCGTCTTCAGCGCCAAGTGACCAAAATTCACCAAGCCACTGGTAATAATCTTACACAGGTTATTTTGAATCATGAACCCAAAGGGAGGCCACTCCAGTACAACCAACTATACAGAACATATAAATCACAGACATCACAAGAACTTACAAATGCTCCTATTAAAAAATTACTGGTGGCCAACAGAGGTAAAGAATTTGCTTATAAGACTTTCACGGTAATACATAAAGAATTGATTGGCATATTCATCGTAAAAATGTGCACAGTATTAGGAGGCAAAAAACTCCTTTGTTTCTCTTATAGTAAATGCAGGAGGTCCACAAAACCGTATTCCTGAAGCAATGGTCTGAGAAATCCCTCTCTGCCCATTGCTGCATTGATTTCTGATACTTGAGCTTTTTACGGAGCATGTCTATTCCTCCTGTTCAATCAAATTTATCCCAAGACCAGCAACATGACAGCTTTTCCTTTAATCTGAGGTCTTCCCTAAAACTTTGGACAGTTACAGTAGTTGATGGCCTCGTTTGTCAAGCAATTAGTTTTTTTGCAATATTCTGCTATGTAGGCCTACTGGTTAATTAGGCATAATACAGATTTTGTCCAATTTTGAGCTTTGTTTAAAGCATAATCATATTGTAACGCAGATAGTTATTGGTTGTTAATCGGACTATTGACTAGTCATAATTTGCAACAGGAGTTTGCTTATGTTACAGCAGTGATTGAGTGGGTTAGCTTTATTAAAAATGAAACACTGCATAGAGTATGCTCAAAACAAACAAAACAGAATCGACAAGGCAAACCTCAGACAAGATAAACTACACAGGCATAGCAAGGAATAAACAACAAATATCAAATTAAGTGAATGGAACTGGGGGGCCAACCATAAGCATCCACTGGGCTGTCCAGTCCCATACCTGTAATGATACAGGCATCACTCAAAGTGAAACAAAATAATTACCAGAAAGACATAAGAGAAATAATGGGACTGACCTTGAGGGTATTATTCTTTGAATTACTTACCTATGTTTTTAATGACATAGTGCCATTAATATGAATTTGTTATGTATATTTTCAGGGGAAATTGCAATACGAGTGTTCCGAGCATGTACAGAAATGAACATAAGAACAGTGGCTATTTATTCAGAACAAGATATGATGCACATGCATCGACAGAAAGCTGATGAATCCTATTTAATAGGAAAAGGTCTTCCACCTGTAGCTGCTTATCTTAATATACCAGAAATAATACACATAGCAAAAGTAGGCCTGATTTATTGACAATTTAACACTCCATTATTAGCTTTGATTGAAGATACATTATGAAGATAGGTTTTTAAAGGGACAATAACACTCTTGCTGGCTTGACAGGTCCAGAAAAAAAAAATTAGCCTTATTCTAACTACAAGATGTTTAAGTGTCCTACCTGTTGTGTAAATTATCCATTACAACCTATCTTACTTGTCCAGATGGTTCGAAAATATGTTTAAATCCAAGTTGCATTTGAAAGTGCTTACGTAAGGCTTTTCAAACCATGTTACAGCATGTAGTTGAATTTTTCCAATTTTTAAAATTAGGTGTGTTAAGATGAAATTTGTATCATTTTTTAATTGAAATATTGTAAAATAGTACAAATTGTTGACTAGATTAAAGATTGGAACATATTATTCAGTTACAACAAGAGTGGTATTGGGGCTTTAAAGCTTTGATAGATATTTCTAATTGACATGGTTGTTAAAAGTATGTATGTTTTAGGTTAAGAAAGTGACTGAAGGACCTGAGGAAAACCAACGCCTCTTGACTCAATGACAGACCTTCTGATTCATGCACTAAACATTCAACCCCCCCCCCCCCAATGCGTCATAGAGGGGATAGAGGTTGTTGAGTGGTCTCATATGTGTACTTAAATTAAAAAGCCTGTCACTGAGTGAATGGAGATATATGGATACCAACATTTGTATGTGTCAAGATGTAAGGTTGTCTGCCTAACACTATGGGTGTTCTCAGGGTCCTTATGTTTCCTCCCAATGCTAAAGACCCCTATGCACAAGAGAATTCTTGACATAAAATTGTACGTACCTTGAATTACTCCGTAAATGCCCTAGTTGGCGCAATATATCTATGGAACCGATGGAATGCAATTCATCTTCTTATGAGTTGCGTATTGAATAGAATCGTGAGGTACTGAATCGATTTTTGTAATAGTTTTTTGTCGTATCAGTTACTAACCTGCCACGCATAACCCTTTAATTGTCTGGTCCTTATTAAGACTGGAACAGTGCCATTTTACTGGGTTTTATTGACACAAATAAAAATAAAATTATTCATTTATTTGTAAATATTGACCTGATTATGAATAGCAATACAATGTAAAAACCCATTTCTTTCTCTTTGTCCAGAGAGAGACCAATATACATCGTTCAGACAGTTTGAGGTGGAGGGATCAAGGCTGAGTCTGTAACTGTCAGTTTAGTAATCTTAATTAAAGTCAAATGTTCTAGTACTGCCATACGCTGAGAAAACGGGGTTCTCACATTACATAGACTGGCTTGTGAGACTACTTTGTTGATACTTAATGGCAATGAATGTAAAAGATTGGCAGTTGGAATTGAAATAAGTAATGGCAAAGAGAAATCATGACGAAGGAAATTCTTCTCCACATTCCATGTGACATGTACCACAAATATTGATAATTTTACAGGAGAATGGAGTTGATGCAGTACATCCAGGTTATGGATTTTTATCAGAAAGATCAGATTTTGCTCAAGCATGCGTTGATGCTGGTATTAATTTTATTGGTCCATCACCAGAAGTTGTTAGAAAGATGGGAGATAAAGTAGAAGCTCGTCAAGCGGCTATTCAAGCTGGTTAGTCTATTTATTACAAGGTCCATGTCTAAACTAGGGGACAAAGCAGTATTGTTATAATGCGTTTACCTACTAGTTCCTGAAATCTAAACACAAGTTCCTTGTTTTATCTTTGGTGCCATATATATTCATCTTGAATCAAAAAACCTAAAATAGACAATGAAAACTCCTCAAATTTTGTATAAATTATATTACTGTATGCATTTTTAGTCATACATGTGATACCTCCCGTAATTCGCGGGAGTCTCCTGGTTTCACCCCTGATCTACCGAGCCCCCAATCGGGAGACGGATACTCCTGCTTTTTTCAATTTTTGTGAGTCAAAATTGTACTCAAATAGGCCCTAGCTTCAAAATAAATCAAGACTTGTTAACGAGACAACCGACCTATCTCTCGTGTTGAATGTTGTTATTATAATTAGTAACACCACCTGATATATTTCCGATGTTTTCATATTTGGAACAATACTATTTAAATAACAAGATAACTATTGTTTTTATACGAAATTAATAAAGTAGCCTATTTTCCGATTTCATTTTCATTCCTGTGCACGTTAAATACTTTAAATTAGGCATGAATAACAGAGAATTTATTAATTCAGGACATTGAACCACGTGTCCAAGTTACGCAATTTTTAATTGTCCAGATGTGCGTGAGCTGGGAGGAAACTTCCCTTCGACTTAAAATGTCCACATTCCTATCAAAAGCGTGGAATATGAGTCACGTGATGTAAAAATCATGGGCTCTCTCGAGTCTAGAGGCTTAAAAATAATGAAATTATGACTTTCCAGGCAAGTCCTTTATTCATGTAACACAATGCTTACTTCATAAATGAACATTGAGTTGCATTTTGACGTAATTAACCGCAAATATGGGTCTCAAGAACTTGTAATTTAATTTTACTTCTCGTGTTGAAATGACGTCATCTAATGCCAAAAAATTATCCATAGTATACCAATTTCAAGTGCTCGGCGGGCACACTTACCATGCTTCGATTTTGTTGATTTTAATAGCATCGAAACGACAATAAAACTTTCGATCGGTAGGGGGTGCTATATTGACAAATCGTCTCAAATTTTTTTTTTGTGAATTGAATTGTTTAACTTACAAAAATTGCCTGATACTTCAAAATGCTGACAAATTAACAAACAAAGCACCCTCGACCGATCAAAAGATCGTTCATTTGATGATTTGTCTTTCTAATGATATTACATGTAGAATGAAATAATAATATTGATAACAATAAGTGTGCCCGCCGAGCACTTGAAGCGGGGTACCCTCATTTAAAAACGTGACAAAAATCTTCAGCGTAATGTCAAAACACGGGAAGTTAACTTTTTTTTAACTTACGTTTATGAAATTGATAACATGAACACATACATAAAAATTATATCAAACAAAAGAACAAGATATCTGCTTCCAAAATATTTTAAAATTATTACAAAAGATTATATAGCCAGTGTATGACGTTACATTTAAAAGGGGTTACAAATCGGGAAAAAAATACTTTCTTCCAACTTGAGCAATAGAGCTGTGACATCTACTTTCAGTAAATATAGACATGAGTAGGGCCTATGACAAGTGCTTTATTTTGTTTTTTCATGTTTTTGGTTAAATTGTGTCATTATAACAATCAAATGATATTAAAATATATAAAATATGTAAATTAATTTGTCTTTTATTCATGGTGGGTGGGTAATTTTAAGGCGTGATAAAGTCTCCCTCTTTTGACCTTAATCTACTGACATTTTTACAAAAATCTCCTGACATTATATGGTTGCTTCAGACCTTGTCAGAAACATGTCATAGTTGGCTTTCTTGAATAAAATGAAATTTCTTCTATAGTCTTGAGTGGGATCACGGTGGCTAAGTGGATAAGGCGCTGGTTCGCTAGCCTGGAGGTTGAGTGTTCGATCCCTGCATTGGCCGAGAAAGTTCATCTCGATTTTCCGGCGTGATTTCCCCTTGTCAGTGATGCAGAAGGAGGGCCTGACAAGGACAGTTGCCTAGTCGTTCGGATGGGACGAAAAACCGAGGTCCCGTGTACAAATTGGAGTGCACGTAAAAGATCCCTTGGCAGTTGGAATTCGATATAAGAGTAGGCCGTAGCACCGCTGCCCGGGCAAAATTTCCCTCATTGCACACTGTGGCGTATGCCCGTCTTCAATTAGCCCAGGTACGGTGCTTAAGCGTAGGACGTTAAACCCCATTTCATTCATTCATTCATTCTATAGTCTTGAAGGATAACTTTGTGACGCTACAATTATTATTGTTTATAGTTTCCATATCTAATTTCGAACTTACTTTCCTTCAATGACATTATTCTGTTCAACTGACAAAATTTCAAAGTACTAAATATTCTGTGCTGAAGTTTGGATTTTAGTATTTTTTCATGTACATCTCATTCCTTGATAACAGTTAAAAATTAGCAACTGGTGTAAAGAACTGTTAAGAAACTTCAGGTTTAAAAATGTGAAACAATACATGGTAAAACTTAGTGCACGCAGAGTATGGTGGACTTAATAATTTGTAAATTGAATCAGTATGAGCCACATTGTATGTATTGATGGATAAAATGCAGTAGTTCAGTATTTACGGTTACATATTCACAAAATGCAATTGTATTTTATTAGGAGTACCTGTGGTTCCTGGTACTGATGGACCTGTTGAATCTGCTGAAGAAGCCATTCAGTTCTGCAAGGATCATGGTCTTCCTGTTATATTTAAAGCTGCATTTGGTGGAGGTGGTCGTGGTATGCGAGTTGTAAGAGAATTAGATGTAAGACACATTTTATCAATGTATTTCTAATTACCATATGTCATGACATCTTTCATGAAAGTAGTAAACTTATGGTTTGAAGCTTACCTGTATAGAAGGGAGATAACCTCATATTATATAGGATGCAGACCACCATTAACTTTCCCATTGACTTCAAAGTTAATTCAGTCTCTTTGTCCAGCTCTAACTTTACCCCTAAATTTCATTGGGCCGAATACTTTTCTCTACAGACAAAAAGACAAATGATCATGTCTTTTCACCCAAATTTGGAGATACACAAACTTGTAGTGGCATACTCAAAACATGTTACTATTTGCCATACGGAACATATGACTAACCAACCTGTGAACCATGTTATTCTTTCGCCTCAAAATCATGAACATTTACTAAAACCCTCTTAATCCATTCTAGACCCAAAAAAAATAGGCATGGAAAAGGGGAGAAAAGAGAGATAAAATTGCTATAAATAGACAAATTCTAATTTGTGGGTACCAAGATGGTGAAATTTTTAGTTCTGTGAGTAGGTCAAATATAATTGTTTCGTTCTGAGAATGCTTCCAATGTAAACCAATATTGTGATGTTAACAGTAGCCGTTCTGAGAACAAGAATTCCCAGTTCGTGAACGCCTGTGTTTCTAACATGTTTGTTTTAACTTAACAGGAAATTGAGGAGAATTTTAATCGTGCTACATCCGAGGCACTAACAGCTTTTGGTAATGGCTCCTTATTTTTAGAAAAATTTATAGAAAGACCAAGACACATAGAGGTACAAATATTAGGTAAGTTGTACATTATTCTAAAAACTGCAGACTCACAATGTACACTGGACTAACCAGGTACTAGTAATTGCAATTCAATTTGGACTGCTCATGTATCATGATTTTTTATTTTATCTTATTTTTCTATATGTGATATCCACAAAATGTTAACTGCGCCATTGAGCAGTTTATATTGGTAAAAGGCGCATTATAAATAAATTATTATTATTATTATTATGATTATTATTAGATACTTTAACTCCTGTTTCTTTTCTGATGTAGGTGATAGCCATGGTAATATTATACATTTATATGAAAGGGATTGTTCTGTTCAAAGACGTCATCAAAAGGTTGTGGAAATTGCACCAGCCCCTCATCTAGATCCAGCAATTAGAGACAGAATGACAGCAGACGCAGTGAAGCTTTGTAGACATGTGGGTTATGAGAATGCTGGTACCGTAGAGTTTTTATTGGATAACACAGGCAATTTCTATTTCATTGAAGTAAATGCTAGATTACAGGTTGAACATACTGTTACTGAGGAAGTCACTGGGTAAGTCATGTAACTTGTTTTACTTATTTGTAAAATGTGTATCTCAGGAGTGCATAAAACAAGTCAGTTCTTTTTGAAGGGTTATAAAACCATAACCTAAGTTGTGTTCAAATATCAGAAAGTGGATGGTTTTCATGTGTGGTTGATGATAGGTAAATTAGTTTTTAAAAAAATGGTAATCAACATTCATCTTATCTGTACATCTGTATGGGGGAGGGGATTTGATCATAAGGCATGTTCGCCTTGAATAGCTAAAGAGACACCAACATGCAAATGGAACAAAATTGTACTATGTTAGTCCCGAAATGACCTAGTTTGTGTAGAGTAGACAATTTTTCCTCTCTATACAATCAGTACTTAAGTTTTTTTTTATTTCTAATAATTATAGAGTAGATTTAGTACAGTCTCAGATAAGAATAGCTGAAGGACATAAACTAGAAGCCTTAAAATTAGCTCAGGATAATATTAAACTAAACGGCTGTGCTATTCAGTGTAGAATGACTACTGAAGATCCTGCTAAACAGTTTCAACCAGACACTGGTAGAATAGAGGTAATAACTTTATCAATTTTTAAATATCATTTGACTGAACTTTTCTTTGAGTGGCATATGAAATATATTCTCATATCCAGACATTGAATCAATACCCCGTATTATCCTCTGGCACCATCTGTTAACATATCTTTCCTGGAACTGAGAGGAGGGTATCAATTATTGAAAGTGAAAATTAATATAAAACAAACCAAATCTTCCCAAACTTTTCGTTGATAAATAACCTCTTTGTGCATGTGATACAGATATACATATGACCAAAGAATAGTTAGCATTAGCAATTTTAGAGGTTATTTTATAAATCACTTACTTTTTCATAATCTGCATTCATAAAACTGAAAAAATTGTTTGTGGTATATGAATATTTTCAATGTAATATTTTTAAAAATTACTCCATTTTGAAGCATTCATTACATTCATTCATTTTCCTCAGGTATTTAGAAGTGGAGAAGGTATGGGTATACGATTAGACAGTGCGTCTGCTTTTGCTGGTGCTATCGTCTCTCCTTATTACGACTCATTGTTAGTTAAAATTATTGCCAAAGCTCGAGATCATGAATCTGCCGGTGCCAAAATGTTGAGAGCTCTGAGAGAATTTAGGATTCGAGGTGTTAAGGTAAAAGTTTAATTTTGTGTATATATTTTAACCCTTTAGCACCTGTTACATGTAAATATTGACTTCCCCAATTCCTTGAAGGCAATTAGAGAAATGTGATATATTAATAATGGTATGAGCTTACATTCCTAGGCAGGTCAGGAGAGGATGAAATATATTGATATGGGAATTTTCTTTTAAGGCTAATTTTTTTTTTATATAAAAAAGTGTACAATACATTGATTGTAAAAAGTTTTTGATGTCATGAGTAATAACTTACAGGATAACATTCTTAATATGTGGACATCAAAAAATATGTGTGGTTCAATGGTCGAGAGCGAGACATTAAGTAATATATTGTAACAACAAGAGGACTGTGAGGGCCGAGTGTTTTTACAATATATAACACAATGTCTTAAGCTCAAGAGCATTAAACGACTTAAAATACAGACACTACGCACGTGCGTTTACAGTGAAATACGTCACTCGAGTCTTATATTTTGATAATGTACGATTGGCAAGTTGCCTGTACATTATTTGAAATAATGGTACGCCAACATCAATCGGTGATGTCACATCCGTATTTTAATTTTAAATAACAGTCCAAAATGAGCACAGGTGTAATCATACTATTACTCTCCGGTGGTGTTGAAAAATATTGTTATTATTTGCAGACGAACATACCATTTCTGTTAAATGTATTGGAGAATGAAACCTTCATGTCCGGTGCTGTAGATACTTATTTTATTGATGAAAATCCACAATTATTCCAATTTGAACAAAGTCAAAATAGAGCTCAAAAACTCTTACACTATATGGGTCAAGTAATGGTAAATGGTCCATCGACACCCTTGGCAACCAATTTAGCACCATCTGAAACACAACCGACTGTACCTGAAGTTCCTGTAGGTAAGTGGCGACATAATAATTATGTGTTTGATTGATGCTGTAGATATCTGTGTGGAGTGTGAATTTATGGATCTAATCTAAGAATTTCCTTGCCAGTGTTCTTTCAGTAACCAGGTATTTTTTTTCAAGATTTATGTGTCTGTTCTCATGGAGGACACTAGTAGAAATATTACTTTATGAATCCAGGATTTCATTGCAAGATATTTGACCATAGATGATGAACAAAATGGTGTATTAATTATTCATCCATTTAAAATATTTTAAATAATTACATCTATTTATAGGAACTGCTATGGGTATGTTCTGTATTTATATCGTATGAGTTGATGAGAAATCAACTTTTTAAAAATTTGAATAGTCCCAATATCATCTAGCATATATTCAGCTTAAATATGCGGAAAGAAAAAATGCTTTATTTTGTGTGGTTCTGCCTAGCTGCGATAAAAGCTATCTACTACATAATCTGCCCAGCTTATGATATTGTGAACGATGTAAGCTTTGCTGATGGTCATGTACAATTTAAACTAGACTTTACTTCTAGATCACTTTTTTAAAAAATTTAAATAGTCCCAATATCATCTAGCATAATATATTCAGCTTTAATATGCAAAAAGAAAAATGCTTTATTTTGTGTGGTTCTGCCTAGCTATTACTGATTAGCTTTGCTGATGATCAGGTAAAATTTAAACAAAACAAATTAGAAAGTAATTCTAGATCACTTTTTGTGTTCTATTAGTCAGTCCCTTGCAGCCCTTTTTAGCTCATTATTCGAGTAAACAGAATATTCTTAGTTTGAATACAATAGGTAAATTCTACAGTTTGTGAAAGCCTGTGTATTTAATTGTAAGCTTTTGGTATTTACCAATCATACATTCAGTCCAATCTCAAACCCAGAGATAACTTAACCCTTCGTTTATCTATGGTAAATATTGACGGCCATTAATCAGCATGAAATCGGTTTCTTAACTCTGCCCTCTGGTGGCTTTTGATTGGCAAGATTTGTTAGAAAGAAATGCTGCTGATTTCTCGATAATAAGGCATTGGTTCATTGCATGAGTTACATATTTATGATCTTGACATCAAAAGTACCTTCGAAATCAGACATTAAAATATTGTTAGCACACACTGGTCAGTGATTCTGCTACATACATGAAACTTCTAGAGAAACGCAAGTATGAGCCACCATCTTTGATTTTTGTGAAGTGACCAATGGAAGGATACGTCATCTGACATTCAAATGGCCGGCGAGTTCTACAAGAGACAAACAAAGGGTATACTTATCTCTGGGATCGAGATTGACATTCAGTCCCCTCCTTTTTATTATACGCCAACATGGAAATATGAACAGATAGTTCAGTCGCCTCTGTGTATTCGTCGACCCCAATTTCTTGCAAAAAACGCTGTACAGACTACTTTCAGCTATTTCCATTAATTACTTCTAGAATTATGACCCTTGTTTCACTTTGTTAAACCCTGTGAACGCTCTAATGACAAAGTTATCATCAGATCTGTACAAAATGTAATTGCATTTGTCCATTTGTCTCCTTCCCATTTAACGAACTGTTGAAGACGTAAATATATGTAGTACAAGATACTTATAACACATTTTCAGATGGCACAAGGGGAGTTGGTAAGGCTTTATAACTGATATGCTAACATTTTCTGCAGCAAGAAATTTACAAGAACATGAAAAATTCTTAATCAATTTATATAGTTTACAATCTATTTGATAAATAAAATATTGTGCTAAATTCCTATTTATTTTGTATTTTGATTTAATCATGCATTTATACATCTAAATGCCAAACACCTTAGTCAAACTTTGTGTGTATTCAAGAAGAGAAAAAAAAACGATTCTAACTTAAGTTCAAACGATTTTCGCAAATGTTTTGCTATAAAAATTGATCTTATTCATGTGTGTTTCTTGTTGTTGAATCCATTTTATGTTACCACGGTAATGAAATCTAATCATTCTATAATATACCTGATTAGAGGAGGTGGTTCTCATCTATTGTAAAACATAAATATGTTGATTTCATTAGATTTGTGATGTTATTGTTTTATGTAATGATAAACCTACAATGTACCTTAAAGATGCATTATGTTAGGGGTTAAATCTACATATTGCAGATCTTTTCGTTTGGTTTCAAACAAATGTCATGTGAATTATTATTTAGAACTCTCTATAGGCCATCGGATGGATTAGATATTAGATGGATTAGAACACCCAAGCAAATAAATAATTTAATATTAAAATGGATAATTGATAGACTCTGTTTATTACCAAATCAATGGTACTCAACAACTATCTATGCTATAACTTGCCAAAACTTAAACACTTATAACTTTACTCAGAAAAAGCAATTTGACTGAAATTTTTAATATATTTAATTTTCATTTTCTATTTTTGAACTATTTTCGTAAGAAAGACCAGCTCTTTCTTAAAATCTAACATAATGCATCTTTAAATTTCATGTTCCTGGATATAGCCAATATTGAGGTCTTGCTAACACTACAAAATTGGTTAAATTTGAAAGGAAAATGACTTTTGTTTATCTCAATAGAAGAACATCAAATCTAATGAAATAGACATTTTTTGTCTGTTTTAATTAATAAGAACTTCTGGTTTTATTTCAGATGTATATTGTAATGATCTTTTAAAACATATCATTACAATAATAAATATATTTGAGCATGTTTATGAAACTGGAAAATATTCCATCTTTTCTAAGACCACTCTACTCTGTTTTCACTTGCATCAAAACGACACATTGGCATGTTCTAAATTCTGTTTTTATACGCCCACATAGAAATGTGGTCGTATATTGCCGTCGCCCCCGTCCGTCCGTCCGTCCGTCCGTCTGTCGGTCCGTCCGTCCGTCCGTCCATCGTCCACAATTTCTTGTGAACGCTCTAGGGGCTAAAATTAATAACCGATTGACTTTAAATTTATACACAGTGTTTAAGGTCATGAGAGGAAGACCCCTATTGATTTTCAGCGATTTCCGATAATTGCTGTCAGAGTTATGGCCCTTGATCACTCCAAAAAATCTTGTGAACGCACTAGAGGCTAAAGTTAACATCCGATTGACTTTAAATTTATACACAGTGTTTAAGGTCATCAGAGGAAGACCCCTATTGATTTTCAGCGATTTCCGATAATTGCTGTCAAAGTTATAATTGCATCCAGAGTTATGTCCCTTTATCATTTTGAAAAATCTTGTGAACGCTCTAGAGGCTAAAGTTAATATCTGATTGAATTAAGATTTATACACAGTGTTAAAGGCCATGAGACAAAGAAGCCTAGGGATTTTCAGCCATATCCGATAATTACTGCCAGAGTTATGGCCCTTGATCACTTTGAAAAATCTTGTGAAAGCTCTAGAGGCTAAAGGTAATATCCGATTGAATTTAAATTTATACACATTGTTTACGGTCATGAGACGAAGAAGCCTAGGGATTATCAGTGATATTCGATAATTACTGCCAGAGTTATGGCCCTTGATCACTTCAAAAAATCTTGTTGATGCTCTAGAGGCTAAAGTTAATATCCGATTGACTTGAAATTTATACACAGTATTGATGGTCATGAGACGAAGAATCCTATTGATTTTCAGAATATTAAGTGTTTCGTATACTAAACGTTAGCATGGAGGAGAACTTTATCAAAGCCAAACAAATTTGAATGATTTTCTGATAATTACATAATGAGTTGTTACTTGTTGTATGATTCTAGTGTATTATAAATGTTTCATTACTGAAAAAAGTAAAATATGCGACAACTCTTGTTGACTGCCCGGACGATTGAGCTGCTGTGGGCGTATGTTTCGTTGCCTGGCAACCTATCTTTCAATTAGTTTTAAAACAATTTGCATTCATTGAAATATTTTCCAGTTTTAGAATACAGGACCTAAGATCAAATACCTTTAAGTAGTTTAGTTTTAATACTGGTAGATTAGATTTGGTTAAATGAATACTGCCAGTGAAATTTTTAATTGCATTTAGTTGGCACAATTAATATTTTGTCCAATAATGATACATGTACAAATACAATTAAAAAGTTCACATTGTCTCAATTATGACAAGTACAAGAAGTGTTTTCAACAGCATTTAATAGATGGCTCTTAGTCTTACTAATATCTGCCAGGGCCTGACAAGGACAACTGTCTAGTCGTTCGGATGGGAAAAAAACTGAGGTCCCCTTGTACATATTGGTGTGCATGTAAAATATCCCATGCCAGTTGGAATTTGATATCAGAGTAGGCCGTAGCACCACTGCCCAAGCAAAGTTTCCCTAGGCACACTGTATGGTGTATGCCTGTCTTCCATTAGCCCAGGTTAGGTGCAGAAGAGTAGGACGTTAAACCCCATTTCATTTGTAATATCTGCCAGTAACTGATCTAGGTCTACTATTTGTAATATTTTTCATTAAAACCCCCAAATTATATAAATATTAAGTGTAAGACCATATACATGTACAGTCAGTTTAACAACAATCGGGTATAAAAATATTTGAATTAATCAGTCCTCAATTAGGTTATTTTAAATTTCTGTTGATTTCACCGCCTCTATCCTAACCAGTCTTTTACAAATACAGTTGTATGTGACAAGAAGTAGGGTCGCCTGTCCAGCCCCGTTGGTTTTCTCTGGGTCCTCCAGTTTCCTCCCACTGCTAAAGACCCCTACGCACAAGCAAATTTTTGAAATAAAATTGAAACAAATGTTAATCCAGAAATAACCTAGATTTTGTTGAGTGGATGTTAACCCCCATTTCTCTCTCTCTTTTACAAATATAATAATGTAGTTCAAACTATAAGGCAGGAAAGGTCTTAAAACTCATATGTAAAGAACTATACATGCTTTATACGCCAATATCATATACTCCTTGCAGTGTTGTTTTTTTATACGCCCACATTGAAATGTGGTCGTATATTGCCGTCGCCCCCGTCCGTCGGTCCGTCCGTCGGTCCGGCGTCCACAATTGCTTGTGGACGCTCTAGAGGCCAAAGTTAATATTCGATTGACTTTAAATTTATACACAGTGTTTAAGGTCATGAGACGAAGAAGCCTATTGATTTTCAGCGATTTCCGATAATAACTGTCTGAGTTATGGCCCTTGATCACTTAAAAAAATCTTGTGGACGCTCTAGAGGCCAAAGTTAATATCCGATTGACTTTAGATTTATACATAGTGTTTAAGGTCATGAGACGAAGAAGCCTATTGATTTTCAGCGATTTCCGATAATAACTGTCAGAGTTATGGCCCTTGATCACTTCAAAAAATCTTGTGGACGCTCTAGAGGCTAAAGTTAATAACCGATTGACTTTAAATTTATACACAGTGTTTAAGGTCATGAGACGAAAAAGCCTATTGATTTTCAGCAATTTCCGATAATTAAAATCAGAGTTATGGCCCTTGATCTCTTTAAAAAATCTTGTTGACGCTCCAGAGGCTAAAGTTAATAACCGATTGACTTTAAATTTATACACAGTGTTTAAGGTCATTAAATAAAGAAGCCTATTGATTTTCAGCAATTTCTGATAATTACTGTCAGAGTTATGGCCCTTTATCGCTTATAAAAATCTTGTGGACGCTCTAGAGGCTAAAGTTAATAACCGTGTTTTAGACACAGTGTTTAAGGTCATGGGACGAAGAAGCCTATTGATTTTCAGCAATTTCCGATAATTACTGTCAGAGTTATGGCCCTTTATCACTTAAAAAAATCTTGTGGACGCTCTAGAGGCCAAAGTTAATAACCGATTGACTTTAAATTTATACACAGTGTTTAAGGTCATGAGACGAAAAATACTATTGATTTCCCGCAATTTCCGATAATTACAATAAGAGTTATATAGCCCTTGATCTCTTTAAAAAATCTTGTTGACGCTCCAGAGGCTAAAGTTAATAACCAATTGACTTCAAATTTATACACAGTGTTTAAGGTCATTAAATGAAGAAGCCTATTGATTTTCAGCAATTTCTGATAATTACTGTCAGAGTTATGGCCCTTTATCACTTATAAAAATCTTGTGGACGCTCTAGAGGCTAAAGTTAATAACCGATTGACTTTAAATTTATACACAGTGTTGAAGGTCATGAGACGAAGAAGCCTATTGATTTTCAGCAATTTCAGATAATTACTGACTGAGTTATGGCCCTTTATCGCTTATAAAAATCTTGTTGACGCTCTAGAGGCTAAAGTTAATAACCGATTGACTTTAAATTTATACACAGTGTTAAAGGTCATGAGACGAAGAAGCCTATTGATTTTCAGCAATTTCAGATAATTACTGACTGAGTTATGGCCCTTATCACTTTCAAAATTTAGTGGACGCGCAAGGGGCTAAAGTTAATATCCGATTGACTTTAAATTTATATAAATTGTTGAAGGTCATGATCCGAACAAGTATATTGAGTTTCAATGAATTTAGATAACTTGAACAGCATGGAGGAGAACTTTATCAAAGCCAAACAAATTCCAATGATTTTCTGATAATTACATAATGAGTTGTTACTTTTAATCAGATTTTAGTGTATTATTAATGTTTCATTACCGAAAAAAGTAAAATATGCGACAACTCTTGTTGACTGCCCGGACGATTTAGCTGCTGTGGGCGTATGTTTCGTTGCCTAGCAACCTATGTTTTCATTTTCACACGGTTAAATGTTCCACCCCATTTCATTTCAATTCCATCTTAATACTCATGGATTAAGTGCAGTTACTTCCATTGGTCAAACATTGAAATGACGATTATTCCATTTACAGATATGTTGGATAGTTTTGATTATCACATTTTTTTTTTCGTATAGAAGTTCTCTTTGTTTTGGTCAATAACAATCAAATAACACTCTGTGGGACATGTTATTTACATTTGTCATTTACATGCTCTTGTTAACATTATAGATAGCTTCGCTTTGTTCTGATTTCATTCAATGGTTATTCAATTATAATAAATGTCCTGTAATTTGGCAAGGCCTATGTTGACTTTTCTTGCAAAATGAATGAAGATGCTTTTTTCTTTTAAAAAAATGCTTTTTAGATAATCCTATAATAAGAGACATTGTTTTGATTAATCAAACTGTTTTTCATTGATTTTAATTTAAATAAAACTCATTTTAACACTTTTTTAAGAAATTAATGATATGAGTAGACTTTTATTCTTTGACATTGAAATACTAAATTTGACATACAACAGGGAAAATTGTGTGGAAATTTCTTTTTGTCTATTTAGGTGGTTGAATCAATGTGCTTTGTGTATCGTTGTAAACAAAATGTTAACCTGCTTACCAGTAAAATGTGTAATTCCTGTGATTAAAATGAAATTATCTGATTTGATTTAAAACCCTTGCATGTTTTAATTTAACTATTAAAGCATGAACTTAAAGTAGATCTTGATAAAATATGACTTTGTTGGTTGAAGTGGTTATGTATAATAATCTATACGTTTCCATGTCTAATGTGTCTGTTTATTTTCTGTACTGAAATACAATTTTAATTTCACTTTTGAAATTTTAAAAACTATGAAAGAAAATGAATAACTCAAACTTTTTAATTTAAAATAAATTAACTTTCAACCAAAACTGTTAATACCTCCAAATTGAAGATATGTTAAATTTATAACTGGTGATGAGATATTTTATTGAACTTATTTTTTGATTGCATTTGTTTTTTTGTATTCCAGCCAAAGCACCACCAGCAGGATGGAGGGATATTCTTATCAAAGAAGGCCCTGAAGGATTTGCAAAGAAAGTTCGTCAACACAATGGACTATTACTTATGGATACAACGTACCGTGATGCCCATCAGTCGCTATTAGCAACACGAGTTAGAAGTTATGATCTCAATAGAATATCTCCATATACGTCACATAATTTTAATAATTTATTCAGTTTAGAAAATTGGGGAGGTAAGTATTGTCTCAATAGCTTCTTTCCAAAACTCCCTTAAACATACATTATGCAAGAGCTAAATCTGCCTATTGCAGGTCTTTCTTTAGGCCTGAAATGTTATCTAAATTATTAATTAGACATTAAGTAACTTATCCAGACCATAATCAACTCTCGATGGCATCGGATACTAGAAATTTTAACAAGATTAGAACAATTCGCTATTTCCAAATTGAATTGAAAAATGGGAAAGTGAGGCTAAGTCTAGAATAAACCAGTGCCCTGGTTATCACTATGCATGCATAGGTCATTTGATTGAAGTTAGGGCCAGAATGGTTAGCTCTTTATCTAAATCTTACATAAAGTATCTTTAAGAACTTTTTTTCCAAAGATAAGCACTATTAAAACCTTCTCTTTATCAGAATCATTTTCTTTATTCATTAAAATATATGTCAAAGCACAATTAAAGAAATCTTGTTTTATTAACATTGATATGCAACTTTGCCATTGTGTATATGCAACCATTGTGTATATGCATTGTGTATTTGTTATTATAAAGAAACATTTTATTACCAAAAAATTGATATATACCATAACTAGCGCTTCATCTGTAGATATCCATGATATATACCATAACTAGCGCTTCATCTTTAGATATCCATGAACAGTTAATAATAATATAGTAAACAGGTTTCAGCATATATATAGTATATTTATAATAATATAATAAGTACTTGTAATCATTTTGTAAAAATTACTGTCTTACATAATTATTCCTTGCAGACGTATTGCATTACATTCATACAGCTGATCAAGATCTTAATTTCCATCTCCAAATAGAATTTTAAATTTTGATGTTTTCAGGAGCTACATTTGATGTTGCACTTCGATTCTTACACGAATGTCCGTGGGAGAGACTGGATACTTTACGTAAATTAATTCCAAATATACCATTCCAAATGTTACTACGTGGTGCTAATGCTGTAGGATATACCAATTATCCTGATAATGTAGTTTTCAAGTAAGATCCTGGCTTTATTTTCTGGGTACATTGTAATACGGGTTTGTATATGTATAAAATAATGTACAGACGTTAATTTTATGTAGTATACATTATAACACGACCCTCAAATTAACATTAATTCAATAATACGTGCCAAAAAACGATTTACAAAATATTTTGTATGTTCAAATATCATAATGAATTATATGCCAAAAAACAACCACACAATGAAGAAGTTAATGGCTGGCATTCACAGGGCATACATAGAAACTATTGAAAAATTTGAATCCCCTCATATGATAAAAATTACAGAAATCAACAGAATAACCAGAAAATTACAACTTTCATATTAGATCATGTTGTAACAGTTCTGGGGGCTGGGGGCGGGGGATGGTTGAATGGTTAGCGTGCACACGCTGTATCATAAAGCCTGTCATTGAGTCAACTAGCGTGGTTTCGAATCTCCAGTTGTACGTGGCAAGGAGTAGGGTCGCCTGTCCGCATCCTCTGGTTTCTTCTCACTGCTAATGACCCCTACGCGCACTCAAATTATTGAAATAAACATAGTCCCGATATGACCTAGTTTGTGTCGAGTGGACGTTAAACCCCATTTCTCTCTGTGTCTAGTAAATTATTTATCGACTACTAATAGCCGTTAAAAGCATGTAATCCTTTTTGTTTATTATTTAGATTCTGTGAGTTGGCTGTTAAACATGGAATGGATATTTTCCGTATATTCGACTCTCTCAACTATTTACCCAACATTAAAGTTGGTATGGAAGCTGTAGGAAATGCAGGTAATAAAAATCTCTAGTTAGGGAATTACAGTTCTCTATTTGTATTTGTAAAATAATTTACATTCTGTTAAATCCTTAAAATAGTTAGGACTAAATTATTGTCGAGATTAACATTAAAGTTTTTAATTTAAATGACAATCAATTTTTAGAGAATTTACTGTTTTATGGGACTTCTATCATAAAATGAAACCATTAGCAAAATAAACCTTTATGTTTGCTTTAGAAATGTATTAGGGGGTTGCGTTGCCGAAGGTTAATGTGTAATCATTCCATGATACAGTCTGTCATTGTGGCTTTGATTCCCCACTTGTACATGAAAAGGAGTGGGCTCGCCTGTCCAACCTCATAGGTTTTGTCTGTATCCTCCAGTTTCCTTGCCCTGCTAATTAAAAGACCCCTATATCCATGTAAATTAATGAAAAACAAATTGAATCATAGGTTAGTCCTTAAATTACCTATTTTTTGTCCAGTGGACTTAAACCCCATTTCTCTCTCTCTCTCCAAATGTATGTTTTGCATGTAATCTTTCATAAATGGCAATGGGTAACAAGCTGGATATGTAAAACATGTTCAGTCCTTGAAAATTCTGCACTTAAAAATAGTGTTAGCTAATGTTAAGGCACAAATATTCTATGAAACTCGAACTGAGAAGTAGTGTCTCATTTTGTCTGTATCCTAAAACTGGATGGAGAATGTGAAAGTTACATTAGAAGTGTTTTATAATTTATTGTGTTTAAGGTGGTGTTATTGAAGCTGCTATATCTTATACTGGTGATGTGTCAGATCCATCAAAAACTAAATATAATCTAAAATATTACGAAGATCTAGCTGGAGAATTGGTTAAAGCTGGAACTCATATTCTCAGTATTAAGGTAGGTGGTTGAGTATAGTAGGCTATAGCTAGATTGATAGATTGAATTGTGTATAAACAGATTGAAATGAGTATGACTAGATTTACTTGAATTGAGTATTTCTAGATTTACTTGAATTGAGTTTAACTAGATTTTATTGGTAACACCCTGTGGAATTGAGTTTAACCAGATTGAAAGGAGTATAACTAGATTTAATGGAGTACAATCAGATGTAATGAAGTATAATGATGTGGAATTGGGTATACAAGTAAACATATTTAATTTACAAAAAAATGTTTTTTACTGATAATTTAGGATATGGCTGGATTATTGAAACCAAAAGCAGCCCATCTACTAGTGACTTCACTCCGAGACAAGTTTCCTGATGTACCTATACATGTTCATACCCACGATACATCAGGAGCAGGCGTGGCAGCCATGTTAGCAGCAGCTGAAGCTGGAGCTGATGTTGTAGATGTTGCTGTTGATTCTATGTCTGGTATGACATCACAGCCTAGTATGGGAGCTGTTGTAGCAGCATTAGAAAGAACAGATTTAGATACAGGTATATTACAAATTAAAATCTTCCCCAGTGACACTGCAGTATTTTGATTATTAATATTAATGAGGATCGTATTGACATATAATGTTTGGCTTTATTAATCAGTAATATTGAATTAAACAGTCTTTGTTATATTGGAACAAATCAAACAGAATATCGGACCCTTGGATCCAGGGGTGTCACACAGTAACATGTGGTTGAAAATAAAATTAAACCATTCTCCATGTTAGAATTCCAAAACACTTCTTTATTACTCAAAAAGGCAGAAGAACATAAGGGAGACAACTTGTGTCTGCTTCAACATACGGTTTCAGACTACAGTGATATAGAATATACCACAATATGACAATATGTGCTGCAACAAACATCTAGTCCTGGAAATAGAATCCTTTCTTTTTGTGTTGTGTTTTTTAGGCAGTCACATTTGGTGGGTATAAGTCAAAACAACTGCATACTGCTTAAGTGTATTTTGTTTGATAAATCTGTGACCAACGTTGCTGTAACTGATACATAAGTTTTGTGTGTTTTCCTACATTAAATGTTAACCAATTGAGATGTGTCAACATTTCAAGGACAATGAATCCAAGACACTTTGTGGCAATAGATATATATATATAAATGTAAATAATCTATGTTTTATGTAGGTTTAAAGCTTGATAATGTGTCTGCATACTCTGCGTATTGGGAACAAACGAGAAATCTGTATGCACCATTTGAATGTTGTGTTACTATGAAGAGTGGTAATTCAGATATATATATCAATGAAATTCCAGGTGAGCATTTAAATAAACATTAAATCTCCATTGTTATTGACTAGTGACTATTGAAATTTTGTTGAAATGTCACGACCTCTCGTGTGTATATAATATTGTGATTGTTATTCATAGAAATGTGTTGTGTTTTGTAATCTTTGAACGTAATGATTGGTTGAATAGACAATCTAATTATGCTTGAAGGAAAGATTGATTTTATTTTAAATATAAATTCAGATTCACATGATATAGATTTAATATTTATGCTCTAGGTGGACAGTACACCAATCTACAGTTTCAAGCATTTAGTCTTGGTTTAGCTGATCAGTTTGAAGAAGTAAAGAAAATGTATTCAATTGCCAATAAATTACTGGGAGATATACCAAAGGTAAACATATAGATACTACTAGGAAGATGAACTCTAAATCAACTATATAAAACGGAATAAAAAGTACAGAAAGTACAGCATCCACGAATTGCCACAGCTGAAACAAATTCCCTGTTTTGATTAAAGGCTTGATTAGTCATTTAGAACTATAGGGATACCTGCCAAACTACATTATTGTGAAACTTTAATCTCTAATATCAGTTTTAAACTGGTTCAATTCCATTCAGTATTAACAAAGTTCTTATGTCGGAACTCTACTCTAGTCTTATACACATTGAGAGAACGGAGACACAACTTAACTTCTAGTTACTCAGTAGCAATTGTGTGGTTTCCCTGCCTTTCTGTGTACAAACATTCACCTGGTCATTCTGTTAATTAGAAAGAAATTCTCAAATTTACCGTAATCATTTTTGTGTTCCCATGGAAATATATTATTGCCCAGTTTATCTCAGTAAAAATTGCGATGCCTGATTATATTTGCTGTTGATGTCATAACATAATAGACACTACTAATATTTGGTTGTCCAAAGGTGAAGGATGTTGATGACCATGTCTTCTTGTTTTTAAATAGCTAAAAAGTTTGCATTATCCAGTAATGTTGGTCAGCCATAAAAGAGAGTATTCATTTTCTTATAGGTAACTCCATCGTCCAAAGTAGTTGGTGATATGGCTCAGTTTATGGTTCAGAATAAACTTACAGCAGAAATGGTAGAAGAAAGAGCAGAAGAGTTATCTTTCCCTAGTTCTGTCATAGAATATTTTCAAGGACTATTGGGACTACCACCAGGTGGATTTCCCGAACCTTTACGATCAAAGATATTACGCGGAGCTAAAACATTTGATGAACGACCAGGTGCTTCACTTCCACCATTAGATTTTGACGCGCTGAAAAGCTCTCTGGAAGAAAAACATGGTAAAAAAATTAGTGAAGTAGATTTAATGAGTGCTGCCCTCTATCCTACTGTTACAGATAATTATTTAGATTTTATAGATAAATATGGACCAGTTAATACTTTAGATACACGAATGTTTTTAGCTGGACCAAAAGTAGCACAGGAAACCGAGGTAAGTCTGTGTACATGTCCTCATATTCTATGTGTGAAAACTAATGAGACTGGTAGAGCATTCGTTACTGTTCCTGAATTCCTAGGGTGTGAATTTGTAATTTGTATGAATACCATTAGCTACTCATGTAATGGACTGGCAGAGTGGATGGCTTATGGTTAGCGCGTTGTATCATAAGGTCTGTCATTGAATCAACTAGGGTCGCATGTCCAACCTCATGGGTTTTCTCCGGGTTCCCCCCCCCCACTGCTAAAGACCATATGTTTGACCTAGTTTGTGTCAAGTGCATTAAAGTTTGGATATCAGTGATGCATCTGGGGATGAGCAGGAACCAATCCATGTAAATAATCAAAAAAATATAATAAAATCCCCAGTAGCAAACTGGACCACACCTAATGAATTAAGTGAAACACCCATCTCCAGTATTTTTCTCTATTAGTTCACAGCACTTGCTAACACCTTGTATAGTACATCAAATTTCCAGTGGCATTTATAGTAATAATAAAATTCACTGTAGAATGCACATTTATTCTTTTACTTGACACCCAATATTTGGGAATATAAATCTACAGTGATAAAAATCTAGGAAATTTCAATTTGTCCTATTCAGGAGGGGAATGGTTTGATGCATTTGCTCATCAGGTCTGTCATTGAGTCAAGTGGCATGGATTTGATACCGAGATGAATGTTACTAGTAGTAGTGTCCTCATGTTTCCGCCCACTGATAAAGTCCCCTGTCGTGTAATCACAGCTATTAATTATAATTTCAATAAGTTATTTTGAAAAACCATATTGCTTTGTTTCCAGGTTGAAATAGAAAGAGGTAAAACATTATCTATTAAAACCCTGGCTGTTGGTGATCTTAATAAAACCGGTGCTAGAGAAGTTTTCTTTGAATTAAATGGCCAACTGAGATCTGTATTGATAAAAGACGAAGAGGCCATGAAGGTAAGTTCTAGACAGTTATTTGGTTATGACTGGCAACTTTTGTCAGGCTTGATTAAACTAAACTGCATGGAAATATCCATGATTTCAGAACCCACCACATTCCTTTGTTCTTTTCGTTCAATAAGCTGATTGTTTTCCCCCTAGGAGACTGGCTGGAGCTTCACTGTGCAATAACTAGACATTTTCAATGTCATTGCACACTTTTGCTTGTTTTCGCTAGTGTTAGTAGAAATTATATAAAGTGGGTTTTCTGTGCAATAACAACAAGCTTGTTGAGCAGGTGTCAATGTTACAAGCATGTTTCATTCATTAGTTCAACACCTCTTCTACCGGCCTCTGTACTCAAACCTGTTAACTCATGAAATGGGGTTTAACATCCTACTCTTCTGCACCTAACCTGGGCTAATTGAAGACAGGTGTTAACTCATGAAAGCCGTGCATAAAATACTGCTGAATGTTTATATATCCTGTGGTAAAGGGAAGTCCTGTAATGGAAATTATCTGCCTCATTGTTGTTTAATGTCGACTTCGATAATAGTTAAATCAAGGACAAAACCAGAACTGTACTGTAGGCTCATTGTCATTGATTAAGTGCACAACCCTAATAAATGTTATTAACTTGATAAATGACACTGGACAATAGTGCACACTTACCTAAAACAAGAACATTGTTGTTGATAACTCTTTTTGATATATAATAACAATTTTTGATTTAACCACACAATTCACTCCGGCAAATGTTTTAGATACGGTTTACATTTTATTGGGGTTTTCAAACTGTTAATTAGTTTAGTAAAACAGGCCAGTTTATTTATTGCCAATACATGTATATAGTTTGTTGATTTTATATGCAATTTCAAAAGTTTCATAAATATATTCAAACTTTAATAATCCATTGCTTTATTTTACAGGAAATGCACTTTCACCCTAAGGCTATTAAAGGAGTGTTGGGATCAGTTGGAGCTCCAATGCCAGGGGAGATAATTGACATCAAGGTTAAGGTTGGAGACACGGTCAAGAAGGGTCAACCCATAGTTGTTCTCAGTGCTATGAAAATGGAAATGGTTGTGAATGCTCCTATGGCAGGTACAGTCAAGGGTATGACTATAACGAAGGGAATGAAACTAGAAGGTGATGATCATATGTTGGATATTGAATGAAGATATAAGATGTGACCACGAGGAAAGATGAGGATGATAAAGCTGAAGATGATGATATGCGATATAAGACAAGTTGAAATATATGTCAAAGAACATGGAATATACAATGAATAACATAAACACTTATGTTTCGTAATAATACTTGGTGTGTACACCAATGAATATAATGAAAGTTATTCTATGAGTTGGGTTGAAGAATGTAACAATCGAATATGGATAATATTTTGTTATAATAGATCAGAAAATATCTTGATAGACTTTAGTAATTGAGTATTTCATGATTTTAATGTTATTATTTGTTGTGTTTCGATTCATTTCTGCTCATATAGAAAGCTTTTAGAAAGCACATTAAATGCCTTTTGTGAAAAGTGAAAAATATTTGTATGCATTTTGTTTTTAAAAAATCAATACAATATGAATAAATATAATTACTCATCATAGAGTGCCGATATGTAAACTCATAAACTTTATGATACATGTAATAGAAAGATTATGAAATTATCTAAAAGCATAATACTATACTGTAACTCATGTACAATGAATTGATGTACTTTCTTCATTAGAATATTGAAACATCCCCCCCCCCCCTCAAGAGTCCTGTCATTGCTTATATAATAACATCTTTATACTTTGGGATTTCATTTTTTTTTAGAAGCTTAATTTAAGAGTTAAAAAAGCTATCCATGTAATACAATAAACTATTGTCATCTTTTATTAAAATCATGAAAATTCTATCATTTTTATTGTGATAAGAAAGCATACTGTTGTTATAATTAATAATGATTGAAAATACAGTATGCTTATAACAAATGATAGTTAATAATATTATGTTTACATGCACTACTAATGTAATGTGATATTCTATTTACAAATTTTATTTTCAAAAGTATATGTGATATGCTCATTACAAATATATGGTATTATTAATAAAATATTTTCATATAGCATTACTGTTATAATTGTAATTGAGGATGCAGTAAGTTTATAGCAAATATTTAGTATTAATGATATGTTTAAAGTATATAGAACATTGAATATTTTTAGCAAATTTACTATACAATTAATATAATCATGTATTTGATCATTAAAAATATTACATTATTAGGTTGACCCTGATATTTTATTTAATAGAATATCTTTTTTTTAAAGAGAATTAAATGTATATTATTGATTGATTATCTGTCCACTTGATCGAATGTAAACTTTTAGAAATGCTAAATATTAATCATTTATTTATGTGCTTCTAAATATATTTTGACTTGGATTTTGGGGTTCTCTTTAACAAATTAACCATTGAAATGCATCAAAAGTGTGATTGATATTTTGTTTCAGAAAAATAAATTTAACATTGGCATTAGAAATTGTTTTTTATAGATTCTAAATTAAAACAGTGTGAAGGATTACTTTGAATTCTATTTTCTTTTGTGAAATTGTGCCAGTATAATTCAGTCATAAGTACATAATATGGCCGTTTTCTGCATTTTAGTATGCCATATTTTATTACGCAAACTGTTGTTAACCACTTTAAATTGCTTGTTTTTTTTTTTCCTGTTTTATTTTGTTTTTGTTTGGATGAGTCAGAAAAATATAATACCGGTCGGAACATTTACAAGATATTGAACTCAATGCACTGATTAATGATTGTTAAAATGATTTTTGTTTTTTAAGTCAGGATTTAGATAATTTTTAATAATGTTACTAGTGATAATATACAAGTTATTATTGCACAGTCTTTCTAACTACATATATGATATGAATTAATGTAAAATTATGTTGAATAAACAAGATTATAACGTTATGAGCTTAAGAAAGACCATGTTCCTGCAAGTTTTACAACATCTGGCTGAACGATGCTAGATTACTTCACAATTTCCGAACTTATAGCTACAGACACATGAACAGTAGCGTCCAATCAGATATTGTGACATTGCGACCTCCATGGAAAACTTGACATTGAACGAACCTTGAACTTGGCAACTCGATTATGACAGGTAGACATTTTAGCTTGAAAGCGTGAGACTTAGTATTTGCGACGACCAAGGTAACCAGTATATTCTGATTTTATACCGTTAAATTTTAATGTCAACAGAATTAACTGCAACTTTATTCTTCCATTTATAACTTGTGTCAAAAATCTTATTCTGACCATGGGTGTCCAAAAATCTTGTGCTGACCATGGGTGTCGAAAAGTGGTGCTATTTATAGTACATGTAACTTGGGTATGACATATGACAATTTCTTCTGTCTTGAAGATCTCTGCTCAATTTCTGCATGATCTTCACAAAATGGTGCTAAAGCAGTGAATCTTTCGTCCTTTAACGGAGATTGTGATACATGTATCAAACGCAAAAGAAATATCAAACGATATATTGTGACCTCTACAGGGTGTGTCCACAAGCTAAAAATGTGATTTCTTGTACAATCAGGCGTCATAATCCATGAAATCAATTGAAATGGAGTTTAAACTTTAATATCCTACTGAACAAGTTCTGCTCTGAACTGGGTTAATGAAGGGGCAAATCCTGTCCGGTCAGCTCTTATACCGATTTTTTTACAGCCCTCGGTTTTTCGTGCCATTCAAACAACTAGAAACAAAACAAAAAGAATTGAGATGTTGGTATTACATTTCAAGTTTCCCAAAATGAGATAAAAATTGAGACGTGTAGAGTGTTCCCAAACAAATTGTGAACGACATCTGGAAGGACAGGGGCGATGACAATATTTGTCCACAAGAAAATGTGGGCATAAAAAAAAAGTGTTAAAAGACAAAAGTAACTCTTGAAGTAATTAGCAGAAATATTTATAATTTGATTTGCATCTAGTTTTTCCTAGTGCTTACATGTATTATATATTATACAAAACATGAAAACTTTTGATGTTCCAGTGTCTGACTTCTTTGTCTCTTGAACAGTGTACAAATCTAATAACAATAAATGAATAGAATGGTAACTTTCAATTTAGCCTGTAGTAAGTTGGTTCACAAAAATTTTAAATATGATTAGGCACAATAACTAAAATAATTATCGGATTTCAATAGTATTACTGGTTTCATGAACATAAACACTAAGTTACAAGTATAAAGTCTTATCAGATGAAAATTTTATCCTCAAGGGCTGTCCACCAGATGACAACTTTCGCCTCAAGGGCTGTCCACCAGATTTGTCAAATTCATTAAGTGCCATAATAGTTGGAAATATCATAAAAATCAAAAAGGCTTCTTCATCTCTTGAGTATAATAAAAAAAATACTGTGTATCGGTACAATTAATAATGTCAAGTCTATCGAATAACTTTAGCATCCAATACAGTTTTTAAAAGTGATCACTCTGACAATAACAATAATTATTTTAATAATAACAGGTGAAAGTTTTTTGAGCACAAAGCCTGGACTGATGACAATATAGGACCACATTCAAAATGCTCAGCGCTGTTGTATAAAAATTGAAATGAAATCAAGTCGTAACGCCCCACTGTGTATAAAAAGTATATTCCTTTCTTATCTTTATACTTGATGATGAAATCTTTCACTTAACTTAAGTGATGTAAAAATGTTTATGCCAAATTATGGCCATTAAATGGGGCGCATTATGATGATTATCATGTTACAACAAAGTTGTGGTGATAAAACCAGAACGGAAGTTCATTAGTCTACACATTCAAACATCTTTCTGATTCCGTTTATGATGGTGGTGTCTGAACTTGTTGAATCAATGTTATATTATCCCCCTTCAACATAATTCTCCCCAATGTTTTTCTGTTTCCTGTTTTCATGTGAACTTCTTCACCATCATCCAAAACAAGATTCATATATTCGTCAAATCCAACAATACATCCCTCAATTCTCATGTTCACTTGTTCATACAACCATACAGATATTCTTGATCTGTTTTGGAGATATCTGAAAATAAGGTTAATTGGCTGGACCATAACCTTTTGTACTTTTTGGCCGCCTTTATAAGCCATGTTTATATTCGTATAGTTTCAATAATTTCGCTGCAAAGTTACTTTGTCCAATCGTTATTGTCACGTTTTTCTATCGCACCGGCGAGTAATGGCGTCGATTCTACAAGTTTTAAACTCGTACTTTTACAGGAAACGAATATATAAAAAAAATGTCAATATTCACAACATCTATGAGCTACCAAATATAATAAATAGATTAAAGTAGATTAAAATGTATATTAAGGGTGTGCGCTTGGTTGTTTAGATTGATCTAAATTAAGTTGATATTATATTTTTAAACTGTCGGCTGTAGAGTTACTGTTAGGCAGTAGATCCGAATCATAGATTTATATATAACAGAATAATCTACGGTGGCTAATTAAGGACACGGCAAAAAAAAAGAAAAAAAGAAATCGAGCGCTCGAGGTACTAAGTCGCGCGCTTGCGATAATTAAGTCGAGCGCCCGAGATAATCAAATCAAAGGTTATTTATTTCGTATGTAGGAGCTGATGCATGATCATTTCCTAATTTACCCAAGCCCAATTTTAAGTGGCGTGGTTGTGCCGGGATTCTACCCCCGCGTCCCAGGGCCCGTATCTAGACACCGTTAAGCATTAGATTTGTTGCGATAATTAGAATTTTGCCGATATTCGTGTACAAATTAACCCGGGATAGTTAGAAAATTATTCAATAAAACACCTTTGCTAGTTTACAGTGCAAAGAGCCTGGATACTAGAGGCTATAATTTTACAAGAGTTGTTTACCTTGAAATGTGAAACCGAAAAGTATTTTACTTTAGTAACCACACACAGAAATGTATTGTTTTTTGTCGAATTCTACTAGACTGGCAGGTCGTCATGCAAAAAGATGTGTCACTCTTTATCACTCAAAGACTGGTGTATATGGTTACAAGCCTTCCGCGGAATCCGACAACGAAAAGTTAGGTAAGTATCGAAAAATCGATTCTATTACCGTATTTAGGTCAGTGTGACCTTGGCTTTTATATAAATTATTTCCGTAAATACTAAATATGCCACCTGACCTAATTAATACTGTTCTACTTATTATACGTACCCGCTATAATAACTTCTGTGGTGTTTCGCCCTAGTGAACAAAAAGAAATTTCATTGGTGTCTTTCCTGTTCGGAAAATACTTTTTAATTAGTATGAAAATACTGCATTTGGACACACCTCCGTAAGTCCATATTGAGACACGTGGTAATGTTTACATTTCTCTAATAAAATGAAAAATAAAATAAACTGTTCAACATCTTAATTTTCTGCACTAAAACAAAAATGATCTGCTTTTATTTCGATTTCCAACTGTGTGCTGCCTGTTGTATAAGGAGGGACACCAGACCAGTTGGTTTTTTTTTTGTCCCATCCGAATTACAATTAGGTCTAAAGACGGGAGGCATTAATTTCTTGCCTGCAATACAAGTCTCGTCTGTCCAGCATCACTGGTAAGGGGAAACTACACATAAGACCTCATAAAATAGTAAAACTGATTGTGATTAATATGAAAAATTATATTATATTGGCTACCGCAAAACAACAATAAAGTCCTGAGAAATGGTACAACTTGTGGACACATTGTTTTGGGAACAAGAAGATATATGAAGAATATCCATGTGCATTTAATCAGTAGCCCTTTATCTCATTTGGGCTAGGTTTACAATCTTTTTAGGGAATATATGTATAGATTTAATTTAAGCATGAATCTTATAACCATGTACATGTAATAGGTCCATGATTTAAGTAAAATGGGTTTTTTGAAAAATATGAGACACAATTATAAGGTTTTGAAACCGCATGGAGGATATGCAAAGTGTATGTTTATGTTGTCCAGGATTTATGTGAATTATATTATCAATTTCAGTTATACAAGGAGATGCTTTACAAAACAGAATACACAATGGAAATATATATCAATTAGTTCAAGCATATAGAAAGTTTGGTCATTTGAAAGCAAACCTCGATCCTTTGGGAATTCAAACTAGAAGGTAGGGGACTACTATTGTATTTCAAGAAATTGTTGTGCACAGCAGTTAGAGAATGGAATATAAAAATCCATAAATTTTTCTGTTATTTACCAATTGTCACTCCAAAAGAGACTACTATTTTTAATTCATGTTTAACTATTCTATAAATGGTAGATGTTGTTATTTGTGTGTTTATAAAGGTTGATTTGGTATATTATTGTGATATTTCCAGGAATCCGTGTGAGTTATCACTAGAGAGATATGGTTTATCTAATGATTTAAATCAACAGATTAATACAGCTGGTATATTCTATTCTAATCAATCACAAATATCTATTGGTGACTTAGTACAACAACTAGAAGAACAATATTGTCAGGGTATAGCAGCAGAATTTGATCATTTAGTTGTAGGTAGTTTGTATTATATCGGTAAATTAATTTTAAAGCGATATTGCCAAATATTACAGCTGCTTTTGAAGCTGCTTTGAGATACAAGTTGTTTCCATCCTTATTCCATATTGGCACACTTACAAGGAGGACTAGGGCTGTAAGTGGTGTAGGAGGGCCAGGCAAGGAATGTGGTCTATCTGAACGATATATAAGTTAAAACATGCTGCATGCTGTTTAACTGTCGTCATTAGCCCAGTAACCATATGGTGCAGCAAAGTGCGATGTTCTTGAGCATATAGGGGTATGGATGGCTGAGTGGTTAACACGAGCGTGCTGTATCATAAAGCCTGTCATTGAGTCAACTGGCGTGGTTTCGAATCCCTGGTTGTACGTGACAAGGAGTAGGGCCACCTGTCCAACCTCGTTGGTTTTCTCCGTTTTTTCCGACTGCTAAAGACCCTTACACACAAACGAATTATTGAAATAAAATTTAAACTATATGTTAGTCCCAAATTGACCTATTTTTTGTTGAGTGGACATTAAACCCTATCTCTCTCTTTCTCTCTCTCTCTCTCTCTCTCTCTCTCTCTCTCTATTAAATGTGCTATTAAATGTGCTATTAAATTAACTTAATTAAATGTGCTATTAAATTAACTTAATTAAATGTGATTAAAATCAATCCATGCTTTGTATTTTACAGTCTGAAACTGAGAGAGAATGGTTTGCTGAAACATTTGAGAAGAAATCACATATAGGAATTAGCGAAGAAAGAAAAACTGATCTTGCAAAACTTCTTCTGAAGTCTCAGGTATGAAATCAATTATCTGGCTATTAAGCACAATTTTTAAATCAACATGCACAAGGACATTGGAATATGGTGCAGGCCCCAGGCCCAAAAACTCCCATTAGGTTCCAGTCACCTCCCATGTAATTTCTTTTTTGTGAACTCTTCCATGGCCTATTTGTATCACAAGGATAAAAAAGAAGTGTTTTATTTATTGAAATAACTGTTTTTATACTCCCTTTATATATTTATGTCAGGTGATCAATATAAGTTGTAGAGGTTTTATACCTGGAATATATATCATGACTGATTTAATTTCAGACATTTGACCATTTTCTGGCTAACAAATTCACGACAGTCAAAAGATATGGTGGAGAAGGAGGAGAGAGCATGATGGGAGTATTTGATGAAATATTCCGCAGTTGTTCTGAATGTAAGTATAAATAAATAAATTATCGATAAAAACAAATAAAAAACTGATTTCCAAAATGCCCACCAAATTCAATATGTGTCATAATCTCTTGTTTTAAAAATGGGGGGGGGGGCACGGTGCTAGACGCTGACGCGCTAGCCTGGAGGTCTGGTGTTCGAATCCAGCATTGGTTGAGAAAGTTCATCGATATTTTTCGGCGCGATTCCCCATTTTGTCAGTGATGCAGGACGGAGGGAGGGCCTGACAAGGACAGCTGTCTAGTCATTCGAATGGGACAAAAAAATGGTCGCATTAACACATTGGAATGTACATAAAAGATCCTTTGACAGTTGGAATTCGATATAAGAGTAGGCCATAGTGCCGCAGTCAGGGCAAAATTTCACTCCTAGTACACTGTATGGCGTATGCCCGTCTTCATTAGCCCAGTTCGGAGAAGAACAGTAGGGCCCTAAATGGCAATTTTTTGAAAATTTCAGATGATGTGTCAAATGTGGTGATGTGTATGCCACATAGAGGTCGTTTAAATTTTCTAACCTGTATGTTAAAGTTCCCTCCAGTTATTATGTTACAAAAGGTAAACTTTATAATTGATTTTATATTGATAGGTCAGTGATGTAGAATATTTCATAGTTACAGGAGATAAACGAAAACATTGATTCAAAAAGTTGATTAGTTGTTGTGTTGTTACAACATTACCAGAATGTTGTGAATCAAATCGGCCAAGAATAATCTTCCCAGTTTTTTTAAACCTAGTTCCCTCTTCACCAGAGGTAGAGCCTAAAATTCCCTTAAGGCGGTACATGTATGAGTTTGAAGAATGACTTGGAGGGCAGTCAAATTTCTGGTCAGTTTTGCGGTTTAAAATTGAAGTCTTGTGAATTATGTCAGTATTGGTTGTTCTAGCCAACTTTTTAGATTTTTTATAATATTTTTTAAATTTTTTTTTGATACTTGTGATTCCAGATGAAAGGTAAAACTGAATTCCCACCTGATGTTAAAGGAACTGGTGATGTCCTCTCACATCTTTGTAAGTTCTTTTATTAAAGACTCAGTTTCTAACTTTTTATTCATACTTTTAACTTATTGGTAATGGTTATTTAGATTTTATTTCACTTGCTAATTGTATTAGACCTTTTAGATATTTGGGTTTATATAAAGATTAAATTAAGCTGTGCGAACTCAGTGAAATGGAATGAAATGAATGGGGTTTAATATCCTACTGTTATGCACCTAACCTGGGCTTATGAAAGACGGGCATACGCCATACAGTGTGCTATGAGGGAAATTTTGCTCGGGCGGTGGCGCTACTGCCTACTCTTATATCAAATTCTAACTGCCTAGGGATCTTTTATGTGCACGACAATGTGTACACGGGACCTCGTTTTTTTGCACGAATCAAATGACTAGACTATCTGTCCTTGTTAGGCCCTCTATTCTGCATCACTGACAAGGGAAAAACCACGCCGGAAAATCAAGATAAACTTTCTCAGTCAATGCAGGGATCGAACACTCGACATCCAGGCTAGCGAGCCAGCGCCTTACCAACTTAGCCACGTGCTCCCACAAACTCAGTGAGCCATCTTTTGTTTTATGTAAACTGTTCCATGAAAGGATCTCCTGTATTGGTTTATTCATTCATAGATACTTCAGTTGACTTAGAATATGGAGGAAAAAATGTTCATGTGTCATTTTTACCCAATCCTTCACATCTAGAGGTAGGTTTTATTGTGTGAAAAAGGGTTTTATGATAGATGCTAGATAAAGGAAATGTTTTACTGATAATGATAGAAGCTATATTTGTTTGTTATGGGAGGATATTTCATAATCTGTACAATTGCTATATCAGATGGATTGATATATATACTAACGATTAATAATATTACATTTAAAATCTGATAATGGAATATTTTTTTATCTTTGAAAATTATAGTCATCATTGGTTGTTTAATTTGTTTTTTCTTATAATTTTCATATATTTTACTATATACTATTATATGAAGATACTGTAGCATCTGCTGTTCATTACAGTATATACAATCAAACTGAGTTTAGTAAAGAAATAATGGGTCACAAAACCTGAATCTTTATGTAATAAATTGGTGTTTTGCTCCACTAAAGTCTGATGTATTTTTGTTTGAGTTGGGACTAAAATATTTTTATATTTATGTTTTTTCTTTCTGTGTGCATCATTATATGATTTAGTAGTTATTTAGATATTTTATTTTTGTCTAGTTATTTTAACTTTGTGTTAATAATCCCTACCATATGCTTTTTATTATTTTTTACCCTCCAGGCCAATGATCCTGTAGCTGTTGGTAAAGCTAGAGCTAAACAACAAATGTTACAAGAAGGTGAATATAGTAGTGATGACAAGTCTCAAATAGGTGATAAAGTTCTTTGTTTACAAGTTCATGGTGATGCTGCCTTCAGTGCTCAGGTAAATACTTTTTTTCTCCATATCTTGACTAAATATTATGTAATTGCATGATAAGTGTATAATTACCAACTCTGTCCACAAAGTATGTACAGATATAACATATTCAAAAATCCCCCACAGTAACCCCCCACCCCCCTTTTGGAAAGTAGGTAAAAATATCAAGATATTTTCATTTTAAATTTTGTTTCAATAATTTTTTTTAAAAAATTCAAAAAAGGATAAGCTTAGCACTTTGCATTTGAAAGCCAAATGGGCAATAATTTATGAATGCTGTTTATCTGTGCATTGGTGTTTCTGTACTTTTACATTGGTATTTCTATGGGATAAAAATGATGAACTTTGCATACTTGACAAATGAAATGGACAATGATTGGTGAACACGGTTTCTATGCTTACTATCTTGAAATTATGAACATTTTGGTACAACTTTCATGTTTTTGAATTGCCATTGTTCTTCTGTTTCTTCTGTTAAAGTAGAGTCAAGAATATTAATTGAATTTGGTAAAGTCAGGGGGATTTTAGAATTAATAAAACTGCTTTTGCGAGAAAATATCATATTTTGTTTTTATACGCCCACATTGAAATGTGGTCGTATATTGCCGTCGTCCCCGTCCGTCCGTCGGTCCGTCCGTCGGTCCGTCCGTCGGTCCGTCCGTCGGTCCGGCGTCCACAATTGCTTGTGGACGCTCTAGAGGCCAAAGTTAATATCCGATTGACTTTAAATCTATACACAGTGTTTAAGGTCATGAGACGAAGAAGCCTATTGATTTTCAGCGATTTCCGATAATAACTGTCAGAGTTATGGCCCTTGATCACTTAAAAAAATCTTGTGGACACTCTAGAGGCCAAAGTTAATATCCGATTGACTTTAAATCTATACACAGTGTTTAAGGTCATGAGACGAAGAAGCCTATTGATTTTCAGCGATTTCCAATAATAACTGTCAGAGTTATGGCCCTTGATCACTTAGAAAAATCTTGTGGACGCTCAAGAGGCCAAAGTTAATATCCGATTGACTTTAAATTTATACACAGTGTTTAAGGTCATGAGACAAAGAAGCCTATTGATTTTGATCGATTTCCGATAATAACTGTCAGAGTTATGGCCCTTGATCACCTTAAAAAATCTTGTGGACGCTCTAGAGGCTAAAGTTAATAACTGATTGACTTTATATTTATACACAGGGTTTAAGGTCATAAAATGAAGAAGCCTATTGATTTTCAGCAATTCCCGATAATTACTGTCAGAGTTATGGCCCTTTATCACTTAAAAAAATCTGGTGGTCGCTCTAGAGGCTAAAGTTAATAACCGATTGACTTTAAATTTATACACAGTGTTTAAGGTCATGAGACGAAGAAGCCTATTGATTTTCAGCAATTTCTGATAATAACTGTCAGAGTTATGGCCCTTGATCACTTAGAAAAATCTTGTGGACGCTCAAGAGGCCAAAGTTAATATCCGATTGACTTTAAATTTATACACAGTGTTTAAGGTCATGAGACGAAGAAGCCTATTGATTTTGATCGATTTCCGATAATAACTGTCAGAGTTATGGCCCTTGATCACCTTAAAAAATCTTGTGGACGCTCTAGAGGCTAAAGTTAATAACTGATTGACTTTATATTTATACACAGGGTTTAAGGTCATAAAATGAAGAAGCCTATTGATTTTCAGCAATTCCCGATAATTACTGTCAGAGTTATGTCCCTTTATCACTTAAAAAAATCTGGTGGTCGCTCTAGAGGCTAAAGTTAATAACCGATTGACTTTAAATTTATACACAGTGTTTAAGGTCATGAGACGAAGAAGCCTATTGATTTTCAGCAATTTCTGATAATTACTGTCAGAGTTATGGCCCTTGATCTCTTAAAGAAATCTTGTTGACGCTCTAGAGGCTAAAGTTAATAACCGATTGACTTTAAATTTATACAGTGTTTAAGGTCATGAAACGAAAAAGACTATTGATTTTCAGCAATTTCCAATAATTACTGTCAGAGTTATGGCCCTTGATCACTTCAAAAATTCTTGTGGATGCTCTAGAGGCCAAAGTTAATATCCGATTGACTTTAAATTTATACACAGTGTTTAAGGTCATGAGACGAAGAGGCCGATTGATTTTCATCATTTCCGATAATTACTGACTGAGTTATGGCCCTTGATCACTTTCAAAATTTGGTGGACGCTCTAGAGGCTAAAGTTAATATACGATTGACTTTAAATTTATACACAGTGTTAAAGGTCATGAGACGAACAAGTATATTGAGTTTCAATGAATTTTTTTAACTTGAACAGCATGGAGGAGAACTTTATCAAAGCCAAACAAATTCCAATGATTTTCTGATTATTACATAATGAGTTGTTACTTTTAATCAGATATTAGTGTACCGAAAAAAATAAAATATGCGACAACTCTTGTTGTCTGCCCGGACGATTTAGCTGCTGTGGGCGTATGTTTCGTTGCCTGGCAACCTATGTTTGTATTTTGATGGTAATTGTTAAAAAGAATATTGAAAACAAATTGACAAATTATTTTGTGCTCGTAGTTTGATAGATTAAAATTAAATTTATTTTAGTCAAATTGGTTTTGAATTGTCTTACGAATATATATTTTATAGGGGATTTTTACAGGTGAAAATGGCGAAGGTAAAAAGGGTAAGGGTTATGATGACTTCTGGTAAAAAAGGTTAGTGTGGCAATGGCACAGGTAAAAGGGATAGGTTTACCAATCAACAGAAGAAATGCTTTCCCTTTGCCATTCTTTTAACCTGAATAAAATGATCTATATTTTATTTAAGGGTATTGTGGCCGAAACATTAATTATAGCTGATTGTCCTCATTTTACAGTTGGTGGATCAATTCATCTCATAGTTAATAATCAAATAGGTTTTACTGCAGAAGCAAGACAAGGCAGGTTTGTTTATGCTACTTCAACAATTTATGCAATCAAATCCTATTTCATTTCACATTTTATAGTTAAAAATTTTGTATTACTTGTCTCTACCCTATAGGATCTGGAAAAGTTGTTATATTACATATGTTCTGGTTGATGTGAGGGATTAGCCAATGAAACGATCTGTTGCAGGGAATTCTTGGGGTACGATGCACAATTTAAAACGCAATGCCATTGCAACAACTTTTAACAAATGTACATATCAATTGACAAAAAAAGAGATAACAAGCATCGGTGGATAATTTCATGAATGATGAATTCACTACAAATGCACAAAACCGAAACATCAGAGAACCATGAAACAAAGTAGGGGTCAGCTGAAGTCAATATCCGGTATGTCCACCCTGAGCTCTTACACATGCCTGAAGTTGCCTTCAAATGGACTGACACAGATGTCTCACTAAACCCTGTGGTATTGTTTGACAATGATTTTGGAGTGCCTGTGCCAGCTCTGCAACAGATCTTGGTGACACCGCTTCATGAGTTCTTCCAAGTTCATCCCAAAGGTGTTCGATTGGTTTCATATCGAGAGACATAGCGGGACAATCAATAACACGGACATGATGATTGTTCTAAAAGATTCTTGTCAACTTGACAGTGTGGGGTCAGGCGTTGTCATGTCTGTCGACTGTCGACAGACGCCATGTTGAGCCAGCAATGGAAGGCTACACCTGACATGACCTCATACTGATCAGATGCTGTAGTAGAGGCCTTCTAAAGTATAAAAAAAACGAAACAAAATATGGATCTGTATTTTAATCAAATTGTTGTTAATGCTACCTCAACAATGTTTATTAAAGCAGCAGTCATTGATGAATTCTTTATGTTTTCTTCATTATCTCGTAGTTCCAACCATTCTAAACCTGAAACACAATTACTACACCGGATGTTACTTTATGAAGTAAACTGTCATTTGTTGTGTATAAACAAACACACGTGCCATATGAACAAGTGATTTTGTTTATACAGGCAGAAAAAAAAGTTCAATATATGATAAACTTATTCTTTTAGATGCCACATTATACATGTACTTGCAAATTTTTATTTTCGAACTGTTTTGAAAACTAGCAGTAAGATACTTGATAGATATCTCAGAAGAGAGGCTAGCATTCAAAATTAAATATTTATCTATGACTAATTTGGGTATTTAATGTTTTAGGTCATCAACCTACAGTAGTGATATAGGTAAAATTAACTCCATTCCGGTTCTACATGTTAATTCAGATTATCCTGAGGTAGGTTAATCATCTTATTAATAATAATTCTCCTTTAATAATATCGAATATAGCATATCTTTATCATAACAAAATATAAAATGAGAAATAATATTTAGGATGCATGAAGAAAAAACACAATATATTTAGAAAAGTTTTATTCATACAGATGTTGCTGCTTGCTGATATATGGCTTTGTTGCTTTCAACTCAATTATAGGAGGCATACACACAACTTAATGTACCCTGAGATGTCCACTGAAATTTACTTATTATTTGATGGAAGTGTGTTTTGTTGACATTATTTTAGAGTGAGATTTTGCTGGTGGTCATATTAGGAGGCCTGACTTCGCTATATTACTAGTATATATATACATTACAGGATGTTATAAGAGCTACATCAATAGCCATGAAATACAGACAGAAGTTCCGTAAAGATATCATAATAGATTTGATGTGTTATCGTAAATATGGTCATAATGAACTGGATGATCCAGCCTTTACTAATCCTCTAATGTACCAGGCGATTAACTCCAGGAAGAGTATACCAGATTTATATGCTGAAAAAATTGTTGTAAGTTTTTTTACTTCATTTCATTTTGAGAAATCAAGATAATTTTGTTCTAGGAATAAGACACTGTTCTGGACAGGATAAGCATCCGTCAGTGAAGCATAGAGGGAAGGTGTATGGGAAATAAGATGTGTTATTATTATAGAGTGAAGGTGTATGTGATATGATAAGATGTGTTATTATTATAGAGTGAAGGTGTATGTGATATGATAAGATGTGTTATTATTATAGAGTGAAGGTGTATGGGAAATAAGATGTGTTATTATTATAGAGGGAAGGTATGTGTGATATAAGATGTGTTATTATTATAGAGTGAAGGTGTATGGGAAATAAGATGTGTTATTATTATAGAGGGAAGGTATATGTGATATAAGATGTGTTATTATTATAGAGTGAAGGTATATGTGATGTAAGATGTGTTATTATTATGGAGTGAAGGTATATGTGATATAAGATGTGTTATTATTATAGAGTGAAGGTGTATGGGAAATAAGATGTGTTTTTATTATAGAGTGAAGGTATATGTGATATAAGATGTGTTATTATTATAGAGTGAAGGTATATGTGATATGATAAGATGTGTTATAATTATAGAGTGAAGGTGTATGTGATATGATAAGATGTGTTATTATTATAGAGTGAAGGTGTATGTGATATGGTAAGATGTGTTATTATTATAGAGTGAAGGTGTATGTGATATGATAAGATGTGTTATTATTATAGAGTGAAGGTATATGTGATATAAGATGTGTTATTATTATAGAGGGAAGGTATATGTGATATAAGATGTGTTATTATTATAGAGGGAAGGTGTATGTGATATGATAAGATGTGTTATTATTATACAGTGAAGGTATATGTCATATAAGATGTGTTATTATTAAAGAGTGAAGGTATATGTGATATAAGATGTGTTATTATTATAGAGTGAAGGTGTATGTGATATGATAAGATGTGTTATTATTATACAGTGAAGGTATATGTGATATAAGATGTGTTATTATTATAGAGGGAAGGTATATGTGATATAAGATGTGTTATTATTATAGAGGGAAGGTGTATGTGATATGATAAGATGTGTTATTATTATACAGTGAAGGTATATGTCATATAAGATGTGTTATTATTAAAGAGTGAAGGTATATGTGATATAAGATGTGTTATTATTATAGAGTGAAGGAATATGTGAGATGTCTATATTAGATGATACAGTAAAAGAATGGAATACAGTATTACAATCAGATATAAGTAAAGTAGATTCATATGTTATACAGGTAACTATAGATATCTTTAAGCCACCCTATTAATCATAAATAAAGGTATTCCAGTAATTAGAAATTTAATTCTCTTTGGATGTTGATCCAGGGCGATTTGACACTATATAAAGCACACAACCAAAAAAGAATTATTGACTCTGTGTCTTATGTTATTTGAAAATCATTGATATAGCTTTGTGTACTGAATTCTTTTCAAATTCTTTTCAGCCATTCCATCTATTAAAACAATGGAGTAATATACAACAAGCCGGTGATGTTATTTCTAGATGGGATACAGGTGTTGATATAGATACACTTAAATTTATTGGTGCTAAATCAGTTGAAATTCCTGAAACATGGGTATGTACATGGATATAAAATGTTCTGTCCAGATCTGTTTGTAAATGAGAAAGATTTGTCGATTTGGCAATTAAACATGCTCCAGTTTATATAATGTACAAAATAATACCAGAACTGTTTTAATCCCTGATTTATGGAGTAAATACTATGAATCAGGCCTGTATCTAGATACCATTAAGCGGGGGGGGGGGGGCATTACCTTTCGGTAGGGGGGCAAACTAGTTAAGATAAGTACAAAATATGGTTTATAATGGTTCTGAGGTGGGGGGCGAGCATTTCACATGGCCCCCTTGTAGGTACGGGCCGGCTATGAATGTTGTTTAAGTGAAATAAGGTTTAATGTCTAACTTTTCTACACTCTCTGGGCTAATGAAGTAGGGTACATTTTGTTTAACATTGTTTTATAATAATCTTTCAAATAAGTAAAAAAACCCCCCCCCCCCCCCCAAACAAAATGATAACATAATGTGACCTTAGTAGTTATTTTTAGTTATTGTCTGCTGTGAGAATAAAGGTAATATTGTGAGTAGTTATGTTTAGTTATAGTCTGATGAAAGTTAAAATATATCATTTTGTGAGTAGTTATTTTTAGTTATAGTCTGATAATGTAAGATAAATGATTATTTGATTTGGTAACTACGCTGGTAACTATGCTCTTGTTCAGTATTATGTTGTGAATTAATCTTAATAATATGGAAAATTGTTCTCTTTTAGAAAAGTCACTCCACCATACAAAAAACACATCTGGACAGAAGGAAACAAAAATTGATGGAAGGGAAAGAGTTAGACTGGGCAACAGCAGAAGCCCTATCTATTGGTTCATTACTTTATCAAGGTATTGTAGATTTTAAATATGGAAGTTGATTTAAAACATGATTATTATATAACTATCATAGATTATGCATACTTTTTTTGTCAATAAAATAAACTCGAAACCAAAACAAAAACTGGTCAGTATTCAATAATATTATTAAAGAAGTAAGAGGCCAGCCCCAGATTCTAAATCTGAAAATATAGTTTGTAAAGTAAGGTAATATAGAAACTAAATATTTCACACATTAACCTAAGACTTTATATTCTAGAAACTGTTCTACAAACTGCATAAATACCTTGAATGGTAAATGGTAAACACAATGCATTTCTGTATGGACATGTGTTTCCAGATGGAATTCAACAAAGTAGTAATTTGATATTAAATCTAAGCTCCTTGTGTAATTAAGCAATCCCATCCTTTTTTAGACATAGTCATTTCTTAATTCAACCAGAGGAACCAAAGGCTGATAAACGTGCTGGCCGCTATCAAATCTAAAAGACTTGCCGTAAACTGGACAGTAGGACAAACCAGACATATTGTGTTGATCCTAGACTGGTTTTATGACTTTTTTGACTGAACATGTGTATTAGATTCTAGATAATAACTAATCCCTAGATAATAACCAATACATATATATAGATATGATGTGATATATAGTATATTCTATATTATAGGTTTTAATGTACGTATATGTGGACAAGATGTTGGTAGAGGTACATTTAGTCATCGTCATGCTATGGTTATAGATCAACAAACAGATGATATGTTTATACCATTAAACAACATTACTGATACACAACAAGCTTACTTTGAGGTAAGAGAGCAACGGTGGCTCAGTGAGTAAGAATGAATGAATGAATGGAATGGGGTTTAACATCCTACTATTATGCACCTAACCTGGGCTAATGGAAGACGGGCATACGCCATACAGTGTGCTATGAGGGAAATTTTGCAGGGGGCAGCGGCGTTACGACCTACTCTTATATCGAATTCCAACTGCCAAGGGATCTTTTATGTGCACTCCAATATGTACACAGGACCGCGGTTTTTCGTCCCATCTGACCAACAATTGCTGGCTCGCTAGCCTTGGGTTGAAGGATTCGCTACTGAAGTAGACATATACCATGTAGAGAAATTTGCCCAGTTTCCGACTGACATGTGGTTTTTTACATGCACACTAAGGTGTATATACATGGGACCTCAACTTTTCCGAGGTGGCTCAGTGGGTACGTTGGCTAACTAAGGGGCAACATATAGGCATTCAGATGGTACAAAAAAAAACGATGTCCCATGTAGAGTTGGAATTCAAGATAAGAGTAGGCTGCAGTGCCACGGTCCGGGAAAATTTTCCCTCATAGCACACTGTATGGCATATGCCTGTCTTCATTAGTCCAGTCAGAGCAGAATAGTAGGTCATGAAACCATTCGTTACCAGGCATATCAGACAATCCCGAGGATCCTTCTCTGCCTACACCAGGATCGAACTCAGGACCTCTAGACTAGATAGCCAGCACCTTACTCACTGAGCCGTCTTAGTCAAAAGAGATATATATTTGTTGTATGGATCAATTCCTGTATTTTCTGTGAATGACATATAAACATGATGTATTTAATATTTTAGGTAGCAAACAGCGCTTTATCAGAAGAGGCTGTACTAGGTTTTGAATATGGCATGAGTTTAGAAAGTCCAAACAATTTGATTATATGGGAAGCCCAATTTGGTGATTTTTTTAATGGTGCACAGTCCATAATAGATACTTATATTACTAGTGGTGAAAGTAAGTACATGTTATTTTTGTTTTGTGTGTAGTGCAGTCATCCTGCCCCTATTACTGTTGTATGTAAACAGTTGTCAACTGTAGTTAAATTTAGATAGATATAATCATAGATGTGCTTCTTACTCTATAGAAATCATATGTAACTTTCTCTGACTAAATGAGACATTTGGGTCAAAAACCAAAATACAGCTATTCAATTTATATTGTTTATTCAAAGGGCTTCAAATTGTTGGGGGGTTGGATGGCTGAATGTTATTAATTTCTAAAAAGAATAGGAGATATTTATTAAAACAAAGCCAGCCAGAATATAAGTTCATCACAACCAAAACCGCAAATTTTGTGCATTTGTGATAAGTTTTGTTATTTGAGTGTTGGAGATTTAAAGATTAAAGTGTTTTTGACGACAAATATGCTTGAAACTTAAAATTGGTGAAACTACGTTTCCATACTTTATTTAGCCAGAGCTTGTCACATAATATGATTGTTGACCGACAGTCATAAGGGAACACAAAATACTGTACATTTATTTAATTGTTTCCTCCAAAATTACAAAGTAACATAATGTTGTTTAATATAATGTTGTTTAACATGATGTTGTTTAACATGATGTTGTTTAACATGATGTGGTTTAACAATAACATAATGTTGTTTAAGATAATGTTAATTAAAAGGACACCAGTTAACATACTTGTAACAGATCATATAATGCAGTCAGTGAACAAACTATAAGATGACCTACATGTAATAGTTTAATAGTCAAGTTGATGAGAATTATAAATTTTTAAAGTTTTGTTTTATAGCTAAATGGTTATTGCAGAGCGGTATAGTTATGTTATTACCACATGGTATGGATGGAGCTGGTCCAGAACATTCTAATGCTCGTATAGAAAGATTTCTTCAGGTACCATTTAATCTGGTTATTTTAAATTGTTCTCAATAATTTATTGTTTTTATAAATGACTGAAGAACAGAATGTTAGTCATATACTGAGTTCTCTAAAATTCTGACTACTACAAATAATTGGAACATGTGGCTAAATATTTAGATTTATCCAAGAAGCAGAATGTGTATATTGTTTTAGTTATAGATATATAATTATATTTTAGTTATCTGATAGTAAAGAAGATGGTATTGATAGTGATGATGTTAATATACAAGTTGTACATCCCACTACATCAGCTCAATATTTCCATCTTTTACGAAGACAGGTATACTTTTAAAGATACATTATGGGAGATTAGATAAAGAGCTGGCAATTGTATTATAATAGTTAAAACTAGATAATGTAAAGGGAATTTGCCACGATCATCATTACTTAAGTCTGTATGACAAAAAACATAGTCTCAATTATCTTTTTCATGATTATATCATGAATTAAAGTTGAGCAACAAATGGGATCCTAATCCAGTAAATATCACAGACTAGAGTTGACATCGAAAGTTGTTTATGGTCTGGATATGTTATTTCATGTCTAATTAATAATTAAGATAACATTTGAGGCCTAAAGAAAGACCTGCAATGGCAATGGACAAATTTAGCCCTTGCATAATGTATGTTTAAATTATTTGATATTAATTGATCAATTATATGAAGATAAACATGACTTGATGTCGACAGCAAGGTTTATTGTTTTGTTGTTTAAAATAACTTAAGATAAATTTCTGGCAATTATTCAATTAAATAAGGACAATTTTGGCAAAGTATCAATAATTGACGGACAGGCGCATTTTAATAAAAGAAGAAATTATAGAAGAAGAATAATTTATTTTGTAGATGATAAGAAACTACCGTAAGCCTCTGATTGTAGCAGCACCAAAAGTTATTCTTCGTCTTCCAGCAGCAGCTTCAGATCTTACCACAATGGGACCAGGAACGGAATTCCAGACAGTTCTTGGAGATAGTACTAGTATTAAGCCAGATGGTGTAGAAAGGGTTATATTTTGTTCAGGAAAACATTATTATAATCTAGTGAAAGAAAGAGAAAGTAGAAATATAAATAACACAGTATTCATCAGACTTGAAGTAAGTTTTATACATCTACAATTCATCGGTAGGTAGACGAACTGACTTATTATCATACCGTATTCAGTTGACGATAAGTCACTTCGTCTACCTACCAACGAATTGTGTAGTTGTGTTCACCTGAGGCAGTAAGGTTTTACAATCACAGACCATTATATGCTCTAAAATATGAATTGCGATACCTATGATGGTTTTAATTACATTATTCATTAAATATTTTTGTTACCTATGGTGGTTCAGTGGGTAAGATGTTAGTTTAAACAATATTTTATTCAATAAACTGAAATAAGTTCTCTCCAAGATGTTGTCTCGCTAACCTGGAGGTCCTGTGTTTGATCCCTGCGCTGGCTGATAAAGTTCATCAGGAAGTTTTGACCTGGTTCCCTTGTGTCAGTGGTGCAGGACAAAGGGTCTGGCAAGGAGCAACGTATAGTTATTTGGATGGGACAAGAACCAAGGTCCTGTGTGCACATTGGCATATACCTGTCTTCATCAGTCCAGTCGGATCATAACAGCAGGAGAGAGAGAAATGGCGTTTAACGTCCACTCAACACAATTATATACATGTTTTTCAGAGTCTTTGTCCTTTCCCGACAGCAGAAATTCAAGCTGAGCTGAGCAAATATTCTAACGCCAAAGGTAATCTCGGTTTTATTTAAAGAGCAATATCGCAAGAGGTGATATTTGTTTGGCTATAAAATGTTCTTTCATTCTTAATATTACTTAGTTCTTTGAAAAGATAAAAGGAGATAAATAGTTCACAGTAAGCATCACATTATAGTTATTCCTTGTCAGAAGTAAAGTTCACAGTAAGCATCACATTATTTATAGTTATTCTTTGTCAGAAGTAAAGTTCACAGTAAGCATCACATTATAGTTATTTCTTGTCAGAAGTAAAGTTCACAGTAAGCATCACATTATAGTTATTCCTTGTCAGAAGTAAAGAAGAAGAATTTAAACTACAAAAAATGCTCCAAATAGCCTTTAGACCATATACATATTTTCGCTTCAATTAATTTCTTTCTTGAAACACATGTTTAAATATCAGACTTGAACATCAATTGTCTGCGATTTTTAAAAAAAAAAAGAATTAAGATGCCTAAAACTATATATAATTTAACACAGTTATATTATTTTGATTAAATATACACTGTAATATTGTTTATGTAAAGATTTATGCACCTAGTTCTATCATGAAATAAGTAAAACAGACATTTTTGATTCCAATACTAGATTTTATATGGAGTCAAGAAGAACATAGAAATATGGGAGCTTGGTCTTTTGTGGCGCCAAGATTTGAAAATGTAGTTGGTTGTAAGGTAAGTCATATTGATTCTCCATTACTTGCCATAAAAAAATGCAAAGTGCAATTAAGTTATATCTCAAGAATGGTTAGCTATGCGCGTTGTATTATAAGGTCTGTCATTGAGTCTTTTGGTTTGGTTTCGATTCCCCGGTTGTACATGAAGAGGAATAGGGTTGCCTGTCAAACATTGTGTGTTGAACCATAAAATTGAACCATATGTTAGTCCCAAACTGATCTAGTTTGTGTCGAGTGACTGTTAAACCCGATTTCTTTCTCTCGCTTTATTACAATATATAGAATTTTATTTGTTACCACCATACAAATTTTTTGGGACTCCTTGTCAGCTTAAAGTCTGAAATACAGGCTGCCAGATGTTGAAATTGAGAAGAAGCTAAAAATTAAATCTATATGGTGTATTTTATTTGTAGATGATTGTAAAATAACTATGTTGGGTTTTATATGATAGTTGTTTTTATGTCTTACAGTTGAGGTATGCTGGAAGAGATGTATTGAGTACATCTGCTGTAGGTATTGGTGAATTACATCAAATAGAAGTAAAAGATATAATGGACAAAACGTTTAGTTGATCTCAGATCTTATATCTTACAACTCGGTGAATTCAGTGGTATATTTAATAACTAGTAAGGTTGGTGAAGAATATTAGGTGCTAATCAAGAAGAAAAATTGGAATTAAAATATTGATACAATTAAGATTATATGTAGCTGTGTTTGATCTAAGACTTTCTTTTTTAATTGTACAGAGGAATGATATGGTCACATTCTTATAACAGTCTGTGTTGTCAGTAAAAATTATGGTTTTTTTCACCGCAAAGTTATGCAAATTTCCCCTAAAACATTACCCAAGCATCAGGAAGGTGAGATGAGTAGTTTGTGCCATCTGTTTTTTTTATTCAGTATACAGTGTTAGAAATTTTTTTATATATAATATACATGTATTTAAGATATGGTTTAGTAACATACTATGTACTTCTAGTAAAATTTAAAATTCATGGTGCCAATGTTTTTTTTCTTGTTTTCTTTTGACTAAAATAGCATATCATTTTTCTTTTTACTAAAATGGCATTACCGGTATATAATTTATTCATGAAATCTGATCCAAGATCTTGTTTGTTTGTTTTTTATTTGTTTTTTTTTATTGCATTGTATTACCGGTACCCGGTACCCTTAAAATGAAAGATTAAGAATACTCACTGTGAATTTTGTATCAGTTAGGTTTATAAAATGGTCCTCTTTATTTTACCGATAAATTTTTCTGATTAATTACTTCAAAAACCCTTTTACAGACACAACTAATAATGATATACACTAGAATCGATAGAACTTTAATTTGGTATTACTTTCCAGTTACAATGCCAGTGTTTTATGTGTCATCTCTGTTTCGATCCAGCTTTTAAGTGTTGTGTGGTGCAGTTCTCCTGCAATTATTATTAAAATATTATAATGATAATATATTTTATATGATTATATTATTAATTATACCTATAGTTAGATGAAAGCTATATTTTGTTTGTTATTTAAATGTATAAGATGATGTCTTTTTTTTAATTAAATATGTACCTACATGATGGGACTAAAAGTGTAATTATTTTCCAGTACCTGTGATATTTATTTTTGTTTTAGTGCTGAATCAACAAGTAGACTGAATACAATATTTAAAGGGATATTATAACACATCTTATAGATTTAATCTGATTGTGTTAAATTTCTATTGAATTCTAAATTTATTAGAGCTAAATACTCATATGTGACTTGGCATAGCTAATTGAGTCGCTTGTCGCAAATCTAGATTCTGCGAAAGAGTGCAATAATGGTTAAATGGGTCCAAATTTTCAAAATTCAAATTTCTTCATTAAAAGCCACACAAGTACCTCTTTCGTCAATTAAAAGTTTAATTTTCATAAAAATAACATCTTTAGTGTTCAAATTCTCATTTTGTAAAAGGCGATCTGTAAATAAGTCATTAATTATCTCGAAATAATGCAAAACAATCATTTATTTACTTGCCGTCCAGTCCAATATTTAATTTCAGCGACCCGAAGAGCCCCATTTTTGGCACAGCACAGACCATATCCTATCAATGCTTTCCCAAAAAATTAGAAAATCATTACATTTTGTCCGCCATCTTGGATTTCCACCATATTGGATTTTCACCATATTGGATTTTTAACATTGTATTTTGTACCCATAATTGAATTCTCTGTTACACACCATGAACGCCATGTAAACCACGATCCAGACCATATATAAAGGAATTTTACATTTTTTATTCGTCAACTTTGGTCGCCATCTTGGATTTCCGCCATATTGGATTTCCTCCATCTTGTATTTTCGCCATCTTGGATTTTCACGATCTTGGATTTGTTTAGTTTATTTCAGTGCCCACATTTAATTTTGGCGACTCAAAAAATCCCATGTAACTCACTATGAAAGCTATGTACATCGCGATCCAGGCATAATACAGAGGAATTTTCTTTTTTCGACTGTCAATTTGGCCGCCATCTTGGATTTCCGCCATCTTGATTTTTGGATATTATAATTTGTGTTCACATTGGAATCCCCATGTTACAAAACATGAAAGCTATGTAAACCGCGATGCAGACAATATAGAGGAATTTTACATTCTTTAATTGCCAATTTTGGTCGCCATCTTGGATTTCCGCCATCTTGTATTTGTTTAGTTTATTATAAGTGCCAATATATGATTCCCGTGACTCCAAAAATCCCATGTAACTTACTATGAAATCTATGTATACCGCGATCCAGACGTGCATGTAGTACAGAGGAATTTTCTTTCTCTTTTTCGCAATTTGGGTCGCCATCTTGGATTTCAGCCATCTTGATTTTTTGACATTATATTTTGTGTATATAATTAAATTTCGGCATCTCCAAAAAGCCTATGTTACCCACTATGAAAGCTATGTATCCCGCAATGCAGATATGATATACAGGAATTTTATTTTTTTTATATCAATTTTGGTCGCCATCTTGGATTTCCGCCATCTTGGAATTTCGAAAACAAATTCAGCGTCCATATTTAATTTTGGTGACTCTCAACGTTCCATGTTAGACACTATGAAAGCTATGTATATGGTGATTCGGACATGATTTATTGGAATTTTCATGTTTTAATTTATTTTTGGCCGCCATTTTGAAAAATGGTACGGCTACGGCACCACTATAAAAATAATTATTTTTTCAAATTTTCTTCTATATTGTTTTTTTGTTGCCCATTTCGCCATGGAAAAGCATCTGATATTTTATTCAGTTTCAAAATAAATGTTTATTGTCACACCCCTTGTGATTGTGAAGGGATGCTGGAAAAATCTAAGTGTCATTTTTCGAGGCCATTTTCTCCTAATTTAGGAAACCACGGATGTCCAGAACACCCAACTTCAAATCGCAATTCCTCAGAGATTAAATGTCGTAAAGCAATGGTTAATATATCATTAGAAAGCTGAGACCAGTCTCTCTTTGGTTATGCTAAAACCTCATTTTTGAACTATTGGTCACTGTGACTCATTTTGCTATGCCGGGTCACATATTTGAAAAGAAATGAAATGGGGTTTAACCCTCTACTATTTCTGCTCCAACTGGGGTAATGAAGACATTCCTATGCCACACAGTATTCAGACCACGCTCATACAGTCTACTCTTATATTGAAGTCCAAATGCCATGGGGTTCTTTTATGTGCATGCCAATGTGTACACAGGACCTCGATTTTTTGTCACACAGAGGCGTCCCTAGGACCCAATTAGATCCGGGGCACAGGCCCAACTCGTACATATTTTCCAGTATTCGTTTTAATAACGGCATGATGTTGCCGTGGGTATTCTATTGATGTTTCAAACCGCGGATTATTTTTGTTGATATAATAATATAGTTATTAAAACGAATACTGGGAAATATGTACGAGTTCTTGTGAAGTTGTGAACTAAATTATCACGAACAAAAATTTAATGTGATATTGTTGTTCCGCTAAACATACACGGCGGGTAAACAAGGTCATGCACGATCGTTTCAACACTATTTTCAGTCAAATATTTATTTAGTTATATATAATACTGTATTAAACTGTGCAAGTGCAGGCAATTGAGGAAATCTACGGTGGGCCAGAAAGGACAATCCAGAAAAGCTTCGCACTGGAAAGTTTCTCTTCCGTACTCGGGACATTCGAAATAATGATAGGGAAAAGTAGTGAAATTATTGCAAATGATCGATTTTGTCTGCTCAAAATAGATCCGGGGCACACATGAAAAGATCCGGTGCACGTGCCCCCTGTGCCACCCGTTAGTGACGCCACTGTTGTCACATCTGAATGACTATACATTGTCTTTGACCAGGCATCTGTCTTGCATCACTGAACCCCGCCAGAAAATCCTGATGAAATTTCTCAGCCAACTCTATGATCAAATGCAGGACCTCCAGGATAGTGAGTCACCGCAGCTCCCATAATTAGAAAGAGATGCCCTAGCTGTATTTAACCATAGACTGGTAGACATTGAATATATCTGGCTTTTTGTTCACATTTTGACCTTGCTTGTCAACCGTGGAATACTTTCTTTAAAAGCATTGCATCTATTTAGAATTCTTTTGTTTTCTGGCTTTTTCCTTTCCAAACCAGCCAGTTACTGATGTTTTTAAATATAAACTTGAAACTATTTTAATGATAATGAAATGGGAGAGAGAAATGGGGTTTAATGTCCACTCAACTAACATATGGTATCATTTTATTTCGATAATTCGCTTCCACATAGGGATCTTTAGAAGTGGGAGGACCCAGAGAAAATCCACAAGGTTGAACAGGCGACCATTCTATCACATACCTCAACATGCGGAAGCCAATCATGTTTATATGATTATCATTCGAATGGTTTGATGCCATTATCACAAATGGTATTAAGCACTATCATTAGGATGCCTGATGCTATACAGTATCTTATAAATGTACCTTACAAGATTAACAGACGGTCTTTTCCTGTACTTTCCTAAACATCAACGGGCAGATTGGATATTCCCCACAACTTACTTGACAAAAAGAGTATTTTTAATCTTATACGCATGTTCTTGTTTGAAATAAAATAGACAATGCAAGAATAAAGTGGTGTAATAAGTAGGTTTTAATACAGTAGGAAGACACTATACCATCAGCAAGATATCTGTACGCTTTATAATCACAGATATTAATAATAATAACATAAAAACATAGTACTGTACACTCAAAATTTTCTTTAAGCTTTTATGTCTAAAAAATAATAAAACAATGGCACATATAGAGTCTAGCCTATACAACAATCTTATACATACAGGATAATGATCTGCATTATTAATTAGTTTCCAAGGCAAAGTTTAATTAATATAAAAAGTTTATACATGTACAGTTATATAAGTAAAGGATATTCCACTGTTTTCCTAAATATTAAACAAATGTATATTTAAACCAGATACATGCAGAATCTAATATCAATTTTAAATAAATAACATAATTTTTTTCCTTGATGATTTCATATACATACTAGTATTTCAATTCATTCTGTCACTCCAAGAAGTATTTCATAATTTACTACTTTCTTTCGGATGACAATAAAAAAAATCCAAATCATTATGCATATTCCAATACGTAATTAATTAATTAACGACTACATAATTAGATTATTTCATAAATCAAAACTCAAAATGAAAGCTAAAAATAAGAGGTAGTTAATGAAATTATGGTATCTAAATCTATATAGCTAAAAATATGAAATGTGTGATTTTTACATTATTTGACAAATGAACAAGTTTTGAAGAGCAATAATTGAATACATCTGGTTGCCTGATATTGTTTGGGTTTTTTAAAATGCTAATTTCCTTGAACATTGATGGGATGTATTGATCATTTGTATGAAAAATATTTAAATTATAATGTTTTATGCATGAGCTTTGGAGCAAAGAAAAATATTTAATAATAATTTTAATGTTGTTGATATACAGTATAAGTAGGATATCTATGCATCTATGTCTATCATATGAATTGCACCGGAGTTTTCCCTAAATATGTACTGTAAATATAGAATCATGACTATATGTATACGGTATATACTTTGACATATATATTTATTGACCTAAACAGGAAATTTTGGCCATATAGAAGTACTTACTATCTGAGAATATGATCATATATGTAGAAATTTCTTATACTGTAAGTAAATGATTGTTTATATAAATTCTGGATATTTCAATATACTTTATAACTGTTTACCATAATGGCCGATATAATTATAAACGTACAACTCAATAAGTTTTGAGGTTTTAGTAAATAACACTGGAGGATTAATAGGAGAGAGATAGAAGAGTAAAGATATAATACCTACTTCTGTACATATTACCTACATATAGTCGATCTATGTACATGTTAATAATATATTATTTTATCTATGTAACAACAATATACTTACAGCACCATTAGGTTGACAAATACAATTTATATATTACATGTATAACTGTATCAATGGGTTATTGACATAGTGCGCTTCTCTTTCTTACAATTAATTTCACTATTCATGTACAATTCTATTAACAATACCCCAGTTTTAACAATATCTGGTATCAATAACAGGAACTAGTCAGTTTTCTAACACTAGATTTATGAATTAGGCATTTTACAGCTCACACAAAACCTGGGAGCAAAATTACCCATTCTGAGCCTCTGAGGTCGTAAAATGCTATGAAGCATTTCATATAACCTTTTATGTTTTCACAAATCTAGTTATCAGGCCAGCTAATATAAGTGTACTGTAGACAACTGTCCAACTTCTTTCATTGCTCCATAAATCATTATTATAAAATATAATGACCAGTAAGAAACCGGTTGTCATGATATATTTAATTACTTTATGTCATAAGTTTATCACATTCAATGACAAAACGTGACCATACCAAAAGCTTGTGATTAGTCAGCATTACAATATTGTTTCCACTGTGCATTAAAGAAAATAAAAGAACAAAGGCTTAGATATAATATACAGATTGAAACAAATATGCAATAAGTTCAGAAACAAAAAAAAAATTTGTTTTAAATCTAGGTAGATTTAAATGTTGGGTGACCAAAGCATAAATAAATATTTTCAAAACAACATATATTGCCAAAAAGTGAATCCGTGCAGTGGTAAGTTAAAAAGTAAAAAAAAATCTTTGGTATTTTTTTTATGAAGGTCTTGACTTGGGTTCAACAACATGATTTACATGTACAGTAAAATACATGGTTTCACTGATGCTGGTTATCACATGAGCACTTTCAGTATGATAAAATTCAGCAGGTTTTCTGAATATTTCATGATTGTAAAAATTGTGCGTAACCCAGATTTAATCAGCTCATATAAAAAGAAATTCTGTCTTTTCTATTTTTTTTTTACCAATGATGTATTAATGTATTTATCGACACTGATAGAAATTTGAAGAATGATTACAGATTAGTCACCAACACATGTATGATAATTTATAATAAATACATTTAAATGAACTGAATGATGATGGTCTATAAATCTACTCATGCATTATAAAAAAAAATTTCAAACTTAAAATAATTCCGAACATTCGAATTTTAATATAAACCCTTCTGATAATGAAAATAATAATAATAATAAAACAAAGATTTCATTAAATATTTGAATATAAGACATATATAAGTTTTATTAATTAACCTTCATTTATATATGTAAAATAAAATAACTATATTGTTGTTATTTTATTCTCAATTTCATTATTGACATATAATCTCCCCCCTATCTAAGAGAGGTAACTCTTCTAAATATTACCAAAAAAATCACTCAATGTCACATGTTAAATATCAATAAAGCACTAGAAATCAGTGTTTTTAGTCCATTATTAGACTATAGTTCCAACACTGTCCAAAAAAAACCTTTCACTTGATAGTTTATTCACTGTTTTTTTTAAACACAAGTGTCTGGTCAATCTTTCTACATTCTACTCCTATAACCAATTGTGGTCTTCCATTTCTACACTTCAACAAAAAGTCTTATTTATTTCTGTATTTTTCTCTGGTTTTTAAATAACATAACACTATAAACACTTGCAAATAGCAATAACAATATGATAAACCTTTTAAAACTAGAAATTAAATAGTTGATACCAAACAAAGATCTACATAGGTCAACAGCAGTAAAACTTTTGACGGACAGTCACTATGGCAACATACTCCATATAAATAGGCACTGATCTTGCAACAGAGAATTTGATTGGCCTATGCTATCCTCAGGACCAGCCTCCTGTTAATTTGTGAAACATCTCTTCATTCAGTGATTGGTTCTTGTCCTGTGACCTCATTGAAAGGAAAATATAACCACCAATGAATTCGTGTACTACTTTGCACGGAGCTCCCAGACAAGCAAATGTAACTCGTTCCTCCTCGAATTCTAGAATCATATTTTCTACTTCCCAGTTTACGTGCCAAGACTGTAAAGTGTTATAGCGCCATGTTTTGATTGAATCACCCGTTTGTAAATCCATGCGAATTATTCTGTTACTTGCTACCCCTAATAATTCCTGTAAAAATAAAAAAAATATTTAAGAATCTTTGTGGCGCAATAAAATTTCTATGAACTTAAATGTTTACTGTAGATAAATGAAATGAAATGGTGTTTTAACATCTGACTTTTTTCCGCAACAACCAGCCTAATGAAGAAATGAATACACCATTAGTGGTATGATGGAAATTTTACCAAGACAGCATAAACTTTTTTTATCAAAACAATTCCTAATACATGTATGTTAAATACTAACCTCTTTTTTACCATTAGCCATTTTAACTACAAAATATGTGATTCCATATTCTGGTAATGACTGCCACGCTTTAATAAACGCTAATTTTGAGTCCATTAAACTCATCTCACGGACATTAGCATGCGATTCCATTATTTTCTGTACAAGCTAAAATAATTAAACGAAAAAATATGTCATAAATAAAATCAAATTCAGGAAACAGAAAAATGTGTCATATAGATTATTAATTTTTGGACCAGGCAATAACCACTGCTCTTCTTCTTGGGGTCGCCATTCCATCATGAACAATTTCGCATCGATCAACAGACTTTGATTTTTTATGTAACGTCACAATTTCAAGATGGCTGTGATGACGTCAAAACTTGGTCCCTGGTCGACAGTATGCTTGTCATTGTTATATAGGTCTATGAACACTATATAACACTTCCAGCATATGTATATTTGCCTAATAAAGATTCAATATTATTATTACTGCTCACTAGCTTTTTCCTTTGATATTTCTAATATTGTCAGTGTTGTATACAATACATCCTAATTAATAAGATTAAAAATAAGCTAGATTTAAATTAAAATTTAATACATACTGTTTTGGATTTAACTTTCTTATAGAATCTAGGAGCTACGAAATCTTCTGCTTGTATATCAACATTACTAGTATTTATAGAGGGTGTAGGAGCTGTATGTTGCATACTAAGGAACGTCTGTAAGGCTTGAACTTCAGCACTATAAGAACTATCAGCCATTGTCTTTCCTTTAGATGATAATTTACTGGCCGCCATCCATCGACAATATTGTTCTTCCTAAAAAAAAACACCAATAAATAAACTTTTACTGAAACAATATTTTAAGACATAGAAATTCTTAGTGTTATCAAACAAATTAACAATTATATTTAATAAAATAATTAAATAAATAATCTTTGTAATCACATTTATATACACGATTACTAACACGACATGTTAAATAATGGAGAAAACATAACTTACTGAGTCAAATCTTAAACATATTTCTGTCATGCCATCAGCATCAGGTACAAACATTTTAATACCATATTTTTTAGCTGTTAAATTTACATCAGGCTGAGCTTCACATCCTGTAAATAAACATTATAAAAATATAACATTCATATTTTGTTCTAACATGGTACATCACAGCCAATTCTTATCCAGGAATAATTAATAATAACACCAATATAGAGAGTTTTCTCCCTTTAGTCTGCTCGATAACACTTCACAAACACTGTTGATGATGGCTGTTAAAAATACATATAGATATATTTTAAAAAGATGAAGAAAGAAAGAATATTGGACTGTGAGCTATGTTACAAACCAGAATGGAAAACAAAATCTTCACAAATTAGAACTATGAATAATATGGTGTGCTATTCTGAAATATTTTAAGGGCCTTCAAGAATACTCTGAAGGTCTCATTAACAGCATACCTAGGTCATATTACCTATGCTTGTGTTTACAATGCAAGAGAGAGATATGGGGTTTCACTTCCACTCGACACAAACTAGGTCATTTCGGGACTAACATATGGTTTAATTTTATTTCAATAATTTGCTTTCGCGTAGGGGTCTTTAGCAGTGGGCGGAAACCAGAGGAACCTGAGAAAACCCATGAGGTTGGACAGAAGACCCTACTCAGCCACCTAACCTCCCTGTTTACAATGCAATGAAAGATTATCACTGTTAAAATAACCATCTCCTAATCCTTATTAAAATGACCAAATGTTTCAGTTTAACGTCCACTTCCATCTAGGGTGATACTGATATCGTAAACAATAGTGGGACATAATTCAAGGTTCCTTTTATAGTAAAACACTGTATCAACATCTATATATATCAATAAAATATATGTAAATATTCATGAGTTGTTAGTGAATAGTAGTGGATACTCTTGAGTATAGAAACTAGTATATAAATATATAAACAAGCCTGTATACAGTTGACCATATAGATAAAGGTCATAGTATTAACCCACCCTCCACCCATAACAGATCTAACAAACTATTTCAATGACTGGTGTGTATTTAGGATTAGATCTATACACTAAATAAAACACTTTAATCCTACACCTTCACTATAATACTGTTAGCGGCGACAAATGACTATACTTGTTATATTCAGACACCTATATTAAAAGTATGGGTTGTACAGATAACACTCTTGGAATCCCTAATGACCTGTGAATGATAACTGATAGTCATTACATTATATTGGAGATGATAGTTTTGACTTGTCTTGTCACATAATAATGATCATAAATATTAAAATCAAAACAAATAGTTTATAAACAAGAGCTCAAATGGACTTAATATTATGTTTGAATGGCATTTAGTAATTGAACATTTTAAGATAAAAAATTACTGTTTCAACAATGATTCTATTGTCGTTTTTAAGCACAATACTGATAGTGATACAGATAGAAAGAACGAAATATATACTATACAATGTAAACATTAGGGAAACCACTTAATAGAGAGAGAGAGAGAGGGAGGGGGGAGCGGTTAATGTCCACACAACACAAACTAGATCATTTTGGGACTGACATTTTATTTCAATAATTCTCTTGCATGTAGAGATCTTTTAGTAGTGGGAGGTATCCAGAGGACCCAGAGAAAACCAACAAGGTTGAACAGAAGATACTACTCCTTGTCTCATACAAAAGTTGGTTCGAAACAACGCCAGTTTACTCAATGACAGAGCCTATGATGTAACATGCACACGTTAACCATTGGGCCCCGATTCTCAAACCGATGTATTATAATATAGGTAAAACACATGATAAAACATGAACAACTCTATTGGAAAGAGAATTCAGAAAACCCCAAACAGTGAAAAGTATGGATAATAGTTCTCGAAACAGTGAATAAAAAGTCTAATTCTGGACATTATCCTTTTGTTTCAACATAATTCTAGAAACAAGCTTTACATGCACTTCAGTTTACTACCATATTTCTTTCTAATTATTTTGAAAATAAACTTTTGTTCTCTAATTGTCTCCAGAAAATAAAACATAAATAAAGCATAAATAAAGAGGTAAATTGTTGAGGAATAAGATACAGTAAGCTACTGTAAGAGCAACAGAAGTGATGTGGACAACATTCTTTTATTACTCAGTTATCAGATATATCTTGATTAAAAGATGTGATAAAATTCTTTGATCAGATATATCTGGACCGAAGAATTTTATCACATCTTTAAATCAAGGTATCAATTACTTTAATATCAAACATTCACTAAATTCAACACCTTCAGAATCATCCATACAAATAATAAAGAGAGGACAGTAGTAGTATAGTTCAATGAAGGGGCGTGGCGCTTCAACTATCTCAACAACTGCAATTGTTTTCATGTGTTGTATAAATTAGTAGGATTCTAACACAAAGTTAAGTAATACAGAGTTGACATTTTGCCAAACTCTAACCAGATGCTGTGTATATTATCACATCATTTGTCTACTATAGTTAAATGTTAGCTTGAGATTTATTTATAGAGTAAAATATATACAGTATATTTTTAGAGAGCTAGTGACTCATAATATTACTTACACTGAGTAATAAATCAATTATTATATACAACCTTGTCTTTAACACATTCTCATCATGGTCTTCAAAATAACTTGTAGTCTGTACACCAAGTACATTGTGTATTACAAATCACAAATTCACTAGTGGCCTAAAGGTGGGTTTATGTCGACCTTACACAACTGACAGCAACTGGAATTCCATCAATTGGGAGAAACTGCCTTCAACTGAATGCAACTGAAAAAGGTCGCCCTGAGTCCCCTCTTACAACCCTAAGTTGCAGTCAGTTGAAGCCAGTTGCCCATGCTTGAAGCCAGTTGCCCATGCTTAACTTTCTGCAACTCGTTTAAGCTATTCGCAACTAGTTGTCGCCTACATGAGTGTTCTTACAACTGGCGTGATAAGAGAAATGTGTCATGTGACTTTATAAATAAGCAAAATGGAAGGGAACGAAGACACTCACTTTTCAAATGTTGATGTTGTCCACAATAAAGTCCAATGTTACATAATCCCTAACCATAATTTATGAATATATGAAATTAAATTGGGTTTAACAACCTACTTTTCTGCACTGACTAGGCTAATAAAGAAGGGCATATTTCATGCAATGTGCTATGATTGAAATTTTGCCCCGACAGCAATTCCTATTTTGAATACTGACAGTCAAGGTTCTTTTACATGCATGTCAATGTGTAGGCCTACACAGGATCACGATTTTTCATCCTATTTGAATATACAGTTTACATGAAAGAAAAACATATTGAAATGTCTGTAGCCTCTCTTTAAATCATAAATAAATATAATGTATGATAATATAAACTATAATATTATATATATTTCATATGATAAATGTTGTTCCTGTTCATATAAAGTTGAGTTTAATTTTACAGCCTGTTAACTTGGAGTGTCAGATTTTTGTGAAGTAGTTATTTATATCACAACACATGCTCAAACCGTACAACCTTAAATAGATTTCTATCTGGGATTGCACCACTACACAAACATATTAATCTATCATTCTCTTAGTTTTTATTCATTCTCCATGTAAATTAAAGAACAACTTAAACAAATACTAGTAATTTGGTAATTTAATGTTTTGTTATTTTCCTTTCAATATATACCTGTAATTACTGTTGGAATATCATATTTTTACATACAGTACCCCAGCAGTTATCAACAAAGCAGAATATCATTGTAACATAATGATGTAAAAACATTTAAAAATTCAATTTAATGGTAAAAATTTTGGTGTTTTTTCAAAATAATTATTGTCATTGTTTGTTTCACTTCCAACAATCCAATGTATGTGCGTTGATCATATTTCAGTGTATGAATTATATTTGAAGCCATCTAAGAAGTTGGGTGCGTCAAAGTTGCAAGTGTCCAATGACATAAAGAAGGTTGAAGGTTCTATAAAAATAAAACTACTTCCTATTCTTCTATCATGTTTAGATGTTTTTACTGATGTTACTTAAGGGCGTTGCCATGTCTAACCTACGAAATTTTCACAATTAATTTTATATTATTTTTCAAAGTCTGTTTCACATAAATTTGGTATGATCATTAAATAGACATATGAAGCTGTGATTTAAGTCATAGTTTGGGCACATATCTCTTGTGGTTTTAAAGATATTAAATTTTGAAATCGTCTTAAAAATGATACATTTTCGGCATAAATCTAAACCGTTCTCAGTCATGCCTGATCCGAATGAAATAATTTTTGGCATGTAACTAGCTAAGCTAGTGTTTAATAAAATTACGGGAGTTTTTTTTTATGGTGCCAATAATAATGCCAAAATTCCAGAAAATCAAAAAAATTCATAGTTCGTTACGTAAACTGTTCTGAAATCAAATATATTTCATATAATCAAAATTGGTCCCATATAAATGTTCCCCTGAATGTAAGCTTTAAGTTGATGCCAAGTTCGTTAAAATCGGTTGAGTAGAACTTGTATTTTTATCGTCGTTTTCCATGGTTACAAAAAGGCTTCTTTGGAATCGTGACGTCATCGTGTAATAATTAATGCTATGTGTAAAAACATGGACACATTATCGTGAATTAGCAATGAGTAGACTTTGCCGCTCTTGTCTGTGTAGTTTATGAAAAATGATACGATATCTTCGACGGACAAATAAAAGAAAACGAATGGAGACATTTTCTCGTTATTGGCATCTGTCAAAAAGACTAGTTATTTGAGATAGAATAAATTCCCCTTAGTTAAGATTCTGTGTGTCAGAAATGACCAAGACCAGGCTACAGAAGCATATTTCTATGCAGAAACAAGAAAGTCGAGCTACTTTACTCATTGTAACGATCAAATCAAATTCGGGTGCTATTTTTAGATCAACCAAGGTCAGGGATTCCCGAGGGATTCCCTCCCTTTGACTGACAAACCTGACCTATCCGGCGAAGTAATAGCTACTTTCTTTTGATAATTTATGTTTTTAGGGGAAAAGGAGACAGGTACTAAAGTATCACCGAGAAATAGTTTGAAAAGTTAGTGTGAATCTTAGACATGGCAACGCCCTTAAAATACATTACACCAACTTCCTCAAAATGTTGTATTTTTTTCATTTTCAGACATGATCACAAGGATGTTATTTATGAAGTAGTGTAAGACAGGTGTTAGTATATATCATTGTCTCTCTATGTACTACATGGGTTTCAACTCAGCTATATATGCCGGTCTTGGCAGCTTGAATTAAATTTTGACCAAAATTTCTCAGAAGGTATTGATCAATATACACACTGTAAAACTAGCACATTTTTTCACAACCTCATTTTCAAACATGGCTACGAATGGGCCTCCACCATATAACTATAAAATTCAGATGTGGTTATTAAACTCTGATCAGTTTTCTACTGGAACCCCATGTCCAAATTCATGAAAGTCTTTAAATGAAATGAAATGGGGTTGAACGTCCTACTGTTATGCACCTAACCTGGGCTAATGAAGACGGGCATATGCCATACAGTGTGATATGAGAGAAATTTTGCCCGAGCAGCGGCGCTATGGCCTACTCTTATATCGAAATCCAACTGCCAAGGGATCTTTTATTACGTGCATGCCAATATGTACACAGGACTTCGTTTTATTGTTCCATCCGAACAACTAGACAGCTGTCCTTGTCAGGCCCTCTGTTCTGCATCACTGACAAGGGGGAAACCATGCAGGTAATACAAATATATACTAACCTCTAACAGAGTATCTCATGATTGGCTGAGCGGTTGTATCTTCACGATTTCTATAGAAAGCAATATGGGTGTCTTTAAATGTAGCCCAATATCGTTTGTAACTTTTTAATGTTAGTTTTTTAGGCCTGCAAAATAAATGTACATATAGTTTTACACAGGTTAACTCAAATATGCCTTTTAATTTGGTTGCAGCATTGTTCTATCTATAAACTCTTGACTAGTTTTGTCATACGATAAAAGTGGTAGAAATTGTTATGAAAATGAATAAGAATACTCTGTCATGTGTGAGGGATTTTAACTCTGCTTGTTTCACCTAGTTAGCATTGACAACTTGCCATAATAAATCCCAAGATCTTAATTGAATGCATCATCACAGCCTACAAAAATGTATAATTCATATCCCATTTATCGACTTATAATATGCCTCAGACGAGTCGATTGGGATGGGGTTTAAAGTTACAGTAACAAAATGTGGTACATGATTTTGCTATGTAATTTTTACTATAAAAATTATCTTGCAATATCTTGCTATCAGTTGTCGCTCAAATTTGTCAAAATCAAATTAACTCACTTTAAAAATCTGACAAAATCTCCAAGTTCTGGTATATGAGTTATGTCTCCTGGTGTGGATATAGAGTTTCCTTCTAATGATTCCTGCAAGTCTTTAAGAGCAGCATCAATATCATCCTCTTCTGTGTGGTTCATATTGTTGGTCATATCGAGATCAGGTTGCGGAAGTCCAGATTGTAGTTGAACTTGGAACTAAAATTAAACAATGCAAAGATACATGATTTTACTATGGTGGATCAACTTGGATTCCACACGGGGACCATTTTTAAACAAGCATTATGCAAGAGCTAAATCTTTAGGTCTGAAATTTTATCTAAATTATAAATTAGACATTAATCAACTTATCCAGAGTGTTATCAACTCTCGATGCCAAAACGTAAAAATGGATAATCGAAGCTTAGTTTACTATAGTACCGATGTTAGTAATGACAATCGAGGCCAGCCTAAAATTGAATCGCTAATGTCTCAGTTCAGAGTGAAGCAATTTGACTGAAACTTTCGGCATATTCTCTTTTCATTATCTTTTTTTTAACTGTTATAGCAACAATTGTCAGGTCTTTATCCAATCTTTCCTAATGCTCCTTTAAGCAATGCATTTGTTTTACTGAACAAACAAAAGCTTTGTCATGCAGCATTTTGTACATAGGACCTAATCTTTATAACAATTACATGTCTTAATAAAACTGCCACTTGATAAACAACAAAAATTATTCACATGTTTTTACTTGATAAATATTAATTCATCACAACTAAGGAATGAACACCAACACTAATTGCATAAAATACTTGAAAACCTCTTATCTTAATCCAATGTTTACATTCCCAATCAGAAATATTTAACCTTGAAACTTAATGCTGTAAATACTACACATCATGTTTTTTACAACCACAGATGTATATTTTTTTATAAGATACATGTTACCCTCGGCTAATGTTGTCTAATTCTAGTGTTTTTTGTTTTGACCTTGTGTATCAACATTAACTCCAATACTATGCATCAAGTACATGCAGATTAACTATAACCCGATAGCATTATCTAACCATTATATATAAAATCATAAGAAAATTAAATAAAACGTCCCTGGAGCATATAGCTCCATGCAGTATACACATTAAGTAGGCAATGTATAGACCAGAGAACATTTAAAGAAACAGTTTAAAATTACATCTTTATAACATAAAAATGAAAGGATATATATAACAAAGAGAAATATTGAATAGAGATCTAAATAAATATTGAATAATATTTTATCATCCCTCTTTTAAAACAGTGATTAAATCTCATGATTATGGTACAAATGTCATTTTAACCTGTATTTAATAAAAAATGTGGTATCATGTGGAGGATATCAGGTCTGTCAATGTTTTAATACATCATGTCTAGCATACTTCATTACTCAAATGACACAACATGAGTAGGCAAGTCTTGTATGCCATTCTATTTGTGCTGATAAAATGTAATGATTTGCATTACGCATGAAGATGCATATTCTTGATAAGGCTCTACTGTCTATGCAACTCAATTAACATGAGCTGACATTTAATGAAATACAAACTCTAACACACAGAAATCAATAATAACCAGAATAAACAAAATATTTCTAATAAAAAAAAGACATATTAATTTTTATTATAGATATATTTATGGGATATAACTTAAACTTTAAGCAATTTATTACATGCATATACCTTTCAAAATCAATAGCCCAGAGAATAAAGAAAATATTTCTAATAAAGACGTATTAATTTTTTATAATAGACATATTTATTATAGGATATAAACTAAACCTTTAAGCAATTTATTGCATATGCATACATCTCTCGAAATCATTGGCACAGATAATAAAGAAAATAGGTTTTATTTTTCATTATAGATAATATATGCACGTGATGTAATCTAAAACTTTAAACAAACTTATTATATGTATAAACCGCCCCAACACTAAAAAAATAACACAGTTGTTTACTGAGATTAAGATCTAGCTAAATATAGTCAGTCTATGTGTACGCTACAGCTGCATGTGTATAAACAGAGTGTATATTAATTCTACATACATGATGTCATTTCAAAGATAAATCAGTTGACTAAAAATGGTAATTTACACAGTTAGCTGTGTGAGCTTCCCATACAAATGATAAGGGGTATGAAATGTTCTAGAAAAAGTAAGCATATAATGCATTATGCCTGCACCGTTTAATATATGGTTTTAACTTTAAAAGGATAGACTGAATCAACTATACGTAGTGATGGGTGTCATACATGAGCCATGGTAGGCTTATTTTGCTCTTGAACACCTTATACATGTTCTATAATCCAAAGTTCACATGGCTAAAAAATTTATGTTGTAAATTTAAAATATCTTTTATTTAAGTTACATAATGTTATTTTTTTAAATTGCAAAATGACCTATCGGTCTGATCCACTTCCGATCATTTTCAAGAGCTCCCGATCCCGACCGGCATATACGGCTAACATGGGACCCATGTTACACACACACGTTGTAAAATAAGTTTTAAACTAAAGTCTGGATCAAAGCAACCCAATTTGTTTAACATTTGAGAAGTCAATAATATTTAAAGTATTTGCCCTGGTCTGCACATGTTAAGTGCAAGTTGCAGAAACAATGGTAGTTTTTTTTGCGTTATAGAATTTTGATTGTAAAATGAAGTGTTTAATATTTCTGTTTTCTGTATTATGTTGCTATGGCTACTAAAAGACAGGTTATCCTACTTATGTTGTCTAAAAACAGGCACTTGTATAAATCACAGCAACAAAATCTACATGCTTCTGTCAGTTTTAAGTATTTACTTTTAGGATAGTTTACTAAAAATCAAAACATTGGTTGACAAATGACCTCAACTTCACCTAAAGACTATATATCACTACTTAGTTATGGATTGACAAATTTGTCTCATGCCTAGCTCACAATCTAATTTGAATAAGCCTAACCAAACTACCAAAAACATATTTCTACCAATGCCTGGCAAAAGCCAGAGTGATAGTACCACTTAAGTGTAGCATCTGTTAATAACAGATGTTCAAAATGGAGTTGAGTATATTTATCGTATGTTTATCGTAGGTGTACATGTACTATATGTTTATTATAGTAGACACTATTACACACAATAAAACAATGCCAAATGTTGAGTTTGAAACAATGGTTTCAGGATTTGGACAGGTCTGTTTTTTGCCTCGTGAAATATAGTACAGTCACGTAGACATACATATTGTGCACACACAATTCTAAATAACTTCATCTTAACATGAACTAGGACTTTTTCTTTTTTTTTTGCATATCAGATTTAATCATTGGGTTTTGGGTTTAAGTTTAACATGCAATCAAAACATGACTGTCAGCTCAGGGTGAACAGAATTCTTTAATTTTTTTGGATAAAGGAGAAACTTATATATCTGGTGAAAACCTACAAGGTGACCCTATTCATAGTCACACACAATCATGGAATCAATCTGCGATTAAAGCGAAAGATGATCCAGTCACCCTACCACAAAAATCAAGATTATACATACATTTTATAATGCAGTATGTTAACATAAAAAGATATTAACAATGCAAGAGAGTTTTAGTATTATTATTCATGTTTAGACAAACTGGAAGTCAAAGGCAGAAACTGGCATACAATACAAGCCAGAAACTAGAAACAAAACAAGTCAGAAACTGTTATATATAAATCATCAAGTACTACCCAGTATCTGATCACCACCGACATCAATTTGTCTTCTGGGTTCAGAAATGCCAATATAGAATTCTTTATAGAACAAAAATGTCAATGACATCAAGTACATCTGATCATAAAAAAATGTATCAACTGAAGTACAATACCATGTGCTCTTAGAGGAAATTAATATTTAGAATTATGGTATAGTATCTAGAACACTTGGTACTCATTTATTTAATAAGATTATACAGCAAAACAACTTTTGTATAATTATTAATCTTTTCACTCTTGCCAAGAAAATTAAAATCGTATCCAGACCAATATTAAAATCCCTCAATTGACGACCAGTGACTTCCAACATGTCTGTTGTTATGTAACTGTATATATATATTCAAATTAAATCTTTTGGTTTTTCTAGAAACGGGGAAGATGGCCTTCAAAGTGTTGATGCCTGTTTAAATCAAGCTAAGATCAAATATTATTTGACTTTTATGATATTTTTTAACCATCTGGCATATTGACTCCGAAAGTAATTTTGAGGGGCAATAAGTACCGAGGTGAGGATTTAACAGGCACAAAGTTCCTGATTATTTAAACTTACTTGCAAAGCTGCAAACATCATCATTTCTTCCTCTGTACAATCAGTTTCCTCTGCCATTAAAGACCACTTGGCTTGCTCATATATCTGATTAATTCTTATAGCATCATACTGTAATATAAATATTAAAAATATATATTTCCAACAGTATAAATAGAAATTAATATCAGGATTGTTGTATCATTACCCTACAACTTGCAATATCACAGTCTATGTAATTTAAAGAAACTTTAAGCACCTGTTAGTGTGCATATGCTAGTTTTTAATTTTAATTGAAAATTCCTGGCTTTTGGCAACAAATGATGTAATCTTAAAGCCCCAATACCACTCTTGTTGTAACTGAATAATATGCTCCAATCTTTATTCTGGTCAACAATTTGTACTATTTTACAATATTTCAATTAAAATATGATACAAATTTCATCTTAACACACCTAATTTTAAAAATTCGAAAAATTCAACTACATGCCATAACATGGTTTGAAAAGCCTTACGTAAGCACTTTCAAACGCAACTTGGATTTAAACATATTTTCGAACCCTCTGAACAAGTAAGATAGGTTGTAATGGATAATTTACGCAACAGGTAGGACACTTAAACATCTAGTAGTTAGAATAAGGTTAATTTTTTTTTCTGGACCTGTCAAGCCAGCAAGAGTGTTATTGTCCCTTTAAACACATGCACAGAAGAGATGTTTTTATTTAAAAAAAGGGTTTTTTTGATTTTTCATAGTAAAATCGCTTTGTTTGTGTGTGTGTGTTAAACAATTTGGAGAATGCAATAAATTGGGTTTAACACTGACTTTTCCGAACCAATCAGCCAACTGAAGATAGACAATAATTTGTACCCATGTACATGTATACTACAAATTGATCGAATCAGCAACAGGCACCCCAACCCTGCATTATTATATTGCATTTTATGAGATTAGAAATTTACATGGAATCAAAATGGATACTTTTTATCTAGGTAAAAAAAATAAGTTATCAATTAATGGTTTGTAGGTTAACTGTAATAAATCCCACTTCATGTATTGGGATCTGTTCTAACAATTAGGTAGTCCAACTTAATCAGACCAACTGTCAACCCATCACATTCTGCACTTATAGTTCTACACAAAACAATCTCCAGATACAATGTTTGTTAGTTCTTCTCTTGGAAGCCATATTGAAAGAAATCAGACACCTTATTGTTTGAGTAATGCCAGAAGGTAACTATGGCAACCAGACCAGAACCACTTTTCTATATATGGGTCAGTGATACTATTATGAGAAAAATAAAGGTGTTGACAGATAATGTTATATATATTTTGTTTAGGTTGTTACATTTTTGGGTCAAATGGTATCAGATGGTTGTTTACATTATCTAAGGTATCATATCATTTTGACACCGTTTCTTTTCTCGTATTATTATATTCATACATTGTATATATACTTCAACCTACATCATAATGCCAAAAAAAAGTAGTTACCAATTACACCACAAGTGTACCTTGTTAACAGAACCATTTTCCATGATAGGTATTAGGTCGCCTAGGAATTTCTGTCTTATTTTAGTCCCTAATATCAATACTTAGTGTTTATAGAGCCTTACAATTTTGTCAACAATAGGATTCAATTTTAAGGCCAATAAAAATGACCAATATCTTTAAAAGTGATTCTGGTGGACACCAGATCTGAAGACCAATAATCATTTCTTCTTTAAATGTAACAAAAATATAGCTTTAAAAATGTTCAGTATATATTAATTTAGAAGATGAAAACGAAAAAAAAAACATCTGTAAAAGATGATAAGAAGGGTTGCGGGAAAATTCAATAGAAAGTAATTGGATTCATCTATTTAGTAATTTTTGAATAACATTCAAATTCTAATTGAATATTAAACTCAATTTAATCCCCAATTCTTGGTGCGTTTCAGATTTTTTTTTTTGAAATGTAAATTGTTGGTTTAATTTTAAATATTAGTTGATCTTACTCAATTAATAATAATAAATAGTGGATAGTTCATTGGGGACATCGAATAACAGGCAATAAAAAATAGTTCAAATAGTCTTTTAAAACTATTCAATTATATGAAATATTGGTGTGAGCAGTATTTTTTTTTCTATATCATATGGAGTACATTTTTCACATGAGAATGAGTTACATCTGAATATCTGAATTTTTTGAAGAGTGTATTTGATGATATTCATAATATTTCTGTAGTAGTAGTAAACTGATATTTTGCTGAATTTAATCAAGAATCGTAATTTAAAGGTGAGCTTTCACATCAGACCAATATCAGCTGACCCTTTTATCATATTAAGCTTTCAATACCAGCATCTTGATGATAAATTGATTTACCATGTTTGTTACAAAGAAATAAATAATTAATTTTTCCTTGAAAACTTTAAAACTAATTTACAATAACAAAAAAATATGTGTGAATTCTAATTAGGGCTATGTCTGTTTTGAAATTGTTTAATCAGTAGTCATGACTTAATACAGGGAGTGGCATATAATTAATTATAGATAGTTTCCTATTACGTACATGCACAACCCAATACATGTAATATATTCAATCATCAAGTTCAATGGATCTACTTAATTTGTTTTGTAATGAATCACCATGACAATTATTTTAATTATGCATGTTGTAATATAGATCTAATAAGTTCATTTTTAAGTCACAGTTTTAATAATATGGATATGTACATGTATACGGTTAACTACATTCTAAAAATCATAATTTCCCGGTAATATCTGTCAATGAGTTATTTGGCATGGTTAAAATCCCACAATTGTATATGACAAGGAGTAGGGTTGTCTGTGTTATATTATGGGTTGTCTTCAGTCTCCTCAAACTACCAAAGATCCCTATCTATGCACTAGCAAATTATTGAAATCAAATTGAATTATGACAGTCCCAAAAAGATCTAGTTTGTGATGATTCTCTACTGTTTTTGTATTAGTGGAAATGCGGCTTAAGACCTGTTATTTGAAATAAACATATCAATTTGTGTAATCTATTGAACTGATTAGAATATGACATCAGTTGAGAACGAGATGTGATAATACTATCATTAACCTAAATACCAGTCACAAACTAATAAATAACAAGACAAGAAAATGGTTCAGCTGAACTGACTGACCCATACCAGACGCAATATTTCACCTCTCTACTAATTACATACTCTTGTAATTAAGAAATTAGCACCAAGACACCCTATTCTATTTCAAGTACATCATCAGCCTTTGTTACACAAGTTATAAAACTGATCATTTTTCAATGAAACCTGTATATTTCTTGTTCAAAAAGAAAGAGAGAGAAATAGGGTTTTTAAAACATCCACTCGACACAAACAAGGTCATTTTGGAACTAACATATATGGTTTTGATTATATTTCATAATTCACTTGCGCATAGAGGTATTTAGCAGTTGGAGGAAACTGGAGGTCCTGGAGAAAACCCACTCCTTGTCATGTACAACAGGGGATTCGAAACCACGCCAGTTGACACAATGACAGGCTTTATGATACAGCGTGCACATGCTAACCATTCGACCATCCACTCCCCTCCCCCTAGCTTAAACTGTTTGCTATAGTGATTGACTTTGTGATATCACCCAATATGACAAATCTACATGTAACACATTCTTGAGGTATTAAAACAGTTTGACTTCCTATTTATATCCCATTTCTAACTTAGGTTGTTCTTAATGGTAACATTTTTTCTTTCTGTTTTCTTTTTGTAAAATGACTCAAAATTGCTTAGAATAAAGGATTATACATATATATATTATAAATGTATAGAAATAAATGTGTACAATTCGAAATCAATTCTTCTTAGTACTTAATTAAAGTTCACATTCCTATGAATCTACAGTCGCACCCAACCCAGGAAATCAATGATTGTATAGAACGCATATATATAGATGTATAGTGATGGACTACGAAGCTACTTATATCACAGTGATGAAAGCTCAACATCCTTATTACTTAGATTGTGTTTCTTGATAAAAAAACAAGAATCTGTGTGTAAATTGGCACTATAGCAACCCATCTTTGCCAAAAGTCAAAGACTCTGACATCAGTAAACAACAAAAAAATCTCTTCTTAGTCATAGCCCAACGTAAATAACTTAGATCTTTCAATGCTTACTAAACACGTAATCAAATTTTCCTGTGAAAAATGAACTTGTGGGACCATTCTGATATTTAGTTAAATAGAGCAAATATGTAACTTTGATCTTACAGACAGTTCGAAATAATTTGTATTATGGAAAATTTAAGACTGTCATTTTTCTATATTAGTTAACAAGTAAATGAACTTTTGTATAAAGCTAAAATAGAAAGTTTTTTGGTTTAAATATTGACAAATATAATATAATTCTGGTACAAACCTTTGGATTTAAATCATAGAAACTGTAGAATTTGTATTTAAAGATAATAAAATCATTTTCTCGTATTCCTTGTTCCATTAAAGATCGGGACGAATCTAACCATCTGAAAATAACCAAAAGTATTATCTCTTTAAAATAATTTTCAACTGTATTGGCATTACCCAATTTATCATTCATAATAAATATCTGACAACTTCAATTTACTTGTTCCATTATAATGGAAGCTCATTTCAAAGAGCACTTAAGACTTTCCAAGTTTTAATCACACTTTACTTACACACAGTTAATTCTTGCTTTTTCTATGAAGTTTTTGGGTCTGTAAAGGTATTGGAAAGCTTCTTTAGTGGGCACCGGCGGACTGATTGCTAATGTTGACTCCATTACTCCTTCGAACGATAAACTGTGCATGGAACCAGGAGAAATTGTGCCATTAAAGGAATTAAATTGTGACATATTTCCTGACAAATTATATGGACTTCCTGCTGATCGAATTAAAGTGCTCTGAAAAAAAAAGATATATATTGTTTTAAAAATAAATTACATCATTAAATAATAAATGAACTGATTATCATAGTAAATTTGAATGATTTAAATGTATCTAGTGTTCATTTGTTTTGTTAGATTTATGTGCAGTGATAAATCCAGTGTACACTGTAGTCAGTGGCAGGCCTACTATAAAATTAATATTAGGCTCAAGCTTCAGGTTCCTAATCTTTGAGGGGTCCCAGAAGAGACTACATAGAGCAGGGAAGTTTAAGGGTAGGCCATGGTACTATACACAGGGCTCTATAAAAGTTGAGTGTGCCTGCGCACACACTTGAAAATATGCCTGCAGGGTCATACTCAAAAGGAGAGTATTCAATTACCAGGTTTATAGTATGATTGTGCGGCTTCAAACAAGTTCATTAAATCCCTTTATTTTACATGATTGATGTGACAGAAATAATTTTTTTTTTTTTAAAATGTGCCTGCAAATTTTTTTTCAAAGCAAATGTGCCTGCGCACGCCGTGCGCATGTGCGCGGAAATATCGATGCCTGACTATACACATAGGTACATGTACATGTCATGTAGGTGTCGCGCATGGACATGGTGATATCCTAGGTAGAATCAGGATATACATGTAGGGATTAAGATTCTACTGAATTAGACATGTGTAGGGATTTGTACTAATTTTCTTTTTTGTTTTTGTAATGGAACACCACCACTCAAAGAGGAAACGTGTTTACCAGGACCTTGTTGCTGGTTTTTGTACCCTTCAAGCTCGAGGGCCTCTGTAGCATATAGTTTGATTGTCTGGTCATAGAAGAGAACACTGTAATACCTTGGCAATTATATATAAAACCAGAAAGGTAGACCAAATTTTGATTTCTGGAAGTTGTTTATCTTTACAATTGTTGATCACCACCGTTTTGAGACAGGGCATTAATAAAAGTACTGACAACTTGACAGATGTTTATATATACTAAGTAGTCTACTTACTGAAGGAGAAGGTCCCATTGGACTTCTGCTAGGAAAAGGACTTAGCCCATCTAGACTACCTGATGAAGAATGATGACCATTAGAACTGAGTGGACCCGCTGCTTCAGGATCTTTCTTTTTCTTTTTAGTTGCTTCTTTAACCACTCGCTTTAAATCATCTTTATCAAGTCTCCGAAGAAAAGACATTTCTTCTGGAAATCGGATACCTGTGATAAAAAACCACGAAATTATTTCATGTTTCATTATATTATACAAAATTTTATTATAGTGATCTATCAATCACAAGTATAATGCATGTGTCACTAATCCTTGAAAACAGCAACTTTTTAAGTTTAATTCTTTTATTTCTAATTGGAGTGCACGTAAAAGATCCCTTGGCAGTTGGAATTCGATATAAGAGTAGGCCGTAGCGCCGCTGCCCGGGCAAAAATTTCCCTCATAGCACACTGTATGGCGTATGCCCGTCTTCAATTGGCCCAGGTACGGTGCTTAAGCGTAGGACGTTAAACCCCATTTCATTTCATTTCATTTCTTTTATTTCTATTAATGCCAGCTAATGTATGCCATGAATGAACAACACTTAAGAAGTTGCATTATTACATGTATGAGATCTCATACCTGTAGGTACATTTACATCTATAGACAACATGCCAATTCAGTTGAAATGTGAAAGCTATTTGTAACATCCTACGTTCTTATATGTAACAGATGAATGTCATGGCATTAACAGCCTCTTGTGAGTTTCAGGAATGGCAGCTAGCAAACAAAGAATAAGCTTGGGGTGTTAGCTCAAGACAGTCACATTCTGAATTCCAATAATTTCTGAGGAAAATTGTGCTTACAAATTTGTATCGACATTTACAGAATGGTAGACCAAGGGGGAGGGGGTTGTTCAAATAATATTTTACATATAGTACATGTACATGTAGATGGTTTGGTTAATATGAAGATATAATTGATTTTTTATGTTACAGTATTCTAATCAATTGATAGAATGAGTTTATTTGTGATATGAAACTATGTGTAATGTTGATTGGATATAGATTGTCAAGATGTTGGTTTGTTTAATATTTATACAGCTGGTAAAATCACATTCCAGATAAAAATATTGATATATATTCTACATGTCAATATACTACATTATAGAAGCAGTTTTACTTTCAAACTTTGTTTTTAATCATATTGGGAATTTTGAATTCAGTAATTGAATTGGATACATACACAGGACACACATTTACTGTTTATTATTGAGCCACGCTTCATTTGATAAAGAGAGAGAGAGAAATGGGGTTTAACGTCCACTCAACACAACTAGGTCATTTCTGGACTAACATATGGTTTAATTTTTTATTTCAATAATTCGCTTGCGCGTATGGGTCTTTAGCAGTGGAAGGAAACCAGAGGACCCGGAAAAAACCCACGAGGTTGGACAGGCGACCCTACTCCTTGTCACATACAACTGGGGATTCGAAACCACACCAGTTGACTCAATGACAGGCTTTATGCTACAGCATGCACTGTGCACATGCTAACCATTCGGCCATCCAACCCCCCAACTTGATAAAGGGTAGAGAATTCTAGGCAAAATATCACTCAATAGTTAACAGTTGTATTCCATCACACTGTGTCCTAAGGAAATACATGTAGTTTATTCATTATCTATCAGATACCGGTACTAAAATGTCCATTCATCCCACTCCACATAATTTATTTTTGTATACCACATTCCCCAACGCAATCGAAACCTACTGACTACAGAAGGTGATTAGAATAAATAGAATTTAATTTGAAAATTACACATGTACTGTAACCTACACTACACTAAAAGCCACGTTTTGTTAAACAGTGTCAACATAGAGTTTAAAGGGTGTTTGGTTGTTCCTTGTAGTAACGGTCCATTATACTTTACACTACCTACAAATACATGTACATAATATATTATATATTTAAACTCCCTGCTGGTCATCTTTATATTTCACCTATGTACTATGTATACCTATATCATATCTACACGTTCACCTCTATCTATCTGACTGTTAAAAAACCCATCAATAACACTCTAGCACTTTCAAATTAACTGATCAGTTTACTGATTTATTACATTTTGAGCCGTAAAAACACCCCATTAATTTCAAACAATATGAGCATATAATCTCTGATGCAATTTTCACAGGTTATTCTTATACTTCTCTGAGTGTCATCTGTGTGATCTAAGAATCTCTGTCAAACTATAATTGCAAGAGTTGAATCTTTAATAGTAATGTCAAGTGTCCAACAATAATTCTATTCCATTATACATGTATACAACAATATAAACTGAAATTTCATCAATCTGTGCCGCTTCCTACATGTATGTAAATAGTACACCACCATTTTTATGCCTTGCGAAATCCGATTGAATCTATAAGCCAGGATAATATCTAGCATTGATATTTTGATTTTGTTAAATATATTTTGTTTTCGTTAAATAATCAATTTGTGTACAGAATAGCATGGATTAAGCTGTGATCAATTTAATATTTTCGGAAAAAATGCAAATCACGCAAACAGCTTCATGTACATGTACTTTATTAGTACCGGTATGTACATGTATACAAATGCAAGTTTTAGTATCTTAAAAACGGCTCTAGGACAATTCGTCCCTGAACAATTCGTCACCAGGCAATTCATCACCAGGCAATCTGTCCCCAAGGACAATTCGCACCTGGACAATTTGTTCTTGGACTATTCGTCCCCTAGAACAGTTTGACCCTGAACAACACCTACAGGGAAAATTGAAAGGATTTGAATGCCCCACTCACACCTCCAATGAGGGGTTTCAGAATTGCCAGGCTTTTAAAAACATGTAGAACAAATAGTCCTAGGGGACGAATAGACCAAGAGGACAAATTGTTCGGGGACGAATAGTCCTCAGGGACCAATCGTCCTAGGAGACAAATAGTCCAGGAGACGAATTATCCAGTGTCGAATCGTCCTTGGGGATGAATTGTCCGGGAACGAGTTGTCTGGGGACAAATTGTCCTGTACCCCTTAAAAACAACTTTTAACTGTTGGTTGTGTATGCAACATCTTGTATGTTATTTAAACATGTTCATGTTAGTGAGGATGAATTGATACTTGCAGTCAACAATTTAAAGAGATACTGCAATCTGTGTTTAACTAGATAAAAACTGACGAAAGCTGTAATTTGTCAATAAATTATCATTAAATGGCCCAAAGTCAGCATGTCAAAACATCAATTTAATTCATATGCAAAATGTATGACATTTGTCCATTTAAAGACATCATAAACAAGCATGAGATATAAGGCAAACAGAGATTTCAGCTTTATCATAAACAAATTAAGATAAACAGTCAAAAGGAATTTGTAATTAATCATGTCATATCCTGTTTTTACTTAGTCGAATAATCATGTAAAACTGCCTGCAGCAAACTAACAGTACAAAACGACAAAATGCGTACAACCCTAATTAAACATCCATTTGCAATGGCTTACATTTTCATGTACATAATAAATCATGGTCAGGAATACATGTAAACATATTCAAATATCAAACCACGAAAACACTTAATGATAGAACTAAAATTTGTGCTTAAAGGAGCTAAATCACTAACATTTGGGACCTATATTATATAATGAAACAAGTGGGTGAAATATGAATGTATATAAACTGATTTACATTCAATGGTTTTCGTTTTTACTCAAATTTCAAATCAGTTACATGTATGTTCCATGAAATAAGCCAGCAGTGTCCATCGAATGCCAATTTCTAGCGTCCTGTTATTCCAGTTTACACACGCCGTTTGGTTTGGTGCAATATTTCTAGCCTCGTTCCTCGAGTCTCTCGCTACAAATGGGGCTAAAACGCATTATGGTGCACGATTCGTGTACCAATGGTAAAATGTTTATTTTGTCTTAAATATTGGATATCAGATTCAGAAGCCTATGTTTTCCCTGGTAAGACCAGAGCATCAATGTTGATTTATATTGACAATTTTTTCAATGTTGAAGATTTTGGATGATATTGAGTTCGAGAATCAGCTCCTTTAAATAAGCTTTTAAATTCTTACATAAAAATTATTTCATCCTTAAAATTGCATTAGTAAAAAGTAAGTATTGTTTTATCTTTAGAGTAGATTTTTACTCCACCTCCCCCTAAAGCACTTTTTATTTAAAAATTTATACTACAGACAGTATTAACCGTGCATAGCATCTATTATTGTGTAATGTAATTTGTACTGATGGTACATGTACCTGCCCATTGTATTGATTCTTTGATGCATAAACTCAGCTTATTTTTATACTACATGTAACAACAGTGTCAATAATAAACAAGAGATAAAACCAGCGATCCTATACATGTACAGTATGCGTTCGGATATTATTTTTGCATGTTCATGTATCATAGTCAGTTTAAAAATCCAATCATTTTAAAGGTATAGCGTTCACACATAGGCAAAACAAGCTTATTCTTCCAACAGCCATTCAAACATTTATTTTAATTGAAACCAAAAATTTCCACACAATTATTGAAGAGTGCACTGTGCCAGTGCAGACCATACATGTAGCTAGATAAAGGTACATGTAGTAAGCTAGGAATTTAAACAAATTCATAAATATATTTTCTCTTTATTGTGCATTTCGCTAGCAATTTAAAATTGGTTTTAACTGATATGTAAACAGCATATACTATTAAAAAAATTGGGTGTTTGTGTTTCAACTGAGCTGTTTAACTGTATTTATATTTATAAAACAATGAAAAGTTTTTAAAACAAATATATAACCTGCCATATAAAAATACCTATCTTTATTATTGTAAACCTGATTAATTTCATGCCTTAGGCATACTAGAAATATTTTCAAATTATGAAATCCCCTTTCTCTTAAAAGATACATTGTGGAAGATAAGATAAAGAGCTAGCAGTTCTCGTGCACTATAATCTAATGTAAATGGAATATGCAGGAAATTTCAGTCAAATTACCTAACTCTAAGCAGAGAAAACCTTACTTTAAAAATCACTGTAGCCTCAATTGTCATTGTTACCGCTGTCACAATAATTAGAAAAGTCTTGATTGTCCACTTTTTTGCTTAATCATCAACGAACATGAACATCAGATCAGATTCAAATCGAATGAAAATCAGACATGTAAGATGGCATCGAGAGTTGATTATGGCGTTAATAAATTAAATGTCTAATTAATAGTATAACATTTCAGGCCTAAAGATATACCCGCAATAGGCAGATTTAAGTTTAACTTAGTGAGTGAGAGAGCATAATTTATTATTTTCAAGATTTTTAAATCAGATGTTTTAAATCTATGATAACGAATAACCTACCAAAACAATTTCATACATGTGTTTTTTTGTGGTTTTTAATTTAAATTTTAACATCATAAAATTTATAAGCTTAGATGTACTCGGTGTGTGATGTAACCATACGTATACATGTAGATGGAAGATTTTTTTCCAGATTGGGACTTGAACTATTTCTGATATTCTCTGATACAGATCTTTCTAAACATTAGCGGTCAGTGACTTACATACATGTACTATCTCCCTAAAGATTGTATCATTTGTCTACATTACATAGTATTTCATGAATGAGTGAACTTCAACGATTGATCTTGTTCTAAACATGATGACCATAATGATCGACTCCAGATATCAAATATGAAGGTCTACTGAGGTGTTGCAAATTATCATCACAAATATTTCATGCTTGACAGATTTTGATAACCAGAGAAAGTTACCAGCCAGGGTCTAGACAAAATTACAAAATGTTACCCAGTACAGAGCATATTATAATATGTTTATGATCAGTCAGTCATTTTGTAAAGTTTGTAAGGATAATAATGCCCGCCTGTCATATATATCAGTGTATATTTCGATATATTATGATCAAATATAAGTGTCAATATAAAGTGTTTGTACAATGAAAAGTGATTATAAAGCTCTCTACAGAAAACAGACCTAGATATTTTTTTTCTATTCAGGGTGCCCTAGATCCATTTTATCGACATATGCTCCATTTAATAATCAACCTTTCTCTCGGACAATGAATTGAATGAATCCATACACACATTGATGTACGGTATTTAAGATTTTGTCAAAGAGAGGACATAATCAACAATTTTTTCACTTATGGCAGATGGCTTTTTGAATTATCTCCTCTCGAGACATTCCTGAAATGGCTACATAATGGGGATATTTTTGGACTTACCTAATTCCTTGCACAAATGTACCACTGTTGCAAAAACTTTTGTAGAGAAATCCACTCTCATATCCAACACTTGTAAATCAGGTAATTGTATCCGTAAATTTTTGTGCATTGGTGTAAATTGTAATTTGGCATCGGCCTGAACACTGTACTGATCTAGGGTGGATCGTGTACGCGATAACCACATATTTCTTTCTGGCCACCATAATGCATGATCTGACCAATCCAAAGCAATATCTGAAAAATACAAAAAAGAAATAATAAATACATGTGATCTGATGTTATTACAAAAATTTTAAAAAGTTGATGCCATCATTGAATATGGTGCGCGCTAGTACCATACTAAAACAAATAGTTGAAAAGCTTGTTGTTGCAGAGTTTGACTAGTTTTACATGATCACTGAAAATGTTAGCCACAAATGAATGAAATAACTAAGCCAAGTCTTAAGATCCCTTTTTGGAGGGTTAAGTCAGTGACAGTCAGCTAAAAAGCTGATTTACTTTGATTTATAACCCATAATTTATTATCACTCTATAACACATACTTTTAATTTACTGTCAAAAGTCTCATATTTTATCAAGCTATGATAAAATCTAAAACACATGTCCTAAATATTAAAACACTCAATTATCCACTTAAAGAATGGTCTGGAGGATTTTAACAGATTGAGTTTGGAATTTTGTAGTGACAACTCAAGGCATCTTGTTTGAAATATGGCTTATTTCCAAAGTAATCTTACAGTTTAACTATTTAAACTTTTAATTTAAAGTATCATAACTTGGAATTTTCACATTCAGAAAATGGTTATTTGCTGCATTATTTCTTGTTGTGAACAAACTAAGATGATCATTACAAATACAAAACTGTTCTAAAATAAATAGACATTTAAATGATTGATATCCCTCATTTCATTTGATTAATTCTATAACTGGATCAATTGAAGATTGTCAATACTAGTACTTTATAAACACTATCAACTTTATCTTTGAGAATAATATGATATAAATGTTGTCATTATCTAAGGGTATGATAATTATGATTCAACTGGTGTTACAGAGAATTACCTACTAAATAGTTTCCTTGACTAATATAATGTGACAAGTGATGGATGAATGATTGTTAAACTAATGAATGAAGAAAGTGATAAAATTGGTTGAGTTTGATCTAATCAAATCCAGTTAAACATTCAGAAAGTAATATTTCCATACTACATAGTCCATAAATATGTATGTGTTATAGCAGTGTTCACTTTAAAATTATATATCTGTGAACATATACATGTAATATGATTTGTACCAAGTAACTAAAATGTTGCTTTAACTTCAATAATATGTTTTAAAATAATCAAATCAAAATGACCCATCAAGTGTCAACAAAACACTCTAGTCATTTCAAGGTATCTTTTCAATATCCAAATGAGTTCTGCATTATTTTCAAAGTTGTAATGTAAACTGTTAATTCAGTGATAATTTCATTTTATCCTCTTCTGATCTAAAGTGACGATGCGCCTTAGAACTAGCTGACTAACAATTATTCAAATCTTGATAATCTTTGTTCAAACCGTGCAATATTTGTAAATGACATGTGCTTGCGGCAATTTAACATCAGTTAAGAGGTTGAGTTTGAAATAGACAAGAAACACTTTTAACAAGATTTATTTTTCTTTTCACTAAAACCAGAGTTTTTATCCTGTAGTGGTACAGAACTTTCACTCATCAGCTGAGGGTGTATAGATTCTGACATAATACTAAAAACAATGAACACCTGTACCGGTATTGTTTTGTTTGTTAATGCCAAATATCTTGACCCTTTTTACATACAAACATAAACAACCAAAACCCTTCCATATTTCCCCTTTCATTAATTCCTCTCATCCCCATTCACAATAAATGTGCTCAATTTAATTCCTTTAAAATATATTTTGTTCTTTTTCTTTTCTATTCTGAACTTCCTAACCATGAAATCTAAGAACCTGAAGTTCGACACCTCAGACAATTTACAGGATTCCAGACAGTAATCTCTTTGAATGATCCAACAAAAAACAATTACTGTATCTGTCATTCTGCCAAAAAGAAAAAAATCTGAATGACCTCAGGAAATAATGCCATAGTCTGAGACGATTAAATGATGTCAATACATGTATTAAGTAGTGGGAGCCGCAGTGGCTAGGTGAGTAAGTAATTTTACTCGCTAGCCTGGAGGCACTGTATTCCATCCCTGCATTACACGTGTAATTACATCTGGATTTTTGGGCGTGGTTCCCCTTTCTCAGTGGTGAAGAACACCTGGATTGAACCCAATAAATTCTGGTTAGAGGTGTACAGATCTTATGAAGCCAAAGTACTGGATTATTTTGTTACTTGTTATTGAGATTTGTTACTTGTAATTGAGATTTGGGGGGTTAGATGGCCAAATGGTTAGCATGTGCATGCTGTAACATAAAACCTGTCATTGAGTCAACTGGCGTGATTTTGAATCCCCGGTTGTACGTGACAAGGAGTGGGTTCATCTCTCCAGCCTCATGGGTTTTCTCTGGGTCCTCCAGTTTTCTCCCCTGCACAACACACTGCATGGCATAGATGTTAAACCCCATTCATTTCTGATACGTAGTATTAACTTTAAACCCTTAAAGAATTTACATTTGATGGCAACAGACATAGAACATCATCACATAGATGAAAATCAAGGTATTTATAAATGCCAATGAGTCAAAATATGTGCTTTAATCTTGTTTATTTCCTGCCACGAGCTGACACAAGTTAAGCCATTTCATCATACTCGATATGATCATTTTCAGGCTTGTGTGGAATTCTGTCAGATAACTTTTTTATTACTTACTACAACTGAATAATATATGCTTTTAGAGAACACAATCAAGATCAGGGAACACATTTTATGAAAATCTCAGAATGATATTGATTTAGACAGACAAAAGCGTGGATAGTATGATGATGATATATTAGAAAAGAATCACGTTTCGGATAAACTAAAAAACCCACTCTGCTCAAGCTTATATCCATACGATTACACAAGCGCCTGACTGGGCCCACCTGTCCACTTATCCGTGACAGGTTGGCCTAAGCTCATTGAATAAAAGTGGGCCTAAGCCTATAAAGAAAACAAGAGAAAAAATAAAGAAAGGAGAGGGTGAGGTCTTTATTTTTTACACCGAAGAGAATTCTCAAATTCATCTATGATAGTTACCTTAGGCTATTCTGTTATCTAAATCAAAACTTTTCCTTCTTCTGAAATGCTTGATAATTGGTTCGCAGTTGTCAATTTTCAAAATTTTCCGGGGGAGGGGGGGGGGGTGGTAAACCACCCCAGCGCACCCTTGGCACGTACTTGTGTGGGCCGAACAGTCTGGCACTGGATTACAGTACACCACAAAAAATATAAAATTACACAATGAATCAAGCATAATTATTTTTTTCTAAAAAACTGACTGGAATTTTTAATACTATTCCAGACATCCCTTATTAACACTAAAGAAGTTTTTTGACCGTTTTAAGTAATACTAAGGAAAATGGATGTCTATTAGTATTAAAGTATATTGACAAGCTGTAAGATAAATTGGTGGTTAGGCTGATATTGGTACTACTTTAGATAAATGCCTCAGTTGATCTCTGATTTAATGATAGAAACTACATTAACTAATATTGATTGAGCAATCTAATCAACACAACTTCCCATATAACGAATACCCACGTCTGATTATGACTTGGTTAGTGGGCGAAAAACGGAACAATCACAGTAATTTGATACCATTTACTGTCTTATCATCTTGTGTATTATATCATCAACTAAGAATAATAACAGTTTTACAGCTGACTGTCCACAAAATTGGACAGGAACTTTCATAAATGCTGTTCCGAAGCATCATCCTGCATTTATGTTAAAGTACGTGGAGCAAATAAAATAGTTTAGTACCGATACAAGTAGTGGCAGGCCAGAACTAAGTTTTTGGCACTTTTAATTTAAAAACACAAACCAAAATAGTATCAACTTTTGGCACATTTACAAATATTGCTGAACAATAAGATTTTCCAAACATGCAGATTGTAAGACTGTCTGAAACTTCTAAGAATTTCTTAGTTTCAGGTTGTCAGACTGACATGTTTAACTCTATTGGAATTCCCTACTTAGACATGTTTAAATCATCATGTGTAAGAAATACCTTACAAGGGTCCCTACTGAGGCAATAACGACAGATGAAGCAGATGACATATCTTTTCTGGCAGATGGTGAACAGCTTAGCATAACACATCTCCCACTATAGATGAATTAAGCATTTTTTTAAGCCTATGAAACTGCATCAGGTCTACACTTTGAAACTTGGAAATGTTGAGTTTGTTGTTTTATGATATTATATAAAGTTCAAATTAAGTTCATTTAAAATTAAAGCTACGTGTGTGTTCCTAACATTCTAGTTATTTATACCAAATTTTTCATTTTCATTATTTCACGTGACGTCACATCCGCTTCTAGCGAACATCCCTATAGAACTTAGAAGCAAAACTAAAATCGTTCACTGAGTTATGAAAACTGAGTTATATTATAAACTAATGACTAACATTTGAAGCATGTGTGGGTTGGAAAGCTAATAATAAATGAAATTTTTAGTCTGAATGAAACCACAATACAGTTACTTACTGAAGGTATTCCAAGTCTTGCAACAATCTAAATATAGTACTTTCATGTAGGTAGGTGTTAGTAAATTAAGTAATGTATGGAATTGACTAAATCTATCTCGATCCTTTTAATCAAAGTACTGATATAGATTACTACACGATTTAACGGTAAAAAAATAAACATAACCATGAGCGACTAACTGTTTTAAAGTGTTTTTTAAAATAACAATTTTTAATTAGTTCATAAAATAAGACTTCTAGAATCATTTTTCTCATTCTAAAAGTATGTTAGTGCTACAGAATCCGAAAATACTTAATGTATTATGTAACTGATCAACACAGAATACAGTACATGTAGTTACCTTTAAATATACACAGTACTTTTTAGATGTATGTCAAAGGTCAAGGAAACACAAGGTAAGAGAGTATTATGCGTGGTATTTGACAAGGTTGTCTGATTACACCAATACTCTCCTTGTCAATACTAAATCAACACAGATATTCATGGGAGATTTCTACCATGTTTTAACAGGCACTTGTGACCTCTTGAAAATATTCCTAAAATGACAAACGGCTCATTCCTACTGACAATTTACACCTGTGCTAAAATAACACTAATCTTCGATACCATACAATGTATATTACTAATTCTCTGTCAATAATGTATTACACAAATTGCAAGTAAAACTTTATCTCATAAATAAATTTTTTGAGACCTACTTGCAATTTGTTTATAGGTTTCTAATATATTTTTTTAATCATAAACAAACTGTATTGCAATTTACCTTCACATACAGTCACTTAGTCGACATAGTACTAAAACAATAACTTATGGTAATTAAACTTAAAAAAACCATAATACTGACAATAAAAGTAGGTCACAGACAGCATGATGCCAGCCATTTGTCAACATAATCTATGAACAACTACCTCAGTATATAAACAATATCTTTTAGGTCACAGGGCTCTGATATGCGTGGTATTTTACAAATTATACAACAAACAATCCACACCCATCTGCTGAAATAGTACCTATGACCAAATATAGAAATAACAGAACCAAACGACATCTTTACAAACTACATCACACTATTGTGTGTAATATTTATTCTTGGCACTTACCAGAGACGCTGACCTAGGCCATATCCGTAGTTATATCCGAAACTAGTTCTTAACATAAAAATAAAAAAATGATAAACTTATTGTTTGAAGGAAAAAGATTTCAAAATGGGGCCAGTGAGAGTTAAGACACTCAGGCTTAATGAAAGATTACGTTGACCGTTGTTAAACTTTTAGCCTGTTATTGTAATTCTGTGATAGATTATTCAATAAGCCCTACCAATCTATTTACAATCAAATATAGATTTGATGAGAAGTTAGTAATAACAGATATTATAGTAATTATAGAATACTCTCGTTACCTAGCCTAATCAACTCTTATGTGACTTTAACGTAGTCCGTTTTGTGTTCAGTATTCTCTAAGGAATCCAATCCACAATGGCTTTCTGCTTCATCAATTTTCATTACCATAATATTGTGATGGTTATTGTATAATCTTAATAAATGACATCAATGTTTTTTCTACCTAGTTTACAACCAGCAGACGGCTCTGGTTCCATAATAATCAGGCAGCCAGAATGAATGAATGACTTTCTGGTTGATGAACACACAATCATGTAGGATCATTCACCCCTGACCAGATTAAATTTCAGCAAATGTAGATCTGTTTTTAACAAAATGGTTTCCAATTAATTCTTTTGGTCTCAAAATTAGAAACTTGTTTGTGTGCTCCATTTTCTGATTCAGTTCTGGTTAGATGATTATTTTATTATGAAGGGTTTTTAAAAGGCCTTGATCAATCGGTTGATTCAAACAAATTTTAGACTGCACTCACTGAAAGGAATTTACAGCATTTTCAACAAAACTTGTAGTTTAGACTTCCAATGCACAGACAGCAAAGTAGTATTAGGCTTACATACACATAATTGAAAGCTTTTAATGACCATCTCTTTGGACTTTTTTAGTGTACATGTTTTAAAATGCTTCATGAAACAGGAACCTGAAAGACAGGAATAAGATAAAATCGATCCCTTTTGTCACTCAATCCTTTGCATTTCCAGTGATTTACCGTATTTCAGATGACTGTAATCTTTTCCATAGACAGTGTTCAATAGGGATTATACCAACTTCAGTTCAGGAAGTACACTATAAAACCTAAACAATTATCTCTGATACACATTAGAAAGAACGAATACCTTCTCATTAACATTTCACAGTCCTCATCCTAAACACAAAACATACAACATGAATGAACACTAGAAATTCTTTGAAATCATTTGAAATGAAATCTTTTCTGGTCTATTTTGGGTCACATTCTGAGAGAATGAATACGGAAAAGGCTTGTTTGACTTGGAAGTGATTTGATGTAAGATGAAGCTGCCTGTCAAGTGATATCCTTTAATTTCAAGTACTTTGGCTTGGATCTGTCCAGAAGGTCATGCCTCTGTGTAAAATGATCCGTAGTTAATCTTTCGCACAAACTAGTACGTGTGATCAATCAGATTACCTGTGTTCTATATTTCCTTGTAATTAATACCGATGTTAGCCAGCTTGATACAAGATTTCACCATTGAACTAGACATATTAAATATCACGTCTTTAATCAGAGCTGGGCAGACAGATAAAGTTGTTCAAAGACTTGATACAATAAAATAAAGTTACCTTGATCAGATGAATATAACTTTATTTTGAATACAGCTTTATTTTAATATTGAGGTGTAAAACTCAACACTGTTCATTAATTATATGATTTATATCATAAAATATAATATTCCCAGCAATAATTCAGATATGTAAAGAGTACAGTTAAGTAAAAACATACTTCATAGTTTATGTGTAGTATTAAGGTGTTAAGATGTCTGTCTGTGTAGCTGTTTAACTTTATTTAAAGGTGTAAGTAACATGTTTACTTGTAAACCTATTTTTACTAGGGAAAGTACAAATTACTCATTGGATTGTCCTTCATCTTGAACTTTTGTGTACCTATTGATGTAGATTGTTCAAACTTTGATGTTTACATTTTGGTGCGTAAAAACAAAAAATCAACAGAAATGTTTGAAATGTAAAACTTTTGTCACACACATTTACTGAAATCTTTTTTAATTATTGTGTTAATACTGCCTAATAAAGTTTGGGTTAATTATGAATCATTGGTTTGTCTAGGGTGTTAGCCTGTGGTTATGAGCCATTCCCTATCAATAATGCAAATTCGATTCAGCCCGCTTCAATCGTAAGGTTTAATACCATCTTGTTTGTTTACAATTCATGAAAAAATGCTGCCTTTGATTTGAATAATTATTACGAATGCAAATTATCATCTACGTACCAATGCAATTAATTAATGAAATGAGATTTAGAGCTGTTTTGATGGAGTTATATATTGCCTTAGTTTCTCATGCGTTTTGGGCCACGGTGGTAGGCAATATAAAAGTAGGCCGTAGCGCCACTGCTTTGGCAGACTTTCTCTCACAGCACACTGTATGCCCGTTTTCATTATCACAGTTCTTTGCAGAACATCAGGACGTTAAACCCCATTTCATTTCATTTCTCATGCGTTTAGTACAAAGTCTATATTCTAAATATGGGAACGAATAATATGACATGTGCCTTATATTTCAATTTCAAGCAAACAATTGTTCAGAATTGAACAATAAACATGACCATCAGATCATGGGTGTAATTGGCATTTAACATTAATTCTTTGAAATTGTTTGCTGCTTTAGAAAATAAACAAGGTTCATTTGGGTGTAAAATTTAAAACATGCAAATGAAATGAAGTCAGCTATTTGATAGAAGTATGAACCCCACCTACTTGTATGCCTTTGTAGTTTTTCAACTATGATCATGTCTTTAGTGCTAACATAAGTCATTTAAACTTGGTCCACTTCTTTTTAACTAATTGACTTCATATTTTCTGAATTTTCATCCCATTGAAACTGACATTTCTGGTTTCTTTACTTTTTCAAACATACATGTCATCATATCGAGTTTTTCTTTTATGTAATGCAAAGTTAATTCATCAATATAATGTATTTTTACTGTTACATTTTAGATCTCTAGAGTAACTTAAATACTGCCTAATTTAAATATGCACATTTAATTTCTGACTAATATCAGATTTGAGTTGCATATGTTTGTCAATGTAACACACTGCTGCCAGTCTGTAGTTAGGTACATGTAGATGTAGCTATATTATTCATAATTTCAAGTTGTATTAAAACTGAATTTTAATAAATAAATCATGACATTATCACAACTCTAGTATATGATATTTGCCTGGAGTTAAAGTACTCTGTATTTCCTGTTTGATTATTTTAATGAGTTTTCCTGCTGTTTTCTACTAATCAAACAAAATATGGTACCATTCTATCAGTACAGCTTATAGACAGCAATAAGCTAATTTTAGAAACTAATGTAGACTACCCATACACCTGATTATTCCCTAGTCTTCATTTAGTATTATAAATATATATATGTGGTAAAACTCATTCATGTTTCTGATACTGAGATCTGTTTCTGATTGAGAAATAAACCAGTTGATAAAAGTAACTATGCTTTATCTCATCTTCGTGGTTATAGTTACAGTCAAGTTATTCCTGATCTTGAAATAATATACGTCACAGTGCTTTCATCAACTACTTGTATACTGCTCAGTACATAGTCCATGTACCATCTTATGACATGTATGATGACTTAAATACTATGATGAACTTAAAATAGACATGTAAGTTCAATACAATGTCATAGTTCTGAAAGGCGTTAAGTCTCAAAATATGTCTGATTTAGTTTTTGAGATACAAGAGGAAAACCTATCCCTATTTTAATAACGCAATTAGGATAACAACATTTTTAAAAGCAATGTATTTATTGATCCTATGCCAAAAAAGCAAATTTTTGGGTCATAAGTAGCACTTACAACCTTCAAGAACTATTACATCGAATACCATTGAGGAATTTAATGTTCACGTTGTATTATAAATCAGTACCACTACATTCTACATTGGTAAAATACTGCTAATATACATTATAACTGCTTTGTTTTTAAATTAGGTCAAGTTGCTTAATATATACCTTGGCACTGATGTTAGTTTGTGCAAAGCATCGAACACCTACATGTACATGTCGAATTCGGCTATACTGTAGGTCTATATTTATGTCAATGAAATAAATGACTAGAGTGATGACATGTTTATTTGTAAAACAACCATGTTATTCAATTAACAAAATGTATCTGTTAGATAGTTATGTCCTAGTCTATGTATACTAGATTATATATAGGTAGAAGGATGGGTAGAAGACTTTTGATGTGACATTTACTGATATGATGACATGTTTATCTCTTGTCAACACATAGTACAGGTATTTCATCTATTCTTGATGTTACCCTTTAAAACATGGTGGTTAGCCGACCCATTAAATCCAAGTCCTCCTTAGTTTAACTTCAATATCAGATTTAAAAACAAGCCTTTTACGGCTGTTTACGGCAATACAAATTATAATGGTTTCAAACTCAATTATGCAAGGCTATTAAAGGATACTTCAAGCTCTTATTTTAAACCGAAAGTCAGATTTAAACCCAAATTTTTTCTCTGTAATACAATTCATTATGCTTTTAAACACCAATTATGCTTGGTCATTGATATTTCTAGTAATACACTGTATGACAAATAATACAAAATGTACCAGATTCGATATTTAAAACTGGTTTTGTTTGTTGGAATGACCCCTTCAGTCTAAGTATAGTATACCAAAGTTATGTAAATTAATGTTTATTATATATAGTGTCATTCTGTATATTTATTAGCAGAATTCTATGTTGACACTTTATGAATAGGTAAGCACATAAATCATATAATTTAGTATAATAATAAAGCATTTATATAGGTAAGTAAAACATGAATAGGTAATGACCCTTATCATGTGAATCTAAACATCAAAACCAGCACACAGTGTAAACTCAACTCAGCTTCTTAATTCAACACAATTACTTACTGTGTCTCCTCCAATTATATAAACCTGCTGATAGCAATTAACATGGCTACCTGCTGATAACAGAACACACTTCTCAATATCATTGACATGTACATATCATCAGAAAAGCTAAAAGATGTATGTGTCTCCAAAACAATTCCCCAACTTTAAGGGGTTTTAAGGGGTTAATCCACATCATGTCAAACAAAGATTTGAAGGAAAAGGGGATTTTCCTGCACCATTCGGGGTAATGAAGACTGGATATATGCCATACTGTGTACCATAAGGGATAACTATCATATCCCCTCCACCCACCAAACCCGACAGTTGCTCCCTTTAAGTTATTGTATGATTATAATAAACACTATAACAAACTTTAATTGTAATGGTGATTATACGGCTATTCAGAAAGGGTGGGATTCACAACCACAAAGTAATCCCACCAACGATGGCATGTGAAGGAAAGAAAGAAATTATTTTTCTCATCATATATATGCTTATTATTTTAATAATGCTTCAGCTTGTAAGATGTCTTGACCGACACACCCAATCGCAATATGAAGAACATATTTTAACATCCCTACCCTTTTGTGAAGTTTTGAGGCTATGAACTACATGTAAATCTGATGATATTGAGAAGCATGACCAGCTACAGGATGCAAAGGGGTGTACATATTGTACCACCCAAAAGATCAAACTGCAACTATTGAATAACAAATATGGATTATTTGGTTGTTAAGATAATACAAGATCTTCTTAAACAGTTTTTGTTCTGATATTTTAACTTGTAACAATCTTAGCATCAGCTTAAACCATCATATTAGCAAACACCATGACATTTAGTAGCCCCTTGAAGATTTCCACACAAATTTCTCATTTTCAACCGGACCCCAGACTTGGATTTATAATTTCTTTAGGCATGATTATGATAACCAAAGAATGTTTTGGCACTAGTAGGTCCTTGGTCTACAGAGCATAATTAAATGTAAATAAGACTAGGACAGTGAGCAAGGAAACTAAAATAATGCTACTGTATTATTATGGTGAATAAACTACCTGTTGGGAAGTTTTTTCCTCTCCAATTTTAAACAAGTACAAGAGTACCGGTACATGTATGAACATTCTGAAACTTTATTTAATAAACTACAATCAAGTAAGACCTAATCAGATAAAGAACAAATCAAATTGTAAGCCATTTTGTAAAATGGTAGACAGGTTGTGAACAGTTATAAATGATCTAATAAAAGTATAAAGTTATTAATTAAGTCAAGTTATGAAACTGGGGTATCAGGTATGTTAGAGTAGCAGATGGTATTGATTATATTACAGCTGTTTTTAACTTAATAACCAGTCAAGTTAGTTTAGATAAAGTAGGATTATAGTTTCTTTCAAATGTAAAAGATTGGTTTGTCGAAAAACTGAAGAGTTTCATTCAACCCATCTATTAATGGCACTTAAACTATCACCTTGAAGTCTTTTAAATTGGTGTAATATTATCATGCCATGAATGATCATGCACAAAGCAAAGGTACATGAGTCATAGGTTTAAAGATACTGGCTCTGATGGTAAAGGCTAATCCAGTTTTAATCCAGATTAGGGTGAATTAGAATGCGGCCATCACAACAGTGGTGATTAAATGGGCATGCATATCCAAAGACCAACAATTTTAAATAGCTAAACTTTGCTGTATGAATAATAATGTATCATCAGGTTTTACTCTATCTTACAGATTGGTTTCAATATTTCTCGGAATATATGTATCGTACTGGTATATCCATGCTGTGAGCAGTACTTCCAGTGATACCCTTTACATGGAGAGCCAACAAATAAAATCTTGTATTACATGTATTTATTGTAAAGATGTTTTTCAATGTAACTTAATGTAAGTAAGTTACATTACATTGTAGACATATTAAGATCAATAAATAGTACATGTAGTAGAACAGACTGACATTCCATAATAAATAAACAAATGAAAATATTTATTGATTTCAGAATATAGATTACCACAACATCCTCTACATTCCTTCACTTGTTGTAGATTGTTAATCCATTTACGACAGTAAAAACCTAATTACTATAAGCAATGTTATTTTTCAATCAATCTAATAGTACTATTGATCAGTAAATAGATTTTTTTTTTATAATAAAAAGTGTCTGGTCATTCTAATACATGATGCTAACAGCTTGAATAAAACAATGAAAAGCAAATTACTAGAATGATACATCTGTGTCATAATGAAGTTGTGTATGATCGAATCTGCAATTAATTTGAAACAATTTCAAACTAAACTGTGAATTAACTGTAATTTTAGTAACATTTGTCCAATTTGTAACTAATTTTGTCGTTCGTGCTATCACCAAGTTCCAACGTAATTTGTCAATACCTGTCGTAAAACTTAATTAGGTTTCTAGGTTTATGGTCAATACTGCCCACGGGCTCATTACACTACCCAATATATATAATGGACTGGTTAAACAGTAGCGGACAGTTATCTATTGTTATACCAATTCATCACATTGATCCCAAACTATTTCAATACAAAGTCAGCAAAATGGTATCATTAACTCCTTTGTTCTGCTAATAGTCTCTGACACTAATAACCATTTAAATTGTATCAATCATTTATATGTTGGTTGCACTGTCAAATTCTTGAGACTAACAAATTTATTTTCATGGCATTAACCAAAAGGCTCAGAGGTAATTTGAATGAAGATCTGCAACCCATCAGTGAAAGAATTTAAAACCGACAGTTGGTCAGGCCCAAAAGCTTTGGAATGGCCTCAGTCTAACTGGCATGCTTCACATGGTATTGTCTGAAGTGAAATAAGAACTGAACAAATAGATATCTTTTGGATGTTAATGTGTACATGTATCTGTTATAAATTCATTGATTTAATTAATTATATATTCCTTTATTTGTATAAAACATCTGACCAAGTGTTACAGTTAAAATTCATGTACATGTACATGTTACTGAGGAACAAGCAAAATGTTTTTATTGTTAGTTTTTTTAATTAAATTTCACAGAAGAACAATTTAACAAATGCGATACCAGATAATTGGTCACGCCCATAAATATTTGAGTCCCACAAACTGAAAATGAGATAGCTTCAGGCCATCAGTTGCGGTTAAATTCTATCACTATAACTTCATGTACCAATATCATGTATAATCTACATGTTGGAAAAGTATTCCCTCAAAATTATCAAGCTATAAACTTTAAATGTTGAGAGAATGGTCTTTGAAACATCATCCAACTATATTAGTAGCTGTTCTTCATAAGTGCTGGTATGTGCTATAGTTTTTTACACTATCCAGTTACTCTACTAGTACATTGTACATGTACTATAAAAGATTACTATCAACACTATTCTGTTTGTCTACAATATCACCCTAGGTGGAAGTGGACATTAAACTCTAGAAACGAAGGAACTATTCATGTAGTTTGTGATATCAAATTGTCTAAACTGCCATTATCCAGAGATGGAGGCTGTTAGAGAGTTCAAGTACTCCTAGTTACATGTACATGACATGTACATGTATATGACCAAAACCAGTGCCATCCGCAGGAAAGATGGAAATTCTGAATGTATTTTTGGGGACCAAGCCTCTTACATTTACATTGTATGTTACATACACGTACATGTAAACATCTCGGATGATTAATAAAGATTGCTTTACTCAGTAATAAGCAATTACCATGTTCTAATTTGTTTAATTTTGATGAAACACCAACATGGCCGTGAACTAAAACATCAAAAACAAGCAAACTTCAAAAAGCAGAGACATATGAAATGATCCAGACCAGACTGCAATCTCCCCAGGTAACCAGAAGAGGAAGTAAGCTATGAAATTTGATACCATATACACAAATCTTATATCTGACCTTTTGACTGAGGTTTTGATATACATACATGTATAAGTAATGTACCAATACCTTAATTTAGACACCCACATGATGGGATGGCATGATAGCCTAGTTTGTGAGTTCATAGATATCGTCAATCGATATACATGTAAGGTTCATAAGGATGTTATCTTTCTGAAATCATTATCAAATAAATAACACTTAATGTACTCTAGTTTATTACAATATTTCATAAGTTGATACAAAATAAATTAAGTAAAATATGTTGAAGATTTCAGAAGTTAAGGGTTCTTGACTTCACAAATGATTTTTAACAACACAGATTCTTTAACATTAAATATGAATTCAGTTCCTACTACATTATGGAACAATGCTACTACATGCACCATTAAACCAATGGGGTTTCAAGTAGAAGTTCAGCCATACTTGTAGTATCAGATGTCATATGGTTCATATTACAACTAGTGGCAGGCAAGTTATGACTTTTGGCTTTATTACATAACCTTACAAATATCCTGTGTCTGGCTGTCAAGTTCTCTACTAGTAAGTACTAGTACTACATACTACATGTACATATATATATGGGTTAAAGTTATAAGTAAGAAGGCATTTTGTAAGTTCTTGTCAGACACAATGGTTAAGAAATGCAGGTCAAACAACACCACTTTCATTTCAACCAAATGTGGAATAGAATCAACAACATGTACATGTACACCAATAATGCAACAACTTTTCAATTCCATTTGTTCAATAGAAAGATATTCCATTTTTAGGGCGAATAAAATCTATATTTATATACTGATAAGGATGTCAGAATATTATCTATATATATTACATGTAAATCCTGGCAGAAAGCCAGTTTGGTAACAGAATTAATGTACAAGAGTTCATATCAATTCCAATAATCACCAAAAAAACAACAACATTACACTATATACTCATTACATACTGCTGGAAATAATTTTGAAGATCAAAATTGATACTGGTACCACCAGTATCTTGTTGACTTTTATAAATGATTGATTTATTTGATATTTTATGAAGAATGTCAATAGGGTCAATTTAAAAAACACTTCACACATTTTGATTAATAACACTACAGTACAGAGATATCAATCTGATCTGTATTCACCAACTATAGTCACTATCGTCTTCAAACCCATCACCAGCTTGTAATAAATAATGACCATCTGAATCAAAGAAAGCTGGTCTATTCAAATACACACATGGTTAGTTTGGCCTTTAAGTCCAACACAATGGTGTCTTTATCAACATCAGTACATGTACTGTACGTCCAGCCTTTGACCACTTCATGCTAAAAACAAGTGACATGACCACTGTCCTGAGTCCACCAAGCTCCATTAAGTATTTTATAGCTGTCCTTCAACCCTGTTCCAGATAATAAATCTTAATGATCTGCTTCACATTCCATGGGAAAGGAAATAAATCACACATCTTTCTTTAAGATACATGAACCATACACAGTATTATATGTTTCACTTTATATTTTTGTAATTTAAATTGAAGAATTATGTTAATTTAATTGACATCAACACTACTCATTTGTACTTATGTAGAAATATTACATATCCTAATGCATGGGTGTAAACTGTAAGCTTGAATGTGTAGATCTTTTCTTAGATCTACCAAAAAATATCACTTACAACATGTTAGGGTTAGACATTTATAATCTACAGAAAATAAATCAAGGTTTTTATTATAGACTCTTTGTGTTGTTATCAGAAATATTTGGAATATTTTCTTACAAGCATGCATAATGCTACATGTATCAATTCTCTTTGTGATATACTTAAATATGAAAGATTTTGCGTAAGATAATCTTTTTTTTAATATCCAAATGAGGTAAATGGTTTGTTTGCCATACACCTGGCTTAATATCTCTAGCCTACATATGTATTTGTTTACATAATATGTAACATTCAAACTGAATTGAAGTATATGTTGTGCCATCCACAAACCTTTTTTTATACCAACATACTTACAATTTAAATACATATCTAGGTCATGCAAACCCCCTTCAAAAAAATTTTAAATTTCTATTTACATTTATTATTCATCTACTATATTTACTTTGTCAATGTTTATACTATACATAATGTAAGATTTAGATAAAGAGCTGGCAGTTCTTGAGCTATCGAGAAACTGATGGTTTCGATAGTTGATTATTGTCATGTCATGTTAATACATACATGTACCGTACCTAATTAATAATCTCTCTTACATCTAAGGCCTAAAGAAAGGTCTGCAATAGCCAAATTTAGCTTTTCAATAATGTATTCTTATTCAATGTTTTATCAGTAAAAATAGGTTGTGTGTTATCTTCAAAGTGGTAACTCCTCTTATTTATAACTTTTATTCAAATACAGATAGCAAATCTTTTTTTGGTGTTCACTTGTTATTAATAATTTCATATTATGAATATTGCGAGTCATCCCCATTCATTCTGTAATGAACCAACAACTAGAAATTGCATGGACAAAGGCAATTAAACAATGTCAGTGCAGTGTTCACTTTTTTCTACCTGAAGTCATTAACAATGGTTTATGCAAGAGCACATGGTTAAACAAAACAATAGCTAAATACAAATCACTCATGATCTGTAGCTCCATGTATAACCAGTTGTTACATGAAATGGCTTTTTGGATTATTTTATTCAATTAGTATTTATTTATAAGTTGAATTTAATGGAATACACAATGTCTGGATTCTTCGAATACAATTTGACTTAAAAAAAAGGCCATAATTTTGCTTTTACTCTCAGTGTGCTCAGCAGCAGATGCCAAAATGCTGAATAGCACAACAGGGAAGCTAAATATTTCAGATTAAAGGAATGCCCCTCGAATTTTCTCCCGAAACCATCTTTGATGTGTGACCAAAAAACGAAAATGGGCTTCAATTCAAAACATCCCATCAGTTGAAAATCAATCTCTAACATAATCTGTCAAAGAACAGGATCTCTTGTCTAAGATTTAAGCCTACACAAATCAAAGTAATTGTGAGCTACTTCTAAAGGAATCATCACAGATTATGTAGAGTATGAAAAGATGATAGGCGAGAATCCCCATGGAACTTGGTGGTTAAAAGAGGTGTTAAAATAATGTGTTAGGATTTGATGGGTCTGGAAACAAAAGATTATAGTCTGTTGTTTTTGATCTCTGATCATTCTCTTGAATGGTGAGCAGATGAATAGGGATGTAATACATAATGTTATTAATCCTATACATGTAGATCAAGAAAGATTAAATATCTGGGAATGGTAATAAATAAAATACAGATTAGAGCAGATTACCAGCTTGATTATTCCCAATTTATATGTGTAATCATGATAATCTTATAAACACTCTCGTCCCATCTGAAGATTGAGCTTAAATGCGTGTCCGAAATCTTAAAATAATTTTTCAGCAGAGACTTATATGTAATCATCTAGAAATCTATGAAAATGAATAACAATGGCTCTCATCTGTTCAAATACAAAAGTTTAAAAGACATTTTGTTCTTTTAATTGAGTACATGTATTCAGTCAAAAAGTCAATCCAACAGTCAAGTCATTAAAATAAGTTGTCAAGAAAAGAACCTGTGGACCACCAGGTACACCATATTGTAAGGTTGACCTCAAGGTCAGGTTGAACTGTGGCCAATTACTGGTCTAAACTGACCTTATCTTGAGATAGTGCTTAACCTATGACCTTCCCTCAGTACCCACACCCTAAATTGTTTCTATCAAGTTATGTCATATCATATTACTTTACTTCACTTTCACTATTTATTCTTGGGGAATTAACAAGAAAATCTGTTCACTGTGAAGTTCTGAAGATCTAAGAGAATTTCTATATTCAAGACAATTATATGTATATGTACATGTACATGTACAATAATGCTTTATGGAAATGTTTTTGAACACATAAAATAATATTTGGCATTCACTGACAATACTCGATGCTCCTCAGACAGCCACAAAGACAATTTCTGTGGTTTGGGGAGTTTACCAATCATGACAACTTAACAGATAAGGTCATACATAATTCAATGACTTGATCTGACAATACATCGAAGTATAGTTGTGTGGTTCACCTTTACCATTAATTGTACCAATAACTGATTTTTAAGTAAATTAATAAAATGTCATTATTCATTCAATTTAGGTTGAAAACATATTTAATCACACAAATACCGGAAAAAAAATCATTTTTCATTGTGCCATGTGTGTGGAATCTCTGCAGTTTTGATGCACCCGCCTTATGACCATTCAATTCCACATAAGACCATGGTTTCTGTTTCTATTGGCCTATTGCATTTAATTTTTATAGCGGCTGTTGTTGTCTGGTAGACATTGGTATATCAGTAAGAAAATATACATTGTACCACTGGGAACTGATTAATCAATTAAAGATAGTTCCAGGTACATATACATCGAATAAATATTTGTGAATTTATTATCTGAGATAAACTTTTTAAATTTTGGGATCGATCACAATAGGTGATTTGGAGGTTTTGTGGCTTCAGATTCATTCAAACAGAAATGAATTCATAACCAGTAAGGGTTTTTACTCAATTACATTTGTTACCATTTTATTGCCCATTTCCTCTTTTCATTATTCCCTAAATTTCAATAACTGAATGGAGTTTTTCTATCATCTTTCAATCTGTGGTTTCTCCATTATCACTACTAGAGAAATAAGCAGCTGAATTTTAATACCACATTCAATAAAAATTCTCCTTAGCCAATCAGAAGTTTAATACTGATGCATATAGCATAGCAAGCCTAGATTAGCAGGGGGGCTGATACAATTCGTTCAGCCAGAATAGATAATACCCCTTTGCTTCCATTTACGTAAATCACTCAAGCAGTACAGGTCTACATTCCTCTATCAAGTACTACTAAAAATGTTTTACAAACTATATCAATGACAAAAATAAAACCATTTTTATAGCCATACCCAGTATAAAGCAAACAGGAATCACTTTCTTTATTACAAAGACCAAAAGCAAACGGCATGGGGGCTTGATTCAAAAAGTTTCTTCAGTTAATAGAAAGTATAAATAAATAAAGATAAATATTTATTTTAGATGTACCGGTAACAAAGTATACAATATTTCTATTTACTTACTCTATTAAACGATAAAATATATAAATATGGACTCTTAAAAACTCTGGACAACCTACATGTATGCGAACACTCTTGAAAGACACAAATCTAATGGAATCCAATATGTAATTGTAATGTGTCCAACCCAGTTCGATTACTAAATATGATTGTTGCTCCAATCCTAAATGTATTTCATTAAAAATACTGCAAATTCCTTCTAGAATTAATCTCATACATGTATTTCAATTCCTTTGAATCTGCCCACGTTTTCTTTAACACTGCCTTACCTGAGTCTGAGATAACCCAGATGTTCACCGTAAAACTAGTGTGGGTGGCAGGCAGTTTCTGAAGCCTATCCAAATTATTTACTTGCAATTAACTGTCAATTACAATTACAAACCATTTCGAAAATTCTTTTGGATGTAATTTTTATGCATGCTTTGTGTAACTGGAGTCTGGGATATCCGATTAAGAGTGGGTTTATACCATGCACTAGGCACAAACCATGATACATTTTAGCCCAATGCACTACACTGGAAAGGTGATGTCAAAATAAGGTACTGGTAAGCTAATTGCAAATGCATGTAGTCTTCATAATACCAATATCAACAGCTTAAATGAACATTTTGAAACAGTGTATATTTCTAGACCTAAACTCAACATGTACCAGGTACATTAATTTACATACATGTACATGTAGGTTAGGTATGATTAACATACATGTACATAGTACTAGTAAAGAGTGCAATAAATCTCCAATTCACATTCACTACTGTGCACAACACATAGCCTGTAACAGTGTAAGCTTATAATCCTCAATTAACTCACAGTGAATTTTTACAACCCATTGCATTCAAATGTACAAAGTGTGTTACAATCTGAAGTTCTGATTCTGAACAACAGCTGCATGTATGTTGTACACTCTACCTGCAGAGAAGTGAAAATAGTTCCAAACAATAGTTTTGTAGGAATGTGTGTTATAATACAAGGATAATTACGGTTTATCTTACCAAATAATTTTTAAAAATGTGAGGCTTACAGTACTGGTGTAAAATGAAATACAACTTTGCTTCTTAAAGGCTTTTAAATGGAATGTGATCAGCAACAAAATCATTTATAATATGATTTACTATTCATAATGCTTATAAACTTAGATGTAATACTTTATAGTGTACCCATCGATACCTGTAATATTGACAACTCCTTTTGTGTATTTGTCTCACCTGTCAAATTAACTTATTAACCTTCCTTTAATTATATTTATCATATAATTACTTCATTCTCACTTACAGAATTAATGGGTCATTAACACATTAATGAAATCAAAGTTACTTCCTTGTTAAAATGCAATGTGTGCAGTTAAAAGTAATTTAATTTTAATGCATAACAAGTCAGAGGACTCAGAGCATCTGCAATCTGCAGTACAGTAACACTAACAGGAAATATGAGAATCTTATTCTTGTCAATCACATTTTTAGAATCAAAATGAGATGGCTACAAGTACAATAATAAAACAAAACTTCAAAATTGATCGCCACATTGAAGCTTAACATAGATGTTATTCCACAAATATACATGTACAGTATGGGTGGATTGGGATGGTATTAATTCATGATACATGTGTATTACTATATACATGTAATGTATGGATGGACTGACCAAGCAGTGAGCCCCTATGTTGTTACTACTATTGTACTATGTAAATGTAAATGAGCTTAATGTTAATGTGTAATCAGAGGCAATCTATAGATTGAGCCACTTAGAATGGCCCTTGCCCCCCTCCCAGGAACAACACAAGACATACAAACTACTTCAACTTGTCAACTGGGTCACTGTCACTGTGTTACACAAAATATCAAATTTTGTCAGGCATCTTGTTGTCTTTGATCCTTGCTAAAAAAAAATGGTTTGCAATAAATAAGTATACCAAAGGTACTGGGTTACTGGATGTAATTATAAAATGCCCTTGTTGGTCAGAAACTTACCTAATGCTTCCACAAGTCGAAGCATAACACCCCCAACATGTTCATCACCTTTTACTCTCAGAACTTTTTCAACTTGTAAATCTGTCACAGTTATTTGTAATGTCCATGATCCATCCACACGACCGCTGTCTGCTATGAAAGCCATTTTTGTAACAGAATAGTACTCCAAATCTTTATAATCCTTATTCACTAACACAACGGATTGCCGACATAGACTTTTGTCGGCTTTTGCCAAATGTATATGTTGACTTGGATTGCTTATCAACTGCACACAGAGTTACTTGAAGTCGAACGGATATCAAGTTTCCTTAAACGGCCCATGCCATTTAGACCATTGTAAACGAGTGTATAATTAGCAGAAATCTAACAGTGAAGACAACCTCGAACGTTGATTGCCCCTGATAAATGTAAACAGAACACAAAACGTGACAACTCCGTCTCTCAAATACTTTTGATGACAACAAACGAGAATTGGTAGGCTAGATCACACAGGCGGGTTGAATATGGGTCAATTTACGCTATTCTATTCTGTGTACAGAACAGGCGGCATAAATAATACACTTTGTCACGTCAATAACGAAATTACGCGTACCACGTGCACCTTCTCATATTAACAATAACTGAAATAGTAGTCCCACAGTAAGAATATAAAAGTATAACCTTCTTTACAGTACTTTAGAATCTTCCTATCGAAAAGTATAACATCACTGGCTGAGTCAAAATCAACATGCCCCTATTAGGAAGCGCATGGTCAACACGTACCCGTATGCTACAACGTGTTTGATTGGTCCACTATAAATATACACTATTAGTGGGAGGGGTATACTTTGTTGGTTAACACTCCATATCATTACTTTACAACATTTTAAATGAGACGTGGAAGTAGATTTTACAAGCTGCTCATTGGTAATCTGTTTCTTTTAACGCCTGGAAGATTGACATTGCGTTGATTGTAGAAATTCCAATATTAAACAAACACAATGATTAGCCAATCAGCGTAGCCTTAGTAGCAGGAACGGGAAATACCATTGACAGTCGTCATAGACTCTTCAGCCAAACATTACGTCAAATGGAATCCCTTCCCCAGAATCAGGAATTTTCCTGATATTCCAATTAAAGACGTCTATTTTTAACTCCACAGTAGTCACCAGATTATCATTATTTTGCCCCCTTTTTAATCTTTTTGGAGAGGGGCAAAATGATCTTGATAGGCCAATGAATTTAAGATTTCGACAATTCTTGTTTTTTTAATTAGCCTAAATTAAACAATGTCGCGTAGACTGCCGGCAGACTATTCTTAGACATATTGTTATTTTTTTCTTTACAGACAGGTGGTTCGAAAAGAGTGAATATTCAAATATAATAGGCCTATAGTAAATGAATAGCTAGGGCAGCAATTCATAATATCTGCTGGGGCGCGTCGGCTTATATAGCCCATTCTAAATTTGGCGGGAAATAACATTATAGGGCACGTGGGTGGTTACCCGTTTTGTTTGGTTTCCTTTTTTAATTTAGTTGAGGTTTTGCGAGCTGCGTTTGGTAAGTAGTGTAGTGTGTGTAAGAGAGAGGGGGTGTTTATGACGTGAAAATTTGTCTTTCTCAAATGAATTGTTCACTGCATTTGCATTGTAAAATATAGCCTAAAGAGCTAATAATTGAGATGGGAGCCGTGTATTGGACCGCATAAAAGTCATGCAAATGTTTTACTAACGAATTTTGTAAACTAATTTTACTTTTAGACTCTATAATCGATTTTTTTTAGTACATTTAATTATTTCAGATGGTATAGACCCTACATAATTATTGTGGTTTATTTTCAGGAAGGAACCAATTTGTACTTCTTTGGGTGGATGACGTCTGCAGTAAGAACTTATGAATGAACAGTGAAGCAAGGGCTCTATGTAGCACCACTGTGTTTATTTATGAAAGGCCACGTGTTGGGATCATAAAGGTTACTCAACATACACCCTTATCTCTTTCAACTACTGAACTTCATACACTGGAGACTGTTATCACTGACACTGGGAGTTTCCCTACAGGCAATCAATCTCTTCATTAAAAAAGGGAACCCAAAAAACATGTAGCCCTTTGTCCTCGACATATTTCTATGAACAAAATGGCAGGGTTGATCAATATGTCCCTAATATTAAATATTTGTTATTGTAGTGGAACCTGAGAAGTTCCCTTCTCTTATTTGTGATTTATTGACTGTGTAAATCAAGATGGAGGGTTTCGATTATTTATAGAAAAACATAAAATAGAATTGTTGTATAAGCTGTTAAAATGGAGACGTCTGCCGTCACAAGTAGTCTATACTTTCCACAGTTTTATTTAGATGTCTGGACAAAGCTGTTTGTTATTGTCTGACTGTTTGATCAGATAACAACTGGCTGTCATGAAGTAAACTTGTATAATGTCTTATTTCAAATGAAATTGTAGTAATTGATTTGATAATACTCATCTGTTTTGGCTTAATTTTACTAAGTGTTATATATGCAGTTTAGATGGCCATCTCTATGCTAACATGGAGTACTGTGGAGTTCACACTTAACATAAGCAAGACCAGCTTAACTGTTCTGACAATTTTAAAGGGAATGAAAGAAATGGGGTTTAACGTCCTACGCTTAAGCACCTAACCTGGGCTAATTGAAGACGGGCATACGCCATACAGTGTGCTATGAGGGAAATTTTTCCCAGGCAGCAACTGAATTCCAACTGCCAAGGATTCTTTTACGTGCACGCCAATGAGTACACAGGACCTCGGTTTTTCGTCCAGATAGCTAAGCTAAGATAAGTCAACCGAGACGAAAAATCTTCTTGAAAACAGGGAATGTAAGCTGGGGTTTTGAACTAGTTTAATTGCCCCACCTATGAGTTCAGACAACAAAGTAAGCTAGCTTAAAGATTGCCAGATATTTTAAACCAGCTTATCTAAAATGTTTTTAGCATGGATTTAGCCATTGACAATTACAAATTGTTGGTCTGAAGAATACAATTGAATAGATTAGATTTAAAACATTTTATTTACAGGATACAATTTCCACAGAGAGCTTCCGCCCATCAATCCATCTTATTGATAAGCCTGAAAGTTCAATCCTAAACACAGTGCAGGGGATTATCCTACACTTTCAGACCTGTCCTTTCTATTCAGAGACTGGAAAATATGTAAAATGATGTTCTTCTAAACCGTGTTGAGAAATAGAAAAAATTACTTCAATCAAAGAGCCTTCTTTCTTTCACTTTGATGACCCCTGGATACACAGTGTTCATGATAAAACACTGGTTATGTTTAAATGGCCTATTCCTATGTCAAATCCAACCTTTCACTTTTAATTTTCCAAATGAGTTTCCTGAGATGGGTCTATTCTACAACAATCCTGATCAATAGCCAGTGGTATCATATTTTCAATTTTTATGTGGAATCTCAGTAGTTATTAATTATTTGGGTTACAGCCATTTGAAACACTACCATTCTCAAATAAGTTAATCATTGATTTTTACTGTTATTCTTTTTAGAATCTTGGTCAGCTGAGTCTGAGAGAGAGAGAGAGAATGGGGTTTAAGGTTCACTCAACACAAACTAGGTCATTTTGGGACTAACATGGTTTAATTTTATTTCAATAATTTGCTTGGGCATAGGGGTCTTTAGCACTGGGAAGACCCGGAGTAAACCCAAGAGGTTGTACAGGCGACCCTACTCCTTGCCATGTACAACCTGTGATTTTTCAAACTGACGCCAGTTGACTCACTGACAGGCTTGACTCACTGACAGGCTTTTTGATACAGCGCACGCACACTAACCATTCAGCCATCCACCACCCCTGGGTCTGTATGACTTGTTTTAATGCTGTCTTGCCATTAAACCCTCAATTAATCTGTATTTTTTTACACAATTAACCCCAAATTAGTCCCTTTAATTGAAAAGTACCCTTAAAATTTAAATGAACAACAAAAGAAACCATTGCCGTTAATAATATTTAGTTCTTTATGTTTTCATGATATAATATTATATACATATATAACACATTATTTTGAATAACAACATAAATATACAACTATGTGTAGCAAAGCAATAAAGACACATTTCATAAATATCACAAAAAATTAGGACGGAATGTTTAACATTGTTGATGTGAGAACAACACACTTGTAGATTACATTACTCATAAATCAAACAAGTCTACCATACTTAATGCATGAAATTTTATTTGTTGGCCAAATGACAAATAAAAACATAATTCTTCCTGATATTCAGTTTAAAACATTGTTTTTGGAGGGTTTTTTGTTTTTTGTCTGATTTGAGGATGTAGTAAGAATTTCTGTAAACCAATCTACTGACTCATTCACTCATTAGCTAGGATAGTTTAAACTATTATGGTTTTATTTCAGGAACAATTAACAAATATAGTTTACATTACCACATTGTTCTACCCCCCACCCCACCCCCGAACCTAGCTGTTTGTGATCTTGAGCTATAAATTAAATCAAAACAAACCTGACCATTATTTGCAAGTTTGGAATTTATTGTGGATCTTTTATAAATATGATGAAAGTCTCGCATTGGCATTTAAGGGATTTTAAATCCCTTGCAAACCACAATATTGTAAGAGTTGAATCTCTAAATAGAATAGGCCTATTATTCCAAACATGGTTCAATTCCATTCAGTATTTATAAAGATATGATAAATGTTCACTAAAATGTTTTGCTGGCCTCTTTTTAATTACATCAAAGCTATCTACTGACATATTTTGTTTTCTTAATTAAATGTAAATGAATCGAACTGAGTGTATGGATATGGCTGAGAACAATTACATATATCCCAAAAAATAAAAATGAAGGCTAACTTTAGAATTGAGACTTGATGGCACTAACTGCAGCTAAACCACTGGCGGTGACAAATGAAATGTCACAATAATCATTTGTGTACAAATCAGTGTACATCATTTAAATTCAATCATAAATCCAGTTGTTATTTGAAGTCAAATGGTAAATAGAAAATAAATAATGTTGCTTGACAAGGAAATATGTGAATAGGACGGAAATACAAATATCAACAAAATTTCTACAATACATAAAGAATAATAAATTAAAGAAGTGTGAAATGTTGTTTAAGTTGTTGTATAAGTTCTTTTGAATCAACATGGCCTTCATATGCATCAACTGCTCTTTTAGCTGCATTATAACTACTCTGTAGATCACCGAGCTGAAAAACATAAGAAAACAAATAATCATTTCTCATAATACATAGATTGGATGCTTCAGAACTTTGCCATTACATTGGTATTAGAATGTATCTTATATGCTGTTCTGCTGTTCAGAAGGCTAAATCCAGGTAAGTGCAAAGTCTGTATGAGCTATAAGTAAAACCAGCTTAATTGTTCTGACAGCCACAGTCAGAGGTTATGATTAATTAGGCATGCATATTGCCACAGAAAAGTAATGAAATTCACATGCCTTAAGCTAAATGAAGCTGGCAACTTAAAGGGAAAAGGCTCAGATGACGAATATTAGCCTTCTTTTTAAAAAACCTTCTTGACAAAAGGTAGCATACTGGTGTTTTATCTAGTTTTGTTTACACCAGCTTTGGGTTAAGAAGACAAAGTTAAGCTAGCTCAACAATCGACTGTCTTTAAAAACTGGCTTAACTTGAGCTTCTGAACAGCACAAAATACTTTATAACAAAGATTGTGGGGGGGGGGGGGGTCAATATATATATATGTCCATCTAGAAGTGTTCTCCTGTCTGAGTAGATGTATATCAAACATACAAAAAATAATGGATGGAAGGAAAGATGACTCATGACAATTTCTTCTTCATCAAAACCTTGGTCAGTTTCTTACTATTAACACCATTCTTTATCATGTATATCATCACTATCCCCTACACTGTTGATTTTACTAAGCATTTGTGATCAATCTTAGCTAGAGTTTTTAGGAAAATAATGTAAACTGTTAATCAGAGAACATCTGTAACAGATCTACAGGTATATTCCAATAAACAATACTTCAGGTGGTACAAACAAATGTAGATCTACGACGTCATGATAAAGACATTTGATCAATTGTGAAAATAACGTGACAATTGGAAGAGATCAAAATAGTAGAAAAGAATGTTATTTAATACCTTTGGGGCATTCTTTTACACTAAAAATGTTAATTTTAAGTGTTACTTGTAAAGATATTAAATGTATAAGCCTAGGAGGAAGTATTTAATCATAACAGCTTTCTTTTCATCTGCTTTTAAATTTAAATTGAGCATCCAAAAAGCACTAGATGTTTTCCTCTTGTGTTCTTGTATAAAAGGGGAAAGGCTGTCTGGGCTACAGCCAGGGTCCCACCTCTAAATTTTATGATTTTACTTACTGTATAAGCTTATGTTTGTGCAAAAAAAAGCTATCCATCAAAGTGACATGAAATTGCATTGATGTTCACCATGGACGTCAATTTAGGGGGAGGGACTTGCCTCCCTTAGAATCAGAAGAAGGGGGGAAATAGGTCTCTGTCCCCCCATGATTTTAATCGCCAGGACATATTTTCAGGTTTATATCCACATGTATCTCCCGCCCTGAAGGCTATCTACTACTGCCTTGAGTCTCCCCATAGTAATTCATCTTCACGATAGTCAATTTTTTCCATATTGTCATCATATTACCCCTAGTTACAGCTTTCATAGAAATAACACTGGCAGAGTAAACTGTTCATAGGCCTAATTATTATTTTGGTTTGGTAATGAAAGGTTCCAGGGATCGTCTGTCCCCCCCCCCCAAACGTTATGACAAATCCACACTCTTGATGTTCACAAATGTGACGAACAAGGACCAGAATATTTAAAGGATGCACAGCTTTATTCTTTAAATATATACGAAAATTGGTCTAAAAGCACATATTAATGAAATATAAATGTAGATAAAGGGATTTTCATGCCATTTTTAAAATATTTATTGTAATTTGTAATCAATTATGTTTGGTAAAATATGTGAACTGTCAAAATCAAATGTAAGTTGTTTATGTCTGCTTAGTCCATTCTACAGGCTTTTATTATTATTAATTTTTCGTTTGTGATCATACGACGACTTCTACTAATTTGAAAATATTCATTGTGTTACAAATATTATGGAAAATATTGAATTAGAGGTTTAACTCCTTTAAACTCCTTATGTTTCAAAGATATACAGTTATTTTGCATAAAATGTTAATTCAATCTTCTTGAGATCCCAATAGTAAAGAACAAAATAAGACCAAAACATCACCATTACATAATTAAAATGATTCATGCAAAAACAGATCAATTTCATCTTAAAGAATTCAATAACTGAAAGAAATACTGCTTAGTCCACCATAGGGTCAACCTTAGGTGAGTGGACAACAAGCACAGCATGGAGGAAGGGTTAGATGGTCATTATTACATACTATCCCTACTATGTTATCAAGATATAGGTATTAATTATATATCTATTAGTAAACAGATATTGATCTAAGGTTTTATGTTTCAAAATACAATACAATTAATGGTATGGAAAGATTAAATCAAGATAATTGTAATGAACCTCGCATTTTATACTAATTTTATGTCATCCAGTTCACATCAAAGAGAAAATTTAATTATACTAGGGCATTGGAATTCAGCAGCACGTTTTGTTAATATCTGAGAAATGAACGTCAGCTGGATCAAACTGACAAATCTTACATCATATAATCACAGCAAGCGAGGATAATTCTCAAATGATTCATCAAGCCTGGAAAAAAGGCACCTGTTACTGACAATGTCAGGCACATATTCAGCCTTTGTCAGGCACAAAAGCATCAGTATCCATCTTTTTGTCAGACACTGATTTGTCTTTTTGTATTGATATTAATAATACATACATGCCCATCACAAAGTTAAAAATGTTTTTTACTGGTTTATTAATGCATGGGCGGTAGCATCAACCTCCCCCCGGCCCAAAGTCTCAGATAAAAGGAAATAGCATATCCAGGCTTCTAGTATTTGCAACTTTCTGGGGCAGAGGTAGGCTACCCCTCCTATCCATTGTTTCTGTATCCGATGTTGTTACTGTCTGACATTTTTTAAGGTACATCTAAAATCATTATTTCCTGTCCTGTGATTCAAGAATTTTATTTCTATGATCTAAACAGAATTTTCAAAAGTTCTGAATTGAATTGAAACTATATAACTACATTCATAAAGGGTCACGATAACGCATACTGTACAAAGTCCAGATCTGAACAGCAATAAAATTCAAGAATGTTTATTTTGTACCCATTACACTATCTGTTCTGGGTACAACCAAGGTCACTTCTAATCACATTTGCATATGTACTGAAATAACTAGTCCAGTTCAGACTATTTACGGTTCGGTTCCAGGTCTGGATTGAGTGTGATTCTATTTCTATAATGTAAATGGGGTTATTGTGATTGTTGGTCAAAACGAATTCAAAATTGTAAAGAGCTGCAAAAAATTCATTTGAAATTTTGTCTCATTACCATAAAATAAAAAAACAGTGAAATTTGTAAATGGATGGAATGAAACAAGCAATCTGTTACAGTTGCAGATTAACCATGACAAGAGCTGTTAAATGAACAATAAAGACTCACTTGTCTGTGGTTGAAGTTGATTAAAAGAGAATCAACTACCAGAGTGAAACATTTCACGCTACATTTGCTGTCTGATAAATCAAAAAGCCCCTTCAGTTAGCCCCTAAATGGCGAAGAGGCATTAAATTAGCCACAAAGCCATACTTGTAACAAGGGTGATTGATTAAATTCTGGACAGCCTGAATGCTTCTTGATTATATGTTATGTAAAAGGCCAACGAGTCGTGCATAATGAACATGTATTATAAAGGAAGCCATTGCAATGCTGTAGGATGCCAGTTTAAGAGATTTGGTAGGACTTCATCAATCAGAAAGTGTTCATTTCAACTATTCAAAATGTCTGACCACTCAAACTTTTATTACTTCTTTACAAATTTGGTGAATTTCAAATTTGTGTCATGACAATATCTTAAGAATTAAATTTCAAACATTAAGAAGTATTTCCTTTATTATATCACATTACATGAAATATGATATTCACTTTATTCATTACGCAATTAACAGCTCTAAAGGACAAACGAAATCTTGAATTATTAATATTGCGTCTTTTTCAAATGATTACAACAAAAGTGTACATTACAAGAATGTTACATCAATTATTGATATTGCATCTATTTTAAATCGATTCAAACTAATTTTGAGTGCATTTTGAGTACTTAACACAGAATGAGTACTGATTATTGGAGTACCCAGTTAAGTACCATCTGTGCTGTTTTTGTATCTTAGCTAGGACTATTCACATGGGTTCTCATGATAAAGTAAATATTTGAAATCTCACAAATAAACCATGAAAAAGATTCATAACACGTTTAGCTTTTATAAATTTATTTTCAAAACAGATCTGTCCAGGAATTTAAAGCAACATGTTTCATTCCAAAAGGTTGTTAAACCCCATTTCCAAAAGGATGTTAAACCCCATTTCCAAAAGGAGGTTAAAGATTAAACCTCACTTCATTCATTCATTCATTTACTCTAAAAGAATTGATACCCAGAAAATGGCCCTTGTATAAGGTTGGGTGTACTAGGTTCTAATAAAGCTGTCACCATGTTAGTATTAGAAGTGGATATCTTTACTACTGTCAGTACTGTCAATACAATAAACAATAATCAAATTAAACAGATATTATACTATTGATGTTACTGTCAACTACCATTGGCAATAATTCTTCATTATATATAATCTATCCTCGTCATTACTAAATAATACCTTCTGTCACAAATAAACGCTGGAAAACACCAGTTTTGTAACACTGATTAATAAATAAGCTAGCTTTGAATTTGGACACCGAAAAAATAATGAGTATGTCTAATGAAGTTTGAGTATTTTGCAATTAAAGTTGTGTCCTTTTTTAGAAATAATTTTATCAGAACAAGATTAAACTATAATATATATGCCTAATTGCCTATAAACTAAAAAGAAAATCAGTAGGGTTCATCCTGTCATATTATGCTTTTAAATCTGTTAAAAACTGTAGCCTCTATCATGTTAACAAGGCTTTTGGAAAAGAGAGATTACCCAGGAACAAAAGTTCCGAAGCGCTGGAAATTGATATAGTTCATTCTATCCTGTTAAAAAGCCAATTGTTCAATATCTTGGGTTTTTACTCAACAATAGTTCAGGACAAACTATGTTATATTATTCCTTCAGGCTGACAAGGATCTCAGTGATTTTCAAATTGATCTTTTTGTGCCATAGGCAAATATTAATCGATCAGAAATGATAGAAAAAAAACAGGAACCCCGGTGAGTTTTTAATTACCATTTATTCTACATGTATTTCTTATAGTATTCTATTAGAGGTTTTGTTACAAATTCTCCAGTTAAAACAGGATGTTAAAACAAGCCTTTTTCCTTTCATTAATCAACTTCCTGTAAAAATGTGACACAAATGATGTATAAAAACAAAGAAGGAGTTTACTATGATTGGTTGTGTCCTTCGAGTATCACTTGTGCCATGTCCCCAGGACTATTTGACAGCTACTAAACAATGGCTAAGCTAACTATGACTGATTTACTCCATTCAATCATAGAATCTGCTTTATAAATTAGTTGCTGTTGGCAGAATCTATTAAAATGTGAAGACCATGGTAAATGACTCACTGACATGTGCCGTCAATTAACCAAGAGGAAGTCAAAATTGGCTCAGCACTTTTGCTAGTTTTCACTTACTATATGTCAACTATTATTGTTCATACAATTATTCACCATGCTAATTAAGAGGTGTTTCTTTTAAAACTTTTTATAAATTTCCTTTAAGGAATAGTAATTTTGGTAAACCAAATTTTGGTAACCAAACATACATCCACTACTGCTAAGTCGTCCAAGCAGTTTAAAAAGATTGTCTAAAATGATAACATAAGTTGTTCCAGATATCAGGAAATCGTGAAAATTAACAGTTGTTTTGATGTCAAGAAATATACATGTGGGCGTATACAAAGCACAGACAGAACACAGCGTGAATATGGACAAACAACAGATTTTGTATAACTGTGGTCATGTTTCAAACTTAACATAACTAAGATTTGATAACACATACTATTAATAACCCTAAATATAGTACAGTTTTGTCTGACTGGTATGGCAAAAACAATTTCATGGTTAAAAATCTTTTCTTATTGAGACAGGCTAATTGTCTTTCTAGACTTTGTGAAGCCCAAGAGACGGTTGTAACATTAATTGTAACATAACTGCGGTAATGTAATACACCACCAACAATTTACTGGCTCCACCCAATTTGAAACCCAAGACAAGGAACACATGCTTCCATTATCTCATTTTAATTACCCCAAATAAAGGAATTTCTGATTATTACTCAAACTTTATTCCTCCTTGCTATCAGTCTGTTCCCTCTGACCATTCATTAAATCTCATTTACATTGGTTAATTACACTAACCAATAGATTAGGTTTACACTCAACGCCTCCAGGGACAACAGTTTTAGAGGTGAAAGGTCATAAGGCACAACCTCTGCACCAATTGTAACAAGTGTGATGATTGGATAAGATCATTAACTAAGAGATGTCTCACATTAAGGTTAGATAAGGTTTTAGTATAAACCTTGATAAGAGAGGTAGCTGTCAACAACTGACATGGCACATAAAATATACCACATTTGCAGCATTATTGATGTCTTTTTGGCCTTGACTGTCAGTTTTAATACATGTTTAGAATAAGTGAGACATTCCTTCAATAAATAAAATAGTTGTGGGCTGGAGTTACAATTTATTTCATAGTGGGATACTATTATAGTATTATGTATAAGAATTATCATATTAATAAGATACAAGGTATTTTATATACAAATACATGTAGGTATATATGTAACCTGGGATTGTCTCCTACAATTCACAGCATTCATAACATTATTGTCTCATATGCTAAGTCCCCACTCTCCTGCGATGCGTTATGATAGGATTGACCCTATTTAGTCCACGATCTGGCACGTGCAGGAACATTCTGATACATTTCAATACAATCAATACTACTGCTACGACTGACTACAATATATGATAAGACCTGACAAGATTCCCCCACTCCCCCATCCAGATCCATTCACTTAATTTGATAATATGTTTATTGCTTGAGGTATCTTTGTATATTGTCCGTAGGTTTTTCATGCATACTGTAGTTGTTTAGAGAATTGTTACATAGATTTCTATAGAGAGATAGAATGGGTGTAGCCATTTACACTACCAGATATACCATAGTGGTGTTTAAAAGTCTGCAAATATTCCAAACGTGCAGCTTGGCTTAAAAAAAAGTGTTCCTTGATTAGTTCTATTTTGAAAATATTATTTGATATCCAAAGGTTGAGGTGGCAAAGGTGCTCTATTCATTATAGTCACTCCTCAAAGACCAGGGAACAATCTTGGAAAGAATGAATAATAACTTTAGATGTTTTACTTATGCTTATTCTTATAATTATATTCAAAGATACTGTAATGACTGCATTCCCAAAATGATTCCAATTTTTAGCATCTGGCATGAAAAATGTTGTTCACTTACCAATACCCTTGGTCAACAAAAACCCTTGCTATACCCTTTCCTCTGCCCCTGGGCAGGCTCCCTGCACACCTGCTCAACCCTGTCCCCCACCCTATATCCATCCACCCCTATGTGTATATTATCATTAAATGGTTTTGAGTGGAAGAACCAATGTTTTATACAAGTTAAGTTCCCACTGTGTAATAACTACATTGTAGTATGTAAACATTGATTTATAAGTGAATATGATACCATGCTTCACATACTTCTTTATAAAACTGTAAGGGGTTAACTCGGAACCAATCTATCAGTATCACACCGAGTGTAACATAGCTACACTTGCCAACAAATCGATTCTAATTCACAACAGTAATATCCATAGAGAGTCTTATACCAATATCTATTAATTTGATTACTTTCTAGAGATAACTTCAAGATTATCATACTATATTTTATATAAATCACTATAATTCTTATATCGGTCACTCTGTTAGCAAGTCTGCATCAAGAATAAATGACTTCAAGATGAACAAAAGTTACAATGCTTTTCAATCTAACAAATAATTAAAAGGTTGGTTTCCTTTGAAACTTTGTGACTGCTGTGCAGATGAAGGGCAAAAATAAAATGTGGTGTGACGTCACACTGTTCTGCTCCGATTTGAGGTAATGAAGACTGGCATACACCATACAGTGTGCTATGAGGGAAGTTTTGCCCGGACAGAAAATCTTGATGAACTTTCTCAGTCAAAGCAGGGATATCCCTAACCTCCAAGCCAGCGAGCCAGCATCTTACTGACATAGCCACCGTGATCCCCCTATAGAGAAGCAGGGACAGACTAAAAGCTAATGAAGGAGAACAAATTAAAGAGGTTGGATGTAAAATGGATAAACTAGCACTGATCAATTTAAAGCCCTGATGTTATTTTTAAACCATTGATTGATATTTAAAGTCTCTAATCGTCATTTGAGGGATTTTGAATCCCTTCCAATACAATATTGTGTAAATTCCATCTCGAAAACGAATATCCTATCAAAAATGGTTCAATTCCGTTCAGTATTTTCAAAGAGATAATGAATGAAAAGTGTTGGTGGATCTCTTTTTAATCCGAATGATCTGCCACTGATATTTTAACTTTTAATAAATGTTTATTGATCACTTGATTAGTCTACATTTTGACATGGATTAAGCTGTGAACATTATATATGGTATGAAATCCTAGTAAATAGAAATTTGTCTAACAGAATTTGAAGAATTCCCTGTATACCCAGTACTCCAGACATGGCAGGTTGTAAAAATCTGATTGGTCAGCAAACCCGTCTGCTACTTTCACCTGTTCAATAATTCTAGGTTAATCATTGGAATGATAAATTATCAACAGATACCATGTACATTTTATTTGGGTTTCACCAGAATATCATTTCTTTAATGGCTGCTACCATCTTTTATTGACCTCATCAAGAAATTGACAACAACCACTTAAGACAAGTAAAACTGATAAGACATCAGAGCGTGATGGTTTAATTTGTATACAGTAGCTTACAGAAGTTATAAATTGGTAAATTAAGTTTGCACACTTAACGACCATTGCAAATAAAGTAAATGGCACTTATGGTATATGAAATAGTTAATGGCCATTTTGTTTGGAATGGAGGTTTCAGTATGGTAGTCCATAAAACTTCACATTTACCCTCATCAAGTTATTCAATCGTTCAGCAAACTTCAAACAATATTTCTACACAGACAAGAAAAAACATTACATTTGTAAAATACCATTACATTTGTAAACATTTGTAAGAATCTATTTGGCATATTACCCAATTTGAGTATATGTACGTACATGAATATTGTAAATCTATTTGAATTTTGATGGCTTAATTCTTACTTTCTATTGTTTCGATTTGTGTCAGTAAATTGATTATGAAAATTATTATTTTAGATAATATCCTGCAAAATATTTGTTTAACTGAATAGTTAGTTGACTAAATCCAAAAAGTTGATTAAGCAATAAGAAAACAGTAGGTGTTGAATGTTGTCTGTCCATCTGTCCATTCTGAACTCCAGGTCAATAAGGGACTTAATGACCTGGCCCCGAGTTCACAAGGCATTCTGAGACTTAAGTTGAGAATTTGCTCAACTCTCAATCACTGTTCATGAGAAATATCTTTGATCCAGAAACACAAAACTGTGCACATAGTTTTTTATTGATGTATTCGATACTTTAAAACAAAATTATTATGAAAGGGTTATATTTTAGTTAAAATAAGGTGAACAAGTTTGAGTAAATTCTCAACGTAAGTCTAAGAATGCTTTGTGAACTTGGGACCAGATTCCGAGCAGTCCTGGAAGGGTTGAGAAGATATTTTATCCTAACTTGTTCCACTACAACTTCTGTTTAAGAAGCTGTACTTATTATAATAATGATTCATTTTTTTCCAATCTGGAATGGCAGATAGCCATAAAGGACATAGTCCCCCAAAATCAATAACGCAAACCATTTCAGATAAAAGTTATGGCACATAATTACGGGAAACATCAACCAAATATATGTGTATTTATATCATATATAATTTTTTCAGCCGTCAATTTTATGACAGAATGATAATATGTATAAATGTCTGTGAGATTGTTCAAGCTTTAAGCAAGATTTATCTGACAATGCTAAGTAGGCAGACTAATTGATACTTTGCCAGAGAAATTCACCCCATGTACATGTATCTAACATTAAGCACACATTTTTTAATTAAAAATTTGAATTTTTTTTGTCTGGTCACAGTTTTAAAACTGCTTACATCAAAAGAGTTTTGGCAGCCACCCATTTTAGGTCTTGAATGAAACATTACTGAATTATTATTTAATAGAATCTACAAATAATCACATACCTGATCAGCCAAGGCAGCAAAGTTATAATGTGGTTCATACATATGTGGTGCTAATACAAATGATGCTTGGAAAAATGCTCTGGCCTGAAAATACAAACAGAATCAAAACACTATATATTTAAATGAAAATGAAAAAAGCATAAATTACATAAGAATTGGGGGGTTGGATGGCAGAATGGTTAGCACGTAGATGCTGTATCATACAGCCTGTTAGCACGTACATGCTGTATCATACAGCCTGTCATTGAGTCAACTGGGGTGGTTTTGAATCCCGGTTGTAGGTGACAAGGAGTAGGTTCACCTGTCCATGCTAATGAGTTTTCTCCGGGTCCTCTAGTTTCCTCTCACTGCTAAAGACCCCCTACATGCAAGTGAATTATTGAAATAAAATTGACTCATATGTTAGTCTTGAAATGACCTAGCAGCATTATTAGGATTTGAACTGTCGGTTGGGGCCACAGCTATGGTATTATACAGTCCATGAAGGGCACTGGCAAGATGGACTGGTAGTCCTTCCCCAGATGTCTTTGAAAATTAAATCTGCATAAACTGCATTTTAAAGTACATGTACTTTATTTTTTCTTGTTTGTAGGGAGGACCCATTCCCCTAAATTTGATAAATGAATAATGTAAAAAGATAGGTTCAGTAAAAGAATGGGGTTTTACATTTGATCATCATAACACTTCAGTCATTGTATTTTCTTTAGTTACATGTACAATAGCAGGGGAAAACAGCTGCCTTCACGGATACTCAAATGTCAACTACCAAGGTGATACTCTTCAAAGATATATTCAGACAAAATTGTTAGGAGTATATCATATGATAAGTTATAGCAGTGCAACTCAGCCCCCCCCCCCCAAAAAAAATGTCATGAATAAGCCTAAGAAATAAACAAAACAATCTGCCATCTTGCTATTAGAAACAAATCTGTAATTTAAGATAATAAGCCTAATTATGTACTGCATTAAAGCAATGGCTACTACTACTAGAAATGGCATCAATTACATTTTCACTACTATAGAAGAATTTAAGTAGCAGTCGACATCCGGTTAGTGGAATAGAAGAAAAGAATGGGCTGACAAATTACACATGAAGATTTGTTGGATATGACCATGATGAAGAATTGTCATGTAATATAAGGCATGATGGTTGTTATTTATCATTCTACTAATGGACAATGTGATTATTATCATATTGAACTAGTTCTATGTGCCGAACACACCATATTATCACTTGAACAATAGAATGGATTTCCTATTGTACTTCCCCCCCTCTCTTATTCTACCACTCTATACCCTATATACACTTAAATTTAACTTTAACCACATAAATACTAAACATACCAGTATATAGAATGGAAAACATTTAATTTAAATATAACTGAACCCCCAAATTATTGGAAGAGAATATTAATTATTAGATATTAGGGATGTAAAACTTGTTCAGAAATTATTAAAAATAATATTAAAAAAAGTTAGAAGTTGTATCCATATTTGAAATACATGTATGTATTAAATGAAATTTGAAGACATTTAATAATACAGTCCTCTAATACAAATGGGAGGTTGGATGGCCAAACGGTTAGCATGTGCACGCTGTATATAAGGTCTGCCATTGACAAGGAGGAGTAGGGTCATCTGTTCAACCTTGTGAGTTTTCTTTGGGTTCTCCGGTTTCCTCCAACTGCTAAAGGCCATTACCCGCAAACAAATTATTGAAATAAAATTAAACCATATAGTATGTTAGTCCTGAAATGACCTAGTTTGTGCCAAGTGGACCTTAAACTCTCTCTCTCTCAATTCCGGTTGATTATAGTGACAAGGAGAAGGGTTGCCTGTCCAACCTTGTTGGTTTTCTCTGGGTTATCCAGTTTCCTCCCACTGCTAAAAATCCCTACGCACAATCGAATTTTTGAAATATAATTAAACCATATAGTCTCAAAATGACCTAGTTCTCTCTCACTCTCTCTTCTCTTTCTCTCATACAAATGTATAAAATGAATTTCATTTAATATCTTGGAGACTGGAAATCTCCCTTTAAAACATTTCTCAACATTTAATCAAGAATTACATGCATAATCTAATCTAAGTCTAGCATAAATTCATGATATGTAAAGAATTCAGATGATGGAACGGTTATTCTATGGGCTATGGCCACTATTCACTGGTGTGTATTAAATACATATGAGATGTCTGCTAGTAAAGTGCTTTAACTTAAGCTGAAACATGACATCACTTCATGATATTTTCTAATATTTCATCTCCTAGAACCCCAAATTACACAATAATGACCGTGAAAAATCTATGGTGATCAATAATTTCAAATTACTTGAAAACCTGGCGTTTTAAATGGCTTGTGTATTTGCATTCATCAAACAAAACTTTTCCCACAAATTGCCTGAAACATGCTATTATAGAATTATATGGCAAATTATTGATTACATAATACCATAAGTTTGAAAGTTTGCAGATGACCCAACTTGGCTATTGACAGGTGATTGGATCATGTGTAAATTTTAATTTCTAAAGACACATGTCATTGATTACAAGTTCATGTAGATTTCACAATCTCTTTTATAACATTAATGGATAAATGCAAAAACACAATTTAGACAAATTTGAGTAATTACTGAAATAGACAGCAATAATTCATAATATCTAAAAACTTCTAGTTGAGACTAAGGTTGGGACAATAATTATTTCCATTCACTAGTCAAACAGCAAAATAAAGGAGAAGTGATATCAATACTATCATTTTTCCAAGACATAATAAAGATAGAGAAAGAGAGGAAGACAAGGGGTTTAACATCCACTCGACGCAGACTAGGTCATTTTGGGAACAACATGGTTCACTTTTATTTCAATAATTCGCTTGCGCATAGGGGTTTTTAGCAGTCAGAGGAATCCTGAGGTAACAGACAAAACCCCCGTAGTTGGACAGGTGACCCTATCACATACAAGCGAGGAATCGCAACCACATGACTTGACTCAATAATAGACATTATGATGCAAGCGTACACTTCATAACCATGGAATCGGTACATGTATTTACAAAGAAAGCCAGTACATTTTGACCTGTCTGGTGCGCCAAAAAAAACCTTTCAAGATGGAATTTCTGCAACAATACATAATATCTTGGCTTCGAAATGGGTCAGAATTCAATGATGTTATCCAAAAAAAAAATCTATAATATGTTGTAGACTGTTATCAGTCATCTATCATTAATATTGATTTCTATATTTGGCAATATGATGTAAAATCTCTCATTTCTACAAGATGCTGTATTTTTTTGGTCTGATCTGAAGAATGGTAACATCAATAGTTTTACTGACAGATGTACAGTTGTTCTAACCAACTAATGAAGATAAATATATTTGTACTCCTAAACATGGGAGTCGGGTAATAAATGGGTTCCATATTTTTGGATTTAATATATTGATTACCTTCCACAAGATGTTTTTACATTGAAACGTGAATATTTCTTCATTTTTTGGGCCCAGATATTACTTCCACTATTCATTATAACACATCACTGACTAAACAGTCAATACCAAGAAAACTTTTTCTAAGACATTGATTGATTTTTTTTACAGTTACAGTCAAATTCTGATATTTATCTGTTCCAAGATATAATGCAATTCAAGTAAAAAAAGTGACAGGTCGCATGCATGAGACAGGGTATGATTATTCATTCTCAAACACTTGATATCATATATTTATTTGTATTTCTGTAAAGTAGTTGTATTGCTAGATATATAGACAGTATAGAGTGAGAAAAGGGGGTTTAACACCCACTCAATGCAAACTAGGTCATTTTGAGACAAACATATATGGTAAATTTTATTTCCATAATTAACTTGCACATAGGTGTGTTTAGCAGTGGAAGGAAACAGGAGAACCTGGAACAAAAAACATGAGGTTAAGCATGTAACCATGTACGTCATGTCACGTACAAGTATGGTCTTGAAACCACTTGACTCAAAAACAGACTGACTATCAAGTGCATGTGCTAGACCATTTGGACACCCAACCCCCCACAGCCATTAAATAAAATCTCCAAGAGATGAAGTGTAATCTTTGTATGATTGATATTGACATACTAGTACTAGCTAGTCGATTTCTCTTCTGATGTACATTACAATCAAAACATGTAACAGTTGTTCCATTAGATCAGTCAAACGGAAATAATAGAAACAGATTCTAACTGTTATAGACACAGGCGAGACTAAATGTCACATTGGTCCTGGCTTTCCTGATCTGTTGTACAATACCAAGTTATCTTTGATAATATTGAATTATTGTACTGACACATAAGATCACTTTATTCTCAGGGTGGGGCTTTAAACAGTGTGGTGTGCAGATCATTGATTTTACCACCCAGGTCTGGTCATGGTTTTCATGAACTTTTGTAGTACCAAGCATTGTCTGATAATATCATAGTATTGTACTGTGGTTACATAAGATGACTTTATACTCAGGGTGGGTGGGGCTTGATTGTGCAAGTTATTGATTTAAACCACCCAGGTCTAAGAGTACTGATGACAATCTTCTTATAGCAATAAACACAGCTGAACGACAAAATAATAAACTGGACTTTAACTTAATACTGGTCAAATAAATATAGAACAAGACCAAACACAGATCTTTAAACAATTCTGCCATCCATTATTGGAATAATATTGAACCATATTATCAGAAACAATGCACAACTGTTATATTCACAGACCAACTGAAGAAGGATAATTGAAACATTTTGGCTGAATATTATAAAATAAAGTTCAAACAATATTTCCTTTTTATCAAATAGTTGAAATACCTTAACTCTGTAGTATTCATTATCTACTGTTTCGTGAAAATTTTAAAAAACACATTTGTAAAAAATATTATGATTTATATTTAAATAATTATATTTGTGGACAATGAAATGAAAGAGAGAGAAATGGGGTCTTTAGTAGTGGGTGAAAACTGGAGGACTCAGAGAAAACCCACGAGGTTGGACAGGCGACCCTACTCATTGTCACGTACAACCGGAGAGTTAAAAACCAAACTGTTCTGCACCGACTGGACTACTGAAGATGTCATTTGTCATACAGACTGCTATGAAGAGAACTATAATGAATTCCAACTGCCATGGACTTTTTGTCCCATTCAAAGGGACATACAATGTCCCTTTAAAAGGGAAGATCATGATGGAAAATCCAAGACAACGATATGTGCCAAGAGGAGACAATTAAACAGTTATTTAAATTATAATTTAAAGAGGGGAATGTGTCAATTTATTCGATTAATATTTTGACACATGATCCATTTTTTAGAAGACAGAAGAAATGGTTTTAAAGTTCTTATAGCTAAGTGTATATTGTTAATGAATATTTTAAAAATTTTAAAATTAATTTGTGTATTTTTTACTGGAAGCTCTATCCAAGGCAATAATCCTCCTCCTTTCTTATCAATGCTAAGATCCTATTATTTTTGTTGATTGTCTTCCTAATCCAGGAAATTTACCCTTTACATTTCAATATTGTCAGCCACAGCAACAGAAAATGTTTATATGTTTTTCCTTGAAATGATATTTCAGTAAAAAGGCTCATCATATATATAGAGAGAGAAATCGGGTTTAAGGTCCACTCGACACAAATTATTTTTTTCCTTGAAATGATATTTCAGTAAAATGGCTCATCATATATATATAGAGAGAAATCGGGTTTAAGGTCCACTCAACACAAATTAGGTCATTTCGGGACTAACATATAGTTCAATTTTATTTCAATAATTCGCTTGTGCAAAGGGGTCTTTAGCAGTGGGAGGAAACCGGGGGACGCGGAGTAAACCCACGCTGTTGGACAGGCAACCCTACTCTTTGTCACGTACAACCGAGGATTCGAAACCATGCCAGTTGACTCAAAAACAATCTTTATGATACAGCGGGTAAATGCTAACAATTCGGCCATCCAACCGCCCATAACATTAGTACAGAAAGATGATAGTAATATTTATTATGATGTGTTAGTTTAATGTACAACATGGTTAGTAAAAAAGATCTAAAGTATCAATAAATATAATAACTTGTTGTCAAGGTTATGTGAGTATTTTGGTATATTAGAGGTAGGCGTATGTTTAATATACCATGCTTGGTTCCGCTACCAATTATCTTCAATCTCGAGTTTTATGAGCTTCATAAGTTTATGATCGTAATAAACTACGATAATATCACAATCTATCTACTTATAGTATCAATACCATTAAATCGCGTAGAATATAATATTTTATTGGGCAACTAAAATACTGACATCATTTCACAACAAATATTAGCTATTTATAGATTTCAGGCTCCGAGTTCACAAAGCATTTGCAGACTTAAGTTGAGAGTTTACTCAAAATTGTTCGTTTTATTTTAACTAAAATATAGAACTTTATAAAACATTTGTTGTTTTAATGTTCCAAATACATGTACAGCAATAAGAAACTTTGTGCAAAGTTTTGTGTTTCTGGATCAAAGATATTTCTCATAAACAGTAATTGAAAGTTGAGTAAAGTCTTAACTGAAGTCCGAGAATGCTTTGTGAACTCGGAGCCTGGTATCTGGTAGAAAATGTGAGCATCCCCTTCCCTAATGCATGCCAACCATCATTAAATAAATGAAATGGTGTGGGTGAAATTTTGCCTGGACAGCTGCAGTTCTGCCAATTCTTCCTCAAATTGAAACTATCAAGGGTTCTTTAACCTGCACGCTAACAAGTACACTAGTAGTAGACCTTGTGTTTTTTGACTTCGGAACGACTTGGATAAGACCAACAATTTGGAATTCAGATAGCAGAAAATTTAATATGGATAATCAGAATAAGATGTTTTAAAAAATATTTTGTAGTACAGACTACATCTTTTTTTAAATTTACTGTACTAGGGGCTTAAATATTTATATAAATATAATACTGTTAACATGGATTTTTATCCTTTAAATTTAACTTTTGAATGAAATAACATAATTGTTGTGGTTGTATAAGAATTAAAATAATTCTCTCTATCTTAATAGTAAGGTAAGATTACAATATTATATTGTAACAACAATGACACTATTGTAACATTACCAGCATCAAGTGGTAGAGAAAACATTAACATATACAACATATAACTCGCTGATGACCTGATAAACTTAGTTATGGTTGGAGGAACATTAGTTATTTTTAATAGCTTTAAAGGGACTTGAACACAGAGGACTAGTATGGTAATTTAGGTTCATCAACAATCATATTGGTCAAGGGCAACAGCCTTACTATCCCTTCCCCAATACTAACTACTTCTGAAAATTTGATCAAAATCAGAGAATACGATATGTTTATTGCCAATGAAGTCAGGGGCAATAACACTGGAAATATTTTTACAATAACACATGAAATTGACAGACACCCACTTTAACCCAATACTAACTAGTCCCTAAAATGACAGTGAAAAACGGCGACAACTCTCGTAATGTAGGTCTTGTGTAGCTGGAGGATAGTAGTAGGAGGACAATTCAAATAAGTTAAGATTAGCTCTTTATCTAAATCTTAAACATGCATTATGCAAGAAGAGATAAATCTGCCTATTACAGGTCTTTCTTTAGGCCTGAAATTTTATCTAAATTATTAATTACGGTATACATTAATTAACATATCCAGACTATAATGAACTGTCCATGTGATCGCTAGCCTTCAATATTTACTGGATTAGAATCTTATATGCTGCTTACTGCTTCTCATTGATAATTAAATCTAAAAATGGATAATCGAGACTGTTTTTTATTGTACTGACTTGAGTAATGATGATCAAGGCTAGGCGTAAATTTCAATAGCTTAATTATCGGTTCAGAGTGTATCCATTTGACTGAAATTTCCAGCAAGTTCCCTATACATTAACTAGTTTTTAACTATTATAGTGCGAACTGCAAACTCGTTATCTAATCTCCCATAATGTACCTTTAAGTACCGGTACTGCGTCTTTAAAAAGTTTTCCATTTGAGGACTTGTAGGGGGATGAACAGGGCATCTGAGAAGAACAAGACATGCAAATTCTACTCCTTTCATTTATATGTCTCATATTTTGGAGTAAATTATTTTTCAGCTCTCTCTACAATATGTTGTTTATATAAGTAAAGTATTGAAACAGTTGTCCATACATGGCTATATACCACAATGTGTTAATATTTTAGAAGAAAATAAAAACCACCTTACATAGTCATGCTGTATTCAATAGAAACCTGCTGTTACAAAAAACTTATATCCACAAAATAAACACAACCAAAAGACAAGAATTTGAATCGCATACGCACAAGTATTTCAACGTAAATAGTTGAAATTTAAACCATGTCAGGTAGGTGATAGATAGAATGCTTCCGATTTGCACAATAGCAAAATAAATTTTCTTCCTTTTTTGGTCATTTTAACAACATTAAATCATAAGAAAATATATCATTGCTATTTAAAAAAAAATAACCAACAAGTCATCGGACAAGGGTAATTGTATATTCCAAAATTAACTTAAAACCCCAGTCTTTTTTGCTTTTGGTAATTTAGACTATTGAAATGACAATTATATTTTTCAAAAACGTGTAGAATAGGCTAAGCAGTTGAATTTGGACTGTGCACATTTTTCACTGAATATAAATCACCTTATATGTGAAAAGATAAAGATAACTAATAGGGATCAAATACACAACAAAATAAAAGTTTTTGAAAAAAACAACTACATTATTTGTCGATTACTAGCACTTTTGCTTATTTTATTAAAGTGAAAGTGCTAGTAACCGACAAAAAATGTAATTCTTCTTTCAAATACTTTAATATTTTGTCCATTTATACATGTACATAGCTTTTAGATGTATTTTCATCATAATTAATGTTTGAAAGAATAGAGCCATATGCCCTTAACTTAATATAATCTATATACAGCAATCTTTATATCAACGTTTATGTGTTTAATGATAGTGGAAGAATTTTGCCTGGAACATCAGCATGGGAACTTTAGGTCTATAATCTAAGCAGGAATATTAGACTGTTTAATCGTATGATAATGAATAAATGTAACAGCAACCATTGTTAGAAACAGTACCATGTCTGTTCTCAGTATCTAATAAAAATATTTTCCTTTATATTTATTTATATTAATTTTTTTATCCAAGAAAGAAACCACTACCTGGTACTACATATATACACATTTACGCGTATAGATATAATATACAGACATACTGTATGTTTAGAAGCCTGTTATTTTTAGACAAGGGATAAAATAATAATGAATCTTGTTTGACTGCTGGTCACTAGTGGTCAAGCAATAACAATGGCTGCTACTGACCATCTACAAACAGTAATCAGATCCGATCAGTAAGAGGGATAAAAAGATTAATTTCTGTTTGAATATAAATGAATATGATGATAACCTTTCGGTGTATATAAATACAGGGGCTTTTCTCAAAAAACATGTAGTATCACATGGAATATTGATTTATAACATGTTTCATATAGTAATCGAAGTAATGGCTCTGTGAGTAACATTGTGGCTTGTTAACCTGGAGGGAATTTTTGGCATCGTTCCCCCTTGTCAGTGGTGTAGGAAGGAGGGTCTTGCAAGGAACAAATTATATAGTCAATTTGATGGGAAGAGAAACTGAGTTCCAGTATAGACATTGGCCTGTATGTAAAATAACCCATGACAGTTAGAATTTGATATAAGAGTAGGCTGTAGTGCCGCCATCCATGCCAAATGTCCCTCACAGAACACTTTTTGTGTATGCCCATCTTCATTAGCCCAGTCAGTGCAAAATAGTAGGATGCTAATCCCCATTTGATTTTCATAGTACTGTGTTAACTGAGCTTCAGTACAGACAGCATTCTCGTGTATGTAAGACGCATTTGAAGGAAATAAAGGATAATTGGTTGTTGTACATTTATCAGAGTCTTTAATCATATTTGCATACATTTCTCTATTTTGTAAAACTTTCAAATATTCTACTAAGAAGACTGATTTTGCAAAGACTGCCGAAAGAAAACCAAACAAATTACACATGTTCACTGAAAATACTTTTGATATGGGACACCATTTGTATTTCAGTGTGAATAGTGTGGAAATTTTGGAAAAGCTAAAAGAATCAAATCCAAAATCAATTAGAAGTCTGAAGAATACAATGGGGTTTAATGTCATACTGTTATGCTCCGAATGAAGACAGGCATATATGCAATACAGTGTGCTGTGAGTGAAATTTTACCCGGACAGCAAATGTATACACAGGACCTTAGTTTTCCGTCCCATCCTAACGACTATACGTTGTCCCTTGAAAGACTGTCTGTCTTGCGCCACTGGCAAGGGGAATCAATGCTGACAAATCCCTTTGAACTTTCTAGGCTAACACTGGGATCGAACACAGAATCTCTAGAGTAGAGAACCAACCTCTTACTCACAGAGCCACCATGACAGGCGACATAATTCAGTTTGTACATCATATTTTCAAATATCAGTTATATACCTTTTAACTGTTATTTGTAGATGTGTTTGTGACATTTTACATGTCTCAAAATAAGGTATCTTGTTTGATGTGGTACACGACCAGCATCACTGAATATTTATTACTCTGCGGAAACTAATCACCTAAATAATTCCACATAGAATTGGTCATCCAAACTGTGGATTGAGATTATTATTCAAAATCAATTCTAATATTTACTAGATAGCCCTTGGCATTTAGTAAATTATAATAGTGACAAGTTACCATTTGTTAGATAGACAGCTGTATTCACTAAAGTTGGTGTATGGTCACCATTAGATTTAATTATTTCCTTTTACTAAATAAATAGTAGAAAACATGTCCTCTAGATATTATTGTTATAATACTGGTCTATCTTACTATAATTCTACTAAAACAATACAATATACTGATATACACAACACCTAGAGAACTTGCTATTGTTTATAATATTACTACTACAACTTATACTACTAATTTGTTATTTTGTATTCAATGAGGCAGACTACCTTTTTAAATCAATAGTACTATATTTTATAACACAGGAGACAGAGAGAGAGAGAGAGAAATGGGGTTTAACGTCCACTCAACACAACTAGGTCATTTCGGGACTAACATATGGTTTAATTTTTTATTTCAATAATTCGCTTGCACGTAGGGGTCTTTAGCAGTGGGAGGAAACCGGAGTGCCCGGAGGAAACCCACGGGGTTGAGAAGATGCACCTATTACCAGGTCACATACGCTCACACCAGGGCTCGAAACCACAGGTAGCCGGCCAGCTAGAGGTCGAAGCGTGGCACTCTAGACCACTAGGCCATCCCAACCCCCCCACAGGAGACAGAGAAATGTGGGTTAACAAACAAAGTAATTTTGGGACTTATATATATGGACTATATGGTACAAATTGATTTCAATAATTCACGCTTGGGTGAAAAAGTCTTTAACATTGGGAGGAAACCAGAGGACCCAGGGAAACCCAGGAGGTTCGACAGGCGACCCTACTTCTTGTCATGTAGACGTAGACATGTGTGGTATCAAAGACATATGACTTGAATCAATGACAGACATTATGATCTAAAGTGCATGTGTTAGAACATTGACCCCCCCACACACACACACACACATACACTGTTATAAAAGAACGTAGTCTTGTGTTCAGGATGTATCCTGGGATAAATATATTAAATCAACTAAAGGTTCAATTGATAAATATATTATGTGTAGTGTAGTTTGTTTTTTACCCTTATTTTCACAACTGTTTTTTTCCTGTTGGGTGGGGGTTGTTGTTGTTGTTTATTTCTGTGTATGTAATACTACTACATTGTGAGATTTTCCCTTTACAAATTTCGATTTTGATTTTTTGATATTATTCGTAAGGGTGAATAGTAGTGAATACTCACATTGAAATTCAAGACACTAAATCCTCCAGTGAGATTCTTTGGGCATGTTCTTACAATTTTACTATTACTGTCAGTCACAAACTAAGTGGAGGGGCATCAGAAAGTTTTCGTAACTTTTGTCCCAATGTGTTATTAAACTATGTTTAAACCAATCATTGTGTGGGCAGAAATTAACCTTTATGATCTTTAAGGTTGGTTCCCACTTGAAAGTAACTAATATTAATTTCAAGTGTTTCTAGAAGTATGGGGTACGTGCTGTACTGGATGTGGTAAAATAGGTGGAGCCACAACATCTAGGATGTAGAGTATTTTAACCCAGTCATAAGAAGAGTCTTTGTGATTTTGAAGGTTGGTTCCTCTTCCCACCCACTAGGAAGTAACTTATATTGTTTGAATGGAATGTGAGTGTGATTGTCACATGAAAAGGGACTGAATCTGTGACTACAATATCCTGGTTCTGTATCTTTGCATGAGAAGACCCATTGTGATTTTTCAGGATTGGTTCCCAGTTCCCACTAATCTGGGATAATGGCTGTTGGGCGGACAAAGAAAAAAGTGTCTATTCATTCATATGATAGTACCATACCACCAATTGTGGTGAAATCAAAGATGATATGTATGACAATCATTGGGTTAAATATCAACAGTTGTATAGGTTATAGGTTATAGACAGACGTCAATATGGAGAAGAACACTTGAAGTCTTGAGTAGGAGATTAACCACAAGATTGGCGAGGCTAGAGGAAATACCATGGGGTGGGTGGTGGTGGGTAGGTATAGCCTACCACTTGAAATGACAAAAATGTTGATCTGGAAGAGATAGAGAAGAAATATTCATAGTATACTCCTACTTATATTGTAACATTAACTAACATCAACCATAATAAATACAACAGCTATAAATAATATCTACACTCCTTTAATATAATACACACAGAAAAACCTGTTCATGATAACCACAATAATCAATTTCAAAATGGAATCTAGAACAATGATTTATTAAAAAAGTCTTATTACAATGTATAAAATTTGGAAGTGATTTCAGAATCTATCACTAAACAATAAACTTTTTTGCTAAATATAAACTATATACATGTAAATTATAAACAGTGATTCTTGTTGGGGGGCTAGGACTCTTTTCTCTAAGTTATTGCGGCCACTGGACCCTAGCCTATAAGGACCTTTGATGGAAGCTCCCCCCAATCAAGAATTGCTACTGCCGGCCGTGCTAGTGGATAGAACCTGGTATCTATAGGGTCTATATGTGTTTTAAAATCCAGTAATGTTCAAATACAAGACTTTTAAAAGATCAACTACATAATAAATTGTGCATGTAGGGTAGGTTGGAAGTTTAGTGGCGTGAATAAAAACCATTATATTTTTATAGTTTTTCCATCAATCTGACGGATATTTGTTAACATTTGTGTTGTATTTTTAAGTTTGTGTTGCCCCTGGGGCCTGTTTCACGAAATTTTAACTTAAGATAAAATCCAAATTTTAGTACATACTCAAATCTGATTGGCTAAGCGCTAAAATCAATCTAATACTATCCAATCGAATTACTAAAATCGGATTTTATCTTAGTTAAAATTTCGTGAAACAGGCCCCTGGTCAATAAGTCTTTAGCATACTAGAGCTTCTGTTGCACAATCAAATGTAATAGCACCAGAAGAGTTCAGACATTCTATAAATACCTTATTACATTATTTTATACAACAATTATGAATTTGACAAAGAATTGAATGTTTGAGAAGTTCTTCATCGGCCAGAGTTTCACTGAACTTGTCATTGGTATAATGTTTGTTTCGGTACAGAGTTACACATTTACAAACAAAAAGAGGATTTTCTACTCATTAATTATATGTTCCTTCCAAATCCAAACAATGGAGGGTATTGTGTTTAGTATTTGTACATTTCTTTGAATACTACGCAAATTACAAATAACCATTGTAATGCCCAATTCCCTAGAATCAAGCAGATTTGTCAAGCTTTCTACATATTCCCTTAGTCCCTAAATTAATCAGTTCCTTTTATATCAGCTGATTAGCCTCTACCCACCATAGGCTATAACATAACAACTTGTTAATGTAAAAATAATTTAAAATCATTGACGATATGACACTTGTGTCAATCAAATGACCAATCGTTGACAAAATGTCAATCAATATCACCAATCAAGAACAAAGACACAAATTAGCCAACCAATTAGAGTCACTCTTGCTCTTAGACTTTCAGCTGGACAAGGAATAAATTTATGTTTGAATGAACAGATCATATGCATATTAATAAATCATAACAAGGATGAGCGTGATCTTTATCGGAATTACTTGTCATATGTGAGCAGGTGCCGACATTGACATGCTTCCAATCTATTTGTAATCTTTTCACTTACCTCCTCAATGTGCCCCCTTCTCAATTCTAACACGCCCAGATTGTTATAGGCTTCAGCATGGTCATTATTACTTGCTAGTGACATACGGAAACACTGATATGCTAAATTCACATCTCCTATACCCTGAAAAATAAAATAATGTATAAATTAGTGCTAAATTTATATCTTCATTATGCTTGTTCAGGAATTTGAATTAACAATTAATTTCAATCCTCAATGTATGGTACCCCTTTATTTACAAAAAACTAAGACTGCTGTTCATTTTTTTAGAAAGAGGTAAACAGAAAATGAAGTTTTTTTCAAGAGAGAAAGATTGGAATTTGGGTATCTATGGTACTAGACTTAAGCATATCATTTTGGTAAAGGAGGGAATCTACATTACATTACATTTCTCTCAAAAATAGTTGTGAAATTAGCGAATGAAAGGATGAGAAAGCGACTAACATACAGTGTATTGTCATAGAAATAACTCTTGAAGAGAAGAGGCTTTTACCAGGGGGCAAAACCCGTGAACCCAGAGAAAACCCATGAGGTTAGCAAGACAACCCTAAATCTTCTTATACAGACTGATTCCACCACAATGGCAGTGATGACAGTTCTTTAGATCTAAAGTGTATGCATTTGACCACTTTGCCACACCACTCATCCTTATAAAGTACAGCTTCTTTGAAAATAGGATTTAAATTTTATTTGGTTTTAATTTGGTTATTTGATATAGTTACAAACAGGCAATGCCATACATATTATCAACAAAAGATTGGTTTGAGGGCTATATAGCCACAGGTAAAAGTACATCATGGTTTGCTTAGAGTAATCTCAGTTGTTATCAAGATTAAGACATTATTCAGAGGAGATAAACGATAGTCTAATCTAAAGTGAAATAAATACTTTCTTCTACGTCTAATATTTTATAATACATTTTGACATAGTAATCCATACAGATCATAAATTAGATGAACAATACGGATACAAATCTCCTGAATATCACATGTTGGCTTAAACTGTAATTTCAGTGGATTAATGAGATGAAATAGTTGACCTATTTACAAAGGTTTTTGGGTGACACCATTTACAAAATTGATACTCCAGTAGTTGTATGTGTCATGAATGGGAACATTGATGTCAACGTTTTTAATTTGTTTGATTAGACTTAGGACTTGAATGAAGTGAAACTTTTTAAAGTTCAAAACCAGCCCACATAACAGAATCTAAAATAATTGCATGTAATCAGGGAGATTAGTTTACTTTCATTTTCTGTATAAAAGATAGGTAATTATGTAATCTGATATGTTTTATTTTACTTTAAAAATGTATATCTCTAGTATTCATTTTTATCAAAATACCATCTCATAATTTGAAATTTTGGGAGAAATATGAGAATGATACAATCTAAATGTGGAAATTTATGAGCCACACATGTCATTAGGCTATATATTATCTTGGGTTTCCCTTTTCTATATTATAAATATAATTGAATTGAAATAAAACTTTATCAAAGTAATGTAGAAACATGAAAGCAAACCTATTTTTATTATAATAGTACAGTAGTGTCTTCAAAGGAAAGTGGGTGGGCTCAAGCAAGGAATGTGATAGTTTTTTGAAATGATTACGGACTTCAATTGTCTTTGTTTTCAAACAGAGAGGTGAAAGGGATGGAAATAAAATGGGTTAAACAGTATCGTGTTCTGCACCAACCATAGGCCATGCAGTATGCTTCAAAGGAATTTTGACCAGACATACATGCCCAGTTTTTAATTTATAAGCAATATTTTTATTCAGATTTGTATCTGAATAGGAATTGGGGAACAGGCATAGCCTATATTAAACCCCTCTCAGTTTTTAATTGTGTGGCTAGTCCCGCAGGTATGTCACAAGACACGATTTTCACCGTGTACAGGTCGGTGTGCATCTAAAAGATACCTTGAAAGGTGGAATTCAAAGAAAAACAAGCAAAATGCTTCTAGCTAGACCTCAATATCTTTCCTCTCATACGATACGTAAACATAGAAATGAAAATGACCCTGTTAGTCTTAAAATGACTGAATCATTGTGTTGACAAGCCTTTAAACCCCATTTCATACCAGACTTGTGAATACATGTACAACTAACATAAAAACAACAAACTGTGCTTTCAAATATAAATCTGCTAATTGAATATAATTGAATTATTATTCAAATTGGTTTAAGTAAATAATTACAGACTAAATAATGGTTAATAGCTTAGAGAAATTACAGTTTCTATATGTGGGTCACATGTTAAGTATTGCTGTGATTATAATTTCCTGTTCATACCAATTGTCATATCAACCATATCATAATATCATAAATAAACTTAAATATTGCCCCAGTGACTAATGTTTACTCTGAAGCTAAATTCACATTGGTTTTATATAAATCAAACAGATTCAGTTCCAAGTAAGCATTTGGCACTAGCTGGATTATAATTTGTTTTGCAGATGAAATAAAATTGATAAGACTGTTGGCGATATTGGAATTGAAACAGTGCCCTTTACATCTTATTCATTTCCTTCAAATTAGGATCTTTTTCATTCCAATGAAATCAAATTAAGATCTTATTCCCTCCATTAAGATCTTATTAATTCAATTCAATTGAAGATCTTTTTCGTTCCATTCAAATTAAAATCTTCTTCATTCCATTCAAATTAAGATCTTCTTCATTCCATTCAAATTACGATCGTATTTGTTCCATTCAAATTAAGATCTTATTCATTCCATTCAAATTAAGATCTTATTAATTCCATTCAAATTAAAATCTTCTTCATTCCATTCAAATTAATCTAGATTCTATTTCTTACGCAAAGTACCAGTATCTGCTTTAACTTGTACCAAGTGACTATTACAAATTATTCATAGTGAAAGGGGTGAAGCTCTACCCAAATTTAATTTGAAAGAAAGATTTTTAGTTACACATCTGACAAATTTTTCTGTCATTTCCTGAGCCAGAAAGACTTGAGTATATCAAATATTATTGTTCACAGAAAATAACCGTTGGGTATTAGTCATATTATACGGAATGTGCTTTAATGTCCTACTGCTCCGCAAACCTATATTAAACTCACCTAACATCGAAACTTAAAGTGGATAAAAAGCTGACAGTTTTCACTATTATTAAATAGTTAAAAAATAGATAATGACAAGCAGTTGCCATGCAAGATACACCTACATTTTGCAAGAAAAAGCGTGGAACGAGCTAAAAAAATAATGTGATTTTTTGTACAATCAAAGGCTATAATCCAGAAAGTATGGCCCAAAATGTGCAAATAATGAACGGAACTGAGCTCTTTGGGATATAACAATACTTTTTAAGGTTCATCAAAATCGGATAAAAACTGTGACTCTAGAGGGTCCACAACCTTGGTATAACATAATATTTTAACCTTTTTTTTAATTTAAATCTGGTAAGAATTGTGACATCTTGAGGTAAAAAAAAATTGGGGCATAAGCAGGGCCATAATCCATGAAGTTACGGTCCAATACATGCCAAAATCGATGGGAGATAAACCAGATTCAAATTTCGTCAAAATCGGATAAAAGAGTGTCCACAAACAAATTCTGGACAGGACAGGCAGGGATGACAACAATATATATACGTCCCCATAAAAATGTGGGTGTATATAAAAAGATATCTATAATATGTTACATGCAAATGGACATTTCATATTTTCACACATACATTTTTTATTTCAACACATGCAAATTTTCCTTAAAATTTTGGATTTCAACAAATGTAAACTTTTTTTAACATTTTGTATTTTAACACATGAAATAAAAAATTGACACTTTGTATTTTCAAAATGTCTGATACTACTTACTAAAGCAACATGGCCGATATTGAACCAGACATCACCCAACGTTGTGTCATCAGCCAATGATAGAGCTCTTTCAAAACATGTTAACGTCATGTCATACTGCTGGGCATAAAAACAGCATAGACCAAGATTATTAAACAATTCTGTATTATAAACACCCATTTGTAATAATCGCCTGAAAGTAGAAAACATAAATCCATTAAATCTTAATTTGAAATGAAATAAAATGGGGTTTAACGGCCTACCCTTCTGCACCTAACTGGGCTAATTGAAGACGGGCATACGCAATACAGTGTGCTATGCGGAAAATATTTCCCCGGGAAGCGGCGCTACAACCTAATCTTATATCGAATTCCAACTGCCAATGGAACTCTTACATGCACGCTAATGTGTCCGTGACCTCAGTTTTTTGTCCCATCCAAATGACTTGGCAGCTGTCCTTGTCAGGCCCTCCATTCTGCATCACTGACAAAGGGAAACAATGTCGGAAAATCGAGATGAACTTTCTTGGCCAATGCAGGGATCGAACACCCGACCTCCAGACTAGCGAGCCAGCGCCTTACCTAATCTTAATTTGAATGAATGAAATGGGGTTTAACGTCCTACGCTTAAGCACCGTACCTGGGCTAATTGAAGACGGGCATACGCCACAGTGTGCAATGAGGGAAATTTTGCCCGGGCAGCGGCGCTACGGCCTACTCTTATATCGAATTCCAACTGCCAAGGGATCTTTTACGTGCACTCCAATTTGTACACGGGACCTCGGTTTTTCGTCCCATCCGAACGACTAGGCAGCTGTCTTTGTCAGGCCCTCCTTCTGCATCACTGACAAGGGGAAATCACGCCGGAAAAAATCTTAATTTGAAGGTAGGTCTAAAAAATTGTCATCAGATAATCATAATTCATATGCCCTTCCTAGAATCAATTTTCATATTACAATCTGGAGCCACGGGGGCTCAGTGAGTACAGTACTGGCACCTGATAGCGGTGTTGGCCGAGAAAGTTCCTCAGGATTTTACTGTCTGGATTACCCTTGTCAGTGGTGCAGGACAGAGAGCCTGGGAAGGAAAGGTATCTAGACTTTCAGATGGGATGAAAACTAAGGTTCAGGATGCACACAAAAGAACCTTTGACAGTCGGAATTTGATGAAGAGAAGACAGAAACATCACTGTCTAGGCAAAATTTACCTCATCATACTGAAAAAACTACAAGAGGGAAGGATTTATAGAGCTTGATGAAATGGAATATGCTGTCAATGGAAACATAAAAGCTTTTGAGGTTTTACTATGGTTTACTTCTAAAACCATGTAGGGTAATCTGAAACTGTTTGGACTCATTTTATAAATGGTGGTAGAATTTAAATAAGCTTTATCTGGTAACCTTTCTGTGAATAAAAGATGTCTTCCCATTTACAATTTGGATGATTGGACGATATATGTGGACTAAAAACATATTAGAACTAATTAATCTATCAATAATTTGCATCTAATTAGAGACACCCACTTATTTTTGTTATGCGGATGTTTTTCAGGAAATTCAGAATTTTTCTTGTAAGACTGGGTTCTCTACTTTCCATATATACCAAAATGGTCATACTTTTATTGGAAACCATCCGATACATACTTTTGTGGGAATGTCTCTTTAATAAGAATTTGTGGTCAGTGTTCTAGTTAAAGTGTAGTTACTCTGATAAGAAATTAGAAAGGTTGAGACCAAACATGGTAGTGTTTGTACATATTGACAAATCATGTAGCAAGTAGCTGATAAATGGAGCCTGTCATTCAGTGACATTAACAAAACATCTTAGATACATTAACTCATGTAAAAGCATATTAAATTGTCACAACTATATAATTAGTAGCCATTTATATAGTCAGTAGCAAGTAGATTTACTATTATGATTGAACTTGTCAGATAATGAAGAAAAACAGAAATGGAAGACAATAAGACACCATAAGCCACTAAAGATCAACAAAAGCCTGTCTGTTTATCAAATGTCTTGACGCTCAATTTCCTTGCAGAAGTAGCAATCATAAAGAAATTGACCTTGATGTTGACTGAGAAAACATTTAAAACAATTGATAATCGAAAGTACAGATTCATCCATCCACTGTTAAACTATATTGTATTGTTAATGGTACTGCCAGAACAATATTGCTGAATATGGTGTCTCTAATTTGAACAACTGTATTTGAATTGGAGATAGGTTGAAAGTCAATATGTGTACAGAAGCAGGGAGGATAAAGAACTGAAATGAATCATGAGATTAAAAGACAAGCAGCTAGTTCTCTTTATTCCTCAAGCAATGGTTTTGAGCATAACAAACTCATTAACCACTGCATAATCAATTGTATTTCAATAATTCGCTTGAGAGAAGGGGTTTTAGCTGTGGGGGGAATCTGGAGAACCAGGAGAAAACTCACAAGGTTGCACAGGTGACCATACTCCTTGTTACGTGCAAGAGGGGAATTGAAACTATGCCACTTGATTCAATGAAAGCCCTTATGATGATCTCAGCACACACATTATATCATTTGGCCACCCAAACCCTCTTTCTTTAATACGAGCAAGTCCTTGAACATATTCACAGGACATCATTATATAGCCCTAATCTGCCTGTAAATTCCACAGTAGTAATATGATAAAAACTTTTTAATACATTTATCAGCTCTAGAAAATTACAGATTAGATTTAACATTTAATTTTCTGATTTCTTAGAGCTCAAATAACCATGATAAAAGAATCATTGAAAGTCAAAAGATGGGAAAATGTTAAACTTTAATGGCTTAAACATGTGCATTGAATGCATAAGAATTTGCGGTTAGTTTTGACCTTTTAAAAGAATTTGTGTCATGCTAAAGAGTGTAATATTTTGTTATCGGCATGAGAATAACAGCAACACCCAAATATAAACATAAACATAAATAGCTAAACTGTGTTAAGGCATGTTAGAAGTTTATAGAAATAATAAATGATCTATGGTGCAAGTTAGGTTACTTTGACTCGATTCCTTGCTTTAAAATTCCATTGTTTTAAGACACACAATGTTCTTGCAGACATTTTTATACCAAACACAGAATTTAAATCCAGAAATCACATGGGACCAATACCCCATTTTCCCATATAAATATTTCATTTTATTATTAGTCTGGTTGGTTAAATGAGTCTGTTATTAGCTCAACATGATTGGTTGAAATTAGATTTTTTTTAACAATCCGTTCAACCTAGTTTGGGGGTTGAATGACTATTCATGAAATTAAAGTTGTTGTTCTGAACTGAACTCGGTGAAAATATCTGAAAAAAGACGATGGAAGACTCTATCAAAAAGTTTTAAAGGTCTACCTAACATCACATGATCGGGTTAAAATCATGGATCACAGTGATAATCACATAATATAGTGTCAAGTAGACATATAATAAGCCTATGGTTTCTTACGTTTTTTTTTTAACATTGAAAGTTAGTCGAGATTATCTTTGTTTGGATCGAAGCTGTGATTTCCTTTTGCTCACTCTTTCCTAGCCTCCCTGGCGCTCATGATTGGCCTCTTTGGTAGGTTTTTTGAGGAAACATTTATATGTGACATCACCCTCATAGGAAGCAGACATTGACTCCTAAGGGTTTGAACTTTCACTAAATTTAAAACTTTGAGAGCCAGACATCATGAAACAAGACAAGAAACAATAACTGTTGTCATTCCATATTAAACCTTAACTTTAACAAAAAAAATTTAAAGTGTGATCATTAGTATGAATTAGCAGATGCAATAATCAGTGTCAGAAGTGAAATACATTAAACAGACTTAGTTATCTAACAGACAGACAACATTAATTTCTGTATTAAAGCATAAAATAGATAAGTTTAAGATAATGGTGTCTAGCTTGAGACACATAAAACAAATCAATAAGGGAACTGACCATAATAACTGAGTATGAATAATAGAATACTTGATGAAATGGGTACAACATTTTTTGTAAGTCTCAGAATTTTCTTTATCAAACATCTAATGATGAACATTTACTTCAACATTTTTGTCTGAATCTCTCCCATTTTTCCAATATACATAATGTGGCGATGATTGTAATAAAGCCAGGCATTTGGCGATTTACTTGATACTTTTGTATCTTAAAGAGAAGTCCTGGAATTAAGAGAGTATAAATGTGGCTTCAACTATGCAAATCAAACGCCAAACTGTGAAGGAAAAACCCAATTACTGTATCTGAAAGTTTCAAATGAAAAAGGAATGATAAATAGATTTGATTTTATGTAACTTATATAAGGAATCAACTGTTCAATTGCATGAATGACTTGATAATCTGGATGATCGCTTGGCTCTGTAACTAAGGCAAATATGTAGACATAGTTATCCATGTGCTTGGGGCAATTGTAAGGAATTTGTAGGCTTCTTGCTTACCACTTTTGGAAACTAAGAATACAGGAGCCTTTTATTTGAAATTAACCAGTTTTGTTCAATAAAAAAATATATATAAGCAGATCCTTTGAAAGTTATGACAGAAAAAAAACACCTCTTCACTGTTTTGAAGAGATACAGAGTGTCTTAAGCGCAATCTTATCTGCTGTTAAGTGGCTATACCTACAAGCTATCCTTATCAAATAGCCAGTTTCCTCTCTCCATTATAAATTATTCAAAAGAGCTTATATTTAATCACATCAGCATTCTTTCACGACTTCTATAAACTGTTAAACAGTATAATGATAAGCTGGTAATGGGCTGACATGATTCAACTATATCTACTTTATATAGCTGATGGATTTCCTTTAATTTTTTCAACAGAGTGTAAAAATCCCTTTTGCAACCATATATTAATTGATAAATAGCTATATATCAGGTAAGACTGTATGGTCTCGTGGACCAAAGGAAACTCTTTTTTCTGGTATGCATTCAATATTGTTATCTTTTATTACACTCTCTTAATATAACAATGAGAATGTCCTCAGAATGACCCCCCATACAATCAGGACATCCATGACATGGCCAGTGATTTATAGCTGATGGCTAGTTAGTGACCATCTTATTATCCACTTCTGGGCTATCTACTATTCAAGTACTGTTTGTTTTGCTTAAACAGAAGTCATCAATTCATCTCCCAATCCCCTCTGCTTATCTTGTTTCTACCGTTAATATGCTGGTGGTAACCATAATACCATAGACCAAGAATATAAACATCATCTCCCCCAAGATTATTCCCACTTATTACACTGTGAACAATCTTCCATGTTTTAATACATCATATATGTGATAGCCCTTTAATCTGATGTAATGTCACAAGATAATATTAATTACAGTAAGGGATGTCATTGTGACAGACATTCTCCACCTCTAAAAAAATATTTATTACCAATTCAATCCATTAGTCCACCTAGTTTTTTGAAATATATAAATGGTTTTAAACATATCCTGTTAATATCATCATCAGAGGATGCTTATCAATTGCTAAATGTGAATAAATTTCAACAGAATTTAACAATTTTTGTGGTTTAAAGGGATTAAAAGTGCACCAAATGACAATCAGCCACTTTTAAGATAAGTAAATAAGAACTTCAGTTGGCCATAACATAGAACTGCTTTGCCTTGTACTTTTAGTGTGGAATATCGTGCCTGTTATATTCACAATTGCAAGTAGAACAGATTAAATTTTCACATCAAGATAGTTTTTAAAATGTGAATAACTTGTTGAAAGTGTATCTATTTATCACTTGAGAAACAGAACGAGTTTTATATAAACATGTTTTCTTCATGTAAACAGATTATGACAACACATTTCAACCCTCAACATGATAACCATACAAGACACACTCCATTATAAAAACTCTTGATATAATATTGATATAATATTTCATCACAGAATTATAATTAAAAAGAAAGTAAACAACAATTTTTACTGATTCACAGCCTAAAAGTATTTAAAGCCAAAAGCCAGGGAAATATGCTCATCAAATATAAAGTCAAAATCATGCATATAAAAACCATACAAGTCTAATAATTATACATCTCACTCAATGAATGGCATTTGGACATTTCCATCATTTCATATGGATTCACAACAACCATCTTTGTTTATCTATGTCCATAAAATAATAATAATTCTGAAATCTATTTCATACATGTCAGTATATCTTCTATTTTCCAATATTTTCATTCATCTACTCAATTTTTGATAAATATATATATATACTCTTCAAAAAAAGGAACGCATAGCCCATTTTTCATAATGTGATTGTCATTATGCAAGGATAAGAGAAATACATTTATTCGTTTTAATAAATGTAGAGTCACCTAATTTTGACACATGAGTTTAACAACGTTGCAAGCTTTTTGCATAAAACTCAAACCTGAGGCCTTTAAAATCCTGGGGTTCTCAATTTCAAAATCAGATACACATGTAAACTCTCAAAGCGTCAATTGACGCCACATCGGATCTAAAACCAACACAACAGTGCTATAGCAAGGGTATACAGACAAGGAAATATCATCATGCATTTCTGTTTTTGAAGAGTATATTATATGTAAAATTATATTTAGAGTTTTTAATATTACAAATACTTAAATCCAACCAAAAAGATTTCTTGTTCTATTTTTATAGATAGGCTTGTTCCTTATTAACTTGGATCCAATATAGTGTCAATCTTAATGAGATGACAGAACCCTGAGGATAATGCGAGAACTTTTAACCTCCCGTTCTCTATACTCTTTCTTTTTATAATTTACAGTTGATTTGAGCTATTGTTATTAATTCACTGACTTCTAATTCTATTATATTGGTACAGTTCAATTTCTATTTTTAGCCAAATTTTCATTGTCTCATAATTCACAAAAAAAACATCGTTTACAAAGAACTTTTCATTCTCTCATAAACAGATGATAAAGATATAAATAGATTAAGAGGTAAAATTGATTTAACATTATGTCCATATTTTTGTGACATTTGCCCTATTATTAACAATACACAAAGAATTACATGTATTGTTGCTGGTCCATCCTCAAATAACTCAATTTTTAATTAACAAAGAAAATTTTACCAGCTGTACTAACCTGAATATAGTCAAATCTTGACTTGGACTTTAACAAACCTAGTGCCTGCATTAATGTTCCGATTTAATGATTAATGATCTTTTTTAACAATCTGATTAAAAAACAGATTCTATTTCGTTTCAATTTTTATAGTTCAAAATTTCGTTTTACTCGTCTTTACTACGCTAAGGTCTGGAAGAGTTGTTGTCATTGACGTTTTTTTGATAATGTGAGGGATTAGACAGTGAAACGGTATGTTACTTCGAGCTTTAAACATGTTTTGTGCGGAACTGTGGGTAATCCACTAGAAGCATCAATGCTGATAGGTCAACCGGTCAGATCTTCATGTAGTGTAGGCCATCAAAAAAACAAAACGAAATATAGATCCATATTTTAATCAGATTGATTTTTAAATTTTTAAATAAAAATATGGAAAAGCATCTCACCTGACAGTGCTTAGACTGTCAAGTCTATTGAAATACTAATTACCCCAAGAAAAATTTAATGCTGTTTTTTTTGTTGAATATTTCAGATATAAAAAGCATGGGAAAATAAGCTTTTCTCCCATGGTGATGGTATTTATGATGCCAGAGTGCATGTGATTGCCGTCACGTATAACTTATTAATAAACAATTGATCAATTACTCTATTTCAGTAAACAGTGCTTATTACATAAAATGCACAATAAATGTCATGAATTTTCCAGCAAATGAGTCACCAATTCTTTAAACTTCTTAAAAATGCATTATGTAAGATTTAGATTAATATCTGGAAACTCTTGCTATAATAGTTCAAATATAGGTTGCCAGTCAACGAAACATACGCCCACAGTATCTAAATGGTCCAAGAGGACGACAAGGGTTGTCGCATATTTATTCTTTTGTTTGTAATTAGGGGCTTTTAATAGACAATTTCATACAGATGACATTATAATTTTGGTCGTTTGAGGGTTCACAAGGTTCTAAAAACTAAAACAAGGCCTTAACTCTAGCTGGAAGTAATCTACAGAAATTGTTGAAACCTCTGTTTTACTTATTCAAATAATGCATATAAATTTCGTATATAGATCGGATGATAACTTTTGTCGTTTGAACATTCATAAGGTTCAACAAAATGAATCAAGGACCGTAAATCTAGATACATGTATAATTAACAGAAATTGCTGAAATTCAACAGGCTTCTTTGTTTCACTAATTTAAATGAGGCATAAAAAAATTCATACAGATCGGATGATAACTATTGGCATTAGAGCATTTACAAGATTCAACAAAGTTAAACAAGAGCCATAACTCCAGAAGTAATTATCGGATTTGTTGAAATTCAATAGGATTCTTCATTTTACTAATTAAAATAAGGAATATAAATTTCATACAGATTGGATGATAACTTTTGTTGTTAGAGCGTTCACAAGGTGCAGCAAAGCGAAACAAGGGCTGTAACTCCAGAAATAATTAACGGAAGTTTTCATTATCATAGCAACGGTACATGACAACTGAGACTTCGCCTTGATTGTTAAAATGGTGTCTTAAAGAATTGAGCTATCTGTTCTGGGTTTTTTCGTTATTTATTATGTCTATCAAAATATTCATAATAGAATCTTTATCTTCCGCCTATCACTAAAAACATAAATAATATGTAACCTATGGCCGTCTAGGTTGTCAAAATATTAATTGCATTACAATAACAAACAACATTATGTAAAAACATATTATTATCTATGTACGCAATAATATGACCTACGATAAAAACACTTCCTTCAATCTATCGAGAGGGATATGATTCAACACTCATTGGCTATGTCATGCAGTTCCGTCTGCTTTTTTTTCTCTATAATGAGGTTCAAACGGATACATTGATAAGTCAGATTAAGTGAACTGAAAGGAATGTTTAGCACTTAATGAGCAGAGTTTAAGCTCAAAGTTCACTTCTGCTACACAAAATATGGATGTCTTGAAGCATGAGAGTTAAGAAGCACTATATCCTTCACACAGAACTTGAGATCAGAGACGATAATATTAGTCCTTTAATGCAACAATCAAAGGGAGATAAATCCAAAATTATTTCCAAGGTTACAGGATCTTGTCTATGAGCATGCTTCACCGCTTAATCTTATATTAGATACATTTCCATAATTTTTTTATTAAAGAAATGTGGTCAATTTTTAGAGATATTGTAAAAGTCTTAGATCAATCTGATTAAAATACAGATCTATATTTCGTTTCAATTTTATACTTTCATTGGCATACATACACTACATGAAGATCTGACAAGTTATAGTAGGAGTTCACATCAGGGGTTAACTGAGCGGCCTTTGACCCTATGGCATCAGACATTGATTAATCAATTAGCATTGAAGTTTCAAGAGGTTTACCAATAGTTTTGCAGAGAGAATGCCAAGGAGTCATCGTAACAGACTGTTTCATTGGCTGATTCCTCTATTTAAGCAATAAGAACGTCTATTTTATAACAACTCTTCCAGATCCTAGCGTAGTAAAGACAAGCAAAACAAAATTTTCAATGGTGGTAATCAATAAAGCTAGGCCACTAGCCTTGTAACTAAAATGTCCAGGAGATGTGGTTGAGATGGACCTTTATCATTTTTCATGCCCTGGCCTCACTTGTCTGGGTTAGCACTTGTTAGACTGACAACAAATATGTTTAGATGTGAAAAAACCCCAAGGTGAACCTGTGCAGAAGTTAACATCGTGTTTCTTCCTACTTATTTTAGAATACCATATTGGAACTCTATAATGACGCACCATTTTCCAAGTAAAATTTTCTCTCTCACAATTAACCATCTAACATAGTTCAGTTTTAGAATAACATGATAATTAAAATTATCATATGTTATTCTAAAACTGAACAATGTATTATTTAGTAAAATTGTTTCATTTCTATTGTTATTCCCTACTGTTGACGATGATAAATTTTGGCCCTAGCTAAGCTAGTCAAGTGCCCTAATTAATTTCGCCACATGTATTTCACACAATTATTCTATGTAGCAGTTATACCGTTAAATAAGGATTTAATCACACGCATCTACAAATCTCCATGATCTATCATTAATCGTGTTTTCTGTATGATAAAATATTACCTGTAGAATTTGAGAGCGACTTCAGGTTGATCTGTATAAAAATGATGTGTTGCTATACAAGCAATGGCCTCCACGTGCATATTATCAAAATGTAAAATATCTTTATAAAATTTCACAGCATCATCCATTTCATTTAAACCCTGCAAGACAGAAGATATATGAATGTATGAAAAACATATATGCTTAATTTGAATGTACTTAAATTATTAAACTAGGGATCTGTAAACTGAAAACCTGTTCTAAGAAAGTGGTAATTAACATGCCCATTAAAAATGGCAATTTGACTGCATTTTTGTACCTTTGACAGTTCTGATCCTAAAACCAGGCCTCCATCATGTAAAGACAGATTCCATATTAAAAGCTGTGTTTCAAAATATCGAGTTTTTGCTATTTATTAATATTTACAATAATAACAGGACATCTGAAACTTATCTCATTTCATCAAATTTCAAATCATATTACCTCTTGTATTCGGGCTATTCCTGTCAGTAGAGTTGTTTCCCCTGGAAATTTTTCCAAGCCTTGTTTATATATATCTACAGCTCTTAGTGGTTGATCTAGTCGAACGTAAACTTTACCAAGATACAGAAAAGAATCAATCATCTCCTGTTGTTTGATGGCAGATTTTAATTGTGATTCAGATTCTCGGAACATACCAAGTCTGCAAATATGACGAAAAGTAATTCTACAAACAACAAATTTAAACCGTGAAGATAATTGAATCCTTAAGTACAGGGTCATTTTCTCCGATCTTAGTTACTGAAAATATGTAAGCCTAAAAAATGCTTTTCAAAATAAGGTAATAACTTGTGTAGGAATATCACTATTTACATCATTATAAAGCGGCAACTTCACAATGATTGGTAAAAATAGTGATTGCGTGACAAATACATTTAACAACAGATATAGCTTCCAACATTTTGTAATCCAGTCAAATGTAGGCCTTCATTTATGTACACAATGACCTAGTGAGAAAATAAATGCATGTTTCAAAACTACTGAATCAGTTTACTTCATTTAATTTTTAAATTTGAGTATAACACAATGGTAGGGAAAAAAAGAAAGAAATAGACCTCATTAATAAATTGTGTTTGAAGGTAAATATGTCTGTTATAATGTTTTCCAGTGTGAATAATGATGGTAGGATTGACAATAATACAACACAAGTTCTATTTGATCATTGACATTTATTATGAACAAATAATTACCTGTAGTAACATTTAGCAAGTTGGACTTTCCACCACCAATCTTTAAACTGACAGGCCTCTGTTGCCAGGGAAGCTAATTCTAATGCCTAAAAGTATCATGCAAAAAAAAGTATTGAACAACAGATAGACTATAATCTGTAACAGATTTTTTACATTATTGTTTGAGAAACGGTTCTCTGTTTAGGTTTAATAAATGATTTTCAGTTAATACCATTATAGCGATTTTAAATCCCTTAAAAACTACCACGCTATGATGAATGTTGAATCTCTACCTAGAATATCTGCCCCGTAAAAAATGTTTTTTACCAAGATAGGATGAATTGCAGATGATCAATAAACCAGCGCCACCTATAGGCCTAAGTGTTGGGTAAAAGCTTTAAATGGGCCTGGCAAAAAAGTAAAATGATTGAAGTTTGATTGTATTTACTAACATTTCTGACATCATTTTCATGATGAAATATATACTCAAACAAAGCTTTAGCTAAGTTTGGTCTGGCAGCATATTTTGAGAAATTTAATCTTGCTAGATTAATAAATGGTCCATCAGGGGTAGACAACATAGAAGCCTGAAATATAAACATTTTATTAATATAAGTAAAATAATTTTTTAAAATATCTGTCCAAACTCAAATTTGTGTTTCTTACTTAGAAATTGAATGGGGTTTAACATCCTACTTTTCTGTCCCAACTGGACTAATGAAGACAGACAAAAAAGTTGTACAACATTCAGTGTGCTATGAGGAAAATTTTGCCAACATGTCTGCCTTTCCGCCTTGTCTTCATTGAAATACAACAGTCAAAGGCAGGATCTCCTTTTTTCATCCCATCCAAATGACTAGACACTGTTCCTTGTACAGATTCTACCACACAATATATAGCTGTTTTAGAGATATTCACAATATTGCATTAATAATCAATCTTACATTTTAAACCAAAGATACCAATCTAAATCTCTATCACTAACAAATCAAATGTTCCTCATATTTAATTCCGTACAATGGAAGTAGTATTAAATCTAAGAATGTAATATTCAATAAATCCACATACTCCTCGCAGTGTTTTGTTTGATTAGAGCTAATCCCACTTAACATTGTCCAAAATTATGATTGATCAATAGTAAGGTTAACTACCAATCGCTGACTGCGTTACAAAGGCATTACCCTTAAAAACAGGGCATCAAATTGGACCAAATTATGTTTACATAACGTTATGTCGTGGCACACGATTTTATTATGCCCAATTATTGAATTAACCAGTGCATAACAGAATATTGCAGTAAAACTTTTTGCTTGGCAAACAAGGCTATCAACATTGACATAAAAAAAACAATACTGTATGGAGAGGAACAGACTTACACCGTTTTTAATACCTTAAATCACTGTCCAAAGTTTTAGAAAAGACCCCAGATTAAACGAAGGACTGTCATGTTGCTTAACTAAAGGGGTTGGCTCCAATTAAATGAGAAAATATTAAATAAATTTGACATTTATTTTAATTACTTGTTTCTACTACAGCTTATGACATTCAAATATAGATAATTATGTTCCTTGGTGTTTTAGCTTTAGTAGGATATATAACAATGTATATTTTATCAAGCAGTTTTTGTTTTACGCTTTTCCTCAACGGCATGGGGTGGCCATCCTGGATTATGGGGAATAGGCGTGGTCCAGGTTCCGAAATGCAAATTTTTCAAAATCTTGTGTGATAACGATAAAGTCCTGAAAATTTCAGAGTATTAGCTTTAATAGTTGACACTGCAATTTAAAAAACAAATATTTTCTCATTAAATTGGAGCCACCCCCCTTAAGTGATAGATTTGATTGAACAGGAGAAAAGACACACTCCCTCAAAAGTGTCAGAAGCCAATCCAGCAATGGCCAGAGAGGGATTTCTCAGGCCATTGCTTCAGGAATATGATAAATCCATGACTTTTTCAATATTCAAAAATGTGAATGATCCTATTATTTGATTTATATGAAAAAGAACCCTTGAAATAAGATACATTGGATTTGCTACATATACAGTGATAAAGTAAAGACTGTGGTAAAATCAATATCAGAAATTCAATTCCAACGTGAGAAGATAGGTTTCTGATTTTGGATTGACATATATATATGAACTGAATGAACTTACTGTCCCAAGTCTTACAAATCTTCCAGAAGCACTTGTAACAGGTCTTGCTGTGTGTGCTGTACGGGGTGTCCTGATGGCTTGTTCCATAGTACCAGGTCGACCAGACTGTGTACCTGGACGTACAAACCCACTAACAGGACGACCTGAATTGGTAACTGGTCTGAAAAAGTATAAAGGGAGAATAAAGTAGATGATGGCATATAAATATTCTAAAAATCAAACATTCATACTGTAACTGTCTATTTTAGGCAAAACACCTGTTGAAACGAAGGGCATAGTAAAGATTTAAGACAAATGAGAACTTTTATTATTTGTAGTTCAGTGCACAATTTTAAAAACAAAATATCCCAAATATTAGTTTCAAAATGACCTAATTAGTGTGAATAGACATTAAGCTCCATTTCTCTCTCATACATTTTGTCTGACAGTACTTGTGGGGGTTTCCCACTCCGTAGGACTCATACTCATGTGCAAGACTACCAAGTAAACATTTGATAAAAATATCTCATATAATAGTTCCAAGATGACCTAGTAAAGTGTTGAAACCCCATTTCTCTCATACATTTTATCACTCAAATTAAGCCCAATTTCTCTTTCACACATTTTGTAACTCAAATTGTATGGACATTTCCCCAACCTTTTAAAGTTTGTGTGTTTTATTTTCTATAATGTTACTAATAAAATCTATTTATTGAATAAAATTTGGCACTTGCTAAATAGTTTAGGAATACATCAACTTACCTTACACCTTGGCTAGGTAGTCCTTGACCTGTGCCAGGTTTTCTTAAAGACGTTCCAGGACGAGCTACGGTGGCTATAGCATTGTCATCCATAACCATTTCTGCTATACCTTCTTCATCAACATCTACTTCATCGACATATACTTGACCTGTTAGGGCTCTTGTCTTTAATGCCCATGCTGACTGTAACAATAATTTGAATTTGGTTTAATGTATTGTCAACACACTTCAGACATTTTGAGATAATTTTCCTTTCAATGGTTATGAGTGCAATGTGAGGTCAAAGGAAATCTTACCCAGGCAGCATCATTTCAGATTACACTTTTTTACAATTCAAACTGCCAAGGGTTCTTTCACTCTCATGCCAATGTACACATAATTATGGAGTTCAATTTTAGTCCCATCTGACGTTACACATAAAAGGTTAGAACCCAGGGCCTTCTAGTTCTAGGTGAGAGATTGAGGTACACGGGTAAAACAAAATTAGAATTTAAAAAAAAATTCAATTGTAATTGGGCTAGGCAAACAATAAATGACTGACAATTCTCAACTTCTCAAAGATCCTAATTTTCCCTCCTGCTTAAATAACTTTTGTTTCGTTATATATAGCCGAGTTATGTAAATTTGTGCATAACCCATATGTGAGTTTTAATGGCTCCTACCAAGCTGTTTAGCAGAAGGGGGCGTATTTTAAACAGCGTGTTGTGTCGCACATACTGATTCTAAGCAAGGTCTTATTTTTTCACTAAAATTTTTCTTTGCATTGTACTGGCGTTCACAGGGACTGACACATGACTGTTAAGCAGTAAAATGCTGAACTACAAAAGGCATTGCATTCTTGTTATTATTTTTTTTAGAGGGAGAGAGAGAGAGAGAGAGAGAGAGATGGGGTTTAACTTCCACTGGACATAAAATAGGTCATTTCAGGACTAACACATGGTTTAATTTTATTTGAATAATTCGCTTGCGCGTAGGGGTCTTTAGCAGTGGGAGGAAATGGGAGGACCCGGAGAATACCCACGAGGTAAACTACTATTATTTAATACTGCCAAGACGTTGCCATTTGATATAGAGCAAACCTCTTTTTTGTAAAACAGGGGCGTAACGAAAACTGTCACCCAAAGACTGTTGATTAAAAAAAAATTCAGACCGGAACCGGATAGGCCTACACTCAACTGGGATAAACTGGCAATGATCATGCAAACTTACTAAATCTCGCCCAAGCAAGATTAGTTGTCTTATAGAACTATTTCTATGACGCGTTCAATCAATGACGTCACATAATTTTGACGTCAAAGAAAATAATTCTCACAATTATGAATATTATGAAAATCATACTTAGATTTAGAATTAGATCTAAATTAAAATCAATTAGGAAAAACGAATTTATTTTTGTATCAGTTAAGAAACTTATTTGACAACAACAACTTCGCTCTACTCAGGCAATGCCTCTTACATATTAGTGATGCAGGTTTTCCAGAATTGTTTATTGCTTAGAATTGGACTGTTTTATTTGTTTGACAAGGCGACATTGACAACAAGACAAGCCGAAACTAAAAATTTATAAATTATAGGCTACCTGGTCATAAGGATTTTTCTCTAGTAGCTGTGAACATATTTCATCGCATTTCTGATATTTTCGCCTTCTGAAGTAACTATATGCCAAAAACATAGGATCCATGGTAATATTTGTCCAGCAATATTTTATTTCACAAAGTCATTAGATTGAAGTTAGAATATTTATTTTTTGTTGACGAAAATATTTTCTTTTGGAGTTGTCTCCCTTCTAAACAAAAGTCTCTTTCATCCAGACAAGTGAAATAACTTGTGACTGAGGCTAACTTTTTATAAAATCAAAGCAGAATATAAAAGAAATGAATATTCAATGCGTGGATTAAATAGATAATTGCTTTTTGATGAGTCCAATTTCAAAATGGTTTTATTCCTTTTTCTTAGCACTATGAAGAAAAACAGGCCAAAACCGTAAAACAGAAAATGTTAACTCCCTTTGAAGTTCTTTAACGTTTTGAGATCCGTTCAGTCGAATGAATTGGTTCATGCTTCAAAGTTCAGTATTCGTTTGTATTTTTTTATTTTTTTATTTCGTTTTCGTACTAATTGCTAGTAATTGAGAGGTTTTAATAGTGAACAGAATGTTTTGTTTTCTTGAGAAAAAATACATATTATATTTTAAAATAATGTTTGTAGATAGTTTTAAAATTTTCCCTAATCTGTTATTAAATGAATATCTAATGTCGAATAGATAGATGTGCAGCTCTAGTCTATAGTAGAAAGATAACTGGAGAAAAATGGGAACGGATGCTTGGTTGTTTATATTTGCCTTACTCGATGAAGCCACCCTGTTATTTCTCGCAGTATATTTCGTATCCTTTTGTGATTAATTATCATTTTAAAAACTTTGGGAATGGAACCACCCATTTTAATATGTAGACATGTTAACTTTCCCCTTTGCTTAACTTTGCTTTGTTGTTGTTAGGATACCGGTCTACTGGCAACTTCAAGTTAAAGGAGCTAAACCTCTATCCTATGCCTATCTCAATATTTTCCATAATATTCAAAATTTAAAATACGGATTAGCAGACTACATTGGTGTTCCATTTTAATCAATATTGCCGTGAGAATATGGGATTTAATAAATATTTAATAGGAAAACACAACTAACAGTAGCCTACATGGTCATGAGTACATAAATCTTTTATTACCGTATTCTATGGTTGCGGCCACCATTTTTAATGAACAAAGAAAAACGTTTTACAGGGCAATGGGACAGTAATTAGTGTTGGCTGATTCACAAACAATAAATTGATTGTAAAAAAACGTGTAGAATTGACTATAAGTTCACTAAAGTAGCCTACTAAGTAGATAGGTGTAGGCCTAAATGATTGTCGTTCAATTTGGACTATTCACACATTTCACAGAACATAATTGATTAGAAATTACAAATTGAATATAGATTGCATTCTGAATTCATATTACATTAGGCCTACCGGAGTACCGGTATGTGCTTTAGACCCATTTTCGTCTATTATTATTATAACTAAAATAAGGTTTCAAAGAATACAGCCAAACACCCTTTTAATGAACAGTTCTCCAACTTATTGGTTTACAAATACCAAGCATACATTACAGGTGCCTGTAACATGGAAAGTATTTCAAAATTACATCAAACTATATCTAAATATATTCTATCTAAAGTTTGTTACATCCATGCTCGTAAGAAAGATTATTTAATAACTATGGTCTGATTCCGATTTCTAACTCAAGGGTAAATAACTCATCTGAAACCGATTTTCTTTCGGTAGATATAATGAGACTAAGATAAGAAACCGGTTGGATCAAAATAATTGGGATCAAAGTTCACTATTCTAGAATCCGTCAATCGGTGGCAATGCTCACTAATTTTTGCTAGGTAGACAAGCAAACTACGATGATGTTATACTTAGACATTGTTTGATATTATTTTTTAAATATTCTCCATGTTACAGGTGCCTGTGGCCTACATCTGAACACTGCATTTGTGTCATGCATAAAAAATAAATCAGTTTTCAACACTAGATATTTTATGAGGACACAGGTTGTTTTTAATTTATTATTATTCTTTAACCTAGCTTCGACATTCAATTTATAGCAACAATGATTTTTCAATTTATTTCAAAATTTATCAATTTTGATTGTCATAACAATTAAACAAAGAAATTTTTTTTTCTCTTATGGTTACAAATTCTACACAATTTTGCAGTTTTGATTTTATAAACTTTTGGTTTAAACTGTATTTAACCTTTAATCTGGCATTTTTCATCATTTTAACCTATAGCAATTTATGTTTACCGAAAGTGGCAAGAAACTAATTAAAACCATACACTGTCATAATCCTGACTCTTTTCTTAGTCCTTAGTTGAGTCAAAGATGTGAGGTCCAACTTGTTTGAAGACTTTTTAAAGCAATTCCATGCATGACTAAAGTGACATTCTACTGACAAATACTAGTAGCACATGACACAATTATATGGAATACAAGTTACCGTACTTGAAGAGTTTATTCCACTAATTTCAGCGACGTTTTGACAAGAGTTCTCCAGTCTTTATCAAGCTCTGTGCATAAGGATTTGCTAAATCATTGAGGCTTAGCAATTCCATGTGTTAGTAAATGATGAAAATTAGACAAAGCATTGCTGCTTTTTTGAATACCTACATGTAGTTACCTAAGGTAATTATCAGTATCTATTTATATTGGAGCCAGTCTATATTGAATAAGGAATATTCTGCAGCATGTATGTTGATGTTGTTAATGTTATATTTTAAACTTTCCTTAATTAATCCAGGTTATTACTCTGTCAGATTTAGAGTGTGATTATCTGAATGCAACAACATGCTGTGACAGATTGAATAAGGTGATATTATTAATATTTCTACTAACATGGCTAGATGCACTATTTGTAGGGATTGTTTGTCAACCCTGTAAGCAGAAACCTGATACACAGTTCATGAAATGGGAGAGAAGTCACAGTGGCTCTTTATTTAAGGGGCTTGCTTCCCAACCCGGAGGTCCTGAGCTTCATTCCCAGTGTGTAAGCTGAGAAAGATTTTTCGATGGATTAAAATACACACCTAACCGACTTTTATTTTAATATGGTGTCATTTGAAATCTTTGAAGGCTTGGATGGGATAAAAAGAAACCTGAGGTCCTGTGTACCCTAAGCGGTTGTACATCGCAAGAAGTAGGGTCGCCTGTCCAGGCTCGTGGTTTTCTCTGGGTCCTCCCACTGCTAAACACCTACACACAAGCGAATTATTGAAATAAAATTAAACCTAATTTGTGTCGAGTGGACATCAAACCTCTATTTCTCTCTCTCCTCTTCAGGGGTATCCAGCAAGGTAGACTACTTCTAGTAAAGTCTGCCTTTTGACAATGAAGTCAATTTTAATGACAGACCTAAATATTGTAGTCAGATATAAATTTTAGAAAGTGTATTAAAACTTAAATTCGAAAATTGTTAAAGAGTTGATAATACCTAATATTTAATGTATTTTCAGTGGATGATTCCAGAAATAATTGCACAGAATATCCCCAGTATTCTTTTACTTCTCACTGGACATTGGATTTTATTTTTAATGTATGTCCCATTAGGGGCATGGCTTACATATAAGTAAGTACAGATGACTGTAGTAATTTATATTTGACTTCCATTGATTTCAGTATAAAATGTCAGGAATTATCTGGTCATTTAGAACTGCAAATCGTTGTTGATAGTCATTGGTGTCCTTTTTGTAGCATAGGGTCATTGGCAAATTTCTCACCACATTTCACACCTCAGATAATTTGATATGCTGTATTCTAAAAATGAATAAAAAATGTTTTAATGTTTTCATTTCTTTTTTCAGATTTATAACCAAGCCAACTGGTAATATAGGTATGTTTGATCCAACAGAAATACACAATAGATCCCAGTTAAAGCTGTACATGAGAGAGAGTTTAATTCGTCTAGGAACCCACTTATTCTTCTTTTTCATATTTCTTTATTGGTAATTATGCATTCTTATTATCATTGAAACAAAATAGTTGCAATTAATATAGTGTTAGATACATCAGTTCACCTGCATCAAATGTTAAATGTTATTTGACCTCTATATTCATTGGGTTATGAATAATAGTTTAAAATGAACTTAAATTGAAAAATAATGTGGTTATGGTTATTCATTAAATGAAGTACCATTTTCAAAGAAAAGAAATGAGGTTTGGCATCTTACTTTTCTGCACCAACCAGGCTAATGCTCAATCTTATTAAAACACTGATCCTATTTCGGTTTTTTTATAGTTCAAAATTTCATTTTAATTGTTTTTACTACACTAGGATCTGGAGGATTTGTTGTATAATCCTCATTCTGTTGCAGCGAGTTCATGTCATGCGATGCACAAACTTTCTGGTATCCTGCTAGTTGATCAAATATCTAATGTCATGAAGTCAAAAGCAGCTCATATGACCACTGACATGTTCTCCCACTACATATAGTCAGATCTTCTGGTAGTAGAATCCATTGAAAGTATAAAAAAACAAACCGAAATATAGATCTGTATTTTAATCAGATTTGCTAATGCTAATAAAGACAGGTATTCACAAAAATGTGCTTTGAGGGAAATATTACTTAAAAACTGTCACACAATATTTAACTTGCTGCCAATTGTATACATGACTTTTGGTTTCCTGTCCTTTCGAACAGCAAAATCCATGTCTTTTCGGGGACCTCCATCCTTACCATGTAAACGAACAAGACTAGCAAAGCCTAATTAACTTTCTCGGTCAACATTGTCTATTTCACAATGTCCGTTTTAGTAGCATCTCCACTTAGGTAGGTTTAACAAAACACTTATTTTTTATGATTACATAGTTACCAATGCCATATTTTAGAAGTCAGTGTCCAAATAATCACACATAAAGTAGCAGAATCAAATAAGTAAATGGAATTGATTCATATTTTTTTAATTTTTTTTTCAGGATGATTTATTCTTTAGTAAAAGGTGATGATATCAGCTGAATATTTAAATTACTCAGAAGTCCAGTATTAGTTAACACCAGTAAACAAGTGTCCAATCTAAAATTTTAAAGATGCAAAAACTTAATTTTTTGTTGAAACTTTAAAAGTAGAAAATTTATACTATCATAATATGTTATTAATTAAGCCTATGAAAATTTTGGTTGTGACCTTTAAATAGTCTTTAAAGGTAATTTTTTTTCTGGGTTATTTAATATGAATAAGTCTAATTAATGTTTAGTTTGATTCACGAAATTTTGAAAAATAAATTAGGATTGAAGGTTCCCCCCCCCCACTCTTCATACAAATATGTTACAAGAACTTTGCCTGTTCTTTAATGCTAAGTTAAATTACTAATATTACTTATTTGGTTTTATGAATAATTGTTATAATATACATACAGATAACCAGCTCAGTTTTATGTGGTCCTTCTAATTTATTATAGTTATTATGTTCAAATTTGTTTTTCATTATTATTCTTAGAATAACAAATTTAATCAAGATAAGTGGTGGGTACCTAATAATTTAGAGATGTATATCTTGGGAATTTTCGAACTTGATTCCTGTGATGCCATATGAACAATATCTTTCAGTATAATACTTCCAATAATGGAAGATGTGATCCTTTGTCAAAAAATATTTGTTTGAGCATTTTCACAACTGTCAAGTGTGAGAAGTGCTATTAGCATACTCACCTTAGACTACTCTTAGATTAGAACTAAAGAGTTGTTGCATTATTTAAGGTTATTTGGGAGGAAAAATAATTTTCAGAGAGTAAAAATAGTAGTTTAGATTGCTGCAGAATGGACCTGTAACATACAGAAGTAAAGAATCTCTGCACCAGTCAGTGTTGTTATTTCAATTTTTTTCCTATGGAACATTTTTACCAAAAATGAAGGGGCATAATATTCAAATTGGTGTGTAATAAAAAAAATAGACATATCTCGTTATTCTTCATATTTCCAACTCATACCAGTAACTTTCCTCCAAAATTACTGTATTTTTCGGGGGTGTAGGTAGATACATATTTAGTAGAAGTTTGACATACTCTATTTCGACTTTCATACAGAAATGGCAGTAAATAAATGACATTTGTGACTAATCATCAACCCAAACACCCTATAAACTTGAACTTTGTGAACCTGCTCGGATAAATGTGTAATATGTGGTATTCTACTTAAATTGGTTTGATATTTTTGTAAAAGATAAAACCAGATACTAAAATAAAGTATCGCATTGTTATAAGTTAAAATTACAGGAATGTTATGTTTAATTGTGATAGATTGTATATTAATAAAATGGTGCACGTCATAAAACAATTTTGCAGCAACCAAATTATTCATCGGTGTTGAACCTAGTAGCACCAGAGTTTATAAATGAAATACCAAAGCCTCAATATGTATGTCTACTACATTGTATATAACATCTATCATTCATATATTTATCGCAGCTCTATATTCTTCTATAATTTTGTACATCTTTTTACAATAGAAATCCGTGGATAACTTTTTACAATAGACATCTGAGGTTATTTTTTGAAATGTTGAAAGAATAAAAGCACTTTTTTCCTTTTTTTGGTGATTATAGCTCAGAACTGCCATAAAACTCATCATTTAAAAAAAAATATCCACTTCTTTCTAACAAATTGTACCCATCAGCATGTAGACAATTATTATGGTATTAAATCTTAAGTGTTTTTTAAAATTGTTTCCTGTTTTTGTTTAAGAATTGGGTTTGATTTAATAATGAATCCATTAACTAATGAACCCAGCATGTTTCATATTATACTATGTTTTTTTCTGGTTGGAAGGAAGATTTAACATTTTGTGGATAAAGGCACACAAGCTACCAAGTTTCAAAGTCAGATATTAAAAGTATGCTCCTACATGTGGATAAAAATACAGATTCGGGTACACATCCGGACAAAAATTGACTAATTCTCCCTGGAATTCAACACCCTCCTTCAGACTTAACATGCATGTGAACAATATTTTCTTTGCAGAAACATTGTATACTATTTCTAACAAAAAGATAGGTTACCAGGCAACAAAACACAGCAGCTAAGTCAAATTGTTTGTCTGATTAAAAGTAAGAACCCATTAATTAATATCAAGTAATCATTAGAAATTGTTTTGTCCCAACCAGAGGTCCCAGTGGATCAATTTCAAGTTACGTAAAAATACGCAGACATTCCAAAATGTTGCGTTTGTGCATTCTACATCTTTTGACTTGGAGCATCTCAAAATACCCAATAGAAGCCAGAGGTCGTAGTGTATCAATTTCGCATTGGGTAAAAATATGCAGACATTCCATAATGTTGAGTTATTGCCCTCTACATTTCCGTGAATTAGAGCTTCTCAAAATACCCAATAGAAGCATGTAAAGTCGTTTTGTGAACAACCCTATTATTATGAGCATCCTTATTTCATTGTACAATCTATGACATAGAATAATCTAATTTCATGTCGGGGGGGGGGGGTATTCTGCCTGTAAATTATGCAGCCCCCGTCAATATTTCAGAAAAAATGTGTGAAATAAGCGGATTTTGGCGTAACTGCGACCTCTGGTCTCAGCTAACGTTTTATATACAAATGTATTATGAAATTAGCTATTCAAGTTATGGGAAATCACGGTACAAGATCTTTTGTCTAATGACCATAGGCACTGTGTATAAAGGCAAATAGATAATAACTTTAGTCTCCAGAGCGACCACAAGACAATTCAAAGTCATAACATGTGAGCGTATAAAAGGAATATAAATGTTACCCATTTCTTGATTCAATTAGGAAATATCACTTTGAAGTTTAAGGAAATAAAAATGAAAAATATATTTATAGATATTTATTTGAAAAGACATGAAGATTATTAACAAACCATGATTTATCAGTTGACGATGTGACAATTTATGCATGTGTGTTTTCTTAAAACAGTTAATTGATGGAGCAATAATCAAATCAATGTATGCTTGAAGCATACTCAAAATGATGCATAATTAAAATTTGACTCTTTATTTGTAGTTTAAAAAAAGAATGTACAGAAATCGTAACAAACACCCATTCCAAATCACTCATCTGAGAAATTTCTAGTGGCACACTAGACTAAAAAATACTTTCATAAAAAATTACACAAACTTGCCAAAGCAAATAACTACTGGTGGCTTTATTAGCACTACAAAGTAAATTATTAAATAAAGCAAAATTTAATCTTAAATAATAAAGAAATAATCATTTTAACATATACTAAAACAGAAATACTGAAAGACTTAGAATTCATTTATAAAGAGATAAATCAAGACACCAATAGTATAATGGCAGACAGTGGAAAAACATGACTACACACAGTTTAGAGATTATCCAGACAGCTAATGCTTGTTATATGCAATCATGCTGACTAGTGAGAGATAAATGTTTGTTTATTGCAAACTAGTTTTAGAAAGGCACAGGTTTTTTTTATTTTTACAAACTACATATAAACCATTCTGAACAATTGTAAATTGCCAAAAATTAATTGGTATAGGTGAAACTGAATTTCAAATTCCTTGCTTTCTTTTCAAATTAATCTCCAGAATTACATCATGATTTGAATTAAAAGAAAAACAGACTAATAAAAGGAAGACAAATAAATAAGGTTATATAATTATAATTTAGTTAAATAAAAGTTTGTAGATCCAAAACAAGGAAAATTAGATTGACTTCCCTTTAGCGATCGACTGCTTCATAGGAAAAAAAAACATATATCGCTAAAGCAAGTATATAAAACAATCACTCAAAATACAAATGAGAAAAAATAAGTCACATAATTAACTACATATCCTGTATACTTCATAAGAAATAATATGGATAATTATATATAATATATAGTATTTATTTACATAATTAGGATGTAACACACATAAAACCATATTTTACAAAACTTAACACAGAAACATGCATGTAATATTAATTATTAGATACACACTGTCTGTACTTATTGATTTTATTAATATGCTGGACAAATGAGTTGCTGGTTTATAATTATAGGGTTTGTGAAGTTAGGGTTAAATGCTTAGCAAAGTTAACAATTGATATATTCTGAAAGACCATAATGTTTATGTACGAAAAATGAGTTTCAAGAGGGTTATTGAAGGGTTAAATGGGGTTTTTTTTATAAAAAATCTACATGATCTGTAATTTGATTGTATAAACATATGTAATGAATGATGTTTATTCCTATTTTTTAGAAACATTTCTTAATTTGAACAATCTTAATCTGAACAATAAAAAGTTTAGCCAATGGCAGTAAAACAAATACACCCTATATTTATTAATAACCTGAATTCAAAACCTTTGAACACCAATATAGATTTATATTAATAAATATCTCAGTAAAGTTTCTATAAGAGACATAATAGTAAAGCATTCTAGGAAACCCAACATATCTCATTTACCACTTGACTGTAGTAAGCTATTAGGATTTTGTTTTGTTTTCTTGCTACTGAGGGTCAAACTGATATTTTATCCCGGACGGAGCCAACCAGTACCTGGACTGAGGGGGCGAGGATTGGGGGTTTGGGCAGTAAGAGATATTAAGGGCCCCCGGGACTGGTAGGTACCAACAGATTTTTTGGGGCCCAGAGATTAGTTAGGCCGTAAAATTACTTAAATTACATAACTTAGAGGTTCTACCAATCAATAGGTCCTAACCAGTTCCAGGGACCCCACCACGAGATGTGATTGCTGGGACCCAACCACTCCCAGGAAATTAACGTAATCATAGTATAGTAGTTCAGACAAATGTATAATCTGAACATGTTTCCTGCCTAAATTTTACGTCTTTTTCTCCTTGCCTTTTGTGTGAGATTCTATGTCTTGTTTTACCTATGTTCTGTTAGAAAATTGGTTGAATTCTCTTATATATAGGAAACCGCCAAAACATCCTTTACATTGCCTAAATTAAAAAAATCCTGAAGGAAAACACCCCAGGCACTCAAGGGGGCGGAGTACATGCCAGTGCGATCCACTTTCAGTACGAACAATTTAAACAAACAACAATGGGGCCCCTGCACAGTTGGCATGTCCCGGGGCCCCCCACAAGGTTAATCTGGCACTAAACAAAATTGCTTGACATGTTGTGGTTGGAAATGATGGGTTTCATAGAGCTACAGCAATGCAGAATACATATTTCACACTTATCAAGTGTGCATAGTACAACAAAGTGTTTGCCTTGATTTGTTATTAAACTGTTTGTCATATACATGTGCCACCATATTATTTAAAATTTCCAAAGTCTTACTATAGGTCATTTCCATAAAATGCACCCCAAAAAAAGAGAGAAGAGAAATCAGCTGCATTCACAAACTTTTCTCATCGTCTGCTTACTTTATGTGTATCACTTATCCTATTTATATACCTCAGTCACTCTTTGACAAATTTGTTCAGATCAACAAGATTTTTGTCCCCAAAAAACATGTCAATTTTTTAGCATTATCCAAATTTCTAAATATATTTCACAGTGTTTTTACACATAAATCCTATAAATTAATCTTTTATTCTTTGGAAAATCTAATTGATCAACAGCTGAAATGAGAGCCATGCTTTATATGGCATACCACATATTATTTTCTGCCATGTTGAAACACATTAGTATTACACATGTCGAAGTAGTTAGTAATGAGCATACACTTAATATAACCTTAAAGATATGCTCAATGAGGTTAATTAGGTCATTTTGTGCAAACTGAAAATATCTTATTTCTTATGACCTACAAAAAAGAAAAAAAACATGAACTGAAAGTGATTAGTAAGCAAACACTAACTAAAATAAGGAGTAAATTGTTCAACAACAACCGCAAGTTTTGCAGACAACTGCCGTACACTACAACTTTACTGTCAAGGAAATTTACCATCTTATTTCAGTGACAAGACTTCAATTCATAAATTGACAACAGTTCCTTTCAAGGGCAATTAAACAGAAGTACTATGAACACTTGACAATTTAAAAGAGGCAGAACCAAACAATATTGAGGTAGAGAAACAGCTTAACTACAAACACTAATATGGTGACAATTTATTCTTGACCGACATGAATTGTTTTTATGGCATTTAGTACTTGAACTGGAAATACACAGACCACAATTTTAAAGCCTATTGCTATTAGAGAGTAGCCTTGTTAAAACGTTATTCAGTAATAAACAGTACTTCAATATACACCGAAATATCTAGTTCAATTAATTTAATTTTAGTATCCATACACATGAAATTAGTATTTCATACTTAATGTATAAGACTAAATACAATCGTAGTAGAATTATATGTAAGATTTATTAATATCAAAAATACCCTTGTAGTAAATTTGCAAATGACTTAAGGAGTTGTATCTAAATATTCAACCTTCACAACATATGCTTACTGATTCATGTTGCTTTTAACCAGTATCAAGAGTCCCGTGAAACCGAGACCTCTGATAAAAGACACACATGAGACATATTTTCAAAGTTTATCAACAACAATAAAATATAATATGTAGTTTATAGAAACAGTTTTTTTTTTTGTATGTTGTTTTTAAAGTGGTCCTGCTACTTTAATATCTATATATGCTGATCAATCAACTACTAGTAACTGACAAACTGTTCTTTATCTTTTCATAAATAAGGTTTACTTCAAGTAGACGGCACAATACTTATATCTTTCTTCATGTTTAGTTACAGACACAAACAATTTCATTCTATTATATTAGATTCACTTTCTATCTCTTTCTTCTACTTTCATTATACACCTTGTGGAAAAACAGAGTAACCTGTCTTTACCAGCCACAAGGTGGGGCCGCTAGCTTTACTTAGTCTCTTTTGTTGAGATCTAGTTTATGTTGGTACCATAAGAGTTTATAATGTAATATGGTACAGTTGAGTTTATATACTGAATATTTAAACATTCACTATATGTCATACAGGGGTACTACGACCAGATTCATTACCATTACCTGGAAAATATACAATATAAGTAACAAAAATACTTAAATAACAATGTATCAAAATAGTTCTTTATTCAATATCAATAATATGCATGGTAAGGGGAATCACAATGGAAGGTCTGGCAAGGAAAAGTGTCTAGTCATTTGGATGGGAAGAAAAATCAAGGTCAGGTACGCAAAAATAATTTTATCTTTATTATGATGCATTAAAATAGGATGTTACTATAAGGAAGGTACTATTTACAATGTTAAATTCAAAGATACAATACACTGTAAACAAACGATTTGTCCCCATTGCCTTCTGTTGTAGTATCACTGTGCTCTCTGTCAAGTGAGTATGGATTTGTAATGTCTTTATATTTCATCTACAATAACTCTTGAGTTAATGTCGTGAACACACTTGCCTGCTATATTCCTGAAAACTGTGTGACAGATATGGATGTCCATGGATTGTTTTGAAACTCTGTATATCCATAACTAATTTTTTATATATAATTACCTTTATCTAAGGGCCCCCATATTCTAACTGTACCATCATCAGAGGCACTGGCTATCATACTTGGTAATTTGGGATTCCAGTGAACACAATTAACAGTTCGACTGTGACCTTCTAGTGCGGCAACAGGAGCTTCTTTTTTACTATGCCATATATACACTTTGTTGTCTAGACAAAAATATACAAATATCAAATTGTTAGCATGGAATGTTTTTTTATGAGTGTTAGATTTACTATAAATAAGCGACACTTCTACTTACTGCTCAGTGTCAACATTATAATGGGTATATTAAAAGGCATCATATTCAGATATTGATTTGCCATTGTAAATTTGCTTCATGTACAGCATTTATTGAATCACCATGTTCTGTCATTTTTATCTTTAGCATTTTGATAGATGAAAAGATAGGTTGCCAAGAAACGAAACAAACACCCACAGCAGCTAAATCATCCGAATAGTAAACAAGGGTTGTCGCACATTTATTCTTTACAAGGCAATTTCATACAGATCAGATTATAATTTTCGTGGTTTAACTCTTAACTAACGGCCGGCGACTTTTGTCGACACCTATAACGTTGCCGTTAAAGCCCCAATACCACTCTTGTTGTAACTGAATAATATGTCCCAAACTTTATTCTGATCAACAAATTGTACTATTTTACGATATTTCAATTAATTGATGATAAAAAATTCATCTTAACACACCTAATTGAAAAAATTGGAAAAATTCAACTGTATGATAATAAAAGGCCTTACGTAAACACTTTCAAATGTAACTTGGGTTTAAACATATTTTCCAACCCTCTGGACAAGTAAGATAGGTTGTAATGGATAATTTACACAACAGGTAGGACACTAAACTTCTCGTAGTTAGAATAAGGCTTATTTCTTTTTCTTGACCTGTCAAGCCAGCCAGTGTTATTGTCCCTTTAAGAAACCCATGGTGACTATTGTTCACAAAACCAGTTAGCTGAATGCAACGTTCCTAGCGTAATGAGTGTTAGTTCCCTTATGAACAGATGACTTATTCTCATTTATTAACTTCCTGTTTCTACTTGAAAATTTATAATAAAGGGGTGATATGTCTAGGCCTATACAGCAACGTTCTCCTAATGACAGATTACCATCCTTATTGGTTGACAGTGATTCAGATTTTATCTGTAGTGTAGATTTTTACAGTTTTGCATTATACCTATACCGTGATAGAACTTAGAAGTAGGCTAAATTAATCTACAAATTTCAATTACCTAATAAGCTTAAATTAAAAGAGATTCATGATGAATGATTTTTAGTTCACAACAGCCGACCAAAAAAAAATAGAAATGACCATTACCAGTAGATCTATAAATTAATTTTGCATGAAATGTCTAAGTTCATTTTCATATTTATGAAAATGGCATTAAATTTAGATTATTTCATCCATTTACATGAAGGGTCTATCTACAGTTGTTTTTTAATGATATGACGATTATGACGTCAAACCTCTGGGTTGTTTAAGAGTTAAGGGTTCACAAACTTCAACAAAACTGAAAAATAGGCCTTTAGCCTGGTAGTAATTTACAGAAATTGTTGAAATTAAACCAGCCTTTTCATTTAACTAATTCAAATAATGCATATAAATTTTATACAGATCAGATTTGAATGTTCACAAGTTCAATAAAGTATAACAAAGGTCATAAATTTAGAAGTATTTGATAGAAATTTCTGAAATTCAAAAGGCTTCTGCATCTCACTAGTTTGAATGCATATAATATAAATTTCATACAGATCGGACAATATCTTTTATCAGTAGAAATAACCAGCGGCTGCCAGGCAGGATACGCCCACATTTTCGAGAGGTGGATAGAGAACAAGCAAAACCGAAAGTGATTTTTCCCACAATCAAAGGCCAAAATTCATTAAGTTACAATTTGATATGGGCAAATATCGAAAAGTATCAAGATATTTAGGTTATAAACACGCAATTTAAGTTTCATCAAAATCAAAATTAAAATTGTGAGCTCTACAGGGTCCACAACCTTGAAATACCATTTTTTAACAATATTCGCGTACAAACAGCAGCCATTTTGTATTGTAACCTTCCTTAGCTTGTAACGGTGATATAATGAAACAATTTTTTAAATCGGATAATAATTGTGACTTCCAGAGAGACCACAAGCTAAACAAAGGCGATTTTGCGTATAATCAGGGGCATTAATTCAGGAAGTTACGATCCGATATGCGCAAATATCAAAAGGACCCAAGATCTTTGGGTAATATCCATGCATTTCAAGTTTCGTCAAAATCGAATTAAAATTGGGACCTCTACAGGGTCGACGAGCTTGATATACCATTTTTCAACAGTATTCGCATACGAACAGCGGCCATTTTGTATGGTAATTTTGGTCCAATTTTCCGAAATTCGAACTCACCCTTCCTTAGGGTGTAACGGTGATATAATCAAAGTTTTTTTAAATCGGATAATAATTGTGACCTCTAGAGGAACCACAAGCTAAACAAAGGCAATTTTGCATATAATCAGGGGCCATAATTCAGGAAGTTACGATCCGATATGCGCAAATATCAAAAGGACCCAAGATCTTTGGGTAATATCCATGCATTTCAAGTTTCGTCAAAATCGAATTAAAATTGGGACCTCTACAGGGTCGACGAGCTTGATATACCATTTTTCAACAGTATTCACATACGAACAGCGGCCATTTTGTATGTTAATTTTGGTCCAATTTTCCGAAATTCGAACTCACCCTTCCTTAGGGTGTAACGGTGATATAATCAAAGTTTTTTTAAATCGGATAATAATTGTGACCTCTAGAGGAACCACAAGCTAAACAAAGGCGATTTTGCATATAATCAGGGGCCATAATTCAGGAAGTTACAATCCGATATGCGCAAATATCAAAGGAACCAAGATCTTTGGGTTATATCCATGCATTTCAAGTTTTATCAAAATCAAATTAAAATTGTGACCTCTACAGGGTCCACAACATTGATATACCATTTTAAACAGTATTCGCGTACGATCGGCGGCCATTTTGTATGGCAATTTTTGTCCAATTTTTCCGAAATTCAAACTCAATCCTTCTTTAGGGTGTAACGGTGATATAATCAAACGATTTTTTAAATCAGATAATAATTGTGACCTCCAGAGGGACCACAAGCTAAACAAAGGCGATTTTGCGTATAATCAGGGGCCATAATTCAGGAAGTTACGATCCGATATGCGCAAATATCGAAAGGAATCAAGATCTATGGGTTATAACCATGCATTTTAAGTTTCATCAAAATTAAATTAAAATTGTGACCTCTACAGGGTCCACAACCTTGATATACCATTTTTTAACAGTATCCGTTTACAAACGGCGGCCATTTTGTCCGAAATTTGAACTCGACCTTTCTTAGGGTCTAACGGTGATATATTCGAACGTTTTTTTAAATCAGATAATAATTGTGACCTCCAGAGGTACCACAAGCTAAAATAGGTGATTTTTCGGACAATCAGGGGCAATAATTCAGGAAATTACGTTCCGATAGGCGCAAATATCGAAAGGAACCAAGATCTAAGGGTTATAATCATGAATGTAAAGTTGCATCAAAATCGGTTCAAAATTGTGAACTCTATAGGGTCCACAAGCTAAAAACATGATTTTTCTTACAATCAGGGCAGGGCTAGAAATTCGTCATTTTTTGCAAGAATCTAAGAGGATTCTCATATATGCAATCTGCGCGAATCCTCCGAATCTTAATTTATAATAAGGTCTAAAAAACAAAATTGTGTTTTTTGTATTATTAGTATTAATCTAAAACACCAAAATACAACAACAATGATAAAAATAAAACAATCAGATAGAATTTTCGGTAAACACTTAAATAGTGTAAAAAGTAATATCCAGATAATGCCGTAGCAAAAATAAACTAATACGGCACCATGCTATTTCTGTATAACACAATGGTTAGTCTTTTTTCTATCACGTAACTTGCACAATTTTTTATTCATTCGTCGATGACACTATTGATAGACAAACGGTACAATGATCACGTGAAAACCAAAACTGCAATTGCTATAAAGTAAAATTCAGTAGGCCTACGACTAGGATATATCCTTCATTACAAAAATTAAGCATCTGTCAGCATGTGTATAAAATAAAATAATCAAAGCGGTACACGCAAATGTAAAACTGGTTAATTGACCTAATTCCTACCAAGATGTCACGTGTTATTGGAATTCGAACACTGCGAGATTCCGTCGGGAAAATATCCACTAGTGTTACGTCACGATTATAAATTCTTGAATCGGTAAATCGGCCAGCCAAAAATCAGATCGCTGACGGCTACCGTTTTAACTGCTAATTAAAAATTCAATACTGGCAATAAATTACAATCAACAAGTACAACAATTCCCGTACATAATATTTTAACATATATAGCGATAATCGTATTGACGAAAAACAACAAGAGAGCCCGCACAAGACAGTACAAATAAAAATAACCACGTGTCTTTAAAAATTGGGAACGTAGGCTATGTCTAGGGAGGCGAATAGACGAGCCTCCAAGCTGGTAATGTCCGATTGGGTAACGGTTTATTCGTCATCTTGGACACAGTAACGTCACATTCTGGTTGTGAATATTACAACTGGATTTAAAGTCAATTTATACATGAGGAATTCTATCCCTCGTAAAAAGGCATCGCCAACTTCCCCGTCTCGTGCGGCCTGCACTGTTGACAGCTATTTCGCGCCAAAAGCAATCTGTTTACACATTTTGTAGTAAGCCATGCCTAATATGGAAGGCGGAGAATTCCATGCGACATCGAGTCCGTGGCCGACCTTGACAGTGACAAAATAGAATTGGAATGACCCAATTTAACAACTTACGGAATCAAATCGCCGTTCGAAAGGATAAAATCATGGAACCCAAAACTATTTCGTTTTGAGGTTGGCATGCTAAAGTAGTTTCTTTTATTTTTTTAAGAAAGTTTGAAATAAATAATAAGGAAACCGATAACTTTGTATCGTAACTGAAATATTCATAAATGCTCTACTTCTAAAAGTCGTCGCCGTGTCGTGACCGTGGAAGTTTCCACACAATTTATTACATAACAAAGACAATTAACGGCCAGACTGTAACTCGTCCAAATAATAAGTTAAAAGTAAAACAAAAACACAACAATTATTTTATTTTATTATACATGTAGTGTGCTATAAAGTAAGTCATACAACTTTGATTCAAAACACCATAACTGACATTCAATAGTCGGACCCGAGATTTTTTATTTTTTTTTTACAAAAGTTTTACGCGAATCCTTATAGATTCGCACGGTAAGCTCTTGCGAGAATCCTTGCGCGAATTAGATTCGGAGATTCGCGTGAATTTCTAGCCCTGCAGGGGCCATAATCCATGAAGTTTTGATCCGATACATGCCAATATCTAAAGCAGTCGAGATCTTTGGGGGATAAACCTATATTTCAAGTTTCGTCAAAATCGGGTAAGAATTGTGACCTGTAGAGAGTCCACAAACAATTGTGGACGGACAGGGGCGACGACATAATACTTCCACATGAAAATGTGGGCGTATAAAAATCCTCCACTGTATTTTCAGAAACATCTCTTACCTTCACTACCACTTGCTACAAAATCTTGATTTAAACCTCCAAAACACGAATATATGGTATAAAAACCTTGTGTAACCCCTTGAAATTTCCGTAATAACACTTTATCTTTTAAATCCCATAAATGTACACCCTAGTAAAAAAAAAAAAAAGTAAATTTAAATACAAAATTTTAGTTTATGTCTATACATATTATCATCACTAAACCAGCAATTTGAATAAACGTTCTCATCACTCATTTTTCTTCCAACTTTTCAGCACATTTTGTTCTAGAAATATAAATCATTTTGGTTTTACTTATTATATGGTACTAGGATTTAACAGTTGGCATCTTTATATGAGATTTGTTCTATGTCAATCATCTACAGATTCTAGATTTAATCATATCAAAAGAACTATGATTTACCTGAGTTGCTACATTAACTAAAGCTAATCTGCCAGTATCATTGACAGTGAAAGACATGATGGCATGGTCCTCCTGAAGTCTGTAAGGTATAACAATATTAAAAATAATAAATGAACAGGTATAATTAATAATTTTAGTTTGCATAAAATAATTTTGTAAATGAGTGTTATTTCCCTGCATCAAGAATTTTCACTTTAAAATATTGCCAGATAATTAAATGTTGGCATGTTTTGCTCACCTCATATTCGAAAGATATTATTCCTATATTATTAAAGTGTTTTACACATAAAAACAGATAATTGTTGTGGTCAATCAAGACTGGCAAAAATAACTGAAATATGAGTCCTGCCCTGAACACACTGAAATAATTTTGTAAATGATATGGTATGTTATTGCTCTAAACATCACTTCATAAGTGGCAAATTATTTATGATGCATCTCATAGGTTGAGAGAAGGGTAAGTCCTCACATCCATTAAGTTAGTGTAGAGGTAGATGAATTCATGTGTAACTAAACAACAATGTGTGTCTAAAGATTTAGAAATCCAGCCCAGATAATTCATATAAAATATAACCATAGTTGGATGTAAAATTATTGTACTTATTCTTTCCAACTTACATATTATAATCATGTTGATCATCAAAGTTATATGCTCTGATCCTGTGATGTGTATCAGCAGCTAGAAATAATTTAGTGTCATTTTGACAAGCTAAGCATTGTACTCGTACACCTTCCCAATTATCTAACATTGTACCATCTATATCCTGTAAATATAACAATCAACTGTAGTTAATTACACTCTTGAAAACAACAGTTTGGGGCTCTAAATCTATTTGGCACAATTGAACTAGCAAAAAGTAATTCTAAAGTTCCCATGCTATGTTGACCGTGAGTCCTTAAATTCCATGCTGTGTAAGTGCCTTGATAATTCCAATGTAATAGTGGCAAGTGTTTTTGTAATTTTTATCAAGTCACTTAGTCAGTCATACAATAGAAATATGAAACTTCTTAAATGGGTTACATAACTCTGTTAAGCAAATCATGAAGATTATTATTTTGATTTGAAATTTTGACACACTGTAATATTGTTTCAATTGTCCACTCTTTTATGTAAAATGAAATAAAATGGGGTTTAACATCCTACTGTTCTGCACTGACTGGACTAATGAAGACAGGTATATTCTATGCACTTACACATATATAAAACTGGCCTCTGGTTCCACCTGTGACAAATTTTTTACCATCAGTATGCCAAGCTGCACTAGTTAAACTATCATCTGATGATTGTGTTATTTTCTGTCGTAATTCTCCTGTCTGTAAATATACACATTTTATAAATGACATGACATGACATCAAAAATATAACTGTGTACTTATTTACACTATATGATGACCCAATAATTATACTCTTTTGAAGATGTAACACTTGCTCAAACCTGGACATAAGGCAGCTGTCATAGAGTCATTCTGCACACAGCGATCCCCCTACTTCATAGTTTGGGGATAGATCTCTGCCCTAAATGGCTGCCATATAAAAAAAATAGTATACTTTTTTTGTAATGTGGTTCTCCTCTGTTTCACATATGTCATACACGCACAGACTAAATAAACTTTTTCAGTTTTATAAAATGGAAGCAGAATAAAATCCTTAACAAAGTTCTCGAACTCTACTTTGTGTTTTCAAAAAAAATTGTTGATTTAGGACTTAAAATGTTGGTCAACTAGAATAGTGTCTGTTCTCAAGCGGAGCTAAATTTAGACAGACAGTTCCAGTTTAGTATGTCAAAGACTTTGTTAGGCACAAATTATTACACAATATATATTATATTATAATATATACATTTGCAATAATTTGTGTCTGACAATGTCTAGGTTTGTATATATACATGTAATGGGATAATTTGTACTTGACCAAGTCTGTGACAGGGCTTGCACTTGCTTCTACTGTACTTACATCAATATTCCACAGTAATACTTCTGAACAGTCATCTGGACCACAGGCTAATATATGAGAACTGTCAGGACTCCAGGCTAAAAATGCCACTCCATATGTATTATTCTCACAGGATTTTCTATGTCTTAATTCGAAAGTTTCCTACAAATATAATAATTTTATTCATAACAGAAGTGTCAACCTTGGGGATTACCTTGATAAAGAAAATAACTATTATGATAGTGAAAGTCATATAAACTTTTTTCACTGAGGAATTTCAATCCTTTACCCGTTAATTTGAAGGGGGTCAAATAATAGCAAATTCAGGAGAACTGCACCAAAATTTACAAACAGAAAACCAACAATCTCATAAATAAGCAGTTAATTGATGCTTTTCAGTTATTTAATTGGTTTAAATAAACATACAAGATAATTAATAAAACAAAGCTATCTATCAAATTAAGAACACATACAAAATCAACATCCCATATAACCATTGTTCCATCTTTGGAACCTGTAGCTAGTTTATTGCCATCTGGAGAAAATCTACAGAACCACACCTCATCGCAATGGTCATTAATTATCTGAGTTGTGTGACAGGGAAATTGATCTCTACAAAAAAAAAGAATGTGTAAACTATAATCTCATACCAAATTAAAACTGAGAGCAAAATCTTCTGGTTTGTATGTATGATGTCTTCTTGATTATATCTATATTGTAAGCACATAAATCTGTCCATAATCCTATTTTTTTTTTTAATTATAAATGTCAGATTAGATGCTCAACTGTCATTACAGAAAGTTCCGAACTGACAAAAATGCAAAGGAATGAGAAATTGCAATCGATTGACACAGAATTGAGACCTGTCCTAGTTCTTTCAGTCCTGAATACTGAGGTTGTGTGAGTAAAATTGTGCCGTAATTAAAAACACAAATAAAAAGTTTCAGGTGTTGTGGTTAATTGAGTTATTTTCTTGTTCAGTCAAACACATACTGTAGCCCGAAATTCCCATTTTTACCTGCTTGGCACTATTTGTGGGATTTACAGAATTTTGATCAACATGGTGAATCGAGCATCACCAAAATTTAAGTGGAGTCTGCAGGTGCAATAGACGACCAAATTAACCTTGGGAGGATTGAATATATATCTTTAAGACAATATTTACTAGCATTTGTCCGATAACATTTGGTTTAGTGTTGTACTTACTTTGTGCATATATGATCTAGTAATAAAGAGAAAGCATCAAGATTTTTATCCATTTTAGTATTGTGGAATGGACATTTGTCTTTCTGCATCTCTACTGCTTGACTTAATAATGTGAGCAGACGACTTGGTGGTAACATCACAGTTGGAGGAAGGAAGGCTACAAAAAAAATCATTTTATTGTAAATGTGACAGACATTAATAGACTTGATTGACAAAATTAAGTCAAAACGAGATATTACCAAGACAGTAACTCTTTATTTTTGAATATCTTCCTTTGCAACCCATCAGAATTTTATAATGAAGAAATAACAACTGTGGCCTCTCAAGTAGCAGAAGAGAGAGTATGCTACTGTAAGGAGTTTCTCCATGCACTTCCCACATGTAACCACCAATGCATAACACACACAGTTCTATATTATACCCACAAATATTCACATTTATTACAATAATTAATCAAAAGCTTACTTTGAAGTTTTTCCACTAATTTCTGTCTGGATTCGTGGCCTTTACCAGACCATTCAGACATTTCTCTGAGGTCATTAGAATTGCTGCACATCATATATCTGAAAGATATAAAAGACATTCTCAAGTTGTGTATATAGGTTTGAGGTAGGTCAGATTCCTTATCATATTCCAATCGGCGTTCTCGCTAGAGATAAAGGGGCATAATTTATACGCGAGGCAGTCCCATGTCACCTCATTGTTTACCTTATAGTTATAGCACAGTTTTCCTGTACATTCATTACAAACTCATGTGTTGACAAATGTTAGTTTTTATCGTTAATATGGAATTTAATACCGATACAGCTCTCTACATTGATAAGGTAATGTCGAACTGAGTTTTTACTAGCGACACTTGGTGGGAATTCCTTCAGCGAGTACGGCCATTCAGGACAGCATTAGCAATCCACCATCCATGAGAATCAGACCATTTTTAAGTTACATGTTGTTTGTAAAAATATGGATTATCATATCAATATTGTTATAGCATGTGGCTAGTATAACAAGGCAGATCTATGTTCTACTCCAATTATCAATTGCCAATAATATATTAGACTTCAATGTGAAAGAAATACTTACGAACTAAGTACATGTACCCTTTCTGTATTGTATTTTAAAGGTGTTAATTCATGCCTTAAACAATGTAAAGCATCCATCTCTCTACCCACTTCTAAATATTCTAAATATTTCTGCTCTAGCAACAAAAATTTCATTTTCTGTAAAAAGGAAAAAAAGCAATTCAAGGCACAACAAGCCAAATCATCAAATTATTTATTAAAAGAGAAAACCTCTGAAGTTAGGCATGCAACCCAACTCCTTGTTACGAACAACGCCCCTTCCCATATCAATTAGAGAGTATAATAACACTTACTAGAGTTCCTTGAGGACATTCAACCATATCTTTAAGTTCACTTAAGTCCTGATCAGCCTGAAACAAAATTGTTAACATGTACTTTTGGTGTGTTTATTTTTTTCAAAATACCTGACATCACTCATTCATAGTTGCTTGGCTCATTATGTATGTTAGATTTTTATATTGGTAGATTCAAGAATACAACTGCTTTGTATTCTTTTTGAGTAACTTTTTGGACATCATGTCCTATCTTTCACTATTCCCTTTATCTTTGCAATTAAGTGCATTTATTTACTTATTGTTTGCATGTCTATGAAAATCACAATTAGAGGTTTAATAACATGACAGAAAAATCAATAATATTTCTATATATTTCAGTTCGCAGGTATGTTTTAAAAAGCATCCAGAATTGAAATCCAAATAAAATTAGGATCTACTAGTCACAGTAGTTGTTACTTCAATTCATTAAATAACTTTGCTTTAAAGATTAACTGAAAAATCAATCCATGATGGTCGATACTATATTAATTATGTACAGTTGAATACAGGAGATTATCTGGCCATTAAATACAACAACCTTTTCTATTATACTACATGTATGACCCTTATATGACCTATTTACCACTAAATTAGGTCAAGACAAAAACTGTTCAGGAAATAATGACAGTTTTGGGGAAAAAAATCTCTAATGGTCACCAACAGATGTTAGATATTCTAGTTACTATTTGCTAATAATAATAAAGAAGAAATATAAATAATAAAGTCATGTGATATGCAAATGAGCCAGCTGATTCTATAAATAGATATAAACATCATATCAACATGCCTGTTTCTTAGGGTCATCACATTGTTGTCATCATAAAGGATTAAAAGACACAATATTGAGACTATTTATAATATTTTACATTTATATAATTAGTTCACTTCAGTTTTCTAATTCCCCTTCCTAAAGCATCACATTAATAAAATAAATCAAGATTATCAGGCCTAAGCAATAAAGCATATAATATTGATCACTCCTTTTAGAATAGAAGTTAGAAAACAATGTTAAATCTACCTTTTCCCAATCTCCGTCCATTATATGTGCTCTAAATTTAGCAGCAGATGAATGCTCCAGCATACAACCAGACTCGGCTATTAATTGTTCTACAGTGCGACTAAATAAATGAAAAATAAACAAGATGAACAATTCAAAGGGGAAAAGATATATATTTATGTCCATATTGGGAATGAAGCTTAAAGGTCACAGATGTACTGTCAGTCTATGCTTGTAGGTTGGAATTAATATTGCAATAATAGCATTATTGTACCTTAGCATATATAAATATATAAAAGATTAATCAATCAATTTTGTATTTACAATTTCCAAACATTAGGCCTACACAACTGAAGTATGGCCTAGTCAAGTTGGGGCCAACCAGCAGATATCAATAAACAATATTGTACACTATCAATCAGCATTGCCATTATCAAAACAACTCAAATGACAAAATGGTTCATATTTTCCCCACAAAATAAATACATAATGTAAACTAGTGACATTGAAATAAGTAACTAGGAAGCAAGCAAAAAATTATAGATGTCTCAGACCAGGAAATGCCCTGGCTAAAATTTAAAATATATCTTACTTGAGGCCCAGTCCACGCAAATGTTGGCCAATCAATCTCACAATATCTTGTTCCGTTCGAGACATTGATTTCATAATTGTATGATTTTCATCAGATCTCTGCCTATTTCCATTTGTAGTGGATAAGCAGGCCCCATTTTGTTGTGAAGTGGTAGCTGACTCCTCCGTCTCTCCATTGTGCTGAGGGCAGCCATTTGCCTGCATGATCATTGAGGCTGACAGTCGTTGCTTTTTGGGCGGTGGAGGCGAAACACCACCGTCTTCGGACTCGGAGGACGATGCCAGTATGTCTAAACTGATATCTATGGTTTGTATTTTTCGGGCAATACAAACCATACAGTGAGAAATACGACAATTTATCGACTCCGAAACAAGCTAGTCTCCCGTGTCCAAATTTGTTTTGCTTCGTGACGTCACCAAGCTCAGGGAATGATGGGAAATACCAGACGAAAATTTTTAAGTTTTATCAATTTTATTTCGTTTTCCCTGAAATATCTATGATATAAAAAGTCATACGTTTCAAGAAAAACACAAATTGTAATTATTAACTGAGACTTAAACAATATTTTGTGTGCAACTTATAGTTTTACATCAGCTGTCACGACGAAAGCAGACGAATTTCTACCAGTGCGTAAAGTAGTCTCGCACAACTAGACTTTTACAGGTGCGCTAAAATTTCAAAAACAAACACTTTAGTGCGTATTTTCCCTATTTTATCGTAAAGCCTATGTTGATATATTTTCAAAATGTATTTATGGCCATGTTTTATGGACACATACACACCAAAAGATATTTAGGGGAGGTCGAAGAGCCAGTCGTAGGCTAGTTTCAGCTAATTTTGTTCAGAATATTGTAAAAAAAATAATTTAAAAATAAAAGCTAACAAACTAATCGCCACCAAAACTCATGTTTATCATACGTTATTACTTATTTCATTGTTATATCCAGGCATCGGCTGAGAAGAACCTTCGGGATATTTCAAGCACGATTCACGTGGGGATTATAAGAGAAAATGTACCTAGTCGTTCGGATGGAACAAAATCTCAGGGCCATCCGTGGACACATTGGCGTTAGTAGGCTAGTGAATTAATAATGACGCAAGCTGTGCCCAAAGCCCAGGGACCCATTATGTGTTTATAATTCTGCGATTGTATAATAATACTACCACAGACTAAATCCACGATTCCACGAATGAACGTTCCTTCGGAAAGGAATTAAATCAACTCTGAGTCCTAATACATGAAGTTGGAAACTACATGAAATTTTGCATCGTTAAGCATCTAATCTATAATAGATTATGGGGGGGGGGGGCATTAACTTGAGTTTACCCGGCACAGCTACTGATTGGCGTGCACATAAAATAACCTTGGTCAAGTATATTTCCCGGGCAAAAATCTCGCCTCAAACTATTAATATTAAAACTACCATTTATGACCGAAGTAGGCTATTGTGTTTCAACCCGGGGCTGAATGGCCGAATGGTAAGCACGTGCGCGCTGCATGGTAAGGTCTCATTGAGTCAACTGGCGTGGTTTCGATTCCCCGGTTATACGTGACAAGGAGTGGGGTCGACTGTCCAACCGCGTGGGTTTTCCCCAGGTCCTCCGTGTTCCTGAAGCACCGGCCGCGAGCTTTTCAATATTAAACGTTGCTTATTCAATACCGTGCAATTCCCGACATTTTTGCTACATTATCTGCAGACACTTCAACAGTACCATCCAATCAGAGGTTGTGTCATCGCGACCTCCACGGAAACCTTGACGTTGGGCGAAGTTAAAACTTTGGGACTCGATTATCACAGATATACATTTTAGCTTGAAAGGGCGACACTTGGTATTCGCGAAGACCAAAGAATATGATTGGATAATAAGCTGGGCCTATACCCAATCAAACTTAGTCACAAAATGTGCAGAGTGTTACGTGGAGGGCTTGATAACATGTATACAATGTAGTTAAGGCGAGATCAACCTTCTATTGAAGATGCGGCTCAGACCAACGCGCAAGGCAATTATTGAAATAAAATTGAACCATATGTTAGTCCTGACTGAAATGACCTAGTCTCTCTATTTCAACCCTTTCCATTGCTATGTATATAGTAGCGCAATAAATGTTCTGCTCCTACTGGGGTGAATGAAGACGGGAATATGCCATGCAGTGTGCTATGAGGGACATTTTTCCCGGGCAGTGGTGCTTTGGCCTACTTTTATTTCGAATTCTGTCAAGGGTTATTTTCTTTTACGTGCTAGCCAATGTGTACACATGACTTCGGATTTTTCATACCATCCGAACGACTATACGTTGTCCAATGCCAGGCACCGTGTCCTACACCAATGACAATGGAGAACAACACCGGAAAATCCCGATGAACTTTCTCAGCCAAAGCAGGGATCCAACGCGGGACCTCTAGGTTAGCGAGTCAACGCCCTACTCACTAAGCCACCGTGGCTATCATTTTAAATAAAAAACACCATACGTTTGGCTATATTTTTGCGGGTCTGTATTTTTCATTGACTAAACTTTTTATTCCTGAAACCCACGCCAATGACAAGTGAATAAAGTATAACTGTGTGTTATTAATAGCTCAATAATAGTGGTTTTTTTTATTTCTTTTACCTCCGACAGATTTTCCAAGGACTTAATTTCAAACATTATATTATATTTATTATTATAAATAACGATTAAAACATGCCCAATTATACACATTCAGCGTTTAAAAATCTGTACACCCTAAGTGTTAAAGTTCACCGGGGTCACCCGGTGTGGTTTCCCCCCTGTCGTTGGTGCTGGACGGGATTAGAAAGAAACCACGTCTGGTATATCGGATGGTATGAAAAAAACTATATATCGGCCCTGTGTTCACGTTGATTATTCATGCAAAAGAACCCTGGCAATTGGAATTTAATGATACGCCAATCTCCGGGTAAAATTTATCCCATATCCCACTAATAAGCCGTATTTTTTGAAGAATAGTCAACAAACTCGCCAATCCAATAGTTTGTGATGGTATACGGAGCACTGTCTCTACAAGCTGTATATAACACCCTAATGGTATCAGTGGGGTAACTAAATTGTGCAATGGGGCTTGGGGCACGGGGATTCCGAGATTTTATACGCAATTTCGAGTTGTCCTGAATATGAATATCGATTATTAATAGTTCTAAACCGTCGGGCTGATTTATATCAAAACAAAAATCAATGGAAACTAGCATGAACCGAAGAAATCCAATAATGGAAATTTGGCAGCAGGTGTTTACAAATATATTTTTAGGTAATTTATCATATTGACCATTATGACCTTTAGTAATGAATAGAATTTAAGATTAAGAGCAAAATGTACTTAAAATTGTAAAATTTTCTCAGGGACTTTTCTTATAGAGGGATCACATGGTTAAGTGGGTGAGGCGCTGGCTCGCTAGCCTGGAGGTCGAGTCAGTGTTCGATCCCTTTATTGGCCGAGAAAGCTCATCTCGATTTTCCGGCGTGGTTTACTCTTGTCAGTGATGCAGAACGAAGCGCCTGCCAAGGACAACTGTCTAGTCGTTCGGATGGTACGAAAAACCATTTATTCATTCCCTCATAGCACAATGTATGGCGTATGCCCGTCTTCCATTAGCCCAGGTTAGTTGCATAACAGTAGGACTTTAAACCTCATTTCATTTCATTTCTTCTTCTGATAGCTCGGGACAAAAATTGTCGACAGTGTTGCCCGAGAATGTTATGGCATAACAGCACGGAGGGTATGGCCAGGAATTAAGTCTAGTCGTGGCAGTTGGAATTCAATGAAGGATAAGCACTGCCACATAGCATACATGTTCCCTAAAGCAACGGCTGTGAGTTTTACAACACCTGTCGCCGTTGCGTCAACAGAAGCTATAACCTCCAATCAGTGATTGTAAAATAGCGAACCCGGTGGAAACCTTGACATTGGACGAACCTTGAACTTTGGAACTCGATTATCACAGGTAGACATTTTAGCTTGAAAGCGCAAGACTTGGTTTTGCTCGACGAAGGAATCTGATTGGTTTACTAGCTGGGCTTAAACCCAATCAAGCTTTGTGCAGGGTATAATATTTAAATATGCACGTAGTTATGGCTTGTCTGCGATATCACTTATGTGGAAGCAGACGTTTAACACCAAAGAGAAGAGAGAGAGAGAGAGAGAGAGAAAGAGAAGAGAGAGAGAGCGAGAAATGAAAAAAAATGAAATGGGGTTTAACGTCCTACGCTTAAGCACCTAACCTGGGTTAATTGAAGACGGGGTTTAACGTCCACTCAACACAGCTATGTCATTTCGGGTCTAACATACATTTTTAAAAATTTTATTTCAATAATTCGCTTGCTCGTAAGGGTCTTTAGCAGTGGAAGGAAACCGGAGTGCCGGAGGAAACCCACAAGGTTGAGAAGGCGCCTCTATCTCCATGCCACATACGCTCACACCAGGGCTAGAAACCACAGCCGCAAGCCAGAGGTGGCCGGCCAGCTAGAGGTCGAAGCGCGGCACTCTAGACCACTAGGCCATCCCACCCCCCAACAACAAACGTACATATACTACCAACTAAATTGATCCCGGGGCCTTAAAAATCCGGACATTACTATATATTGAGGAATATTGATATCAACAGTCTCCCATCATAACGAACGCTTACGAATATCCATACGCCGAATTCAGAGCACTGCACGTGCACCCAATAGCGCAGAACAGTATCATTATCGAATATTACGTGCTATATAATATTATATATGGAGATAGGTTACCAGACATGAACTATGTCGTCCGTGCACGTCCTGCAGGGCGGGTAGAGGGGGGGGGGCATTGCGGGGGCGTTTACAAGACTACAACATTCTGACCAAAAGTAAAAACCAAGATCAGAAATAATTAAAATTTGATTTGATATTAGTTCCTCCAGTGCTATAATTATACAATTAATCAGAGGATAACATTAGTCGTTTAATTATCGGAAATCGTTGATAATCAATAGGTATTTTGTGCATTAACTCCAATTTAATCGGACAACTTTGCCTTCCAGTAAACGGAAGACGGATGAACGAACGGGCGGGGATGACGACAATATACGACTCTATGTCATTGTGGCCGGGGATCACGGTGGCTAAGTGGATAAGGCGCTGGTTCGCTAGCTTGGGGGTCGGGTGTTCGACCCATGCATTGGTCGAGGAAGTTCATCTCGATTTTCCGACGTGATTTCCCCTTGTCAGTGATGCAGAAGGAGGGCCTGACAAGGACAGCTGCCTAGTCGTTCGGATGGAACGAAAAACCGAGGTCCCGTGTACACATTGGAGTGCACGTAAAAGATCCCTTGGCAGTTGGAATTCGATATAAGAGTAGGCCGTAGCGCCTCATAGCGCACTGTATAGCGTATGCCCGTCTTCAATTAGCTCAGGTTAAGTGCATAACAGTAGGACGTTAAACCCCATTTCATTCATTCATTCATTGTGGCCGTATAAAATTTTCTTCGGGACCGCACAGATACGAATTTGTGAAAATTACAATGGTGATGAATGTATGCATTAGAGAGCCTATACTGATGATACACGTATTTATTTATTTATACTTTCATTCAGTAATTTATGCTTTATCGATCCATTTTCTAATATTTGAATCGTTCAATACTTACTAGAGGTAAAGCTAATAATCTACCTATTTCATTTCATTTCTCCTGTGTTAACAAGTTAGTTTCGTCTCTAAAAACGTTGAGACAAGGCTGATGTTTGTTTTAAGCTACGGTTGTGGTCGATCTGGGGCCATCATGCGGGCAAAATTTGGTAGTTTCGCTGCGCCCGGCGGGTGCGTTAGTGGCTTCAGCGAGAAATACCAAACTTAATGACTATGTCGAGGGGTCGTGAGTAAACCAGCAGGGGCTATATGGTTGTGCCCTGGAAATTTAATCCCGTTTTGGTGTCACAATTGCGTACCGTACTATCCATATAGCCACAGTATGCTCATCTTCAAAAGAAGGTTTGATCTCGCCTTAACTACGTCTTCTTCTTCTTCTCTTTGGCGGGGGGTTGCAGGGGCGGATCCAGAGGGGGGTTTGGGGGGTACACTTTTTATGAGATAAAATTCACGGTCGTGGGCTTTGTCCTTTATCACCAGATGGTAGGGTGGGGCTGAAATTCAAAACGCGAAATTATTATATAGACATAATATATCACAATTAATGGGATCGTATTAATTCTAATAAAGAAATCATTAGTGTTCGGATATTCGAATGAAAATACTATTCGAATATTCGACGGGCCTTGGAATTTGTATTCGAATAGTATTCGAATAGTATTCGAATATTTTCAATTTTTTAATATGAATATATTTAAAGTGGTATATCTTCAATTTATTATAATTTCTAATAAGTTGTGAAGTGCGTGAAATGTCTGTTGACATGCGAACAATGCACAATATTATATGTTAGCAATTGTCGGTAGGTCGTTTACGTAAACTGCCAATTTGTACACAAGACCTCGGCCTTTCACGACATCGCAACAAGTAGACACGAGGGAGAGAGAGAGAGAGAGAGAGAGATATGGGGTTTAACGTCCGCTCGACACAACTAGATCATTTCGGGACTAACATATGGTGAAATTTTATCTCAATAATTCCCATTCAGTGGAAACTTAAAATAGAAGAAAGTGGGTCTAAAAGCACATAATAGTGTAATATTAAAATACGCATTAACAAATTAAAGTATATTATCTTTAAAGTAGCTAGGTCTCTAACTTAATATCATCCAAAATCTTCAACTTTGAAAACACGAATTATTTGTCAATTCAAATCAACATCTTATTGGAAAGGATAGGCTTCTGATATCCAATATTTAAGAAAAAAATAAACATTTAACCTTTGGTACACGAATCATGTACCATAATGAGGTTCGGCCCCAGTTCTAGCAATTTACTCGTGGAACGAGGCTATACACATTGCACCAAATCAAACGGCGTATGTAGACTGGAATAACCAGACGCTAGAATTTTCAATTCGGTTAAACCATTGAATGTAGATCAGTTTATATACATTCATATTACAGTATTATATGCGTTGTACGCATTTCTGTCAATTTCTAGGTCCCACATGTTAGGTATTTAGCTCCTTTAACATGACATTGTGCGTATTTGAAAAACCGGTATGAAAAGGATTGACGCCGTGATAAAACCATGGAAACTAAAGGGGTACGGTGGCCAGACTTGGTCCAGATAATTAAGGGCCTTTGTGCAACGCCGGATTAACCATTGTGAGGGCCCTGGGGCAGGTAACACGCTTTTCTGCCATTGGGGTGATATCTGAGTGGCAATTTTGTATAACAAAATACACCTTGGGGCACTGGTCTCAAATTCCAGATGAAAACTGGCGGATTTAAGTCGTTTGAAAACGTATCATTAATACCGAAGTAGTGGCTCGGCCCTTGACTCAAATATTTTAAGGGATTTTAACACATAATTAAGCAGTTTTATTCCCAAAACAAATACCGGGATCAGCCCTTTAATGTAATTGGTGTATCGCTAAACAAATGTAGACATCAACACGTGTTACAACGTCCATGTATTGTTTGATATAATAATATGTATATATCACACATTACACGCTATCATTCAACTGAATAGGGAAACACCCCAACACACTAACAAGGTACAGTCAATTTCTTTATTTCATTATAAAGTACAGTCACGCATCTCTCTTCTAATAATAATAATAATAATAATAATAATCGCGTCATTTTACAAGGCCTTTTTCCAATTTGGCCCTTGACACAGATCGTGCGAATGATTTCGATCATTACTGCAGGAAGAAACCGAAAAACTCGGAGGAAACCTGCCTGATCGGACGGGAGACCGAATATCCCTCTCACTTACAACGATAAAGTTCATGCCCTGGGCTGGGATTGAACCCTCGTTGCATTCGTAAGAAGTCGCCTCTCTATCGCCACGGCTATCCGACCATGTGGGGGTTGGGATGGCCTAATGGCCTAGAGTGCCGCGCGTCGACCTCTAGCTGGCCGGTCACCTCTGGCTTGCGGCTGTGGTTTTGAGCCCTAGTGTGAGCGTATGTGACATGGAGATAGGGGCGCCTTCTCAACCTCGTTGGTTTCCTCCGGGCACTCCGGTTTCCTCCTACTGCTAAAGACCCCTACGCGCTAGCGAATTATTGAAATAAAAAATGAAAAACCATACGTTAGTCCCAAAATGACCCAGTTTGTGTCGAGTTGACGATTAACCCAACTCTCTCTCTTCTCTTTTTTCTTAGAATTTGTATTAATTAAAGCCATTTTAACTATACGTACATTTAATATAAATAAACCTGTAGCGTTGCCTTAAATCACTTTATATAAAGGGAACATTATAAGTACATTTCTTTTTTCTTAGAATTTGTATTAATTAAAGCCATACATTATGCAAGAGCTAGATCTTCCTATTGCAGGTCTTTCTTTAGGCCTGAAATGTTATCTAAATTATTAATTAGCCATTAATTAACTTATATCCAAACCATAATCAACTCTCGATGTCATCGCTAGCCTGCGATGCTTATTGGATTAGGTTTAGATTTGCTACTCGACTTCCACTCATGATTTAATTATAAAATAGATAATCGGGACTATGTTTTTTTATCGTACCGATTTTAGTAATGGTGATCAAAGCTAGAACGAAAATTAAATGGAACATATCATACGATAGCACGCATCCACAAACATCTGTTGTCTAATTAAAACTGTTTGTATAATTACACGAAATTACTACCTGGAATAATACAAGTTGTTTTGTTACAAAAAAGAAAATAAAATGTATATTTTAACAACGATTTTTATTGGTTGTTAATTGTTAGTTTCTACTTTTAATTAAATTATAAACTAGATTGGAGGAATAACCATGCAAGCTGTCGTTTGAATTGATATTTTCGTCTATCCTCGATGGCCATCTCAATGATTGAGACGAAATAAATCTGAAATTATCTGATGGGCAGTTCAGGTTAAAGCCCCAATAACACTCTTGTTGTAACTGAATAATATGTTCCAATCTTTCTGGTCAACAAATTGTACTATTTTACATTATTCCAATTAATTGGTGATACAAATTTCATCTTAACACACCTCCTTTTAAAAAATTCAACTACATACCGTAACATGGTTTGAAAAGCTTTACGTAAACACTTTCAAATGCAGAACGAAAATCGTGTAATTTTGTGTCGGCGCCACCAAAGACCAACAAGGTCCTGTCAAATTTTAATAAGGGCGACCAAAACGAACCCTTTAATGACATGCGGTGGGTCAGACGCCGACCCAGAAAGAGGTGATCGGAGAGGCCCTTCGCCTATGGGGTTTGCACCCTTGTCTGAGGTCCTCCCTAAGACGGAATATTTTGAAAAAATACGATGCAGGTAACACGCTTTTCTGCCATTCGGGTGATATCTGAGTGGCAATTTTGTATTTTATATAGCGGCAGATTTTTTTGGAGAGGCATTTGCTTCTGGTGTCCGCACCTTGGGTCCGCGCCTGTGGTGACGCCCGATAGCCTCCATATAAGCGATATAAGAAAGTTTGGATCAGGTGTAGGCGCCATTAAAACCGACCGAATCATCAGTGCCTTAGGAGCATCAAGTGTATTATTTTATAATTGAAAGGTTGTCATTTCGTTTTTTGGAAGGAGCGCCTTATTTTTCTGGAAATTTTCAGAAATTGGAGGCTGGAAACATGATTTCCTGGCATTTCAGGCACTTGTGTGAGCCATTTAAAAGTACCTCCCCCAGAAAAAATAAATAATTCTGCCACAAAATTAGCGCATTCTGGCGTTATTTCAGTGGACCAATCCATGCGAGTGCTATGAAATGATGGCATTTCTAGAGGGAGGGGACTGGACGCAACTGCGATTTTTTGTGGGGGCCCCTAATGTTCGGGGCCCTTGGGCCTGTGCCCAATGGTTAATCCGGCCCTGGTGATAAATGCGAATGCTATGAAATGATGGCATTTTTAGAGGAGGTGGCTGGACACAGCTGATTTTTTTTGTGGGGGGCCCCTAATGTGGGGGCCCTGGGGCCTGTGCCCCATGGTGCCCCATGGTTAATCCGGCCCTGCCTTTGTGCGATATTCGCCAAGACAGCCAACTCCAACTCGGCACTAACTGGCTAACCAAAGCAAGTATCCAGCTACTTACCGGATAAATTCTCAGAAGACATTGAAATTAGAGTTATGTAGGGGTAGTACCCTTACAAGTTGTAGTTAGGAACTCTAAGTAAGCTTTGAATGTAAATGTGACAAGGAAAGACGCCTTTAATAATATTTTAGGGCAAATAAAAACAAACATGTAGATATTCGAAAGTATTCGAATATGGTAATTGCTATTCGAATATTCGAATATTATTTTTGACGAGCGAATATTCGAATATTCGTGCCGAACACTAGAAATCATATCAAACGGGGTGTTGGACTCCTTTCTTTAAAAAGATCAGTGTATGTATTTGGCTTACCTACGTAATTTGAAGACGATGGTGGCATCATGCATTGTCAATTGTCGCATTTCCTTAAAAATGAATGTCATTTGCGAGGGAAACGAATGTGTAATCCAACCACGACATAGACATACAGACTCGGAGAGTTTGTTTAAATTGTTTTACGAAATATTACCAGTATTTCCTTAATGTTCAATAATGCAGAGATTGGTATAGACGTGTTTTACGAACATTTTCACTTTAGATTTTAAAGTTCTTCTTGCAAAGTTTTCACCGGTTATTCGCCGTGACATGAAGCGACAGGGCACCTTGGGTTCATTTTTTTCCACGGCAAAGAAGTCGCGAAGCTCTGGGGAGGAACAAGGCGACCATGCTGAGCATGGCGCGTTCGCGACTAACGATAATGCTGATGAAAATGTTGAACTAGCAGAACATTCGCGAATTAATAAAAATGTTGGTGAAAATTTGAGCGATAATGATGACAATAATGGTGATGAGATACGTCAAGAAAGTGAAGGGGGTGTACCTACCAATCTTGTCCCCTCACTTACACTGCCACCGTACAGTGACATTGGTAAGGCCGGCGATAGGTCTCAAATACCCGATAGTGACAAAATCAGGTACTTGAAAAATCGTTTCAGGCCTCCCGCCAGTTACAATTTTCTGAAGCGCCAAGGCGACCTGGTCTTTCAGTTCTCGTGGTTAGCAAAGTATCCTTGGTTGGCCTACTCTCCCGCGCAAAATGGAGGCTACTGTTTACCGTGTGTATTATTTGCTCCACATGCCGGCGGAAGAGGGCTCGAGTTCGGGCAGTTGGTAATTAAACCCATGACGAAGTTAAGTAATGCCCTTGGGTAGTAGAGGTAAGGGTAAATTGGGCTACCTACCTGAACATGAAACAAAAAACTATCACCAGAACGCCCAGAAATCTGTTTATAAAATTATGAGCATATTCAAAACAGGGTTGATGTTCAACTCATGCAGCAGAAATAGGCATCATATGAGAAAAATACAACCGCTTTACGTAGTATCATCGACTGCATGATATTTCTTGGTAAACATGCACTAGCATTCCGTGGTCACCGTGATGGCAGTACAGCAGATGAAGCAAGTAAACAGGGTAATCTTAAAACTCTGATTCTGTTTAGGGCGAAAACCGACGAGAAACTTCGCGAATTCTTGCACTCATGTCCCAAAAATGCAAACTATACATCGAAGAGCATTCAGAATGAAATCCTAGCGATTATAGGTGACAAGATTCGCGAAAGTGTAACAGATGAGATTAATGAAGAGACCTGTCCTTACTATACTATCATCGCTGATGAACTAACTGATGACGTGGCCAACAAAAGTGTGTTGTCTTTATGCCTGAGATACCTCAAGTGTCAGGATGGTAAATACAGCATAGAAGAGGGATTGGTTAAGTTCAACTATTTGAAAAGGGATAATGCGACATTAATAGCCCAAACAATCAAACAAGATTTGAAAGATTGTGGACTTAATCCTTTGAATATACGTGGACAAGCGTATGATACAACTTCAGCTATGTCTTCGGGGAATAATGGTCTTCAAGGTATCATTAAAAGGGACGTCCCAAATGCTCTGTATACTCCATTAATAGTCATAGACTAAACCTAGTTTTTGCGTCTGCATCGAAGCTACAACAGATAAGAAACTGTATAACGGTTGTAGATGAGTGTTTTCTGTTTTTTTGATGCTTCCAATAAGCGCCAAGAATTCCTCTGGAGAATTATCGACCTGCTGGCAGCTCATGAAGGCACCGACGAAAAGGTGAAGCGAAAGCAGCATAAATTGAAGGGGCTTTGTAAGACACGATGGGTGGAGAGGTTCGAAGCGATTGATAAGTTTATAGAATTATCTGAGTCGGTTCTTATCGCAAGTTATGGTAAATCCACATCTGTACAGGGATGATGAGGAGATTTGTGCACTGATCGATGAAAAGTGGGCTTGGGATGCTGACACTAAAACCAAAGCCCAGGGAATCTTATCTAGCCTGGGTGAATTCGAAAATCTAGTTAGTTTAGTAACACTGAAGAACGTTCTGGCACCGATTAGGGATATTACGAAAAGCCTACAAAAACGAGACTTGGACATCTACTGTGCCTATGAAAATATCAAAGAATCGAGAGCAGATATCAGAATGCTGAGAGAAGAAATAGATGAAAGATACAATTCATGGTACAGTGAGATATTGAAGTTGGCTGAGAAGTTATCGTGTGAAGAAAAGATGAAAGAGCTAAAGGAAAAATAATTCACAGAGCCACACACCCCTCTGCAACCCCAAAGGACTATTATTTACGAAGTATTGTTATACCATTCACTGATGACGTCAGTAGTCAGTTGACCGACCGGTTCCCTGACGATACATCTGTTTTACGGCAACTGATGTCGCTCATACCCAATGTTATCAGCGGCAGGGGCCGCGGAGCCGGGGGGGGGGGTAGGGGGGCTTTAGCCCCGGCAATAATTTTTAATATTGAAAATAAAATGTCGCCAAAAGCTCAAAAAAGCGAAAAAAGGTTAGGGGGGGTATGGTCAGTAGCCCCCCCCCCCCGAAATCGGGCCCGCTCCGCGGCCCCTGATCAGCGGTTGTAGTGTACCTGACTTGTCCTCAATTTCTGAATCTCTAACGAAATGGTATGATGGTGATTTACCCCGTCAATCTAGCCAACATAACGCGATTCCTATTACGTTGATAGACAGTCTAAACCCAGGGCCGGATTAACCTTGTGGGGGGCCCGGGACATGCCAACATTGGGGGGGGGGGCCCAATGTTGTTTGTTTAAAATGTTCGTACTGACCGCGGATCGTAGTAGTATATACTTCGCCCCCTGAGTGCCTGGGGTGTATTCCTCCAGGATTTTTTTGTAATATTAGGATTAATTTCAGTGCATCTGAGACAATTTAAACAGCGATTTCATTGAAGTTTTGAATTCGTTAACAATTTGAGTATTTTAAACATACCCTATTGCTCATGATGTTTTCATTTACTTTATTTAACTAAAATTATTTTAGGTGACATAAAACATTCAACTCCGTTGTCTGTTAATTTCCCGGGACTGGTTGGGCCCCAACAATATCACATGGCGGGATTGGGTCTCCGGAACTGGTTAGGACCGATTGATTGGTAGAACCTCTAAGTTATGTAATTCAGTTAATTTTAGGGCCTAACCGATCTCTGCCCCCCCCCGGAAATCTTTTGGTACCTGCCAGTTCCGGGGCCCCCAATAGCCCTTACTTCCCAGGGCCCCAATCCTCGCCCCTCAGCCCAGGTACTGGTTAGCTCCGTCCGTGATAAAATAATAGTATGATCCAGAATTGTGGGGGGCCCCCTAAATGTGGGGGTCCGGGACATTTGTCCCACTTTGCCTCCCCTAGATCCGGCACTGTCTAAACCAGTGTTCCAAAGATAATTTCCCAAATATATATAGACTGCTACAAAACAAATCAGTTGTTTGGTCCCAGTGACAAGTTGTGAGGCAGAACGGTCATTTTCTGCTGTTAGACGCCACAAAACGCCAATGCGTTCTACTATGACGGATGATCGCTTGACAAGCTTAGTCCTAATAAACGTTAACTATACTTTCGAGCTAGATATCGATGACATTATGGAACGGTTCATCAAAAAACATCCACGCCGGTTATTCTCCACGTTATATTTGTAATTGTGTAAAATTCTATTTCAGCCTCTTGTTCAAGTACCTGCTCCCCGGCGTATTGGGAAAAATTAAACTAATAGTTTAATTTGTAATGATATGTTGGTGTTTCACATAGTTGGATTTTGCTTTTGTATTTAGTTTCCTTAAAGCTTCATGTCTTCATTATTGCATATCAGTAAAGGTAAAACGTAACGTAGTAGGTACATGTATTTAGTATGTTTTTGTGTAATATCCGTGTTTCTGGTTACCCCAAAATGAAAAAAAAGTTCTCAAAAGTCTAAGGACCCCCCCCCCCCTGCAAAAATTCCTGAATCCTCCCCTGGGTTGTGATCGCCTAGTTGTCTAGAGTGCCACGCTTCGACATCTAGCTGGCCGGCCACCTCTGGCTTGCGGCTGTGGTTTCGAGCCCTGGTGTGAGCGTATGTGGCATGGAGATAGGGGCGCCTTCTCAACTTCGTGGGAGTCCTCCGGGCACTCCTGTTTCCTCCCACTGCTAAAGACCTCTACGCGCAAGCGCATCATTGCAAAAATAAATAAGCCACATGTTAGTCCTGAAATGACCTAGTTGTGTTGAGTGGACGTTAAACCCCATATCTCTCTCTCTCTCTCCCTCTCTCGCTCTCTCTCTCACGTTGTTTATTACGTATAACTACGTTTCTGGAGTTTGACGTCCCCTTCCACAAGGGGTGATATCATAGACATGTCTGAGTATTTATAGTCTTTCTTTTCCTGAGGATTTTTCATTTAGGAGATCAACACTTCCTGTTTCGCAGGAACTTATATACTACATTACCAAAACAGAGGGGCGTTATTGTCCAAGATTCGCCCTTAAAGCTACAATATCAAATTTTTAAGTTATATTTTTAAAATTTATTAAAATAAAGCCTTAAAATAGATGGTACCCATAAACAGCCCTACCTTGTTAAAGAATAATCACATTAATCCTATAGTTCACTATTGCCAGCTTACAAAGTGGCAAAAATATCATTTTCAACTTCAAATTCCAACGTTTGAAGGAGGCTCATACATGGAGGCAGTGGGAGGTAATTGAGTTATTATTTACTGTGTCAATGATTTTTAAGGGTGGGAAATAATGCCCATGGTCGTATAATAGTGTGTTGAGAACCTATTGAGCAAAAGACATAGAAATAATTATGTTTCGACTTTCTTAGAAAATATGAAATTCTCGCTTTAAGCATGTTACAATTTGTCCTAATATTGGATATCAGAAGGCCATCGTATCACGATAAGATATCAACTTCAATGTTGACTTAAATGAACCAATACATTATGTTTGCATTGTCGAATACTGGGGATGATATTGTCCCATTAACATAATAAACCAATGCCCATTCAGCCCATTGAACTAAAGGTGAAACCTTACCACATAAATTCATGAATTTTATAAAAATCCATCAACGGATACACGACATTTCTGTCAAAGATTGTATCAATTGACGACAGCGGTGGACAAGACAGGTACCACTGCTACAACCACTGCAGTTATGCATTCGTATGTCTTCATTCTATAGCCCACTTGGTGCAGAAGGAGGGCGTTAAAACCAATGTAAGTTGTTTGTCGACAGATTTGGACAACAAAATCATCGGTTCGAGTTTGCATCTACATTCACAGGGAGGTGTTATAAAAGTCATCTACGGTGATGTAATTTTCAATTCTTTTCGGGAGACAGCCCCAACCCTGCATCCAAACAACTGCACGCTGTCACTTGTCTGAGTAACACTATTGTAGTGATAACAGATATATCAGTTTTGTAAATATATGATATATTTTTCAACAGGAACACATCTATATAATACAGCAATACAGGTACTTAAACTATACAAGAACTAGTCTACGACAGGAACACATATAACAATATTACATTTACTATTCTGCCCCTCTGCCAAGTCCATACACTGGTACAAGCCTTTCTTCTCCCCCGGCTCCTCTCTTACTAACTGTCAGTGAATTACTCAATATATATCATCGGGATATAGATAAGACACATAGTCATATCTGCAATTGTTCCTTTTATCTCGTCACGGCATGTGCATAATCATTTGAAGTCGTGTGAATCTTGTACACAGAACATGTATAGCGTGTGATGGGCATATTGAATTAATTAGATTTAATAAGATCGTATATACCTTGATAACAGTTTATATAGGGCTGGAAGTCAAAATCATGTATTGCCAAAACTAGCAGAGTTCATACAGTTATATGCACCTAAATCATAAATGATATCACTGTGTTACGTCTTATTCTACCTCCAGCACCACAAGGGGGGGGGGGCACGAAGGAAAATCCCGATGATCGGAGAGACCTTCTTGGAGGCATTATTAAAATCGGGCAAACTCAATTGCAAGAAAAATACAGTTTGGACAAAAACAAATGTAAAAACGTTTTCAGCATTGGTAATACTTTTTCAAGTGGGAGCCCGAATTTTTGCCAAGTTGACACCCTTCCTATGACTATCGACGCTGCCCGAATTATTCCGGCACACTCAGAACGTCCCGAAATAAATTTCGAAAACAATCGATCTCTGTGCCACTTTTGGTTATACCTAATTTTATTTTCTAGTTATTTCTATTGTAATCGAGGCTGTTCGGTGAATGTAGCTGCAACAATCTGATTGATTGGTTACAATCTGTCTGGAATTCCAGTTGGTCTGATTAGAGTGTGATGTCAGTTGCAAAACCATCAAAATGGGGAGTGTTGACTAGTCCACGGGTGCACTATTATTAGGGTTCGATTTATTGATACCGTTGTATTTCTTATAACGGCAGATTAGTGCAGCGGTGGACTAGTGAACCCGCGTTCTAGTGGACCCCTCTCATAAAAATAAAGCTTATTGGACCATTTTTTAGTTGCTGAACAATAGGTCTGCCTACTCACAACCCAGAAGAGGCGGAAAACGGGTTTGCGGTCGTCTAATCTCCTGGGGGAGTTCCGGCTTTTTCGAGGGAAACTATTTCGGTCATTTCGCTTTGACCCCCACCTCCAATTCACCTGGCTATTGTGGTTCTCAATAGTAAATGCAGGAGGACTGCACTACACGTAAAACAAAAAAACCTAAAAAATCGACAAGATAAACCTGCGGACAAGACAGAAAATAGACATTGCAAAAACTAAACAATTATCAAATCAAGTGAATGGATCCGGGGGCCAGCCGTAAGCGTCATTGCAAATAAACGAAAACGTATAGGGAATAGTTACCACAGAATTGTGAAATCACTATGTTGACTTAGACATGGTCTAAGATCCGTTTTACCAAAACTGCCTCGTACCACTTCCAATCAAGGTTGTTTATAGCGTTTTACAAATACATGTATCTTCAAATGTTACTTATTTAGACATTTAGTTACATAAGTCCATAATCAACTTTATGTGCCATCGAGTGGTTTAGGTAGGCCTATTGAGTGGATTAGAACACCTTCGCCATTTAAAATTATAACGATAAAATGGAGAATCGAGACTTTGTAGCAATGATACTTGACAATCGAAACTACCCTGTAAAAGCTTCAAACATTTATAACTTCGCTCAGAATAAAGTTATTTGACCAACTGATTTTTTTTATATTTATTTAGTAGCCTATGAATAGTTAACTTGTTTTAGATAAAGCATGAATGAAATGGGGTTCAACATCCTACTGTTATGCACTTAACCTGAGCTCATTGAAGACGGGCATACGCCATACAGTGTGCTATGAGTATGAGAGAAATTTTGCCCGGGCAGCGGCGCTACGGCGTAGGCCTACTCTTATATCGAATTCCAACTACCAAGGGATTTTTACGTGCACTCCAATGTGTAGGGCCTACGCGGGACCTCGGTTTTTCGTCCCATCCGAACGACTAGGCAGCTGTCCTTGTCAGGCCCTCCTTCTGCATCACTGACAAGGGGAATCACGTCGGAAAATCGAGATGAACTTTCTCGGCAAATACAGGGATCGAACACTTGACCTGCAGGCTAGCGAACCAGCGCCTTATCCACTTAGCCACCGTGATCCCCTGGTTTTAGATAATGTAGGCCTACACATCAATCGATGAAGGTATTTTATATTTGTAGAATTGTATTGTGTTGAATTATTTACACTTGCAATAGGGCCTATTAGAAGGATACAAAAATACACCTAACACGTTTTCCTTTTAGTTCTGAGGTTTTTTCATGGCGGGGGGGGGGGGGGTCAAACCCAAGTCACCGTCACGAGCGGCACAACAGATTATTCAATACCGGTATTGTTCTTTCAAAAAAAAAAAAATATATTTATAATTTTATTTGTGCGTGGGGATGGGAATGGTGTGACCTCTGTCTTGTCTGATGTCTCCACCCGGACCGGGTCATTGCAAAGTAGATTTTCGTTAACCCTAACAGGGAGTCTTCTCCCTTGGGTTACTACATTCATTATTATTTAATAATCATTATCACACAAGCAAGCTCAGAATCAGAAGAGTTCCAGATAAACAGAATGCTTTTCTTAAAATTTAAAATTATTTAACAAGCGCAAGTATAAACGTAAACTAACTTGTGCGCTTTAGATACCTTGTATGATTTTCTGTTCAGGCAAGCACTGATTTGTTTTCATCAACAAAAATTAACTTTATTTCGTTCCATCACGTGACCGATTTCAGAACGTTGCACGATGGCGGCGGCAAAATTGCTGTGATTTCAACACAATTGTTTTATTAATTTGTAATATTATAGCAATACTCATAGGCTTCAGAAATGCTAACAGAGGGACTTATGAGCAGATTTCAATGACGATACACTAAAAGGTTGTATTTGTGAAAATGAAGAGCATGGAAACTGTCATCATACATTACTTTTGGGGAGTGGATATTGATAATGATATTCGCCATTCGAATGGCGAATAGCCTAGAGGCATAAATGAATAAAGGATAGTTATTCGCCATTTGTTTTATATATTAACCCTAACATTCTTGCAGATTGTTTGTTCTTTTATTCAAAACACAGACCAAGTATCTCTTTTTAATTGTCATTTGTTATTTGAAGCTTCATAGTGCATAACACCTTCGTTCACTGCGAATCGTAGACCGCGAAACCGACATCGTATAATAGCACACATGTGAAAAGTTCCGTATGCTGTGAAATTCAGAAACATTGAAAACACATTTCTTTACACTTTTGTTCTTTTGTTTATCACAAAGTCAATAAAATACAAACTTAATCTAATTTCATTCCTGCGAAAGCAACAGAGGCTTATTGAAATTGTTCTAACTTCTACCTGATTTGCCCGCCTGCCTACCAGTACCACCCGGAGTAGGCTACCCAAATTATTTCATTGTCAACCACATGTTCTGTCTATATACTTTCGTATGTTTCATTTCCTACCAATACATTCTCATCTCAAACGAGCTCAATGACAGACATTATATGGCGCACATCCCCAATTCTTTATTGGCATCTCGTATTCATTTGCCTACATTTCTTTTTCAACCGTGTGTTTTATTGTAATAATTCATTTACATCTACTCACATAAGACGTACCAGCCAGGGATGATATCGTAATTTCTTAAAATTAAGGGATTAAAATTTAGAACATTTAAAGTCAGTTTAATACACAGTGACATTTGTTTAGGAACCATGAATTTTTGTTTAAGTGACGGGCTTCGCATGCCGTGTCTCTGTGTACTCTAAACGATATATTTTTTTCTAGGCATGATCATAATTTGTTTCAGCTATTTCCCCTTGTCAGTGGTGCAGGACGGAGGGGCTAACAAGGACAGCTATGTAGTGGCTTGAATAGGACGAAAAAGCCTGTGTATACATTGGTGTATCCGGGCAAAATTTCTCTCATTCGAAACGTGAGAGAGAGTCATTTCGGGACTGCCACATAGGATCCTATTTTTATACGCCCACATTTTCATGTGGACGTATTATGTCGTCGCCCCTGTCCGTCCACAATTGTTTGTGGACTCTCTACAGGTCACAATTCTTGTCCGATTTTGACGAAACTTGAAATACAGGTTTATCCCCAAAAGATTTCGGCTGCTTTCGATATTGGCATGTATCGGATCAAAACTTCATTGATTATGGCCCCTGATTGTACGAAAAATCACGTTTTTAGCTTGTGGACCCTATAGAGGTCACAATTTTTAACCGATTTTGATAAAACTTGACATGCATGTTTATAACCCATAGATCTTGGTTCTTTTTGATATTTGCGCCTATTGGAAAGAAATTTCTTGAATTATGGCCCCTGATTGTCCGAAAAATCACCTATTTTAGCTTGTGGTCCCTCTGGAGGTCACAATTATTATCCGATTTGAAAACCGTTTGATTATATCACCGTTGCACCCTAAAGGCTGAGTCACACTAGTGGATTTTTCCTTTAAGACAAATCCTAGCGAACGTCTTAAAGGATAAATCCTCTGGGTTTTTATGATCATACATTAAGTAAAATCCTAAAGGTTTTGGTCATGTGATCAGTAATACCAGAAATGTAAATATGAAGGAAACTACAAAGATTATCTTTTCTCTCGTTTATGGTAATCTTCGGACTGAATAGACCACAGCACGCTTTGTCGATTGAAAAAAAAAAAAATTTCCCTGTCTCGGCCCGGTTGAGTTAGACGTCTGCCATTTTGATTGGTCAATTCACAGTACAAATCCTACGAAATAGGACTTGTTCTAAACCTAAGGATTTGTCCGTAGGTCATAAAATCTATAGCCTATAGGACAAATTTTCCCGTTCACATGAAAGGATTTAACTTATGGATATAAAACCTCAGGAAAAATCCACTAGTGTGACTAAGCCTTAATTAGGAAGGAGGAGTTTGAATTTCGGAAAAATCGGACCAAAATTACCATACAAAATGGCTGCCGTTTGTACGCGAATACTGTTAAAATATGGTATATATCAAGGTTGTTGACCCTGTAGAGGTCACAATTTTTATTTGATTATGATGAAACTTGAAATGCATGGTTATAACCAAAAATCACGGTTCCTTTCGATATTTGCGCATATATCGAATGGTAACTTCCTGAATTATGGCCCCTGATTATACGCAAAATCGCCTTTGTTTACCTTGTTGTCCCTCTGGAGGTCACAATTATTATCCGATATTCAAAATCGTTTGATTATATCAACGTTACACCCTGAGGACGGTTGAATTCGAATTTCGAAAAAAATCGGACCAAAATTGCAATACAAAATGGCCACCGCGTGTACACAAATACTGTTATAAAATGGTATATCATGGTTTATAGGTCACAATTTTAATTTGATTTTGATGAAACTTGAAATGCATGGTTATAACCCAAAGGTCTTGGTTCCTTACAATTTTTGCGCATATCGGATGGTAACTTCCTGAATTATGGCCCCTGATTATCCGAAAAATTTCCTTTCGGCCCTCTGGAGGTCACAATTATCATCCGATTTAAAAAAAATGTTTGACTAAATCACCGTTACACCCTACGGATGGTTGAGTTTGAATTTCTAGAAAATCGGACCATAATTGCCAGACAAAATGGCCGCCGTTTGTATGCGAATAGTGTAAAAATATGGTATATCAAAGATGTAGACCCTGTAGAGGTCACAATTTTAATTCGATTATGATGAAACTTAAATTGCGTGTTTATAACCTAAATATCTTGATACTTTTTGATATTTGCACATATCAAATTGTAACTTAATGAATTATGACCTTTGATTGTGGGAAAAATCACTTTCGGTTTTGCTTGTTCTCTATCCATCTCTCGAAAATGTGGGCGTATCCTGCCTGGCAGTGCCAGCTTACTATCTTTTTAAATTGAATAATTCCCTTGTGCGTAGGGGCCTTTAGACTTTAGCAATGGTAGGGTGCAGAGAAAACTCATGGGGTTGGTCAGGCGACCCTTCTCCTTTTAGCGTACAACAGGGGAATCAAAACCACGCCGTAACTAAAATTAGAATGTCACAAACTGTTTATATTTGACTTGTAACAAATAGCAACTTTTAGTCTACTTTGTCTTGGCTTTTTCTTCCTCGGGAAATTCTTCTGGGGTCGCTTATTCGTAGGAGTCTTTAGTTGTGTTAGGAACCAACGAGGTTCGACATGCGAGTAAGAAAAGAAAGACAGTTGGTCGGAGAACGCAAATAAAATTTACCATTGATGTTTCAAGTTTGTTAAATACAAGTTTGCATTTTTCTTTATCATTTTCCCAGTTTCCTCCCACTGCTAAAGACCCCTACGTACAAGCGAATTAAATAAAATTAAAAACCATGTTAGTCCCGTAATGATCTAGTTTGTGTTGAGTTGACGTTCAACCCCATTTCTCTCCCTCTCTCTTTCTTCACCATTTTGGCTAACCACGGTGGGTAAGTGAGTAAAAGACGTTGGTTTGATAACCTGAAGAGACAACATATGGTCGTTGGGATGGTACGAAAAACCAAGGTCCCGTGTACACATTGACAGTTGGAATTCAATATAAGGGGAGACCCAGCTCCGCTGTCAGGGCAAAATATCCCTAACAGCACACTGAGCAGTACAGTGTGGCGTTGAACCCCATTTCTTTTCGTTTTACGTATTTATATAATAAAAAATATGCTGATTTGTAGGCTACCTGCTGGGTATATTTAATATTTAAACTTCATTAAGCTTAAGGAAATCAAATGAAATGGTGTGTAACGTCCTACTGTCTGAGCCACCCTGCCCAACTTTAGCCGTGCCCCAAATTTTTCTGGTGTGTGTGTGTGTGTGTGGGGGATTAACGCGTGCTATATAGTCAAGTAGCGTGGCTTTGATTCCGCAACAAGGAGTAAGGCCGTCTGTCCAGTCCAGTCACGTGGGTTTTCTCTAAAGAGCTCTATGCGCAAATCAATTATTAAAATAATATTGAGCCATATGTTAGTGTAGAAATTACCCAGTCTGTTTCATACAGACGTATGGCGAACCGACTCCCTTTCTCTCTCCCTCTCTCACCATGTGTGTCCCATCAGGGTATTATAGGGTATATAGTGTATATCCACTTAAAATAAAATATTACCCAAAACAGACAGGTAAAATATGAAGTATTTTATTATTATCTTATTGTACATAACTCTTTTTTGTGCCATTCATTTTTATACGCCCACATTTTCATGTGGACGTATTATGTCGTCGCCCCTGTCCGTCTGGACGTCCGTCCGGACGTCCACAATTGTTTGTGGACTCTCTACAGGTCACAATTCTTGTCCAATTTTGACGAAACTTTAAATATAGCTTTATCCCCAAAAGATCTCAGCTGCTTTCGATATTGGCATGTATCGGATCAAAACTTCATGGATTCGAATTTCGGAAAAATTCGGAACAAAATTGCCAGACAAAATGGCCGCCGCTTGTACGCGAATACTGTTCCTTTTGTTATTTTCACATATCAGATCATAACTAATCAGGGGCCGTAATTCAGGAAGTTACAAAATGATATGCGCAAATATCGAAAGGCACCAAGATCTTTGGGTTATAACCGTGCATTTCAAGTTTCATCAAAATTGAATTAAAATTGTGATCTCTACAGGGTCCACAACCTTGATATACCATTTTTTAACAGTATTCGCGTACGAACGGCGGCCATTTTGTATGGTAATTTTGGTCCGATTTTTCCGAAATTTGAACTCAACCTTCCTTAGGGTGTAACGGTGATATAATCAAACGATTTTTTAAATCGGTTAATTATTGTAACCTCCAGAGGGACCACAAGCTTAACCAAGACGATTTTGCATATAATCAGGGGCCATAATTCAGGAAGTTACGATCCGATATGCGCAAATATTGAAAGGAACCAAGATCTTTGGGTTATAACCATGCATTTTAAGTTTCATCAAAATCGAATTAAAATTTTGACCTCTACAGGATCCACAACCTTGATATACCATTATTTAACAGTATTTGCGTACGAATGGCGGCCATTTTGTATGGTAATTTTGGTCCCATTTTTCTGAAATTCAAACTCAACCTTCCTTAGGGTGTAACGGCGATATAATCAAACGATTTTTTAAATCGGATAATTATTGTAACCTCCAGAGGGACCACAGGCTAAACCAAGACGATTTTGCGTATAATCAGGGGCCATAATTCAGGAAGTTACCATCAGATATGCGCAAATATCGAAAGGAACCAAGATCTTTGGGTTATAACCATGCATTTCAAGTTTCATCAAAATCGAATTAAAATTGTGATCTCTACAGGGTCCACAACCTTGATATACCATTTTTTAACAGTATTTGCGTACGAACGGCGGCCATTTTATATGGTAATTTTGGTCCGATTTTTCCGAAATTTGAACTCAACCTTCCTTAGGGTGTAACGGTGATATAATCAAACGGTTTTTCAAATCGGATAATAATTGTAACCTCCAGAGGTACCAGGAGCTAAAATAGGTGAATTTTCGGACAATCAGGGGCCATAATTCAGGAATTTATGTTCCGATAGGTGCAAATATTAAAAGGAACCAAAATCTTTGGGTTATAAACATGCATGTAAAGTTTCATCAAAATCGGTTCAAAATTGTGACCTCTATAGGGTCCACAAGCTAAAACGTGATTTTTCGTACAATCAGGGGCCATAATCCATGAAGTTTTGATCCGATACATGCCAATATCGAAAGCAGCCGAGATCTTTTGGGGATAAACCTATATTTTAAGTTTTGTCAAAATCGGACAAGAATTGTGACCTGTAGAGAGTATAAAAATAGACCTCCAATGGCACTGTGTCAAACAATGTTTGTTGTGGTAGTTATTTTCGTATTTTACTACAACGAAAATTATGTATATGCATTTTGTACGACACAGTTAAACTAGTTTAAGTGGTTGGTAGTATTACCTCTTGACCAGGCATTGTGATAGGGCAGAGAATATCGATTTTAAAAAAACAAATGGCGAATAACATAAACGAATGGTAAATTATGTCAACGAATGGCGAATAACTTTGCCTTTTGCAAAGCCTTGAAAGTTTTATTTGGCTTGATCTTGAAAAATTTGTCACAATACTCAAAACTGTTTAGGCTACGGAAATATACGCTAATAAAGTTATAGGCTATCCCTAGAAAGATAACTACAAACTAAAATTGGCACCATAGCAACAGTTTCTGTACTCTTTTTGTCCTCCGCCTTTCTAAAAAAGCGGGGGACTATTAAAATGGGTTTGTTCGTCTGTCCGTCCGTCCGTCTGTCACACTTTTTGGGACACAATAACTCTTGTTCTAATTGAGCTAGAATGTTCAAACTTGGTGTAGGTGTTTATTATGTCAATTCCTTGATGGAGTTCGAAGATGAGCATTTTCTGCTTAGGGTAAGCAGAGATAAGCAATTTGATTGGTTGATGCTTTGGGACCCGATAACTTTAGTTCTAATTAAGTGAGAGTGATGAAACTTGGTGTATAGTTTCATTACATCAATACCTTGACTAAGTTCGATAATGAGCATTTTCTGCTCAGGGTAAGCAGAGCGATAAGCAATTTGATTGGTCGAGACTTTGGAACACAATAACTCTCATTCTAATTGAGTTAGATAGAATGTTCAAACGTAGTGTGAGTGTTTACTAGGTCAATGTCTTGATGGAATTCGAAGATGAGCATTTTCTGCTTAGGGTAAGCAGAGACAAGCAATTTGATTGGTTGATGCTTTGGGACACGATAACTTTAATTTTAATTAAGTGAGAGTGATGAAAGTTGGTGTGTAGTTTTATTACATCAATACCTTGACTGAGTTCGATAATGAGCATGTTCTGCTCATGGTAAGCAGGGCGATAAGCAATTTGATTGGTCGAGACTTTGGAACACAATAACTCTCATTCTAATTGAGTTAAAATGTTCACACTTGGCATAGGTGTCTATTATGTGAATATCTTGATGGGGTTTGAAGGTGAGCATTTTCTGCTTAGGGTAAGCAGAGATAAGCAATTTGATTGGTTGATGCTTATTAAGTTCTGATTAAGTGAGAGTGTGGGCACTTGGTGCATAGCTTTAGCTTTATTACACAGATACATTGACCAAGTTCGATAATTAACATTTTCTGCTGAGGGTAAGCAGAACGATAAGCAATTTGAGTGTACGAGACTTTGGAACACAATAACTCTCCTTCTAATTGAGGTAGTATGTTCACACTTGGTATAGTCATTTATTATGTGAATGACTTGTTGGAATTCGATGATGAACATTGTCTGCTTAGGGTAAGCAGAGATAAGCAATCTGATTGGTTGATGCTTTGTGGCACGATAACTTTTGTTGTAATGAAGTGATAGCAATGTAACTCAGAATATAGATTCATTATATCATTACCTTGACTAAGTTCGATGGTGCAAATTTTCTGCTTAGGCTAAGGAGTGACAAGCAATTTTATTGGTCAAGACTTTGGAACATAACTCTGCTTTTAATTGAGGTAGAATTTTGAACTTAATGTAGATGATCATTAGCGAATGTCTCGACTGAGTTCAATAATTAATATTTTGAGCTAAAGCTAATATTTTGAAAAAAATAAATGTTCGATTAATTTAATATTTGTCATCTTATTATTTTGGGATTTTGGCGGGGGACATCAGCCTAACCGTGGCTTGTTAACCCTTATTGGTAGACATTAACACTTTATGTTATTTAGTATAGATTGAAATTTCTATATCTATGTAAAGTGTAGGGTGACATTTCTATCGTTAAGGCCAGGCTTATAAATATTACAGTTTGCCCAAACCCAACTCCTGATGATTAGGTATGGGTAGGTAGGTAGACAAATTCTTCTTTTTTTTATTTGGGAGGACCAGACTTTGACGATAAATAACAAGATTTTACGAAATCACTTGTCGGGTTTGGTGTTACTTTGTACAGACATGACAGTGGCTGTTCAATCTCCCGACCAATTATTTTACACTTGGGTGTCATTGTCAAGCGTTAAAATAATGCTGTTTAAAAAAAATCCTTCAAAAACCTCAATAAAAGAATTTGAGTAGGCAGCTTTTTTTTGGGTAGGTAGCGTTTAGGCAAACAAACAATCTTTTAATTATGGCCTAAAGGAGCTTAACCTCTAATGCAATAATATACATACTACAGGAAACATGAATTAAAATTTAATATTGGTGCATTTCAATTGATATTGATGTTATTATTTTACCGTAAAAATACCGGATCTTAATATCCAATAATTAAGAAAAAGTGAATATTTTAAAATTAGTACATGACTTGTGTCTTCTCTAGAGAAAAAAGGTTTTGAGCGCTATATGTAATGAACAAAGAAAAAACATGTTCGACAATGTGGAAGTAATTCAAAATTGCTTATTCATAAACGACATAATAAACATGTGTAGAACAGGTGCAATCGACTGTCGTTAATTTTGACTCTTTGTGTTTTTTTACTAAATATAATGGATCAGAAATTGATCATAACCACCGTACCGGTCATTCGAGTGTTAGCCTCGCTTCTCCATTTTTAAATCAAATCATTAAATGACAGAACCATTCTAATCTACTTAAAGTCAGAACTATCTGAGGATGAGAGTTAGTTATGGTCATGTCTTTTTAATAAATATCTAATTAAAATTTATATGACATTTATGTTAAGACCAAAAGAAAGACCTGCAGCTATAGGCAGATTTAGCTCTGACATAATGCCTGTTTAATCTGTTCATATAGACCAATTTTCGCCTTTATGAAATTTAAGCCCACAAAATAGAGAATGGTGTATTTAATTTGTCTGTAATTTCAGCTAAAACTGAGTTGTTTGGATGTGAATGTCAAAGCTCATTAGCAAGACATATTTTTGGGGCATTTTTTTTGTTGGGTAATGATCTTCATAACCTACACGTTATTTTTATATGCCCATATTTTCATGTGAACGTATATTGTCGTCGCCCCTGTCTGTCCGTCTGTCCCCAATTATTTGTGAACACACTACAGGTCACAATTTTTATCTGATTTCAATGTCACTTCAAATATAGGTTTATCACCATAAGATCTCGGTACCTTTCAATATTGGCATGTATCGGACCATAACTTCATGGATTATGGCCCCTGATTGTACAAAAAATCACATTTTTGGCTAGTAGTCTCTACGATTTTAATGAAACTTGAAATGCATGTTTAAAACCCAAAGATCTTGGTCCCGTTCAATATTTGCGCACATCGGAGCATAACTGCCTGAATTAAGGCTCCTGATAATAATGAAAAATCACCATTTTTAGCTTGTGGTCCCTCTGAAGTTCATAAATATTATCCGATTTACAAAACTGTAGGATTATATCACAGTTACACCGTGAGTTTGAATTTAGTGAAAATTGAATTAAAATTGCCAGACAAATGGCCGCCGGCACTATTAAATAGAGGTTTTCACAGGCTTTTCACACAAAATTAAGCAGGTTTATGCTCTAGTGACTCTTTAAGCCTTCAAAGTAAACAAAGTGACTCAATATTACAGCAAGTGTGACAGATGATGATAGTATTGTATGACAATAAAATAGTTTATAAATCAAAAACAATTGTTCACAGATACTCACGTGCCATTAAACAACATTTCATTTCGTTTCATGTTCACAGATAATATATATTTGTTTTCATATCAAATCAATATCTTCCAAATCAATGTTAGTATTGTTACATGACAACATATTTCCCACAGGTCATAATATAATGATATGTGTTGTGTTATTTATTTTATGTTAAAACATTTTTTCATTCAATATTATAGAGCCAATATTTATTTGTATAAGTCAACATTTTCAATCCATTGATAATATGCCCGTACACACAGTTAATTCAAAAAAGACCAAGAAAGGGCAGAAGTTGGAGCAACCAGACAAAACTTGTAAAAAGGAAAATACATCTGAAAAGAAAAAAGAAAAGGTAGAAATTTTGTTACAATGTTAAATTGGCAATATTGTTATTAATTTATCAAAACCAACCTTTAAATGACATTAAAATATACTAGGCCTATATTATGGACATCTACAAACTGATTGAGGCTAAGAGACCTCCAATTTGTGCGTGAACACTACAGACTGATCTCTGCATAATTTTTCGAATTGAAAAAACAATTATCTTTCATAGATGAAGTTACTTTATTATTCAGTATCTTAATTATAGGAGGGGGATCACGTGGGTAAGGCGCTGGCACCCTAACCTGGAGGTGGAGTTTTTGATCCATGCATTGGCCGAGAAAGTTTATCATGATATTTCGGCATGGTTTCCCCTTGTCAGTGATGCAGAACGGAAGACCTGACAAGGACAGCTGTCTAGTCTTTCAGATGAGACGGAAAACCGTGGTCGCGTATACACGTTAGGGTGCACATAAAAGATCCTTTGGCAGTTGGAATTCGATATAAGTGTAGGCCGTAGCACACTGTTTGGTGAATGCCGGTTTTCCATTAGCCCAGGTAAGGTGCATAACAGTAGGACGTTAAACCCCATTTCATTTCATTATAGGAAGCGAATAAAAAACGGCATAATGGTAATAGTACCAATAAAAATGAGTCTGTTTCCAAAGTTGGTAAACAAAATAAAAATGGAAACCAGAGAACTGATGAAAACCTTGGAGCAGTTAAAAATATTGAATGTCATGGAAGGTAAATGGAATAAAATTTTCTGAATTGAGAGTGGTGAAAATTTGTGTATAGTACAATTACATCAAACCCGGAGTATAGTTTCAATACATCACTTTGAGCAATTTGATTAGTCTAGACAACTTTGATTCTAATTGAGTGAGAATGGTGAATCGTTTGTTCCCACTTTGCCTCAGACTGTTAATCCTTTAATTGATCGCAAAACTATATTATGTTTAGAAGTAGTTACACAAGAATTGTTCACTAGTGTTCAGCATTAAAGAGCTCTTAATCCCTCTTAATAAAATTTATTAACCAACTAATTGACATTTTGAACACAGTTCATGCCAGCGTTATGCCTTCAAACATGAATTCCATTCACTATATTAATATAAATAGATGGTCGATCTGTGTCGATATTATATTTATTTTAAAATGGCAAATGTCCTAAGTTGAATAAAATGACAGCTTGGCATCCTAATATTTACAAGTTCATTAACTTAAAACAAATAAAATCCTATGTCGAAATATCCATTTCACAGATATTATTTGGTGGTACCAAAAGGCCTTGAGTTAAGAATTATCGACAACTTGATACAAGAATTGAACATTTGAAAATGGAACAAGTGTAAATCAGTATGGAACAAATATTTCCAACATTTAATAAATATTAACTTTGTTTAAATCAATACATTTTAATATGTGTAAGTTAATTTTAAATATTATTTAATAAAAATTAAATTTGTTAAAATCAATAAACTTTTAGTTTTAAAAAAGGTATGGACTATAGTTTATAACATCATTGTTCTAAAATTTGACATCAAAGCCTGCCGGCAAAGTGGGAACACCCCGGTAAAACTGGGCATATATATCATTACATCAATACTTTGATTGAAAACTGTGTGTCATCTAATTACCTTTCTTAATATAGCGGGGGACATCAGCCTTACTATTGGCTTGTATTTTTTAAATGGTATGGTATTGTTATTAAGATCTGTTTAACATGCATGTTGATCAGTCATTGGGTCAAGTGGCATTGTTTCGATTCCCATCTTACATGTGACAAAGAGTAGCGTTCTCTGGTTTCCTCCAATTTTGAACATTAAATGGAACCATGGTTATGTTAGTCCCAAATCAACCTACATGTATTTATGTTGAGTGGATGATAAAACCCTATTTCTCTCTCTCCATTTGAGCATACCAGTTTAACCCAGTTACTGTCAGATTTCAGTATTCTAAAATATTTAAAATGGAAAAACAAGTTTGTCTAGCGAGAATGATAACCCCACAGGCTTAAAATAATTCTGAATGTTCTTATTGTCTAATTCTGGGATTTGGACCTTGGACATTCTAGTCAATAGGCCAGTGCCAATGACCTGCAACAGGACAAAGAGTTAATGTCAAAGCTTTTGTTTCTACACTTATACTCCTTAGAAATCAGGGGCTGAATGGTTAGCGTACGCACGCTGTATCAAAAGCCTGTCATTAAGTCAACTGGCGTGGTTTCGAATACCCGGTTGTACGTGGCAAGGGGTAGACCCGCCTGTCCAACCTTGTGGGTTTTCTCAGCGTCCTCCCACTGCTAAAGACCCCTACACGCAAGCAAATTATTGAAATAAAACCAAACCATATGTTAGTCCCAAAATGACCTAGTTTGTGTCGAGTGGACATTAAGCCCCACTTCTCTCTCTCTCTCTCTCTTAGAAATCAACTGGAAGCAAAGAAAAGTCCTTCTAAAATGGAGATAGAACAACAGTTACATTATATTAAAGAGAAAGAGAGGGAACTAGAAGAACAACTAAGACAACAAGAAGAAGAGGAAAGAAAAAATGATCGAGGAAAGAAAAAAATTCGAAACAAGTCTGGGGGAGGAGGTGTAAGTATTTATTATAAGACAATGGAATATCATTTACAGGTAATTCATTAATTGGTTTGCCTGGCATTAATTTGTTTGCCTTTTCCTCAATTTTCCCATTTAGGCCAGTAGCCGACACCTAATAATATCAACAGAAAAAACATCTTGCTCCAGGGTAAAGAAATGTAAAAGATTTTTTGTAATCTAATAGAGATATATATTCTGATTAAAAATGCGAACAGTTCTAGCTCCCTAACCCTGCAGTATTTTTTATGTAGCGATCAGAAATTGGTGGACGATTTGATGAGAAATGCTACTCTTTTAACCATATATGGACATAGATATTGGTCACGTGTTGTTAATTAGCCAATCGTTAGTATGTAAACAAAAAATAGCACGTGGTTTTGTTTACACTATAGCGAATGCGTACAGATGTGGCGTTTACTGTATGGGAACATTTTAAGATAAATAAAACCCTACAACGCGAGTTCTATCGGTCTGCCGAGTATAATTAGAACTAAGATAGCCACAAATGTAGTTCTTACATTTTAATGCGAAGAAGTATAGTTTAAATCATAAAATAAGGGTGCTACTGGTGTGCTTGATAAATATATTTGACCCAATTTTACAAGATCGTTGCATTGGACGTACAAATGACTATGAGACATTTAGACACTGTTTCTTTTGGTGATTGGGGTGGGGTTCCTGGGCTGGAAGCTTTACCTAATGTCATAGGCATAGGGGGGAATTTTTGACTGGGGGGGGGGTGTTTGGTGCCAAAAAAAAGCAGTTTTTACCATATAAAAAAGAATGTATTTGAAGGCCCATGACAGGTTCTACAATATCTCTTTTGAGATGAATAAGTTCTTAAGTTCTAAATCATCAATAAAAGAGAACTAAATTTTATTTACTTGTAATTGTAATAATAAATAAAATTTATAACATACACAACTAAAAACAGTTGTTTATGTATTTGTAACTCATGGCGTATGGGTTCGACGACAGTTAGGAGGCAGAACCCGAAATGCCCGAACATTTTTCAGTTTTACAGGCAGCGGCGTCGATTTTTCCTCGATAGGCGAAGAAGCGAAGCTTAGTTTATATGCCCCCCTCCCGCCAAAGACAATTTTGGAATATTTGACGACTCCAAACACGTTTTCCTGCTATTTCAGCCGGTGAACAAAGCAACTTCAAAGTGGTCTAATATAGTGTAATTAAGGTGGCTGACTTGAATTCCAATCAATTGTTAACAGTCCAGGAAATCGGGGACCGTTGGGAGAAAATTTAACTGCCACAAACTCGTTTACCTTCTATTCCAGTCAGTGAATACAGCAACCTCAATTTATTCTAATATAGCCTACCTGGCTGACCCGAATCACAAACCACCAATCAATAGTCGCGCGGTATGGGGGCCTCACACCCCACCCAAAGAAAATTTAGAAAATTTAATGGCAGCAAATGCGTTTTTGGCTTTTCTAGCCCGTGTAGGCAACTCCAAAATTATCCAATGGTTTTGTAACCAAAATCTCACTCTGAATTCCAACCATCCAATTCACAAATAATATTCAATACCTGAAAATTGTCGCACAAAGTACAGTGGCTCCAGACAAAATAATTTAATCCATAGTCAACTCAGTACAAATTTGTGATATTCAATTACAAAAGAGTAAAATTAGTGTTTCATTAGGGCCTCGATGACAGTTAGGGAAGCAAAACTAGAAATGCCCGAAACACTTCCGGATTATAGACAGCGCCGCCGGTTTTCTTTGAGAGGCGAAGAAGCGGGGCTGATATTGTATTCCCCCTCCCCCCAGAAAATTTTGGATTATTTGACTTTCGGAAACGCAATTTGCTGTAGATGAAATAAAATTTGTTTTTCACTTTACCCGTCTGCTTGAATGTTTAAATTGGACACATTCAAGAACACAATATTTTTTATACAACTTTTACAAAGTACAATTGTTTGCCCCAATTTTCCCAGGATTTGGTGCCCCCCCTATGTTGACTACATTGCAAGAAAATTATCTATGATTTTCCATAGTTGTTTCTCCTTTTGAGTCTTAAGGGTCTAAATATGTTCTGGCTTTTTTGAAAGGGATTTACAGTCATACATGTACATGTAGGTCTCCGGAGTAGAATGTTAATTACATGTACATGTACACCAATTAAATCTATATTTGTAAAAAAAGATAATAAAAATAGGTAGAATTTAATAAGCAAAATAAAGCACAAATTAATTACAATCTAGAATAGAGTTTAAGACATAAAATACAAGCGAATATAAGGCACAAATAAAAACCATTATCGAAAAAGGGTGAAATGTTTTTATCACAATATCATCGTCACTATCACTGTAATCACAGTTTTCATTAGGATTGATTGTCCTGCTCCCAAAGGTTCTGACAATTTGAGCAGCGACATAATGCATGGTAGCAGACCTCTTTATAGCCACACAGTCTTTTCCTCTAATGTGTAATAAAATATCCTCATCACCTTTCACTTTTACAGCTTTACTAACTGACCTGAAAAATCGATGAAGAATACTTTCATTGATACAATTTTTAATGTTTTATAAATTAGCCAGCGACGGATTCCAGTTTTTTTTGCAGAAGGGAGTCTGCCAGGTTCCTTTTTATGGAAATCTGCATTGTCGTCTCCAAATTATATAGGCATACATACAAATTGAGCGTTTTAAAGAGAGAAATCATTTTTATAACGATTTAGGATCACATTGTGATTTAATTTTATTGATGCTAGGTATTCATTTTATTTTATGTAGTTGAGCAGGGTGGGGTTTGGACACTCCCCCTGATTATCCCACCGGTAGATGAAATAATACAGTGTGCTATGTGGGGAAATTTGGTCTGAGCAAGGGTTCTTCTATGTGCAAAACAACGGGTACACAAGATCTCAGCTATTATCCCATCTAGCTTTCCTATTCTTTGACGCCCCGACATGAACATGTATTTCCTGCACCACAAGTCCACAACCAAGGCCGGCAAATTACATGTAATTGATAAAGCACCTGGAACTTTTTCAGCAAACAAGATTGAATCCCCAACCCCGGGTTAGTGAACCAGCATTTCACACACTAAGCCACGAACCATGACTTCCAAATTTAAATTTAAAAAAATTAATGTTTTTTTTTAGTGAAGCCAAGGCCTATATAACTATCATTCATACATTTATGATAGACTTACCAGCATCTTTAGTTTCAGTCAGAACTAATTTATCTTTCGTTCTTTTATGTGCAACAGATAGATATTTATCTTTCTTCTTACAAACAATACATAATTCTGGTACTACTACTAGTGGTAGAACAAACTGCCTTTTTGCCGAACTAGATGTTGATGACGAACCACTCGTTTGAACATTAGTGATATTGCCTGTTTTTCCTCTTCATTGCGGCTACTACAGGGTGGTTTCACAGATTTCTTTTCGACTCTCTTTCGAACTAGTTGAAGTCTTGTTTTGTCGATAAATTTCCGATAACACAGCGGGTGGAAACCTATGTTCTTTACAATCTTTAATCTTATTTCTTCGAAGTCATCGGACAACAAGTTTTTCATCTCCGTCTAATGACAGCTATTCTGCGGCGCATGTTCTAAATTTGTCCCATCTGATTTTAGCAAAAGCTTTCGCCCCTTCCACTGGTGTAGATTTGACGTGAATAATACATTCTCTCGTTCTTTTTGCTTGTTTTTCTTCAGCTTTGTCTATGTTTAACTAAACTTTTTCAATTAGTCCGCCATCTTTAGAGTTTAACATAAACAGCGTATAATTGGTCGAATCACGTCACATGACCGGTTTTGTCAACAAATGACCGAGTCACAACTCCCCTTTTGTTTGATTGGGCGGAGATATAGTGCGCGAAATTCGAAAACGGATTTTATCAATACAGCTCGATAATTCTACTAGAAAAAAACACTCGTTAAACTAAAATGTCATAACTTACATATTCTTGCTCTGAAATGTTACATTTCTGTTCGATGGAGCAAAGGTGACACGATATTCGATGTCAGCTACTGGCCTAATTCGCTTATAGTGAATAAAATATTTCTTAAAAAAAATAACTTAACTAGTCACGCAACTTGCAAAATTTCTTATTCATTCAGCGATGATAGACAAATGGTGGAATGATCATAGCAGAAATTAAGAATCTCTAAGCATGTGTATAATCATAACCGTGACGTACACGCAAATTTAGAACTGGTTTATTGGCCTAATTCCAACCAAGATGTCACATGTTATTGGTTTATTTATCTAACAACTGGTCACGGAATCCATCAATGTATGATCCAGTTATATTTTAATATTGAGACCGGTACCCAGAATTCACACGGACAGAGCGTGGAAGATACACGATCCCAAACCATGCCGAGGTCGTGGCTTATTAATTATTTTACTGAACATATTGTTAACTACTTATAGTACTATACTTGTATATACACTACAGTAGCTCATACATATTCATATATTTAAATACATAGTTAAGATTGGTATAGCTAAGAGAAAGAGAGAGAGAGAGACAGTTAGATATAGAAAGTGTAGTAGTTTAGTTCTGTTTCTGACTCACTTAGAATAAAGGATTATTATATATCAGATTAGTGTTTGAGTGATTTCTACACCAATCCCCCATAACAATATTATGAATAATCAGCAACCTTTTTTTGTTTAGTTTTTTTTACCGGATTATCGAAATCACTGTTAAATGTGTTTATTACTCGGAGTCAGATTATGAACCACATAATAAATAATATGGCCAATTCTAACGTGACTAAGGTATGATTGTTGTTCATTGTTTTTCCAATAGGCTATATTAAACATCAATCAACTAAATCCGACAAAATACCGGGGATTAAGAACACTTACCCTGACTGACATCAATAGTCAGACTCGACAATGATATTCTCTGAGAATACTTGCGCGAATCAGATTTGGAGATTTGCGTGAATTTCTAGCCCTGAATTGATTAGACATATGAAACATGGTTTGGTATAGTTTAAACTATTGAGTTATTTTTGCTTATTAATTGCTTTTAGAAAAAAAAAGGAAAAGACACACCAAAACAGCAAATGAAAGGGGAATTGGAAGAAATTAAAGCGTCATCTGGATCAGCCATACAGAGAAATGTTAACAATAATGCAACAGCTGATCAGTATAAAGATTTGAAAAATCCATTAAAGGCTGAAATACTGCCAATTCTAAAGAAAAATATCAGTAAGAATGTCAATGAGAAATGTTCAGACAGTTCTGAGGTAAGTTTAAATTTTAAAATGTACAAATGACAAACAAAAAACTATTTAAACTTGTATAGGTTATAATCTCATTATTAGTATAGAAAGCAGATTACTTTTTATGCTGTTGCCCCTGTTTGTCCATCCGTCTGGACACAATTTGTTTGTTTACACCATACAAGTCACAGGTGGGGAGTTAGATGGCTGAATGCTAAGCCTCCGCGCGCTGTATCATAAAGCCTGTCATTGAGTCAACTGGCTTGGTTTCGAATCCCAGGTTGTACATGGCAAGGAGTAGGGTCGCCTGTCCAACCTCTTTGGTTTTATCCGGGTCCTCTGGTTTCCTCCCACGCGCAAGTGAAATATTGAAATAAAATTAAACCATATGTTAGTCCTGAGTTGACATTAAACCCCATTTCTCTCTCACTACAAGTCACAAATTTTATCAGATTTCAACAAAACTTAAAATATAGAGTTATTTCCCTAAGATTTCGTTTCCTTTTAATATTGGCATGTATCGAACCTTAATTTCATGGATAATGGCCCTTGATTGTACGAAAAATTGTATTTTTAGATTGTGGACGCTCTAGTCACAATTTTGATCCGATTTTGATGAAACTTGAAATGCATGTTTATCACAGATCAGGGTTCATTTCGATACTCGCGCATACCAGATCGTTACTTTCTGAATTATGGCCCCTGATTGTATGAAAAATCAAATTTTTGGCTTGTAGTCTCTCCAGAGGTCACAATTTTTATCCGATTTTAAAAACTGTTTGATTTTATCACCATTTGCATTCGGGATCGAGCCAGACAAAATGGCCACCGCAAATAGTGTAAAAGTATGGTATATCATTGTTGTGGACCCTGTAGAGGTCACAATTTTAATCCAATTTTGATATTTATTGCATATTTCAGACTAGAACTTTCTGGATTATGCCCCCTGAGTGTACAAAAAATCGTTTTTGTTTTAGCTTATTCTGTATCCATCTCTTGCAAAATTCGAGCGTATATAATGCCTGACAGCCGCTGGTTTTCTATTGCCTGAAATATGTAAATGGTCTGTGTATTATATATAAAGATAAAATGTATAACCTCACTAAGCAGAAGAGGTATCTTAGATATGCACATGTACCATGGGCCGTCAACCATTTATTGTCACATCTTCAGAGATACTTCATGTTAAAAGGAAGAGCCCTATCTCGAACAGCTGAAGTTATATCATCTGATTACTGGTACATGTTCTGTTTATGTTAGCTCTAAAAACTACTTAAAGCCAAAAAGATTTAAATTATTTAATGGGTTGTGTCCTTGATTTGCTTTTGTGTCTTCTCAATATGCCCATTACTTACTACAAAAGAATTAAAAATATGACAACCATTATGGAATACTTTGATGCCTTAGCAACTATACGCATTGTCTGATTTTGTTCTGTAGAATTTCTTGATATTAATTTGCAGTGTTAGCATGGATGACTATGCAACTGGTTAACTGGTTAGGTGGCCTATTTAGCCCCCAGATAGTGTTTGTTACAGCTTTCTATAGCAGAGTTGAGAAAGTTGTCATAAACTTTTAATACGCCCACATTTTCTTGTTGACGTATTATGTCGTCGCCCCTGTCCGGCCGTCCACAATTGTTTGTGGACTCTCTACAAAATTCTTGTCCGATTTTGCCGAAACTTGAAATATAGGTCTATCCCCAAAAGATCTTGGCTGCTTTCGATATTGGCATGTATCGGATCAAAACTTCATGGATTATGGCCCCTGATTGTACGAAAAATCACGTTTTTAGCTTGTGGACCCTATAGAAGTCACAATTTTGAGCCGATTTTGATGAAACTTTACATGCATGTTTATAACCCAAAGATCCTGGTTCCTTTCGATATTTGCGCGTATCAGAACGTAATTTCCTGAACTATGGCCCCTGATTGTCCGAAAAATCACCTATTTTAGCTTGTGGTCCCTCTGGAGGTCACAATTATTATCCGATTTGAAAAACCGTTTGATAATATCACCATTACACCCTAAGGAAGGAGACGTTTGAATTTCAGGAAAATCGGACCAAATTTGCCATACAAAATGGCCGCCGTTTGGTCACGAATACTGTTAAAAAATGGTATATCAAGGTTGTGGACCCTGTAGAGGTCACAATTTTAATTCGATTTTGATGAGACTTAAAATGCATGGTTATAACCCAAAGATCTTGGTTTCTTTCGATATTTGCTCATATCAGATTGTAACTTTCTGAATTATGGCCCCTGATTATACGCAAAATCGCCTATGTTTAGCTTGTGGTCCCTCTTGAGGTGACAATTATTATCCGATTTCAAAAATTGTTTGATTGTATCACTGTTAAACCCTAGAGAAGATTGAGTTCAATTTCGGGAAAATCGGTAAAAAAATTGCCATACAAAATGGCCGCCGTTTGTTTGCTAATACTGTTAAAAAATGGTATATCAAGGTTGTGGACCCTGTAGAGGTCACAATTTTAATTTGATTTTGATGAAACTTAAAACGCATGGTTATAACCCAAAGATCTTGGTTCCTTTCGATATTTGCGCATATCGGATTATAACTTCCTGAATTATGGCCCCTGATTATACGCAAAATCGCCTTTGTTTAGTTTGTGGTCCCTCTGGAGGTCACAATTATTATCCGATTTGAAAAATCGTTTGTTAATATCAATGCTACACCCTAATGAAGGTTCAGTTCAAATTTCAGGAACAGGCAACAAAATTGCCACACAAAATGGCCGCTGTTTGTACGCGAATACTGTTAAAAAATGGTATATCAAGGTTGTGGACCCTGTAGAGGTCACAATTTTAATTTGATTTTGATGAAACTTAAAACGCATGGTTATAACCCAAAGATCTTGGTTCCTTTCGATATTTGCGCATATCGGATCATAACTTCCTGAATTATGGCCCCTGATTATACGCAAAATCGCCTTTGTTTAGTTTGTGGTCCCTCTGGAGGTCACAATTATTATCCGATTTGAAAAATCGTTTGATAATATCAATGCTACACCCTAATGAAGGTTCAGTTCAAATTTCGGGAACAGGCAACAAAATTGCCACACAAAATGGCCGCTGTTTGTACGCGAATACTGTTAAAAAATGGTATATCAAGGTTGTGGACCCTGTAGAGGTCACAATTTTAATTTGATTTTGATGAAACTTGAAATGCATGGTTATAACCCAAAGATCTTGGCTCCTTTCGTTATTTGCACAATATTGGATCATAACTTTTGAATTATGGCCCCTGAATCCCCTATGGTCCCTCTGGAGGTTACGATTATTATCTGATTTAAAAAAACGTTTGATTATATCAATGTTACACACTAAGAAAGGTTGACATTGAATTTCGGGCAAATCGGACCAAAATTGCCATACAAAATCACTTTCGGTATTGCTTGTTCTCTATCCATCTCTCGAAAATGTGGGTGTATCGGTATCCTGTCTGGCCGTGTCAGCCTATCTTTTGATATAATTTTAGGATGAGGTATGGACCAAACATAAAAATTTACTTCTGCAACAACATTTAGAAGAATTTCGTCATTTGATGGACGTTCAACCCAAGCGCCATACTGAAGCTCAAATCAAAATGGAGAGACAGAAAAGTCATGAAGCTAACTTGGAACGGCAAAATAGAGAATTACAAAGGATAAGATTAGCAAGTGCTGGGAGTGTAAGTACTGAGTATATTGATTCAACCTTAATGACAATTTTTCAGATATTACTCCATATTTAACTAAAATCTTCAGTTATTCTGAGTCCTGGACTTATTGTTTATCATTTTAATTTAGATATCTTCAGGTGACCCTGTGAAGAAAAAACAAGAGTTTTTAAGAAAGCAGCAAGAAATGGAAAGAAAAAGAAACCAGGAGGAAATGGCTGAATTACAACAGGTTGGGTGAGTAGTAGATTCTGTTATAGTAGTAAATAGCTGTAATTCTTACATATAAAGATAGACTATCGATATACTTGCGATTATTTAAAGGGACAATAACACTCTTGCTGGCTTGACAGGTCCAGAATTTTTTTTTTAGCCTTATTCTAACTACTAGATGTTTAAGTGTCCTACCTGTTGTGTAAATTATCCATTACATCCTATTTTACTTGTTCAGAGGGTTTGAAAATATGTTTAAATCCAAGTTGCATTTGAAAGTGTTTACGTAAAGCTTTTCAAATCATGTTGTTGAATTTCCCCAATTTTTAAAAGTAGGTGTGTTTAGATGAAATTTTTATCATTTATTAATTTGAATATTGTAAAATAGTACAATTTGTTGATCAGAATAAAGATTGGGACATATTATTCAGTTACAACAAGAGTGGTATTGGGGCTTTAAAAAAAAAAATAGCCTCAACAATAAAGGAATATGGAATAAATCCAAAAATTGATTCAACTGCTCATGTACCTAAACTATGGTGGCCGTTAGAGGCCATTTTACAGTCAGGTTGTGAAGGCGACAAGTCAAATAATTGTATTTTGTCATCTTATCGACTTGTCGGTTTGTGAAGGCGACAAATTGACAAAATCAACCTAACAACCAATAAACTGACCCGACAATCTTTGCCCTCATTTTGTTGACTTGTCAGGTCAATTCTGTCGACTTGTCGCCTTCCACCTATTCACGACCCGACAAAGCAACAAGTCAACAAAATACAATTTTTTGCCTTGTCGCCTCGGAAGTCAATTTGTGCTCATGAGCAAACATTCTTCGGTTAAGCTTGTAAACCTGTTGCGGCCATTTCATAATCTCGACGAGACGTCAAGGCGAAGGAGCAAGACTGCGAAAGCGCAAGGGCACAGGTAGAGAAGGTCAGCTTCTTAAGTTAAATTCATAGGCATGTTCACTGATTACCAACAACAGCACAGTTTGCCCAAACACATAAAATACTGCAATAAACAATCTACTTATATCTCAACTCAAATACGGCCGGGGTAATTTTTCAACCAGCATGGAGACAGAAATACACTTCTGAGATACAGAGACAATTCATAATAAGACAACTTTATGGATTTACTACTTAAAAGTTTAGTATGTGCAACGTTTCAATACTCTTTGTGGTATTAAGCAATGATAAAGTAGTTGTGGCTAAGTGGGTAAGGTGCTGGCTCGCTAGCCTGGAGGTTGGGTGTTCGATCCTTGCATTGGTCGAGAAAGTTTATCTCGATTTTCTGGCGTTGTTTCCTCTTGTCAGTGATGCAGACGGAGGGCCTGACAAGGACAGCTGCCTTGTCGTTTGGATGGGAAAAAAACTGAGGTCCCGTGTACACATTGGCGTGCATGTAAAAGATCCCTTGACAGTTGGAATTCAGTTGCTGCCCGGGAAAAATTCCCTCATAGCACACTGTATGGCATATGCCCGTCTTCAATTAGCCCAGGTTAGGTGCAGAAGCGTAGGACGTTAAACCCCATTTCATTCATTCATTATAAAGTAATTAAATTATCCTTACTGTTCTCCTATTTTGCACTGTACATTTTTAAGATGATGAAGTTAATATTTTACTTACCTTTCTCCTTTATTATACTCTACAGTCTACAGAAGAAAGTTAAATCAGCTGCCAAAGTAAAAAGATCCACCATTAATACCTCTAAAAATAATCAACAACCATCTCAGCAGAAAACAAATAAGAAAGCATGGGGACGTAAGTTATAGATACATTATGGGAGATTAAAAAAAACAGCTGGCAGTTCTCACCATAATTGTTAAATACTAGATAATGTAAAGGGAGTTTGCTGAAATTTCATTCAAATTGATCAACTCTGTAGCGAGAATTCGGCGACTGAATTTTCGGCCTAGCCTCAACCATCATTAACTTAGTCTGTACAATAAGAAACATAGACTTGAATATCCATTTCATGATTAAATCATGAATGAAAGTTAAGCAGCAAATGGGATCCTAATCCAGTAAATATCACAGATTAGTGATGACATCGAGAGTTGATTATGGTCTGGATAAATTAATTACTGTCTAGTTATAAATAATATAGATAACACATGCAATAGGCAGATTTAGCATAATGTATGTTTAATACTTGCATGCCTTTAAGGATATGTTCCATCGAGATTGATACCTGAAAATTTATTTTAAATCTTTTTTTCTAAACCGCTCAATAGATTACAACCAAACTTCATGGATTTTTTGCCTCGCTAGGGATTATTCAGATTTGTTCAAACATCAAATTTGGTACACGCCTCAAAATTAAGGAATTTTAGAAAAATGTAAAATTTATTTCTAGGATGTGCTTATTTAAATTTGTTCAAATGAAGTTGCTTCTGTACATGGTGATTTGGAAAATCTTTGTCTCATTGATTCAATAAAGTAATCACCATATTTCTTATGACTAAAAGCTCATAATGACAAAAATAAGAAAACCAAGTTTGACAGTGCATCATTAACACTTGAACCATTTTGTGTTCAGGACAGTGTATATCTATAAATTACAAGAACACAGCCTATTACTTATTGACAGCTGTACAAGTCATAGGCAGCAATTTGAATAGTTGTTACGAAATTACATTTCAAATTCTTTCAGCGATACCTACTAATTTCCGTGTAGAATCTTCAGATGTAGTATGGCCAGAAGTAAAACCAACTAGTAGTCATGGTAATATTTGGTCTGAACGGGAGCGAAAGCAACAACAGTTAGCATGTCTTGTGCCTAAAACATCTAATGAAGAAGAAGCAATGATCAGAAAGGCTCTAGAACTGAGTGAGAAAACTGCTGAAGAAGAAAAAGAATTTCGTGAGTAAGTATATTTGTAAATTTTTACCATGCCCAGTACCTCATTAGAAATGGAAATCAATTGCAGTTTCATTTGACATTGACTCGGCTTCTGTAACAATGCTTTTGGTTGTTGTGCTCAGTAGATTTTCAATATTGCCACGTCAGTACACCAGTTATTTAGTTCTTATCTCTTAATACTTGACGGCTCTAACTTTTTACCAAATTTGAGTTCGTTTAACTACTTTCTACCACAGTTGGAGCAACGTGTGGCAACCTCTTGTTCAAAAGCATGTATGCAAGATTTACAATGAAAAACATGAGATTCACAAACTGGAAGTTGGTTACTAGTAAACATGCAACCATCTGGCCTACATTTCGACCTAACCAACTCTTGCCTTCCATCTGTAAATCATGAAAATATCAACAGAAAGTCAACAAAATTGCTACACAAAAAGATCGAAATGGGAGAAAAAGACAATTAGTACCTTTTCCACCATATTCAAATCATTAGGCAAAAGGCAGAGTTTTTTATCTTGTGTCAATTTGTTTAACAACTTTGATTTAATCTTTGGCTTTCTGAAACATGAAATTGATGACATCTTTAAACAATGCTTTATTCATAGACACTTACAATTTTCAAAATAGACATCTATAAGTATAAAACAAATAGATAAATTGCAATGAATTAAAGTCTTTCAGTCATTTTAATTATTGTTGAATGATCAATTATTTTTTCAGAACAAATTATAAATACTATCAAAATGATGATGATACACTTGCTAAGTTATTAGTAAATAGATTTACTATGGAAAGTCAACAATTAGCTGAATGGATTGATTCACCTGGTAAACCTGTTAGTAAAAAGAAAACATCACATACAGACAGGTAATTGTCATTGAATCCCTGCAAATTATATTCATATTTTATGCTTACATCTGGAATTAAGGAACAGTGTTGAAATCCAAGGAATATCTTAGTTTGTATTGAAAGGAAATGAAATATTGTAGTCTTTTCTGAAGGTCCTGGAAAAGTTTAAGAATTATGTAAATCAAATGCCAAAATGTTCAAAAAAAGCTTTTTATATTGTCGTCGCCACTGTTTGTCCGTCCATCCACAAATTATTTGTAGACACTCTACAAGTCACAATTTTTATCAGATTTCAATGAAACTTGAAATATAGGTTTATCTCCCTAAGATCTTGTTTTTTTTCGATATTGGCATCAGACCGTAATTTCATGGATTATGGCGCCTGATTGTATGAAAAATCACGTTTTTAGCTTATGGATAGACTGGCCCAGTCTCTTCTATTTATTTTACATTTCGATTTATATAAAAGTATTAATATTTAGTAAACCAACACTTTTGTTTCCATTTGTATAAAAAAAATTTGAGTAAACCTGTAACCAGCACCAGAGACTGGACAATTTGCGAACTTCACAATAAAAAGGGCGTTCTTGCCATGTTTTTCGTCCTACCTTATTTGGAATGATTGCCAGTTATCAAGAACGCCCCGAAGCACGTAACATAAATCATGCGTCTCAACTGGAGTGCAAAGCAGTCATGCTGAGACCGTCCCGAGGGTTGATGTCATGTTGTTGTTAGATATGTCTTGATCACGTGCACGACGTCACGCGATCTACATAATGCAGATTGACCTACTAGATGAGATTGAAGCTCTATTTGCCCAGTCTCTAGAGATTACGTTTTTTATTTTTGTTTTTGTTTTTTGTAGAGGACTGGCCAATTTTTGGTGTGTGGAGAAGACTGGCCACCAGTCTAGCTTATGGACCTTATAGAGGTCACAATTTTGATTCGATTTTGATGAAACGTGAAAAGCATGTTATAACCGACAGATCTGGGTTCCTTTCGATATTCGTGCATGTCGATTTGTAACTTCATGAATTATGGCCCTTGATTGTAGGAAAAAACACTTTCTTTTTAGCTTGGTCTCTATCCAACTCCTGTCTGGCAGCTGCTGGTTCTTATTTTGAGCTGTTTGGAATTGATCAAAAAAATTGTTATAGGGTTTATGTAGCTTTGTTAGAGCACTTTCAGCCAATGCGTGCGCTTTATGGCCCCGTGATCCCGTCATTAAGAACCGTAGAGCTGGGCGATATCCCAAAAACAAATATTGTGATATTATCACTATATTGCAATAATTGATAAAATGTCAATAATTTAAGTTAATCACCTTTTAAATTTAAATAAACATGTATAAAAAGTCTTCACTTGGCACTTTGTAGTCCGTATTATTCAAAGATAGGTTGCCAGGAAAACGAAACATACACCTACAAAAGCTAAAACATTTATAATACACTAAAATCTGATTAAACGTAACAACTCATTAAGTAATTATCAGAAAATCATTAGAATTTGTTTGGCTTTAATAAAGTTCTCCTCCATGCTAACGTTTATTCATTTGAAACTCGATATACTGTAGTACAATTACTGATATACGTAATTCTTTCCAACAATATTGGAGTTATTTCCCTTTTGTTTTGTAAGAGTTATCTTCCCATTAGTAAATGACCTGTGACCTTCTGGTGATAGGTGAAGCTTAAAGATGGACGTCATTTGTTACTAGCTAAGAGGTGGTAATGGAATCCATGACCATCGACACAACACCCCATTAACCGATCCCAACACCACATAGTGGCGATGCCATTTTTCAACAGGCACTGATTTTTCGTATATTTGCCGACTGTCATATGCAAATATGACCGATGTTCAACTTTCTGTCTGATGAAGAATTTGAAGATGGTAATGGAATCTATGACCATTGACACAACACCCTATTAACCGATCCCAACACCACAATACTTGTTTGTCTTAATACCTTGAACTCTGTGTATTAATGTAAAGTCAATCAGATACTAACTTTAGCTTCTAGAGCGTCCACAATATTTGTTGAGTTGATCAAGGGCCATAACTCTGGCAGTAATTATTGGAAATCATTGACAACCAATAGACTTCTTCATCTCATGAACTTAAACTCGGATATTATCTTTGGCCTCTAGAGCAAGGCTTCCATTTCGGCCGTATATGCCGGTCGGGACCTACGGCTCTGGAAAATGACCTACACCCGAGCAGACCCGTAGGTCATTTTGCATGCTGGAAAAATAGCATATTTTGTGCTAAATCATAAAATCCCGGAATACGAAGAATCTCCGTGCGTGTCGTGATGTAAACTGTCGGGTATAATCTAATTAACAGTGTTCAGTAGTCTGCGAATTGACACCACTGCCAATCAATTATCCTAGTGTATATTGCTGTACTCACAATCAACGGAGGATCAATATCAAACAGATTAAAAGCTTGACATTTAATCACGTTAATTAACCGAGTTTTATTTTTTAATCAGTACTGTGTGACCATTCTTAAAACCGAGTTGTTGTTACAGCATATTTGCCGACTTCCATCGCTCGTGCAGCCATATTTACTACATGTATGTCAACATCAAACAGTTTAAAAACATTACTTTGATGTCTTCACTTGATAACTAGAGTTAAGCATGCGAATGATATATAAAGCAGGAATGTTTGCATGCTTTATATCATTTCAAAATGTTGAAATTCCAAACCTCTCAGAATAACAATTGTCGTCAAATGCATCCAACCGCCTATTTTCAACATCGGCCCACGTGGAAGACAAATTCTGTCTTAAAATCTTGTCACAAACATTCCTGTGGTTAAGATTTAATATTCCTACACAAAAATGTATTGTCGGTTTTGTTTCCTTTATGTAACCACTGATTGTCGTTACTTTACTTGACACAATGAACTATTTATGCTGGCCGCCATTTTGATACACTGTGAATCAATCTTTACATGCTATCGAGTGCAAATACAAGAACGATCATCTTTGAGCTCCCCAAATATTGATACGAGTTAATAATATATTCATTAGTTTAAAAAGTATGTTAATTATTGTACATTGAATGACTTTTAATAATTTAAATGCATTAATTACTCGGAACTACTTTTCGGCGCGTATGGAGAAATATTGATCAACAGTCTTAATTTGTCCCGTATACGAACAGGTTAATTAAAAGATCGTTGTTAGAAATATAACGTCAAGAATAGTTTTGTGATTGTTCCCAAAATTTTAGAAAGTCGGCTCTCGTAGAGCACACTGTCTCCAGTGACAATAACACGTCACATGAACACGAATATCGACTATTTAAAGATGTTATACCACAACAGTTCCATTTGAGATACCACGAGTATAGCCTATACGGGTGATGTTGTAAAAAAAAGTAAGAAAATAGTGTACTTGCAAATGTTTCTTGTTGTTATATTTTTATATTATATAAATCAATAAATGATAATTGGTTACATGTGTTCCTTTATTAGGGGGATGGGTGGGTATAAATGCCGACGTGAGATTAAATTTCTTTGTGACTGTCATTGACCCAATTAAACCCGAACGGCATTTCAATACCATGTTGTTTTATGGCTTCTTATTTTATGCTAAAAATACCATCACTTTCTCCACGGGGAAAAATGACCGGTTGTGAAAATTTTGAAGTGGAAGCCCTGCTCTAGAGCATCCACAAGATTTTTTGCAGTGATCAATGATTACAATAATTACCGGAAATCATTGACAATCAATAGGCTTCTTCATCTCATGACCTTAAACACTGTGTATAAATCTAAAGGACACACATACTACTGACATCTGTGTCATACCTTTGATTTTGACCCATCTGACTTTGTACCGTTTATTACGGATTAAACATCCATAAGTGTACAAATGTGTTGTTATTGTTTGAATATTGTTCACAATAAGTGATGCATTTTCCATGGCGGTCAGTATATCACGTATGTTTGTGTTTTTTTATATTTTTTTTGAAGACAGTATTGATTACAGGGCTCGAATTAGCGGGCGACGTGGGCGAAATAGTCGCCTCACTCATTGATGACTTTGCCCAAAAAGGCAATAGGGCGAAGTTTAAGTCGCCCTCACTTTGCCGTACATTTTTGCAAGGGCGAAGTAGTAACCGGCATCGATATCAACAGTAAACAAAGCATTTTCCAAACAACACAACACGTGTTCGCATTGTGAGCATCGAAAGGAAAACTAAAAATTAAACAAGTTGTGAAAAGCAAAACATGTATAAATATTTTGTTTTTCGACTTTCTCTGTGTTGTCCGTGATAATATTTAATAGTTTCAATGATAAGCATTGTATTTAATGTCAACAGGAAATACAATTCATTAAAATTAAGCGAAGGAATCGTATCATAAATCCCCGTTACAACCTCTGGCTTCGTCCAGAAATAACTACATACCAAAAGGCTTGAAAAGCTGCCAGGGTCAACATGGCGGCGTTTACGATATTTTTCATATATTTCTGTCTAAGAATAGACAAAATGCTGAATTGGTCCTCTTTCTTTGAAATAATTTAAAAATAAAAAGAATAATAAACATAAAACTTGTGATTGAAAGGTGACGAAAGGTGTACATTGTTGTGTCAACATGGTATAGTCAATAAAGAACAAACCATGTGACAGGTGAAAAAAGCGTTGGCGCACATTTCTGTAGACGGATGAATGGAGATTCAGATAGTAAAACAATTGTTATCAGAATGATTACAACATGTATTTAGAATGTGATGATAGGTATAATGTCGGGTTGATAGTTAAATCTACGTCAATAGTATTAGTCCCTCTAATCTAAACACATAAACGTAAAACAATGAAGGTAAGTGAGTGGGGTGTCAAAACATTAATTTCGTACCATGGAGTCAATGGTCGTACGTAACAATATGGCTACCCTATAGTGAAAGGTGCTAAAACAAGGGTCTTAATAAAGTGGAAGGCAGAAAAAAAATAGGATCTTTAAATGTTGATAGCTTTTACCAAATATATTTTTATACGCCCACATTTTCATGTGGACGTATTATGTCGTCGCCCCTGTCCTCTACAGGTCACAATTCTTGTCCGATTTTGACGAAACTTGAAATATAGGTTTATCCCCAAAAGATCTCGGCTGCTTTCGATATTGGCACGTATCGAATCAAAACTTCATGGATTATGGCCCCTGATTGTACGAAAAATCACGTTTTTAGCTTGTGGACCCTATAGAGGTCACAATTTTGAACCGATTTTAATGAAACTTGACATGCATGTTTATATCCCAAAGATCTTAGTTCCTTTCGATATTTGCGCCTATCGGAACGTAATTTCCTGAATTATGGCCCCTGATTGTCCGAAAAATCACCTATTTTAGCTCGTGGTACCTCTGGAGGTCACAATTATTATCCGATTTGAAAAACCGTTCGATTATTTCACCGTTACACCCTAAGGAAGGTTGAGTTCAAATTTCGGGAAAATCGGACCAAAATTACCATACAAAATGACCGCCGTTCGTACGCGAATACTGTTAAAAAATGGTATATCCAGGTTGTGGACCCTGTAGAAATCACAATTTTAATTTGATTTTGATGAAACTTGAAATGCATGGTTATAACCCAAAGATCTTGGTTCCTTTCAATATTTGGGCATATCAGATTGTAACTTCCTGAATTATGGCCCCTAATTATACGCAAAATCGTCTTTGTTTAGCTTGTGGTCCCTCTGGAGGTTACAATTATTATCCGATTTAAAAAATCGTTTGATTATATCACCGTTACACCCTAAGAAAGGTTGAGTTCGAATTTCGGTAAAATTGTACCAAAATTGCCATACAAAATGGCCGTCATTCGTACGCGAATACTGTTAAAATATGGTATATCAAGGTTGTGGACCCTGTAGAGGTCACAATTTTAATTCGATTTTGATGAAATTTGAAATGCATGGTTATAACCCAAAGATCTTGGTTCATTTCGATATTTGGGCATATCGGATTGTAACTTCCTGAATTATGGCCCCTGATTATACGCAAAATCGTCTTTGTTTAGCTTGTGGTCCCTCTGGAGGTCACAATTATTATCCGATTTAAAAAATCGTTTGATTATATCACCGTTACACCCTAAGGAAGGTTGACTTCGAATTTGGAAAAATTCGGAACAAAATTGCCATACAAAATTGCCGCCGCGTGTACACGATTACTGTTATAAAATGGTATATCAAGATTGTGGACCCAGTATAGGTCACAATTTTGATTGAATTTTGATGAAACTTTAAATGCATGGTTATAACCCAAATATCTTGGTTCCTTTCGTTATTTGCACATATCAGATCATAACTTCCTGAATTATGGCCCCTGATTGTCCGAAAAATCGCCTATGGTCCCTCTGGAGGTCACGATTATTATCTGATTTAAAAAAAAGTTTGACTCTATCACCGTTACACCATATGGAAGGTTGAGTTTGAATTTCAGAGAAATCGGACCATAATTGCCAGACAAAATGGCCACCGTTTGTACGCTAATAGTGTTAAAATATGGTATGTCAAGGTTGTGGACAATGTGGACCCAGTACAGGTCACAATTTTAATTCGATTTTGATGAAACTTGAAATGCATGTTTATAACCTAAAGATCTTGATTCTTTTCGATATTTGCGCATATCAAATTGTAATTTAATGAATTATAGCCTTTGATTGTAGGAAAAATAACTTTCGGTTTTGCTTGTTCTCTATCCATCTCTCGAAAATGTGGGCGTATCCTGCCTGGCAGCCGCTGGTTTATATATGTTATTGATGTTTATTTAATGTTTGTTTTATTGGTGAATTTGCAGCAATGCATGAAATTATATCTCCTTCAAGTCTCCCTATGTCTCCCTCACTTACTTCTCCCTAAAATTTGTCCCTAGTTTGAGCCCTGATTGATTATTGTTATTTCTATGATGGTTTTTATCGAAAAACTGAAATATCGCCCTGTTCTAAACAACTGGTATTAAGAATTTGGATATTGTACTAATATGTTTGATTAATTCAAGTGCTAAGATTATTGTGGATTTTTTTTCAGACGTCAGCAGACAGCATTACTAAGTCCACCAATTGAACCAGTGTCCCAATGGCAGGATTGGGCAAAGCTTGAATCTCCTGAGAAAAGTTTCAACCCTAAAGAAAAGCTACCATGTAACAAACAACGACATGATTCTAAAGGTAAATCCCCCCCACATGCAGTGACCAAAGAAAAAAGTAAAGTTTCGAGGGAATCTCAGGAACATTGGAGTGAAGAGGAGATACATATTGATGGTGAATGTCCGCTTAATTGTTCTAATCTCTTAGAGACACACCAAGAGATGATGGACACTGAAAATAGATCTCAAACCCCAGGACTAGATGCAAAAGGTGATACAAATATGAAGCAATTTGATAAAAAGGGTGTGGCCATTGATCAAGAATACTATGACCCTTATGGAGGTGCCCGTCCTAAGTATAGTGCTGCCAACAGTATATGGAGTCCACCAAAAATTGAAGAACATGATAGTGCTATCACAGATAATAACATATGTAAGGAGGAGCCAACGTTTAAAACGTTCATTGATAGATCGCAGATAACCCATGACTTTGAATCAGTGAATAGAAATAACTCTAACAAATGTGAGACATCTTTCAATAGTTCTGCAACTTTTCATGTTCCTGCTAAAATAAAGGTTGAAACCCACCCTTTAAATTTTAGTTCGGGTGAAGAGGAAGATTGGAACGACGACATTAATTATGTGGGACCAGAGTGTGATCCTGAAGAAAAGGCAACACATCTTACATATGCTTGCACTAAACCAGGAATATTTACAAGTCCTCAAGTAGTTTCAAAATTAGAAACAGACAAACCCACAATCAAAGGCTTGAAAGAAGAAATTCCTGCACAAACAGTACAACTGAAGAAAAACATAGAAACACAGTCCAAATATATTGACAATGATATCCACCAAATAAATTCTACGGAGATTGGGGTTGATGTTCCAAGAAGTAATTGCAATGATGTTCAAAAAAGTTATTGGGAAGTGAACTATGCTTCATCTGAAAAACATCCTCTGAAGACAAGCAGAGATATTCCCCTAACTGGTTTTGAGGAGAGAATTGCTGAAACACAACTTCACCAAAATATCAGTGCCCCCAAAACTTACTTGGATGAAACAAATAATATTCCCTTAGATGAAACAAAATGTGCCAATTCATTTCATTCTTCAGCAGATATTAGAAATCCTGGAGGTATGAATAAGGGAATTAGATTCATGTCTGCTAGAAAAAGATTTGCAGATGCAAAATCACAGTTTCTCTCTTCCAAAATTCAGTCCAATTCATTTGCCAAAAGTCGTGCTACCCAAATACATAACAGTTTTCCAGCGTATCCTAAAAGTTTGTCGAGTGATTCTGATAGCACAACAAGCAAGTCAGATACAGACATCCGAATACCAACTACAGCATGTGCTATTTCCCAAAGTAGAATATCTGCCATGCAGAAAGTTAGTAAAAACATACAGTATCCGAAACAAACAGAAGAGCAAGCAGCTGGGTCAAATTCTGGAGAAGAAAGCAAGCTTCCATCGACATGTTCTTCAACGAGTTCGCATCCCAATAATGTAGTCACTTCTTTGATATCAGATGCAGTAAAGGAAACTGTTTTACATAGTACTAAAGATAAACCAATAGAAAAACCTGATGTTAAACTACCACTTGGTTTACCACCACATTTGATCAACGCCTATCTCTTGTTCCTGCAACAACAAGAAGCATCTAAAAATAGCATCACAGGAAAGCAAACAATTCCATCGACACATTCCAATGATGAACCTATGCATTCAAATTCCCAGTTACATCCAATTAACCTTACGCAAACCAGCTCTAGTCGGCTTCATACACAACAAAATATAGATCAAAATTTATACACAAATCAAACTTTTTGTTCTGGAATCAACGTACCAACAACAATGCCATCGGATTCTTGTAAACAAACTGACATAAAAACAACAGATCCCACATCAATCAACACTCATCTTTCATCTGTTCAAAAAATCAACACTGATGCTCCAATAAATGAATTTATATCAACCAACAATGTGAATATTCCAAATGAAACTGTTATCCATGATCCACACATTATTAACTGCAGTCAAAATACAGGTTTATTAAACTCAGCAACATTACCAATAGTGCCAAATCCAATCACACCTTCATTTTCAGGAAATTCTTCACTTGGAATGCCACACTTAGTAAACTCTGTTGGAAATATCCCAAATATGAACTCTGTTGGAAATATCCCAGCTATGAACTCTTTTGGAAATATCCCAGCTATGAACTCTTTCGGAAATCTCCCGGTGTACAATTTCAACATGCTTTCTCAACAGCTACCAATGTATTATCCCAGTTTTAATCCATTTATAAAAAATGTACCTGATCCTAGGTCCAGAATGTGTAATCCACCTGTATTTATGCATTCTGTTCAACAACAGGGTCAACAGCAAATAAAAAATCAAGACAGAATATTGCCTTCAATGTCCGTTGATCAAGAATCTGGTTTGGATTCAAGTTGCATAGCACCAAAGGTAAGTAAAAAGGATATTTTTTACATGTCTAGGTCAATACTTTAACTTGGAATGGAATGGGACAAGTTCTAAATCAGTACTTTTCACATACCGGTAGTCACAATTTTTGTGCCAAGAACTGGGGCCCAACTACTACTCATCTTGTTGTTCATGGGGACAATGCTCTTCAAAATAAAATCCCAGGTTGTACATGGCAAGGTCGCCTGTCTAACCTTGTGGGTTTTCTCTGGGTCCTCCGGTTTCCTCCCACTGCTAAAGACCCCTATGCCCAAGCGAATTATTGAAATGAAATTGAAACAATGTTAGTCCCAAAATGACCTAGTTTGTGTCGAGTGGATGTTAAACCCCATTTCTCTCTCTCTCTTCAAAATAAGCGCAAGGTTTCCCTATGAAACTTGGCATGCTTGTTCCTCGGAAATTTTGCATCGATTGACTGACGTCTCAATTCCAAGATGGCTGTGTGTGATGACATCCTATTCCATTCCTTGTCAGTAGCACTTTTCAAAATTGTCTGTAATATTTGATGTAGTACTAAGGTACACAAACTGCTATACAAATCTACATATCACATTAATTTAAGGCAACACAATTCTATAATTTTATTTCACAACTGAAGGAGCCATGGTGTCTAAGTGGTGGTTTTCCCAATGTTAGTGGCAGGGGGCTTGACAGGAACAGCTGTCGAGTTGTTCATATGGGATGAAAAATGAGGTGTAAAAGATCCATTGGCAGTTGAGATTCGATAGAACAGTGGACCATCTTGCCGCAGCCTGAGCAAAATAACCCTCATAGCACACTGTATAGTGTATGCCTGTCTTCATTATCCCAGTCGAAGTAGGACGTTAAACTGCATTTCATTTTCTTTTCACAATGAAAATTTTGAGATTGATCTAGTTTAAGTTATTATTGAATTACACAGCCAGGTAAATGCATATCTAATCAATCAACTTGTGCATTAACAGACATAGAATTTTATATCCTTATCTTTTATACTAGCCCACCATAACAAATACAGACAGATTAAAGAAAAAATTGGAACGTTTGCATAAAGTGAAGTCACTAATGGAGGAAGTTCGTAAAGACAGTGAAATAAAGGTACGTTGGACGTGCTTTAAGGAAATTCCGATATAGAATAACTTTAACGTGAAAGGAATGTACAATGTTTTATAACCTCAATGGTGTTTCAAAGCATTTCAGTTTAACTGCCATAATTATAATAATTTATAACCTCACTTGTGTTTCAAAGCATTTCAATTTAACTGCTGTAAGTACAATATTTTGTTTCGATCAGAAGTTTACACTAGTTAGTTGTCTTGAGTGTCATTCCAATTCACAACTAATTTTATTACAGGGCTTTCAATGTATGAGCAAGTGCAAATCACATTTTTAGCTTGTGGTTCCTCTAGACGTCACAATTTTTATCTGATTTAAAACAATGTTTGAATATAATACTGTTACACCCTGATGACATCTAAGTTCGAATTTAAAGAAAATGGGACCAAAACTGCCGGACAAAATGGACGCCCCTCATAGTTAAATAGTGTAAATACATGGTATATCAAGATTGTGGACCTTCTTTATAACCTAATGACCTTGGTTCCTGTCGATATTTGGCATAACAGGTCGTAACTTTCTGAATTATGGCCCTTGATTGTACGAAAATCGTTTTTTTCATTAACTTGTTCTAAATCCATCTCTTGCAAAATGTGGGCATATCTTGCCTGCCAGCCACAGGTTTAACTGTTTTTCATTCTGTTTGCAGCCTACAGTAAAAGAAGTTCAGATGGAGTGAATATAAGTGGCATATGGCACAAGTTTATTTATTCACAAGATGAAAACTTTGTATTGTGTTCTAATTAATAATAGGATGTTATAAACTTGGTTAAAGAACTAACCATATAATTAAATCCTAGAATATTTTCCACCAACACCATAATTCAGAGAATGATATGTTTTGGGTGTGATTTCTTAATTTTGTTTTGATTTTAGCTTTTGTGATACTGACCCATATTTAGTTTGATACGTAAGTTGTGATATTTTATATTTATGGTAAAACTATTGAGAATATATTCCTGGAAGTTCAATATATGGAACTATTTGGTTGTGTTTTCTTTAATTCTAATGTTTTCATTTTGTGCAAGAAACTCTTGTATTGTTACATTTACAGTTTTCGGTTTATTATCCAACTATGACTTGAGAGTCTGTAATAGATCATGCTGTTGATTTGTTAATATGTTATGTGACCCAAAAAGGATAATAATTAGGCGAAATTTCTTTTTTTATGGAAATATAATCAAGGTGCATGCATTTGGTACAATCCCTTCTTTTCAAAATAGATTTGATACTCAAGATCTAAAGACAGTGAGTGAGAGATCTCAAATATGTTTCAACTGAAATGTGCAAGCTAGTTTGTGGTAATTCTAAGGGCATTTTAACCCATAGGCTGTATGAATTCTAAGGGCATTTTAACTCATAGGTTGTGTAAATTCTAAAGGCATTTTAACCCAACCGATTGCCTTTATAAACATGATATTAGAATATGCATATCTGTAACATATTCCTTGTCAATCACTTTTGCAATACTTTCCTCGATTTTGCCAAAAGATCATTCTTGTCAGTTCTTGCTTGTTCTCTAATGTTCCTTGATTTAGTCAGTATTGAGTTAAAAAATGTTAAGATGTATACAGTATATTAGTGCTTTAAGTTGTGTAAAACTATGTATAGATGTATAATGTGGACACTGGTTGTTAAGTGTTTGTCTGTGCTGTTCAGCCTAAAAAATCAAAAAACCTTTCGAGGGCTATTTATACTGAGCATTGCAAATTCCCACATGTATCATTGTTCCTACTAAAACTAATGATACATTAATAAAAACACAGATGAAAAAATGCATCGACAATTTCACTATGTATGCCTTTTGACCTCGCAAACTACCCCAAAAATCTCTGTGGTTTTCTGTTCAGTTAAAAGCTTGTCAGCATTCTATAAATGGTTCCATTCAAATAGAATTGAATATGATTGACTGACATGATTGTGTTCATTCAGTGTAAATGGTCCGGGTTGCTTTAAAATATAGTGTTTTTTACAATGTGAAACTAAAAATGGAACATTCTTTTGCAAAATTAATTTCTAGTCATGTGCCAACTGCCAATATAATACTATATAAACTATGATATATATATTTTGTGATATAAGCTTATTTGTTTTAATCTTCTCGGTTCATTTTTTAAATGTTTTTTTTTTATTTTTCATGATCTGGTATGATCTAATGTTAATCTTGTTTGAAAATAAATGGAAAAACAGTATTTTGTGTTTATTTGTATAAAAGCATTTGTTGATTATATGGCCATTTTATTTTTGAACACATACATAATACATGTACTTTTAATACAATTATATAGATTTCTCAAGACTATACTGAATAATTTGGACTATGGTACTTTATTAGTGGTAAGACTGGTAAGAAATATTCCTGCCGCACAGGCTATAATGGTTTAAGTAGAAATATAGTTTCCCTATTTACATGCTCCCTCTGTTTTGTCGCACTACACTTCAATTTAGATGGACATACGAGTAGAAATGTTCTGATTAAAATTATAGAGCTTTTTAAGACTGACCCAGATAACGGCAAAAATGATGCCATAAGGAAAGCCAATGCATTCAAATGGATTCATACTTTAAGGACATTTGCACTGGAAGGCATTAACGATAAGATGTAATCCTGAGGGGTTCCCCACTTTATTGTTTACTATGGTACGATGGTAAAAGCCCGTCTTCATTAGCCCAGTTTAGGAGCAAAACAGTAGGGCATTTAAGCCCATTTCATTTCATGATAGTCAAAAATAATAACACAAGCCAACAGTGTTGCTAGTGTCCCCTGCCGAAATCCGAAAATGAATAGATGACACATTAATTAATCGCACATTTTTTTGTTCAAAAGTATCGAGCAATCAAACTGGTTATGAACTTTACACGAAGTGTCTGCACTCTCTATCAGATAGAATCAGAGTTATCTTGTCCCAAAGCATTGTCAAATGAAATTGCTTATGAACTTTACACAAAGTGTCTGCACTCTCTATCAGATAGAATCAGGGTTATCTTGTCCCAAAGCATTGTCAAATGAAATTGCTTAGCTTTAGCACGTAATGTTAATCATTGAACTCCGTCAACACATTTACCTAATGAACATCTATCTTAATCAAGTATAAACATTCTACCTCAATTAAAAATAGAGTTGTTCTGTTTCAAAGTCTTGACCAATCAACTGCTCCTTAGCATAAAATTCTCATCATGGAACTTAAAATGAAATGGTAATTAACGTCCTACTCTTCTGCACCTAACATGGGCTAATGGAAGACCGGCATACGCCATATAGTGTGCTATGAGGGAATTTTTGCCCTAGCAGCGGCGCTACGGCTTACTCTTATATCAAATTCCTATTACCAAGGGATCTTTTATGTGCACACCAATATGTACACAGGACCTCGGTTTTTCGTCCCATACAAATGACGACAGCTGTCCTCGTCAGACCGACCGTTCTGCATCACTGACAAGGGGGAACCACGCCAGAAAATCTAAATAAACTTTCAGGGATCGTACACTCGACCTCCAAGCTAGCGAACCAGTGCCTTACCCACTTAGCCACATGACCCCCCATCATCGAACCTAGTCAAGGTAATGATATAATGAATCGCCGCTCAAAGAGTTTAATTTTAACCAAAGTTATGCTCCAAAGCATCAAAGTTGCTTATCTCTGCTTACTCTAAGCAGAAAATTCTCATCTTCAAACTCCATCTGTTCTCAGTGTTTAACGTCTGCTTCCATGGAAAGTGATACCGCAGACAAGTCTTTTTTTCTTTATTTCTATTATCATTGCGCACACACAGGGGTCTTTCCTGTGGGAGGAAACAGGAATACCAGGAGTTAACCCACGAGGTCGAGAAGGTGCCCCTATGCTCACACCAGGGATCCAAACCAGAGGTTTACCGGCCAGCTAGAGGTTGAAGCACAACACTTTAGACCACTAGGCCATCCCAACTCCATCAAGGCATACACCCATCAACACCTAAGGCAAGTGTGAACATTCCAGGTCAATTAGAATGATAGTTTTTGTTTTTCAAAGTCTCGACCGATCAAATTTCTTATCGTTCTGCTTACCATGAGCAGAAAATACTCGATATCTAACTTAGTCAAGGTATTGATGTAATAAAACTATACGCTAAGTTTTATCAATCACTTAATTAGAACTAAAGTTACAGTGTCCCAAAGCATCAACCAATCAAATTGCTGATCTCTGCTTATCCTAAGCAGAAAAAATGCTCACATCTTTAAACTCCATCAAGGCATTAATATAATAAACACCTATATCAAATTTAAACATTCTAGGTTAATTAGGGAAGTTATTGTGCCCAAAAAAGTTTAACAGACAGAAGGACGAACCTATTTTAATAGTCCCCTGCTTTCTTTGAAAGACAGGGACATAAAAAGTACTCTTGACGACTGAAAGCCAATTCACATATCCAGTACATCGGTTTAGCCAATCTTGTGCTTGGTAAATAATGGGAATGGTCATTTTGGTTTAACAGTGTCGGTTAGTTTTTATATCACTTCATGAAAAGCGTATCCTCTCTCAGTTAGAGATCGACTGCAGGTTCCTGATGACGGTTGTTTAAAGGCTGCGTTAACTTATAACGACTCTTTAACACAAAGTTAACAGATCATTATCTTTAATGGAGAGAAAGTCGGTTGCTAGAAGCCTTGTTAACTTTAACATGTCGTTAAATGTAACGAAGGTGTTAAGCACAGTTATTGGTTAACAAGCATTAATAGAGGAAAAGGGATTTATTACACTTTTAAACATAAATGTCGTTGGAATGTCAATTTAAATTAACCATTGATGAAAACATTGGTCGAAAATACTGCAATATCTCTAATCATTGTGCAAACAATTTGTCCCCAAATTGATAAAAAGTTATTTTGCAGGGTTGATTAAAGAGATTAATTATGACATTTTATTTATTACAAATACTCTTTATTCATTTACTAAGAATATAAATTGATTACAAAATACAACTACAATACATGAACAGTATACTGAAATAAGTATATTAACAAGCATATTAAACAGATAACAAATTTGGATATATAATTGATAAAATAAAGTATGATATATAACATGAAAATATAATCAATATTATAACTTAGATAGGGACTTGTGAGACCCAGTAATATGAAAACCACCACCAGCAAATTCATCCATGCTAGCTCTTAAATAACTGTGAGCAAGTTTTAGAAAATTCCATCACGACATGGCAGTCACAACTCACAAGAAGAGATAACTCTTCAGTTCACAATCCAGAATATCAACAGTTTTCTCTCTCTGCCTCAACAATCCAATGTAAATTGCTACAAAGTCAGTCAAGCACTGTGTAGACAATGTGGAAGTTACAATCCAACAATTTTGAAGGTTGATAGTATTCTTCCTTATGCCCCAATACATTATCCCACTGAGAAATCTGTCCTGTAGGGCTAACAAGATTTCATGAATACTAATGGGTTTCTTCATTCCTTCTGAAGGCTTGTTCATTCATTCATTCTTAAAATAAGGGACAAAAACACTCTTGCTGACTTGACAGCTCCAGAAAAAAAATAATATCCTTATCTAAGTACTAGATGTTTAAGTGTCCTACCTGTTGTTTAAATTATTCATTACATCCTATTAACTTGTCCAGAGGGTTCGAAAATATTTTTAAATCAAAGTTACTTTTGAAAAGGTTTACGTTAGACGTTTCAAACCATTAAGTTGAATTTTTTCAATTTTTTTAAATTAGGTGTGTTAAGATGAAATATGTATCATCACTTAATTAAAATATTGTAAAATAGTACAATTTATTGACAAGAATAAAGATTGGAACATATTATTCAGTTACAACAAGAGTAGTATTGAGCCTTTAAATCTGTTCACTTCCACCTTGAGTGATATGCAGACAAAGGTGTATGATATAAAATGTATTTCTCCAATATCCAATATTAACATGAGATCCTGTGATATTGCATCTTGCCATCGAGATTAAACGAGGGAGAATATAAAAAAGCATCAAATTACATAATTACACCCGGGCGTTTTTATTTCAACCTGTATTTTATAAAACTGTCTCATTGCTATATAATTTAAATATAACAAATTGTTAAATAAACTGTCAAACACTTAATTAACCTGGATAAATAACAATAATATAAAATTACAATTATGCAAGAGCTAAATCTGCCTATTGCAAGTCTTTTATCTTGCTTCAAATTATCATTTAAGACATTTATTCACATAAGCCCAGGCTCAACTCTCTATACCATTTGATGGCTTAGACAGTGAGTTGTTTCACCATATTTTCGTTAAACAATAATATGGACTCAAGGAGACTGCTAATCGAAGGAATGAAGATGGTTAATGTGAAGAAATCCCCTGAAATAATTTGTTACACAAATACTCTAATAGACAAACACTATTTATATAATACTTTGATTTCGGATTAAAGTTGAAAACCTAATGACTACTTTGATTTAATTCCTATATCTATTTGGTACATGTAAAATATATAGGATTCATATTGAAAAACTAAGACAAATGTCATGGATTTTTAACCATCTATCACAATTTCTTTACCATTTCATAGGAAGAAAACATACAAACACTTTCTATGTGTTTTTGCGTTTCCAAACTGTTGCATGTGCTACTGTCCATTGGTTCTTATGTGCTGTTTCTCGGATAAAGAAGGGCATGTTTTCATCATCCACCAGGTCAAAACATGGACCCAGTGCTTTCATCAATGTCATAAATCCAGTTACTGCTTGTCCATCCTTGTCGTAATATCCACCCATCATGTTTTTCTACAAACAAATGAAAAGTATCCTGGCGTTTAACTCTTTCGCTGCTGAGTGGCAGTAAAAGTCAGTAGCCCTCAGTGCTAAGCAATTTAGCTATAAATAGCACTAATTTGGAATGGTTTGGTTAAAATCACTCAAATATATCGAAGAATTGAAACAATTTTTCTCAAGCTAACAAAGAACTTCAACTTGTGCCACTTACAGTGTTGACATCCATGTCTATTTTTAATAACATCCTTCACGCGCTGTAAAAAATGACATCAACGTACTAAACTATGTAGGACTAATTTGTTGACTAAAGCCGCCTGCCGCAGCGACCCGTCTAGTCGACCGAAGTCGCCTGCAGCAGCGAAAGAGTTAAATGAAAACTATACAAAACTATTTTATATGTGCTTGATACCAGAAATTTGTATCATTTAGAGTACATAGTAGTATCTACATTACAAACATATATGATTTAGTCTGTTTGTGCGTATACTATGTATATTGTGGTTTTAGTCAAGGTGTATTATAATGATGTGTATATGTTGTTAACTCTTTGTGTATTATAGTGATGTTTCATAATATGTATAGGTTGTTAGTCATGTATATTATAGTGATGTGTAAACTTTATGGATGTTAGTTACTATGTGTTTTATATTGATGTGTGTATACTGTGTATATATTAGTCTGTGTATTATAATGGTGTGTATTAGTCTATGAGTATTATAGGGATGTGTATCTTAGTATACATGTATATCTTTTATAGTGATCTGTATTATTTTATGTGTATTATAGTGATGTGTATTAGTTTATGTGTATTATAGTTATTTGTATACTATGTGTATCTTAGTGTTAGTATATGTTTTACAGTGATTTTTATTAGTCTATGGAGTATATATGTTAGTATGTATGTATTATAGTGATCTGTATTAGTCTATGGAGTATATATGTTAGTATGTATGTATTATAGTGATGTATATTAGTCTATGTGTATTATAGTGATGTGTATAATGTACTATGTGTATCTCTGTTTAGTTAGTATATATGTTTTATAGTGATGTGTATTAGTTTATGTGTATTATAGTGATGTGTATACATATGTATCTTAGTTAGTATGTATTATAGTGATGTGTATCTTAGTATATATGTTTTATAGTGACGTGTATACTATGTGTATCTTAGTATATATGTTTTATAGTGATGTGTATTATAGTTATGTGTATACTATGTGCATCTTAGTTAGTATATATGTTTTATTGTGATGTGTATTAGTTTATGTGTATTATAGTTATGTGTATACTATGTGCATCTTAGTGTGTGTATTATAATAGTGTGTGTATTATAATAGTGTGTATTAGTCTATGAGTATTATAGTAGAGGTGGGCAAATGGAGGTCGAATTTTGGGAACGAGTGTTTTCTAGGGTGATTTTGGCTGCTGAATCCGAATCTGGAGAAATTTTTGTTCTGTGACGTCATTTTGAGCTGGTTCCTTGGCCTTCAAAATGGCGGCCCAAAAATGACTTTTTTTCTCATAAAAGCGAGACAATATTAAACTAGTTGTCCAATATGTTAGAATATATGTTTTCATGACCGTGGATTCTAAAATTGAACTCCCATTTATGATTTGATAACATCCTTTATTGATATGAGGGTAATAACTGAAAAAAAGTCATTTTGAAAATGGCCAAGGAACCAGCTCAAAATGACGTCACAGAACAAAAATTTCACCAGATTCGGATTCAGCAGCCAAAATCGCCTTAGAAAACACTTGTTTCAAAAATTCGACCTCCATTTGCCCACCCCTAATTATAGGATGTTAGTTACTATGTGTTTTATACTGATATGTGTATACTGTGTATATATTAGTCTGTGTATTATTATGGTGTGTATTAGTCTATGAGTATTATAGTGATGTGTATCTTAGTATATATCTTTTATAGTGATGTGTATTAGTTTGTGTGTATTATAGTGATGTGTATTAGTTTATGTGTATTATAGTTATGTGTATTCTATGGGTATCTTAGTGTAAGTATATGTTTTACAGTGATGTGTATTAGTCTATGGAGTATATATGTAAGTATGTATGTATTATAGTGATGTATATTAGTTTATGTGTATTATAGTGATGTGTATACTATGTGTATCTTAGTATATATGTTTTATAGTGATGTGTATTATAGTGATGTGTATACATATGTATCTTAGTTAGTATATATGTTTTATAGTGATGTGTATTAGTTTATGTGTATTTTAGTGATGTGTATACATGTGTTTCTTAGTTAGTATATATGTTTCATTTTGATCTGTATTAGTTTGTGTGTATTATAGTGATGTGTATCTTAGTTAGTATATATGTTTTATAGTGATGTGTATTAGTTTGTGTGTATTATAGTGATGTGTATCTTAGTATATATGTTTTATAGTGATGTGTACATTATGTGTATCTTAGTATATATGTTTTATAGTGATGTGTATTAGTTAATGTGTATTATAGTTATGTGTATACTATGTGCATCTTAGTCTGTGTATTATAATGGTGTGTATTGGTCTATCAGTATTATAGTGATGTGTATCTTAGTATATATCTTTTATAGTGATCTGTTTTAGTTTATGTGTATTATAGTGATGTGTATTAGTTAATGTGTATTATAGTTATGTGTATACTATGTGTATCTTAGTAAGTATATGTTTTACAGTGATGTGTATTAGTCTATGAGTATTATAGTGGTGGGTGTGTATACTATGTGTGTCTTAGTATATATCTTTTATAGTGATGTGTATTAGTTTATGTGTATTATAGTGATATATATGACTTTGTGTATTATAGTGATGTGTATACTATGTGTATGTTAGCTATTATATATATTTTATAGTGATGTGTTTTAGTTTGTCTATTATACTATGTGTATCTTAGTTAGTATATATGTTTTATAGTGATGTGTATTAGTTTGTGTGTATTATAGTGATGTGTATACTATGTGTATTTTAGTTAGTATATATGTTTTATAGTGATGTGTATACTAGGTGTATCTTAGTATATATGTTTTATAGTGATGTGTATTAGTTTGTGTGTATTATAGTTATGTGTATACTATGTGCATCTTAGTTAGTATATATGTTTTATAGTGATGTGTATTAGTTTATTTGTATTATAGTGATGTGTATACTATGTGTATGTTATTTAGTCACCCAGTATTTGTCATGTTTATAGTGATGTGTAAATTACATGTATGTTATTAATGTTTATTACAGTAATACTAATACTCAAGACAAGGGTGTAGCTTATTAGTAGCAAGGAATGATTACCTTTTCTGTGTATTCTGAAAGCCATGTATAGGGACTTGTGATGACAAGAATACCACCAGGTGCCACTAAATCAGCTAGCCGCCACAAAAAATCAAATGGGTGATGTAGACGGCAGATTAGATTGGCTGCTAACACTACTCCAAATTGTCCTAAATCGGCTGGTAGACAACATGCATCTCCTTGTATAAAACTGGCTCGGCTCCGGTTCTGGAAAAAGAAAGTAGGGCCAATTTTCAAAAAGATTCAGATATTTTTTTTTGTTGAACTACAATAGACAAATAGAGAAACACAACACAAGCTAGGTCATTTCGGGACTTACATGGTACAATTGTATTTCAATAAATTGATTGCATGTATGTAGGGGTATTTAGGAGTGCAAGGAAACCGCGGATCCATGAGGTTAGGCAGCCAATATTATGCATTGTGGGTTTGAACCCAATTGACCCAATGACATCAGTTATGATCTAAATTGTCTGTGTAATACCATTCGCCCCCCCCCCTCCATGAACAAGCTATTCAGAGAGTGAGAGAAACATGGGGTTTAATGTCCTCTCGACACAAACTAGGTTATTTTGGGACTAATGTGTGGTTTTCAATTTTTATTTCAATAATTAGCTATAGTATTCAGTGGACTAGCTAAGAGTTATAGAATTATTTAATACGACAGAATGGGCCAGTAACATAAAACCTGGTCTGGACATATAATTCTCCCAATTCAATTACCCATCCCCTTAATCATGATAGTTCAATTATATATAAGGATAATATAGGATATATTGCAAATGTTGAAATTTCAAAACATTGAGTTATCTCCCTGTGTGTGAGGATGACTTCATTTTAGTGTGTGACACTGTAAATGTGATCTAGGACAGAGTTCTTAATGTAAATTTTTTTAAGCTTCATGGAGATTGCCTAGTCATCTGATTAGGTAATGCATTGGAACTGTTCTAAATTCAGCTGACTTCCTTACTGATGAACATAATGGTAATAGTTGCACGGCCATTGCACACCCATCTTTATTCCAAGACTTGGTTCTTATATTATTATTAGTGTCATGTTTTAGGCCTACTTACAATACTTTTATCAACACGAGCTGTTAAATCGGTGGTTAACTCCCCTTCATCAATAACACTGTAGTTCATCAACCCTTCCCTTTTCAATTCATCACATGCATCAACAAATGATTGACTGTAATCTAAACCTATGACCTCATCAAAAATTCTTGCTAGTTCAAATGTAGATCTTCCAACAGCACAACCAATATCTAAACCTCTTGCAGGAACACCTGCCTGAAAATTGAAAACAGTTAAATGATCTTATTTAGAATGGATGTTCCAACTAGTATCCATAATCCTAACATCATTTCGATTTCTTTATCCCTCATTCGAAAATTTTTTTTCAAGAATCTTCAAACCTGTTGATTGGGCTCTGGCATACTAGATGCATACCCTGTTAAAAGGACACATCTCCCTTCAAATAGTAGGCTAGTTGTATATGGTGGGTTAATGAAGTACTTCTACAGTACCATAGTGTAAACTAGGCCTATGTCACCAAACACTACAATTGTGAAATATAGATCTCACCATACACAAAAAAAGAATAAATAAATAAATTTACATCGAACTTCAGTGTAATACACAATAATTCATTTTAAGACATAGTTCTTAAAAAGGATAGGTATATTTAATCAGTGCTGACTATTTTGAATGCTAGCAACTCCGTATCAACAAAGATGTCTATAGTAGGCCTATTATAAGATGATGAAATGAAATCAGGTACACGTCTAATTTACAACTTTTCTGCTCCAACTGGGCTTATAAAGATGGACATTCACCATACAGCGAGCTATTATTGGAAATTTTGCACAGACAAACATAGCTTTTCATCACTGAGATAGTGGTTTTCAAGGAGCTGTGAGGGAGGTCTGCAAACTACTGATCAACACGGGGATTTAGGTAAATTTAGTAATCAAACACATTAACACAATCAAAAGTACAATTTTATGGATACACAATTACAGAGTTTAAAGGACCGTAACTCAAAATTCTCCAAAATCATCAACATCGAAAACACGAATTATTGGTCAATTAATATCAACATTGATGATGTAAACTTACTGGGGAAAGGATGGGCTTCTGAAATCATTATTTCAGATAAAATATTTTTTTTTTCAATGGTACATGACTCGTTTACCATAATGCCCTTCAGATCCAGTTGTATCGAGAGACTTGAGGGACGAGGCTAGACACATTTCATTGTATCAAGCGGCAGAATGTAGACTGGAATAACCAGGCGCTAGAAATTTGCACCCGATTGAGACTGCTGGCATATTTCGCCGAACATAACTGATTTGAAATTGGAGTATAAAAGGAAACCATTGAATGTAAATCAGTTCGTATGCATTCATATTACCGTATTATATGCGTTGCGTCTGGTTATTCCAGTCTACATCTGACCGATTGATTTGATACAATGTGTCTAGCCTCGTCCCTTGAGTGTCTCATCACAACTGGGACTGAAGACCATTATGGACATCGTACACAATTCGTTAAGTCCTTTAAGTTAATTCTTTTTTGTGCTGAAAGTATTTTTTGAACAATGACGGGTGCCAGTAACTCGTTAAGTCGTCCATAAATATTAAAACTTGTTGGTTGAGTCCTTCAGAAAGCATTTGGTTGACTTGTCCACACAACAATGTACAACATAGTTTAATTTTGGGAGTAGATCCAGAAGCTGTCTTTGTGAAAATGAAGACGATCAATACAATTATTAGTGGATTTACCCATAATATTTAACGGAATGATATCCAAAACTAAACTCTAAAAGTACAGAAATGTGATTAATAATTAAAGTGTGGAGGATATCGAATCCATTCCTGTGGACGAGTTAAAGGACCTAAGTCCGTAACTCAAAATCCTCGAAAATCTTCGACATGGAAAACACGAATTATTGGTGAATTTAAATCATTATTGATGTTGTGATCTTACCTGGAAACGGTAGGCCTCTAATATCCAATATTTAAAACAAGATAAACAGTTTACCATTGGTACACGAATCGTGTACCACAGATCGTTTCAGCGTCATTTGTAACAAGTGACAAGAAAGAACGAGGCTAGACATAATTCAACAACTCCTGTTAAACTATGAGGCCCTATCTTATCTGTTGGGCATGCGCAGTAGACTGGAATAACCAGACACTATAATTTCCTCTTTGGTTAAGACTCCTGCCGTATTTCGCTGGACATAACTGATTTGAAATTAGAGTCAAAACGGAAACAATTTAATGTAAATCAGTTTATATACAATCAGATTATATTATTATATGCGTTGCCACCCATTAAGGTCAATTTCTAGGTCCGAAATGTTAGCGATTTAGCTCCTTTAACTTGCATTTCCAATGACAACCACCTTATCATTCAATTACCTGGGGTTTATAATGTTTTAGACACAATTCTGCACATCTTTTAGGAAAATCTACAGCCGGTTTTGGGCCGAAGTCATATTTTAAAACTTCGCTTGGCAGGCCATAATGAAAAATCAGATATTCACTCAGCATTTTTGTCGATTCATAGACATTTTGTTTTTTCCGTTGACTTCTTTCAGAATAGAGACGATACGTAGAGTACGCCGCTATTCCAACCGACACTGCTAATGTCGGTATTACAACAACCCTGTGGTCAAAACCAAACAAAGTTGCCATGATTGCTTGCCAACTTTTTAAAAGGTGATTTGGAGAACTTCGTTGCAGCAACACTAACTCGACAACAAAATGTCAACACTGCATCAGCGATAGACACGTGGTATATTTGGCAGAATGCCAATAGACCCGACGATTAAAGGGAAATAACCTCTTTTAGTTAACCTTTGGCAAATTCGAATTGCGATTTATAAGTCTTTCAAAAACAAAATTTAATTATTATCAACAGCAAATAAAAAGTCCAAAAGACGTAAAACTTTGTTGGATATATCTTTTTAAATGTAAAAAACTAATGATGGAGCTCTAAATAAATCAAATTTTCGAACAGGTTGTTTCCCCCCGTTGATTTAAACAATTATATTATTCAAAAATGATAAATGTTATACATTTTACACTGTCAAAAGTTAAGGATTTAAAAACAAGCCAAAGGCTTATATTAATTCGTCTCCTTATTCAATAAATTTATTAAAACAGACGTATGATATACACTCCACTTACAAAATTCATTCAACAGTGCGGTATTTTGTATTCACTATTAATCGTGCATGCAAGCACTAACAGTGCCTTACCATTTCATAATATTTTATAATAATGTCTTATACTATGTCCGACCGAACGGCAAATATTATTATGTGTATATTGTGTTATGTGCAGTTTGAGTATCACTTATAAACCGTTGTATATATCACATTGTATATCGCAAGGATTTACGTGTACTGTTTTGTTTCTTATCTGCCGAGATGGATATCTTTTAGTGTAACATTAGCTTAATAAATTGGCTATAAATTCTATAGCAGCATAAATAAATATATAGGTTATTGTTTTTCCTATTTACCGTCTTCTATATAATTCTATAAGAAATCACACTTGCAAAAAAACCCTCTACCGATCCTACACAAAACAATAGTAAATCTTTGAATCTATAGGAACTAATGTGGAAGCGCACCAAATGCCTTATGATAAGAGGATTGTTTGTGTTTCGGTATATATATGTGTGTGTGTGTGTGGGGGGGGGGGGGGGGTATTGGCTAAAAGTCAATTTTGAATAATAATGTCGGGTTTCGCATTCATCAAATATAACACTGTGTTCAAAACATAATTGCGGACAGCATGGATATTTGATAGATAAGATAAGACAAGATTTTATTGCATCGCAACATCCATTGTGGACAGCATACAATATAAGTACATAAAATTATGACAATTATAACAACAGGACGTAGTATTGCATCGGAACCTCTCTTAGGGACTTCATACAACATTAAACTATTAAATACAAGTGCGATAAATTGGAACGATGAAAATATGGACAAGTTAAAATATTTGATACTGGACTGGTGCTAACATGGACCGTATTATACGTCCCATGGTGCTACCGATCTATCGACTCGTGTAAGATGTGTGTGAGTTTTGTAAATGCAAAATTGAAAATTAATAATGCTACAGGCCCGGCGGAGTAGGGGGGCTAGGGGGAGGGGGGGCTTTAGCCCTCCCCCCCCCCCCAATAATTTGGCCGCAAGTACTCTTTTCTTCAGGCTATTGCGTCCCCTGCTGGGGCCTTCGCCTTTTTGCCGGCCATCAAAAAGAAAAAAATCGAAGAAAGCCACCCAGTCGTATTTATACGCCCTCGCCTTCGTCCTTCTCTCACTCTGTACTCAGACTCCACACTCGAAATTTACCACCCCCGGCAAAGCCATGGTAACTATAAGCCCACGCAAACCATGTCTGACACGGCATTATTTATTTTTGTGTGCCGTAGTATACCCTATCATCCCAAATTAGTTTAAAGAAAGAAGTATTGCCTATTGGTATTATGTTTTTTAAATTTAGAAGTTGTGCAGGTCTATTCATTTCACGATCACAGACAAATTTATGGCACTATAATGTTAAAGGTTTGGATGTCGTAAATGGTGTCGAACGTTCGGTTGTACGATCAATTTTTAATGTACGCACTCTACGGTTAATTCTACCGAATCTATATTAAATCCTAGCCTATCCAAAATGTCAATGTTTCTTATTCTTTCTCAACTTCTGTCTGACCTGATTCTCATTCCACCGTAATGGTAATATAAAATACTACAAACACCATTTTAAGAATAGGCCTATTAAAATTTGAATATAATATAAATGGAAATTACATGCACTGAAGCAAATAAAAGACAGCAAATGCTCTGGAAATACACCAATAATTGTATAAGGGTTGAATTTTCATTAAAGACCTCGACCCCCTCCCAAATTTTTTTGGATCGCTACGCTCGCCAAAGTTTTTTTTAACAACTACTCAGCAAATCCTGGCTACATCCTTGGACCTAGGATGGGAGCCAGCCCTGTGCAAAGATAAAACAGGATAGCATGAATTTCGCTGTGTTAGTAACACATAAAAAATACGCTAAGTTGGAGAAGAAAAAAAAAACAACAGAAGTTGGTTGGTACTTCTTTCACACATCAAACAAAACATCAACAGCTTTATCTTAATCGTTCAATTCCACCAAATAACGGTAGACCGAAACCACACACTGTTAAGCCCCGGCTAACCAGTTTTTTATGGATTCATTTCGCTCACCTCTCTGTCACTCTGTTGACTGGGCGATAACGTCTAGTCAACGTTGATTTTGTACGTGGCACGTGACCTGGAATTCAGCGTACTGTATATCGGTATGGTATATGGGTATATACAACAGCTTGAGTGTATTGAATTCTATATAATAACGGCATATCAACACACTGCACATTCGACGTGATAAGTTTATGATATAGATTTTTAAACTGGCCGCTTTCTATAAAAATGACTGTTTTCCATCTTTAGCCGAAATGAGAAGAAAAAGAAAGATTACTTGTGTGGTTTTAATTTTAGTTTGGTTACTTGGCACCTTGTATATTTTCTGGGATGGCATGGTGGAAAACTTTGGAGGCAGCAATGTAAGTGCCACATCTTTTCTTATTTCTTATTATCATAGTTGACTCAGCAGAGATTATTTCTGTTCTGATTGGTGAAAATGTCATTCCTTTCATATAAATAAATAAAACTTGAACAAATATTATTTTCAGTGAATTCCTGAAATAACTTTGGATTAATTTATAGTGTTTATAAAAAGTTTTGTATAAAAAGGTGACATCGATAAAAGTGTCTATATTGTTATCAATAATCCTTCACACCATTGAATCAACACCATTATCTAGAAAGCAATAAATCAATTTATACATAATAAAAGTATGGATTAAAGGAATAGGTAAAGTAGATCAGAATAAGAAGAAGCTTTGGCATTCAACTGAATTAAAGGTTCCAATGCCAGTCTTACTTCTCAGAAACTCAATGAAAAAAGACAAAAATAATTAAATATGTGCAAGCATTGGATAGCTAGGGTGAGATTAGGGGAGTTCCAGATCTACATGTATGTACATTAGTTCTTGAAATGTCAAGCATGTGCAGATTTGGCAGCATGGATATTACAACAGAGTACTATTGCTTTTTCAACAACTTGATTTATGTGAGTAAAAAAACTCTTTTGGAATTGTAAAATAATATTTAACCAATCTTTTTTTTTTTTTTTTTGAAGAGCAAGATTTGTCATTTCAGAGGTTTTTTTTATGCGAGGTTTATTATCAAGATATGATATAAAGGTTTATATTATTATTTTGTAAGCTTTAGATTTAATTTGATAATCTACCTTGTATCGAACCTCTAATAATATATATATTGAATATATTATTGGTTTGTCAATATATATCTTTCGCTTAAACAATCTATTGTATACAATTTCGATAATCAATATTTCAGATATTTTAAACAATAATTAATCAATAACTATATTGAATCTTTTAATTGTCAAAATATCCTTAATTTTTTTTGAATAATGCAACCGCAGAAGACAGGGAAAATTGTTGCTGGTTAAAGCAAGAATTTCATATTTTCTAAGAAAGTCAAAGTAATTATTTCTATGTCTTTTGCTCAATAGGTTATCAACTCACTATTAAACGATAATGGGCATTATTTCCCACCCTCAAGAATCATTGACACATGAAATAATACCACCATTACCTCCCTTGTTTTCCCATTCCCTCCATGGAATAGCTATGTTCAAACGTTTAAATTTGAAGTTGAAAATGATAATTTTGCCCATTTCTCAGCTGGAAATAGTGAATTATAGGATTATTAGGATTATTCTTTAACAAGGTACATTAGGACTGTTTATGGATACTATCTATTTTAAGGCTTTATTTTAATAAATTTTAAAAATATAACTTAGAAATATGAAATTGTAGCTTAAATATACCTTTTAAGGACAATTTTTACACCAAAACTTATTCACAGTATTAAATAACCCTCCAGTTGTTACTTCACATGCCTTTTGTTTATTTCTCAATATTTTTTTATATTGAAAAATGAATCTTATACTATTTTTATATTGCCTTATTATTTTGAGATATTGCAATATAGTAAGTAGCAATATTGAAATGTATTTCAATACAGGTTTTGACTGTAATACTCAATACTACTGTTTATGATAGTTAATAACAGCCTATGCTCGTACTGTACAGAGAATATATTTTTATGTAGTTATGCTTCGATGATTGAATTCTTTTTAATAACATAAGTATCCTTTCAAATAATTATAGTTACCAATTGCACCTAATTACCTAACTCTACAAAGATACAGATTTATTATAAATGTGTTTCGAATGTGTTACTTAGAAGAAACAAATCTTTCCATTCACGCACTACACTAGATCATTATCTGTTATAATGAACATGTCATTTTTTTGATTCTCCTTTTATGCTTCTGAACAATGAAATTGCTGTTGATAGAGAGATCAAGTTTTTGAAGGCAAGAAATGTTCTTATTGTGTAGTCAGTTTCCACAAACAAACATCCCTTCTAGATCTGTCTCTCGGATCAAATTTCTGCACAGCAAATAAACCTGAAATGAATGGCTTGAATTATTGTACTTTTTTTCAGGTATTTTGCACTACACCAGAGACATAAATTGTTAATTTGGATACGAACAAAATTGATTTGAAGTGTTTGAAAAAACTTCAAAAATTAACCATAAAGTGTTTCTTAACAGTTTGTTACAAAAATGCAAACAGCTCGATTTATTGCTAAAGGTATAGAAAGGTTTCAACAGGTATAAAAGTCAAGTACCAGTATATTTACAAGAAAGAAAAGAGCTCTATAACTAAGCTCTATAGCCAACCTACTGCAAATATTCTCTACTTAAGATGCTCAGATAACACTGATAACATTGTGGTGAATATTTTGAACCAAATTTTGATAAAATATGAACAGCTGCTAATATTTGTTATAGTTGTAGTTCTAAAATGAAAACTGTCTTCTCAATTAGTATTTATATAGATATTCTTTACCTCCAAGCAGGGTAATAAATCAGTTACCTTGTTTAAAGATGCATTATGTATGATTTAGATAAAGAGCTGACAGTTCTCGCTATAATAGTTTAAAGATATATAATGAAAAAGAATAAACATATACATGTATTGAAAATTTCAATCTGATTACTTTGTTCTGAGCAAAGTTATGACTGTTTAAAGAATAGCCTACATGTAGTCTTGATTTTCATTGGTACATTCTGTTAAGATAATAAAGAAAAGTATCGATTATCTGTTTTTAAATTGAATTATAACCATTCAAAATCATAACCATCCAATGGTCTTTCGAGTTGATTATCTACTTGTCATGTGAATATGATTAATAATTTATATAACATTAAATTTTAAGTTCTGCAATAGGCAGATTTACTGCTCCATAATGTATCTTTAATGATGAACCCTTAATGAAAAGTGATTTATTCAGAACATTAAAGAAACCTACCATGTTTTTGTATGTCTTTTTTTTAGAAACAGTCTTTTGTTTATCATAGTTAGTTATACTTATGATATAAGTATCAAGATGATGATTATATTTACATCAGATGTATGTTATTTTTATCACAATATTAATAATAAACCTCACGTTATTTACAGTGCACAGTTATTTTTATACGAATAACAGATTGCACTTATCAATCTTACAGATCAAACTTCCATTGCACTACCTGACACCATGGGGAAAGTCTTTCCGTTTTACAAAAACAAAGGACAAAGATATCGATTTCTGTAAATTATAGTCTTCAGTTAAAATGATGGAAATCCTTGGGTTTGGTTCAAAAAGAAAATTGTCAACATCATCTGAATTTATATGTTGATTTAATTTGTGGGATGGCAATTTGTTTTTGTTGAAAATTTTATTTCTATTCATAAAGGGAATGTTCATATCAGATTTAATTTAATTGTATAGAGCATGCCCTGTCATTTTTTGAAACACACATCAAATTAACCTGGTACATAAATGTATTTGCTTTTGACCTACATTAAATAGTTTTAGCTCCTTTAAATAGAACTTATCATTTTAATACTATGTGCCACCTTTCTTACAATCTGGTTTTCAAACAAGTTATGATATTTTGAAGTCAATGTCAAAACAATGAATCTGCATCTTTTGAATGTGCGAGGGGAGTCAACAATTGACAAAAAAAGAATCTGAGGCAAAGAATTAATAAATGACATCTTGGTAAAAAATACAAAATTAATACGTGTTGAGATCTATTTTATTGACATTGTGTCTTGTGATGATATATGATTTCTTGACCTTTGTACCTGGATATTTTGAGGAACAATATATAATAATTGATGATAGGACCACAAAGTAGAGTAAAAAAAATGTGAAATATTAGAATTGTTTCATGAAAATAAAGTATATTGACTATATTCCCAATGATAGCGCTATAAAATATAGTCAAAATTATTTCATGCATAACAGTTGAGATACAACCTTTCACTCCAGTAATATGTAACATGTTGTGTAAATATATCAATAACTAGCATTAATTTAATTTAATTAAGAAATCACAAAATGTACTTACATGTATATTGAATATACAAATATATACCTACATATCTCTTTGATCCAGTATGGTATTCATACCTATATATTTCATGAAGGTCAGGAATAAGGCACCAAAGAAATTTTTTAAGGAAAAAAAAGTCAGTAAAACTTTAAAATAGGAAAGAGAACCAGATGTAAAGACTTTGGTTAATTTGGTTTTTTTCAAAGGAATCTTTCTAGGCAAATTAAAACACATAAAAAGAGTAACAACAATGGTGGGACCTTGCAATAAGCTAGCTTTGTTTATATGTCTGCTACTTCAGTCAAAAATAATTAAAGCCACATGGCAGGAATATGAAGTCAAAACTATAAACATTCAGACAAACCTACTGCTGTTCTGTTATTATTATACCTACTGTAGAATAAGAAATACATCTGCCATGAAATTCATTTAAACTGAAGGGGGGGCGTAATAAAGAGTATTGAAATTGATGCATCGCTGTGTGCAGCTATTGTATAGAACACTTTCCTCAAACTTGTTAAATTTAGATGTGAATAATTTAGCATCTATTATCCATATGCTCGTGTGATAGTCCTCTAAACAATATCGTAAATTAGAATTGTTTAAGCTTAGCGATAAGGGTAAACCACTTTACAGTTTGATAGTGACACAACTTAATGAAAAGAAATATGGTTCAATGTCATACTGTTCTGCTCCGAAATTGGCTAATGAAGACAGGCAAATGCCAGGGTGTTATGAGGGAAATTTTGCCCGGACAGCAGCACTACAGCCTACTCCTAAATCAAATTCCAACTACATCACTGACATGGGGGAACCACACCGGAAAATCTGGATAAACTTTCTCAGTCAATGCAGGATTCGAACATCTTACCTCTAGACTAGCGAGCCAGTGTCGACCCACTAAGCCACTGGGACCCCGTGACAACTAAAACGTTTGTAAGGAAATAACTATTTCTGTAGTTTTTGGACTTTATGTTTCTTGGGTTAACATCCCTTTTAGTGTTGGGTGGGGGAGGGGACGTGGATGAGTGGTCTAACATATGCGCTTTACATGATAAGGTCTGTCATTAAGTCAAGCGATATGGTCTTGATTGTGTCAAGGAGTATCGTCACCTGTCCAACCTTGTGGGTTTTCTCCAGGTCCTCTGGTTAATTCACAAGTTAAAATCCCCTACATACAAGTATATATATATTAGAAACAAAATTGAAAATTATTTTAGTCCCAGAATGACCTAGTTTGTGTTAAGTGAGAGTTAAAACCCCATTTCTATATATCTCCCTCTTAGGGTGTGTGGAATAATGGATGTTGAATAAAATTATTTTCCGAACACTACAAAATATGTAGATGTATTATAAACTAGACCAATGTTCCAGCCCTCACCCCTCACAAGCCTTTAGCTGGTCGGATAGCCATGGCGATAGAGAGGCGGCTTCTCACCAATGCAACGAGGGTTCAATCCTAGCTCAGGGCATAAACTTTATTGTTGTAAGTGAGAGGGATATTCGGTCTCCCGTCCGATCAGGCAGGTTTCCCCCGAGTTCTTCGGTTTCTTCCTGCAGTAATGATCGAAATCATTCGCACGATCTGTGCCAAGGGCCAAATTTGAAAAAGGCCTCAGGCCTAATTTGCTACCCTTGTAAAATGACAAGATTATTATTATTATTTAGTAAGCAATAGATTGTGTTTATGTTAGTGCCATAAATTTTGTATCATTGTTGAAGTTTACATATAAATGCTTTATAATTTGATCTTTTGTCTACAGTTGCTTGCTGCTAATACTAAAATACCTGGCAGGAACTTAAATATTATCTTTAGCAGTCAGTATGAATAAATATCACTGGTTCCCATTCTTAAAAAATAGTTTATTTATTCAAGAAGATTGACTTTTAGCCAAATATTTTTATGCTATAGTCACTGGTTATGGTGTCATGTTTGAGGCTAATTCAGAAGACATTTACAGAAACCAAAGCAAACAAAATACTCTTTCTTTCTAAGTCCTTGTCAAATTGAATCGTTTGAGGTTTTTTTGAGACACATATTTCTTAAGTTTAACCTAAAATAGCATGATCGCTCAATTCAATGGGAAAATGTAACAAATAATTGTATTGTAATATAAGTAGACTAAATGTGTCATATTGTCTGTAATTTAAATGTCATAGACTATAAGTTCCATAGAGTAAATAATTGTTGCAGACTAAGCAGGCAAGGTCTCCTGCCCCCCCCCCCCCCTCAGCCCCAGTGAGACTGTGGTCATCAACGTTCAGACCAGCACCTGCAGCCAGCAATATATACAATTGCTTTTGGAATGAGGCTGCAACGAAGACTCTGGGGACTACACTAATTGATGCGGCAAACTGATGATTACCCTTGGCCTAGTGGTCTAGAGTGCTGCGCTTCCACCTCGAGCGGCTGTGGTTTCGAGGCATAGTGTGAGCGGATGTGACATGGAGATAGGGGCGCCTTCTCAACCTTTTGGGTTTCCTTCGGGCACTCCGGTTTCTTCCAACTGCTAAAGACCCCTATGCGCAAGCGGATTATTGAAATAATAATTGAAGCCCATACGCTAGTCCAAAAATGACCTAGTTTATGTCAAGTGGACGTTAAACCCCATTTCTCTCTCTCTCTCTCCAATGTATGCCCCCCCCCCCGACAAAATTCTGGGTCCGGGCCTGGACTAAGTACAAAAGAGTTGGTAGAGTCAGTATTTGTTTAAGACTACATGTACCAAAGAGTCAGAAACTGGTTCTTTTTTTCTTTTTCAGAAGCCTTTTAATTTAAAGTCAGTAAAAGTAGATGAATATTTAAAAGAAACAAGTGAGCAAGATGTACAAGAACCAATGAGAAAAAATGCATTTAATATAGTTATAAGTAATAAACTTGCACCAGATAGAAGTCTTCCTGATGCAAGAAGTTCAAGGTAATATTAGTTTTATTAATCAATAAAATATCGTGAACGATTTAATATCGTTAGCAATTTAATATCATAATGATTTAATATCGTAATGATGACAACGTCATATTGTAATGATGATGATTTCATATCGTGATGATGACAATATCAAATCGTAATGATGACGATATCATATCGTAATGATGACGATTTCATATCGTAATGATAACGATTTCATATCGTAATGATAACGATTTCATATCGTAATGATAATGATTTCATATTGTAATTATAAAGATTTTATATCGTTATGATAACAATTTCATATCATAATGATAGCGATTTCATATGGTAATGATAACGATTTAATATACTGGTAGTAATGTAATGATAAAGATTTTGTTTAATATTGATAAAGTAATGATACAGATTTAATATCATAATGATACAGATTTATAATGATAAAGTTTTTATATAATAAAGATTTTATATACCCTGTAATAATGATTTTATGTAGTGATGATAAAGATTTTGATAAAGAATTTATATAGTAAAGATTTTAAAATCTAATGCATGTTTTAGTGAGCCTGATGATCAACCATCTGGTTATTTCATAAAGATTTATGATCATACAGTTATATACTGTCTGTATTTTATATCATGTGATCAAGTTGAACCTAGGAAATTTTCTATATTATCAAAGATATTGTAGGCTAATCAGAAACAAATTTAATCTGTTTTTCAGCTGAAAGTGGATACTTTCCAATCTGTGTCAATTTCATATTATTTTTACATACAAAAAGTTCAGAGAGTTGGTTTTTAATGATGTGTTACATAATCATTAACTTTGCTATATATTTTTTTTTTGCAGATGTCTGTCTCACTTTTCCAGCATTCCGCAGTCTTTGCCTACTACCAGCATTATTATAGCTTTCCATAATGAAGCTAGATCAGCATTACTCAGGACTATAGTTAGGTAATATACAGCATTGGTTGACATAGTTTTTATACTTCTATAATACATGTATAAATGTAAATTAGTTTATCATGTACAGGATACTGTATTTACACTAAGGGTGTGTTCACACTTGTTTCAATTAAATATACTAATTATCTACTACCCATCTGAGGGCTTAGTGTGAATTTTGTCATGAAAGTGTTTGGGGCATATTGCATGCCAAATTGCCTCCTTAATTGATGACATTTAATTGATGGAAACTACTAAGGCCAAACATCATCTGTATTGTTTGTAATAAAAAATAAGTAAATCATGGCTCAAGATCACAAACTAGTCTGACTCCTTTTTTACTAAGTAAAAAGACAAAGGACCTGACAAAGAACAGGGTCTAATCATTCAGATTGGCAAGCATGTAAAAGAACCCTTTACATTTATTTGCATTTTGAAATTTAAGAGGAAGTTGTAGCTCCACTGTCACAGCAAATTTCCCCCATAGCACACCTTCTAGCAGATGATCATCTTTATTGCAAAAGAAAAAAAAATGTTAAACCCTATTTTATTTATTTTCTACTGAATGCAGGGCTTTGTGAATATAAAATGTTAGTGAAATGAAATTGGGTTTAATGTCCTACTCTTAATGTTTGTATAAATGGATTGTAAGAGAAAAAACAAAAAAAGGTTGTTTAAACTTGCCATCTGTGTATGTGTGGTAACCTAGTAACTTTTAAAAAGGCCATGATGCAAAAATAGAATGTAGGGTTGTTTAAGCATGAAGTCCAATACATCATGGTTTTTAGTCATCTAATATTGGTAAAGCACCCTTGTATAATACTGGTAAATACAGTTTTCTTGCTCAATACTACACCGATTTACACCAAATAAATTGTAATTTAAGATTCATCAAAAATTTAACACCACAGACTTCTGCTGAGTTCTGACTAAAAATAATTATTTTGTTTTCTGTTTGAAAGGAATCATTTTCAGTATCTTATAATTTCAGCATACTGAAAAGAACTCCATTGGAATTAATATCAGAAATTCTACTCATTGATGATTTTAGTAATAATCGTGAGTATAAATATTTGTTTTTTCAACAGAACAAAGATAGTTAATACTTCTTAGAACTAAAATTTATATATCACATTGTGATATATAAGGATTCAAAAAAAGATGGTGAAGGGGGTAAGATAAAAAAAATGTGAAAGTCATGATAGATGTCTCATGAACCAGACTTACAAATATCAGCTAAAACTGGTAGATGACTGCTGATACAGTCTGGCATTGGTGCTTGTCTGTCAATCACACTAACTAAATAACATGCATACTACACACAGCTGTTATACTTCTGTGTTTTAAAATATAATACATATTATATATTCTAGACTTCTATCTAATTTATCTCAATGATAAAATATTTTACTTATTATAAGGATGGATGGGGGTGGGGGTTTTCCGTGATGTCAAAAGTGCAGATCAAGATCTTTATGATGCACATTAGGAAGGGGGGAATTTTCTTGTTGCTGTGTGAAGCCAGTCAGATGTGGACTATTCTCTATGATCATCAAAATTTCACCAGGAATAGGTCATTTGCCCTCCTTCAATATTTTATTAGATTTTGCTGTATATAATTTTATTTTTTATATAAGTGAAAAATAAATATATTTGTAAGTAGATTGCAAACTTTATTTTTGTAGCACAAGATGGTCAATTATTGGTGCACATTCCTAAAGTAAAACTAGTGAGAAATACTATCAGGGAAGGTAAACAATAATGTTATAAATATTAATTCAAATCATAAAATAAGATTTTATTTTATATTTAAAATGTTGAGACAAAAACAAACCAGCACATAAAATCCAATAATATACCATAATCTATAGAAGACTATAACCACCATTCATAATCAAAACACGAAAGTCGAAAATAAGAAATTAGGAAAAAATGTAAGGCGCCAAGACGGTATACAAACCAAAATCAACTTGAAAATTGGAAATTAAGTAATATTTTTTTTCCTAATTTCTTATTTTCGACTTGCCTTTTGGCTTGTACACCGTCTTGGCAACTTTCGTCTTCGTCATATTTTTGTATTTATTGATGTCAGTAAGAAGGCAAAAGTCGAAAATAGGAAATTAGGAAAACGAGTTAGTCCCAAAACGACCTAGTTTGTGTCCAGGTAGTTAAACCCCATTTCTGTCTCTCTCTCATTCATTTATAATATTAATAGTCATTACTGCATAATCTATTTTTTTATAGGAATGACATTTTATTTTAGGTTTAATAAGATCACGTGTTAAAGGGTCGAAGCTGGCTAAAGGTAAAATATTAACCTTTATGGACAGTCATTGTGAAGTTAATGTGGGTTGGTTACAACCATTATTACAGAGAATTATTCAGGTAAGCTTATTATATATATCAAGTCACCATATTTCTGAAATTAAAGGGGTATTTATGACACTAGTAGTTTTGTATTTTACAATAAAAGCTGAATTTTATAGGATTATCAACTCTTTGGTTTATGTGCAGTGGATGTTGAATGGCTGAGGCAGCATAGTATAAACATAAGTATATTATAGTAGAGGAGAGAGAGAGAGAAATGGGGTTTAATGGACACTCAACACAACTAGGTCATTTCGGGACTAACATATGGTTTTCAAAAGGAGAGAGAGAAGTGGGGTTTAACGTCAATTCGACTAACATATGTTTTAATTTTATTGCAATAATTTGCTTGCGCATAGGCGTCTTTAGCAGTGGGAGGAAACCGGAGTGCCCGGAGGAAACCCACGAGGTTGAGAAGGCGCCCTATCTCAATGCCACATACGCTCACACTAGGGCTCGAAACCACAGCCGCAAGCCAGAGGTGACCAGCCAGCTAGAGGTCGAAGCATGGCACTCTAGACCACTAGGCCAGGCCAACCCCCTTATAGTAGAGGCACTAACCTCCTACTCCCCAGGGGCCAAATGGTTAGCATGTGCGCACTGTATCATTAAGTCTGTCATTAAGTCAAATGGCTTAGTATCAATTCCCCAGTTGTATGTGGCAAGGAGTAGGTTGCCTGTCCAACCTCAGGGGTTTTCTTTTTTCCTCACACTGCTGAAGACCCCTACATGCAAGCAAATTATTGAAATAAAATTGAACTATGTGTTAGTCCCAAAATGACCTAGTTTTGTGTTGAGTGGATGTTAAACCCCATTTCTCTCCCCCAAAAATGTCCAAATATTCAATAAAAGAGAATGATGAATCTAGGGAGAAAACTCCAACAGCATGTATCTGACTAGTGTCTGTATTTTTAAAGAATTAAAGTAAATGTGATCAGGGTAATTGCGGACAAATGTATTAAAGTGTAAAGTGATTAAAAGTTTTGATAAATAAACGGATAATGGTTACATAAAGCTGTAGGTCAACTATTACTATGCCAGTCATTTCCTCTTCTACTAATATATGACCCATCTATATAAACTAATACTATACTTATCTTTAATATATCACCCATCTATATAAACTAATACCCTACTTATATGTTTAATGTTCAGTTTTACAAATTCACATTGATTACTATACCATATACATTGATTAAAGTAGATATGTTTACAGCTTACAAAATGAAATCAAATGGTGTTTAACATCCTACTGTTCTGTTCCGAACTGGGCTAATGAAGATTTGCATACACCATATATTGAATTCCAATTGTCAAGGGATCTTTTACGTGCACCCAAATGTGTACATGGGACCTCAGTTTTTCGTCATTTCTGAACGACTAGACAGCTGTCCCTGTCAGACCCTCAGTCCTGCATCACTAACAAGGGGGAGCCATGACGTAAAATCTGGTTGAACTTTCTCGGCCAATGTAGGGATCAAACACCCGACTTCCAGACCAGCGAGCCAGCGTCTCACCCACTTATCCACCGTGACCCCTGAATTACTGAATTGTTCATCATAATCTAATGATACAAATCGTTCAAATGTCCTTGCTAAAGGCTTGCTCATACCAAAGACTGTTTGTTGCAGACAGTATGATTTCTTGTTGGTAACAAAGTGGCGGCAAAACCCCAAGCACATATAATACTGATTTTTCCATCGTCACAAATGTTTAGTTATAGGTTGTCAGTTATGGACTGTCAGCCAGCAGTAAACATATACCAGTCTTATCAGGCAATATAATTTCTAAAAATCCTTGGTGTCTTATTATTCATAATAAAAAAAACTGCATTACCGTTTTAAAGTTTGGGCATAGTGCTTAATTAGTAAAAAAAAAATTTGTTCAGTTAATTATTAGACACATTGTTCACTGATTTTAATTTAATAATTGATAAATCTTTACAGGAACCAAAATGTATTGTTACACCAGTTATTGATGTTATTGATAAAGAATCGTTTGTTTATATACGAGCTTCAGAAATATTACAAGGAGGTAAGTTAAAATTATAACAATTGTTTTTCATATATTGGATAAATAAGCAATTTGAAAGCAAGAATTTAAAAATTGGTTCTAGGTTACTTTGGGGGTTATTATACTGAAATTCCTAAATTCTGTGGGATCTCTCTGTATATGGTGTTTATTTTCATTTAAAGGACACTATTGGTGTCAGTCATTGTGATAGAACTGGTTAAATACATTCCAAATATAATTTTAATACAGAGAACATTGTTAAGGGAAATGTGAAATAAACACTTGAATAAACGGGAAGTGGCGACAAACATGACAATTTTATATAACTGACTGAAGTAACGAACAATAAAAGACACCTAATCGAATTTCACATCTTCTGTAGCAATGATCTGTGTTCAAATTATATTCCAAAATTCGGAAGTGGTGAACTTAGTGCTGGAAATAAGCGTATTAGATTGTAACGATTTTTTATAATAGCTGCATGGGCTGTTGCCGTGATAATTGTTTTAGTGTCTTTTACTCAAATTAACTAAAAAGAATCACATTGCAACAACATCTTTGGACAGCTCTGACAACCGGGCGACTTTTTTGTTGCCTGGCAATCAGTATTTATTATGTTTATTGTTATGCATGTAACAGGATTTGATTGGAGTTTAAATTTTCGTTGGGAAGAACAGCCATATAAAAGAAAGGTGGATGAAATAAAACCAGTGAAGTAAGTAATTGTGCTCTTTAATAAAACTTATTTAATGTTTACTATATATTAGATAAAAGCCTAAAATCTCCTGATGTGCGTTAAGATTGACTTCGAAAAATTTATACTGGTACTGATAAGGACCAAAAATTTTAATTTGATAATCGCATACAATTACTGGTTTACAAACATGAAACGTTTTGATGATGGTACTATTATCTTAATATTAAACGAATGTGTCACTGTTCAATTACTAAATGCAATTTAAAGAACTTGATATTGATATATTTGATATATTGTATACTACAGAATAACTGTAATATCTGTGATATCTAAGTTTGATATTGACGTGTTTGATATATTGTATACTACAGAACACTTGTAATATCTGTGATATCTAAGTTTGATATTGATATATTTGATATATTGTATACAGAACACCTGTAATATCTGTGATATCTAAGTTTGATATTGATATATTTGATATATTGTATACTACAGAACACCTGTAATATCTGTGATATCTTATTTTGATATTGACATGATTGATATTTTGTATACTACAGAACAACTGTAATATCTGTGATATCTACGTTTGATATCGACGTGTTTGATTTATTTAGGACACCTGTAATATCTGGCAGTATCTTTAGTGTTAAGAAAGATTGGTTTGATAATGTAGGAAGATTAGATACTAAAATGGATATTTGGGGTGGAGAAAACTTTGGTAAGATGAGTTAATTTATTGCTACAGCCTAATGTTATATTGAATTTCAACTGCCAAGGGATCTTTTATGTGCACACCAATGTGTTCATGAGACCATGTTTTTTTTGTCCCATCCGAACGACTAGACAGCTGACCTTGTCGAGCCTTCTGTTCTCATCACTGAAACCATGCGGGAAAATCGAGATTAACTGTCTCGGCCAATGCAGGGATCGAACACTCAACCTCCAGGCTAGCGAGCCAGCACCTTACACACTTAGCCATGTGACCCCCCTCTCACCGACCACAGATTGTTGATCTACTAACTAAATTGAGTTGATTTTAAACTGTTATACTATTATTATAACCAAACAGAGATGATCTTGGAGGTCATAAAATTTGAAGTCGAAATGGGATGTAGTCCAAATGGGGGTGAAATGTGAACCATAATGATAGATAATCCCCTGGTCAGGATTTCAGATTGAAAGGTGCCCATAGGTGGCACTGGTTTGTTTATATTGTCTGCTAAGGATGTCAATGTTGTCAGTTCATCATTCCATTGTAAATACCTAATATTCCATCTAGATATTCAACTGTTATAATATTGTAGTTTTCAGGAGATTTAAACTACAATCTAAGTATATATTATGTGCCATAATTACTACTATTAAATCTCTGGTTTATTATTCAGAGTTATCATTTCGAACATGGATGTGTGGAGGTATGATGGAGATTATACCATGTAGTAGGGTTGGACATGTTAACAGAAAACAACATCCGTATATCTTTCCTGATGGAAATGTTAATACTTATCTCAAGTAGGTATACTTGATAATATTACTTATAACATGGTTGTTTTAATTTGTAGTGGTAAAAAAGAGGTAAATAAAAGAGATTTAAATTAAAGATGCATTACTTTATACTGGGCAAAGTTATGAATGTTTGAAGTTTTTACAAGAATAGCGTAGTCTCAAGTGTCATTACTATGATAATAAACAAAGTCTTGCTTATACATTCTATTGTTAATTTAGTAAATGGTCAAGTTGTTTGAATACATTTGATATCCATGTTATCTGCTGCCTTAGGAAGTTGATTATGGGCTTGTCATGTTCACAAATGTCTAATTAATAATTTATATCACATTTGAAGGTAGAATATAAGACTGCAATAGGCAGATTAAGCTCTTACATAATGCATCTTTAAGAGATAAGGAATATACTATAAATATACTTGTATATAATTTGATTTGTCAATGATATTTTGAGGTAGTCCCCCTGTTTGTTTTACAAGGTGTATATAAATACTCTTTTAAAATTTTAAACAACATTTTTATTACAGAAATACTCGTAGAACAGTGGAAATATGGATGGACGAATATAAAAGATTTTTTTATGCAGCAAGACCATCTTCTAGAATGCAGGCATTTGGAGAGTGAGTAAAAACTCTCCCGAATTTCATGCAATTCTCCTGTAAATAAGGCACTGGTCTCTACACACATTCTGGCTTTGTCAGACACAATGCTCCCTGTATTTGTGTTTTTGTCAGGCACAGATTTTTTTTTTTTCAGTTTTTGAAATGATATTATAAATATGTGTCCTTCACAGAGTTCACAAAGTTAAAATTTAAAATGGCAGGTTCATTAGTGTCTAATATTTTGTCAAGTTAAACTAAAGCCATTATTATTATGGTGGAGATGATGAAGGACATGTAGGTGTGTGCAGTTGTCAAGGGTAACATCTAAGTCTCAAGAATAAATCTAGAACCCCCCCCCCATTGCCCCATTAATAACACCTTTGAACCTCTTGTTTATAAATTGAAATTTTAATTATTTAACAATCCCTGCTCAACAGAACAAAAACAGACTTTAGGTAGAATAAAAATGTCATTTCATCTTCATAACATTTCAGGTTTAAAAGACCCTTAGTTTGTGAAATAGCTTTATTTTATGTCAAAGACAAAAAAAGACCCTTCATCAAATGATTCTTTAAATAATCCTGTTACGCAAGTCCAGCCTCTGCTACTCTTTTGACAGAGTCTAAGTCTTGCCAATCCCCTCTTGCTTCCACATTGATGAGATACATGTATGCTTAAAATGAGAATATATTTTGATATTTGATACAACTTTCTATTATAGCATATCAGAAAGAAGAAACCTAAGAGTTAAATTACATTGTGAGAACTTCCGATGGTATCTGGAACATATATATCCTAACCTCAAGTAAGTAAGATATACCTGTAGATATAGGTGTATTGAACAATGACTATAATTATAGTATCAGATTACTCGGTCATATTTATAGATCATATCACTTGTTCTATCTATAGAACGATCTTTATCTTTTACCAGGTAATGTGAAACATAGAACGTGAACCCACTTTAAAATGTGAAATAACCTTGGTGTTAGTTTTCAATTCATTTATCTTCATCTAGTGGTGTTATTCAGGATTTTGTCAAGTAGGGATCCCAGTCAGCATTTACTTGACCCACAAGTCCTATTTGGGGATAAATTAGACTACTGGTACTTTCCACTCCCCTGGTGCCCATATTCCTGAAGCAGTGGTTATGATCACTACTATGGCTGCATGTACCATGGGAAAGTGACGTTGCTGATTAGTTATCTGTACAGTTCCCTATACAGCTAAAACAAAATAACAGACATTTTTTATCAAACAGGCCTAAGGTTAACTCTACTGGATATGTTACTAGAACTTAATAGTATTATCACCAGACCCGTTGCTAGCGGGGGGCAAGGGAGGGCAAAGGACCCCCCCCCCCCCCCAATCTTTTGAAGGAAAGAAAGTTTGTCAACCATAACTCTAAAAATACATACTGTAGACTGTGCCGGGTGTGTCCCCCCCCCCCTAAAAATTCCACTTCTCCTACGCAGCAAGCAAGCTGGCTACGGACCTGGTTATCATGTTCAGGTTTCCACTCACAATGCCTATGCTCATGTATCATACATAAAATAAATTATGTATTTCCAATAAGCTTAATCAAAGTTGGAGACAAAAGTCTATAATTGGTAACTGCTGTTATTGTCTTCCTCTTGTACATGATAATATATGGCAATGTATAAAATTAAAATATGTGTATTTAAAGATATATCAATTGCCGTATTAGCAGGGCTATTAATTCATTTTGAATTGAACTGGTCAGAATTGGGTCAAAAGAGGTCCCAATAGGAATAAATATAATTATAAGCTCCCATTCCCTTTAATGTAACCAGACTTCAACAAAAATAATTCTTGACATTTTTATATAGAATGTCCTATTTTGAATAGACTAATATATAAGGCATATTTGATTAACACAAAAATAAAACGACAAATATGTACACATGCTTGAATTAGGCTGTCCAGTGTGTGAGAAAGGAGAGTTTATCGGTTTGAATATTACAGGTTACCAGTAAGTGATGAATTAGCATATGGTCATGTAAAACAAGGTGATTATTGTATAGATCTTGACCCAGGTCAACTACCAGTTATAACTAAATTAAGATTCTGTAGTGAATCCAAAATGGCACAGGTAAGTCACTTTAATCCACAATATATACCGTATTAAAATGTGATTTCTGAGAGAGAAAAGAAGAAAATTTAACATTCAAGAATGAACATAACAAGCTTAAATTAAAAATTGTCATATTTGTTTTTAAAGGACTGGTCATGGAGAAGAAAGGGTATTATTGTTAGTAATGGAATGTGTTTAACCTCTGATCCCTTGGTTACACATGATTATGTTGTTGTTCAGTTCTGTAACTATGGCGATAATCAGGTAAATATACATCAATATTGTTTTACATTCTATTTTTACAAACAATAATTTCACACACAAAAAATGTCAGCTCCAATCTGTTCTAGAGTCTGTAGTCAGAAAAAATCTAATTTGATATACTAAGGTAGTATGAAAGAAAGAAAATATCTTTTTCTGCACGAAATACAACTGACTGTATTATAAAGTTAAATACTTTCTGGTAGCAGGTCCCCTGGTTTATGAAGATTAAAGATGTAAAACCAAATGTCTCTAATATCATAATTGGAGGCTTGAGATGTAAACCAAATGTCTCTAATATTTTAAATACATAGTAATTTTATTCTACAAAATCTTATGAAATTTGGATACTCTACATATATAAAGAAATTCACACTTCACCTTTACCCTTTGCTGGATGCCTGAACTTCATTGTTCCAGGAATAAATCTGACAGTTGTGCTGTTTACCATCTGCTGTCTGACTGATGTCTTGTTTCTGAATGGGTTTCTGTTTCTTTGTAGATTTCTTTTTTTTTTAACAACATTTTTCGTAATCATTTATAAATATTTATTTATTTGATAGAGATGGTATCGCCATTTAAAACAGATAGTTCATGAATCTACAGGATTGTGTATTGATAGTCGTGATTCAGGAAAAGGACTGATAGTCGCTGATTGTGATGATTCTTTAGATACTCAACAATGGGAACTTACCGTTGAAAATCCGGCCAGTTTAGAAAAAGAATATTTAGATAATACTTGAACAGCCTTTAAAGAGTTTTTTTTGCAATTTGAACAAGGAAATAAACAAATGAAAAGTAGAGTGGTGGAGTCATGACTGAAAAAAAAAGATTTTTGAACAATGAAAATACTTAAGTGGGAAAAATAGTGCAATTTATTATTTAGTTTTTTTGGTGCTATAGATTTATAAGTGTTATATTTTGAGTATTTTTTTTAATCTGTGCCAATTATTTTTTTTTATTTACTAGTCAAGGTTTATAGAATGTGACTGATGCAATGCTTATTTAATAGCTAATATTATTGCTGAGTTCAGCTAATAGACTGACAATAGTGACCGATTAACTTATATGTATTTTATTTCAGCGTGTAGACATTTTTATTAGGAATCATGGGGTAAAATAGTCTGATTTTTGTCAAGGTTTGCTGGATGAGAACTATCTCGTTACAGTGAATCAAGAGGATGTGAACATTAAAAAGTTGCAAAGGGGAGGCAAAGTAGGACAAATGTCCCGGGACCCCCACATTTAGGGCCCCCCCCCACAATTCTGGGTCATACTAATATTTTATCCTGGATTTTACTAAATCAAATAAACGAAAACATCAGAAGAGAAATAGCCTGTTTAAATACTCAAATTGTCAAAGAATTCTAAACGTCAATAAAATCGCTGCCTAAATTGTCTCAGATGCACTGAAATTAATCCTAATTTTTAAAAGAAAATCCTGGGGGTAAACACCTCAGGCACTCGAGGGGGTGGAGGCGGAGTACATACTAGTACGATTTGCTGTCAGTACGAACAATTTGAACAAACAACATAGGGCCCAGAACAGTTGATATGTCCCTTGACCCCCACAAGGTTAATCCTGCACTAGTGCACATCGATAGTGAAACTGGACAAGAAGCTGAGTCTTCGATGAGTCATGTGATAGTCATAGTTACAACATGTGATATAAATAAACAATATGGCTGCTTCTTTCGTTTTTCTTCTATCAAGAGTCGTGTGATACTTCATGTAGCCATTTTGTATTTAATCAGTAACAAGACCATGCAGTCTGAAGTGATTGAATAATAATATAAGATGTATCCAGAAAATATAGAATACTAGTTGTAAAAGCACATATAGACTGTTTCTAGCAAATAAGTGTATTCCAGTTGCTCACATATTAGTTAATTCTTATATTTTTAAACCTTGTCAAATTTGTAGATATAGCATTGTTGAATTTTTAAAAATATGTGAATCACATTGTATGAATTTGAATAAAATCCACTAAATGTATATTGCATAATATTATAAGTTTCTTCTGTACAAAGTGCATCCCAAACTTAGGCTGCCTATCTACTGCTAGCTTCGGCTGAGAATAGGCCCTAACCTAATTAACTGACATTTTAATTCCTACATCAACAATTTTAGTTGATAACACCGAGTATGCTTTGAGAAATTTTTAGAAGTATTTATTTCTCTTCTATTGTCATATTGAATGAAATTAAATATGTGTATTTAGCCATTGTGTGTATGAAAGATGTCAAACTAATGAAGGGCCGAATCACAAAAAAGTCTGTTGTCTAAACACAGCGGTGTCTGTTGGATAAGTCCCTCCCCAAAATGATCATGTGAGCGTTTTAAACATAGAAACAATGGTGGATATAAAGGGCAGTGTTCAATTCTGGTATGACGTAGGTTGATCGCTGTGTGCAGTATGTACAAAGTGATGAATATTGTAATTGATGTATCTGAGGTCTAACATTAATGAGGGTGCATACCTGATAAAGAAACTAAAAATTGTGTTTATAATTGCTCTCTTTTTTAAAAAAAATGTTTTTATGTGCCTGGGCGATTATTATGTTGAGTACACGATTTGTAAGAAATACTAGAAGATGTCAGTTTCATCCATTCAACTATTTAAATATGTGGATTAATGACATTCTACATAAAAATTGTATAACCATACATATTGTTTTATTTTTATTTCATATTGTGACAAATTTTATCATTTCGTTTTATATTTGAATTAATGAAACTTATATATTTATATATATCATGAATTATGTGCCAAATATTGCATTCTAGATATTGATCGTATATGAAGTATATATCTAGGTAGTCGTATTACAGTATCCAGTCTTCTTCTATAGATAAAGTATATGGTTTAGAAATAGATTTAGAATAAATATCTCATAGATAATTGTTGAATATTAAAATATTAATTCTAAATTATAAACAAGTAATTGTAAATCGGAAAATTTGAGAAATTCAAATCATGACCAACAATTCAGCCTTTTGTATGTCTATTTGAAGGGTTAGCATTTATTTGCGAGATTGTATATTTTTAAAATTCAAACGAGGTTTTCTGTGTTTAACAAGGTAACATGACATAATTTTACTATTTAAGGTTGTAGGGGGTTGGGTGGTCAAATTGTTTATCATGTGGTGTGCATTAGATCATAAGATCTGTCATTGAGTCAATTGACATGATTTTAATTGTATGTGACAAGGAATAGGGTTGTCTGTCCAACCTCAAGGGTTTCTTCCCATAAATGATTAAAATAAAATTGAACCATTTGTTAGTTCCAAAATGACCTAGTTTGTGTTGAGTGGATGTTAAACCTCATTTCTCACTCTTTCTTTTATGTTTTGATAAAAGTAAAGAGAGACAGGGATAGAAATGGGGTTAAACATCCACAAGACACAGACTTGGTCATTTCGGGGTCGTTAGCAGTTGTAGGAAACCAGAGGACCCAAAGAAAACCCATGACAGGCGACAGGCGAACCTACTCCTTGTCACATACAACCGGGGAATCTTAAATAAAGGTTTATGTTACTACTTAAACTCTGTATTTGCCTTTTCTGTCTTGTTTTCCTTTAAGATCTGTTTTCAGCATCTAAATAAAAGATCTCATTAGTATAAATTTGTAATAACTATGTTCTAGTCTGTAGTTTATTAAAGGTTTATTAATTAGATCCATTTTCAAATGAATTATAGACGAAATATCTATATGTTATATTTATGTACTTAATATTGTTTTATAAGATATAAAAATGTTGATTAATGGAATTTTGTAACTTGCTTTTATCTGTAACAGGATTCTGAGTTCATGGCTGTGTACTGAAATTTTTTCTACACACATATTTATTAATGGTAGGCCTTCAATAGGGGTTGGGTGGCTGAATGGTTAACGTGTGCGCATTGAATCGTCGTAGTTTATCTCTGGGTCCTCCTGTTTGCTCACACTGACAAAGACCAACTACTAAAGTGAATTATTAAGAAAATAAAATTGAACCTTTTAGTTAGTCCCAAAATGACCTATTGTGTGTCAAGTTAATGGAAGTTAACCCCCATTTCTTTCTCTTCTCTCTCGCATCAATTCATAGAAAATCTATGACATAATTCATAGGTGTGCAAGTTCTCTTTTTGACAGTTCTGTAAATGTTTTGATTGAGTGCATGAATAATCACTTTTTTGGGGCTGTATATATTGTTTTGGTGAACCATCTGTATATAAAAAAAAAACACCAAAATTATACATTCAAAGCATAAAGGCAAAATAACTGGCTTATCAACTGAAATTTATCCTTATTAAAGGAGCCAAGTCCGTAACGCAATATCATCCAAAATCTTCAACATTGAAAACACGATTTATTTTGCAATCTAAAGCAGCATTGGTGATGTGGTCTTACTTGGAAAAGATGGGCTTCTGATATCCAATATTTAAGACAAATAAACATTTTACCATTGGTACACAAACCATGTACCGTAATGCGTTTCAGCCCTCGTACTAGCAAGAGACTCAGGGAACGAGGATAGACACATTGTACCAACTCAAACGGCATATATGTAGACTGGAATAACCACACACTAGAAATTTGCATTCGATTGAGACTGTTGGCCTTTTTCGCTGAACAGAACTGATTTGAAATTAGAGTAAAAATGGATTTAGCTCCTTTAAATAATGAGCTCTATCATCTTGCAATCTCAATGAGATTTTATGAAAATCCAACAAATAGGCATTTTATTACTGAAATATATTTTCAATAAATTGCTGTGAATGAAAAGCTTGTCTTGAGATGATTTTTCTGTAAGAATAACAGATGATCAAGGAGTTACTTCCCTTCTAATATAATACATAACAACATATTATTTCAAGTTTGACATTTATTTTACAACATATTTAAAAGCTACACCAGTGAGCGGCCACTTTTCACGCCCCTCCTCCTACCCTTTATTCCTTCAAAAAATATGTGTATTTACCAGGCGTGCTCAAGAGCGGTCTTATTCAAAATAATACCACACACACTTTAATATCTATTTACATAATTATAAATGTTTTTATTCTATAACTACATGTAAATACAAGCAAAAAACATTGAATTTAACCATTCAATACAGCTATTGAATAACCTATAGCTATTTTCATTGGCCATTGATGAACCCTAAAGCTGTATTCAATGGCATGGACAGGGACTAGTCTTACCAGAATGACGTCAATTCTAACTAGGCAACCACAATTTTTATACGCCCACATTGAAATGTGGTCGTATATATTGGCGTCGCCCGGTGTTAAAGGTCATGAGATGAAGAAGCCTATTGATTTGCAGCGATTTCCATAATTACTGTCAGAGTTATGGCCCTTGATCACTTCAAAACATCTTGTGGACGCTCTAGAGGCTAAAGTTAATAACCGATTGACTTTAAATTTATACATAGTGTTTCAGGTCATGAGACGAAGAAGCAATTTCCCATAATTACTGCCAGAGTTATGGCCCTTGATCACTTCAAAAAATCGTGTTGATGCTCTGGAGGCTAAAGTTAATATCTGATTGACTTTAAATTTATACACAGTGTTTAAGGTCATGAGGCGAAGAAGCCTATTGATTTTCAGCGATATCTGATAATTACCGCCAGAGTTATGGCCCTTGATCACTTCAACAAATCTTGTGGATGATCTAGAGGCCAAAGTTAATATCCGATTGACTTAAAATTTATACACAGTGTTTAAGGTCATGAGACGAAAAATCCTATTGATTTTCTGCGATTTCCTAAAATTACTGTCAGAGTTATAGCCCTTGATCACTTCAAAAATTCTTGTGGACACTATTAGAAGCTAAAGTTAACATCCGATTCACTTTAGATTGAAACACAGAGTTTAAGGTCTTGCTTGCAACGACGAACAATAATATAGATTTTTAATGAATTTTGATAACTTGAACAGCTAAATCCATGATATTAAATGTTTCATATACTAAACGTTAGCATGGAGGAGAACTTTATCAAAGCCAAACAAATTGTAATGATTTTCTGATAATTACTTAATGAGTTGTTACTAGTGTATTATAAATGTTTCATTACCGAAAAAAGTAAAAATATGCGACAACTCTTGTTGATTGCCCGGACGATTTAGCTGCTGTTGGCGTATGTTTCGTTGCCTGGCAACCTATCTTTGTAAAGCAGAAAGAAAAAAGCCCAAAACTCATGATGAATTTTAACATTAGTAGTAATGATTTTTTATGATAATCTGGATAGTACAGTGTATTTTGAGTTTGCATGTACATGTTGCTATAGAATAAAAACAGAACGCAGGGATACACTCTCTTGAACCATTGAATAAACAGAGCGGTATTCAATGGTCATTGAGTTCTATCTATATATTTGCTTTCTGTTTCTACTGGAAACTCCTGCCTCTATCAAAGTTGTTCACCAATTAAGCTCATTTCTCAAAAATATAACAGCAAATTATTGAACCATGTTAGTCCCAACATTTTGTGGTGTTGATTCTCTTTGTCAGTGGTGCAGGATGAAAGGCTTGACATGAAGAGCTGGCTAGTCATTAGGATGGGATAAAAAACTGACGTTCGATGTAAACATGACATGAATGTGAAAGATCCCCTGGCAGTTGGAATTCAATAACAGAAGAGTAGTCTGTAGTGCCACTGTCCAGGCAACATTTCTTCATAGCACACTGTATGGCGTATGCCCATCTTCACTAGCCCAGTCGGAGTAGAACTTTGAACCCTATTTCATTTCATTTATTACCAAAATGACCTAGTTTGTGTTGAGTAAACATTAAACTCTTTGATAAATGATTCAGATTTATTAATACATTTACTGCAGTTGGGAAAGAAATGGAATATAATTTGTCTTTCAGCTACCTCGAGTCAATAAAATCAATTTGATCCACAATACAACACGCTTTTATCAACAAGTAACATCTGGTCAGAGTGCAATTATTGATCCAAACTGCGTATGCACAAAATAATTTTTTCAAGTTAATTATTACACACTGTCAACCATTGCTTGTCATTTAGTATATCACTGTGTGTTGTTGCATGTTGCATAGTAACAACACTTATCCACAATTGGAGAGGCGTATTATTCATAACTGCACCCACATTTGTATTGCCTTGGCTTGAAATATCTTGTAAGATATTTTTTTAGCAACTCTTTCCTGGTAGCTCAAGTATTGTTTCCTACAATCAGTGGTTATATATTTAGGAATCTTTTGACTATTGAGAAAGGGAGAGAGAGAACTGTGGTTTAAGGTAAACTTGACACAAACTAGGTAATTTTGGGACTAACATATGGTTTCATTTTATTGCAATAATCCGCTTGCCTGTAGGGGTCTTTAGTAGTGAGAGGAAACCAGAGGACCCGGAGAAAACCCAAGATATTGGACAGGCGAACCTACTCCTTTAAACGTACAACCGAGGATTCGAAAACGCAAATTGATTGAATGACGGGCTTTATGATACAACATGCACGTGCTAACCATTCAGCCATCCAACCAGCCTTTGACTATTGAGAAAACATATCTAAAGAGACAGGACATACTGAACTTTCTTGTCCTAATTGAAAGGTGATTTCTCTGGATATTATCTCATAGGTATGTAATTGATAAAGGCTCAAGTAGAGTGCAAGAAAAGGTTGTATCATTTTCAAAAAAATGTGGACACAAATAACAGGAGCGAATAAACACACAAAAATTCCATTTAATTTCTTCTCCTAAAAGCAATAATTGCCATTTTTATTTCTTTAAGCATAATATGTTTGGATATTGTACAAAGGACATTTCCGACTGATCTTAATATTTACACAAACCAAAAAACATCTTAATGTAAATTTTTGATGTGTGTTATTTGTCAAAATTAATTTTGTTATATATTTAACAGTGATAATTTAAATAATTGGTGAATATCAAAGAAAAATACATACTGGTATACAATATAAGCTATGTAACAATGAACTGTCCAAAAAGTTTTATAGTGAGTTTTGTAAAATAGTAGCACATCTAAAATATAACATAAACTGTTAACTTACTTCACATGCCCTTTTTCATTAATGGAATACATAACATTTTATGTGACATAAATAGTGGTAAAAAAACTTGTCTACGTAACAGTATATTTGGGGAAAAATAGTGTCAAAACTTGCATCATTTTCATTCACTTTGATTGCTATTCTCCCACAGGCTCTTGTCCAGATTTTTGTTACAAAAATATCAGTTCTAGATGATAAATTTTTATATTACAATGTTGTATCCATTTCACAGATTATCAAATTAAAATATACAAAAAATATGTTTAGAATTCTTTGCACAGTAATTTATCCTATTCAATAGCTTTTAATCCAAATTTGAATATATCAATAAAAAAAACAAATTACCCCGGTATTACTTTTATTGCCAAAAAATTGGGTTGTATTTGCAATTAAGTGGTATAAGTTGATTGATTAGCTCATAACATTTTTTTTAAAAATCAATTTATTCGCATTTCATTTCTTTTTCTACAAGAGTATATCATTAAAATTTATACAGCCTACTCTCCATCCCACGATCCATTCTATCCCAATATACATATTATAACTAGGTGAATTGAAGGGAAATGTATATACACATAGATATAATATAGTGTAAGATAAACTATCTTAACACTACCAGCACTACTGAGCACTACACAATATATACAGTGTCTGTTACACAAACAGTTTATAGTATAATATTTTTTAACCACCAAGATTTTTTTTTTTTAAATATTTGTTATTAATATCAAAACATAATTTTTGCTTAAATATTCTTCTTATCTTCTCAATAATTTTTAAATTTAATAAAATATAATATATATTACTTACAATTTATTTTATAAAATTTAAAAATGACCATGATAATTTCAAGTTTCAAAGTTTTTTTTAATTTCATTATTAATATCAAAACATAATTTTTGTTTTTATTCTTTTTTTCCTAAATAATTTGTATATTAACTAAAAAATAATTAATAAGAAACAATTTATTATTTAAATTTTTTTGACTATTCCTTTTAGTGTGTGTATTTTTAGACGATAACCAATTCTAAAACAATAATTTGCAATTTTTTAAATGTTTCAATCAGAAAATATTAGACTTCACAATAAAATGCATAAAAGTGTTTGATATACTTGAGAGAATAATTAAAACATGATATTAATTAATACCCAGCTATTTGTACAACAGACACTTGAGCTTATAACAAAATTAGAAAGATATTCATTTTATGCCATCAACATACTGTATGGTTTCAAATTAACATAATTAGACAGTCATCTTCATGGCATCAAATTTAATACATTCAATTATAACTATAAAAACTGGAATCTAAGAAGCATTTTTCCACCAAATTGTGTATAATACAAAATAATAGTTTGTCTATAGGTTTGTAATAACATAATTTTTAACAAGCGTGATTCTCTTAAAAATAAAGCAAGGGAAGTAAGACAAACAGTTGTTTGAAATATCGTAAGAAACACAAATGATATTCATTTTTCTAAGACATATTTAATAAGCTTGTCACTTGGTGACTAGAAGCCCAATTAACACAACACAATATACCAAACAAGCTAAATATATGTAAATAAGGGACTACTAGCCTTCAAAATATTAGGGCATATTTTGTAGTATTTAAATTCAAGGAATACTTCCAAAAGTTATTTTTAATTCTTACCCCCCCCCCCCCATTGAGTTTATTCATCAACAGTCTTTTTGATCTTTAATTAACTAATGCACTTAATACCTATAATTTCAATTGGAGAAATCAATATGAGAGTACCCAAAAATCATTCAAAAAACAAATATATTCTCTTAGTAAGTTTAACTCAGTCACTTTAGATTCTGAAGTCAAAACTTTTGTCAAAAATTTCAAATATGAAACCATTTTTTAAAAACAAAAACAAATGTAGAATTGTTTAAATATATATAAACCTAAAAATACTCCCCATATCCTATATAAATGTACCATGCCTAATATTTGAAACAAACTTTAAATAATGATTTAATACAACTGTGTATAAACCATTTGATTAAAATACAGATCTATATTTCGTTTTGTTTTTTCTATTTTCCTTGGTCTACACTACTACATGAAGATCTAACCAGTTATACTGGGAAGTCTTGTCAGGGGTCATACAAGCGTCTTTTGGCCCTATGATGTCAGACATTTATTAATCAATCAGCGTTGATGTTTCTAGGGGTTTAGCTACAGTTCCGTGCAGAGGATGCCAAGAACTAATTCCTCATATCAACTAGAACACCTGTTATATAACTCTTCCAGATCCTAGTATTGTTAAGACAAGTAAACATAATTTTGAAGCTATAAAAAAAGAAACGAAATACGATCTGTTTTAATCAGATTAATGTATAAGCTCTTTTAACAATAATATATTATTATTTTATTAATAATAATTGTGTTTTCACATCCTCAGCCTGTGTACAAGAAACTACAAATTCATTTATAAAAAGATTACATATAAACATGTTTTTCTTAAGGTGTTTTAAAAACACTTAGTCTCCCAGATATCTGTGCATCTGACATATTGTCTCAAGGGCCAAGCTCATAGAAATATCTTAAATCTTTCATCGGAGTTCATCTTTATCCCCTTCGGTGCCTGGTATTCAAACTGTTTGACATGCCATTTCAAGTTTAGGTCAGTCACACAGTTTTATTTTTTCAAAAAGTTAAAACTTCTGTATTGGTTTGTCTTTCTATTTATCGTAAGGTTCTACAGCAACTATACTTATTACCAAGAATATGTTAAAAAGATTATTGCTAAAAATAATTGTTTTCTTAAAATACTTCTCAATAACCCGATGTAGTGTAAAATTTGTCATTTGCATAAAAATAGGCTAATTTGCATAAATATATAAAAGGAGATTTTCATTTTGTAAGTCAATAAATAACATTAATGTCGTACAAAAAAAAAAGGATTCAGGTTATAATACTAGAAATTACAGAATTCCGTGATAACTTGATAGGCATGTCAAAATATGCTTGGCACCGACAAGGGTAAAGAATCTTTTAATCATCAATTAATCGATTTATAATGTTTTACTTTATTTATGCATATTAATTCAGTTTAATTTACAATTTGAGTTTATGTGTCTACATGAACTTAATAGTAAGCAGCTCATTTCTGATCTATTAAAAAATAACTAAATAAACTTTTAACTAAATTGGCTTTGATTTAGAATTTTTCAGGAACTGGGCTGTGGTGATGTTATGTTAAATCAATGTTGTTTTAAACCTGCTAACTCGTCTTGTAATATTCTCATCTTTTTATCGTATATATTTTGTCATTGGTAAAGAATATATTCTGAAGCCTATCTGGTGTTAGTTTTGCACTTGGTGCCAAAAAACCAACTGTATATTATTTACAATAGTTCATTATATAGAACAATAACTATCAATGTGTCGACAGGCAGAAGGATAAAATGCTTAACAAACATCATTGCCTTAGGCATGTAAACACAACATATATTTAAACTTATATTAAATGCTCGTATACTGTACATCAGGCCTAAAGTATAATAGTAATAATAATTGATTATAATAATTATAACATCAATTGTTTAGAAATTTTTCACCTGTATTTAGCCTGTTACAGTCGTCCACCTATTGGTTGCTTTTACAATAAAATAAACAAGAAAGTTTAAACAATCCAGATTAACATTTACAAAATTAATCTAGATATTATTACTCCGCTGATAAAAATACAACTAGATCTATCGAGTTCGTGTTTCAATATCCGCTTGTCCAGTTGTCGTTATTCTGTGTCTGTATTTATTTTACGATCGCTCATGTTATTATGGGCTTCTAACATTTCAGTCAACAAATCACAGAATACAACACATCCTTCTCGCTTCAACTGTTGGAAATATGCAATGCCACGCTCCCCTGCTTGTCGTATATGGGTTAACAGCAAGAGAATGGACGGAACATGCCGAACATTATCTGCATGGAACCGTGCTGATGTTTCTACAAGGGCGTCCAAAATGACTTGTCGCATATCTTGGATTCGACTATAGCTTGCTAATCTTCTTACCTCTGAAAAGAGAGAAAATAATGATTAAATTTAATTTATACTTTAAACTATAAGACTTAGATGGCATCTTACTTTGCATTAGCTGCAGTCAAAGCTAAATTATGTAAGATTTCATTATCACGTCTACCATCATCCTGGGTATGCCCAGTGGTCTCAATCCTTTCTACTCCCCTAACCCCTGGGTTAATCAATGGCTTGGGGGGTGGAGGAAGACACGTTTTCAAGTAATCTGACCTTGATGATTGTGCTATTTTTTTTCGACCAATCCCATAAATCAGTAATTGCAAAGGAAGTTCGCAGAGGAAGTAACTCTAGTTATTAACAAGAATGAAGCCTAAATGAGAGAGTGAGAGAAAAATACGTTTTAACGCCCAAACAAACTTGGTCATTTGGGGACTTTCACATGGTTCAATTTTTATTTCAAAAATTCACTTGCGGTAAGGGCTCTTTAGCAGTGGGTGGAAACCGGAGGGCCCGGAGAAAACCCACGAGGTTGGACAGGCGACCCTACTCCTTGTCACATACAATCAAGGATTCGAAATGAGAGAAGTCCAAAATATATTGAATGCCTATCTATTAACAACAGCTGTTCATTCTTTTTTTAGGGGGGGGGGGGTATATGGTATTAGGTATATATATATATAGATATTGAGAATCAAATTGCCAAGTTTAAGTTAAATCATTAGGCTTCTTTGTAACTTCAGCTGCTATATCTGACTGATAATATATGCCACATTTTATCTCTAAATAACTATCTTAGTTATTTAGAGATGATATAACATACATTGATAGAACATACCTGCGTTGACTAATACTGTAGCTTGTAATAGTAGAAGTTCTTCTTTACTAATACAATATTGTACCATTAGTTCTGATACAGCTGCTACTTGATCCAATATTTCTGTCATTCCAGTCAAATTCCATAATTGTCTGGAATGAAGATGAAGAAAAGATTTTACTACAAATTATTTTTTTCTACTATCAATATCGAAAGGTCTGTTAATGTGTTTAAAGACATGTGACATCTAATAAACCTCTTTCTAAAGTTTGGATCCAGGTGAAATAATAAAAATGTTTCCAAGAAAGTTGTCGGAAGAACAAATAAATCTTTGAGGCATCACCTGCTTTTGCAATCTGATTGAAATACAGATCTGTATTTTTAATTTTGATGGCATTAAGAGAGATATAGAGAAATGGGGTTTAACGTCCACTTGAAATAACCTAGGTCATTTCAGGACTAACATATGGTTCAATTTTATTTCAATAATTCACTTGCATGTAGGGGTCTTTAGCAGTAGGAGGAAACTGCAGGACCCAGAGAAAACCCACGAGGTTGGGCAGGTGACCCTACTCCTTTTCATGTACAACCGGGGAATTGAAACCACAAGAGATGACTGATGGCATTAAGATCTGACCGGTTCTAGTTGTTGGTTGGTGAGGGGGTAATATATGAGCAAATTTTGACATGATGATGTCAGTCAATCCATTAACCAGGATCAGTGTTCCAAGTAGCTATTACTTTGGTTTTTTTTATCACTGCCACAAGGTAAGAACAACACAACAAACCATTGGATTGGCTAACCACCCAGAACATGGGTTATTTAACAACTCCTCCAGATCGTGATGTTGGAACCATAAAAAAACGAACAAAATACGATCTGTGTTTTAATCAGATTAAAGGGCTTTGTATCTATTATAGACTCAAAGTTACTGTAATGTAGACAATGATTGAACAGTACAGGAAGAGATGAACAAGTTAAAACTAATAATATAATCAATTGTTCCTTCTATAATCTAATAAATTGAATTCCAGACAGAATTATTTTATAATTATTACTATATATTTGTGTAAGCACAATACTAATACCGATACAAAACCATTACACAGTTTTATTTGAATTATATAGGAAATTCAGTTAATATGTCCAGTGTATCTGTTTATCAAAGATAAAAATATTAAACATGCATTATGCAAGAGCTATAATCTTCCTATTGCAGATCTTTCTTTAGACCAGAAATATTATCTGAATTATTAACTCATCCAGACCATAATCAACTTTCGATGTCAATGCTAGACTGTGATATTTACTGGATTAGGATCTGACTTGCTGCACAACTTTCACTCATGATTTAATCATGAAATAGATAATGGAGACTATGTTTTTTATCGTACCGACTTTAGTAATGATGATCAAGGCAAGGCCGAAAAATTCAATTGCTAAAATTTGGGTCAAGCATGGATAAATTTCAGCAAATAGTTTTTAACTATTATAGTGAAAACTGCCAACTTGTTATCTAATCTCTCATAATGTATTTTTAATAAACGTGTTATCTATTATGTATCCTTACATACACTAGTCACTAGTTATATTCAAACATATTGTCACAATATCTTTTTTACTATTTCAGTAAATTTCAATTGGTTAGCAGCGTTCATCTTTCAGGGCTTGCCACGAGACGTGAGCAGTTGCTCGTGCTCACGCTGTGCTCACGCTGTGCTCACGCTGTGCTCACGTAAATATATATTTACGCGAGCGGTCCGTTGCTCGCGCAGAAATCTTAAAAAAAATATGTAAAAATAATCAAAATATTGACAAGTTTATTGCCGAAAACAATGTCAATAACGTCATAAATTCGTCTGTCAAACTGAGATTCACGAAGATGCGCGCGGCATTTTTTCCTTAAATTTGATTGGCTAATGAAGTAACTCTAGATGTGTTTACTAAAAATATACTTTAGACCGGAACGTCATGACTGGTTTTCCTACGAACACCAGTAATAAACGCATGATAATCGAGTCTAAAGTAAAGAATGTTTACATCCAGCTTCGGCATTCACGCTGAACGAACACGTTTTTAAACTAATATTTATCGGTATTTCTTTTTTTTATCAGAACTTTGATTTTAATTCCATTGTGCAGTTGTATACTTTTCAATCTAAGCGTAATAATGGTCAAAGGAAACCTGATTGCCCTATCCACATTTATGTCGTGGGGTGAAGAAATCCATACGGAAATTGGTTTTAAAGAAGCGTATGACATGACTGTCAATTGAAAAACCGAAAGCGAAGGTCACACATGTACTATCACTATCTAAATAAAGAATTGAAAAAAGAAATGAATTACAAACTATCATTATTTATTTAACAAAAGTATCCAGGCAAGAAATTTATTTTAAAGGGACAATACCACTCTTGCTGGCTTGACAGGTCCAGAAAAAAATAGCCTTATTCTAAGTGTTAAAGTGTCCTACCTGTTGTGTAAATTATCCATTACATCCTATCTTATTTTACTTGTCTCGAGGGTTTGAAAATATGCTTAAATCCAAGTTGCATTTTTTTTTTTTATATATAAACAATATTTTATTCAGGATGTCTGAATGGGATTGGGGAACAGGCTTAGCCTATGTAAAACCCCTCTCCCTAAATAGTGTTTATGTAAAGATTTTCAAAACATGTTGTTAACATGTAGTTGAATTTTTTCAATTTTTAAAATTTGGTGTGTTAAGATGAAATTTGTATCATCAATTAATTGGAATATTGTAAAATAGTACAATTTGTTGGCCAGAATACATGTAATTATTGGGGCATATTATTCAGTTACAACAAGAGTGGTATTTGGGCTTTAAATTAAAACAATGTTTACATCCGGCTTCGGCATTCACGCTGAACGAACACGTTTTTAAACTAATATTTATCGGTATTTCTTTTTTTTATCAGAACTTTGATTTTAATTCCATTGTGCAGTTGTATACTTTTCAATCTAAGCGTAATAATGGTCAAAGGAAACCTGATTGCCCTATCCACATTTATGTCGTGGGGTGAAGAAATCCATACGGAAATTGGTTTTAAAGAAGCGTATGACATGACTGTCAATTGAAAAACCGAAAGCGAAGGTCACACATGTACTATCACTATCTAAATACAGAATTGAAAAAAGAAATGAATTACAAACTATCATTATTTATTTTAACAAAAGTATCCAGGCAAGAAATTTATTTTAAAGGGACAATACCACTCTTGCTGGCTTGACAGGTCCAGAAAAAAATAGCCTTATTCTAAGTGTTAAAGTGTCCTACCTGTTGTGTAAATTATCCATTACATCCTATCTTATTTTACTTGTCTCGAGGGTTTGAAAATATGCTTAAATCCAAGTTGCATTTTTTTATTTTATATATAAACAATATTTTATTCAGGATGTCTGAATGGGATTGGGGAACAGGCTTAGCCTATGTAAAACCCCTCTCCCTAAATAGTGTTTATGTAAAGATTTTCAAACCATGTTGTTTACATGTAGTTGAATTTTTTCAATTTTTAAAATTTGGTGTGTTAAGATGAAATTTGTATCATCAATTAATTGGAATATTGTAAAATAGTACAATTTGTTGGCCAGAATACATGTAATTATTGGGGCATATTATTCAGTTACAACAAGAGTGGTATTTGGGCTTTAAATTAAAACAAAGTTACAAAATGTGTGCTCACGCAAACAAGATTTTGCGTGAGCAATTTTTTTTGCTCGACTTGCTCGCCCAAACCTATATTTTCGTGAGCAGTCATCTGCTCGCTATCGATTTATTCGTGGCTGGCCCTGTCTTTCATTGAAATTTTAATGAATGCATCATTGGTTATTATAATATTACGAAAACAGTCCTTTTGTAGTATATATTTTATTTGTAATTTCCATGTGGCTTGAAACACTAGTTTAAAGATACATTATGTAAGATTTAGATAATGAGCTGGCTATTCTTGCTATAATAATTAAAAAATAAAATAGGTAAAGGTAATTTGTTGAAAATTTCAGTCGAATTGGTCCACTATGAACCAAGATATCAGCTTTGGGCATTTCCGCCTAGCCTGCTTCATCATTACTAAAAATAGTACGTTAAAAAGCATAAGTCTCGATTATCCATTGTTTTGATTTAATAATCAATGAGCGCTAGCAGCAAATAGGAATCTAATCCAGTCGATATCGAAGGCTAGCCTTGACATCGAGAGTTGATTATGGTTTGGATAAGTTAATTAAAATTAATGTCTAATTAATAACTGAAATAAGATTTCAGGTCTAAAGAAAGACCTACAATAGGCAGATTATGCTCTTGCATAATGTATCTTTAATGTTTATTTTAGCATGTTGGGGTAATATAGATGGCAATACAGTATAATCTGTAGCTTAATCAAGGCAAAGGTTCCAACATTCCTATTTCCTAAAGACTAAAATTCAGTTATAAATCCACTGCCTGAGGGTAAGAAATCTTTTACAATTATCTGCAGTGTCTTTACATTTTCTCTGATAATCAGACAGCCATCTTTTTTCTCCCCCTTTGAATGTTGAAAGTCCAGACAGGTGATTGTAAAACTCACTCAGAGTTTGTTTAGATGTAAAATAAGATCGTATAATCTAGATCTAAACCCTTTGATAGGATTCAATTTCACACCACTCACTCTTTAACATACTTCAACATCAAGCTTATCTTATTGCACACTTTTAATCAACCGTCATGAAAAGAGCATTTACTCTTTCATTTGAATAGAACTCTGAAGTCATTTGCACATAAAAGACTAGAGCCCCATGCTATCTCCTATAGTGCAGAACAAGACCATTAATCCTTCTAAAAGTAATGTTTCACAATAGCACCTGTTGGATTGGGGACAATGAATAGAACTTTGTAATTAGTTACATCATGTGACATCACGGTATTTCATATTAAATGAGTCATATAACATTTAAATAAATCACCCGGGGGGGTTCAAAGAGGACATTGACCTATTAAGGCCTACTCAAAAGTTATGTAAAGGGTAAAAAGCTCTCTGCAATTTTAATGAGCGATAAAATTACTACCAATAATCATTATTCTTTATCGCAGTCTATTCTCTTAATATTGATTAAATTTTACTTGTCATTTCACTTGAGTTAGCATAAAGCTTATATTTCTGACTTTAAGCTGCTTAATTACATACCAGGTATTTATACTGGTCTATTTATAGGATATGCCATGTCAGTTCATTTATCTTTAATCAAGGAAGTATAGATATAAACAATGATTGGTTATTCTCAATTTGATATTTATTCCATTACAGGCGTTTTCCTTCTATCCTAATCAAGAGGTTAACGACCGATGGGGTTGACATTGCCGGTTTGACAAATGGTATACTGTACACAAATGGCAGAAAATGTTGATGATATGCATGAAACAACAGAAATTAATACAGGCGATAATTATTGACATATCTTAACCGTATCCCAAAAGGTTATTGAGAAATAAGGACGCATTTTAAACATGTCTAAAACAATATTGATAAAAACAAATAGACACGAAAGGGAACAGTATTGTATTTAATTTTAGTGATCAGCTTTTGCCGTAGAATCAACCAGTAGACATGTGTTGATTCTAGGGCAGTTATTTCTTGAGCTTCTGCCTTCGGTGTCAATAGGGAAAAGCCTGGATTTCCTTAACATAATGTATTTGGCACATCCCTTTAGAAGATAAAATATTTAGTAAAAAAGTGCCCCTAATACACAGAAAAATATGGTAATATATTTTCTAAAAATATCTTGCTTCCAGAAAAATAAACAATACTTGAGTTCTATTTTAGTAAGCTTATAACTAAATAAAAAATCAAATCAGATGCTGATGGATCTAAATATATATGTAGGACACTTTTTCCAAAATTTAATTGTCAGGAACAGAAGATCTTTAAAGTTTTAAAATTTAGCTGTCAGGAATAGGATATCTTTAGAATTTATAAAGTTTAATTTTAAAATTTTAGAATTTATTATTATGAAGTTTAATTTGAAAATTTAGAATTTATTTTTATGAAGTTTGATTTTAAAATTTAGAATTTATAAAGTTTAATTTGAAAATTTTAGAATTTATTATTATTAAGTTTAATTTGAAAATTTTGAATTTATTATGAAGTTTGATTTGAAATTTTATGTAATGCTTCCAATCATCTTTTTAGTTTATTTTGAAATTTTATGTAATGTCTATAAAATTATTTTTAAAAATTTTTATCGTACGATACCTTTTATGAAAGTTTATGTAATGTCTACAATCTTTATATTCAGAATAGATTATTACATGTATTGTGAAGTTTAACATTCCGAATATTTATTCCAAGGATAATATTAAAGAGACAGAAAAATACCAACCTGTCAAGATGAAAATCTGGTGCAAAGACTAGACGTTTCCCTTCATGGTCCATGGAACGAAATGCACAATTTAATAACAATAATTCCATCCAACAACATTCTATCAAATGGACTTGATCACTTAGAGACAGATCTGTATAACCTTTAAATCAAAATATACAATTTTATTACCATGATGATGATGATGATGATGAGAGAGAGAGAAATTGGGTTTAACGTCCACTCAAAACAAACTAGGTCTTTTTTCGGGACTAACATTTGGTTTAATTTTATTTCAATAATTTGCTCGCGCGTAGGGGTCTTTAGCAGTGGAAGGAAACTGGAATGATGATGATGGTTATGATGATGATGATAAAGATAATGAAATTTGATACATGGGAATAGAATGTACACTGTAGAGCTCTTCATCAAAATGCAATCTAGTAGGAGTATCTGGGAAAATCTAAACTTTAACAAAATATATTTTGTATTCGTTTCACTAATGTCAAATAATGTAAACAGCATTTATTTGTAAAATTAAACTTCGTTTTCTGAAAATTTCACCTTTGCAATTTATGTTTCAAAATTTATGTAATTACAATGTGAGTATGTTTAAACACGCTGAACATCATTATGTATCTCTAAGATATCTAATAATGTATCTCTCAGATAATATCTAATTGATGCACAGCTTTATCAATATTATAATGTTTTCAAATTGATTATTTAACGTTCAATTAAGAGAACAAAGTCCAATTATAGATAACCTCCCGGCTTGGATTCAATCAGAATAAAAAAAACCCACCAAAATAATTTAACAAAGATTATATACCGCGAGGTGGCAATGGCTTATTGTATGGCAAGGATACTGAATGTTGAATGACATTTCTTCACAAGATTGCAGTTTTTATACGCCCACATTTTCATGTGGACGTATTGTGTCGTCGCCCCTGTCCGTCCGTCCGGATGTCCGTCCGGACGTCCGTCCACAATTGTTTGTGGACTCTCTAAAGGTCACAATTCTTGTCGGATTTCGACGAAACTTGAAATATAGGTTTATTTCCAAAAGATCTCGGCTGCTTTCGATATTGGCATGTATCAGATCAAAACTTCATGGATTATGGCCCCTGATTGTACGAAAAATCACGTTTTTAGCTTGTGGACCCTATAGAGGTCACAATTTTGAACCTATTTTGATGAAACTTGACATGCATGTTTATCACCCAAAGATCTTGGTTCCTTTCGATATTTGCGCCTATCGGGACGAAATTTTCTGAATTATGGCCCCTGATTGTCCGAAAAATCACCTATTTTAGCTCATGGTACCTCTGGAGGTCACAATTATTATCCGATTTGAAAAACCGTTCGATTATGTCAACGTTACACCCTAAGGAAGGTTGAGTTCAAATTTCGGAAAAAATCGGACCAAAATTACCATACAAAATGGCCGCCTTTCGTAAGCATATACTGTTAAAAAACGGTATATCAAGGTTTTGGACCCTGTAGAGATCACAATTTTAATTTGATTTTAATGAAACTTGAAATGCATGGTTATAACCCAAAGATCTTGGTTCCTTTCGATATTTGCCCATATCGGATCGTATCTTCCTGAATTATGGCCCTGATTATACACAAAATCACCTTGGTTTAGCTTGTGGTCCCGCTGGAGGTTACAATAATTATCCAATTTAAAAAATCGTTTGCTTATACCACCGTTACACCCTAAGGAAGGCTGAGTTCGAATTTTGGAAAAATTGGACCAAAATTGCCATACAAAATGGCCGCCATTCGTATGCGAATACTGTTCAAAAATGGTATATCAAGGTTGTGGACCCTGTAGAGGTCACAATTTTGATTCGATTTTGATGAAACTTGAAATGCATGGTTATAACCAAAAGATCTTGGTTCCTTTCGATATTTGCGCATATCAGATCGTAACTTCCTGAATTATTGCCCCTGATTATACGCAAAATCGTCTTTGTTTAGCTTGTGGTCCCTCTGGAGGTTACAATAATTATCCAATTTAAAAAATCGTTTGATTATATCACCGAAACACCCTAAGGAAGGATGAGTTCGAATTTCGGAAAAATTGGACCAAAATTGCCATACAAAATGGCCGCCATTCGTATGCGAATACTGTTCAAAAATGGTATATCAAGGTTGTGGACCCAGTACAGGTCACAATTTTGATTCAATTTTGATGAAACTTGAAATGCATGGTTATAACCAAAAGTTCTTGGTTCCTTTCGATATTTGCGCATATCAGATCATAACTTCCTGAATTATTGCCCCTGATTATACGCAAAATCGTCTTTGTTTAGCTTGTGGTCCCTCTGGAGGTTACAATAATTATCCAATTTAAAAAATCGTTTGATTATATCACCGTTACACCCTAAGGAAGGCTGATCTCGAATTTCGGAAAAATTGCCATACAAAATGGCCGCCATTCGTATGCGAATACTGTTCAAAAATGGTATATCAAGGTTGTGGACCCAGTACAGGTCACAATTTTGATTCAATTTTGATGAAACTTGAAATGCATGGTTATAACCCAAAGATCTTGGTTCCTTGCACATATCAAATTGTAATTTAATGAATTATAGCCTTTGATTGTAGGAAAAATCACTATCGGTTTTGCTTGTTCTCTATCCATCTCTCGAAAATGTGGGCGTATCCTGCCTGGCAGTGCCAGCTTACTATCTTTAGGGAATAAAAACATCTCTCAAATGGTGTTCAGAGAGAGAGAAATGAGGTTTAAGGTCCTCTTGACAAAAACTAGGTGATTTCAGGGCTAACATATGGTTTATTTTTTAAAAAATAATTCGCTAGCGCGCAGGGTTTTTAGCAGTGGGAGGAAACTGAAGGACCTGAGAAAACCCACAAGATTTGACAGGTGAATTTACTCCTACAAGCAGAGAATCAAAACTAGACTTGACTCAATGACACGTTAACCATTGAGCCACCAAACATCCCTTGATGTTCAGAGACTTTAATAACATCTCATTATTGTCATAATGACTGATTGACTTGCTTATACCTAATCAAAACAAGATATATAATTGTATGATAATTTGACAACTAGTTAATCAAGTACATACCTGGGACATGTTTAGCCCAGTTTATCAAGTACACTAGTTCTCTGTCGGCTAATTTGATCAGCGTATTTAATAAATGTATTCTAGTTGGTGGCAAGTTATGATTATGGTAACTCTCTAGTACAGGAAGATCAGCCTTCTGCAGCGCTTCCAATATAGCATAAGCTCGACTTCGTTTGGCACACTAAAACAAAAGAAAAACATAAGTTTATCGAAGGCGTATGCGTTTTAAAATATAATTTTTATAATTCATAATAAAGGTCCCCCATAAGTTTATCAAAGGCGTATGCGTTTTAAAATTTAATTTTTAAAAGTCATAATAAAGGTCCCCCATGAATGAGTTACGAAACTATGTCAAATACTAATTGACATCATTATCTTGAAGAATATAGAAGTTTCACTTCCATACAGACGTCTGAAAACAAATGAAATGTAATGGGCATACGCCATGCATTGTGCTATGATGACATGATTTTACCCGGACAGCTGCGCTACAGCCTAAACTTGTTGTTGTTATCAAATTATTATATCTTCTATCTTATTGTTATAAAGTAACAATATTAAATGTGTTTGACACTTGTAGAATGAAGGAAATAAAATGAAATGGGGTTTAACGTCCTACTGTTTTGCTCCGAACTGGGATAATGAAGACGGGTGTAAAATGAAGGAATGAATGAAACATGGTGTTCGAACAGACTATGGAAACATTTCTAGCATTATTTTGAAATATTTATACAAGTTTTTGAAGTCCTAAACTTTTAACCTCTTCCTTAAACCATTAACACTTAGACTGCCAAAAAAATGCCCTAAACAGGGTTCCATAGTTAGCCCAAAAGCTGTAGTATCCCCACAAACTAGCAAATGCTACTATAATCTAGGGGGGAAAAAAAACAACTTTTCTTTAAGGAACTTTGGTAGAAGGAACTGGTGTAGTCAATATTAAAATGCACCAGATACAAAAGGATGAAGGTTATACAGTTGTAATCTTGTACAACATAAGCATTAATACATATTGGTTTCTCTAAATAAAATTAAAAAGAGAGAGAAATGGGATTTAAAGTCCACTCGACACAACCCAGGTCATTTCGGGACTAACATATGGTTTATTTTTTATTTCAATAATTTGCTTGCGCGTAGGGGTCTTAAGCAGTTGGAGGAAACCAGAGGACCCAGAGAAAAAAAAGCGGTTGGACAGACGACCCTACTCCTTGTCACATACAACTGAGGATTCGAAACCAAGCCAGTTGACTCAATGACGGGCTTTATGATACAGCCGGCACTTGCTAACCATTCGGCCATCCAAACCCCCAACTGAGTTAAAGCATTTTAAAACAAGCCAACAGTGAGGCTGATGTCCCCCGCCGAAATCCCAAAATAATACGATGACACATATTAATTAATCAAACATTTATTTTTTTCAAAATATTAGCTTTAGCTCAAAATATTAATTATTGACTTAGTTAAGACATTCGCCTAATGAGTTATGTTCCAAAGTCTTGACCAATAAAAGTGCTTATCGCTCCTTAGCCAAAGCAGAAAATTTGCAACATTAAACTTAGTCAAGATAAAGATAAAGTGAATCTATACTCTGAGTTCTGAGTTACATTGCATCAACCAATCAGATTTCTTATCGATCTGCTTACCCTCAGCAGAAAAAGTTGATTAACGAACTTGGTCAGTATATCGGTGTTATAAAGCTAAAGCTATACACCAAGTGTCCTCACTCTCACTTAATCAGAACCTAATAAGCATCAACCGATCAAATTGCTTATCTCTGCTTACCCTAAGCAGAAAATGCTCACCTTCGAACCCCATCAAGGTATTCACCTAATAGACACCTATGCCAAGTGTGAACATTCTAACTCAATTAGAACGAGAGTTATTGTGTTTCAAAATCTCGACCAATCAAATTGCTTATCAGCCATCTTACCAAGAGCAGAACATGCTCATTATCAAACTCAGTCAAGGTATTGATGTAATGAAACTACACACCAAGTTTCTTTATTTCACCTAATTAGAATTAAAGTTATCGTGCCCCAAAGCATCAACCAATCAAATTGCTTGCCTCTGCTTAAACTAAGCAAAAAATGCTCATCTTCAAATTCCATCAAGACATTGACCCAATAAACACTAAGTTTAAACATTCTAACTCAATTGGAATGAGAGTTATTCAGTTCCAAAGTCTCGACCAATCAAATTGCTTATCGCTCTGCTTACCCTGAGCAGAAAATGCTCATTATCGAACTTAGTCAAGGTATTGATGTTATGAAACTATACACCAAGTCTCATCACTCTCACTTAATTAGAACTAAAGTTATCGTGTCCCAAAGCATCAACCAATCAAATTGCTTATCTCTGCTTATCCTAAGCGGAAAATGCTCATCTTCAAACTCCATCAAGGTATTGCCATAATAAACACCTACACCAAGTTTGAACATTCTAGCTCTATTTGAACGAGAGTTATTGTGTCCCAAAAAGTGTGACAGACAGACAGACAGACGGACGGACGGACGAACGAACCCATTTTAATAGTCCCCTGCTTTCTTCGAAAGGCGGAGGACAATAGACACTTACTTTAGAAGGAATGAGTGAACCCGATGTTGAATTAACAGCTGTCTCTGAAGAATCAACACGACATCGTTTTCCTTTTCCTCCTCCACCTCCACTACTCTTTCTTTCTTTTCTTTGACTTCCTGCAATTCATACAAAATGTCTGATTATAATGCAACAAAAAAACCTCATGTCACTAGCCCTCATATGTTCACCATCATCAAACAGCAAATTTTAAAAGTCCCACTTTGTTTGACCAAATTCAATTTAAAACTCCTTGTTGTATTAATAAATATAAAACTTTATTAAACACATAATTTGTAATTTCAACAGGGTTATAATGTCATTCAATAAATAACACAGTCTATTCATAAAAAATAACAATGCGAGTACTCATGTTCACAAACATCTGACTTTATAATGTATGGGGAGTGAACTCGGGAAGGGGAAAAAAAAACATTGACCAAACCAAAGTAGTCGGTTGATACATATGTAGATTTTATTATCAATGTTCAGAATGAGAAGAAAATCTATTATTTTGTGCCACTTTGAGTGTATAGTCATCTTTTAAAATACTTTTTAGTTTGCCTACAGTTTCTATGTCATGCCAAAGCGGAAATAATTGTAAGACCTTTTTCTGTATGGAAAGAGACAAAATTGAGTATATAACAATTTTTTCACCTTCCAAGCATTTTTTTCTGTACAAAACGATGTATATCATTAAAGATAATTTTTTTCCACTGCTAATCTTGTATTTTGTTATAGTCAAGTCCATTTTACTGTTCACAGAAATATTTTATCACTATATTTGTTTTTTTATAAACAATTCAACAAAATTATTTTTTCATGTCAAGACAAAAAAATACAAATGTAAAGACGAAAAAATTCACATGTCAACACTAAAAAATTCACATGTCAAGACAGAAAAATTCACATGTCAACACTAAAAAATTCACATGTCAAGACAGAAAAATTCACATGTCAAGACAAAAAAATTCACATGTTAAGACAAAAAAAAAATCATGTATCACGAGCACGCGACCCTTCAAGAGTATGTTACCACAAAAACTGATGACGTCTTCCATTGAAATGGGGTTTAACGTCCTACTGCTACTGTTCTATTCCAAACTGGGCTAAACGGCATACTCCTATATGTCAAGGGATCTTTTACGTGCACGCCAAAGTGTACACGGGACCTTGTTTTTTGGGGGGTCCTATCTGAAAAACTAGACAGTTATCTATGCCAAGTTTGTATTATCACTATTTTTTCACGAAAATGAATGAATCTAGCTGCATGTAAGTACATGTGTACCAGATTTTATCTATTCAGTACAAAAAGGTCATTTCATTGAGTTGTATAGATAATCAGTATTTATACTGTTGACAGACCAAACATTAGTAGAAATAATGGAGAACTTTATTCTGTTTATTTCAATCTTAGTAACCATTGTACACAAGGCTCTAGAGAAATCCAAATAATTTCAAGTAGCCATATCAAGACGGGAGATACACCAAGTTCCAATACAATATATATAGATTTTGTCTCGAGTAGATATATATTACTAGGTCTATTTCTAACGGCAAGAAAGTGATAGACTTATGAGTCTTATCGAGTCGTAGCCAGGCTTAGCTAACCATTGGTCACATATAAACTGTCTATACAGTAACCTTTTAATGACGGGTATTACTGGTAGTAAAGACAATTAGCTTATGTCCAGTGCGCTAGATAATTATAAGGTGTCTCATGTCTGGACAAAAAGGAAAGCCCTAGAGTTAGGAGAGCAGACGAATCATTAATCAAATCGCCTAATCTAAAAGTCAGGTTGAATAAACTTATACTATAGATAGCCATAAATAAATTACACTGAATCAGTTTCCATCTTGGAGTTTGCTAAAAAAAAAAACTATATAAAAAAAGTTCATTTTAATGAAAATAGGCTTCTTAATCTCACTAATGTAAACAACATATTATTATATCAATTTGAAAACAATCGGATCGTAATTTTTGAAAGACGGCGACCGCAATATAGGTCCAAATTTGCATGTGGGCGTATAACATATTTTGAAGAAATAAATTCTAAATTCAATTATTTGAAATTAGATGGGCAAATTACAATAATTCACTTGCACATAGGGGTCTTTAGCAGTGGGAGGTAACCAGAGGACCCAGAGAAAACCCACAAGGTTGGGCAGGCGACTGCATACATACATTACAGCTTGAGATGAGGATGCATCACAACAAACGTATCTTGTGTTCACTGGTCTTTCAAGTTGTACATATTTGTTATTGTAATGAGGTGGGCAACTATTATCACATCTAATCAATTGTTTAGTCTGTTAAAATCAAATAATTTATGTTAGAAAACCCAAAGCATATGGAACTTAGAAAGTAGAAAACATTAACATGTACTTGCATTAAGTATTAAAGAAGCCTGCTGTGAGCACTGCATTACCCTATGTAAATAATTCAGTATATTTCAGAAGGCCTATAAATCCATTTTGAATGAGTATTAAAACCCCAAGGATATTATCTTTTCATGGGAAAAAATCTTCCATCAAACAAGTAATCCAGGGGAAATATGATGTAGACTTTACAAAATGGTTTTATGATTAAAAGTATATCAACCATTTTGCTGCCAAAGCGTCTGCTAACACCACTCTGAAATATCTCTGTGTAAATACATGTCTATTAGACAAAACAGTCTATGTTTATCTTAATTCTAAAACCAACTCATCCAAAAGAGCAGCCACTGCCAGTTAGACTGAAGTGCAAATTCAATCCATTATTTCCTCACCTCATTCCAATTCTGCTAATGTGTTTTGAGATGGCGGCGGGTCTATTGAAATTTCATCAAATTTAAAATCATTATTTTACCATTTTATGGCTAAGTTATCAGAGAATTCCATCTCTATGTACAGTTTCTAAATAATATTCAAATTAAATTGTTCCCCAATGTGACTCGAGTCAGACAGAAAAGCAAACTTCGATTAAATTTTTCTTCCTTTTAAATCTATAACGTAATAGAGTTTTCTTTTCTTTTTTTCACAATGTTTTTAGAAATGTATTCCATTTCAAATTCAATATTACACTAAATTTGTTATGACTAGACTTATAAAATTGAAACTGCGGGAATGTTCCAAATAATCATATTTCATACAAATATATGAGTACACAAAAGCTACTATCATTTCTGTTTATTAACCTTTTTGTAAAATATGATATTAAACAAACAAGCTAACAGTGAAGCTGATGTCCTATGCTGCCATAAGATTCCAAAAATAAATAGATAACACATATTAATTAAATGCAAATCTATGCTCTGAGTTTCAATCCTCTCACCCAATTAGAATCAAAGTTATCGTGTTCCAAAGTCTTAACCAATCAAATTGCTTATCTCTGCCTCTCGCCCAATTAGAATCAAAGTTATCGTGTTTCAAAGTCTATACCAATCAAATTGCTTATCTCTGCTTAGCCTTAGTGGAAAATACATATGATCCAACTCCGTCAAGGAATTCACCTAATAGACACCTACACCAAGTTTGAACTTTCTACCTTAATTAGAAGGAAAGTTATGGTGTTCCAAAGTCTCTACCAATCAGACTGAAGTCTCTATGTGGCCTAAGCATAACAATGCTCATCATTGAAAATAATTAATGTTATAGAGCTTTAAAATCTCAACGAATCAAATTGCTTATTGCTCTGCTTACCCTGAGCAGAAAATGCTCATTATGGAACTATACACCAAGTTTCATCACCTCGGATCCATTCACTTGATTTGATATTTGTTTATTTTTTGCAATGTCTGTATTCTGTCTTTTCCACAGGTTTATCTGCGTGTAGTGCAAATAGTGTGATCCTCCTGCACTTACTACGAATTAGAACCAAAATTATCACCAACCAAATTACTAATATCTGCTAAACCTAAGCAAAAAATGTTCATCTTCAAACTCCATCGAGGTATTGGCCTTATAAACACCTACACCAAGTTTGAACATTCTAAATCAATTAAATGGAGAGTTATAGTGTCCCAAAAAGTGTGACAGACCGACAGGACGAACCCATTTTAATAGTTGCTTTCATCAATAAAATAATCGTGGTCCAACAATGTTTTCATAGTAATGTTTATCTTGCTAACCAGCATGTATGTATTATATATTATATTATAAAGGTAATTTAATTTGGACCACATAACTGATCTAATTGCAATTCTGAGCACTGGCCTAAATAGAACAACTTTATAACATGTGGAAGACTGATAAATGAGATTAATAATAAAGCATTTATATATCAGAAAAAGACAGAAAGATTTTGTCTCAAATTTTACACACAATTCACTAGAAAACATCTAATTGAATTTTAAGGTCACATTATGGGAAACAAATTTTAAGTGCAAGTGCCTCTTGAAACAATGATAAGCAGCCTTTAAAAAAAGCAGTACTCCCCCATTTTCTCTAAGCCAAAAAGAGCAAATAAAACACTGCAAATGAAAGAAAGACACACCTTGAGTTATGTCAAAGACAAGTACTTAGATGCATGTCTTTCAAAATCTTATGTAGACTAAATACAAACACAATGAATAAGCGTACCATAAATAGTTCTCAACTACCCTTGTCTGGGTACTCATATAAATTAAAATTAAGGAGTTGGTCTATTCACTTCAGCCATAACAAAATTAAAATAAACCTTTTAATGAAGACCAGAAATAGCAGTCAATAGTGATATAATATTAATAAATGACACAAACCTTTATTCATTCCAACTTCATAACACTTGCGCAGACGGCAAGCTTGGCAACTTTTACGTCTATGTTTGTCTATTGTGCAGTTATTTGTAGCTGGACATACATAATCAACAGGACCTGAAAAATATAAACAAGAACAGGTTTTTTTTTATAAATCAATTTTATTTCCAATAATAAATAAATTTTTGACATTTCGATAATGTGAGCGTATAAAAATATACTTTAAGTAACACTATATGCTAGGGGATATTTTTGCCCTAATTTGTCCTGAGGCATGTGCAACCTATATACTGATCTTATCTAAATATAACATGTATTTCCATCTCTACTAATAAAAATCTCTCAACCATGACTGTGTACTAGGTGATTACATTAACCGTATTTAAAAATGTCCATTGCACATACAAAACAGAACAAATAAAAACTAATTAGTTAATAAAATTTTTATGAAGCCAACATGCTTTTTGATGAAATGTACTTGGACTGAGATATAATTTGATAAGTGTTGTACTAACTTAAAACTAGAATCACATTTTTTATATTTCCTTAATATAGACATTTCTGTCATTTTGAGACAAACAGACTTAAAATATCCAAATTATTGTACCATTTTGTGAATACAATGGATCAAGTCAAAAAAGTGAAAATATTCAGTAAATAATTTATAATGGTAACAACAAAGATATTTATTCGTCAGGTAGTACCAGAATATGTAAAAGTAACCTTTTTTCTGTATGAACTAAAGTACAAATATGACAAAACATAGAAAGTTCAGAACCTATATCATTACTGCGAAATATTCCATAGATTTATATAAAGCAATGCTTTTGTAAACTAATTAAATAAATAAAACAGAAGTAACAGAACTACTCAAATTTTTAAATATTTTCAATTTTATAAAATTTATTACTGCAAATAACTATTAATAACATGCCATAAATGCAACATGTTTTAACAAAATGGCCTTATCAAAAACTGTATGTGAATGAAAAAGCTCAGATCAAACAATTGATTTCAGCCTTTTATATATTTCACAACTCAGTGATGCCATGAATAACATCCTATAAACAATCAAACTAACATTGTATCTGATCCAGAATAGAATAGAATCTATCTACATTATATACAAAACACCTACATTTTTACTTATAAATATTACTACTAACCTAGATGTCCAAGAAGTATACCCTTTCTTCTGAATACCCAAATGATCAGTAAATTTGGGAGGGAACTGAAGAAGGCAGGTTTTTTTTTTATCTCTGACCTCTACTATGTTATAATAGCTTACTTACAATTGTATAGTAGGGTATATAGCCCAGGTTTTGAGGTCATGTGATGTTTTTCCAACAGTCTTATATTAATAAATAGGTCGGGTTGGCCTAATTCCACCCACTATCAATTAGTGTAGTATGTTTGTGAGGGCTAGCTTATATTATTTGTCAAGTGTTTTATGGGGAGTATTGACCAACAATAGGTGGCTATTTACAGCTGACCTCAGCAGATGTTTTTATCTTCATAGATAAATCAATAATTATGTATTATTTTCAAAACGAGTTTGAAAAAATCATTTTCCAAATGGATGTTTTAATACACATTGTAATACATCAAAATGCTTTTGCTATTTTCATTTTTTGGTCATTGATGACACTGTTAAATTTTCAAAGATATTTTCAAACATTTTATTTTTTAAAAAACTTGTATCTTATAATCCTTATCTAGTTTAGTTACAATTCAGTCAGTTTCCTAAATGACTAATGCATCTATTTCAGGCCAAGTTTTACCAATTTTTATTTCATATCAACAGAGAGCATGGTAAAATCATTCAATATGAAATGCAGTCACTATTTGGGACAAGTAATAGAAGATTGAGTTATTGTTTACGATAAGAACATATTATAAACAAAACTATGAAAATAGACTAAAATGACTTGAGACTTATGGCTCATTTTGGCTTCATGGGTCACATTTGTAATCTAAAGCATTACTCTTCTAGAAAAACTATGCAACTGTCTTGTGACAGCTTGATTGCATGGCATGATAGTCTGAAACTTAAAAAATCTGATTCAACGAACTAGGGCCTGTTTCCCTGTCTTGTGACAGCTTGATTGCGTGGCAAGATAGACTGAAACTAAAAAAATCCGGTTCAAACAACTGGGACCTGTTTCCCGAAATTTTAACTAAGATAAAATCAAACAACTGGGACCTGTTTCCCGAAATTTTAACTAAGATAAAATCCAAATTTTAGTAATTTGATTGGATAATATTATATTGGTGTTAGTGCTTAGCCAATCAAAATTGAAGTATCTACTAAAATTTGGATTTTATCTAAGAAATCAAGAAACAAGGCCCTGATGTACAGTATGTCTAAAAAAAATGTTTCAAATTGTCCTTGTTTTCGGCTCCATACTCATTCCTCTAAGAAAAATCTCTGGAGAATAAGAAACAAATTTCCATTCCTGACACACATTCAATAAATATTTTATCTTATAATTACCAGGTCTAGTTTTAAAATACAATATGAAACATTTGAAGTCTCCGCCTACAAAAGATAGAGCTCCGATATGATTTTTCTCGAAATGTCACAATCTCTTTATGCTTTACTTGCAAGATTTATATCATCATAATATGATTCCATTTTAAGATTATTCATAGTTCACTTTCAGTAAACAAATTCTCCTTGATTAAAAATTGCATTATTTTTAGAATTTATTGATTTTGTTCTTCTCAAGACATGCAATCAATGATGGTCTATATCTACTTCCTTTAAATATATGTGCTACAAAAAAAATTATCAGACACAATTATTAAGATCAATGTGAAAAAGTCGACTTTCGTTAATAGAAAAAAAAACTAAACTACAATCAAAATAAATAAAAGAAAATGTTAAAAACCTGTCTAGACATTTTTACATTATAAAACATTATTCTTTCAACGGGTATTAGCAGGCACAATGAGAGTAGATCAAGTTAAAAGCTCAATGTCCGTTTGCGTAACCAAAACTGAATTGAAATGTCAGTAAAATGACAATCTGGTCAATGGCTAAATCATCTAGAATCTGTTCAAGACATTCATTGCAGTTATGGGTGATAAAAAATTCAATGAGGCGACTATTGAAATATTTTATTAAATCATTGTCAAAATCTTTCCTTCGGTTTCAAAAACTCATACTGGAATAAAACGGAGCCGTCATAATGTTAGAAACATTTTTGGAATCTTTCTCTAATGCTTGAAATAAAGTCTGTTAGAATTTAGCATTTACACAGTAAATAATATTGAGATCCAAAAATATTATTTAGTACTTCAATTGTGTAATCTCAATCACTTGTATAACAGTTATGTACATGTAGATTAGTGAAATTGAAAAAGATAATTTAATTTAAAAGATCTTAGCAAAAATATCACTGACAGTGACATGTTAGATTTGAATTGTTCAAATTAATGTTTAAAATATAGATTTGATGTTAAATAATTTCTTTCTATGGATATTTACTTGTCACTCTTGGGGACTAACAAAACAATTAACACAAATAAAAACCTGGTCCACTCAATACGTTATGATATATATCTATTTAAACCAGACTGTTCAGTGTTATAACTACTACCAAAAATTTACAAAATTAAATGCTATTTTTAATACTTGATCTGAATTGAAGTAACACATACATTATCCAACAGCAATTTAAATGGCAAATATTAGGTATGTATGCAGCAAACTATATAAACACATAACCCTCTTCCTCACGGGAATACAAATCAATAATTTATAAAGAACAAAGGCTTTCATTTGTTTTAAAGAAATATTTGAATGATGACATGTTTCAGCAATTAGCCCATCTGGATCAGAACAACATCTGGACAGGTATTCCTATTGTATAATAATCACAAGACCAGACTATTTCCATACTTATTGCCCTGATATGTTTAGCCCTACACTCACTTAAAAAATCCAATCCCAGTCTAATTAAAATTAGATCATACTTCCGTTCTCTTATACGTTTAGCTCTATGCTCAGTAACAAAATCTATTCCCAGTCCCTGTCTAATTAAAATTAGATCATACTTCCGTTCTCTTATATGTTTAGCCCTATGTTCACTAACAAAATCTATTCCCAACCACAGTCTTATCAAAATTAAACCATACTTTCGTTCCTTATTTAAATCCTTAAGAAGTTTATGTTTAACTGGCCTGAGGCGTTTTGATGAGAAACTGATTATAACTTTATTAATTTGCAAATCCTTTTCAAACACATTTACGACAAAAATGATCCTAATTGTCATATATACCACAATGATTTTCCAAACCGATTATCGAAATCTTCCAACTTGCTCACCAGCCGGATTGACGATTTGATTTCCAAGATGGTGTCCCCTAAAGGTGACATAATGTGCCGGAAACAAAAAACTCATTACATCTTCCAAAATGTCGTATGGAGGCCATGAAAAGAACTTTTAAATACAAGGCTAGTTTACTCTGGAATTCATTACCTCAGGTACTCAAACAATCTAACGATATATATTGAGTTTTAAGACAGGACTGAAAAGGGAATTAAAATCTTAATATGCAATTCTTTTCCTATAGTTTTATACTCTCTTTTAATCTTCAATATACATATGTAAATATTAGCTTTAGTTCATTTTATTTTAATGTGTCAGTCACATAATTTTATATTCATGTTACGTTTTCATATATTGACTTACATCATAATATTCTTATTTTCATTTTCTCACATTATTATTTTGTAAATATGTTATTGTAGTTTTATGTAGACAGATCCCAGGGAAGATTTCCTTGTGCAACTGGGTCTCTAATAAAGTTATTATTATTATTATTATTATTATTCCTTATATGAATATGGGATACTTGGGAACAGTCAACTGGTACAACTTCTTGTGTTTTTTGGGGGGCAGAGTCTTTAAGAACAGAATGAAGAAAAATGTTACATTTTTTAACATTTTTCCTTAATTCTTCAGTTGTCAGCCATCTTGCGAGGCAACTTGTCACGTTTTCTTGTAAAAATGACTCCAATTGGTTAAAAAAGTACCACTACCATGGTTACAGTTTCAGTCTCACAAAGAAGTTTTTGTTTAACTGGCCCGATTGATTAAAGAAGTCCTGCTAGTAAGCTTAATATTACAGTTTCAATCTAACCAAATCTTTAAGACGTTTTTGTTTAACTTCCCTGATTGATTAAACAAGTATAGGTATTTAGATCATATGTGGAGAAGACAAACAACATAACCATGTCGAAACTAAATAAAGACCTATTTTTATTTAGACCATCCCCCAACCCGAACCCCAAGAAATAATTGTAAATTTCTACCTTGGATCCTACCTTGTATACTTCTTTTGAAGAATGCTTTACATCCTTCACATGACCAAACGCCATAATGAAAGCCAGATGCATTATCATTACAGACTTGACAAACTTTAGACGGTGTGCTACTTCCTGTAAATACAAAACATACTCATTAATTTTAACGTTATCTACAATATCAACAGGCCTGAAAATAACTGTTTAAGATGTACCTGACAAAATGGCAGGCATTAATGAAATAGTACCTGGCATTTTCAACTTAGTGCCTGACATGTATTAATAATATCAGCAAAAGACAAATCAGTGCCGGACAAAATGACAGGCACCAGAGGTTCAGTGCCAGACAAAGCCTTAATCTGTGCCTGACATTGTCAGTGACGGGTGCCTTATTTCCAAGCTTGAATATCAATAATATATGCTGTGAAACTTGTAAGCCAGGTGAGAGTAGCCCAGGAATTCATAGTTTTGTATATATCTTACAGCAAGATGTAATTGTACTTTTATTATACCATACCAATAAACTATTTAAATCTGTTATTATTTTCAGGTATTGAATGTGTATTTACACCTTATCGAGGACAAATCGGTCAAGAATGCTGTACTCAGCACTGACTAACCATTCATACTGCAATAATGATTTAAAAAAGCCATGCACAGAAAACATGACTTCATATCCTTTTTAACATAATCATAAACATACAATAACCCTTCAGCTAGACGAAAATAGGCGCTGAAATGGAACTTTATGCATTTACACAGAAGTTTAGAATACAAGGCTAGTTAAATGTAGAATCACTTGCAACAAAAAACTAACTTTGTATTTGTCAAATCCAGGTTGATTTTGTGTCATATTTCTTGTTCTTGTCATGTATTTTATTGTATATAAATGCTTAATGTCATGCCAGTTCTTGATGTAAGTTCAGAAGTTCTGAGTAATAAACGTCAATTATTAATTCTTAAATAGAACATGCAAACCAAATTCAAGCCTTACTGCCATGACACGTTTTTTGGACATGATTTGTTTAGTTATGATATTTAATTTCGCTCATGCAGCCGAATTATGATTTTAATTAGTATAGAGTTATAATTGTATTTTAATCTGTTTCCAGAAAAGTCACTATAGCTCCGTTCAAACTTGGCTGCATTAAATTTCAAGAAATTGGCTGGTTTACATTATTCCACAATAACCAGTCTCAGAACCATGCCAAGCACGCCACGCCACGCCACACCACGCCAAATGTGGAACTTTTCACAGTAAAGTTAATTTCAGTCCCTATGCATTTTACCCCAATGGAAACAATTATGGCGGTTGATTTAGTTTTTTATATCCATTTTAACAGAATTGATGACAACACTGTGCGCAGTAATCCATACTGAGAACAGAATTAATGACAATACTGTGCACAATAATCCATACTGAGAACCGTTCTCAGACTGGATAGCTATTACAGTAGGAAAATTTAACCGTGAAGAGAACTCAGGGTATATGCTAGTGGGACATTCTATTCTCTACTTAATATTTTCGAGAATTAAATATTTAAAGGAAAGCTCCGATGTGTATTTATTACTGAAGAATCTAACTTCTATATAATTTCATTATAAAGTTGTTTTTTATATCCTCCGTGTCAAAAAGCTCTAGACTTGAAAACATTAAGTAAACTCACAATCTAAAATTGAAATATTAACGATCTCAATAGTCAATGCAAATGGGTGTGGTGCAGTATTAATAGAATCTGAGATATGACATTAACAATGTGCATGGTACATGTATTTGCTGCGATTTTCTAAGTTAATGTCGTGAGTTCAAAAATGATTTTTCAGACATTACTTCATTTACATATGAACATCTTACATTGCAGTCATGTCTAGATGAAATATGTACCAGTAATAAGAATTGTGAAGATTTTGTTGATAGAGAGGCTGATCAAGACAATAAGCATGTACAGGGATGTAGCCACACCGGGCGGTGCCCAGCACTATTTATTGCCGCCCAGCACAAAGAAAAAATCGAAGAAAGCTGCCCAGTCCTATTTAAATGACTTTGTCCTTCTCTCACTCTCTACACAAACTCAGCGCTCAAAATTTACCACCCACGGAAAACGGTAGTGCCAGGTTAAAAGCCCGTGCAAAGCATGTCTGCCACGGCATTATTCATTTTTATGTGCCATAGTAGACCCTATCCCAAATTAGTATTGGTATTTTGTTTATTTATATTTAGAAGTTGTGTAGGTCTATTCATTTCACGGTCTCTAAAATTTGTATCAATTTACAGCACTGCTATGTTAAAGGTTTGAATGTTGTTAATAGTGTCGTACCTCCGGTTTTACGCACAATTTTTAATGTACTCATTCTACGGCTAATTCTACCGAAACTATACTAAATCCTAGCCTATCAAAATGTCAATGTTTCACATTTTATTTTTTGCCTGTGTTGACCGTGGATTTGCTATGACCCGGGAATAGGACGGAGGCTGATGTGAGCTCTCTCAACTTCTGTCTGACCTGATTCTCATCCACCGTAATAATAATTATATAATTTGTGAGAAACAAGTCAAATAAAACTATGTGTTTTAATTATCAATATCTACAATATTCGTTGTACTCAAATAAAACACAAACACCGTTTTAATAATAGGCCTATATAAATTTGAATATATAATAAATGGAAATTGATTTGCACTGAAGCAAATAAGACAGCAAATGCTGTGAAAATACACCAATAAGGGTTGAATTTTCATAAAAGACCACACCTATCAAAAAAAAAAAGAGATTTATTTCACCACTCAGCAAATCCTGGCTACATCCCTGCATGCATATATCTTAATTTTCTTCATCCAGTCCTTCATGTTTAAAAGGTGCTCTTTTACTTCTGTGCCCCTTGACTTATCTCTGAGGCTGTCATTAAAGATTCCCTCAAATTACTCTTATAAATATTGAGATTAATAAATTACTTTGTTTTCATTTATTTTTCAACTGCATACATTTGAGCAATCTAATATCGAATTCTCATGCAAGTCTTGTTTTATTGGGAAAGAAGGCAGTCAAAAGAACACAGTGTTACTTGATAGCCTTGTATGTCCTCGGATGTTGATTAAAAATGATCGCGACACTGATAAAATGCTCGATTCTAAGTTGTTTCTCCATGTTTTTATGTACCGCTTGTCTCATTGTGTTCATTATCGGTACTGGTATGTCAGGAGATGTATGCAACATATTTTATAATTGGAATATTGCGGTGCATCTAGCGACATACAAAAATAGTTTCGTAAAATTGGTTTGGTCCAAGCGGTGTTTGGTCTAAGTGTGGTCATGAATTCTAAATCGTGTGAAATAACATGTCATTAAATTATCAGTGTTTTCTTCAACTTAATTGACAGAAATGAAAATGAAATGACAGAGTTTAACGTCCTACTGTTCTGCTGAGACCGGGCTAATGAAGACGGTTATACAGTGTGCTATGAGGGAAATTTGTCCTGTACAGCAGTTTTACAAGTAACTCTTATATCGAATTACAACTGCCAAGGGATATTTTACATGCCCGAACATGTGTACACAGCCATCAAAAAATGCAGTATGTGTGATAAGATTTATTAGACATTTGTGACGACAGCCAGACATTTTCTAAACTGACAACTGAATCATGAGTGGCCCAGTGAGTGAGACATTGGCTTGCTAACCTGGAGGCCCCATGTTTGATCATTTTGTTGAGCAAGAAAGCTCAATGAGATTTTTTTGGATTGTTCCCCCTTGTCAGTAGAACAATGTATAGTTGTTCCGATGGGACAAAAAACATGGTCCTGTGCATACATTGCTGTGCACACAAAAGATCCTTAAGCAGTTGGAATTCAATATTAGAGTTGGTCATCGTGCTGCTGTCCAGGCAAAGTTTTCCTAATAGCACAGAAAACTATATACTATATGGCATATGCCCATCTTCATTAACCCAGTCGGTGCAAGACAGTAGATGGCTAAGCCCCATACTTATCACAGAATCATACAATAAGAGTTTTAATTACATCACATTTACAGATAAATAATAAGGGCTTGGCGTTTATTTGTGTATTCTGCCAAGAAACAAAAAAACAGCAAGGACAATAAGTCTGTACAGTAACACTTACTTTCTTTAGGTTAGTTTACTTACGTTGGTACCTCAAAAGCTCAAAAATATTGCTAAAATGTGTTTTCCTCGTGATTCAATCAAAGATCAAGCGCTTTTTAAAAAAAATAACCCAACCACCTACATTATTTAAAATATATGCACAGGTGTATAAAAAATATAAGTAAATCATATTACCTGGTGGTGTATTTTGTCTCTTTAATTGTGGTTCTAGTAACATAGCACTTTGTGGTTCAATGGGGGGGATAAACTTAGTTTCTCGACCACGCCCATCATGTGTAGTTGATGTAGGGGCTTGTATGTGGATGTTATTAACCATCATAGAATGATGTGTGGTCATACAAATGCCTGGGGATACCATTCGTGCATCTTCTACAGGGGATTTATTCTCCACCGTTTCCCTATAATATAATCAAATGCACAATAAACAATTTATTCACAATATTACCTTGTGCAATATATTCATAATATTACATAATACCTATAATACATCTCATATAGATTATATATTAGTATATATCTGAAAATAAATGAGAAAATTTTCAATCCTGAAAAAAAAAACCCCAAACAAACCCCAAACCAAGTTCTGTAACATAGATAGCTCAGACAAAGTAAGTTCAAAATTAAAATTGCACTGTCATGGATCAAATTTTGCACAAATGTAAACAAATATGACCAAATATCTACCTTCAAAATAAACAGTGATGGATATTTTCTTTTGTCAAAGCAAACATGTTCAAAATAAATAAAGAACATTATATTTGTGGAGGTACGATGTAATTTGAAAATGGCTTTACTTATTATGCAGTGTAATTATTTTTGAGTATGTTTATATTTTTTTTTTAAATGCTGATATGGATACAGTACATGTACATGTAGTGGACTTCTGAATTTATCACCATGCTCATGCTTTTTGACTGCAAAGTCCTATATATTGACACAGTATTTCCTTCAAGGTCAATTAAATAAAAACAGTTTCAAATTTTACTTAAAATAAGTGGTCTCTGTTAAATAAAAGAAAGTAGTTCCTTTTTGATTGACCAATCAAATTCATGTAAAAGCGATATCTCCTAGGAGATATCACAGTAGATTATGTAATTTATCACACAAGCGATATCTACTGTCAAATGTGTTATTGGGTGATAAATAGAGAATCTCCTACCAGTCTTAAGACGAGTAGGAGATTTTATATATCACCCAATCCCTTCTTACATGTGCATGCAAATTCATGTAAAGCGGTATCTCCTAAGGAGATATCGCAGTAGATTATGAAATTTATCACACACGCGATATCTACTGTAGAATGTATTATTGGGGGATAAATCATATGCTTGTTTATTTCATATCAATTATAGAGAAAAGTGATTTTTGTATAAGATCTGTGAATGTAAGTTTGTAACTGTGTAACATATTTCCTTAAATGCATTTAAATGTACATGTTTGACATTATGGGTCTCAGTATGTTGTCGAACTTGTTCTTCCTCTCTTAAAGAAGGATACCCTTTATGAATCTGTAATTAAACTGTAAAATGTTAAAATACTTAATTTATCACAGTTACCCAGTGCATCCGTAACAAGAGTTGAACTTCTATATACCTACATGTTAAAAGATCATTTTTAAAAAAATCAGTTGCAAATATACAGAAGAGTATGGGATAATGCTAACGAATCTATGAGGGATATTATAGGTACAATTAAAATATTTGAAAGAGTCCATCTCTGGGTACATTTTTCATCAAGCGTCATATCCTGATATAATTCTATGAATTTGTGACAATTTAAGCACAAAAAAACCCAAAAAAAACCATACATGTACAATAATATTCACTTTATAGACATCCTGGTTAACTTCATTAAATAATATTCACCCTCAAGTAAAAAAATGTAAATGCCATATCAAACTACAAACAAAAAGAATATGGAATACAATGCTATGGGTAGTACCCAATTAAACAGAGAGAATATGAAGAACTGTGACAACCCAATCAAACTATAAACAATAAGAATATGAAATGCTGTGAGCATCTAATAGTACCCAATCAGACTAAAAAATATGAAGCACTATGAAGTACTGACAACCAAATCAGACTAAAATCAAATTGAAAAAATATGAAGCACTATGATGTACCGACAACACTATATCAAACAGCAATTAAATGGAGAGAATATGAAGCACTATGAAGTCCCGACAACACTATCAAACAGCAATTAAATGGAGAGAATATGAAGCACTATGAAGTACCGACAACACTATCAAACAGCAATTAAATGGAGAGAATATGAAGCACTATGAAGTCCCGACAACACTATCAAACAGCAATTAAATGAAAGGAATATGAAGCACTATGAAGTACCGACAACAATATCAAACAGCAATTAAATGGAAAGAATATGAAGCACTAATGACAAAGGATAATTAGGTAGAAGAATATGGCTTAAAGGACTGAAGTCCGTGACTCAAAATCCTCCAAAATCTTTGACATCGAAAACAAGAATTACTGGTCAATTTAAATCAACATTGATGTTGTGATCTTACCTGGAAACGGTAGGCCTCTGATATCCAATACTTAAAACAAAATAAATATTTTACCATTGGTAAACGAATCGTGTACCATAGTGTTTCAGCGTCACTTGTAACAAGTGACCAGACAGAACGAAGCTAGACATATTCCACAACTCCTGTCAAACAGTGAAGCCACATCTTATCTGGTGGGCATGCGCAGTAGACTGGAATAACCAGACACTATTAATTTCTTTTTGGTTGAGACTCATGCCGTATTTCGCTGATCATTACTAATTTTAAATAAGAGTCAAAACGGAAACAAATCAATTTAAATCAGCTTATATACAATCAGATTATATTATTAGGGTCAATTTCTAGGTCCCAAATATTAGGGATTTAGCTCCTTTAAGTACTGACTACCCTATAAACTATAAGCGACTACAGAAAGAACATGAAAATGCTTCGAGTACTGAGTACCCTATTAGATAACAATAAAATAGAAACAATACACTACATGTATGAGTACTGATTACCCCATTAGACTATGTACAATTAAAAGAATTTAAAATATTTTACCTTGACTGAGAAATGGATTAGATTAGCAACAGCAGCAAGATGTGTAAAACCTAGTTGAAAACTACACACAGCCCACTCTTACATGTGGTAATCATTACTTCATTCTACAGCATGTATTTATTAATCACCATCTTTCTTCCAAGCTTATTACAAATAATAAGTTAGATTTTGATGGTAACAGAGCTAACTAAACTATTCTAGTTACACTAATGTGTCTGACAAACTGATCCAATAGATGTACATGTACTATCAATAGTATGCCAGACAGAATATCAATGTCAAGGTTGTTTCAATTCTAGGGTGATATTATATAACTACTGCAACCAAGAAAAGAAAATGGCGGGAGTCTAGAGCAACAATACACTAAAATCAAAATACGCAATTTCTTACACAGCCAAAACTCGCTGAATGAAAAAATATCAAAAATGTGATATTAAATAGAGAATTGATACAAATAGTTACGATTACATCATAGAAAGATTGAAAATGAACATATCTACGGTATGTGTTATCTGTTATGCTATGGCCGACCGACATGCATTGTGTTAACCTAGAAGCAGTGTGAACTTTATGCTGTTTATATAGACTCCATGTTGTAACATAGCTACCAACTGCAATAACCCACTTACCCGCTCTCAACCAATTCACTCATTCAGCTAGCCTACAAACCCATGTCTACAGGTTAGCTAACAAAAATGATATCTTTATGAACACAAGGTGTCCCCGTTTTAACATCCCATTGCTGTTTTACATCCTAATCTATGTGCAGCCATTGCTTAACTAAAGTGCAGTCACGTGGTTGCTACATTATACTACTTAAGTGACTGACTATTATCTTTAAAATAAGGTCATGCGATTATACGCGCACCCGTCTCAATGGCTGGTTGTCCTTTCAAATACTGTTCGTAAAATAAAACAAATATATTGTATGAAATAAATAATTTAATATACCAAAAAGGCTAGAAGAATACACAATGATGATGAAACTTACAGCGCATGCACAATTATATATATTTATATAAGCGCAGTTACATTATATTAGATCACATGATTCAACATAAATGGCTGCAAATTGTGTATAATAAATAAAAGGTTCATGCACAAATAATCTGGATTATTTATAAAGACTATTATATACTGACTAAAAAAGATAAAAGCATTTGAATCGGCATAAAATGTTCTATTCATAATTACATTTCACAATAGTTTGAATAGTAAACTTTTACATTAAAATATTCAATGACATATACGGACATCCAAAAGAGAATATACCAAGATAGAATTACTTGAAAATCACATTATATAACCTGTTACAAAAACAGTGGTTAAAGGAAAAGTTTTAGGTATACGAGGGCTGGCTGAGTAGTTTTAAGCATGAAACTAATAGATAAATTGGGTTGAAATAAAGTTTTGCTACCAACAAATACAATCATTGAATGAATCATAGACATAAGAACTGCAACTGTTGTGTTATTCTCTTTGTACCAAACCAGGGCTTGCCACGAGATGCGAGCATTTGCTCGGGCTTGTACTGTGCTCAAGTAAATATACATTTACGTGAGCGGTTCGTTGCTCGCGCAGAATTTTAAGAAAAATCTGTAAAAATAATCAAAATATTGACAAGTTTATTGCCGAAAACGATGCTAATAACGTCATAAATTCATCTGTCAAACTGAGATTGCGCGCGGCATTTTTTCCTTAAATTTGATTGGCTAATGAAGTAACTCAAGTTGTGTTTACTAAAAATACACTTTAGACCAGAACGTCATGACTGGTTTTCCAACGAACACCAGTAATAAACGCGTGATAATCGAGTCTAAGGTAAAGAAAGAGCTTTGGCATTCACGCTGAATGAACACGTTTTAAACTAATATTTATCGGTATTTCTTATTTTATCAGAACTTTGATATTAATTCCATTGTGCAGTCGTATAATTTTCAATCTAAGCGTAATTATGGTCAAAGGAAACCTGATTGCCCTATCAACAATTATGTCGTGGGGTAAAGAAATCCATACGGAAATTGGTTTTAAAGAAGAGTACGACGTCACACGTCATGTACTATCACTATTTAAATAAAGAATTGGATTTTTTTTTTACAAACCATCATTATTTATTTAACAAAAGTATCCAGGCAAGAAATTTATTTTAAAGGGACAATACCACTCTTGCTGGCTTGACAGGTCTAGAAAAAAAATAGCCTTATTCTCAGTTGTTATTAAAGTGATCTACCTCACCTGTTGTGTAAATTATTTATTACATCCTATCCTATTTTACTTGTCTCGAGGGTTCGAAAATATGTTTAAATCCAAGTTGCATTTGAAAGTGTTTATGTAAAGCTTTTCAAACCATGTTGTTACCATGTAGTTGAATTTTTCCAATTTTTATAAAATTGGTGTGTTAAGATGAAATTTAAAGAAATGAAATTTGTATCATCAATTAATTAGAATATTGTAAAATAGTACAATTAGTTGGCCAGAATAATGATTGGGGCACATTATTCAGTTACAAAAAGAGTGGTATTGGGGCTTTAAATTAAAACAAAGTTACAAAATGTGTGCTCACGCAAACAAAATTTTTGCGTGAGCAATATTTTTTTCTCGCCCACACCTATATTTGTGTGAGCAGTCATCTGCTCGCCATCAATTTATTCGTGGCCAGCCCTGCCAGACCATTTTGTGAACCTACCCATTAGTTTACCAGCAATGGACAAAGTACCTACAACTGAAAGGACTAACTCTAACATCGATACATGTACATGCCGATATTGTCTCCAGTTTACAGGATGATTCCCCCTAATTTTCCACAGTAAAGAAGTGGCCTGCAGAGTTTTAGCGTGGCTGAGCGAGCTTGTGTGTATGGTGGCATGGTGATAGCTGATCGATGATTGACCACATGACATATTGCCAGTATTGTGGGCATCTCACATGAGCAGGTTAAGCACATTATTGCCAAGAAAGTTAGGAATGATAAAAGTTTCTGCAAGATGGGTGCCAAAGCTCTTGACTGTGGATCAGAAATGTGTCAGATTCCTGACGTCCTGCATATTCCTGAAAAAATGGCCTGAAAAATTCCTCTCTGGCCATTGCTGGATTAGCTTCTGATACTTGCGCTTTTGAGGGAGTGTGTCTATTCTTCCTGTTCAATCAAATCTATCCAAAGTACAGCAACATGGCAGATCATTGCTTAATCTGGGTTCTTCCCTAAAACTTTGGACATTGATTTAAGGTATTAAAGATAGGTTGCCAGGCAACGAAACATACGCCCACAGCAGCTAAATCGTCAGGGCAGTCAACAAGAGTTGTCCCATATTTTACTTTTTTCGGTAATGAAACATTTATAATACACTAAAGTCTGATTAAAAGTAACAACTCATTATGTAATTATCAGAAAATCATTTGAATATATTTGGCTTTGATAAAGTTCTCCTCCATGCTAACGTTTAGTATACGAAACATTTAATATTCTGGATTTAGCTGTTCAAGTTATCAAAATTCATTGAAACTCAATATGCTTGTTCGTTTCATGACCTTCACCACTGTGTATAAATTTAAAGTCAATCGGATATTACCTTTAGCCTCTAGAGCGTCCACAAGGTTTTTTGAAGTGATCAAGGGCCATAACTCTGACAGTAATTATCGGAAATCGATAAAAAATCAAGAGGCTTCTTCGTTTCATGACCATAAACACTGTGTATAAATTTAAAGTCAATCAGACATTAACTTTAGCCTCTAGAGCGTCCACAAGATTTTTTCAAGTGATCAAGGGCCATAACTCTGACAGTAATTATCGGAAATTAATAGGCTTCTTCGTCTCATGACCTTAAACACTGTGTATAAATTTAAAGTCAATCGGTTATTAACTTTAGTCTCTAGAGCGTCCACAAGAAAATTTCTTCCTGACCAGTATCCAGGCCTTACAACATCTTGGCAAAAGTCTGTACAGTACAAAGGGGACTATATAGAAAGATATTTTGCAGGCAACAATGCAAACGCCCACGACAGCTAAGTAGTCCGGGCAGTGAACAAGGGTTGTAGCATATTTTGTCTTTTGTCAGTAAGGAGAATGTTTACATCACATGAAAATCTTATTACGAGTAATATCCCATTAAGTAATTATCAGAAATGGTTAGAATTGTTTCGATTATTTGTCTAATCATGGCCTTTGGCGACAAGATATTTCAAAGTGATCAAGGGCCATAACTCTACTAGTAATTATTGGAAATCATTGAAAATGACTAGGGACCTTAGTCTTATGACCTTTAACATAGTGTATAAATTTAAAGTCAATCGGATATTAACTTTAGCCCTAGAGCGTCCACAAGATATTTCTCTGGCAGTAATAATCCGAAATTGCTGCAAATCAATATGTTATCATGGCCTTAAACACTACGTATAAATTTAAAGTCAATCGGATATTAACTTGAGCCTCTAGAGAGTCAACAAAATTTTTCAAAGTGATCAAGGGCCATAACTCTGGCAGTTTATTATCTGAAAATCAGTAGGCTACTTCGTCTCATGACCTTAAACACTGTGTATTAGTTAGATATTTTATCACCTAATAATACATTTGACAGTAGATATCGCTTTGAGTGATAAATTACATAATCTACTGTGATATATACACAGTGGTGATATCGCTTTACATAAATCTGATTGGTCAATCAAAAAGGAACTACTTTCTTTTATTTTAAAGAAACCACTTAGTTTAAGTAAAGAGTGACTTTATTTAAAAAAAAAAAAGGAAACTGCTTTTATTTAATTGACCTTGAAGGAAAAAACTTGGTCAGTATATAGGACTATACAATAGCTAAACTGCTTTCAAAAAATGATGTATCACGCTGTAATGTAATTAGGTTCAGTAAAAGTGAAATCTATACTAAAGAATTATATTTATTTATTTGTGAATGTAAGGAAGGATTGGGTGATAAATAAAATCTCCAAATCATGTTTTTTGATATCAAAACACACTCGTAGGAGATTCTCTATATCTTAAGACTCTAAAGCTTGCACAAGATTTTTCAAAGTGTTTTTTAAGAGTTATAACTCTGGCAGTAAGTATTGGATACAGTGACAATCAATAGGCTTCTTCGTCGCATGACCATAAACACTGTGTATGAATTAAATTAAAATCGGATATTAACTTTAGCCTCTAAAGCGTTCAAAAGATTTTTCAAAGTGATCAAGGGTCATAACTCTGGTAGTAATTATCGGAAATTGCTGAAAATCAGATATTAACTTTAGCCTCTAGACATTCACAAGAAATTGTGGACGACAGACAGACGGACGACAATATACGACCACATTCCCATGTAGGCGTATAAAAATAAATGGAAACCATCAACTTTGTACAGATAAGCTTAGAACTATTCAACAAGCCCTTTTATGTTACTGGTAAAATTTGTATGAGCTATGGAGGTCTCTTAAAAAAATATTTATTCTAATTCTGTTTAAATTTCTCAGACTTTGTTATTTTTTGCAGAAATCAAAACTTTCCTTTCCAGGTTATCACATGATGTTGGTCAAAATTGTCAAACTGTCACATTTATACAAATGGAAGAAATATGGAAGACCAAATTGGACAATATTCATGATTCGTGTTTCTACATTCCAGTTTGAACATTTTAGACACGAACGCAACATTCTAAACTAATGATTCTCGTTTCTACATTCCAGTTTGAACATTTTAGACACGAACGCAACATTCTAAACTAATGATTCTCGTTTCTACATTCTTATGTCAACACTTCATTCACAAAATCAACATTTTAAACAAAAAATTGACTTTATGTTTCATTTTCGACGTTTTATCGGTAACTTTTATATGTCATTAAATATTAAAATTATAAATCAATTTCTTAATTTTACACGACAAAGAAATCAATTCAATGGTTTCTGAAAGTTTTATCGGTAACTTTTATACATCATTAAATATTAAAATTATAAAATAATTTCTTAATTTTACACGACAAAGAAATCAATTCAATGGTTTCTGAAAGTGTCTAATAATAAAAATCTGAAATTTGAACTTTTGTGAAAATATCTTCTACGTTTCAAAAAGTCTTGAAGTTAAAATCTTGAAATGAAAATGTCCAGAAAAATAATGAATTATCAACATTATTACACCAGAGGGCGCTTACCGAAAACAATTTGGCGACCTATTCGGCTAGCGACCTTTTCGACAGATCCAGCTGGTAGGTAACCTGTTCGTTGGCAACCTATTCAGAATAAATTCAACAGTCGACCAAACTCATCTTTTTTTATCAATCAATCAAATTCGTTACGTCTATCAAATGAAAGTAGAATATATTATTATTCATCCATTCATTAAGCTCAGAATAGCGATGTAATTTCGCATTATCTTACAAAATTCTGGACATCCAACTAAATATATTCCGAACGGTATTTAAATAAGCTTTTTCCAAATATTATTAGTAAAAGTTGGCACATTCATATTAAAGGGGTGCACTCTCATCCTAAACATGGCCAATTTTGAAAATAAAAAGATTTAAAGGCAAAGACTGTTAATGTTAATATGCTGTGTCAAAATTCGGACCATCGTACAAAATTCTAATGATCCAACTAAATATATTCTAAAGGGTAATTGAACAAGCTTTCCAAATATTATTAGTAGAACAAGCTTTCCAAATATTATTAGTAGAAGTTGGCACAATCTTATTAAAGGGGCGCGCTTTCAATTTGAAAGTGAAAGAACAGTGATATTCCGAGTCGAAATTCGGATCATCGTACAAAATTCTGAGCATCCTGCTATATACATTCTGAAAGGTAATTAGACAAGCTTTCTAAATATTATTAGTAAAAGTTGACAAAATAATATTAAAGGGGCGCGCTCTCAACCTGGATATAGCCAGTTTTTCAATATTCTAAATGTAAAGATAGGCCGGTATTTATTCGAAGTCGAAATTCGGATTATCGTACAAAATTCTGAGCAACCAGCTATATATATTCTGAAAGGTAATTGAATAAGCTTTCCAAATATTATTAGTAAGAGTGGACACAATCAAACATAGCCAATTTTTCAATATTCTAAACGTAAATATAGGCCGGTACAAAATTCTGAGCATCCAGCTATATATATCCCGAAAGGTGATTAAACAAGATTTATTAAAGTGCTGTGAAAAATTTGCGACGTTTAGGATGAGAGCGCATCCCTTTAACATGATTGTGCCAACTTTTACTAATATTATGTAGAAAGCTTATTCAATTAAATGTACCTTTCAGAATATACATAGCCAGATGCTCAGAATTTTGTAGGAATCAGGATAATCCTAATTTGGACTTCGAAAAAAAACCCACAGGCCTATCTTTACATTTAGAATATTGAAAAATTGGCTATGCCCAGGTTGAGGGCGCACCCCTTTAATATGATTGTGCCAACGTTTACTAATAATATTTGGAAAGCTTATTCAATTACCTTTTCGAATATATTTAGTTGAATCGTCAGAATTGTGTACGATGGTCCGAATTTTGACACGGCATATTACATTAACATTAACAGTCTTTGCCTTTAAATCTTTTGATTTTCAAAATTGGCCATGTATAGGATGAGAGTGCACCCCTTTAATATGACTGTGCCAACTTTTACTAATAATATTTGGGAAAGCTTATTTAAATACCGTTCGGAATATATTTAGTTTGATGTCCAGAATTTTGTAAGATAATGCGAAATTACATCGCTATTCTGAGCTAAAGGAATGGATAAATAATAATATATTCTACTTTCATTTGATAGACGTAACGTTGAATTTGATTGATTGATAAAAAAAGATGAGTTTGGTCGACTGTTGAATTTATTCTGAATAGGTTGCCAACGAACAGGTTACCTACCAGATGGATCTGTCGAATAGGTCGCTAGCCGAATAGGTCGCCAAATTGTTTTCGGTTAGCGCCCTCTGGTGTAATAATGTTGATAATTCATTATTTTTCTGGACATTTTCATTTCAAGATTTTAACTTCAAGACTTTTTGAAACGTAGAAGATATTTTCACAAGAGTTCAAATTTCAGATTTTTATTATTAGACACTTTCAGAAACCATTGAATTGATTTCTTTGTCGTGTAAAATTAAGAAATTATTTTATAATTTTAATATTTAATGATGTATAAAAGTTACCGATAAAACGGCGAAAATGAAACATAAAGTCAATTTTTTGTATAAAATGTTGATTTTGTGCATGAAGTGTTGACATAAGAATGTAGAAACGAGAATCATTAGTTTAGAATGTTGCGTTCGTGATTAAAATGTTCAAACTGGAATGTAGAAACGAGAATCATTAGTTTAGAATGTTGCGTTTATGTCTAAAATGTTCAAACTGGAATGTAGAAACACGAATCATGAATATTGTCCCATTTGGTCTTCTATACAGAAATACCACAAATGAGTTATGTCACCCCGTTAACCAAATCCAGTGATTGTATCTAAACTCTAAACAGTTCAATATTTTAGTTTGAAACATTCAGACATGGTAAATAGGCAATGTTTTCGTATTTATTCAATAGTCTATCATTCAAAGTCTTGTTAAAGTTTCTTGTGGGTGTACAAGTAAGTACATGTATACATAGTAAAATTCCACACAACAACCAGTATTCAAGTCACTCGCATATACAACCAAATCTTAAAAGAATCATTTTCTTTACCTATATTCCTTACAAATTATACTCAGTATGTACATTATTGAATTGAAAACTAGAATAAAATTTGAAACTGTGTAGGAGTGTAGGCCTTTTTGATTTTTAAAAATTTGTTTCATTACTATCAAAGGAAGAATAATACTACAATCTGAATGAATTTCAAAAACAATCCACATTCTAACACCAAATTTACTCTACAGCATTTATAGAAATTAATACCGATATTAGTTCGCTATCTGTATATATTCTATACTTACAGTAGAATCTGTATGAGCAGCTACTCCTATTCAGCGACATCTCCTTGTAAGCGGTCCGATAAATTCACCCCCCCCCCCCTCCCCGTGGAAATTCTATTGTTTCATCTCTTTAAACAACCAAAAATTAGTGACTTCTTTGTTGTATTATAATATGATACATAATTTTTTGTTGTTGAAATAAACATATTGTTTTTGATAAACCATCTGGCACAGTTGCCTATTATTAAGAGTTGTCTTTTCTTTGTTCTATTTAAGAGTTATCTTTTCTTTGTCCTATTAAGAGGTCACTCCCATAAAGAGGCCAGTCATGGCATTTCTCTTGGGTGGCTGCTTAATACATATTCTACTGTACATTAATACAGTTCTAATCAGCCTATATATAATTCCAAAACTAAGTGTATCTTTATTTTTAATCTAATTCTAATTTTAATAATTACATAATTCCACCAGGTTGAATCTGCTGTTAGTAAGGTGCATATAAATTTTGGAACCAAGATCTGGTGTCAAAATTGGCCAAAAATTGTGACCTGTAGAGTATACACAAATAAAATGTAAACGGACACACCGCAGTAGCTAAAACAATATACATCCACATGAAAATGTGGGCATATAAAAATACCCTACAGTACAGATGTAACCTACTGGTCATTTTTAAATATGGTCTTTCGATATTGATAAGCACAAATCTAATTATTGAATTAGTATGCTAAAATTGTAACCATTTGCAAGTAATAAACGACTAGACTAGACAAACTAATGATAACGCAGGAAAATTAAAGATTAGTGGTATGTATATGTGGAAAGTAAGAAGACAAGACATACTTCATGTGTTGTACGATAATTACTGTCTTTATACTGTCCAATTCTATCAGACGAAATACCAGTTGTAAAATCTAATATTGGTTTATGTTGTATCAGTGAGTGTTCTCTTAGATTTACATGGCTAGACGATCACTCAACACGCTAAACACCCAGACTTTAGTTCTTGTTTGGGAGAAAATTACATCAGACTTTGAAAGACTGAAGTGACAGAACCACGAAAAAAAGTTTGTAATTTCATTAAACGTAAATATTTTCGATTTGTTGACCATTATATATAGCTAGACAGAGGTTTTCATATTAGAAAACATAGGTTGCCAGGCAACGAAACATACGCCCACAGCAGCTAAATCGTCCGGGCAGTCAACAAGAGTTGTCGCATATTTTACTTTTTTTGGTAATGAAACATTTATAATACACTAAAATCTGATTAAAAGTAACAACTTATCTCATTATGTAATTATCAGAAAATCAAGGGAATTTGTTTGGCTTTGATAAAGTTCTCCTCCATGCTGTTCAAGTTATCTAAATTCATTGAAACTCAATATACTTGTTCGTCTCATGACCTTAAACACTGTGTATAAATTTAAAGTCAATCGGTTATTAACTTTAGCCTCTAGAGCGTCAATAAGATTTTTTGAAAGTGATCAAGGGCCATAACTCAGTAATTATCGGAAATGCTGAAAATCAATAGGCCTCTTCGTCTCATGACCTTAAACACTGTGTATAAATTTTAAGTCAATCGGATATTAACTTTGGCCTCTAGAGCATCCACAAGAATTTTTGAAGTGATCAAGGGCCATAACTCTGACAGTTAATATTGGAAATTGCTGAAAATCAATAAGCTTCTTCGTTTAATGACCTTAAACACTGTGTATAAATCTTAAGTCAACCGGTTATTAACTTTAGCCTCTGGAGCGTCCACAAGATTTTTTTAAGTGATAAGGGGCCATAACTCTGACAGTAATTATCAGAAATTGCTGAAAATCAATAGGCTTCTTCATGTTATAACCTAAAACACTGTATAAATTTAAAGTCAATCGGTTATTAACTTTAGCCTCTAGAGCCTCCACAAGATTTTTTTAAGTGATCAAGGGCCATAACTCTGACAGTTATTATCGGAAATCGCTGAAAATCAATAGGCTTCTTCGTCTCATGACCTTAAACACTGTGTATAAATTTAAAGTCAATCGATTATTAACTTTGGCCTCTAGAGCGTCCACAAGATTTTTTTAAGTGATCAAGGGCCATAACTCTGATAGTTATTGTCGGAAATCCCTGAAAATCAATAGGCTTCTTCGTCTCATGACCTTAAACACTGTGTATAAATTTAAAGTCAATCGAATATTAACTTTGGCCTCTAGAGCGTCCACAAGCAATTGTGGTTGCCGGACCGCCGGACGGACCGACGGCAATATACGACCACATTTCAATGTGGGCGTATAAAAAGCATACTTAAATATTCAATTTAAAAGCCATTTCTGTCAGTGTCTAGCATTTGGATTAACAAGGAACTTACAAATGAAGCCATATTTTCATTTTTTTCATTTTTGAAGAGTCTGAGACCATACAAGTTATAACCTCTGGCCAACAGACATATTATCTTATATAATTCATTGAAAACTGTCTAGCCACTTTTTATATTTGTATCACTTACCAATCAGAAAGTCTTCATAATCCAATTTGCATTTAGTCGTACATGACCAGAAGCTCTAAACTGATATAATATACTGTTTGGAGTGTTTCAAACCCTAAGGTAAAGTTAACACACACATGGGTATGTTTCTATACAAAAAGATTTTGTAGTAATTGTACTGGTAATATCGGAATGAGAGAATTGTGACAGAGATACAAGGTTCTACATAAATATTAAGATTTGAACAGCATTTGCGATTTAAACTTTTCATCATTTTCAGAACATTGTCTCAGTGTTAGCCCAATAATACAAATCAAATATGTTTGACAGCATAATCTTCATAAGAATTGATTCATTCAAAATGGTTTTAGTAATAAAACACAGTCTTGAGAGTTGGTTATGGTCTTTTGTCATGTTAGTAAAGGACTAAAGGTCTAATAATTCAGATACCATTTAAGGCCCAAAGAAAGACCTGCAATGGGCAGATTTAGCTCCTACATAATGCCTGTTAAAGCCATGCATGTACATTTAGTATATATGTTGGCTTTTTGATTTCAAAACCTCATGATTGATATGGTATGTAAAACAAGCAGAAATATATGTAATATACATAAAAACAAGGAAAAACACTCTTGCTAGTTTGACAGCTCAAGAAAATACATAATAGCCTTATTCTAAGTACTCGATGTTTTAGTGTTCTACCTGTTGTGTAAATTATCCATTACATCCTATTTTACTTGTCCATAGGGTTCGAAAATAGTACAATTTGTTGACCAGAATAAAGATTGAGACCTATTATTCTGTTACAACAAGAGCGGTATTGAGCCTTTAAAGGGCCAATCCTGATAATATATTGGACAATAAAACTGGTTAATTTTGTGTTAAAACTGGTGGGGGAGGGGGTTCGGCCAAACCAGCATACATGTATTTGGTGACACTTTCAAGAGATTATGTAGAGAAGGTAAAGTTGACTAGAAATTACATTCTTTGCATTAAACGATTTTGTTACATTCTTTGTTGCAGTTTTATTTGTTCGCACAATATTTCCAACAAAGAGATGCGAGAAATGAAACAGCCAAGTTCAAAGCGGAGCGAACTCAATAATTGTATTTTAGGTTTTTGAAATTTTTAATTACAAATATACTGTTCATGTTTTTATATAATAAACGATATTATATTTAATATATCTCATGAAATTTTATGTAATTGGCACTTAGATGTACATGTAATATGTATATAAAAAAAATGCAAAATCAGTATCTAAACGGCTAATTAAATTCCATCGAAACATGAAATAGACACAATTTATGTTTATATAATGACATGCCAAGCGGGCAATGCGAATAACTTTATTAAAAAAGATAATTAAATTTTCATCTGTAATATTTTTTAACAGGCCAATATTGGCTATATTTTGGAGAATAAAACTGCCTAATTTTGTGAGTAAAGCCCTTAAAATCTTCTACTCTTGGGCGAGCAACTAACTAAATATATTTTATACGTTTTCAAACAAATTAAACCCGTTAGTCTTAATCTGGTGCCCCAAGCTGTATTATGCGAAAAAAAATGACTGAAAATCTTAAAAGGGTTACATGTCTGGATAAGCTGTTCAAATCGGGATGGTCCATTTAAAGTATTTCATATTTATATAAAAAAAATCTAATTGTTATTCTATAAAGATAGGTTGCCAGGCAACAAAACATACACCCACAGCAGCTAATTCGTCCGGGCAGTCAACAAGAGTTGTCGCATATTTTACTTTTTCGGTAATGCAACATTTATAATACACTAAAATCTGATTAAAAGTAACAACTCATTATGTAATTATCAGAAAATCATTCGAATTTGTTTGTTCTCCTCCATGCTGTTCAGTGATTATCGGAAACGCTGAAAATCTATAGGCTTCTTCGTCTCATGACTTTAAACAGTGTGAATAAATTGAAAGTCAATCGGATATTAAATTTAGCCTCTAGCGCATCAACAAGATATTTTGAAGTGTTCAAGGGCCATAACTCTGACAGTAAATATCAGAAATCGCTTCTTCGTCTCATGACCTTAAACACTGTGTATAAATTTAAAGTTAGTCAATCGGATATTAACTTTAGCCTCTAGAGCGTCCACAAGATTTTTCAAGGGCCATAACTCTTGACAGTAATTATCTGAAATTGCTGAAAATCAATAGGCCTCTTCATTTTATGACCTTAAACACTGTGTATAAATTTAAAGTAAATCGGTTATTAACTTTAGCCTCTAGAGCATCCACAAGACTTTTTGAAGTGATCAAGGGCCATAACTCCGTCCGTTATTATCGGAAATCGCTGAAAATCAATAGGGTTCTTCGTCTCATGACCTTAAACACTGTGTATAAATTTATAGTCAATCAGATATTAACTTTGGCCTCTAGAGCATCCACAAGTAATTTTGGACGCCGGACGGACGGGAATATACGACCACATTTCAATGTGGGCGCATAAAAATGAAGTCCCAAAAACAAAATTCTCAGTGACTGATGCTCTCGGGTAAATGTATTTTACAGATGAATCTCTTTTTAAACATGCATTATGCAAGAGCTAAATCTGCATACAGCAGGTCTTTCTTTAGGCCCAAATTGTTACCTAAATTATACATTAGACATTAATTAACTAAATCCAGACCATAATCAACTCTCCATGCCATCACTAGCCTGCGGTATTTAGAAATGAAATGAAGTTTAACTGTTATGCACCTACCCTGGGCTAATGTGTGGTTTTTAGTGGATTGGAATACATTTTGTGAGGGATAAGACTTTGTTTTTTTAATGTACCGACATTTTCAGCATATTCTTTTTACAATATCTATTTTTAACAATTATAGCAAGAACTGCCAACTCTTTATCTAATCCCTCAAAACGCCCCTTTAATAAAGCTAAGAGGGCTACTATTTCAGGTATTTCTGATCCTGATATTTTTATAACTGACAACTCCAAGGATTCAATTTTTCGAACCAGATCCTTATTTCTAATATTTCCTCAGATAATTTTCCATAAAACATTTCCAGCTAAACATCAATGTAATGACCTGCCTAGAGGCAATCTGATGCTCTAGTTTTAGACAGCGCTGTTTGGGTTTGTTTTCAATGGTTGTATATGTCTACATTTAGTTGCTTACAGTTTCTAGTTTGTAACAACTTGGCTTAGTTTATGGATTATGCGTTGTTTTTTTGGGCTTGGTTATATTATGTTTTTTTGTGTTATGCTTATGTTGTAGCGTAAACTGTTTTAAGTTTGTTAGTGTCGCGCAGCGATGTCATTAGAAGCCGGCAACCGGCAAATTTCGCTCAATTTCCGGCTACTTTTCAGCTTAAAAAAATCAGTAATTTAATTTTAATAAAATAAAACTAATTTAATTTCGAAACGCCAAGATGTACGTCCGATTGCCCAGCTACATCGCTATTTCACGAAATTTGTATTTTTCATTCATTCTTATTACTTAATGTCAACATAAGACTTTGTTTTTAGCTAGAACCATTTCCCTTCTCGTACTGTGTAGGAATAGAGCACGCGTTCCCAACCGACACCCAATATTTTAATCCTTTTGATTCACTGGACAACAAAATACTCCGTCGGCTGTTATCATACGAAAGATTCCCTTCGATGTACGCACTGTTATCAGATATAACACACCAGTTTAATTATTCTCCTTTTAACAAACTAGAATCACGGCTAAAATGGCACTTCCCACGAGCCGCTCGCATTGCAAAATGCCTAACTAGGAGGTTTCATCTTGGCGGGAAAAAAGGTGTCAAGTGAGCAAATAACAATAACATGGCGAGCATGGCTGCATTCCTACCGGCGTCGATGGTTCCCCGATGGAAATCTAAATTACTATTTTATAAAGAAGACAAACAATCTTTTGACATCACGAACTATTCGCAACACTGACGTATTACCTTTGTGTTCTGTCGTCTAAACGAAGACACGAAATTTGAGAGGAATGCTTAGATATGAAGCAGATGTAGCCTACGGGTGGGCACGTTTTCTTATTTTGTAGGAATATTACAGACGCAAATTTGAATACCGTAGGGGAATTAATTTTGAAAAATAGCAAGGGGCATCTATTTGTATTACATATGTTGACAGGTATTTTTTTTTATTATAGTCGGAATCCGTCTTCTTAAATGACGACAAAATTGATGCCCCTTTATTTTCGGTAAATATATATGTGTCCGACAAGAACGATTTTGAAATAGTTTTAGTGTAATAACCTAGCCTTTTCTACATTTCTGTACATGCTTGTCTTATTTTTATTTTTGATATAATATAAATATTATTAACAAATATGGGATATGAAAAAAAAAACAAAAGTTTATCTATTAAAGTCATCTCCCATGTAGGTATTTAACAATCTAAAATAGAAATGTTCAGCATGCACCACAAGTTTATTTTAGGCCTAACTTCTGAAAAAAAAACTCCTTTTCATTCGTACGGCGCCTGTGGGAACATGAGCCATAACGCAATCGCAACAGTTTGGTTTGTTTGTAGATTTGGACATGCGACTCTTAAAATTTGCTACCGCTTACTTTACCAAAATTTCCTGTTACTTGAAAAGTTAGTGACATCCCTGGTGTCGCGACTATATTATTTTTGTTGCCTAGCGAAAGCAATACAACTTTTACATACCAAATCCAAATGGCTAAGTGATTTGAATTTGGGCTATGTTCTTATGAACTGAATCAACTAAGTTTAACCCAGTAGGCTGGGATCAACATTTAAAAACTGATAGGATAATAGTTCACATTCAGTAGATGAAAAAATCAAAACAGTCTCTTTGGTGGCACTGATGAATTTGCATGTAAAATTTTATACACTTATGTGATTTTTAAAAAAAAAGGTTGTCGGTTGTGTTCACCTTATCGGCTAATCCACGAAGGATCTGCGTTCATATCTTGAACTTCAATACATGAAGGGAAATTGTATTACTTTAACTCTTAGATGTGAGTCCCAATGTGAATGCAGTCTTGTAATCAGTACGTTTCAATGGCCTGGCAACCTATGTTTAGAAAGAAACTAACTAAAACACACCAATCACACTGCTGTTGACTCCAATTGACAGTAAGTTAGTATTTCTTCAAGACGTCCTATTCTGCTAATTTTTCATTAAAATATTCATTGTGATAGGTTTCAGTTTGTCAACCTTCAAACCATCTGAATAAAATAATTACGATAATAAATCACTGAATGAAACGAATAGAATAAGACTATAAGAAGATAATAAATATATACCAACTTTTTTCAAATATTTATGTAATTCAATTTTATTTTTGACAGTTACTCTTAATATTCTATATGAAGTCTAATATATTTAACTTTTAAAATAAAATACGAATATAATTAACATTTCTGTCTAGCCTAAACTTTGTCAAGATCTAATCTTTCTAAAAATTTATTTTCTGGCAACATATTGATGAGATTAAAGATTTTTAAAAATATAGGTAAGTGAATCTGCCATGGGGGAAATGTTATTGCATATATTACTTACATATTAATCAGTATGATATTAAATATGATGTATCAAATATCATTCGACAAGACAGACAATTACGTCATATAGGTCTAGTATACATATATACATGTAAGTTTGGTCAGAATCCGAAAGACACCCAAATTCATGGTCTTTTGAGTCAAGGCATGAGTTGTCTTGCTTTACTTAGTCTAATCTACGCCAAACGGTTGCGCCACTTTCCTGAGACAAAGAAATTTGAGAGAAAAACTTTTGTCTGCATTTTTAATTAAAAAAATACATGATTATTCAATAAGTCTTAATATGGTAAAAGTTAAAAACATATTTGTAATGAAAAGTAAAGAGCCGTATCAAATACTTTGTAAAAAGACCCAGTTATTCAAACATTTAAGTGAAGCCTGTCCTTTAAATAGGGCAGTTGAATGTGAATAACCCTGACTGCAGTGCAATGCAGATAGCTGCACCAGACATGCCGCAAAAAGCATGTCGGTATATTTATAAATACAATTGAAAATCCTACCTTCCCGTTCCCAAGGGGTCAACCTCACCCCTTCCATGAAAGTAGGAACTCATATAGTCCTTACAAATCACATAGTCAGGTTAGTCCATATTGAAAGTTTGACTAAGCAAGTAAAAGAAGAAGTATTTTAAACCAGACAGTCACTGATAGCCATACTATATCCTGTGGTGATATTATGCTAAGGCAAGGTGAAGGTTAGGTTACTGTAACCTAGGTCACTAATACAACAGCATGTCTGCAAGGGGGAGGCACTATCGCCTCTATGCATTAAGCATAGTTTATTCATTTCAAGGTATACTGTATACAATTAAAACTAAAAATTTGTTCATACAAATTTAAGTCCAGATTATTAATTCATTACTGATATTAGATTTAAAAGATCTACCTTTTTCTATGCGTTGGCTAAGCACACCCCCTCCACTTTCTCCTGTGAGAAACACAAGACAATGTACATCGATTATACTTTAAATGTCAGGTGTCTTGTATCCTGACTGAGAGTACCAAAATGATATGAAATGAAATGGGGTTTAATGACAATGTCCTATTTTCTTATGGTAATAAAGACTGATGAATGCCAAACAGTGAAGTATGAGGGACATTTTGCCTTGACAGCGGCGCAATGGCCTGCTATCAGGGGATCAAATGTTTCTAAAATTTTAATTGTCTCAGGTTATTTCAAGTTGTCACCATTGGTTTTTCGTTTTTAATTAAAAAAAATATAAATGAACATATTGTATTTCAATTTCATTTGTAAGAGATGCTTACATTCAGACTCAAGAGTTCACTTTACCACAATTTAGCGGAAGTAATGAAACTAATGGCGACTTTTTTCTCACTCAAGAATCTTTGTTTTTCCGACTCATTCGCTGTCCACACGTTTCCAACCTATGGTGATAATATAATTTGAAATAATACGGTTTCCAATTAGGCATGCTTGTATATTTTACATTTGAAATGAACCGCAGTAAACAGAATTCAAGTAGCAAAATATTTAATTCATTTAAGAATTGTCAGGTATATTTTATTTTATATTTTTAGACAAAACGAAACATTAACAAATGATACGCTTTATATCAACTATAATTATTGATGCATGCCACCTGTTCACCACGTGTTTGTGATTGGCATTCAAATTTCAGGTTAATTAATGTTCAAGCAAGAATATATATATATATATGATTAGAATTTAAAGACTTTTTTTTACCGCCATGTACCCCAAAACATTATCGCTAAAATTAAACAAATTTAATCACAACTTCAATTTTATTATCGCAAATTTGACGACCTACAGCTGAGCCCTGATTGCCAGAGTTATGTAATATTGACTGTGATTGGATGATTTAAAAGGAATAGCTTATGGCCTTACAGCTTTCACAGAATCAGTACTGTTACTATTTTCATACAAAGAAAGCATTTCCAGACGTAGAACGAACTTAAAGGACCATATAAGTTTCAGTCTTGTTAATCAGGGAGAAATTCGCCAGCCCACTACATGGAGACAAATGGACAGCTTGTCGCGTGCTGTTCAAATAATGTCTAATTTGTTTTAGAATGAAACGTTCCCCCTCTTCCAATTTTATTGAAATGGATAAATTAGACAGAGATATGTTTAGCCTAAATTTTTATAGATATTACTCTAGATTTTTTGTCCATTGAAAATGTTACTTGGATTCGACAAGTAGACAAGCATTATTTCAACCCTTGCCTGCTATTATATTGAATTCCAACTTCTAAGGGTTCTCATACGTGCATGCCAATGTGTGCACAAGTCCACAGTTTTTCGTCCCATCCATTAACAAGGGGGAACCAAGGCGGAAGACCTTATGAACTTTTTAGCCCACACAAGGATCAAACACAGGGCCTCCAGGTTTGCGAGCCACGCCACGGTCTTTCTCACTGACCTGCCATCTCTCACAACTAAGGAATGTTACTGCTAATAATTTGGCGGCCAGTGGACACTCGCCTATAAGGAGCTAGGATGGAAGCCTCCCACCCCAATCAAGAATTGCTTCCACTGGCCCTGTTAAAGACATACTGGTGCCGATCAATTTTGGGAATTATATCGTTATCAACATGTTCTGATAATCTCGACTGTGTTAATTAATCATATGGCAATGAATAAAATTCACAATAAATGGTGCGTATTTCTAACTATGTACGAAGTGTTACCCAATTACTCTTTCAAAACACATCAGGTTCGGGTTTGATTCCCAAGGTAAAATAGTACTAGGAATTACCTCACCTAACAAGGACATGCAACTACAATGATTATCATGACAATCAAGACATTTTAACATGTTAATAGTTTTATATTCACCACTATCGGTAATTGTATCTGAATCAGCCGATATATTTCGCTCTCAATATCTGATAGTAGCATATGACCATCACTAAAACAATCCTACCACATTTGTATGGAAGGGTATCGCTGCCAATATTAAATGCTGTGCTTAAATGTCTTTTCCATTGATTACGTGTGAAAAGTACAATGTACAAAGTCCTAATACTGTTAATGATAAAGTCAAAATACCTCTAAGGTCAAAGTTAAATGTAAAACAGCAAATGTAATGTGTCAAATGTTTTATTGCAAAATGCTGTGGTTTTTTTTTTAGATTTCTACATATTAACATTTCTCTCATTACTCTTTACATTTGCGCTCTGCCACATCTCATTTGTCCTTTACGCTTTCAACATATCATCTTGCGCAGAGCACTTTATCAATATGCAAATGTTGAATACCACGTGACTTATTAACATACGGAAACGACCGATCTTTCTACCGAACTTAATTTGGCGACCTATTAGGCTAGCGAGCTATTCGACCAATCCAGCTGACAACCTATTCGTTGGTAACCTATTCAGAATGAATTCAAAGGACGCCCTAACTCATCTATTTTTATCAACCAATAAAATCCATCGTAACGTCTATCAAACGAAAGTAGGATATATTGTTATTTTAAAGTAAAAGAACGGTAATATTCCGAGTCAAATTTTGGGTCATCGTACAAAATTCTTATCGTCCAGCTATATATATATTCTGAAAGGTAATTAAATAAGCTTTCCAAAAAGTTTAGTAAAAGTTAGCACAATTATATTAAAGGGCTGCGCTCTCGTCCTAAACATTGCCAATTTTTCAATATTCTAAATGTATAGATAAACCTGTACTTTTTTCAAAGTCCAAATTCGTACCATCGTACAAAATCTAACTATATATATTCTGAATGGTATTAGTAAAAGTTGTCGCAATCATATTTAAGGGGTGCGCGCTCATCCTAAACATAGCCAATTTTTCAATATTCTAAATGTAAAGAACGGTAATGTCCTGTTACATTTAGAATATTGAAAAATTGGCGTTTAGGATGAGAGCGCACCCCTTTAAAATGATTGTGCCAATTTTTACTAATAATATTTAGAAAGCTTATTCAATTATCTTTCAGAATATATAGCCAGATGCTCAGAATTTTGTATGATGGTCCAAATATCGACTTCGAATAAAATACCGGCCCATCTTTACATTTAGAATATTGAAAATTTTGTACGATGGTACGAATTTGGACTTTGAAAAATGTACAGGTTTATCTTTACATTTTGAATATTGAAAAATTGGCAATGTTTAGGACGAGAGCGCACCCCTTTAATATGATTGTGCCAACTTTTACTAATAATTTTTGGAAAGTTTATAGCTGGATGCTCAGAATTTTTTTTTACGATGACAGGTCCAGAAAAAAAAAATTTGCCTTATTTTAACTACAAGATGTTTAAGTGTCCTACCTGTTGTGTAAATTATCAATTACAACCTATCTTACTTGTCCAGAGGGTTCAAAAATATGTTTAAATCCAAGTTGCATTTGAAAGTGCTTACGTAAGCCTTTTCAAACCATGTTACGGCATGTAGTTGAATTTTTCCACTTTTTTTAACTAGGTGTGTTAAGATGAAATTTGTATCATTTTTTAAATGAAATATTGTAAAATAGTACAAATTGTTGACCAGAATAAAGATTGGAACATATTATTCAGTTACAACAAGAGTGGTATTGGGGCTTTAAAATAACAATATATTCTAATTTCGTTTGATAGACGTTACGATTGATTTTATTGGTTGATAAATAGATGAGTTTGGGCGACCTTTGAATTTATTCTGAATAGGTTGCCAACGAATAAGTTGCCAGCTGGATTGGTCGAATAGCTCGCTAGCCGAATTATAGGTCGCCAAATTGAGTTCGGTAGAAAGATCGGTCGTTTCCGTATGTAAATAATCACGTGGTATCCAACATTTGCATATTGATAAAGTGCCTTGCACAAGATGATATGTTGAAATGAGATGTGGCAGAGCGCAAATGTAAAGAGTAATGAGAGAAATGTTAATATGTAGAAATCAAAAAAAACCCCAGCATTTTGCAATAAAACATTTGTCATTTGACACATTACATTTGCTGTTTTACATTTAACTTTGGCCTTATAGGTATTTTGACTTTATCATTACCAGTATTAGGACTTTGTACATTGTACTTTTCACACGTAATCAATAGAAAAGACATTTATGCACAGCATTTAATATTGGCAGCGATACCCTTCCATACATTTGGGATATTTTAACTTGTAAATAGTAATATATCCACCAATATCAGTAATTGTATCTGTATTGGCCAATATGCCTCCTATTTATCGATCCAGTGTGTTACTCACCGAGCCACCACAGCTCCTTGGTAAGAAATGGCCTGATGAATTGATAAATATGTACTATTTTGTTAACTCAGATTTCGGGGGGTTGGGATGGCCTAGTAGTCTAAAGTTCCGCACTTCGATCTCTAGCTGGCTGTCCACCTCTGGCTGGTGGCTGTGGTTTCGAGCCCTGGTGTGAGCGTTTGTGGTATGGAGATACGGGTGCCTTCTCAACCTCGTCGGTTTCTTTTCGGGCCCTCCGGTTTCCTCTCACTGCTTAAGACCCCTACGTACAAGCGAATTATTGAAATAAAAAATTGAACCACATGTTAGACCCAAAATGACCTAGTTGTGCTGAGTGGACGTTAAACCCCATTTTTCTCTCTCTCTAACTCAGATTTCAAATTATTTTTGAGATAATCTTTACACAAGATGTAAAATGACTTCAGTCTGTAAACTCTTTATAAAAGGTTGTACATTAATGTAATAAAGGTATAAACCATGCACATAATTCATCCATTTTGTTACCTTGTTATTAGTGGAGGTTATAAAATCGCATCCTCTAGGCATAGTATGACAGTTCTCAGCTTTGAAGTATGGCAAACTTAATCAAAATTCCTGTGTTTTTTTGTCAGAAAATCAATATATACATTCTGACACAAACCTAACATTAGTGTCTGAACTGACCCAGTTTCTAATTGGTGACTTTTGAATAAATTTTGAGAATGAAACACAAGTAGAGGCCTAGCTAGCCCTAAGGAGAAAAAGTTTATTTTGAGATATTTTTCTAGAGTACATGTTCGTAATGACTAATTAATTATCACCATTCCCTTGTTTGCAGAAACTATAGTGAAGTGTAGCCTTAAACATTTTTCGTATTTTGTTGCAGCATAATGTACAGGATGTCCTGAAAACAACAGTACAATGGCTGCCTTTTAGCTAAAAGGTTATTAATAAAAATATCTGTACTGTATACACCTAACAAATTTACTACTTAACTTAAGGGTACCACACAACCTTAACATTCTGTAAAAATCAAAGTAAAATTTATTTTTAAAGTGAAAAATGTAAAAATACTTTGAATTTTTAAATTATTTACTTGCTTCCTCATAATTTTCAATATATCATATTATTCATATTACAAGAAATCTTAATCATCTATTGTTTTGTTCTTTCATTTGATGTGAGATAAACTGAAATTAATAGGTTCCTAAGATTTGTATTTTTAGGGAATATCAAATTTTACATACTGGAATCAACAAAATCAAAATACAAACACTACAAAATCTCACAGCTTAGATTCTATCGGATCTAAAACAGGTCGATCAATTTGATCTGTGGCAAAAAAAGATGACGGTAGCTTGTTACATGAAATGAAATGGGGTTTAACGTCCTACTGTTCTGTTCCTAACCTGGGCTAATGAAGACGGGCATACACCATTCTATGTGGAAAATTTTACCCAAACAGTGGCGCTATGACCTGTTCAAGGGGAAGTGAGTCCCCATTGCCAAAGAAAAGTTGATATATACAAATCAAATAGGCTATTCACCAGGACACTGCTCTTCCTTGTTTATCTAAAATTGAGATAATGATAAAATTTGCAAAGCTGCCATTAAGTATTATTGATATACACTGTGTAGGCCCACTTGCCATCTTTGTTTATTATGCAAGGACATGAACATGTACATGTATCAGACAGACTGAAGTTTTCAAATGCATCATTGTCATCAAATGATACTCCCATTTGAAGTGATAAGTTACAGCTTGGGTGGCAGTTACCAATTGCCTGACTCCAAGCAGACTTCTCCAATATCAGGTCAGAAGTGGCTAGATCGAAGTTTCAAGAGTGTGTTGAAAAATGACCTTTAATACAGGAATACTTTAAGCTTATATAATAAATGTAGGTCTATAGGGATGTTTTTGCCTTATTTCATGCTGTTAATCTTAAATCTGTGGTCTAGACGAATGATGATTGATAATTATGGACGATGGCTTCCAGAATGATTAATTCATTTTAACCTGTAGACATTAAACAAATTTTATATTTAGATATATATATACATGTATATATCTATATCTGAATTCCCCGCACACTCCAAAAAATAGAATTGTATTACAAAATAGTGTAAAATTTTAAGGAATTTTCATATTTCACATAACGGATTCCTGACAAAAAAAACAGAGGTTGACATGCAAGATACACCCACATTTAGCGAGATATGGACAGAAAACAAGCAAAATAAAACCATTTTTTTTTTTTCGTACAGTCAGGGGACATAATTCAGGAAGTTGCATTCCAATAATATGCGTAATTATCAATTCAAAAGGAACTGAGATGTTTGAGATTAAAACATACATTTCAAAATCATACCTCTAGAGTGTCTGCCAGCTACAAACTTGATTAGGTAATCCATGAAGTAACGATCCTATACGTGCCAATATCACAAAGAGCCAAGATCTTTGGGATATAAACCTATATTTCAAATTTCGTCAATATCGTGTAAATATTGTGACCTGTTTAGTGTTCGCATAGAACTTGTGGACGGACGGACAGATGGCAATATACATCTACATAAAAAGGTTGGCTTATAAAAACAAGGTGACCAGTTTTTATTTTCTAGCAAGGAACGTTTTCACAGGAATTAATCATTCACTTTTTCAAAAAGGGAAATAATTCAGACAAAATAAATTTTCAGTCCTTCAAATAAACAGAGGCAGCTTTAAGCTTATGCTAGTAAAAATTTCAGAAATAGTTGGAACTGTTCAGAGAATTTCTTCAATCAAACAAGGATTTCTAGTCAATTCATTTTGTTGAACTTGTAACATAATGAGCTAGAGCATTTGTTGAACATATTTATATTTTAAAGATTTGAACTTACTTCAGGACAAAAAGGGAGTGGATTGATTTTAACCTATTTTATATCAATTTTTCTTCTTGACAGCAGTTAACTACATGTTCTTATGGCTTGAAATTATATATCAACAGAATTATAAAACATATATTCATTGTCATTCAATTACTAATAACTGTTACTCACTTTTATTCGAAAAACAGTGAACAATGAACAACTTCAGTAAAGGGAAAACATCAAATTGCATTTAAAACTTTTAGATAGTGTTTAACATCTTTATGCCCACCCCCTACTTTCTCATTAAACCCTTTAAGTGCACAGATATCAACAGGTATTTCTTTCCACACCTGAATTATCTAGCATGCAGTCAATAACAAATTCAGTAAACTGTTTTTCAATTCCCTTGAGAACATAGATCATTTTGAATAATTCATATGTATTAGCAAGTGTCATTTTTACTTATTTACCATCTTCATGAGCCCAGTCGAAGCAGAACAGTGGGAAGTTAAATCACATTTCCTTTAATTTTACTTATTTACCTAGTGGTGTATTCAAAACTTCCGAAAGATACTTAAAATATATGAAAGGCGGGTTTTGAGCATACAAAATGATTTGGGGAGTTAAAATATATAAAATGTCAACTATATAATATAAGTCTGAATTATATGCAGTACTGGTTTAAGGCATTAGCTTTTAGGGACTGCTGCTGATGTGCTTCCAGAGGTTAAGTGAATACTTGTGAATACTGAATCAAAGTATAAGTATACTAAATATGGTTTCCATTATTTAATTTTTGATGTGCTTTTAAAAATATTTCTAGCTGCTCCCCAGTACCTGTAGCCCAAGTGCCTACAAAATCATGAACTGGTCCAGACTAGTACAAAGAGAGTTTAGAGATACATGTAGATCTCCTAGCCCAATTGCTTCTTCCATAAATACATCATTCACCAAAGTCAAACACCAAAGCAACAGAAAACAAAATCATTTGATATTGGACAGCAAAGAATATGTATGTAATTGTAACATGTAAAATTCATATCTATCTCTGTGCATCTCAATATTGATTTAAATGAATAACCGAAAAGAAGTCAATTACTGTCTAGACATGTTGAATTAAATCCAAATGATTGCATCAATACATTAGCAAGATGAGAATTTTACAAGCACGATTACACGCCAACCTATAAATAATTCTATCTATCTACATGTTGCTCTCGCGTAATATCTTCCTGTCTTACAGACATGTACAGTTGAAATAGCTGCTGATTACATTACAGCGTATAATTATCATTTTAAAATAGTTTTTGTATTATTGTAAAGCACTTTAAAAAAAAACACAAAGTAATAGACTAATAAAGTTGATTTTTTATTTGAAAATATGAAGGCGTTTAGAGAGACTCTGACAAGTGAGCATGAAAAGGTTTAAAAATTACTGTATATTTTGATCTTTTACTCAGTTTTCCATCAATGAAACGATGCCAGAAAATACAGAGATGTTTATCGAGACATAAACATAGAGTATACTATGAACACTAATCACCAACCACACCTGAAAACTGGCCATACACACTTTCTCAAATAGTACCACAGACCCTCAGACAGTTGCACCTGATTTCAAAATTCTTTGACTAAATTATGTCTACGACTGATCTTCTAAATAGAAATCAGATGTTTTTAAAAATATGTTTTACAAATTGTAAAACTGCTGATCGGCATATGCATTTCCTGTACATATAATTTTTTACCTTTTAATTTATGCAGAAATGTGCTCAAATTGATTGTTTGGGACGGCTGGCTGAAAAGGGTATATATATGTATGTAGATCAGTTGAGTTAAAACAAACTTTTGCCACCAACAAGTACAATCATTGAATGAATCATTGACATAAGAAATGCAACTGTCGTGTTATTTTCGTCTATAATCTACCCATTGAAATCACCAGAAATGAACAAAACTGGCTATAGGGCAGTCTTCAAGAACTGTAATTGTAAGGACTAACCCTAACACAGGTATTGTACATGCCGACATGGTCTCCACTTCAGGGGATGATGCCCCTTACTTTTTCACAGTAAAGAAGTGGACTGCGGAATTTAAGCGTGATAGATTGAGCCTTGACAATGACCCATGTCTTAGCATGCCATCTACAGCTACCATTCAAAAATTTAAAAAAAACATTACCCAGGTCTTATGGGCATCTTTTATGAAATAGTAATGATGTTGTCATGTCAGCTGTGAATGACATTTTTTGGCTGAAGAAAATTTCTTCCTGACTGGCTTCGCAATATCGTTGGCAAATCTGTGTACACCTCAAAGGGGACTATGTAGAAAAATAAATGGAAACCATTAACTTTGTACAGGTTTTTCACAGATAGGCTTAGAACATTTCAGCCAATTCTCGTAAAATCTAATTAAGAACCTAAAATCAAGATGTGAATGGTAGATAATCTTCTTGCTTGGATTCAATCAGATATTTCAACTAAATCTAATATCACATTTATATAGTCTGCAGTTTACTCTGAATGTGGACATATTCATCATATATTATATGTATCGTTGAAAATACATTTACTGAATGGAACTAAAATCATTCTTTGAATGATATTCCTTTTAGAGATACAAATTTCACAATATCACAGTTTGTAAGGAATTAATAAATATGTCAAAAAATGACGATCAGGTACTTAAGAAATAGAACCATTTATGGCATTAAACAGAATGTCTCATTTATCTTTCCATTAATAACAAATAAAGAATCAAAATAAATTTAGCAAATGAATTTTCATTACAATAAACTAATCTACAAAATTTTACATATTCCTAGAAAAATTAAACAGATGGATTTCTGGTGTATCATGACTAAGATTTATGATTTCACCAATTTCTGGAGAACCGGTATTTCAAATGTGTGTGAATAACATGTTTTCACTGTAGTGATATCTCAGACAAAATGGTAAATTAAATAAGTGTTAAGCTAATTTAAGTTCCTAATGATTAAAGTAATTAGCAGATACTTATCTATTAAGAATAAAAGTGAGTTAATGTGATTCACTAATTACTAACACCTACAGTAAACAAAAGAAACAATTACAAGGAGATTTAGATTGTTTGATCACTGGGTGTTGATCACCATCTTAACACCAGCATACTTCTTATACCGTTATTACTACAGGTATAATGGCTACTACTGGTCAGTGTAGTGGTCAGTCTACAGCAACCAGAAAAGTAAATATTTAGATTATGATTACTCAACAATCACACCTACCTGTGTCCATTTTTCTCTGTTAAAAGTTTTAAAATGGATAATGCATGCTCAAAATCTTCATCGTGTATTCCATTGCCTGCCATCCCATTAGTAAAATTTGAATTTGGAAGACAAATAATCCAGTTTTCACAATGGGCCACTGGCCTAATTCCTCATTACACAAAGCATTACAGTTACTCACTGCAACTGGACCAACACAACTAACTGGACATGGGGTAACCTATTGCCGAATTTCTTGCATGACCAGTTAACTGGAACAGGGCTAAAAATAGCTGCAGCTAACTACAGTGGTCAGTCAGTAATCTAGGATCAGCCACAAATGTCTTGACCTCTGTCAACTTTCTATCATCATGTCACTGTTATAAGAGTTGAAGCCAGTGATAAGACAGAGAGAGAGTGTATAGGATGGTTGTTTAATTGTTTAAATGACGTATTCTGTGTCTAGTCTTTATACTAGCTACTAAACACTGCATGTATTAGAAAGCCAGACATACATGCCTCTCACTGCTTCTCCATATCCAGACTATACAATAGCTCTTTCTATCTCCCTTACATGTTAGACTTGTTCACCTCTTTCACAGATATCAAACACAGCTTTATCTGCCCCGCTACAACACCTATTTTACGCTTAGCACATTATTAGGTAACTGAGCAATTGTAGTATATTATAGACCCCTAGTTCATTGAGTAGAGATTTGGTAGCCTAGTGAATTATATTGTCTGAGTAGAATATCAAGATCTCCGCAGTCAGCATGGCGGTATGACGTAATAGTACACAGGTCAAATAATACAGGCTGATATGGGCACACATGCTTTTTTCTAGGTCGGGGAGCATTTATTGTTCATATTTTGGCAAAAATAAGACAAACAGGCAATGCATGTTATTATACAACAGGAAATAAATATTTTTCCAATTATCAATGGATCTCATTTTTAATAGTATCTGATTCAGAATGTACAAATATTTTCTTTATTCATGTATTTTTACTATTATTTTCCGACTTTAGACAATGGTTCAAGCTATGCCCATGATATTTTATTAGTTATACTCAAGAAACTGTATAAGTTTAAATTTTATCTCTTTTTTTCATGGAATTTATTGTGTATTTTATACTGGCACATATTCAAGATATACAACTGTTATATGCACTTTGATATGCACTTTTATTCTGCTATTCAGTTCCAACAACTAAATTGCACAATTCTGGCACCAAAATGAAATAAAACCTATGTGTTGGATCATCCAAGCTTTTGTCTAATAAAAATCAATAATTTATTCTATTCTTATTTTGTTTACGAATTATTTAATTACTATAATTGAAATTAGGGAGTACTTATTACAACACCTTAAAACTCAATGAAGAACACTTTGATTATTTTAGACAATATCTTCCTTTTTAAATTAAATCATAATGAACCTGAACAACTAAGCCATTTCAATGAAAGTTGTATAATTCACAATGTTTATGCATGATACAATTTAAGTGAGCATAAATTTAAATTTAAAGTAACATTCTAGTAAAATAATCAACAAATAAGTTTCACTAAAGTTAATTTTTCATATTTCACACAAAGGAAATAGATTGTCACCTATTATTTACTTATACTTTGTAGGATGCGGGATTAACAGCAATCTGATTAAAACACAGATACTATTTCCAGTGCTGGATCTAGGGGAGGCAAAGTGGGACAAATGTCCCGGGCCCCCGCAATTCTGGCTCATGCTAGTATTTTATCCCGGGCGGAGCTAACCAGTACCTGGGCTGAGGGGGGGGGGGGGGGTTGGGGCCCTAGGCAGTAAGGGATGTTGTGGGCCAGATATAGGTTGGGCCCTAAAATTAACTAAATTACATAATTTATAGGTTCTATCAATCAATAGATCCTAACCAGTTCCGGGGATCACATCCCGCGATGTGATTGCTAGGGCCTAACCAGTCCCTGGAAATTAACGTTATTATAGTATAGTAGTTCAGACAACAGAGTTTAATGTTTTATGTCATCTAAAATAATTTCACTAAAATAAAGTAAATAATAACATCATGAGATAAAGGTTTAAAATACTCAATTGTCAACGAGTTCTTAATTTCAATGAAATCGCTGCATAAATTGTCTGAGATGAACTGAAATTAATCTTTATTTTAAACAAATAAACTCTGGAGGAAAACACCCCAGGCACTCAAGGTCGCTTACTTGACACCTTACTGGAACTCCTAATATAACTTGCTAGATCTACATGTAGTGTAGGTCATCGAAAGTATAAAAAAACGAAACAAAATATAGATCTGTATTCTGAGTTTGTATCTGTTGTTGGCCATGAAAAACCTTGTTCAACATTTTCCAGCCAGGTTTCCATGCGTGATATTGATATCTAAGGGGTTAACAATGAAAAAAGTGCCTTGTCATTTGGACATCCAGGAGTTCAAATAGGTAGTTCACATGACAAACAAATCAAAAGCAGTGGCAAAGAGTTTTGGAAAAGTGTGTTTAGTTATGTGTATGGAAAGGAAAACTCATATTCTGTCTACATATTGGTTGAGTGTAAAAGATCTTTTGCAAGTCAGAATTCAAATGAAATGGATGGAATTCAAAGAAAAGTAGGCAAACTTCATCCCAACATGTAACCATTGAAATAAATAATTACGGTATAATGCATGTCTTCAAATGTAAGATATTGGCGTTATGTTAACCCTCAGTCCGTTCTTTTTAATTATCATTAAACACAAATAATATTGATGGCGATATAAATTGGGGCTGATCATAAATAATCATGTAAATGACAACGGGATTGGAAGTCCGACACAAAACATTTATAACACATTTATACGTCAGATAGATACAGACAGATAATGTCATTCATCGATACACATATTTCAATATATCACCTCCTCCCTTTTTTCTTCATTTACAGAACTTAAAAACCTAGACAAAATCGATGAAATAAGTTAACCCGTAAAATATTCCATCCAATTTGTAGTAGACAACTTATATCAAAGAATGAAAATTCAATACATATCATAAAAGACTGGCATCTATTTCAATGACGTCTTAAATTAACACTGTCAAAACCAGACAGATTGTTCACAGAAAACGAACAAAGTGTCTGCTAATGCTATACTCAGAGATTTAAAAAAAATTTCAAATACAGATTAATAAACTTTAAATCAGCATACGCAAAGCCCTAGCTATAAGTGCTTTATTCTAAAAGTTGATGCCAATATAACCAGAGAGTAAGAAGTCATGCAACATTTTTTGTACCTTAGTAGTCCACCACGAGACAAAATGTAAAAGACTGAACAGAGGGCAATATACCTAGCTATTAACACTGTCAAAGCAAATATAAATCTTCAAAATTTACGAAATTCCAGGAAGAAAATTCAACCAAATATTTCAAAATTTACAATCAATTTTTTTAATATTCTATTAGGTACATGTACTACCTTATATCTGAATCAACAATCCTGATTTGCTTTTTAAAAATCTGTCCTATATTGTGTATACATTTTTCATAAATGATACGTTTATTTATTTTTTTCAAATGTCTCCACAAGGAATGAGTTAAGTACATTTAACATCAGTCTAGAGAGAAAAAAATGACCTCATGTGCGTTTACCCTTTGTAGAAAACAAATTCCATTCCCTTTTGTCTGCACCACATATATTTTTGAGTAATGATCAAAAATAATGTATTTATATGCGAAAACGAATGCAAAACTCAAGAGAATATATCTTGAAATAATCAGCTACACAGCTATTTTCGTATAGGAATAACAAAATAATCTGGACAAATAACAGCTACCAGTATCGCAAGACTCTACTTTCGATGCGCAGGCTTTCCTTAATTACAAATGAAGAAATGTTATAATAAACAAAACAATGACCACTGACCAAACTGGTCATTTAGCTGGAAGCAAGTCCATCTATTTATGCATGAACATGTTTATTTGTCTCTATCAGTCGATTCTTGACTTATGAATTTTGTGGGGATGACATGGTAAGACAGATGCCATACATAGAAAGTTCATGCAACCATATATTTTACCTCAACGAAATATTAAAATGATCTCTACATTCATTTTAAAAATACCCACAGACATGAACTATGGGGTTAAACTTTTGATCAAATCACAAGGTTAAAATTTTGACATTTTGTCTACATTATGAAGATGTGACCTGTGGCGAGGAAGGTCACAAGTATGGCCTCCAACCATGTCTGCTCTTGTTTATACTTGTGTTAATTAGTCTAGACCTAAGTTTACAAGCAATGCTTGATCAACTTTGTTAAATCTATTCCATGCTTATAAATAATCACTTTCAGAGATTGGCAGAGACTGAAGTATTTCAACAACAGAACTCAGATGAACAAATTAGAGGACAACCAATCTGATAGGAACCAAAGTAAGCTGTCCCAGAAGGAAATTTCTATAAATTAAAACGGATATGGTGAAATAGCTACCAACAAGACAGTATATATAATATATCAAAATCAGAAATTGAATAGAGACCAATTGAAAATGATCCTGGGTAAGTCCTAATAAGAAAGTCAGAAACCTCAGCAGATGCTCACACCATAAAAAAAAATCATCCAACCCATAAATATTTCAAAAGCAGAACAATTTTCAGTCTGAACCTTGAAAGGCATTACCAAATTATCAGTAGTGTGAATGCATTTGTAGAAATGGCCCACCAAAGTCTGGTGATCAAGGTCTGAGAGGATGCATGATTCAGTGTGGTTATTATCATAGTACGCATATTATTCGATTGAACTATACTCTAGCTAACTCTAGTTAATTTTAGTGAAAGGAGTTCTGCAAATACCCCCACAGTGTGTACCACAGCTTCATTAGGACCAGATCCAGAACTGGTTCTGTGCACTTTATCGGAGTCCCAGTGTAATTTAGATTATGGAGTTGAATACAACTGTAAAGTACAGCTTAACATTATTCTGCACTTACACTCAACTTACAGCATTCCAGCTACAAAATGTCAGTAGTGATTAACATTATAAAAGCATATTATTGAAAGATGTCTGAGCTCACTGGGTTAATTTTAACAGGAATCCTCTATCTGATATAAAGCAACAGGATGGCCAAATATTTTTTGTGGCGAAACTCCATGGAATTAAAGACATTTTTTAAATATTTTAAAGAAAACAGGTTGTTTTAAGATTGATGTTCAGATCAGACAGAAAATTCTCTTCTCTGACATTGCATGTTTAGTTGCTATTTTGTATTTCAATAAGAATCCCCAAGTGAAAAAGCCAAATAATTCTCCCAAAAGCTGTTCTTGCCTTGACTTCCCTCTAGACCAAAACAACTTCATGTGATCAAATCTAAATATAAAGCATGATTCTGGCAATTGGTGCTAATTTTATAAAGAAGTCCATGTTTAAGTTACTGGTTGCAGCCATTTGTCTAACGCAGTGCTTCTCAACCGGGGTCCATTTGCACCCCCAGGGGTGAATTCGGAATGCTCGGGGGTGAAATTTGGAAAAAGGGGGAATTGGGGGTGAATTTTGTGAATGGGGGGAATTTGAATTAAGTTTTCAGACTCCTGTCCGGGAGCCATTACAGAATGTTACTAAACACAGACCCGCGTATAGTCTTTGGCTGGAAACTAAATGACTGACTAGCTGTAAGTCCATGGCATCTGTTCATTAAATATGTGTTTAAAATATACCTAATTAGCATGTTTCAGTTTTAAGTTTTTAGTACCGTAATTTGATGTTTAATAGTAGCAGGGGTGAATAGCGGAGAGAATATTTCTCAAGTGGGGAATTGTATCATAAAGGTTGAGAAGCACTGGTCTAACGTTTACTTTAATGTCTATCTAGTAAATTTTTTTATACAATACAAATTGAAGCCACAACTTGGTTTTGTGATTGTCATAACATATATCCAATGATTAATGATTATATATAATTCTTCTGATAAAATCAAAAGTGACTTATTAACGCCAAATAAAGTGGAATCCGAAAGACAAATCAGATGATGTTAAGCAAATAAAATCTAAAATCCCAATCAGTATAAAAATTTGACCTTTCTTTCAGAAACATAAAACCATGTAGACCTGTATAAGAAAAACAGCTCTGATTTGTTAATTTTTAAAGTTCTTTCCTTTTTTCAGTCTGAACTGATTCGAGACATGTTTACAAATGCAACACAAGCTGGTCATTTTTTTTTTTTTAGATTATAATGTCTACTGCTTTGACTGAATGGTATTTGTTCTTTTTACACAAAGTATTAGGGTTGGACGTTTAAGATGGATCATGTTTAAAAAAGATTATTATTACTGTACAGACATGAATCTTTATGCTAATCAAGACTACAACATCATGATCAATCAGATTGCAATAAGAAACTTGACCCGATATTCATGTGGGGAGACATGGAATGATTCAAGCGCCATAGATGTCAACTTCCTTAAACTTGGTCTTACCTATGTTAATATAATAACATATTAAAAACCTAAGTTACTATGACAGGACAAAATATTTGTAATCTGGGGCTTTTTCAATTAAAAAAGTCTCAGTTTTCAGATTGAGCTCAAAATATCAAACATAGGAGTTTTGATATTCTTTTATGGTCCTTGACTTAAATCTTTCATAGATTGACTTGACTTAAACATGACTATCTGACACTGTTCGTTATCTTTGCGACGAGGTATCTAAAACGGAGCATTAACCTGCAAAATTCTATTACTGGGTTAAAAAAAACGTCCAAAAAACAAACACAACAAGGTATACAGAAGGAAGTTCTCACTATTACTCACTGCACATTAATAGACAAGCTTATCCTTTGTACTAGAATAAAGGTTTCTAAGAAGAGTCTTTTACAAAGAATTAATCAGTATTATTCAGAGATATTTCTGGGATTTCTCTTTTAATTAAACAACAGTTGAATAAGTGACAAGTAAAGGTTTATTATTTCTTAACTCTTGTAGGAATTCATATGAAGTACGATAATGTAATCTGAAGTTAAGTTCTATGGAATTCCCTAAATTCTTGTTATAACAAAACCTTACATACACATACTTTATATAAAATTTGACAGGATTGGCATTTTTAACTCTAGCCAAGATTATTGTGCCAACTGCAATATGTTTTCAAACACAGTAACTCCATCACACCTGCAAAGTTGCCCCTCTCTATTGCTTGAAGAAAAGACGTTGCAGAAATAAACTATTTCAAACTGAAGAGTGCATGAGTACATGTGCTACATAATTTTCTTAAATTGGGGTTTTTTCTTCTAATTGTCACAAAAGTGTATAGCATAATTTCGAACATGCTGTTTTAACACAAATTACTGCATCAGAGATAAATATAACCAATAAAGATGACTCAGTATGATGGTAATAACAACTGTAGTAATAATTCATCAATATCAGGGAGTTAGAAATGAACATTAAATGGTTAATGAAAGAGGGTGACGTCTTTAAAAGCTGAGGCTGAATGAATCAATGATCCAAAATAACATATGAATAATGGTTTATCAGACCATCCTTGGCGTCTGTTTGAGTCATTGGTTTTCAAGGAAACCCTCACCACTCCTCATGATATCACTGGTATGACACAACAAGAAGCCATATTGTTGGCTAGTATTCAAAGATTTAGGAAGACTTGCATGGGATTATTGGGAAATATATCATTCACATTCACTTCAGTAGCAAAGCACATTGGCAAATAATGGCAAGGTTTTCAGTTTATACCCTTAAAATAATACTCTGCTAAAGTGAGTTTAAATTTAGCTTATTATTGCCATAAGGGCCTTATCATTATTTTCATCAAAGCCAGGAAAAGCCATTTGTGTATAACTCCAAACAGTATGAGCCCTTTAAAGTTTAGCATATAATCAGAAAATAAAGAACAATTCCTGAATTTAACTGTTTGTTCTTCAAGATCTTGATAAAAAGATAGATGAGTCTCATGGAATTATCAAAGAAAAAGCTTTTGAGAAAAGCAACCCAAGTATTTGTGGTTTTTAAATCATATATCCCCAAGAAAAAGGGAACCAAATTTTATTAGGTGTCCCTAAGAACAAAAGTTCAAATTGATGTGCCTTACTATAATTTTGCAAATAATTAATTCTGAATTATCTGATCTCCATCTGGATTTAAATCAGAATATGTCTTTCTGTTTGCAAAGTTTTATATATAAACATGTAAATATTCCAGCTCCTGATGATTGATTTAATATTAAACACTTGATACATACATGTACTCCTTCATCATCGGTTTTAAATGTGTAGATAGATATATTTATATTTCCATATGACTCCCTTCAGTAGATGTGTAATGAAATAGAAAATACACTGGTTAATGTTATTTATCAAAGACACAGTATTAGGTAATTGGCATATTTTCAACATTTTCTACCTGGCTGCAAGTTTGTCCTCTTAAGAGCCTGTGATTAATAAGTAGTTTATAGCAATTAGTGCATAATGTATAATATTAACTAATACCAGATCTACATGTATATATTTAAGATATGCTTTCTTTTTTTGTTTATAGAGGCACTTAAATATTAAATATAATTTATTAATTCATATAAGTAAATCAGGAATGCTCAAAATAAATTATAAGCTGTATCAAATCACTAAAATACAGGTGTTTGAAGATTTTACCAGTCCTGAAATGACGAAGTTGGTGTTGAGTGGATGTTATTCTTTTTCTCTTTAAATTTTAAAGATAAATTTTGGGAGATTAGATGAAGAGCTAGCAGGTCTTACTGTAAAAGGTAAATGTAGGTTGCCAGGCAGCGAAACATACGCCCACAGCTGCTAAATCGTCCGGGCAGTCAACATGAGTTGTCGCATATTTTTACTATTTTCGGTAATGAAACATTTATAATACACTAAAATCTGATTAAGATTAACTCATTAATCCTTTGAAACCGTAGCACCGGTAAACCGGTGGAGTTCTTATTTGACCATAGGCCGTAGCACCGGTATACCGGTGTGAGGTCATGCATTGAACTATGAACTACATAAGTTCATTTCTTTTTAACCAATCACAATGCTTTTCCGTATTTAGCTCTCGCACATGTAAACAAAGATGTCAGCGGCCATGCAAATTGTTTTTGTTTGATATTTATGCGACAATTCGTTGGTTGTTAGCATAAAACGAGCGAATCCAGAACCCGGAAGCTCGAAAGGAAAACCGCCTTATAAACAACGGTTTACTAGGACACAGGTTCTTGATCAATTCGAAGATTTTTCGGAATTAGACGCTGCAAACGATCAAGATTACCCAGAAAGTGATTTAGAATATAGCAGTGAAGAAAGCGAAGATAGTGATGTAGAATCGGCTGGCCCATCAAGTGGGTGTGTCCGCCCTGGTCTTTCTGGCGATGCAACCAACACACGTTTTACTCCAGGTTGGAGTAAAACCTACAAAGCTGCTAAATGTCTCTTTTGATAATTCTGTTTGTGGGCCTAAGAATATTCCTCCAGAAATCACAACAATCTAGGCCTATAAAATGTTTAAAAGTATTTTATTTGTGTTTTCCTTAATTTGACGTCATATAGCCCAGGAGCCTAGGCCTGACGTCAAATAAGCTCCAGGAGGTCAGGGCTCTAAGGGTTAAGTAATTATCAGAAAATCATTAGAATTTGTTTGGCTTTGATAAAGCTGTCCTCCATGCTAATGTTTAGTATATACAACATTTAATATCATGGATTTAGCTGTTCAAGTTATCAAAATTCATTGAAAATCTATATACTTGTTTGACTCAAGATCTAAAACTCTGTATATTAATTTAAAGTCAATTTGATGATAACTTTAGCCTCTAGAGCATCTACAAGATTTTTCGAAGTGATCAAGGGCCATAACTCTTGACAGTAAATATCGGAAAATGCTGAAATTAAAAGGCTTCTTTGTCTCATGACCTCAAACACTACAAATTTAAAGTCAATTGGATATTAACCTTAGCCTCTAGAGCGTCCACACCTGACGAATGGACGTGGCGACGACAATATACAACATTTCAATGTGGGCATATACAACTGACAGCTTTTTATGTCTGAAGAAAACCGATGTTTAGCTAGACTACGACAACAAGCCTCCTTAATTTCAACAAAAGCCTATGAGTAAAGTCTGTGTCTTTTAACGAGGCCAAAAGCTTGATTTCTTACGAAGTCCTTAAAATAAATCAGGATAGCTATTATATAGTTCATCAGCCTGTTTAATTCTGTCTAGCCAGAATTATTGATCCAGACGGCTTTATTCCATTAATGATTTATCAGATTGTCATCCAGTAAGTTCAATATGTCTGCAACGGAAAGATGCACGACAACATAGACAGTGTAGTGCTTAATAATACATATGCTATATATAATGTTATATAATATCAGGCTACAAGAGGTCTTTATTAACAACTATATATATACATCTATTTACTTATCTATAAGTGCTCAATATCATTAGATATTTATCTCTTATGTCAGTGACTTGCAAAACAAATTCTAAACATAATTTTCTCAAACAAAAATAGGATACCCCCACATACAAGAGATTGATAGAGAACAAGCTAAAAAGAAAGTGATTTTTCCCTAAAATCAAGGGCCATAATTCAAAAAGTTACAACTCGATATACGCAAATATTGAAAGTGATATAATCAAACCTTTTTTGTAAATCGGATAATAATTGTGAACTTCAGAGGAACCACAAGCTAAAAATGGCGATTTTTTGTATTATCAGGAGCCATACATTGTAATTCAGGAAGTTATGCTGAAAATGTAGGCGTATAAAAAGGCGAATTGGGTAATCTTTAATAATGTATATTCTTCTTAATCAGGAAGTAATTCCAAACAAAAGTATACATCTCATCTATTTTAAGCAGATATTAAGTATCTTTGAAAGGAAACATTCTTCAGTAAAGTTTTCAATCTTTCGTTAATCTTCAATTCATACTCATGCGAAAACAAAACCAACTACATTCTTCTGAAAAACAAATCATCTAAAGAAATTCAGAGATATTCTGGCTAAGCACATTCATTATTTTTTGTATCCAAACAGAACACCTCTTAGAGAACATTTTGAGAGCAGGATGAAAACTTCACGTAGTAGTGCATTTGATCGCCTAAAGCCCCATTTACATGACGAAATTTGCGCAAAATTACTCATGTATGCAAATTTCTTCATGTAAACGCATTTGCGTACAGGTGTAAAAATACTGCAGGTGCAAATTTGCACCTAGTCCTGACCAGATGCAAAAGTATATTTGCATATATACAAAAGTATTTAGGGTAAGTATTTGTGCAGATTGTGTCATATAAATGCTCAGCAATATTTGCATATATGTGTGTATATCTCATTATAAGTTGCATTATCGCTAAATATATGATGTTGAGTGGTATTTTGTGTAAAACAAATACGTCATTAGTAGTCTGTGAATAGTCAGCAACATTTCTAGAGGTAAAGTCGGTCGCAAAAGTCACGGAATCGCATGGGGTGATGAAGCAACTAGGGCATTAAAGTAGTATTGAGTATCAGTAAAAAATGGGAGCATTTTTAAAAGTTAATCAACAGAACTCGCTGAGAAAGGCTTTGAGAAAACATGGAAAGGTTCTTTGACGACGAATCCTTGCTATTCGCTCCATGACTAAATGGCATCTTAACACTTTATTACATAACAACACAAGGTACAATTTTATGGATACACAATTACTGAGTTTGATACTAAGCGACGTTACGACGAGGATACTCTCGTTTTTATCAAGTCTTTATTTCATATTAACTGTGGATGCTTATATAACATGTGAACGCTTAGCAAATATACTTTTGCATATGTGAGTAATTAATACATATATATGCAAATATGCACATATGTGTATTAATTGGTCATGCAAACAGGGCTTAAAGTAACCTATTTTTAGGAAAATATACTACTGTTTAATTACTTTAATAACTAACATGTGGATAAACGCGCACACACAGGAAATTGAATTTTTCAGCTGGGGGTTTTAACTCTCTGGTCCTCCTACTTGGATTTGCCCTTGTCAGCTTTATCAGTTGTTTTTGCAAGGCTTCCTGGAACATTTAATATGTAGATAGAAAGGGTGCAGTATTTGTGTGTCTAAATTGACAGGATCTGGTATTTGAAGCTCAGACATTTAATCTTGATAATCACATGGCCAAGGATGACATGAACAGGATACATGTTGTCAGCAGTTGAAACAATCCAATTTGTTCAGTAATAAATAATAAAGTGTTCTATGATTCTGCTATATCAATCAATATTTTCAATTTAACACCATTTCTTAATTAAATAAAAGCATTGCCATAAATGTTTCTCCTACTTATTCTACCATTATATTTTTAACAAGTTTCTTGATTCAAATTAACACTCCAATTTCAATTTTTCGTAATTCGACGGTAAAAAAGTACAAAGTGGAAAACAAAACTTTAAAATATTAAAGTACAAAAAACTTTCAATGTGAATAACCCAATTTATGTGAGAATTGGTATCAGACATTGTATAAAGAATAAGAATATCCTGCCTTCTTCTCAAGACCTTCGGCTCATTACAGCCAGAAAGCAGTTATTATATAGTTTGGGCTACTTATTTCAAAGTTAATGCCAATTTGTTTAAATACAATTGCCAGATGACTGTGTTATTGTTTACAGAAATCCAGACAAGATTTTCAATGAGCTAACTTTTGATCTATTACTATTAGTGTTGTTAAAATAATATGTAAACTATCTGGAACTGATGCAAATTATACAACTAGTGACTTGAAGATCCCATCTACTGGGGGGGGGGGAGATTAAACACAAAATGTATTGAAATAATTGATTATTCAAAAATAACATCTCTTCATTGATTTATGAAATATAGAATTACTTAATTCCTGACTCGTGAGACTTGGTAATAAAATCACTTCCTTTTTTGTTTCTGAAAATTATTCCACATTAATGGCATAAAAAAAAATTTGTCTGTCACTTATTGTTATATCATTATAATTATTGCGCCTTGGTAAAATCAATAAACAATTTTAGTCAGAAATGGGGAATCAATAGTAGACTAGACGCACAGAGAATTAACAAATGATGTATTTCCTTTTATTCAGACAAAACAGTATATCCACAGCAATATATTAACAAGTAATTCAATCTAGTTCACTGTGTTTGGATTTTTTTTCCATGTTCGTCTAGACGCTACTCGATTCAATATTTATGACAAATATACTTTCAAGTGAGGAAATAAAAAAAATAGAGTCAGACTGAGCTAATAACTAGTAAAAGATAGAAAGAACATACCAGACACGATCTTCTCTATACATTATTCCACAAATTAAAATGGCTGAATCTCTACATTATTCATTCCACCAGTCATTTTAGTACAACCAATTAATAATTGTCTGCTCTTTGAAAAATCTTTCAATATTCTTTTTTGTTAATTTTAAGCCAGCAGTCTTATCATAAAAAAGAAATTTGGAGGTAATCATTCACAAGATAATATTCAAAAAAGAAATCTGTTACTATTCTCTATGAGATTTAATACTACAACAAGTCTTGTTTATATTTACGTCCAAATCAAATGTGACTATGATCTCTACCAATCCAATTAAAATTTCAAAAACTTGAAAGGAAAAGACAGAAAAAAAGGGATAGTTCTTCAAAAAATGTATTCTCCCTGAAGAATATCTAACTATAAAACTGTATCCACAAATATTTTTCAAAAACTGTCAACTAAAGACAGAAATACAGTGGATTTTTGTGATGCTAATTTTTTTAAAGTTTGAATTAAATTGGAAAAGGCCTTTAAAGGGACAACAACACTCTTGCTGGCTTGACAGGTCCAGTAAATAAATAATAGCCTTATTCTAAGTACCGATATTAGATGTTTAAGTGTCCTACTTGTTGTGTAAATTATCCATTACATCCTATTTTACTTGTCCAGATGGTTCAAAAATATTATTAAATCCATGAAAATATTTGAAAAGGTTTACACTAGCCTTTTCAAATCATTTAGTTGAATCTTTCCAATTTTGAAAATTAGGTGTGTTGTTAAGATGAAATTTGTATCATCAATTAATTGGAATATTGTAAAATAGTACAATTTGTTGACCAGAATAAAGATTGGGACATATTATTCAGTTACAACAAGAGTGGTATTGAGCCTTTAAATATAAGATATAAAGAATTGAAAATACATCACTGTTTATATTTTAACCGTTGCTTGTACAATCCCAGTTGTTTGGAATAATAAAAATAATGTATATTTGTAAAGCGCCAATTCATCCACAAATGTAGGCTCTGGAATAACTAATTTCAAGTACAGTATACTTTATTTGATTAAAAGGGATTACATATTGTTTTGGCTATCTTAAAGATCAAAGGATTGATTCAAATGCCACCATTTAAAGTGAACATACTACATGTGTATGTCAGTTCAAGTTACAGGTTGTTAATAATAATTGCATAAATTACATGAACTTTGTTTAATAAGAAAATCTCAAACAAAAATGTACAGTAAATTTGATTGACTTAAAAAGTCCTTGCAGACCCAACTGTGTCTCTGTGATTGTGTTTAAATCCAGTACAAAATTACAATAGAGAGTGTCCCTTTAAAATTATATTAATGTCTTTCTGTGATCTTTCAAAGGCCAGTCATTTGATTAATTCTAGATTTTTATTTTTATTCAAAGATAATTATGTAAACTGTCTAACCAATCAGTATGTATATTTTAAGCTCAGCATTGATCTTCAATATTCACAATACTAGGCCCTGATATTCTGCATTTCCTTGGCAGATAAATTGCGTTGAAATGTTTACATAATAACATAGGATACTTTTTCAGTTCTCCAATTAAAAATGATAAAAGACAAAATATATATTTTTGTTGTTTTATTCCATGTGTTTTAAACCTGTAAATGTTTTTTTAACATGCCAATAAAAAATTGAGCTTCTTTCACAAAAGTCAATTTTTTATTGACGGCGGTACAAGAATATACAGTACATCAAGGATTTCTTTCTTTGTTAGTCTGGCAATATAATTTTGATTTTATATTCACATTTTGGCAATGAAGTGTAAGAAGGTAAATCGACTCTTGAGGTACAAAACAAACTATTCTAAAAATTGGTATTTAAATATATACTTTAGATAAAGAAATTAATGTCAGCATAATACAACCAACAACTTTAAAGGGTCAATCTCGATTATATTTTTGAGAATAAAACTTCTTACTTTTGTAAAAGCCCTTAAAATCCTCTACCATAGGGCCAAGCAATTAACTCAATAGGACCGCGGGGGTTGGGAGTTCAAGTGTTCAGCTACAGAGTCCAATGGTCCAATGTTAAGCCCCTATGCAAGAATATAAGAAACACGAGGGTGCGCCAATTGCATGAAGCTATTCAAATACGAAGACACAAGCCAGCGAAGAACAGAGATCAAGGATTGTTCCTTCCAAAGGCATATGATACTCTTATTACACTATCATAGACTAAGTATAATGGTTTTTAATTAATCACCGTTAATATTCAACAACATTCTAGTAATTGAAGTTAGTAATAACTACCATAATTTGTAAAAACGAAACTTAATAATTGGCTACTCTTTTATTTTTTATTCCATAGAATTGTGACCTGTATACTCCAGTTCAATTACTAAATATGACAATTTAACTCAATATATGTGATACGTTTTCAAACAACTTAAACCCGTAAGTCCTCATCTGGAAATGGAGACAGGTGTCCAAAGACGTATTATATGGTGTCTAGATAAAACCAGACTTTTATTTTAGAAAAATAATGTGCAGATGAACTTTAGCTTTTGTTATCAAGGCTTGGCAATAGATTATCAGGTCACGGTCACCTAACAAAAAAATTGACCTGAAATATTAAAAGAGTTACGTGTCCGCATAAGCAGTTATGACATTCATGTCCAAACAACTCAATATCTTGAGCTGAAACTTTCGAGACAAGGTAAATACACTATTCCTCTATATTTTTGTGCTTAAATTTCATATGTACACAGACTATTATTTCTGTCACTGTTAAAATCAGGATGGTACCTATAAGCTTGTTTTCAGTTTAGAAGTTCTACACGGTTTCTACTCAAGTTTCTTGACTTGAAGTCTTTTATATATGGTTTCTAATGGATGTTATCTAAAATGTGCCCCCCACCCACCACCACCACATACACAAATTGAAATTGTAAATTTTACTACAAAAGCAAATTTTCACCTGTTGCTGGTCCATAAAATAATGCAGGATAAGTTTAATTCTTAAGTTCAAGGGAAATAACTATGTCTGATTGGGAGGCAGACCACCATTAATTTCCCCATTGACTTCAATGTTAATTCTAGCCTCTTTGCCTACCTCCAACTTTTTCCCAAATTTTCGTTGGGCTGAATGCTTTTCACTATAGACAGAGGAACAAATGACCATGTCTTTGCACTAAAATTTGTATGACGTTGACCACCAAAATCTTGAGATACACCAAGTTGAAGAAGTATACCCAAAACATGTACCTAGTTGCCGTACATATCACCGTAGCCAACCTGATAACTCAGTTATCCTTCCGCCTTAAAATCCGGAATATTTACCAAAACCTGGCAGAAAATATTAATTCAAACCCTCTTCTTCCATTCTAGACCACAAAATCATCAAAAATGTCCATGCAAAGGGGGAGAAAAGAGAAGGAGAGAGAATTGCTATAAATAGACGAACTACAATTTGTGGGTACCGAGAGTGTGAAATTTAATGGTGGTCTGCCTCCTATATGGTTTTAAAAGTTGATATATCATCGAAATTCTTTTCTTTATAGCTTCACATTTATTTTTGAAAAATTATTATAATACAGAATTAAAAAAAAAAAATTACAGAAAAAATGGTGACCCTTTAAAGTTATGTACTGTTTTGTATACCAGGTTGCAGCCCAAGTCTATGGGCCTTTTGTTCAAGAATTGAAGATTCTTTCTTAATTTTGTCAAAATGTAAGTTCTGCAAAAAGATTTAAAGAGTTTCAAACAAGTCTCATCAACAATATTCAAAATATTGGGGAATTTTTCAAAAATTGTATTTTTTTTTACCTTTTCTACAAAATGGCCCATTTTTTACACTTTGTATGTCTCAAAATGCCAATATTTCCCAATTTCTTGGAAAATCTGAGGTAAAAGGCATTTATTTTAAGAAACCTTGGCCAATATACAAGAAGACAAGCTGCAAATTGGTTGCATTGAAGGTAACTGTATGGAACTATAATGAAACTTGTAAGCCCACCCCTGAAAAATGTTTCTGTGGTACCAAATCCAACTTGTGTCCACATAAGTACTACTGTTGATGGAATATGGCTAAAAGCCATGTTCTTCTATCCCTGGCTTATATACATACACACAAACACATGTACTTGTAAGAAGTATGAATAATTTATTAAAATATGGATTCATAAATGTAAAAGAAATGCTGTATTCAGGTGATAACCAGCCACTCTAATAAAAGGGTCACAAAACACTCTTTTTTTTTAAAAAATGGGAATATTTCAGAATTTAAAACATTTTAACAATCAGAGGTATCCTTGAAATTACATAGTGTAAAAATTTTGTGGAATCATGTTGTTTTAATTTTCAAATCAAATTCCTGACAAAATGAGGTGGAAAAAGTGAGTTTTGACATAATTCATAGCATAAAAGGAGTATGAAAAAGCTATTAATTAATATTTTATTGTTCTGTAAATGCCACATTTTAAAAAATCACCACAAATAATAGATTTACACCCAAAATGTAAAACATTAAGCTGCAAAAGACAAATCTACAACACATCAATTTTGGGGTGTGGACTCATTTGGAAAAACTGTCATAGGATTACATGTTTGGCCATAAACAAAAAGTCTTAGAAATCCTTGAAATCTTATATGTAACTATTTGTTTGTGCAAAATAAAATGCCTGGTTACAATTCAAGCACAAAATCCAATTACTGTAAATTTGGAGTCAATATATGTTCAATTGGATATCCAAATATCATGTTCAAGAAAAGGGGTGGGGTGGGGAGGGTGAGCCAGTCTGAATGAAATGAAGACAGAGAAATTTCCCTGCAAACACATAGATTTTATTTTCTCGAGAAGGGAAATGCAACAATTTCAGGTTTTAATAGATTAAAATTGTGTTAAGTCAGAGGAACACTGCAGCAAAATGCAGTTCACTCATGATTTGGAAATTCTAACATACCTCAGCAGTACATAATTAGACCAAATTTCTTAATTTTTATATTTCTGACAAACACATGGATATTTTTTCAATATCTGACAAACACATGAATCATTTCCAATTTATTTAACAAAGGAAATAAAAACATGCAACACAATTTGTTGCATTTTACAACAGATGAATAATTAAAATTTTGACCGCAGTATTGGGGGTAATCTGAAGAATTTCAGGCAAATTTTCATGATTTTTAGGCAAAATTGAGTGAAATTATTGTACTTTCTTCCATTCTAACATTTTTGATGCATAAAAAGTAAAAATTATACATTAAAATCTTTTTCACTAATTTTGAAAAGTAAATAAACACTGAAAATCACCAAATTTGGACTAAAATCAAAAATGTTCCTCACAAATCTGTCAAATATTTTTGAAATTTTACCATTTCACTTTTTTTACACTCAAAATGCCATATATCACATTTTCTGGCAATTTAGAGATCATATCATCAAATTCAGGCCTTTCGTCTACTTTCAGGTTGTTTACATATAGGAGGCAGACCACCATTAATTTCCCCATTGACTTCAATGTTAATTCTAGCCTCTTTGCCTACCTCCAACTTTTTCCCAAATTTTCGTTGGGCTGAATGCTTTTCACTATAGACAGAGGAACAAATGACCATGTCTTTGCACTAAAATTTGTATGACGTTGACCACCAAAATCTTGAGATACACCAAGTTGAAGAAGTATACCCAAAACATGTACCTAGTTGCCGTACATATCACCGTAGCCAACCTGATAACTCAGTTATCCTTCCGCCTTAAAATCCGGAATATTTACCAAAACCTGGCAGAAAATATTAATTCAAACCCTCTTCTTCCATTCTAGACCACAAAATCATCAAAAATGTCCATGCAAAGGGGGAGAAAAGAGAAGGAGAGAGAATTGCTATAAATAGACGAACTACAATTTGTGGGTACCGAGAGTGTGAAATTTAATGGTGGTCTGCCTCCATTGTGGTACTAGACCAGTTACTTCCCTTCATTATGGTACTCCCAAATCTTCCAGCAATAAAAGAGTGAGAGAGAGAAACAGGGTTTAACATCTACTGATGTCCCCCGCCGAAATCCCAAAATAAATAGATGACACATATTAATTAATCGCACATTTATTTTTTTCAAAAGTATTGAGCAATCAAACTATACACTAAGTATCATCACTCTCTATCAGATAGAATCAGACAATGTTCATCATCGAACTCCATCAAGGCATTCACCTACACCTAGTTCGAACATTCTACCTTAATTAGAAGGAGAATTAATGTGTTCCGAAGTCTAGACCTATCAAATTGCTTATCGCTCTGCTTACCCTCAGCAGAAAATGTTCATTATTAAACTATATACTAAGTTTCATCACTCTAACTTAATTACAACTCAAGTTATCGCGTCCCAAAGCATCAACCAATCAAATTGCTTATCTCTGCTTACCCCAAGCGGTAAATGCTCATCTTCGATTTTTCATCAAGTTTGAATATCCTAGCTCAATTAGAAGGAGAGTTATTATGTTCCAAAGTCTCGGCCAATCAAATTGCTTATCGCTCTGCTTACCCTGAGCAGAAAATGCTCATTATCGAACTTAGTCAAGGTATTAATGAAATAAAACTATATACCAAGTTTCATCACTCCCACTTAATTACAACTTAAGTTATCGTGTCCCAAAGCATCAACCAATCAAATTGCTTGCTTACCCTAAGCGGAAAATGCTCATCTTCAAACTTGATCAAGGTAATGACCTAATAAACACCAACACCAAGTTTGAATATTCTAGCTCAATTAGAAAAAGAGTTATTGTGTCCCAAAAAGTGTGACAGACGGACGAAACCATTTTAATAGTCCCCTGCTTTCTTCGAAAGGCGGGGGACAACTAGGTCATTTTGCTACTTATTAATTTTATTTAAATAATTTGCTTGCGCGTAGGGGTCTATAGCAGTGGAAGGGAACCAGAGGACCCGGAGAAAACCAAAGAGGCTGGAAAGGCGACCCTACTCCTTGCCACGTACAACCGGGGATTCAGCGCGCACACACTAACTATTTAGTCAATCCTACATCCCCACTGAACATGCTAGTTTTAGGTTACTTTAAAATCAATGGAAAGCCGAAAGGGTTTGAATTTCCGATTCCACCACAGTTTTACTTTGAGCCAATAAAAGTATGTAAATTCAGAGATTCACTTTATTAGAAAATGAAGCAGGTACCTAGGGCAACTCAATAAAACAACTCCAGGAGGGTAGAAGGTTTTATTAAAGGGCCAATCCCGATAACTTTTTGGGGAATAAAACTGCTTAATTTTGTGTTAAAATCATTTAAAACCCATTATCTAAGGCCGATCAACTAACCCGATTTTTGTGATACGCTTGTAAAAAAATTAAAACTGACAGTCTGCATCTGGAAATGGAGACCTTTGTATCATAGAGTATCTGGATAAAACCAGACTTTGTTCTATAAAAATAATATGTAGGTAAAATTTACCTTTTGTTATCAAGTACAGTACATGGGTCATTCACTGTTTAGACCTCTCAAGAAACGTAAATAGATTATCAGGTCACCAAATGAAAAAAATGACCCGAAATCTTAAAAGGGTTACGTGTCCGGATAAGCAGTTTTGGCGTTCACGTCCAAATGACTCAATATTTTGAGTTGAAATTTTGAGACAAGGTATATACACCATTCCCCTATATTTGGGGTTTTATTTTCATACATTCTCAGACTTTTATTTTTGAGCCTCTGTATAATTCGGGACTGTCCCTTTAAGTGAGCGTTGGTTTGTTTTTTAAAAAAATAGTTTGATATTGACAAGTTTATTGAAGAAATTGGATGCTAATTTCTCACTTATTGCTAACAGCTTCATCTTAAAGACAAATTCAAGTTTTTAGTCTGGTAATCATGTTCATTTATGGATACAGAATGAATGAGATGTAAGCTTTATGGTTAATGAATAGTGTACAGAGGGTCAGAGCCAATGGCCATATGTTGTAGCAGCATAAAGTTGACATTCTTCCATCATAAAAATTATACTACTGTATCAGTTAGCACCAAAATATTCAACTTATATCATCACAACGATAAAGACATAACAATTGAAACACATCAAAAAAATAAACCAGAAACCACAGAGAAAAGCCATAAAAACAATTGTAACCCATTTGGTTTAAAAGAAAGTTACTGACTTTTGCTGTTAAAGGGCTAATCCCGATATTTATTTTGGGAATAAAACTGCTTAATTTTGTGTTAAAATCCCTTAAAATATTGGAGTCAAGGGCTGAGCAACTACTTCAATATTGATGATACGTTTTCAAACAACTTAAATCCGTCAGTCTTTATCTGGAATTTGAGACTGGTGCCCCAAGGTGTATTTTGTGGTATCTGGATTAAACCAAATGTTTTTTTCCCTCTCAAGTAACCGTAACAAAATATTGAGTAGTTTGGATGTGAACGCCAAAACTGCTTATCCAGACTTGAACCCTTTTAAGATTTCGGGTCAATTGTTTTGTTGGGTGACCTAATAACAGGTAAATACATCATTCCCCTATATTTTGGCGGTTTTTTTTCATACATTCTCAGACTTTTATTTGAGCCTCTGTTTAATTCGGGATTGTCCCTTTAAAGTAATTAAAACCAACAATGAGATAGACCCCCAGGTCAGACCCAAAAGAGTTCGGAATGGCACTAGACTAATTGACAGAGTCCATGTTAATGATTGTACTAGTGAAATATATTTTCTATCGTTATGTATCTGTGAGAAAACTTGTTTATTTTATTTTATTATGAAACATGCAGTTGCCATGCAAGATACGCCCACATTACGATATTTTATTGCTGAATAATGAATAGCAATAAATACTGTTTTAAGCTCATGAGTGTTGAATTCCACCAAGTTAGCAAATGCTGACAAAGAGCTTTGTTTACGTCATGTGATTTCTCGACCAATACTGTTAGAATTATCCCTGTTTCTGTTCAATTTCTTGACAAATTGTTTATACAAATATGCTTTGATTTTCCAAAGGAATTATTGATTTCCAGATCGAATTATATTTTAATAAAAATATAAATAATGCCAACTATATTGAGAGTTCCGACTGACTAATTATCATGTCATGGCGATCCGTAATACGGAAAAAAAACATTTACGTTTTATAGTATTATTTAATATTTTTATGCATTGCACAATGCACTTTCGAGAAGGTATGTGCTTGAATGAGAAAAAACGAGTTTGATAAGGTAAATAAATAGCATTCAATTCAACCCGTACTTATAGAAAACATGCACGGCCGAATGAACACAGCTTTTTTAAAGATACATTATGGGATAGAGAGAGTTGGCCATTCTTGCTATAACAGTTCAAAAGTAGATGATGAAAGAAGAATATATTGAAAATTTCAGTCAAATTACTTTATTCTGTACAAAGTTAATAGCATTTTAATATTTTTGTCTAGAAATGGGGGCCAAATGCATATGTCCGATCATTTGAGTGACAGGTGTTAACTCCACCTACATTATCTTGATTATCAAGTAACGTTTTCAATAGCTTAGGTGCCGTTAGCCTGTTGGGTTTGAGACGGACGGTGCAATTTAATTTGAATTACATTTATTTTTTACTACAAATTAAAAATAAGACTTTTAATATATAGCTAGGAAGAGAAAGTCAGCAATATCATTTTAAAGTTTTAAAAGGAATGGGCCAAATCAATGAGAAATAATTATAGCCGACTTCTTGTCAGTCTGTCTGTACTACTACTAGCTCTTTAGTGCCGTACTGTGTCATTTTCATCCCTGAACTACTTAAATCTAGTATTCGTCCTTTCTTTGGAATCTCAGAAGTGCTGTCTGCCATGTTAAAACATATACTAGTAATCCGATTTGGCTCTTAACTAATGAACTTTTAATGATTGTTGTGCTTCCTTCATGTAAATATTTTTAATTCAAATAAAATATCATACTGGAAATTAAAATTGTAATAAACAACATGAACATAGACCAATAATTTTAGCAAGTCTTCATGGCTATAGATAGATCTGTTTTTGAACGAGCTCATTAAATTATATTTGTAAATTTGGTACTGTATATTATAATAATAACTAGACAGTGTCAAGTGAATACTCTGGGGTGTATTTGCCACTGTTTATGCATGGGTTTTTTGATTTAGGAAGTGATAATCTGAAATTATTGACATTTTATAAAATATCGCAATATAGTGATATATGTTTTGAAAATATCGCGATATCGGTTTCCAGGGATATCGCCAAGCTCTACAATCACATTGATTATTATTTCAAATTTCATTTAGTTTTCACCAAATTGTTTAATATTATTGTCATGATATTAAACATGCATTATTGTAAGTCATTATTTAGGCTTTAGATGTTATAAAAAAATTAAAATGACCTTTATTTACATAAATTACATGGCAAGCTCAAAATCAACTCTGTAAACCTCGGATAACTTTGTTACAGCTCGGATTTGAACAATCGTCCATTTAAAAACTGGTGATGAACAGCCTGCCAAGCAAGAGTACTATTGCATTCGAGAGCGTTACTTGATGCATATTTCTTGTCAAACTTCCAACAGTGACAACTCCGTTCAGAATAAAGTAATTTTACTGAAAATTCTTAAAGTAAGCACAAAGTCATGCTTCACTTTTACTTACGTAAGAATCTTATAAAAATACCGTCCCTAGAATTTTCTCAAGACTATTCTTACGTAAGCACAGGTCAAGTATAAGTATAAGCACATTGTGACTGGTAATGCTACCCATACACAGAGACTACGATGCTCTTTAATGTCATAAAAATAACTTTGGTATGCGAATTACGTCATAAATTTGTCGTCTGCTTCATTGTGGTTGATTTAGATGCATTTGACAATTAATATTAAAAACGTGCCAAAAGATAAAAAAAAAAACTGCATACATACAAACTATCTGAATAATTTTATTGTCAGAGCGCCTAAGTAGCCTGTGTGTTTGTAGCCTATTGTTTTAATAGTAATTGGCAAATAAATAAATTCGTTTTAGGGTAGGCCCTATAAATAGGCCTAGATGTGAAATTTTCTATACATGTAGCATTCTTAATTTCTTTGGGAGAAGCATTTTCTCAGTCTCGTAATTGTCTCTTTGGTATCAAAAGGTGTCGGAAATGCCGTCGATTAACTCTATGGTCAGCCATCTTTTTGAAGCAGAAACTGTAGAATGTTCTCGTCGGGCTTTGCTCCTGTTTGCTCACTACATTTATTATTTAGCGTTTTCCGGTCTTCTGTCCGGATTATCGCCCTTATTGTTAAAATTATTTGACGTTCGAACACCTGATGTCAACTGGCTGACTATCACCATTGAAGAGACGACCACTGACAAGATCGGTCGCATTTTTTTGTAACGTGTTTTTTTGTGGATCATTTTAGTGAAGCCTGTACCACAACAGGCCCGGGACTGTACAGCGCAGTGGACGCTAACGACTGGCCCCCGGATTCATTCACTTGATTTGATAATTGTTTAATGTTTGCAATGTCTATTTTCTGTCTTGTCCGCAGGTTTATCTTGTATATTTTTCGTTTGTTTGTTTTGCGTGTAGTGCAGTCCTCCTGCATTTACTATTAAGGTCGGTAAGCAATCCCTATACCTTGCTTGGGACTTGTGCTTAGATTGGCTATGTTTAAGAACGAAGGTGTGCTTAAGTTTTTTTTTGGAACGCATAATAACGTTCTTGTGCTTACAATGAAGTCTACTTAAAATCTAAGACCGTTCTTTAGAACTTTCTGGGAACACAAAATAAGGTAAGTTTACTTAAAAATGCAAAGTCGACTAAAATCTAAGCACAAGAATGTGCTTAAGAATTTTCTAGGAATCAGGCCCAGGTATTTTCTTTTTTTATCATCTATTTTTTAATTATAAATATTATAGCAAGAATGGCCAACTCTTTATTAAACTCTTATTCCTTGATTATTATTAAATGTATCTTTAACTCAATGCAAGGAAGACAACTCTGCTTTGGAGATTGTATCAATGTATCGCATATCTAAAGGTATGATTTATTAACTACTTGGTACCTACCATATTATTTTGCCCAAATTATGAATTTGAGAAATTTTAAATCATAACACAAACAACTTAACACTAACTAACTCTTGTTCACATAAGTCAGCTAATAAAAATAATATCATTATCCAGTACTCCAGGGTGTCTAGAGGTTTCGTCGATACGTAACCTCTAGGTGCCAACAGTAGTGCCACCATTGAGCACCGTCCGACTGAATTTTTTGCGCATCGAGCTAAAAGGTTTCAGTCGATAAAGCATCGAGCTGAAAGGCGCCAGTCGATAAAATCTGAATGCATGTCCTACCTTATTGTATGATCCTTCTCTGAGCAACAATGACACAGGTTTATCCAATATCACACACACTAACATTTCATAAAATTGCCATGTTGGGATAATTTGACCTTTTTTTGACGTCATATCCTCCGCATTAAAATTTGAGAACACGTTTTTATCGGAACGAAATGCATTTTTGTACAATATTTCTATGGATTGCGTATGTACTGTTTTTGTGGAGATTTTACGTCGGGAAAGAAGACAATGTTTATTGAAGGAATAATTTATGACCAGTGCTTGAAATTATGATTCTACTACAACGGCACCAAAAAGTTGACAAGGCATGGCTGCCTTTCTTCATATTTAACAAATACTGTTGTCATTTGCCGTCACTGAACGTGCAATTTTTATATTTGATTCATCAAATTTCCAACAGCTCTGCCATAACCTTCTATAATAAGGGCACTATTTGTTAGAAAGTGGGCATTCTCATGAAAAATTAAATTATAACGGTAGGTTCGGACTATATTTACATACAAATCTTGCATTTCTAAATTATTGACCTCCTAATCCCAAGCCCAGCCGCACCTGAGCGACTGTGAAATTTTGGAAAGTTATTACCTATGCATTTCATGCGTCTACATGTATATATAAGGCATAACTTTTTGATACGTGGACAACGGCGCAATTTGGGCTAGTTTTATTACCGTGGCAGTCCGTGTTTGCTTCAGGTTGTTCTATTTACGGCAGTTTTGCCTTTGCCGTGGTAAATTCTAGCATAGGTGGTATGATTGAGATTATTATTCATAAAATGTTATAAAATGTTGATTACAATATAAATCCTTAAATTTATCGGTGTAAGTAGAATGTGTTTAATCAATCAGTTGATTATTATAGCTTCTGTCTTGTCAATGTCACGTGACATTTTCCCGCTTTTTCTATCTATAGAGTCTCGTCATCAAATAAAATAAAAGACCGAGTGCCATTTTTAAGTAAAAGACTAGAGAGAATGCTTTGTTCCCAATTTGAATAATAATTTATGAAAGATATTTGGCTGCCGATTTAGTCATGAACAGATAATGGCTACGCAAATATCGGTAAAATTGCTTCGGCCAAGTAGGCTATTGAATGGTGAAACCGATAATCGGACCATCACTACAAATAAAATTAAAATGATCGCCTTCAAATTATAGTCTCATTATTTCGTTTCGATTTAAAGAACCCCGTTCGTAATTTGCACCATGCCAGATTTCAACTTTGACCGATGTAAGCCATTTCCTGTTTGACTGTGATTTGTTGGTTGTCGGCGAAGGTTTTTGTGAAATCTCTCAAAATATACAGCAAACATATTTTTTTTGGAACATAGATGGATATGATATGTAAGTTTAATGTGTTAGCAGTGCAGATAATTGAACATTGTGAATTTCGCGTTCCGCTGAAAGAAGTAAACTAGTTATCAATTTCTGCGGCGAGCTTTTGACCGTTCGGATGTTAGATGTTACGTTGTCAGCATATCAAAAGAGTAACATCTAACTTGTTGGATTACATTATCCAGTAGGCCTAATCTGGCACAGTTGATCAGACACACACTGTGCTTGAATTTCTCATTGAAAGATAAAAAAACTCACTGTTTTATACTTTCTACTTGTATAACATCATCTTTTACATCGACAATTTTGTAATATTGCACTAAGTTCATGGTAAAAATCTTTAAAATCAAAGTCCAGGTAAAAAAACGAAAATGTGGTTTGTGATTTTCACCAATAACATCATTAGAGTGACCTCCCTTTACTTTAGACCTTTTTTATTTTTTTCAGTTCAGCTCTTACTTCAGTAATTGGATTTGTCTCCCTTTCCATGTACAACTGTTGACAGGCATTGCCATTGGGGGGATATTTTTGTTTGAACACAAAATCACCACATAATTTTTACTGTACAGAGTTACCATGAGGAAGCCCTTAAACATGCATTATGCAAGAGCTAAAGCTGACTATTGCAGGTCTTTCTTGAGGCCTGAATCAAATGTATTTTAAATTATTAAAGACAAAGGGGCATTATGAGAGATTAGATAAAGAGTTGACAGACTCAGTCTCGATACAATACTAGAAAAATAGATAACGTAAATACAATATGCTGAATATTTCAGTCAAATTACTCCACTCACTTCTACTGACTACCAGGGGCCTGTTTCACGAAATTTTAACTTAAGATAAAAATCCAAATTTTAGTACCGGGTACATACTTAAATCTGATTGGCTAAGCGCTAAAATCAATCTAATACTATCCAATCGAATTACTAAAATCGGATTTTATCTTAGTTAAAATTTCGTGAAACAGGCCCCAGGACCGTATTTTGTCAATTTAAATAGGTTTAGTGGTTTAGCTGGTTTGGTAGACCTACATTCGGTTAGGTTTTTGTAGAGGTCCTAGTGGTCTACCAGTAAAAGTATAATGCAGTCACCTACCCTTTCCTACATTTTAAATTATCTGCTTAGTTAGGTTTATCCCCATTCACATTTATTTCCAGTAATTAACTACCTACCTCCTGCCTAAGAAAGGATAATAAAAACAGATTTTGAGACATTGACACAAACTAAGACGGAATTGAATCAATGGAACGGAAAAGGGGTTTAATTCCTTCAACAAGAAATCACATCATTTCTGTTTCATAATCCATCAAATACGTTTACAGGTAGTTACAAAAACATGGAATGCCAACTAAAGAATGGTAGACTATACAATCTGGACTAACTGATTAGGTTGGCAAAGAGCCTATATAGTTTAGTTTGTCTAGATTGTATAAAACGTAGAATAGTTTAATTCTACCATGTATACATAATGTAACAAATACCAGACAAATACTGACGCTTGTAGTACCAATTAACATTTTTTACTCTCCTGAAAAAAATGAATCTGTTTCATATCAAGTAGGCCTACAAAGTGAGAATATTTTATCATGCAATAAAAGTAGGACAAATTACTGATATTAGTTAGAAAATGTATCGGGGGGGGGGGGTGTCATCAGGGTTCAAAATAAATGTATTCATATACAAATTTATGATTTTATCAACTCCAGTCCTCTAAAAATGGCTTCAGAATTTTGACTAAAAGCAATGTTTGTTTTGACCAAAATGTATGATTCTTTTGGTTTAAACGACTTATGTTCGTAACTCAAAATCCTCCAAAACGTCGAAAACACGAATTGTTGGTCAATTTAAATCAACATGGATGATGTATCTTTGAATGGCATTTAGTGAAAGAGATATATAATAACAAACAGCTTTATGGATAACATTCACTAGGTTTATTAACGGTGAGAGTGTCCTCATTGAAACGCTGCAGTTAATAAACCTAGTGAATGTTATCCATAAAGCTGTTTGTTATAACATGGATGATGTAAACTTACTGGGAAAAGATGAGCTTCTGATATCCGATATTTAAGATCAAATAATTTTTTAAACATTGGTACACGAATCGTGTACCATACCATAGTGCGTCTTAGCATCAATTGTAATAAGGTACTGGGAGAACGAGGGTAAAATATCCCACAAGTCAATGCTGTTGTTCATATCCTGGACGCGGATTTTACAAAGTTTTGTAGTAAATGGCTGACGAACAATCGAAGAAACGACAAAGAAGATCAATGAGCACCCCGGCGAAAAAGAAAAAAAAAGGAATATGACATTACAGGTCTACAAGTGAAACAACTGTTTGGGACTCCTAGTATTACGATGATTGCCAAACCATGGTCCGTGACCAATTATGACATCATTATCTTAACTGAGGAGCATGCGCAAAAATACTCCATTAGTAGACGGGAATAACCAGATGCTATAATCGCCCATTGATTGGAATACCTTGCGTATTTCTCAGAACATAACGTTTTTGAAATTAGAGTAAAAACGGAAACAATTGAATGCAAATCAGGTATACACATTCATATTACATTATTATATATGCGTTGCTACCCATTTGTGTCCATTTCTAGGTCCAAAATGTTAGCGACTTAGCTCCTTTAAAGTATACGGCCATTTCATATGTAACCTTAAAAACCCTACAAGTTGCACTAAAATCTTTTAAAAGGCCTCTCTTTTGTAGATTTTAAAATTTTAAGCATAATGTATTTTTAACCATCCTTCCAAATAAATTTATCTTATAGTCACAACTGTAAAAGTTAAGACTATAAATAAATAAAAAAGTAAATCTACAATTTATGAAGTTTTAATTTCTTATGCTTGCTTGAATGAAAAATCCCACGATATTTTCAAAAATTCTATCACATCCACAACATGACACAAGTCCAAACAATAATGGAAATGTTGGTATGGACCTTCCTATGACCAAATCCTATCAACTTTTGAAAAAAATCAGACAAGATATGTGAGTGTTCACAAAAATGTGGGTGGACTGACAGGTGAAGACAATGACAATAATATATACACATTCACATTAAATGTTGACATTTAAAAAATCTGCTCAGACAAAGTCAAATTTTTGTTGGCTAAACATGTAGCAGTTGAAAAGTCCTTGGTTAAAAAGCTGATCTATTAAGAGTAGTTGTACATTGTAAATTTCACTAAGTAAAGGTTTTTGTCCATTAAAAAGATAATACTGGAATATCAGAAAACAGTAGCCTATTTCATGTTTAAATAAGTTTAAACATACATTATGCAAGAGCTAAATCTGCCTATTGCAGGTCTTTCTTTAGGCCTGAAATGTTATATAAACTATTAGCTAGACATTTAGTAACAAAACAAGACCATAATCAACTCTTGATGGCATCAAATAGTACGAATACTTAAGATTTTAGATTAGAACAATTCACCATTTAAAAATTTAATTTAAAGATAGGTTGCCAGGCAAAAAAACATACGCCCACAACAGCTTAGTCATACGGGCAGTCAACAAGGGTTGTCACATATTTTTTCTTTTGTCAGTAAGAACTTACAACACATGAAAGTCTTATTATGAGTATGTAGCCAATTAAGTAATTATCAGAAATGATTAGAATTGTTTTGATTGTGTGTCTCATGGCCTTCGTCCACAAGAAATCTCCAAGTGATCAAGGGCCATAACTCTGGCAGTAATTATCAGAAATTGTATAAATGTCTAGGATCCTTAAAACACTGTTTATAAATTTAAAATTAATCGGATATTAACTTTGGCGTCTAGAGCGTTAACAAGAATTTGTGGACGACGTACGTACACGTAGGGGGCGAGGTAAAACATAATCACATTTCCAATGTAGGCGTATAAAAATGGGAAAGCGAGGCTAGGTTGCAAATATACCAGTGCCCTGGTAACCACTATGCACGAATCTTGTGAAAACTACAAACAGTGATTATATTCTCTTTATTAATTATCTATTTTTGAATTAATATAGCAAGAATGACCAACTCTTTATTGAACTCGTAACTAATGTATCTATAAATGGGCCTAAAAAATAAATAAAAAGATTTCATGGTAGACTGTTAAAAATATTAAACTATCATTTATTTAAATGCTCTGAGAAAACAAAATTTATAGTAAGTTTTGATGGTTTAAGGAACAGAAGCTTTAATATCATTTAGTATATGAAATTGTCCCACCCATACGACTGTTCATTTATTTAACTTCTTTGAGAAAACACAGACGTAACCTACACATACCAACACTTCCATTATTTCATAATAATATTAAATTTGTAAAAAGACATCCGTGGAAAATAACTTGATAATGTAAATAAAATCCATAAATTGTACAGAAAAACAGGCCATGAATCAACATGTAGGCCATGCACAAAAAAAAAAATGTAATATCATAACGCCAGAAACTCCCAATACAATTGACATGACATACCCGTATTTGTCATTTTAAATCAGTGTATTGCTACTTTAATTTGCAAAATTCAATCCAACTATACTAATATCCAAAAGAAAGTATACAATGTGAATTTCGTGCTGCATCAACCAAAGTCGTTTTTCCATTGTATGCAGTTATTGGGTACAAAGTCAATTTGTTTCACATTAATTTTTTTGTTTAGAAATATTCAGTTTGGACACAAGAGACAAACTCAGTAATGTTTTATCAAATGTTTTTAATCTGAAGAAAATGTGTATACTTTCTTTTGGACATTAGTATATTAACCCTGTCAAGAACTATCCCCAATAACCTGTTAAACTAAACCCTGCAAATTTAACTCACCCCTCTCCCACATACTTGTACAGTAGATTATAAAAATATACCTCACATTATAGCAACCCTGACAATATAATCAACATTATACTCTACATTATTACACCCCTAAGAATATAATCCACATTATAACACCCCTAACGATATACTCCACTTTATATAGTAACACCCCTAACAACACACCACATTATACAGTAACACCCCTAACAATATACTCCACATTATACAGTAACACCCCTATAACCCACATTGTAACATCCTTAACAACTCTACTCCACATTATTATAAAACCTGAACTAATGATATGTTAATTAAACAAGATTATTTAAGTAAATATTATTGGGGTAGCGTTAGTTAAAAATATTGAATGGGAAAGTAAAACAAATTTAATCAAATCTAATTTAATTTAGATGCATCTGCTGTTTGGAGCAGCTGAAGGTAATCGTTAGAATAAATAACTTGACTGAAATTTTTTATTATTTTTTAACTATAATAATAAGTATGACCAGCTCTTTCTCTTGCATAATGCCTCCTTAAATCATGTGACATTTCACTTTTCGAATATTTTTTAATCATATATATTTACTGAATACATATGTAGCTGAACATTTTCCCCATCATATCTTGTACCAAACTAAGTTTAGTTTATTGTGCAACTAATGTCTACAATCATGTTATCTGAGATGATAATTTCTGATCATATATCATTTTCTCAGAATTGCTTTTACAATTTTCAATAATCTAATAAAGTTAATGTCGAAAAATGGAATTCCAACGAGCCACCTGTTTGCAAATTATCTTACTGTTGGTATTAAAATTTGATTATTTCCTGAATATTCAGAAAACAATCCAACAAATTACACAATATATTCCAGACATTTCTTTTCACAATGATGAAATGGATTATTTTCCAAACATAAACCCAATGTAAAACACAGCCTTAGCTCAAGTTAACTTTGCTATGATGATTCAGTATTTTTACAACTGTTTCTGCAACCATGTGTATCTTGAAAAAATGAAGTGGAGCATAATAGACAAACATAGTACTATCAAGCACATATCACACAGTGTATCATCACATGAATTATACAATTCAGCAAAAAACACATGAAGCCCTCGGTCAATTATTTTATTCTAAAACTAGATATGTGATGCAGATATGACCAGGCATAGTATTTAATTTCTCATTGTTAATATCAATCAGGGTAGAAGCTAATTAGTTAAGTATTTAATCCTTTATTGTTTATTTATGTTATTGTCTCTAGTAGTGATAATCCTGTAGTATATGTTTTGATGTCAACATTTATAGTTAGAATATAAAAAGGCTAATGTACATCAACAGGCAAGTCATTAGGTTACCCGACTTAGTAGCAGCTACGTCGGTCATCCACTGTGCTGGAAGTGTACATTATATATATTGAATTGTTAATTGTAAGATATAAGTTCCAGTAATTAAAAGATTGAAGAACCATTCCAGACTTATTAGTTATTGAAGAACCTAGCGGTTATATATGGTGCAGATTGGGGCAAGATCCTAGAAACCTTTCTTCAACAAGCCAAGCGAGTAGTCAACCCCCAACAAAAAAATGGAAACAGTGATACCAATTAAATTAGCAGAAATACTTAAGGTAATGGAATTATATTCAGAAGCACACCTGTGGAGATGTGAACATAAAAATAATCATTTCTCAGTTACCTTGACATGGAAAAAAACGGCAGCTCACAAGGACAACCCGAAATCTTCTAGTAGAAAAACAAGAGATATTCTTAGATGCCAGAAGTTTAAAGAAAGATGTGCCTTACTCAATAAAGAGAATACTTTAAATCAGATTAATTCTCTGACTGTTGGTCCTGTTGAACAAAGAACGTATTCGACAAAAGACAGTGAGTCCCAAACAGAGAGTAGGAATACATCTGATCAAAATATTCAAGTAAAAACAATAGTCGCTGCAGCCACAACCCAGACCGTTGATCATGGGCATATTCAAACCACCAAGGATGTAGGGACAGAAACAACAACACAACCTGGTATGCCAATTGATGAAATTTTACAAAAAAGGAGTAATTCGTATGGTAAATTTGAGTATCTAATTAAGTGGATAAATAAACCACATGCAGCGAATACGTGGGTCTCAGAAAATGATCTAGATGAGTATGGAAGATCATTGACTGAGGTAAACAAGAATAAGATTCCTGGACCAATTCCAAAACCAAAATGGGAAATATACGAACAACCCAAACCAGCAACACAGGCAGAAATAAGAATGTATGAATGTGACGAAACCGTATATCCAAATGGTAAACGATTTAGAGCATATAATCAATTTCGAGATCCAGAAACTGGTATACAGTATTTCCAGATTGAAAGAAGGATATACAGAACTAGAACATTGATTGAGTGCTTCACTGAGTGGGAATGGATACGGAAAATAATTAAAGAAGATCCAGAATTTTATCAGAGAATGTCACATTACAGAGTTCCGATGATAAATCTTAAGTTATGGAAACAAGTTGTTAATAATATGGTTGATATCTAATATTCTGGTATTTTACTACATTATAATTTATTTTATGAGTGTCGAGGTCGACACATCGTGAAGGGGAAGCATATATGACCAGGCATAGTATTTAATTTCTCATTGTTAATATCAATCAGGGTAGAAGCTAATTAGTTAAGTATTTAATCCTTTATTGTTTATTTATGTTATTGTCTCTAGTAGTGATAATCCTGTAGTATATGTTTTGATGTCAACATTTATAGTTAGAATATAAAAAGGCTAATGTACATCAACAGGCAAGTCATTAGGTTACCCGACTTAGTAGCAGCTACGTCGGTCATCCACTGTGCTGGAAGTGTACATTATATATATTGAATTGTTAATTGTAAGATATAAGTTCCAGTAATTAAAAGATTGAAGAACCATTCCAGACTTATTAGTTATTGAAGAACCTAGCGGTTATACAGATACTAGGTGTTTTCAACAGTGCCATTTAACCTTGTCCAGAAACCTTAAGTTAAATTTATACATTTAATTATGCTAATTCTTTGTCAATCGAATATTGATCTTTTTATAGGACCCCCTACCCTACCACCGCCATACAAAAGAAGAGGTATTATTAAAGAGAGGTAATCTAGTTAAAAACATGCAAAACTTCTGAGTTAAAATTCTTCAAAATTACACATTTTAGATCTTTACAGTCAAAGAATTTGCAGATTCTGTAAATAGTGTTAGTTCTGTTTAACTCACACCTGCTTTTTTTATTAATGCCATTAATAATTCCTCATATGTAAACAAATATTAAAAAACCAATATAAAAGAAAACAATAATCTGGAAAAAAATAATAGTGTTTTATACTAGCTACCCAGTGTGGAATCCTGGCTCAACAGAAATGTCTAAATTTCAAGGAAAACGCTATAACTAATAATATATAAGTGGAAGGAGCCAAATAATTACTAGTCGTTTCATTGGACTAATAATAAAACAATATAATAGAATAAGTTTACTTACCTGTAAGAACAAACATAAGTATTTTATTTATATATTAGAGCTCTTACTTAAAAAAAATGGTCAAGATTTAAGAGTTTGATTACAGTATTCATTTATTTGGTTAAACGAGTTAATTAAATCAAAGTTTTAATACATTAGAGTTAAAAATCTTTGCAAATTTTACAACAATTATCAATCAACAGTAGAATATCTAAAATGAAAGAAATGAGTGCCCTGTTATATAAAATATAAATCTACTCTTGCATAACTGAGATCTATGTTTAGTTGACATTCATCAACAGTGTCAGTTTTACAGAATTTTATTACACCCTATTGTGATGAATCAAAACTGAATTGTGAAATGAAATAGGTGTGTATGTAGATTGCAATCAAATGTAAAAAAAAACCAGTAGTAATGTAAGAAATTTTGATCAAAACATATTTAATCTGGTTTTTTTTTATATAAACAACATTTATTCAGAAAACAAGGGGATTGGGAAATAGGCAAAGCCTATATAAACCCCTCTGTTGTATGTGTATGTAATGCGAGATTCGCAAGACAGTTAAAACTTTTAAAGAACAACAACACATGAAGGTATTATCAGAAATAATTAAAATTTGATTGGCAAAACATGTACCAGTAATCTGATGTTAACAATTTAAGTTGTTTGATTTATAATTTCATCTCTTCAAATTAATACCTCGGTAACAGTAATTATACAAAGGAATTCCTGTCGCATGAAGATACAAATTTTGTGTCAATCAGAGAACTATTGCCTCTTGTGTCAATCAGATAATTTTGCCTCTTGTGCATACACAAGCAATTGTGCACATTGAACCTACAGACTGGGGTGAGGACAATGTACAACCTCATTTCAATGCAAGTATATAAAAAGTTAAGTGTAATAGCATTACCAGGTTGACATGTACATGTACCAAACACAACACTATTTTGGATATAAAATATAAACTCAAAAATTAAATTTTTTCTAAAACTCACCCATATTGTATCTCTTGTAAGCTCTCATGCCCTGAAAATGGGCTGTCTCTTGAGTTATTAGATCGAGCAGCAATGATAGTAGACACCGGATAATCTTCTGGCGAAAGGATTCGAGTGGTTAAAAGGTTGACAACTCGATGAGGATTCGCATTAAGAACATCTGAGCCCCTGACTTCCCTGAGATGTGCCCCTGTGACAGGGGAGATGCTGCTGCTGGCTGATTTGGCCGAGCTGCCTGTGAGGTAAAGAGCTTGAGATAGAGATAATGTGGCCGGTGTCATCTTACCCGGTCCCTGAGGTAGAATTCCAACCCGTGGCATAATGTCTCCGAACTGATCGGATCTACTGAGGGTAACTTTTGAATTTTGCATCATTTCCAGGATGCTGTTTTTCTTGACCGACAAATCAAAAGGTTCATTGTTAATTGCAGGCTGTACTGCTGTTGGGTAGCTGTAAGGAGGTAGATTGGGCACAGCCATTTCTGAATATAAGGATGAGGTACTTGGCTGGGATACTGAGGTATCTGAAAGAGGTAGACGGACAACAGACTGATCATAGATGCGGAGGTGATCGGTTGTGAGGATTGTTCGACTGATTTCTGTGTGACCCGTTTGTTTGGTGTCAAAATGTTCCTTGATTTGTCCAGGAGATGAGATATCCTGTGGCTTGAGGTACTGAACTGCTGCCATGGTTTTCATCTTACCATTTCGTTTTGGGGTAGTTGAGTTGTTCTCTGTCAAAGGCACAGAGACAGTAGTAGCTGCAAATTCTTTGTTTGTTTCATAATCATTGTCATATTCAATTTTAATTTCGGTTAAATCCCTTTCATATGCTGGTTCATCGCTTGAAGATGAAAGAGATCTATGTACAGTTGAAACAGTTGCTTCTTGCTGGGCTGTGAATATTTTTCTCAGTATTTTATGACTGTTCTGATTACTGTCTCCATTACCAGTAGCTGCTTGATGAGGACCTGAGTTTCCCTGTTCTGGCAGTGGGCTGTTTGGAGATTTTGGGGCCTCCACATCTGATGAACTGCTCGTTCCATTAGAAGACTGGGTCTGTAGTTTTTCCTTCTTTGCTGTCATATTCTTAAGTTCCTCACGGGAGAGGAACTGTTCCACGGTGGTTGGGCCATTTTTCGGTTTTTTAGGTGGGGGCATGTTTGTTGCAGTTAAGGAGTTCCCATGATTGTTTAAACTTGTTCTTTTCTATTTAGCTACAGACCCATTCTTTACTGATAATTTCTTACTTGACTGTAAAACCTGAAATAAAAAAATATATATCTAGAATTATTGTCAGTTATACAGAGTTTCATATAAAAGCTACAGTTTTCAATAGTTATAATCTGATATGTGCTAATATCTAAAGAAAACCAGGTTTTTTGGGATATAAATATATATTTAAACTTTCATCAAAATCCGGATAAAAATTGTAACCTATAGAGCGTCCCCAACCTTTTCGAACTAAACAATCATTACAGTGTGACGGTTATATAGTTTGATGTTTTTAAAATCAGGAACCGTAAACACTCTAAATCGGAGATCTTTCAGTTGTAAACATACATTTTAAGTTTCACCAAAACTGGACAAAAATTGTGACGTCTAAAGGGTCTGAAGCTAAATTTGAACTCGACCTTCCTTAGGGTGTAACGGTGATACAATCAAACGGTTTTTCAAATCAGATAATAATTGTCACCGCCAGAGGGACCACAAGCTAAAATAGGTGATTTTTCGGACAATCAGGGGCCGTAATTCAGGAAATTACGTTTCGATAGGCGCCAATATCAAGTTTCATCAAAATCAGTTCAAAATATTGTGATCCCTATAGGGTCCACAAGCTAAAAACGTGATTTTTCGTACAATCAGGGGTCATAATCCATGAAATTTTGACCCGATACATGCCAATATCGAAAGCGTCCGAGATCTTTTGGGGATAAACTTATTTTTTAAGTTTCGTCACAATAGGGTAAGAATTGTGACCTGTAGAGAGTCCACAAACAATTGTGCATTGAGGGGCGTCCGGACAGACAGGGGCGACGACATAATACGTCCACATGAAAATGTGGGCGTGTAAAAATTGTGACCTGTAGAATGTTGACAAAGAAATTGTTGGTGAACAGGGGCAACGAAAATATACTTTCACATGAAAATGTGGGTGAATAAAAATGTTTAATATTGTCTAAAAGCCAAAGGCACCCTTTCCATTGGACGCAATACAAAGCCATACCAGTATGGGCACCCCATAAAGCTGTGTGACATTGATTGGGTGCACACGTCGAGATTGGAGGGGTGCGCAACCAATGTCGCTTGATTTTATGGGTGCCTCGCCAATCACCTCATATATAAGGCGCCTAGCCAATTAAGTCATATATAAGGCATCCCCCAAATGGTAAGGTGCCTCCTAACGAATCACACATTTATCACCACAACATGATTCATAATTCTTATGTCACAAGCCAGTCGGTCCCAATCATCCACTGCATTCACAACCCTGGCGGGCAGTGTGGTGTGCAATAGATCATTTTCTTGTTTGTGGTGACTGAAGACTTAGCAGAGATTTACAACAGTTGGGCCTTATTACCCCATACCGACAACCGAAGAAATCTACTATAAGAAAGCCACCTGAAGATAGTGAAATTCACAATAGGGATGAGAATGTTTTAAGCCCACCCCAGACCTGATAATCTTCAAAATTCAAACAAGTTGCCTCTAACCCTTAATCTGAACTTTTTGTGATTCTCATAAATTATTATAGGTACGCTTAAGTCTGCAAATTTTTATAATGTTTGTATCAAATTATCATTTTCTGGGTGTAGAGCTTGTCTATGGTGCTGTTTGCCATGGAGCATCAAGTGTTGGTACATCACCGCCCTCAGACGCCCCCTCCCCTCCCTACGTTTTTTAAAAAAATTGCTAAGGGCGTATGTGCAATTTTAAATTTTTTTGTGACATTTTTATAATAATGGTAAATATCTTCCATCTCCTTAATTCAGATAAGTGGAGTCAGATTAAGCCCTTTAGGGATCCTAAACACTGAAAAGATTATTGCACCAGCCCCCATATATGTAATTAAAAATAAAAACAATACCAGTACTAGACCGTAAAATAAAATTCATCTTCCATTGTAAATCTGGCAAAAATTATGAGGGACACATGCTTATTACAATTGTTTAATGCTTAATCCAGGGCTGAAGTACATGTAAGCTATTGCAGTATATTTTTGTTCCCCACATATCTGTGGTTTTCATATATTGACTGATGTGTTTTGTATGCAACAATAATAGATATGGCATTGTTTGTAACATATCTAATGTCCTTGTTAAATTACATAGAGTAAAACATTCTGACTTATGTTGCTTGAATACATTCTGCAGGTCGCAATGACCAATTTACAACCTTGACAGTGATTATATATAATATATCCTGTTTACTGTATTATAAATATTTTTACTTTGGTAAAGTTATATATACATGGGCCCTGCACGAGGCTGGAGTCAATGTCCTGTTGCAATACATGTATCAGTATCTCATAATATTTTCCTAGTTATTGTAAACATACAATCTCCAGTTACCACTCGTTAGTGACAATATGAATAATACAGTTTCATTTTATTTTATTACTGCAAATATTGTCTTTCCTCACAGATAATATTCAGGGGTTCTAACATATGTTAGTACTCAATTTTATAAAATTGGAATGATTAATACCGTTTTTCATCATTAAAATTTTCTGTGATTTTGACTAAACTAGCCAATATTTTTTTTAATTATAACCCTATTTTTAATAAATGAAATGCAATAGTGTTTTATGGCAGATCAGTAGCTACAATGGCTATATATATATTCCTCTAATTATAAATAAATATTTAGTTCCTTGAATTAATATGCCATAATATGCAAATTACGACACTCAAAAAATGCTTAACAAAATGTGACAACAATGAATTTTTACAGTAAGTATTTGTTTTGTTGTGTAATATCGTTTGACAGTTAGCTATTTATACAGTTATCCAAGTTATTCAAATTAACATGGCAGCCTTTGGATCACCAAGAATGTTATGGTTACTAAATTCTTGACTGGCCAAGTGCCATTTATGTGGATAAAATAAAATTGATGTGGAATTACAGTTCTTACTGTAGGATTTTCCTGTCATTTACTGGAATTTGCCATTGCATATTTTGCCGAATCGCCATAGCTTCAAGAAGGTCTATTCACGCTTCTTAAACTGGAAAAACCCAAACGAAGCAAGCTGTTTAAATGGCTAGTAGCCTACAGTTGGCTAAATCAAATTAAACCAAACAAACCGCAGCCTGTAGATGTTTGGGTACAAATTACATAACTGCTGTGTTTACTGAACTTTCTAAAATAATAAATAAACTGAATATTCATTCATCAATATTTATATGATTTAATAGAATTTTATCACACTTAATTCAAACACCTGAATTTTTCATTTGTCAGTTTTGACCAACAAACACAGAAATAGACAAAGGCTGTAATATTATACCAATATCAATACAGCATATTTTCAAAGTCATGTTTATCCTTACATAGCATGTTTTGTTCCCTGTATTTGTTGCAGAGGTTTCTCAGATATTTCTGGCAGGGTTTTCCTCATTTCAGTGATGCAGGATGGAAGACTGGACAAGGACAGTACCTAGTTGTTCATATAGGATGAAAAAAAACATGGACCTGTGTACATGTTGATGTACACTTAAAAGATGGAATTCCATTGCTGTCAGGACAAATTGTCCATCATAGCATACTGTAGTAGATGCCCGTCTTTATTGGCTCGGTAAATACATTATTCAGCAATCTAACTAAAATCAAAGTACCTCCATGCAGTGTTTAATCCAATTAGAGGATCCTGTAAGACTTAAAATATTGATGTTATATAAATGCATATTTGTTTTTTGTAATCTCTAAAATGAGTTATGTTCTGTAAAATATGTGAGCAATCCAAATTGAATTTCAGTTTGTCTGTGTCAGGTTAGTCCAGTGAACAGTGGGAGTAGGGTTTGACATTCTACTTTTGCACTGAAGTTAGGCCTTATTTGTAGCCTGAGGACCATAGAGAATGTTGCTGATTTTAAAAGATTCATTGTGTTTCAAATATTAGTGAGAGATGGGGGTGTTGGGTGGCAGAGTGGTTAAAAACGTGGATTTCAGATCATAATAAGGTCTGTCATTGAGTCATGTGGTGTAGTTTCAATATCCCGCTTGTATGTGACAAGGAGTAGAGTCATCTGTCCAATCTTATGGGTTTTATCCCCTGGTCCTCCAGATTAGCTACTGCTACAGACGCCTTCAAGCAACTGAATTATTGGAATACAGTTAAACCACATGATGGTCCTAAATGACCTTCGAGCCCATATTTTCACAGTAAAATAATACCATCAATATTGATTGAAATGGATGAATATTAATTCTAATTTGTGTTTTCAATGTCCAAGAGTAGCTTCTTTAAAGATTTAATGCTATTACATCCTTTCAGGTTCCATGTGAAAGCTTTCAAACTTGCTTTTAAAGGTTTCCCTTGTCCTGTAAATGCAGTCACTGCCAGTAACCTACACTGAAGTATAAATGGCAAATCTTATCTAACCCCATTACAGAGAAAATCTGGCTTTCAAAGTTTAAAACAAAGTCTGTAATCTTGCTGACACAAAAAGAGAATGACCTCAATAATTGATGATTGACAACAAGGAATTGAACAACACTACATGTGAAGCAGAATCGATACCCATACATGGAATTAGGCATTATATATCTTTGAAGTTCTTTTAAAATTCCCCATACTTCAAGGGTAATTTTCTGCTTACAACGTAAACGTAATGGTATAGATGTTATCCATATCCTTGGAGGTTTGTCTTCATTTCTACTTCACCACTCAAATGTAATTTTATTTCTCATGCCTGGAATAATTGAGGTCTTTAAACCATAATCCAAATACAGGCCACTGTATTATTATTTTAATAAAATCGCAGCATACCATAATTATGGAAATTGATGAATAATTAGATTCTAAACAAATTATCTGTGAAATAATCCACGAGAAACACCTTAATTAATTTTAACTTTTTTGCTATCTAAGTTATTGAAGACATACAATGTCATTTGCCTTTTAGAAAGAGCAGAATTAAGCTGCCTTCTCTACATTTTTCGGAACAGTTAGCCAAATCATCCAAAATAAATAATATTTGTGTACATCATTAAGATAATTTGTCTTGTGTACAATTTAATAATTTCTTGATAAGCAAACATTATCTAGTTAGATCTACAGGCCCGCTGAGTTCAGAAAGCATTAACAGATTTATGTTGAGAATTTACTTAACTTTCAATCACAGTTTATGATAATAATAATAATATCGTCATTTATAAAGCGTATTAATAATAAAGAAAACAGTTTCTAAGGCATTTTGAAATAAGAATGTTTTGAGCTGAGATTTAAAATGGCCCACAGATGGTAATTGCTTCATTGACTGTGGTAGTCTATTCCATAGAAAAGGACCAGCATAAGAAAAGGCATGTTTTTCAAGTTACGAGAAATATCTTTGTTCCAGAAACACAAAACTTTGCAAATAGTTTCTTATTGATGTATTTAATACATAGGGCTATATTTTAGTTAAAATAAGGCAAATAATTGTGTGTAAAGATATGTCTGAGAATGCCAGGAAGATGAAATTTATGAGAACAATTTATATTCAGTTCCATTTACCTCCTTTGTATTCAAAAACACAAACTACTGGTTAATATCAAATCTCTAAATATTTGTTAAATAAAATCTTAAAGAAAGTATTCATCTTAAAACAAAGGGTAGGTCAATAGTAAAGGTAAATGCACACTAATTTTGACCTCTACATTTGACCGGCCATTCACCTCACTGGTTAAATCTTATCATCGTTAAACTAACACGGGGTATTCTGTGAAAACACCAGAAGAGTAAATACTACTATATTTAGGTCATTATTACACACTATGAGCCAATGGTCAGTTAAACACTATATATATAGGTCAAGTTGCGTGTAGATTTAACTTTTGTCTTCAGGGCATTTGATGTCCATGAGAGTAAGACAAGGTCGGATTAGGACATGTGGACTAGACCTGTAATATCGAAACTCTGTAAAACCTTTTTGTTTGAGTGGTTTACCTTATGTTATGGTCAGTTTTAAACACAATTTATAAACTGTGCTACAGTAAAATTTCCATGGTATAGGCCTACACACATAAGGTATTTTAGCCTATTGTACCACAATAAAAATATCAATACTCACATAAAATAACATTTTAACATTTTAATGTTAAAGCTGATGCAATATCGATTTTTGTATTGTACAAAATATGTGCCTAAACTTAATAGAGCTAGATCGCTAACATTTTGGACCTAGAAATTCACAAAAGTGGGTCGCAATGCATAGGCCTATAATATTGTAATATGAATGTATATAAACTGATTTACATTCAATAGTTTCTGTTTTTTCTCTAATTTCAAATCAATTATGTTTGGCGAAATAAGCCAGCAATTTCTAGCATCTGGTTATTCCAGTCTACATATGCTGTTTCATTTGGTGCAATGTGTCTAGCCTCATCCCTCAAGTCTCTCATTACAACTGGGTCCGAAGCGCATTATGGTACACGATTTGTGTACCAATGTTAAAAAAATTATTTGATCTTAAATATCGGATATCAGAAGCTCATCTTTTCCCGGTTAGTTTACATCATCAATGTTGATTTAAATTGACCAATAATTTGTGATTTCGATGTCGAAGATTTTGGAGGACTTAGGTCCTTTAAAGGGAAAAGCATCATTCTAATAAATGTAGCAGTAGTAATAAAATGAAGCCTTGCAACAGGTTGCAGTAGGGGCATGATTTCAAAAAGATAGAATTCAGGAAAGGAACCAATACACCGTAAGCTCCACTCATTCACATCTTGCAGAAGACCAGCGTTGCTGTCTGTAAAGTAAACCTGAAATTGGGGGGCATTTCGGGTTCTATCATCAAGGTCGTACCCCTATGTTGGCCACCCAACCTCAATTGGATAAGAAAGAATCCTATCAAAGAGTTTCAGTGAAAACAATAGCCATAGGTGGCACTGGCTTGTATTGACTATATATTCTATATACATAAATTTTCTAATTTATCATATCTCTATAAATACTGAATGGAACTGAACCATTTCTTGGACTGAATCATTTTAAAGACTGAACTTCAACAATAGCGAAATGAGGTTTAATGTACCACTCAACATAAACTAGGTCATTTCGGGACTAACACATGGTTAAATTTTTTATTTTTAACAATTCCCTTATCGGTCTTTAGCAGTGGGAGTATTTGACAGAACTACAATGAAATGAATCAAGTGAATAACCTAAATTTCTGCACCAGGTTTTTAAATTAGAGGACAAATATTGTTCATTTGATCATACTTCCCTTGTGAAATTGTGCACAAACCATGCAGCAATGGAGTATCTCTACTGTAATGTGGTATGAAATAATAAGTTAATAATATTAATAATATTCAGTTTGGTTCACTCACTGATAAATTTGAGGAATTCAGAACAAAAATTGTACAGTTTTTTGTAATTTCTAATTATTACTGTGTTTAACAAATGTTCATACACTCTTGTGATCATATAGATACATATATCCTATTTGATAGCGTACTATAGTGGTTGCTATGCTGGTTGAGCTATGTCATCATTTTCATTTTTGATTTTGATATATCAGGATCAGGAAATGAAATGAAATGGGGTTTAACATCCTACCTTTCTGCACCGAAAGGCAAGAGACACAATTGCTGTATTCTAAGGCATGTTGTGCCCTAAAGTCTTTCATCCATAGATGCTTCTCATATACTGTATCAAACCAATGAAATTCATAAAGAATTCAAAATGTTTTGGACAGTTTCAAGAAGCAGTTAGTTTAGAGATTCATCTTTTTTCAACTACTTATTAACATTAAACATTAACTGTGTTTTATCTTGTAATTAGTCTAAATGCAAAATGAGCATTAACTTTGATGGAATTGTTCACAATATAATAACTCAATGTTATTTACTATCATTGGGTGGGATACTTAATGCTTTAAAGATCAGCTTCTCCCTTAATGGCATCTGCGATATCTGGCAATATCCCATAATATAGACACATTGAGCTTAATTTCACGAAACAATATAGTCAGACCTAAAACCTTTATCTACAAAATTAACCAATGTAGATATGCAATCAAAAGCTGAAGCCCTACACATAAATGTTTGACATGCCTTGTTCGAATTTATTTTTTTAATGTGACAGTCTGTCACAGCTGGAAAGCTGCACAATAGAAGTGCTAGTAGGTTATAACATTACAAATCAATGAATAAAAATACAATTACTTATAATCGTGGTTAATGTAAACCATAAAAAAAACCAATTTAGTCTCAATTCCCTTTAGTAGAAAGAAAGGTTTGACGGGAAACAAAACATACACTCACAGCTACTAATTTAATATAAGTTGTCCAAATATTCCACAAAGTCGTAGTATTGTGAATAAAAAATAGAATCTTTATACTGTATTTTATTATTTGGTGCTTTGACAATATTTGATGACATACGCAGAACAATGGTAATACATTGATAGCCTATCCAATAATAAGATTCTACAAAGTGAATAAGGGCCATACATGTTACCTCTAAATGTAATTAATTGAAATTGTTGAAATCTGATAGGCTTATTTATGTCACTTATCTGAACAATGCACATAAATTGAAAGCAAATCATAGATATTACGTGATATGCAATGTTTCTAATTAAGAAATAGAGCCATTCAGAAATGATCATCAAAACTAATGAACATTATATAACTTAACTTACACAAAAATATAACCCATTGTATTGTATGACCTAATCAACATGACTATCTCTAGTAGTTGCTCATGGCCTACATTCCATATAAACACCAATTATATAGTACCCATTAAAAGATTCTAGAATTTGTTTATGCACTGACCTACATCAGGTATATGTATAGCTCTTATAAACAAAGAGTCTCAATTGAACTTTTTTCACAAATGAATACACATTAAACTTTATTTAAAATGTTAAATCAAAATGTCCATGAAGTTTGATGAACAGGTTATTATGAATTTAAATAAACTTACAAGTTTAAACGAGTGTGTTCAATATCCAATATAATCCCAGGCAATATAAATTCAAAGGTAATTAAGGTTTAATGTATTTTAGTATATCCGATAGATGTGTAGGTTGGGTGAGTATAGTATTCCAATATTCACATTCATTCATAAAAATATACATCTGATATGCTCCAAATATAAAACACATATGATGAGTAAAACACAATATTAGTTAAATTCTCTCTCCACTTATAGTATTAACATGTATAATGTGCCAGCTACTTTTCACCACGATTTTTTGACATATACTACTATTGTAATGACCCAGCTTTAGTAGGGTCATCGTGTGGTCACCACAGCTTTCTGCTGCATGTTGGCAGTGAGCCTCTATTAATAGCCAGATGACCTAGGTATGAACTCTGGTTCACCTTAAGTAACCTCAGCTAGCTTTACCCTCACATAACCCCAATGTATCTGTTGGGAATGCTAGCCTCTGGCCAACAATTAAACACTTCAGATTAGGGGAGAAAGATATAAGAAAATGCAAATGCATTATATGGTTACATATAGAGTTTTAACGGATGGCTGATTTTATCAGTTGTGACTGATTAACTTTTCTTAAGTAAAACTAATCAGGAATCTGTCAGTTTATTATAAGCTACTCTTACTGGACAGTAATGTTTGAATGGGTTCAAGTCGAGGATAACCATGTAACACATATAGAAATTATATTACAATAGTTCACAATTACATCATCTGCTCTCACCTTTTGACACACCACAATACCATAAATAACGCAAATCACGTTACACATAAAAATAATATATTCAGTTTCCATAGAGAAAACAATAAATTTCAAGCGAAAATACATTTAAAATTATCACAAATCCGTTGAATGATGGTGGTAGTTTGTATCATACATCCAATATACTTGTTCAAAATGTTCTACCTATTTTCTATTAATAATAAAAGGGTACCATCATATATATGATATTCCAAAATGAATAAACATGGGTATCAGGTGTTCTAGAAAAGGTAAGAACATCCTGCCTAATGCATGTCATCTGTTGATATATATTGTTTTTGCTGGTGGGATTAAGGGACATAATACAGATTAGTTTCAAAGGAATCAATTTAACACTATGGCATCAATTAAAGGTTTGTGCGTATAATAATTCTAATTATGTAACAACAACAGCCTAAATTTCACTACACCATAAAAGGTAGGTCTAGTCATGTTAATAAAAACAAACTGACTTAATTTTAATTATGACAAATTGCACAACTTTCGAACCACAACTTTGTTACATCAATACATTTCAGGTAATATTACTCATGATAACAACAACTGCATAACAAAACTTTATTTAATGTATTCAAATATAGATTATTTAAATCAAGCGCTGTTGAATGACATTCCCTAGTAGAGAATGAATATATTGCATTTTTTCATTGTGTATATAGATCTCTATTATCATGACATACTGGGGCAATCTAAAGTTGTGTTTAGATTATGTAAATCAAGCAATGTTGCAATGACATTAGGGAATGAATATTTTGCTTTTTTCCAATCCGTATAGATCTACATTGCCATACCAGGGAAAAACTAAGGCAGTTTTTAAAAAAAATTATTGTTTTAAAATCTCCTCTCTTTAATAGATACAAGAGACATGGGAATGATTACACGATATTTGATACAGAAAATTGGCAGACTAAACAGCAGGATATGAACCAGAGTAAGATCATCTGAAAATATTGCAATGCCCCCTTGATATCCACACAATTCAACCACTTACATTAACGTGGTTTAAAAATTACAAACTAGGTCATTTTGGGACGAACATATGGTTCAATTTTATTTCAATAATTCGCTTGCGGGTAGGGGACTTTAGCAGTGGGAGGAAACCAGAGGTCCCGGAGAAAACCAACGAGGTTGGACAGGCGACCCTACTCCTTGTAATGTACAACCTGGGAATAGATACCACACCAGTTTACTCAATGACAGACCTTACAGCGCTAACCAGGTTTAAAAATATCAGCAATCATTAAGACAGCTTAACTTTGCAAAGGTGGGGCAAATAAACAAGTTTTAAAAAACCCAGCTCCCTACTTGTCTTTCGAGAAGTTATTTTTTAAAAGCTGGCATTTGGAATGCCTGGTTTTAAAAATGCTGTCATCCAGCTAGCAGTAAGTTTTCTTCCTGAATGACATAAAAGTCTATTTTAAGCCTATGAAACCACATAGAGCTTCTATCTGCTTTCTGTTATATTTTAAAAGAGAGTTTATCGGAGTTTATCATATTCCCACCCCCTCCCTCATCTTTATTTTCATAAATGTAAATATAATGGAAACAGGTAATTGATAAGATGACACCAAACACACAGGTATAAATTGAAAATGACATATGGTTCTTCGCAGAAAACCAAGCAGCAATCACCTGTGATTTCACTAATACATATCTCATAACAGATTAAGAGAGAGCAAGAAATGGGGTTTAACGCCAACTCGACACAAACTAGGTCATTTTCGAGACTAACATGGTTAAATATCATTTCAAAGATTCGCTTGCGTGTAGGGGTCTTTAGCAGTGGGAGGAAACCGGAAAACCCAGAGAAAACCAATGAGGTTGGATAGACGACCCTACTACTTACATACAACTGGGGATTCGAAACAACGCCAATTGACTCAATGACAGACTTTATGATACAGCACGCACACGCTAACCATTCGGCCATCCAATCCCACCATAAGTACAGATTAGGTACAAGATGACATTTACCTCAATGAACTGTTGTTCAACAGGAATACATTACAACACCAGAAAACAAACATCCATTGTTCATTCCTTGACATTTTTCTACCATTAAAAACACATTTAGCAATCAACTTACTTGGATTGGAAAATGAAAGGGTCAAGAGATCGTCAACACTACTTAATTAGAGAGGGATATTTTTTTTAGTGTTCAAAAGCACACTTTTCTTGTTGTATATTTTTATTACAAATTTGTTTGGATATTAATGATAAACTGTTTTTTGCACAATATTGTTATCTCTCTCCCAAAATATCCTACTGGGTATGAACTTGTGTTACTTATGCCTGTTATATATACCATAAATATCTGCATTTGCCAGATAAATTATGGCGAATTTTTGCTTCGTGAAATGTATTTGATTTGGCTGAGAAATTAGAGAAATATTTGTTTTTCTGGCAAAGACAAAAATCTGAAATATGTAGGCCATAAGGAATAGAAATAGTTGGCTATATCTGTTTCAAATATACACACCTTTTAAGTAGCTTTATAACAAAAAAAAAAAGACTTAATAAGAAGCAGACGCTGTGGCAAAATTCTACCAAACTTCATTCAGTTTGATCAAGCAACTATGCCATGTTAGTATCAAAATCACCTCATTAATGTTTGTTAAGATTATTCATTTAGACCATGGCATGTGACTATCAGTTCTATTTATTAATGATTGAAATAGGAAGAGTTTTACAGTACAGTGGTCAACCACCGGTCATACTGTTAATAAACCTGTTAACAGCAGCTCTGCACATGAAATCCCATGCATGAGCTTCTGCTTGCTGACTGCAAACTACACTCAATGACCACACTGCTGCATGCAAGAACTATTTTTTTCAAAGTGACTTCAGTATGTTTTATGAAGTTAACACCAACTTACTGCTGATAATAATTGATTTTATACACAACATCAGTATATGGCTGACATTTGGCTTGACCAGGTCAGAATGACCCACGGCTATAGATTCTGGCTCACTGCCAGAACATCAGCCAAAGTGAGCCAAAGCGAGATTGGAGTTAATTAGAATTCTATGGGAAGGCGGGTCAATTAGTAAAATAAACCTATGCTATACATGTTCATTATAACAATTTGAGATTGAGGTGTGCTCATACCAGCCGCAAGATGAGTTCACATATTATTAGATAATGGTAGACAACAGACGACCACAGGCATTGTATGATATTTACCATTATATTTATATATAGAAATATGTACCAAACACAAGACAATTAGACACTACTCTAGGCCATCATAACTTTTTTAGTGACACAATATTACTCACAAGGAGGGCCACTTCAGACTACTTCAGACTATTGTAGACCTATCCTTGACAGTGCGAACACTGTAAAATGTCATCCGTTACAGATTCCTTACCTGAGGCTAAAAAAGGCCTACTGTTAGATTTGTGTTGTGTATTAAAATAGCTATACATAAATGTGTATGAAAAATGTATTGATTTGCTTATCATGTGACCAGCCTACACCATATTACCCTAAATTCTAAAACTGATTATGAAACATTTTAGGTCAAGAACATGTCAAATCTGTATGCATGAGGTCATATGGCTTCCTTTACATAATGGGATATATTTGATATTCTACCCTTAACCCCAACTCACAATCCTCAACAACAATCATGTGCATAACCCTGTTTACAACTATGACTTTGAGGAAATCTGCAGGTGATCTTAATATTTGCACAATGCTGTATTCAACATAACTTAAAAACTATGCATACACGTGAATCGCTATCTCGAATAATAAGTGTTTATTGTTATTATGACAAATGCTTATTGCAATGTCAAATGTTTGCACTCGAATAACTTAAAGTATATTAAAAAAAACTTCCTCTTGCTGGTGAATATATTTTGAGGACTGGGGTAGCCTTGACCTCAGATGTTCCCGATATAGTTTTTACCAAGATTGATTTTCTAATTTATCTAAATCTGAGATGTGCATTGTTTGGTGGTGGCATAAGGCCAAAATGTTGTACGGGTATACTTATCATATTTTAACTTGACACAATTAACTAGGTTATTTTGGGACTAACATATGGTTCAATTTTATTTCAGTAATTCCGGTTAGCAAATTGATAGCACACAGAGAAAAACCAGGAGGTTGGACAGGCAACTCTACTCCTTGTCACATACAAGCAGGGAATCGATGAAAAACACTCATTAGACCATCCAACCCCCAAAGAGAAAAAGAGAAATGCAATTAATCTTTCACAAAACTTGGTCGTTTCAGAAACTAATATGGCATATTTTTATCTCAATAACTGGCTTGCTTGCTGAAGTCTAGGGCAGTAGCAGACAACCATAGCAAATCCAAGTGGTAGCCAGGTGGTCATTCTTAATGAGCTAATTGAGGTGGGATACATGTACACCATACACTGAGCTATGTGGGAAATTTTGCTTGGACAGCAGCACTACGGCCTAGTCTTATATATTGAATTCCAACTGTCAAGGGTTCTTTTATGTGCACACCAATGCGTACACAGGACCTATTTTATTTGTACCATGCAAACAACTATATTATTATGTTATCCCTACAAGTAGGTCATTTTGGGACTAACATGGTTTCATTTTATTTTAATAATTCGCTTCGGTCTTTAGCAGTTGGGGGAAACCACAGGACCCAGAGAAAACAAACAAAGTAATACAGGTGATCCTACCCTACTCAATGTTAACTACAACTGGTGAATCGAAACAACGCCAGTTAACTAAATGACAGACCTTCCGATACAACACGCAAGTGCTAACCACTCAGCCATCCAACTTCCGTAATGAATTGAGTAAGAGTAAGATATGTGGTCTATATAACATACCCTAGACTAGAGTACAAGAAAATTATTGCCAGGTTATCTCAATTGATCTGGTATTGATTTTTTGTCTGTATCTAAGCTTCAACCTTATTTCATGTACATAGACAGTTAAATAAAACTGGCGAATATTGAAGCTCTCTGTACAATCATGAAAAAAAATTAGATTATAGAGTCTCAGAATCTCTTGTCAAATTAAAAATCATCATCGGATTATTCACATCAAAGAATATAAATCATAACAAATTTATCAGAAGAAGACTGTTTTGATTATCCATATTAGTTGTATTAGAGATATATATATTTGATTGATGGATTCTTCCCAAAATTGGCATTCTGTATATATATCTAATTTAGAAAATTTAGAGTTTGTTTTTTCCTATTGCTAGAACTATAATTCATAAACACAAATTACACACTATAGTGAACAGGTGTGTCTGCGATATCAATGGAGGTGGAAGTTGACATTAAACCCCATGAACAAAAACACTTGAACAGGTATTAATGTTATAATTGAGAAAGTTTGTTGAAATGATTCAAGAAAATCATTTATTGTAAAGATGGGTTTCCATGCAGCAACCAAATATATCCAAACATGCCCAAAGAAGATTAAGACTTCAATACAGCCCATAAATTATAAAGGTTTTTGAATTGTTATGCTACTGGAGCATTTAGAAAATGATCAGGACCAACAACTCATGTAGTAATAATCAGAGTTTTTAAGATTTGATGGGTTTCTTTCTAGCATTAACAGACACAATACATATTGATTTCAAGTCAACAAGACTAGTGTTTGAAAATGGAGGGTCCAATGAATTTTCCAAGTATACAAGCATGTCATAAATAATGCAGTTTTACCGATTTATGCCATCGTATTATAATGTTTATTATAATTATTAATCCAAGCTAATAAATCAATTTATCAGATCATTCAAATACAGAAATTTAATCCCTTTTTTAAAAAATCTCTGATGTCATTTTAAGGAATGTAAATCCCGTGAAAATTACAATATTGTGAAATTTGAATCTCTAAATTGAATATCATTACCAAAATAGTTCAAATCCATTCAGTATTTACAAAGGCATGATGCATTGAAACTTTGTTAATATTCATCAGCCACTGCAGACAATTATAGTCAAGAGAATTTTATCGTAATCCTTTGTTGAGGCTCAGTTTAATCCGATTGAATCCAAGGTAAATATTAATTAATCAAGATGAGTATATTTAAGATGGATTAAGCTGTGATAAGTTACATATTGTCCGCAAAATGCAAATGATGATACGTGACACGATGAAGATATTAATCTTTGAAGCAATAGGTTAATCAAGAGTTTGTGGAGTCCCTTGGTGCAGAAATATGGAATATTGAACTGACTTCATTTCATTTAATGGATTCGAATTATAAATGCTATCAGGCCCGGATCCAGGATTTTGTTGAGGGGGGGGGGCATACATTGGAGCAAAGGGTAATCATCAGAGTGCCGCATGCATTAGTGGTTTGGTGTAGTCCCCATAGTCTTCGACACATTGCTTGGGCGGAGACAATCCAATAATCATGTTTATATCATCTTTTATTCTAAAGAGCAAATATCTGAACTACACAATCAGTCTCATTGGGGCAATGTATGGCCCCCCGGCCCCCCACCCCTTGGATCTGCGCCTGGCTATGAAAAAAGAATGGTAACTATTAATCCTGAAGAGTGAATAATTTCATATAGGGAACCTTTACTTCTAGAATGGAATCCTGGACAGACAATTGTACTGATAATCAATGGCAATATTTAAAAAGTGTATAAAAATAATTTTTCATTAAATCCATTCCATGGCATAAATTTCATAGGTAACCTTTATCCCTGTTTTTTATTGAACCCATTTAATTACTATGACACTGATCCTATATATTGGCAGTATTTATTTATTTTGTTGAAATAAACAATTTATCACAGACAGGCATTTTTTTCTACCATCTTTATCCCCTGACATTAAGAAATAATGTGTGCATTATTGACTGGTATCTGTCACCTGCCCTGTACACACAAAATACCCTCTTTCTTTGCCTCAAATAATAGAAATAATCAAGGTCTCAATTGACTTCCCCACAACAATACAATATTCTAATTCCATTGTTTTCTTTCATTCTTCCAAGAGGTCTTCAAAAGATCTAAGGTCATGACCTCTTGACCTGAAGCATGCCAACAAAATGGCCATTATATTTTTTTTTGAACAGGGTTAAATGAGGTGGCTTTAAGAAAATGCAGTTTGCGAGTTAACAACCACACTAAACCTATTAAAAATATCATGTTCTAGCTATATAAATGAAAATCAGAAGAATTAATATATCCTGCCATTAAGAAATGTCAGTTTACTCTGTAAATTAATAATTATTCAAAGAATAAAATTTTCCTTCTGTTGACTTCGAAATCTGTATCCTATTTTCAGCTTTTTAATCCTAGGAGAAAAAATATTAGATACAAGTTATTCAAGTCCTATTTTGAAATATCTACCACAAACCACTGGCGTACATGTATATCTGTAAAATTCCCGTCTTTCAATCTTCTTAAAGTGACAGAAAGGAATATTTGTTTAATGAAAACAGACTTTGTGGGAAGTTGAGTCCAAGCAACATAGATTGACATTTTTTAGAGAAATTAAGTAATCTAAATAGTTTATTTTATTCCCTTTTAATTATCAAATACACATGTATGATTTCAGAAAAATAGGCAGAAAAATTGTATTTAATGTCCACTTATCACGATCTAGGTCATTTTGGGATGGACATAAGGTCTCTATTCAATTACTGTTTTGAGTGCAGGAGTCTCGAGCAGAGGAAACCAAAGAATTGAGAGAAAACACATACTTTTTGTCATCTACATGCATGGGAGCGAAACCATAACACTAACATACAGACATTATCATGTACATAAAAGAACATTCTCTTCTGCTTACACCCCCAATATGACATCAACTTTTGAAAAATCTCACAAATATTTTAGAACAACAACACAAATGTTGAAGGTTGGATAATGTCAAAGCCTCAAATGAAATTATATGTTTGATATTGTTACAATAGCATAAAAAAATATCTAATAAATTATACTACATAACAGCTACAACTGAGATCTGTATGAATAATTGTTAGACACATAAATTTTTCTCTTAAAGATGCATTATGTAAGAGCTATATATGCCTATTACAGGTCTTTATTTTGGTTTCAAATTTTATATAAACGATCACTTAGACATTTATTCACATAGCAAGTCTACAATCAACTCGCTAGACCATTGGATGGCTGAAATTTAAATGCGAGATTTAGAAATTTACAATAAACAGGATAATCAAGACTCATTCTCGGTTATCATATCAAGTAGGCTTACTGTTGCTACGATAATAAATGAGCTACACTTCATCTTCAAACAGTCATAACATCGCCAAGATTAAAGTCATTTGACTGAAATTATTAATATATTCTATTTGCTATTTGTACTAGAAACCGGTTTAGTTCCTTTAATTTCTGATCAATATAATATAGAAGTCTTACAACATATGTTATCATAACCTGTCAGTGAATTCTGAACTTTCTTATGTACAGGATGATTTATAATCAGCTTTTTGTCGCAGATGTCGTTTTAATATGAACAACAGTACAAACACAAAATGAATATAATTTTTATGACAAAACCAACTTAAATTAATATGTACCTCTAAAATATAATTTCCTAAATTTTTACTTCCTAGAAAAACCAGGTTGATGAAGTTAAGGAAATATCAGAGCTTTCTTCCTGCATTTATATCCCTATTGGTTATATTATTAAAAATACCCCTACATAAAAAATACGGTCACCTTTTACACAGAGAAAGAGAGAGATAGAGAGGAATTTAATATCCACTCCACACAAACAACTAGGTCACTTTAGGACTGACATGGTTCAATTTTATTTCAAAAGTTTGCTTGTGCATAGTGCCCTGTAGTAGAATGTAGGAAATTGGAGGACCTGGAGAAAATCCAAAAAGTTGGATGGGTTAACGTATATTGTGATGTACAGTATAAGCTTTTAATCAAAACCATGCCTTCTGACTAAACGACAGACCTTATGATATAACACGCATGCATTAAAATATTCGCCCCCCCCCTGGTTTCCTTTATAATTATACATAGTTATCTATATTTGCTTGCAAACAAGATTATATACTCTGACTACAAACACAATCCCAGCTAGAGATCCGAGTTTGTGGAATTTCTTAATAAAAATTTACTGGGATTATCCAGCTAGTTGAACAGAAGAACCATATTAAAATAAAGAATTTAGCGAAAAATTGTTTCTGAAATGCTTAAAATTTCACTATCAATTTCTGGCCCAGGTTTCACAAAGAATTTACTCAAAACTGTTTGCCTTACTTTAACTGAAATATAGCCCTTTAAAAACTTTTTGTATTTTAATGTATCAAATACATCAATCAGATGCTGTATGCAAAGATTTGTGTTGTGATTGACTGTAGACCTGGATAATCGAGCCTTGGAGGGAATTCCTTCTAAATTCACATATACATGTAGATAAACGTCAATCGTCCAGTGCTGATAACATCACCAATGTGTACGAGGCCATGATTCATTCAAGAACTGATTTAGGTTGGGGGAAGCCTTCTCGTTTGCTATAAATAGTTTTTTTTCTTTCTCCTATTATCTACATTATTACACATAAGTTATTTTTACACATGAAACAAGTATGCAAAGTCTGTGCTGAAAAGTTAATGCATATCTTAGACGAGTCAATACCCTTAAGTCTTTGAATGCTTTATAAAACTGGGACAGAATTTGTTTAGAGGTTAGTTGGGTTGCCAGGTGGTCTAATCATTTAAATCATAAGGTCCTGGCTTCAATTCCAATTTTGACAGGGAACGTACTTCCAGATTTTCCTGCTCCCACCCAATTGGGTTGAAACAAACTTTTGCCACCAGCAAGTACAATCATTAAATGAATCATAGACATAAGAACTGCAACTGTAGGTTGTTATTGTCTTTGGACCAGACCATCATGTGAATACGGTAGTCATGGTTTTGATTTGTTCGTTCATTCGTATCTGGAGTTTAACGTCCACTTCCACCTAGGGTGATATTGTAGACAAGCGTTTCTAGGAAAGGTTTTGATTCCAGAACTTATTGATCTCTTACTCGCATGTGACAAGGCATACATTCTTCTACCTAACATTTTCTCCAGGATTTTTTCTCCCTAGGCGCACCCAGGACAGGAATAGAAATAATAAAATACCATGTGTTAGTCCAAAGTTAATAATTTAAATCAATTTCTATTTCAGATACAGGAACATGTTATTTGAAAAATAATTTGATATGAATAGTGTTTAGATGATTGTTTAAGTTCAGATATTTTATATAGATATACTGTATATATAAATGACTACTGTATCTGTTCTTTAAAAAAAAATTGCCTATAGAAATCTTTTTTTTATGTTTCATTACACAAATTAATTACTTACCTACATAAATCATTTACATACTATTACAGAATTTAATTTTTTACATTCAACATTTCACATTTTGTAAAGGTCAGTAGGTAGGATCTTTCACTGTCCTATAGAAATATGGACACTAAAGTATGAAAAAACAAACTTAATAGCATTTAAAATTACACTTATGAGAACTTGGATCTGTGTAGTTTTTTTTGACAAAAATACAAATTTTTACGACCAATAGAAATAAAGATCTCCTGAGTGTAGACTAATTACCCTTTTTTTTGAGTGGCATTTAGAGGAAGATAACACAATAAACACATTAAATGTATATATATAGATAGATAGATGATTAACATTTGTCTCTTTATTCTTTTTATTCGTTCACTTCTACTTTCTTTTTAAGTACAGGGTAATTATCTTGATGTTTACCTTCCAGAGCAATTCTGCAAAATGGTGTTTTTGCCATTTTCTAACATCAATGTATTGAAATGACAGAATATGAAATAAATGGCATCTAGTGTGAATCTGCGAGAATGATACAGTATGAACTAGCAGGAGTCCTGAAAGGTCTTTTCAGATTAAATTGCACAGCACTAAAAACTTCTTCCTGCCTATATATTTTTCTTTTTCTTGAATAATCACAGCTTGATTGTAGATTAGCAGAGGTTGATGGCTACAGAGAGAGAAAGAGAAAGAGAGAGAAATGGGGTTTACCATCCACTCGACACAAACTAGGTCATTTCGGGACTAGCATATGGTTTAATTTTATTTGGCTTGCATGTAGGGGTCTTTAGCAGTGGGAAGAAACTGGAGACCCAGGAGAAAACCCACGAGGTTGGGCAGGCGACCCTACTTCTTGTCACATACAACCAGTGATTTGAAACCATGCCAGTTGACTCAATGACAGGCTTTATGATACAGCATGCACGTGCTGACCACTCGGCCATCCAACCCCCCAGGAAGGTCTGGAAAGGAATATAAAGCATTGGCCCTTGCAACTGGAGGGAACTAGTTGCTGGCAACTGGCAGCAACTGAGAGCCACTGAGAGGATACGATCAGTTTCTGGTCTTTGTCAATGTAGGTACTCTTAATTGCAACTGGAAAACCACCAGTTGTTGCTAGCTGCTCGCGTTCTTCTTAGCAGGTAACTATTTGTACTCAGTTTCTCTAAAAAGGCAGATATATGCGCAAATGGCAACTGATCATATCCAGTTTGTATGATCAAAAGATCACATAGACCATCATGTGATCAGCAATTGCCGCTATCTGTGAGGATGCACTATTGACACACTTAATAAAGATTTAAAAAAAAGAGAAAGAGAAATGGGGTTTAATATAAAGTCTATATAAACTAGGTTGTTTCGGGACTAACATATTGTTCAATCTTATTTCAATAATCCAACTCGCTTCATTTACATGAACACTGGTGTGGACTTGGTTGCAGCATTTTTTTTGCTCCATCCATATGACCAAGCACACTGCAGATCTGGTATAGACACAAAACCCAGTACCCTATTCACTTGATTAGATAATTGTTTTATAGTGTTTGCAATGTCTTATTTTCTGTCTTGTCCGCAGGTTTATCTTGTAATTTTTTTGTTTTGTTTTGCGTGTAGTGCAGTCCTCCTGCATTTGCTATTGGACTACTGCTCTGTGATGATGAGTGCACACTTGCACACCATCTGTCAGCTGTCACTAACAATATAATACCCTCCACAATAATACTGTTCTGCTCCAACTGGGCTAATGAAGGCGGACGGCCATATGCCATACAGTGTGCTATTAATGGCAATTTTGCCCAGACAGCAGAGCTATGGGCTACTCTTATATCATATTCCAACTGACAAGGGTTCTTTTCCATACACACCATTCAGTCAAACTAACTTAGAGAAAAAGGTATAAAATGTCAGAAAGTATGGGGCAAGCAAAAACAACATAAATGTTAAACAAAAATATTCAAGTTCATTGGCAATTTCTACAGCAAAAATGTTATGATTGCTTGACTATGTACTTGTATCCGGTCTACTGAACCATATAAATGTATTGAGTTTAAAGTTTAATTTCAATTATAAATTCAAAATTCACATGACACAGCATAAATTAAATGATTTTTGTCATTTAAACATGTTAGGTAACCTCTATGGCTTGTACATAGAATTTCAAGCCATCACTAGTTTTAGTTTATCTCAATCAAAGCTTGAAATGTGTACAAATGAAATAAGAGAATGGTGTCCTCTGATTTTAATGACTAAAAAAAGAATCCATTATATATAAGGAGTTGTAGTCTCTGGAGTGGCCACAAAAATTTTCAAAGCGATCAAGGGCCAGTAATTATCAGAAATCGTTGAAAATGAATTTATAAAGTTAATTGGATATTAACTGAAGCCTCTAGAGTTTCTACAAGATTTTTCAAAGTGACCTATGGGAGATTAAAATGCAGCAAGAAATCAATGTTGTCAACATTTCAAATAACTTATTAATTGCAACATGACTCAATCTTCTGAATCATTCAGAAAATATGTCTAATTGTATATCAAAATAGAATGTTAATATTTTTTTGGGTATGCATGTAAGCTGTCTTTGTAACATGTATGTGACCTTTCTGTGAACTTACAAACTTCTTTACCCCTTAATGTTTTGGCACATAAAATATCAATTTATTTTTATAACCTTTGATATAGAAACGACAGTAAATAAACAAACAACCCAAAAAATATGTCATTTTCATTTTAGATGAGGAAAAGTATGTATTAAATGTACATTTCATTTTATTTTGATATCTTGTCTTCGCAAACACTCACCCAGTTGATCGCCATTTCCGCCAAATGCGATAAAAATATAATTTTGCCCCAAAAAAACCAATCTGGCAATATTTTTGGTGAGAACTATTTCTATGACAGACCTTATGATACAATGCACACACGCTTACATTTCGGCCATCCAACTCCACAAAAAACATAGGTTGCCAGGCAACGAAACATACGCCCACAGCAGCTAAATCGTCCGGGCAGTCAACAATAGTTGTCGCATATTTTACTTTTTTCGGTAATGAAACATTTATAATACACTAAAATCTGATTAAAAGTAACTACTCATTATGTAATTATCAGAAAATCATTGGAATTTGTTTGGCTTTGATAAAGTTCTCCTCCATGCTGTTCAAGTTATCTAAATTCATTGAAACTCAATATACTTGTTCGTCTCATGACCTTCAACAATTTATATAAATTTAAAGTCAATCGGTTATTAACTTTAGCCTCTAGAGCGTCCACAAAATTTTGAAAGTGATCAAGGGCCATAACTCAGTCAGTAATTATCTGAAATTGCTGAAAATCAATAGGCTTCTTCGTCTCATGACCTTAAACACTGTGTATAAATTTAAAGTCAATCGGTTATTAACTTTAGACTCTAGAGCGTCCACAAGATTTTTATAAGCGATAAAGGGCCATAACTCTGACAGTAATTATCAGAAATTGCAGAAAATCAATAGGCTTCTTCATTTAATGACCTTTAACACTGTGTATAAATTTAAAGTCAATCGAATTTTAACTTTGGCCTCTAGAGCATCCACAAGATTTTTTGAAGTGATCAAGGGCCATAACTCTGACAGTTATTATCGAAAATCGATGAAAATCAAGAGGCTCCTTCGCCTCATGACCTTAAACACTGTGTATAAATTTAAAGTCAATCGGTTATTAACTTTAGCCTCTATCGCGGCGTCCACAAGATTTTTTTAAGTGATCAAGGGCCATAACTCTGACAGTTATTATCGGAAATTGCTGAAAATCAATAGGCTTCTTCATTTTATGACCTTAAACACTGTGTGTAAATTTAAAGTCAATCGGTTATTAATTTTAGCCTCTAGAGCGTCCACAAGATTTTTTGAAGTGTTCAAGGGCCATAACTCTGACAGTTATTATCGGAAATTGCTGAAAATCATTAGGCTTCTTCGTCTCATGACCTTAAACACTATGTATAAATCTAAAGTCAATCGGATATTAACTTTAGCCTCTAGAGCGTCCACAAGATTTTTTGAAGTGTTCAAGGGCCATAACTCTGACAGTTATTATCGGAAATGGCTGAAAATCAATAGGCTTCTTCGTCTCATGGCCTTTAACACTATGTATAAATGTAAAGTCAATCGGATATTAATTTTGGCCTCTAGAGCGTCAACAAGATTTTTTTAAGTGATCAAGGGCCATAACTCTGACAGTTATTATCGGAAATCGCTGAAAATCAATAGGCTTCTTCGTCTCATGACCTTAAACACTGTGTATAAATTTAAAGTCAATCGAATTTTAACTTTGGCCTCTAGAGCGTCCACAAGCAATTGTGGACGCCGGACCGACGGACGGACGGACGGACGGACGGGGGCGACGGCAATATACGACCACATTTCAATGTGGGTGTATAAAAATGGAAGGAACTAGTTATATATAGAATGCATAATATCTATTTGGACCAGGGACTCATTTCTATCATATTCCAGCTATTTTAACTTAATAGCCTACCTGTCAGTTAATTTACATACCATACACTGACAGAATAAAAATTAACCTTTTAACTTTTAACGCAACATAATAAGTTAAATTGATGGTTTTTACCAGGTATATAATATGTTAACCATTTAAAATATTTTCATATTCAATAGAAAAATAAGCTGATTTTGATGTGATACCCTATTTTATACAACAGATTGAGTGGCTTGCCCTCTATCATAACAATGAGAGAGGGAGAGAGGAATGGGGTTTAACATCCGCTCAACACAAACTAGGTCATTTCGAGACCAACATATGGTTCAATTTAAATTCAATAATTTGCTTGCATGTAGGGGTCTTTCTTTAACAGTGGTGGGAATAAACCGGAGGACCTGGAGAAAACCCACAAGGTTGGACAGGCAACCCTACTCCTTGTCACGTACAACAGGGGAATTGAATCATCACAATATTCCAATATTTTATGAAAAGTAACATTAATAAAAAAAATAACTTATGAATTAATATGAATGGAATTAGGATAAATATATTGTTTACAGTTCAAATTGACACATCATTGATATTTATTTTACGATACTTCACTGTGTATGCGAATTTACAGATGTTCTATGTGTTGTGGGGGTGCTATACTATTCTTGCTCTTCCAGGATGCATGATACTATATGGCTATTATTGATTATTTTGATGTGTTCAAATTTTAAAGTTTGCTGAATATTAATCCGATTTACAGAGCATATGAAAAGAGAATCTGATAAGTTAGATAAGCTTAAGAGTTAGACAGCATGTTGAGATGGTAATTTTACATTTAAACCACCTGGTGAATTTAAGCGGGTTTATTTATTCCAAATGAATATGGGTCTAATGTCCTGCGTTTCTGCACCAACTGTGCTAATGCCTAACTTGGCTACAGAAGATGGACATATGACAAGCAGCATGCCATGAGGGAAATTTTACCCAACCTGGCAAACGTAGGTAGACATCTCTAACATGCTGTTCTTGAATTCCAACTGTCAAGGATTGGGACAACAAAGTTAAGCTAGACAAACGTAACTGGTTACCTTAATTATGTTAGGCCATAAAGTGTGCTATGAGGAAAATTTTTGCCCGTGCGGCAACTGAATTCCAACTGCCAAGGGATCTTTTACATCCACGCCAATATGTACACGGGACCTCGGTTTTTCGTCCCATCCGAATTAAGACAAAAGAAACATTTTACTATTGGTACACGATGCATTTCATTGCCATTTGTAACAACGGACTTGAAGAACAAGGCTAGACAAATTCCATGATTGTCATGTCAAACGGTGACCTAATATTCTTATCCAGAAAGCAAATGCAATAAATACTATCAGTGTAGACTGGAATAACCAGACGCTAGAGATTGACATTTGATTGAGAAACTGAAACGATTGAATATAAAAAAATCAGTTTATAAACATTCATATTACATTATTATATGTGTTGCAACCCATTTGTGTGAATTTCTAGATCCAAATTATTAGCGGTTTAGCACCTTTAAAGGCCCAATACCACTCTTGTTTTAACTAAATAATATGTCTCAATCATTATTCAGGTCAACAAATTGTACTGTTTTACAATATTCCAATTAATTGATGATACAATTTCATCTTAACACACCTAATTTAAAAAATTGGAAAATTCAGCTACATGGTTTGAAAAGCTTAACATAAACCTTTTCAAATGTAACTTAGATATAAAATATTTTTGAACCCTCTGGATAAGTAAAATAGGATGTAATGGATAATTTTCACAACAGGTAGGACACTTAAACATCTAGAAGTTAGAATAAGGCTATTTTTTTTTTTGCACCTGTCAAGCCTGCAAGAGTGTTATTGTCCCTTTAAGTGAAAAATTAGGTCATTTAAAGTTTATTTATACTGTCTGTACATTGTCCACTCAACACAAAGTAGATCATTTTAGACTAACACACAGCTGGTGTATGTATGGTATATTTCAATAATTCTCGTGTAAGCAGGGTTCTTCCTTATACATGGGAGAAAAACACAGAACATGAGATTAGATAGGTGAACCTACTCCTCGTGGGATTAAACCACGATACTAGAATCAACGACAAACCTCATTACACCACTTGACCACAAGCTAGTTTTACAATCAATGCTATACAAAAGTATACTAACAACAAAATCAATGGTGTATATGCTTGATTTCTGAAGGTCGTGGCTAGAACATTTTAAAATTATACCTGAATTACATTCTATCATTATTTAAGTTGACTGATACTATTTCATAAGTTCTTATTCCATGATTTATTTCAGACCCGTCTTTAAGATGAAATGAAATGAGGATCAATGTCTTATTTTTCTGCATTTACCAAGTTGATGAAGATGGACATACGCCATAAAGTGTGCTATGAGAGAAATTTTCACTGGACAGTTATTGTGATGCTATGACCCGACTTTTATTCTGATTTCCAACTTATGTATACACATTGGAACCTCAGTTTTTCATACCATCCAAAAAACTAGACATTTTACATTCCTGGGCCCTCAGGCCTTCCCTACCAGTCTGAACCCAGGACCTCCAGGTTAATGAGCAAGCACAATACTTAACAACCCATTGAGATTGGCTTTCTGATATTTAGCATTTAAGAAAAACAATATGTTTAATTGCGACACATTTTCAACATGGCCAGGATAATTGAGCCATTTGTGAACATGTGTTTCAGTCCCTGGCAACCTATTCTTTAAGGAAAACTGAGGTCCTGTGTGCACTTTGGTGTGCAACATAAAAGAACCCTTGACAGTTAGAATATGAAATAACAGTCGGCTGTAGCACTGGTGGATGCATGGTACATGTATATGCCCCTCTTCATTAGCCTAGTCGATGCAGAAAAGTAGGATGTGAAAGCAACCCTATTTCATATTTTTTTCGTTTATGTTTCAGTATTTGTTAAGTGTTTAACAACATGTAATGTAGATATTGTTTCATATTGAATAGTTTTTTCATTGTGATAATAATTTTATATTTTATTTACTCTTAATTTGAGGTCAAGTATCACATGTCCTACATCACCAATCATACCTATATCTCTTATTTGTAATAATTAAACAACAAAAACCCAACAAAGTAAACTTAACATGTGATGGTTAACCAACGATTTAAAAAAAATACCAATTTTAAAATTTTATGTTATGTCACTATGTAACTTATGTCAAAAAATAACATTTCTCTTCTTCCTTTTTTTTTTGCGTGGTCATTGTACTCTTAATAAGATTTAACCCAGAATGACCTATTTTCCGTTAGATTATATGTCTTTGTTTCCTTGTGTATAATTTATTAAATTGTTCACTTGTATTTCTTTTTACATGAAATATGTCTTTTATTTCATCAAATAATTGCTACTGATTATTCTATTGATACCAGGTTACGTTTTATGCTGTGCTCAATCAAGTTCATTGTTGACTCGCAATTATGGTATAGTGCACGCACATAATCTTTAAAAGATTATTTTAAGATATTTTGTAATTGGCCTGATGAAACAAATAATCCCATAAATAAGTATTATTTTACACAGACTATATGTTGTTGTTTTTTTTATTGCTATAGTCGCTATTTGTTTACTTATGGTATAAGAATTCCATATTTTCTTGACCTATGATCAGGTGGAGAAAAGAAGAGTCAGTGCGAACAGCTCATGGTAACGTCGGAAAGAAAAGACTGTGGGAACAGCTAATGGTAATGATGGAAAGTAGAGTCAGTGTGAACAGCTTATTAGTGATGCAAAGAAGAGTCAGTATTAGGTGGTCATGATAGTGATGGTAAGTCAGACGGTGTCAGCAGATCATGGAAGTGATGGGAAGTCAGACAGAACATGGTAGCAAAAGAATTAATATGTCCATTCGACATAAACACGTTCATTTTGGGACTAACCTTTGGTACAATTTGATAACATTAATGGGTCTTTAGTCGTGGGGAGAAACTGGGGGGGACCAAGAGAAAACACTACTTCTTGTCACTTACAAACTTGGGATCAAAACTACACCACTAAAAGCAAGACATCAGCAACAATTTTTTTTGTTCGAATTCTGTTATCTGTCAAATATTAGGTGAAAAAAGTGGTCTTGTTCAGGGCTCACACTGGCTTTTATTTTTTCCCGCCAAAATGTATGATAATTGTTATATAAAAAAACGTTTCATATCTTTTCCCGCCAACTGGAATATCTTATCTGCTAAAAATGTGTGATAAGAAAGACAACATGTAACAGTTTTATGTCTTGGGAAGAAACAATATACAATAACTCTTAAATCTGTCTTTACATAATACATTAGCAGTTTTGATTAACTAAGATCAAATTTTATTTTCGGTGACTTTAGTCTATTTGCACACCGTACTGCACAATATATTTTCAGTATTTACACGCCAGATCACATTCAAGGATTGTCAATTTTCTATAAATGTATGTTTTGCATTAGGCCTATTGTTATTTTCAGGTACCATAAAGGTACCTGAATCCCTGATAGAATGGTATAAGTTTAAATTATATTTGTATATGAGACGCATTTTAGAGCATTTTGGCAACAGTAATATGATCCAAATGGCAGTCTGTTTTCATGCTCAAGAACTGTCGGTCATTTTTGTTAAAGTCGAAACAAAACATCAGATATCACTACTTCGATTAATCATTCGTAAGAAATAATGGCTTGAGATAGGCTTTATATGTATATCATTGGCAATAATCAATCAACTAATTATTAATCTAAGACAATTGATAAGTATTAATAATAATAATAAATAATTTTTCATATAGCAATTTACATTAGAAAATCTCAAACCGCTGTACTTAACGTTAATAGACATGTAAAAACATTAATTGTTCACTATACATAATGTAAGCGCATTATGTTGAATACGATTTTTGAAAAAGGTGTGTTTTTAAAGAGCATTTAAAAGATATCAGATTCGTAATAGTCCTCAAGTGATCAGGCAAGGAATTTTATAGGGTTGGTGCAAAAACACTGAATGCGCAATCACCAAAAGCTCTTGGCGGTTTGGGTCGAAGTGGTTGATACACAAGTTTCACACCGTCAGCACTACGAACATCGTCAGCACTAGCAACAAAAATCAGCTCAGTAAGATAGAGTGGCGCAGATGTTGTATGATGGATCAACTTGAAAATAATACAGATGGCTTTAAACTGGACTCGAGCTTAAATTGGTAGCCAGTGGAGTTCCATTAGTATTGGCGTCATATCTGTATGATGCTCCAACTTGCATTTAACTATTCAGCAAGCAGCAGCATTCTGGATGTGCTGCAATTTACGGAATTGGTAACCATATGACCCAAATAGTAGGCTATTACAATAGTCCAATTGTGAACTTTCAAATCCGTGGACAAGCTTCTCAGTCTAGCTCTGGTCAAGGAGCCTCCGAAGTTTGCCAATACGCCATAGGGCAAACGATGCCACCTTGCACACATTATGAGTGTCCATGGTTCCCTTCGAATCCATCAACACCCCAAGATTCCGCACCAAATACGTAGCTCTTCGACCCAAACATCGTTCATGTCGGACCGTAGAGTAGCATCTTTAAAGCGGGATGAAAGCCACATAACTTCTGTTTTGCCATCATTTAATGCGAGCTTATTCGCACGCATCCAATGACGGATTTCATTGACGTGATTCGGATTATCAGCGGATTGATTAATTCATAGAATTGCCGGCACACGACTTGACACTCAATGTAATTGTAATAGTTAATCCACGATAAATATGATTAGAATTTTAAGATTTTTTACCGCCAGATCTCAAAAAGAATCGCCAGTACCACAAAACGTTATCGCCCAAATTGTCGCTAAAATCATATTTATAGAGCAAATAGCGACTTTGCTGGCTGACAGTGTGAGCCCTGATCTTTTTCAAAATTATTCAGAGATGCATAGTGGTTGCATGGATGTGTTTTTTATAAGCATTATTTTATTCACATTTGTATCTGAATAGGGATTGGGGAACAGGCACAGCCTATATTAAACCCCTCTTGCAATGAAGTGTTACTAAAAGTATGCTATTTCTGTAAATATGTAAATTTACTCAACCGATTAGTTTTTGTAAGATACTATCACATTTCAAGGCATATTCTATGAACTGATGGTTGTTTGTTGATCCCATAACGTCACATTCAGATTACACATTTGTAAATGAAAGGTGAAACAAATTATATTTCATTTTGCGCAGGGTTCAGATTTATCTAAAACTAGATGATCTAAACAAAATATTGAACAATATAGGCCCTACAACCACATTACAAAGAGGGCAATTAAAAATTAACTGTTATCATTCTTTAAGAAGATTAATGATAAATCCAGAAGATTTTGTGGATGGTGAGTGGATAATCGACAGTAATAATTGACCACATTACAATGTTGATACATGAAAAGATTTTATGGTTTCACCCCATTAAAACTACCACATCCGATGTAATCTGTATTTTCACAAAACATGACAAATTAGACAATAATGGTGAATCAGCCTAACTGACAAAGTGTGACCCCCTAATCCGTTACCATCATCACATGGTAGTGGAGTACATTATTTCACAAAATATATTTATAATAATGTATTAAGAGACAGTTTGATTTGACCATAATTTGATTACCAAAACATGTCTCCTTTAAGAATTAAAATCTCTTTTCAATTTACATTATCTTTAACGGAACCGGAAATATAACAGTAGATTTTAGATGGAAGAAACTTCTGGAATGCGCAGAAATTTCTTTTAAATTCGCAACTGACCTTTGACCCCACATAATAACATCCGGATCATGTGACAAAATACACGGGAACGTCTGTTATCCGACTCCCACACCAGCCAATCCCTCGTCTTCCGGTAATTCCGTGAGTATGAAATTAACATCGCATTTGGGCAGAATGCTTTTACATATTCCCCCATATATAACTCATTGGAACTATATGAACAACATACACCTACAACACAAACACGCTTTGATATATAAAATTCTTCTACATAAGTAAAATATAAATAGATCAAATCATACAAACTTGAGCATGAAATCCAATTGAAATTACTCCAATGTGTACATTAGATGCAACAGGAAGACCAAGAAATCTACAGTCACAGTGACAAAACAATCTCCGATCCTACTCTCTTATATTATTCAGGTGAAATCAATTGCAAGGACACAAAAATGTCGCCGCGACATGTCAAGATGTTTTTAGACCCAGATTAGACGAACTTAATGCACCATCGTCTTTATGCTATGTTTTTCACGTTTTTCACAACACGTGTTATCTAGACCAAAATAGTTCATGTTTCAGACAGGGTTGTCGTATGCACAAGTTACATAATAAGTATAATATGCAGTTTCCGTACTGGTTTATAGTTGCAGTGGTTGTGGGCAGGTTTAAGTTTACATAAAGTACATGTTAACCTCATTGATTCTCAGTGGAAACTGTCCTGCATAGAAAACTGAGCAACACAGATTATAAAAATCAATATAGCTTATAAATAGATTGGTCAATCAATTGAAAACATTGAATAATGCCAGTCCTGGCAGGGAAACTCCACTCAGTGTTGCAATAATACCTGAATATTATAATGAGTTGAGTTGGTGTATGCGGGCTATAACCATTATATAAATTATGTACATGTACATATATATTAAACTTGTTGTTCTATCAACTCCTGTTTAAATGAGGTCAGAGCACTATGACATAGGCCCTCACTAGATAAATACAGGCATGTGTGTAAACTGCTAATTAGCTGTACTATATTACATTTAAGTGTCTTGTTGTTACAAACATATCCATTTAAAATCTAATATTGAGAATAGCGATTATGAGCTATGTGTGTAAAAAACTGTAAAACTTATCGATTGTTTATAAATTACGATATCAAAGTAGAAATATATCAGATATATTAAATGGATATTTTTTGGCATCCAATAGCAATTTTTGATCAATAACACAATTAATCATTTCAAATATTTGTATGTTTGTTAAAGAATCATATACAATGAACACTGAATGTAAAACTCTTGCATCATTGCTAAAACTATGTGGGGTAAATGATTTTCTGGACGGTTGGCGCTAAACTGAGCAGCTTATGTAACTAGATGCAATCCCCTTCAAAAGATAGTAAGCTGGCACTGCCAGGCAGGATACTTCCCACATTTTCATATGTATAGAGAACAAGCAATACCGAAAATGATTTTTCCAACAATCAAATGCCATAATTCAGTAAGTTACAATGTGATATGCGCAAATATCGAAAAGAATCAAGATCTTTAGGTTTTAAACAAGTTTCATCAAAATGTCCGGCAATTATGGTCCGATTTTCTAGAAATTCAAACTCCAGCTTTCTTAGGGTGTAACCGTGGTAGAGTCAACCGTTTTTTAAATCGGATAATAATCATGACCTCCAGAGGGACCATAGTTTTTTTTTTCGGACAATCAGGGGCCATAATTCAGGAAGTTATGATCCAATATGTGCAAATAACAAAAGGAACCAAGATCTTTGGGTTATAACCATGCATTTCAAGTTTCATCAAAATCGAATCAAAACTGTGACCTATACTGGGGCCACAGCCATGATATACCATTTTTTAACAGTATTCGCGTAAAACGGCAGCCATTTTATTTTGTATGGCAAATTTGTTCGGTTTTCCCGAAATTTGAACTCAACCTTCCTTAGGGTGTAACGGGGATATAATCAAACAGTTTTTAAAATCAGATAATAATTGTCACCTCCAGAGGGACCACAAGCTAAACAAAAGCCATTTTGCGCATAATCAGGGGCTATAATTTGGGAAGTTACGATCTGATATGCGCAAATATCGAAAGGAACCAAGATCTTTGGGTTATCATACATGTCAAGTTTCATCAAAATCGGTTCAAAAATGTGACCTCTATAGGGTCCACAAGCTAAAAACGTGATTTTTCGTACAATCAGGGGCCATAATCCATGAAGTTATTATCCGATACATGCTAATATCAAAATCCTTAGGGTGTAACGGTGATATAATCAAACAGTTTTTTAAATCAGATAATAATTGTCACCTCCAGAGGGACCACAAGCTAAACAAAAGCCATTTTGCGTATAATCAGGGGCTATAGTTCAGGAAGTTACGATCCGATATGCGCAAATATCGAAAGGAACCAAGATCTTTGGGTTATCATACATGTCAAGTTTCATCAAAATCGGTTCAAAATTGTGACCTCTATAGGGTCCACAAGCTAAAAACGTGATTTTTCGTACAATCAGGGGCCATAATCCATGAAGTTTTGATCCGATACATGCCAATATCAAAATCAGCCGAGATCTTTTGGGGATAAACCTAAATTTAAAGTTTCTAAAAAATCGGGTAAGAATTGTGACATGTTGAGAGTCCACAAACAATTATTGTGGACGGACGGACAGACAGACATACAGACCACATAATACATCTACCCTTCTTCACTGGCTCGCCAATCTCCAAAATATGGCAATGAAAACAGGACATGCAGTGTGCTATGAGGGGAATTTTGCCTGGATAGCGGTGCTACGGCCTACTCTTATATCAAATAAGGGTTCTTTTATGTGCATGCCTATGTATACACATGACCTTGGTTTTTCGTACCATCTGAACAACTAGTTGACCTTTTAAGGAGGAGAATGAGGTGGTCTTAACAGAATGGTTTTCCATAAACTAGACAATACATGTAGAAACTAAATGATACCTGATCTATAGTAATAACATAACCTGCACATCCTTGTCATACCTGAAGTAATTCTGGGTAATGATGCAAGAAAATACGGAGCAGTTCCAGTTATATTTTAACAAATAAAAATGGTTATTTCAGGGTAAACAGCTCTTGTAAAACTTTCTTCTAGTCATGTGCTTTTAGGGTTAACAGTAAGTTCCAAAAATCCATACTGTATATAATAAGTGCCTGCATAATTATATCTGCTAGTATATATACTATTCAAAAAATAGTAGGGGATATTTGATTTTTTAAGTGTTATTAAAGTCACCTAATGAAACTGACGAAGAAACAAATGACAAAATGAAATGAAGTTCACATTTATCGATTTATTCCAAATGATCGTTAGACTAAGTAGGGCACAGACTGACCATTATAAGGGTAAAATGATACCTGGGGTCAAACAGCAAAGTTACCACAGCATCACAACAAAGTCAGTAACAGGTGAATCCTCCTCTGTTTACCAAACAAGCATTGATCCGACGTGGCATACTACTAATGAGACGTCTAAGGTCATTTTGGTCCAGATTGTCCCATTCCTGTTGCAACGCAGCAGCAAGTTCTTGGACATTGGCAGGACGTTGTTGACATTGACTTAACCTCTGTCCAAGCATGTCCCAGACATGCTCGATTGGGGAGAGGTCGGGACTCAGTGCTGGCCAAGGTAATGTGGTTATGTTCTGTTGTTGGAGGTAACCTGTAACGATCCTGGCCCTGTGACATCTTGCGTTTACATCCTCGAAGATGAAACGGCGGCCATGACGTCGTGCGAACAGCACAACATGGACTGCCAAGATGTTGTCCCGGTAGTACTGGCCTGTAACAAGCCCTGCAACCATTTCGTAGTCATTTGCATATTTTAGTATTATGCCCCCAAAATCAAATATCCCCTACTTTTTTTGAATAGTATACTTTGCAGATTTAATGGTATTTAATTGTAACTGATTATCAAAACTGTGTCACAATGAAATGAACAATGAAATTTCTTAAATAATTTACAACAATCTGGCGATCATTTCATTTCTCAAAATTTTGATTTGTAATTTTCAGACAAGGTAAAGAGACTAAAGTCACTAAGCCTCACAATTTTGCCTTTAACAATATTTCTGAATACCCTGCTTTCTGGCCTTCAAAATTTATACATTCATCACTTCGGAAAAATGCCCCGCCTTACACAAGAAAGAGGAACAGAGCTAATGGCATGCTGGATCAGGGGGCTTAATATAGGTAGCCGTGGCTATGTCCACCCATCGACCATTGCTCGCCTCAGATGTTTCCACGCACCTGGAAGAGTTGCCGATCGACCCCAACCTGGGGCACCACCTGTAACCACCACTGCTCCAGATTGCCACAGTTCAAGTTAGCTACTGTCCTCAAACAGTCTGAAGGTGCCCGGCTGCTCTTGGGTTATGCTGCTGTCGACCTTACCAAGGTCTAATCCTTTGGCATTCCACGCACCTGGAAGAGTTGCCGATCGACCCCGACCTGGAGCACCACCTGTAACCACCGCTGCTCTAGATCGCCACAGTTCAAGTTAGCTACTGCCTTCAAACAGTTCGAAGGTGCCCGGCTGCTCTTCAGTTACGCTGCTGTCGACCTTACCAAGGTCTAATCCTTTTGCATTGCCATCGACTTGCCAGACAGCAAAGGGCGGCAAATCGGGGGTATCTGTACAACACACCATGGCGAAATGTCATCTTCCCTGAAGAATCCTGATTCAACCTCAGATGGACTACACCATATCTAGCGACGTCGACATGAACGCTTTGCTTTTAACTGCGTGCTGGAAAGGGTTCGTTTCGGGGGAGGTCGTCATGGTTTTGGCCGCAACCAATGTCAACTTCCGGTTCCAGTTGGTGGTCGTCCAAGGCAATCTCAAAGCTTAACATTATGTTGACGCCATCCTTCGTCCGGTGTTGCTTCCATCGCTGGATCAACATGGTGTCCTTCGACAGATGGTTTTCCAGCATGACAACGACCCCACACTTTCCGAACAATCATCATGTCTGTGTTATGGATTGGCCAACTATGTCTCCCAACAGCCTGTAGTGAGACATCTGTGCCAGTCCATGCCAAGGCGATTTTAGGCATGTGTAATAGCTCATGAAAAACTGGAGGACCTGGAGAAAATCTGTGAGGTGAAGGGAACCAGGACACAGAGAAAACCTGTGAGGTGTGAGGAAACAAGAGGACCAAGAGAAAACCTTTGAGGTTGGACTGACGACCCTACTTCTTGTACATGATTGGAATCGAAACTAGGCCAAATAATCTATGATCTAAAGCACATTCATTAAACCATTCGGGGATCCAATCCCCCATCATCAAACAAATCAGTTTAAAAAACAGAATAGGCATCTAAACAAGGTTGTTGTATCAGCAACATGGGATACCATGATGCATTGAAATTTGAGTTATATATTGTCGATGCCCCATCTGTCCGTCCGTCATTGAGGTTGTTCTGAGCAGGGGTGTCAAGGGTTTAAATGTGGCCTGTGGAACAAACTGACGTGTCGATAATTCTTAGAAACTAGCGATGGAAGTCAATTATTATTTTTTTCTGATTTCATAGATATCTAAGAGAGAACGTTGTGTTCAATTGTATATCTTTAGCCCACTTGATATAATATCTTATTACATGTGGCCCCTGTATTGAAATGAGTTTGACACCCCTGCTCTAGGGGCTAAAATCATTATCTGACTATGTCCCTTGATCACTTTGAAATTTATAAACATCATCTATATGGTCATAATACAAAGAATCCTATTCATTATCAGTGATTTCCCAAAACTTGAACAGCTAATTTCATGATATTACAAGTTTTGTTTACTAAACGTTAGCATGAATCAAACAATTTCTAATGATTTCTGATAATTACTTAATGGGTTGTTGCATTAATCAGTTTTTACATTTCAGTTGTCAAAAAAAGACAAAAATTGAACTGCTCAGATGACTGCCGTGGGCATATGTTTTGTTGCTTGCCAACCTATTTGTTAAAATGTATACAGTATGTAGGCTTCTTTAATGTATTGATATCAATAGCGCATTGTGATATTGTTTTTTTTTTTTATCAATTACATTCATTTGGAACAAATTATTTCTTTCAATGAATATAAGTGATTAAAATTGATATTTCTGATATATCTTCTGTGCACAATTTAGCACTGTTTCATTTTTTTATAATTTTCTTATTTTATAAGATAGAAAACGTCATTTGCTTTCAATTTTGCATAATTTCAAATTTATTTTTGTTTCAATAAAAGCATTTTACAGCTGTTTGTATCAGATTTAATTTATTCTAGAAACCTCGATCCCATAATATTCAAAAGTTAAATTGGCTTTGAAACAAGAAATGTGATTGGCTAGCTCATTGCGCAACCGCAAACCAGGACGTCTGTTAGAAAATGTCTAAATACATGCTGTCTGGTCAAGATAGCTTCTTGCAATGCAACTTAAATAAGGTACATGTAGTTATTTTTTGTATTTATAGTTTGGTATGCACACTTTGAAAAATTTATTTATGTGTCGGCCATAATTGCATACTGAAGATTTGCTACGACCAAATATCCGTTTTAAGATGGCCTTGTTAAATTTCAACAAGGTATGAGAATTGTATCATCAAGTTCACGGATGTGGATAAACAATTTTTTTTTTTTAAATGTAAAATCAAATATAAGCGAGATAAATGAAATGTCTGTATGTCTCGACCCAAATATAAAAGTTACCCTGACACAGACGTGTGAATGACCTATTGAATCAAACTGCATAATACTTTGCAGCCGCATTTGTCACACTACATACATTACAAAACCTCAACATATAATGCAATTAGGGTATACATTACACTAAGAATAGTATGGCGTTCTTATCATGTGCCGCCTTTACTATTTATGCATGCATACTTCTATGCTTAAAAATATACTTAATTCATATTTAAAACATTAATTTAATTCAAATATGATGTGCATTTTGTGTCTATTCATGTAGGTATATACTGAGACTTTGTGTTGTGCTTCAAAAACTAGAAGATACACTATATGCATAAGTGCATATCGTCTATAAAAGCATAAATACTACTTTAACTTTTGGCAAATGCAACAAGTTATTTGATTGGATGATTCACTGTGACGAGAAATCGTATGATTTCCCAGGGTGTCTTGAAAACAATGACTTCGGAGAAAGATTTGGAATAGGTCGGAAATCTTTATGCCGTAAGTTATACGTTAAAATATCATATTTATATTTATCGTTACATTAACTAAATTAAATTCAAATTATAAATATGTATCCAAGCTATATATGTAATTATGCACTATCTTTTTTAAATATGAACAGTTATCAGAATTAGGCGTAAACAATAGTTCTTAATTTTCTTACTGGATAGTTTAACGGTTATTTTGAAATTATCTGATGGGCGGGGGCTTTAGAAATTAAATAACCATCTATACAATCATAAAGTTTCTTCTTAAAGGTTTATACCATCTGCGCCATCTAATTTTTATTTTAAAAAAAACATATCATAAATTAATTAAAAAACCTTACATCTTAACTTGATCTGGCTTAAAATATTCCTATAAGTAAAAAGTTAGAAAAACATATGCCTACAGCAGCTAAGTCATTATTTCTCAGATGAAGAGTACTTCCAAGGAATACTTTCTGATCAAATTTGATCAGATTAACTTTTAGTTTTACAAATGATCTTTATAAATAACCTAAACCTAAGTAATGTGCTCAAAGGGCCTTAGCAGAGAGATACTTTTCCAGATAACCCACTTGATGTTTGCAGAAAAGCTTTGACAAAAAATCATACCAATATAATTCATCAAATGATCTGAACATGAAACCTTTCTCAGAATATTATCATGCACATCATCAGATGAACTTTCACAAAAAAAATCATACCAGAGGAATCATATTTATCTCATACGATTAATCAAATTTGCTTACTAGAGGAAATTTTCTCACAAATACCGTTAAAAAATCTGTTTGAGCTCACTCAGCCTCCATCGGTTGAGATTTCTTTGAAATAAATGCAAGGAGCTACTTTTACCTGCTTTTAGGTCTGATGCAGTTATGCTGTGCATGTCTGACAGAACATTTTCATGTTCTTTAACCTAAAATCTTTCGAGCTTGTGAATGTGAATGAATGGGTAGGTTACTCAAGCCTCTCAAAAAGGTATCTGGTTTTTTTAGAAGGCCCTTAATCAACAGCTTATATTTCTGTTATTATGCTTCCAACCATAAGGATGTCTGGGCTTTGTAACATTTATATTATTTCGCCCGTATATTCCGGACATGCCCTATGCTATTTTCCAAAAGTCCGACCAGAAATATGCCCAATCGGACATTAAGATATGGTAAACAATATTCAAAATTCCAATATTTTCCTTACGCAAAATGTATCCATACGAATATTATTAGCCATTAAACCTTTAACTTATTTTCCGTAATTAAACTATGTCACACGAAAATCGTCGCTTGCCATATAAGAAAGTGCTTACTACTAAAGTTATACCAGTTATAGGGTTGATTTTGCCGTGAATTATGTGTTAGCGGCCATGCAGGCCAATAACAGAAATAATACGTTGAAGTTAAATGTGCATTTTAACATGCGATTAAACTATCAATGTAATTTTAAAATACCATTTTTAAAAGAAGTCATTGACGTTTTGACATCACAAACTGATTTCGGACGGTTTGCATTAATTTTCTGCCATATATATGAAGACACGCAAACTTGGAGGAATATTACTGGTGTGAATTTGAAGTGTGTATGGGTTGGCATGCTTTCATTCAATTGCTTCCCCCTATTTTTATTAAATACGGATTTGAATACCTGGTATTTTGTTGACACATGACATTTAATTGCGGCCTAAACCTCTGCTTAAAAAGCGATAAAAAATACACTCAGTTACATTCAGTACAAATTTCTGACAAGAAATATTTTGAAATAGTAACGCTGCTTTGTAATGGTATTAATATTGAAACATTCCAAATACTGTATATCATGTTAAAACAAAACACATAAACTTGAAGGAGCTAAATCGCTAACATTTGGAACCTAGCCTAGAAAATGACAGAAATGGGTCGAAACGCATATAATACTCTAATATGAATGTACATGTATATAAACTGATTTACATGTACATTCAATGGTTTCCGTTTTTACTCTAATTTCAAATCGGTTATGTTCCACGAAATACGTCAGCAGTCTCAATGGAATTCAAATTTCTAGCGTCTGGTTATTCCAGTCTACATAGTTATGCTGTTTGATTTGGTGCAATGTGTTGAGCCTTGTTCACAGAGTCTCTAGCTAGAACTGGGGCTGTAAGGCATGATGATATGGTAAAATCACAGTATCAATGTTGATTCAAATTGACAGTTAATTGTTTATCCAAAGCTGAAGATTTTGGATGATATTGAGTTAGAGACTTAGCTTCTTTAACACATAAGCAGCGGAAACAAAATTTGTTATTTATGAGCAGTTTGACAAATATCTATTACTACTTGTAGTTTGGCCAAAATCTGTGAGTAATAGAAGTTTGTCACAGATATTTCATATATGCCAACTGAGATAAGAATTTACAAGTGAATATGGAAATTTCCCAGCATGGAAACACCGATCTCTGCCATAAAATCACCTTTTTCCTCCTACTGTAAAATTCACAGAACATTTTCAGTGGGAGGAATGGCAAATGTCTGCCCATAAATCATGAACAAATTTGATGTCAGACGTGGAAAAAATAATGTGTTTTTTACATAATGCAGCAGGACATTAAACTTTTAGATACAGTTATTTCAAAATGTTTATTCATACTTGCAAAATGTAATTTATTAAATATTTTTATTTTTATGAACAAAAGTTAAACATGAAAATAAATGTTGTTTCCTAATTAATAAGAATGTGAACAAGACAAAAATAATATTTATAAAGCTACTGAAGTGATCCCAGTGTTTTTTTTTTACAGAGGTTCGAAATTTGGTGAAATCATGATTTTTCCAGGAAATTGTGTCTTATTCCTAAACCTTTACTTCTAGCCCTTCTGTTGTGGCTTCTGGTGTACCCCCTAATGGTCCGTCCTCAGACTGATCTTGTTTAGCTTATACACTAAACTCACTGACACTAAACGGCTTAGTCTCATAGTAAGACATCATGATTTATTATTTCATCTACATGTGGATTGCGGATGATACACAGTTGTACAATTGTACAAAAGTGACTTTCAAAGCTAAATATTGAAACTTGTATTGCAGACATTAGAATTTGGATGAACAACAATTTTGTGCAGATATGACAGAATATCTGGTTATTTGGTCTTCTTTAAACTAAACCAGGAAATGTTAAACTTTGACCTATCCATACAAGCAGGAGATGTTGCATTGTCACTTCTCAGTCAGCCAGAAATATTTCTTTAAATTACACCAATATTTCTAGCTAACAGAAGTGACAATGCAAGTGCTTGTATCGATAGATCCAAATTTAACTTTTGTATCGATAGATCAAAGTTTAACTTTTTCCTGTTTAAAGAAGACCCAATGACCAAATATTGTCTTATCTGCAGTTAGTTTTAAAAAATTGTTTTTCATCCAAATTTTATGTCTTCAATACAAATTTCAATATTCAGCATTGAAAGTTACTTTTAATAGTTTTGAACAAAATGTACAATTGTGTATTATTCGCATATAGATGAAATAATAATTCATGGAGTCCTACTATGAGACCAAGTGGTTTAGTGTATAAGCTAAACAAGATCAGTCCGAAAACAGACCGTTGGGTACACCGGAAGACACCACATAAAGTCAAGAAAGAAAAGGTCTAAGAACCTCTGTATAAAACACTGGGATCACTTCAGTAGGTTTATAAATAAATTTTTGTCTCGTTCACATTCTAATTATGAAGTATTAGGGGATCCTTCGGGACTATATCTTATAAAATTGTATAGCCGTTCATTGCAGCGTTCGTAAATCCATTTCGATTAAAAATGATTCAAAGAAAATCCTGCCATGTGACATATGATTTATGTCTCAGTCGAGATCAGTCATTGAAAGCCCAATTATTTGTATCGTAACATTACCTACATATCAGCCTTCTAAATGATTTGAGTGGGCTTTTCAGAGGATGTAGGCTACGGCAAGTTCTATTTCCGAGTAGGATAATAGATGCCACTTCTCTTGGGAGGGCTTACTGAATTGACAATGGTAACCGTTATATAAACGATCAAATTTCGTTTTGATAAGGTAAAAATAATTTTCACTCGCTTTGAGCACTCATATTTTTATATGGCGTATAAGGACCAGAATAAATTTTCGGTCTATACGATTATGGTGATCCACATGGAATCAAAATCGTCTAAATTTGCTATTTAAATTCCAGAGCATTTTGACTCCGGTATAACGGTGTTAATTTGTTGTTCAGTTGCAGAGTCGTTTTAATAAAAAATTTATTTGTACTCTGGTGTAATGGCTGAAGGCAGAACTAACGCTTACTTTCTGATCGGCAGATAAACTCGTTTCGGTAAAGGGTCAACTTCTCTCTATGTAATGTTTGACTCTGGGTTCGGTTCCTTGTTTGAGGTGACCAGAGTTATGAAATTCTTAGCTGGTAAGGTTACTCCGCAGTGAGTATAATAAAATTAGAAATCTATAAGTGGTGAGAGAAATCTGGGACGGCTACTTGCCACTTTTAGATTTCACATTCTAATTAACCAGAAAACAACATTTATTTTCATGTTTAAATTTTGTCCATAAAAATAAAAATAATTGAAAAGATAGGTTGCCAGGCAACGAAACATACGCCCACAGCAGCTAAATTGTCCGGGCGGTCAACAAGAGTTGTTGCAAATTTAATGAAATATTTATAATACTCATTATGAAATTATCAGAAAATCTCCTCCATGTTGTTCAAGTTATCAAAATTTAATGAAACTCAAAAATACTTGTTCGTCTCATGACCTTCAACTGTGTATAAATTGAACTTTAGCCTCTAGAGCGTCCACAGAATTTTTAGAGTGATCAAGGGCCATAACTCTGTCAGAAATGTTGAAAATCAATAGGCTTCTTCGTCTCATGACTTTAAACACTGTGAATAAATTTCATTCAAACGGATATTAACTTTAGCCTCTGGTGCGTCCACAAGATTTTTTAAAGTGTTCAAGGACCATAACTCTGACAGTAATTATCGTAAATCGCTGAAAATCAATAGGCTTCTTCGTCTCATGACCTTAAACACTGTGTATAAATTTAAAGTCTATCTGATATTGACTTAGACCTCTAGAGCATCCACAAGAATGTTCTGACGGACAGGGGCGACGGCAATAAACAACCACATTTCAATGTGGGCGTATAAAAATGACAAAAAGTTTGTTTTTATTCTCACCAATTCCAACATTTGAGGGTAGCCCCTCAACTTTTCAAAATTTTGCAAAATAAGGACCACCCTAACACACAATAGCCTCAGAAATCGCACCCCCACCTTACCTCCTCAGACAGATGCAGTATGCCCTTTATGACCCATATATAGCCCAGTCATCTGTCACCTATAAAAATAGTTCTGGAATAGGGCATTATTTTCAGAAGTAGAATGATTATTGACATATATCACTTATATTTCAGAAAATGGTGAACCAAACTCTGTGTAGATGGGCTAAAATATGTTGAAATGAGGAGTCTAGAGCTGACATTCAACACAACAAAGTAAGAACTTTTGTAAAGAATTCCGGTCAAATCATTTGTCTATTATATTTCATTTCTTTGGGCGCGCAAACTTTTGGTGACATACCAAATGTTTTATTTAATGGAGATGTCAGAGGTCAAACACGAAAATAGGAAATGGTTAACTTTTATAAAGTTTAGTATTAAAACAACATGAGACTCCCTAATTTATGGAGACATCAAAGGTTCAAAATCATTTTCAAATAATTAATAATATTCTATTTGCGAAAATGGATATGGTTACCTTTAAAAATAATAATCAGAGACTCGCCTAATGCTATTCACATTTCAATTAGATTATAACACACCTACAGTGAGAGAGAAAGAAAGAAATGGGGTTTAACCATCCACTCGACAGACACATATCTACAACCCTGTGACTGATAAATTATGTACAATCAAGTCCATTGACCCCGAATGAATAATAGCACCTCTTCAATTCTACAACTGAAACCTGAATTATTTTCATTTATTAATTACGGGTAATTATTATATGTGTAATAAATCTATATAGTGTATGAATAAAGTTAGGACTAATTTCCTCTTAAGATTAAGGACATTCTGATGCAAGGTAACCTTGTCTTAATGTGAGGCTATTGCTTGAACTCACCCCACTTCACAAAAAAAAATTTCGGCACGTCTTTTTCTGTTGGTGGTTGCACAATTACTTTTCGTGGTCTTTGGTATGGATGATTTTATGGTGGTGGTTTTTCTTTGACAATTTCTTACGCCAATCTATTTAAGATTCTTCATTTAACACTTCTCCATACTTGACCAAATAGGCCTACATGCATCTCTCATTCTACCATTTGCAATATGTGTACTATTTTGGATTTGATAGCAGTTATATATGAATACATGGTGTTTGATTCATGTTGTATTTATGATAATTAGAAGTCTATGGCCATATATCCTGATGAGCTTGAAATTAAAAACAGTGACAATTACGCTTCCTACTTGGATCCGCGTCTCGATTTTTGACAATTGCCATAAACTTAGTGTTAACTTGTACGATAATCGTGATGACTTTGACTTTCCGAATGTTAACTCCTTTTATTCTGATTTTTAAGAAGATTGAAGCATTTGTCATCTAAGCTTCAACTACAGGGATACTTGCGGACTAAAATTATTAAAACCTTTCAAAAGTTTTATGGTCGTCATATTGACTTTATTTGTAAATATAACATGTCTCTCTATCGGCCATTATTCTAGGCATATTTAATATACACGTATACAGTTCATTACATGCATTTTGCATACCGATAGTACCTTGGCCAATTACCAATGTGTCATGTATTTTGTACACGGTGAACACTCCATATATGCCAATTACACTATTTGCCTGATTACATTATTTTGCCTATACCGTTTGGATTGTTCGTAATTGGTTTTATTTTATTATTAAACATGGTGCTCTAATTTCAATTCAAGCCAAGTTTATAAAAAACTTCAATTTGCAAATTTCATTGTTAAAATAACATCAAGAAGATAACAGCCTTGTGCACGATTCTAGCACCCATAGGCTACATGTAAATCAAGTTAATAAGTTTATGCGGGTAGTCGTAAGTTTTAGGCATAGTTTATATAACAGTGTTCTTTGAAATTCACCTGAATATGTACTGTACACAATTTGTGCAGATGTACTGTACAGCATTTATGCATATGCCTTGTTCATTTTATGGAACAAGATTTAAAGTTCCTATGATTCACAAAAATGTTTGATATTCCCGGTATCCAAAGAATATGTCTTTAATTAACATGGATTATTTGAGATGAACAATACACGTACATGCAGCTACTGCACACTACTGGTATATGAATAATAAACACATCTGATATTCTAAATCAACATGTAAATCGACAATAAGGCGTTTTGTGAAAAATGATACATGTATATAACACAAAGTTTCTATTATGTTATTACTGTGACAATCATCGAGAAAGATAATAGTGCCCTGTGCAGTTGTCATTCCACTAACAGTGCAGAAAGTAAACTATTTCTCAATGACAGTTGACTTTGGAATGACTAATACAAGTCAAGAACCACATAAACAAGAGCATTGGATTAAAAACAATGGTTCCTTCCCTCTTTAATGAAATGAACACAATTTCTGGTTTCTCTCGTTTTGTTGATATTTTCATCTCGTAGTTGGAAAAGGTTTCAGTTTAGATCATTTCCGCCAAGTTTTAGCCCATAATCATGATTCTAATGTGGAAGGACAAATATGCAATCAGGTATGACATAAAAAATCCTTAATCAAAATTTAAATCATGAAATAGTAGGATAGTCTGTTTATTAAAATATATAGGTGATTAACCACCCTTCAACTTTTTTTATCAGATCATTATGACATATTTAAATCTCGGTGCGTAAACAGATTAAAACCTACAGAAATCAATGGCAAAAAGAACTAAGGTACAATTCTGAATGTGAAATTCAAACCGAGCACATAAAAATACTGGTAAAAATTAAACTGGAAGAACTATATTCTGTAAGGAAATCTACACCAATATATTAATATTGTTTTTAACAATTTAATTTGTTGAACTTTCACATCGTTACTAGAAGGACAATGTCATTGCTATCTGATTTAAAGGATAGTTACAAATATATGTCACATCACTTCATCGATTATTACCCCCTTGAGCTCTGTTCTAAAGGTTTACATGCACTTTATCATTCTTATCAAGTTCGATCATGTGATATGTTTAAGTATAATCTTTCTACTAGTCTACTATATATACATTGTATATATATATTTAATCAATATATACTTCATACTGTGCATATCACATTACCAACAAAAACAAAAACAACAATCATGACACAAATACATATCATAAACACTAAACATATCATAATGCAAAACAACAATGATTCACAATGACATTGACACACAAATATATATTTCATATTTGCATATTACATGACCTACAAAAACAAAACAACTTTGGTTACAAACAAACATATGTATTTAATCACTCAGGTTTTCATATTGCGCACATCACATGACCTTCAAAACTGAATAACCACCATGACACACAAATAAATTCATCCAATCACTAGATATTTTAAGCGCACACATGACCAACAAAAACACAAAATCAAGGATGGTATACAAATAAATATCACTAAATATCATCATGACAGACAAAACCAAAACAACGATCATGACACAAATAAATATATTATAACCACAAGTGATTTAATATGGCAATTTCACATTGATCGACAAAAGACTATGATGACACTACTAACTTTTTTATCACTTGAGACTTTATGTTGCTCATGCCATGTGACCAACATAAACGAAACAATAATCAGGACACACAAATTAATATATTTTATCACTACAGAGTCCATGTTGTGCTCATTATCTGTCATTGTTTTTCAAGGCGAACGATCGTTCTTGAGCAACTGTCGCGCATCTAAATGTCGACATCAGGGAGGTTTTTCTCTCTTTCCTTGGGAGTTTTATTATCATTTATGAAAACAGGAATGAACCCTTAACATGAAGTTATTGATCTTCAGAACAATTTCCCATACAGCTCATTCTCCTCAATTTCTAAATCACTCTACTCATCAAAACTAGCAGAGCAATTTTTTCAATTTGTTGCTTATGGTGAGCTTTTATCAACTCTGACAAAAACAAAACAATAGGCACAAATGTAAGCGAATTGTCAAGTTGAATACAAAACTGTTCCTTACAAGTAGGGCATGCAGTCTCTAGATTTTTATAATTATTCAAGCCTATATAAGGTTGTTTAAAGTGTAATATATAAAATTAATATTTTAATTTATTTGCATGTTGGCGGTAAATTGTGTTATAAAGCCTCTATATATAGTGGCGGAAATATTAAAGCTGCTTAGCTGACCAACACCTTTGCAATATCTTCAAAACTGTCCCCTACCCTGTGTATCTAAATACAGTTCTTTTGGATTTTGCCACCATACTGCTAGAAGGATACACTTAGCATGTGATAGTGACTCTTTCCCTAGCCTTATTTGACAGGGATGGCACAAGATGGTGTTTATATGATGTATCTAGCTTATGCACAAATAAAGTGTGTGGCAATCTTCCTATTTCATAAATTCAAGACTGAAAAGGGTCTCAAAACTATTTATTATTTTGGGGACTGAGTCTATCATACTTAAAGATACATTATGTAAGATTTAGATAAAGAGAGAGAGTGGGAAATAGGGTTTAACGTCAACTCGACACAAACTAGGTCATTTCGGGACTAACATATGGTTTTTAATTTTATTTCAATAATTCACTTGCGCGCATGGGGCTTTAGCAGTGGGGGGCAGCTGAAGGACCCGGAGAAAACCTGTTAAGTTGGACAGGCGACCCTACCCTTGTCTTGTACAAATGGGGATTAGAAACAACGCCAGTTGACTCAATGACAGGCTTTATGATACAGCCAAACATGCTAACCATTATTTCTGTCATCCAACCCCCCAAGATTTAGATAAAGCAATTTCATTCAAATTACTCTATTGCGAGCGAAGATATTACCCTTTGAAGGTTTGACAAGACCCGTGCAATAATTTCAACCACCATACTGACAGGCATTGTTATTTCCGCACACATGTGCACGGCGTTAGCAAGCACATTTGCATTAAAATACTTTTTTGCAGGCACATTTAAAAAAAAAAAAAAAAATACTGTCATGTAATTCATGTAAGATAAAGAATTAGTTACGGTGCATGAATATCTTGTCATCATCAGGGGAAACAACTCTTGTTAGTATCCAAATTAAACCGGAAGTAGTTAGGTTTAACGAATGACAACCTGGCGGCGCAAGGGGATTTAATGAACTTGTTTGAAGCTGGTAGGCATCTGTTCTATGTTTATATAATTTCTTCTTCTGCCAAGTCCAACCCAAGAAGCTTTCGTAAGCCCCCCCCACCACAATCATACTATAAACCTGGCAATTGAATATTCTCCTTTTGAGTATGACCATGCAGGCACACTCAACTTTTATAGAGCCCTGCGTACTGGTTGTTCGAAGCCTTGCCTCACTCCTCCATTTTTAGCTTAACCTAAAATATGGCTGAACTTTTCTAATCTATTTCATATTGGAGAAATCTGATGCCATCGAGAGTTGAATATGGCCTGGATTAGTTAAATAATGTATAATAAATAATTTAGAAAACGTTTCAGGCCTGAAAAAAGACTTGCAATAGGCAGATTTAGCTCTTGCATAATGCATATTTCAAGACTAAGGACATCCCTACTTTTTGGTAGCTTTGCGAAGGTTGACAACCAAGCCTAGAAATAAGTCACCTGTTACTTTTTTAGGCACAAATTTAGACTTTGTTGGGCACAACCAATCTTTGGCCTGTCACTGTATTAAACCCCATTTTCTGAAGCTGTAAATGGTATCGTGTAATATCTATTTATTGGTTACAATTGCATGGTCAAATTTTTGTCCAGCATAATTACAGATCACTGTTAACTTTGTGTTTTTGCAACATTTTCAAAGCCTATCAATATAAAGAGTTTTGTGGTGACCAATCAAATATTTAACTATGAGTGCCAGCAACTGGCCAATGTTTGTTTTTTTTCCGAATTATCGCAACTATGTTTTTTTTACCGACATGACATTACATCTAGGTCACAAATATTATATGTTATCTTATCAATATAGTTATGAAATTTGCATGGTAATAATCTTTTACTATTTTTAACCTGTCTAGGACAGTACAGATTGATGACACGTCACAAAATGGAAATATATAAACATCATATTATTGCATGTCGATATATATTAATGTTTACTTAATACATAATGTAGCATGCTTCTTATTATTATAGTAAGATACCTGTTGATTTATGTCAATTTCATATTGGTTAATCACACACAATTACATCATACTCATCCCAGTTAGGCAGACGTGCGGAGAATCACTAACTGATGTCATCATCATTTGCAACATCATCTAGTTATCACATAATAACCAAGACTCTGTCTCTGTAGTCCAGTCAGATATCAATGAAAACAAATCCTTCATTTATGTCTAGGTTTTTGTCTTTAAAGTCACATTTTCCCTAGCTGCAATTTCAAATTATACCCTTAATCAAGTTTTTAGCATGTTTTAAAAATAACTCAGTGCCGTCTATTATCATGAATAAATTGGAAAGTGTAGGCTTCCAAAGTTCCTCTGATGTTTAATATTCGGCATCGTCTATGTGAATAGAGTTCTTTTACATGTATGTTCTCATTTTTGTTCTATGATCTATATAGCATAATTCGCAATTCAGATAGGTTTCCTACCAACAGGGGTAATACAGAGAGAGAGAGAGAAAGAGAGAGCAATGGGGTTTAACGTCCACTCGACACAAACTAGGCAATTTCGAGACTAACACATTGTTTTAATTTCAAGCTCTCACTTGCGCGTTGGGGTCTTTAGCAGTGGGAGGAAACCTGAGGACCCTGAGAAAACCCATGAGGTTGGACAGGAGACCCTATTCGGAACTCCTTGTCACGTACAACCGGGGATTCGAAACCACGCCAGTTGACTCAATGGCAGGCTTTATGATACAGTGTACACATGCTAACCATTCAGCCATCAAACCCCCCCAAGGCCAAGGGTAATACAAGTACATGTACCAATATTGCGCACCCAGCGGATTGGAAGATGAAGACGGAGAATAACCTAACTGTTGTCAAAGATGTTTCGACTTTAATTGTACTGTTGTATTCAAATAAACCATTTCAGCAGAGGTGGGTCCATAACTTGAAACGAATTTGATGAAGTGGAAGAATCTTCAACAAGCCACTTTTCTTAAAAGCAAAGGCTTGGTTAGTAATTTGTCCATAATGAAAAGAGATCAATACATAACTAGTAAAGAATTACCCTATGGCTATATTGCAACTGTAGAAATTCATATTATTCTCTAATTTCTCTTAACAGAAAGGGAGTTGGGTGATCTTACTAGTGGTTCTGTCATCGAATTGAAGTGGCATGGTTTCGATGCTCTTCTTGTACATGTGGATTTTCTCCAGGTCCTCTGGTTTACTCCCACTGCTACGGCCACAACACGTAAGTGAATTATGAAATGATATGTTTCTTCCAAAATTAGCAAGTTTGTATTGAGTGGACGTTGAACAACATTTCTCTCTCTACATTTATCTTTTGTTTAAAATAATTTGGGATTATGGATGCTAAGAATATCTGTAAATTTTGTTTCAGGCAATTTACTATGTTGTAATCATTAACATAATAAGTATTACATCGTTAAGGAAAATATAATTATTTCAGTTTCCCCACAAATACATTCACTTGATTTGATTTGTTGTTTATTTCATGCATTGTCTATGGCTTGTCCACTTGTTTGTCATATTTGTTTTGTTTTGAGTGTAGTGCCGTCCTTCTGCACTTACTATTACATGTAGTATTTAGAACGACAATATCAAGGTGACCATACATATCATTTTAAAAATCTGTTTATGAAATTAGCATTCTAGTTCTATCATGAAAACAGCATTTTAATTCTATCATGAAAGTAGCATTTCAATTTTATCATGAAATTAACATTTTAATGTTTAGCTTGTATCTCTAAATGCATCCTATATATGCATTACAATGTCCATTAAAAAATAACAGTTAAAGCCAGCAAAATCTCAATTAAATTATACTTTGTTATTTATTGTGCTGTGCTATCAAACATTGAAAGAAAAAAAAAATCAAAGTATTATGTGCTAGATACGAAATAATGTCTAACAAATTTCACAATATAACTATGCATATATATATCATGTGGACTAGAGTACATATACCTATATCTATTGAAAATATAACACCCTTCTTACATGTGTAACCTCTTGGTGTATGTCATTATCAATATTCTTTTCAATCTATTTGTTAAAGTTCTCTGTTGTTACTCAGTTTAGATGTTTTACCAAACTTGTTATTAACATATTATTGAGACTTTGACCTAAATTAATACTTAAAAAGCTTACAGCATACCACAACATATTCAACTGGTTTATTACAATGTATAAATATTCACTACATTTCTTTTGATACTATTTTAACACCTAAAATATATTCTTGTTATAATAAGTGTACATATTCAAAGGGGGCATGCAAATATATACATTGTACCAGACTAAAATTATCGAACAAACTTGCGTCACATGATCACAGTGAGCTTATATAACGTTCATAATTACATGTTAAGGCCTACTCTTCACATGTACAGTTAGTTAGCCAAAAATGGCCGACAGAGGAAAACAAACGTTAAAACTCTGCCTTTTTAAACTTTTTGCAAAGGAAGACAATTTGTCAAATAAACAAATACTGCGGTACTAAACTTTACCGATGACCTCAGACATGCCTCAGTTGTGTGGTCGATCATAAAAAATGTTATCAAATGAAAAGTTGTTATGTCGTTAAGCAAATAAACTCGTCGAAATAATACATTCAGTATGAGGCTAAATGTACTTTGAATGCCTTGAAATGACAACCATTTTCATGTATCGAAGCGGTGGCTATTGTGTCATAAAATAATTTGGCCGTCAGATGCATCCAACATAAATGTTGTGTAATTTTATTGCATGACCCGGTGTGACCCTAGAAAGCTCAGAAATGCAATAACAGCCAGTCGGTGCAATTCATATATATTACCAAAAGACTCTTTACAATGTTGAATAATCATAATATAAAGACAATAAAACAGAGGATTTACCTGTTTCTATGGCGTTTGATGACTAATATCTCCAAGGTACTAATGTTGTGTGTTGCTCGGTCGCACAGAGCTTCTCTTTTTTCTTTTAGATAGCTACTAACTATTAGGTCAGCATGTCGCTATGTCAGAGTGACCCCTTCTTCTTCTTACTGCAAGGTCGTTCAACTGCGGGCTGTTCTCTGCTGTTTAAATAATTCACAATTCACAAAATAAAACTGACAAAGATTAAATTTTTACTAGAAAACACAATATCTTGCTATTATTGAAAGGTTACATCGTACTGGCGGGTATTGATTATCTTTTCTCATAATAAAGCATTTCACGTAAGCAGAGTCGGGCTAAAATATGTAGGTCGCTTTATAGCGAGTTGGGTCACTGGAACATGTAAGGTCACGGGTTAAGTTACCAAATATTGCATAACGGCTATTTGGTCATTATATGACCACCAGGGGGATCACAATCTATGCACAGTGTCGCGTGTATGTCAATGTCCCTAGTATGTGGGTAATTGAGATGAAATGGAGTCGGCTTCTAAAGGATTATTTTTAGCGCACGGTTACACCGAAGAAGTGCATTATTACCTAACCATCCAGAACAGTGGTGCGAAATTATTTATACCCACGTATTTGGTCCTAACTAGGTCACTGAAGCAGACGAATATTTAGATAGATTACACATTTTGTCAGGATAAAAATAACTTACACACACCACCCTGTCGGGTCAAAGAAATCCCAATGTGAGCTTTCATTCTTAGACCGTCCCATTTATACTGTTAAATGTATAGGACAGTGAATAGCCACGTGAAGCAGCCTATAAATCTATATTTGTAGCCTAGAATGCAGGATAATTCATTTAGTGAGAGTTCGAATAGGTTATTGCCAATTAGACTAGCTTATTGTTTATTTTCAAATGTTCGTTATGCTTACTATTTCCAGTAAACTCGACATCACATCTCAGTATATGGGAAGGTCAAATAGACAACAATTCGCTGCACGTTTGTATTTGAATCAATTAGTATAGGGCCGGCGGAAGCAATTGTTGATTGGGGGGGGGGGTCCAAAGAGAAGAGTACTTGCGGCCCCATAGCCCCCCCCCCCTACTCTGCCGGGCCTGTACCTGGATAATTACACAAACTGTAGAGAAATCCAGGAAAGCAACGCCAGCGGCCGTTTACTATTATGGAATATTCGTTTAAAGAACGCCCGTAGACGTTTCGTTTTGAGTTGGCGTGAGGTGTTGGTGAGGTTGGACTATAATATATTTATTTTTAAGTGATAGACAACTAAACATGTTATTCTTTTGCAGGGAATGGAATCATTAACCAGACAGCAAAACTGATCAAAGTTAATTAATAAAACTTGATACCCCATTCGCTAACATGTCACGCTCCTCGGAAAAATGAAATTGACGGGGAGGAGGTGTCTAGTTAACGAGTCAAAATGGGTCCCGTCATCCACCCGTAGGGCAAAAGCGGTCATCCATGCATGTAACCAGATGATTAATTTAGCCGTGATAACTTTAGTGTCTTTAAGGCCCAACAAGATATTTCAAAGTAATTTTAAAAGTGATTAAGCCCAATAATTCCGAAAGTATTCCACAGTCAGGAACTTTGGCACCAATCTAGCAGAAACTTTTGTCATTCCTAATTCGTTTGCGATAATGTTCTCATTCCTCTCACGAGCGTCTTGTGAGAGATGCCCGCAACATAACACTAGTGGCAATCGTCAATCAGCCATCTACATGTTATGCACCCTGGTAATGTTTTCTTGAAAGGTGGCCTCCCAGGACGCAGGTCATCTCTTTACTGCGGAAGAGAAAGGGGCATCATCTCTTGTGACCATGTCGCCATGTATCGGTGTTGAGATTTGTCCTGCCAGTTGCAGATATACTTGATGATTGCTCTATAGCCAGTTTTGTCCATTTCTGGTGATTCCAATGGATATATTTACAAGATGGTCGGATACGAAGTCAATAATAACACTTGTTGCAGTTCTTATGTCTGTGATGCATTCAATGATTGTACTTGCTGCTGGCAAAAGTTTGTTTCAATCCAATTCATCTATCCTTTACAGGCTTAGAACTTTTCAGGTAGCCTTCGTAAGTCGGCTTTACGTCCCACAAGAAGGACTAGATGCATTTCCTTGTCATGCCCTTGGTCTACTACTACTAGGTTTACATTGGTGAAATGGGGTATACTTTACTATTCTGCACTAATCATGTTAGGGACATACACCATACAGTGTGCTATGGAAGATCTTTTGCCCGGATAACAATTTAAATCCAACTGTCAAGGGTTCTTTTACGTACACGCCAACGTAAGAAGTGCACGACTCTCTGCATTATAGACGGTGTGCGACATATCTTCATAATCTGTCGGGAAATAGATAAAATTTAATCTAATCTTAATCTGGGACTAGCTATCATTGGTTTTCGAGCTTGCAGAACAGGTGAAAGATGACGAGCCACGAGTGTTTCAATACGTGTATTGTGACAATATTATTTATGGGAGACGCTGTAAAGACGCGCAGTGGCATGGAAATATGGGTTTATGCATCCGGTCAATTGCTGTTGTTATGTTTTCTATTGACCTATATACATGGCGTGTAATGATTTTGCCCGGGCAGTGACATTTTGGCGGAAAGAGATTTGTACCCAATTACCCATCTATATAAAGCCTATAAGCCTCTACCCACCCAACCCCTCCCCTATGTATAACGTACGAGGTCTGTCTGAAAAGTTCTAAGCCTGAAAACTAAAAGGATACATGTAGAGCAGTTAGGTTGAAACAAACATTTGCCACCAACAAGTACAATAATTGAATGAATCATAGACATTAACTTACTGTAACTGAATTGTTATTATTGTGTTCGTATCAGACAATCTTGTGAACCTGAAATCACCAATAATGGACAAACTGGTTACACACAGGGCAGTCGAGTCATCAAGTACTAGCAATTAAAAGACTGATCCAACACAGATACAATCCGACATGGGCTCCACTTCAGGGGATTGCACCCCTTCCTTTTCCACAGTACAGAAGTGGGCTATGGAATTTAAGCGCAGCGACAGAGTGAACCATGACCCATGACGATGATCCGCGTCCTGCGAAGGCCATCGACACCGTCCACGAAAACATTACCGGGGTACATGACAGGGTTATGGTTGATCGACGATTAACCACGCGCCATATTGCCAATGTTATGGGAATTTATCGTGAGGGGGTTGAGCACATTATCGCCAACTAGTTAAGAATGAAAAAAATAATTCTCAGCAAGATAGATATCAAACCTCCTGACTGCAGGTCATAAACGTGTCAGATTGCCGACGTCCCTCAGCAATCTGCGCCGTTTTGAAGCAGACCCTGATTGTAACCATGGATGAGACCTGTTTCTAAAGATAGGTTGCCAGGCAACGAAACATACGCCCACAGCAGCTAAATCGTCCGGGCAGTCAACAAGAGTTGTCGCATATTTAACTTTTTTCAGTAATGGAACATTTATAATACACTAAAATCATATAACAAGTAACAACTCATTATGTAATTATCAGAAAATCATTCGAATTTGTTTGGCTTTGATAAAGTTCTCCTCCATGCTAACGTTTAGTATACGAAACACTTAATATTCTGAAAATCAATAGGCTTCTTCGTCTCATGACCTTCAATACTGTGTAAAAATTTCAAGTCAATCGGATATTAACTTTAGCCTCTAGAGCATCCACAAGATTTTTTGAAGTGGTCAAGGGCCATAACTCTTAACAGTAATTATCGAGAATCGCTGAAAATCCCTAGGCTTCTTTGTTTCATGACCCTAAACACTGTGTATAAATTTAAAGTCCGTCGAATATTACCTTTAGGCTCTAGAGCGTTCACAAGATTTTTCAAAGTGATCAAGGGCCATAACTCTGGCACTAATAATCGGATATCGCTGATAATCCCTAGGCTTCTTCATCTCATGACCGTAAACACTGTGTATAAATTTAAATTCAATCGGATATTACCTTTAGACGCTAGAGCTTTCACAAGATTTTTCAAAGTGATCAAGGGCCATAACTCTGGCAGTAATTATCGGATATCGCTGATAATCCCTAGGCTTCTTTGTCTCATGGCCTTAAACACTGTGTATAAATCTTAATTCAATCAGATATTAACTTTAGCCTCTAGAGCGTTCACAAGATTTTTCAAAGTGATCAAGGGCCATAACTCTGGAAGCAATTATCGGATATCGCTGAAAATCAATAGGGGACTTCCTCTGATGACCTTAAACACTGTGTATAAATTTAAAGTCAATCGGATATTAACTTTAGCCTCTAGTGCGTTCACAAGATTTTTTGAAGTGATCAAGGGCCATAACTCTGACAGCAATTATCGGATATCGCTGAAAATCAATAGGGGACTTCCTCTGATGACCTTAAACACTGTGTATAAATTTAAAGTCAATCGGATATTAATTTTAGCCCCTAGAGCGTTCACAAGAAATTGTGGACGATGGACGGACGGACGGACGGACCGACAGACAGACGGACGGACGGACGGACGGACGGGGGCGACGGCAATATACGACCACATTTCTATGTGGGCGTATAAAAATGAAAAAGGAACTAGTCAGTGGCAATAATAACGTCATGGCAGCTATGAACGACTTTTGCTAGGGTGGCTGAAGAAAATTGCAACATCGTTGGCAAAAGTGTGTATACCTCGAAGGGGACTATGTAGAAAAATAAATAGAAACCGTGTACTGCAGGTCTTTCACGGATAGGCTTAAACCTTTTCTGTCAGCCCTCGTAGTATGGGTATGTACCAGGAAGGGAATGGGGGATGTTAACGGACAGCAGAGTTATTAACTAATTTTCTTTGAATTCCAAATGTTTTTTTGACTTGTTGACGTCACATTTAAGCCGCGTTCAGATCACCCAACATTCCAACGTAAGCAATTAATGCCTATAAGGAAAATAATCTTTGATTTTCAAAGGTGCGAAATTTCGTTGCCGGGCATCTTTTGGTCAATATTCTTGTCTGAACCCCGTCGATCGTTATTTGTATACTCAACTGGAAGTCTGGAACACATCCTCAAAAAATAATTGTGATAATATGGAGGGAAGCGTCACAAATATCTATAGTACACATTATTATAATCTACGTTTATGGAATTAAAATGCATGTATGGCGTTGATGACTTCCGTTTCACTTGTATTTTAGTTTAGTCTATAAATACGGTGCGGTATCAAGGTGCGGATGAATCAAGCGGTATTCCATGTGGTGGGGTGGAGAAAGGGGGCGGGGAAAATAGGGTTTAACGTCTACCGGACTAACACAGTACAATTTTTTTTCAAAAATTCGCTAAGGGGTCTGTTGGGGTCTTCCGCAGTGTGATATATTGCAGCCCATGTAATTTCCTGATGCATGTATGTTTTCCTGCTAAGGAGGAAAACAGTTAACATTTATTTTACAATTGTTCATACCAAGAAATCACGCTACAGTACCAGCATTGTAAACATGACGTGACCTTTTCTATGGCAATATATTAATATTTGTTGGGGTTTTTTTTTAACAAATTTGAGCAGTTTTTTTAAATGTGTAATATATGGTTTCGTTCGTTACAAAATATCATAAGGCAAGCATGTTATTACAGAAATAGAAAGGCGATTATTGAATATGTGACAAGGGAGGTAATTCACCTTTTACCTGACGGAATTTTAATACAGACGATAATACAGAATATGTATAACAACTCACATCATTTAAACGTCAACAATAATTATTATCATTGATGTTTAACGATTGGTCTTTTACGTCATATTTTTGGAAGTGGATGTGGCCCAGTTCATATTAATTTTACAATATAAAATCGCTTTCAATCCTGAGTTGAATTTGATCCGTTCTGCTGCTTTTTAATGGGCCTAATTTATAAATTGTATAGTAGCAGTTAGCTCAAAGAATTTATACAAAGATTAAAACACAGATTGGTCCTAACCAGTATTTTTAATTTATTTATTTTCATCTTGGGGCCTCTTTGTAATTGTTTTCACCCTACATTTATCAATATTCCGTTAATAAGAAATACTAACAATCACTATAAGTATACAGGTATTGTAAAATGTAGTTCATTATAAGAAAACATAGAAATCCAGCTGTATGTACGTGCAGGTGCCCAACTGCTTGCTCGTCGTCCTTTCAAACTTTCCTTATACATGTTTATAAAAAGACATCTGCTTCCATTTCGGTTAGTCTAAAGTAAAATGATATCGACATGTTTTAATCTTTGATGAAAAGACGATAAGTGGATATTTCAACACATATTTTGCATACGATATGTTATTTGATAACATCTAGTCAAATGATTTAAACAGTCTTTTGTCAATTTGTGTACATGTTATAATTTTTTTATTAATAGACTATATAGCTTGAAGAACTGGTATATGGACAATAAAACCATGCTGATGAAAGGCGTGTAATTTGTAAGGGACGTGGTGGCTTTAATGGAAGGTTTGGCACATTGTAATATTATTTAAACAAGAGAAATAATTATAGTAACACCATATGTCTAGTTTTTGTCGCATCTTTTCGTGTTTTTATCATGTATTTTATTGTTGTAATATAGTTTCTAAATATAATTAAATTAATCTAAAGTGACACTTTGGATTTCAGTTAACGCGAACATTAATTTAAAAGCACCCACCTATAAGATAAAGCTGGTATGGTTATGCAAGTACCGGGCATGTTGTGGGTTGAATTTGGGAGTTGTCGGTTGATCCATGACTAATATGCTGTTCAAAGATCAAGATAACTTGCCAGAATAGAATGAGGGTTTACACCTCGCACTCTACTTAGGATAATCTTAATCTTGAACGGAGTAATTTTATGTTTGGAAAGGGTCGGGCATTCGAGTTTATTTAAACGCCGGTTCTAACTTATCAGGGACAATGCCTGGTGGTGATGACAGGTAATCTGTGGTCTAAGGGACACAAATTGAGTTCCCGAGAAGATTATACGCGGAAACGCTGCTACTCGGGAAAATGGTCTTCCGAATTATTTAGATAAAATTGAACCGTATGCTAGTGCCGAAATGACCTAAATTGTGTCGAGTGTACGTTAAACAACATTTCTCTCCCACTTTCTGTTTGGTATTGCTTTATAATATAACAAAGATGATTGTGTAAGGTGTTGTTTACGGAGAATGGTTTTTTTTTTTTTAATAAAGTTTGATATATGTACGTCTAATTAATGTGTGTGTTTTTAAATGGGGTTTAAAGTTGAATATGCCTCCATGTCTGTTCTCTATTTTCACCAAGCTATCACTGTTAATATTTCTTGTGGTGGTTAGTGGTGGAACAATGTTTTACCCAGACGATAGCCCCCCCCCCCCGAAATGAGCATTTTCATCTTCACTGGAACCCTACGCAATCACAATATTTCAATTTGACACCACTCCCTTATGGGGATAGCTCATGTCCTAGACTAATTAAGTCCCTAAACCACAAGATAAATGAACGTATCCGCAATAAACTGACACGCGTTATTTGAATGTTGGTTACACACGTTTAGACAGTTGTCATCACTGTTGACTCCCCAGCCCACCCCCGGTTGCAATGCACCATTTCCTTACGGCCTACGTTCGTTACTCAATTCCTGGTTCCCAATACCGCGCCATTCCTGTTTTGTCTATGACCTCTACCTGGTTCCCCGTTTCCTCCTCCCATTGCCCACTCTCTGGCACGTGTACGTCCCTTCCGCTTGATCGTAAAACCCAAATTGTTAGTAAACTGTCATGTTTTGTGTAGGCCCATTGTCAATGAGTATGTATACATGTTTATTGTTATATAAGTACACATATATTGTTTAAAGCGAAGGAGTTATAAAGACACTTATCTTAATCTCACTTACCTGTAAGTCAACCAAACAAGAGAATAAACCTATGTACATGTGAACCAAAAGTAAAGAAAGACCTTCTCCATATACATCTATGCACGTTTAAAGTGGACATGTCAAATATAATAAGTTGGGGGCCAAAAGGTCAACCGCACATTTCTTGCAGAACAAAGCAGGTTGCTGAATGCGGAATTCGGACAGTTTAAGTAGAACGCTTACGGGAGATGCGGTCAGATTGTATATATCTTATATTGGTTTCCCTCCTATCAGGTGGCCGCCGTTTGACCTCGTCTCCTGCATGACCGACACATCAGTGGTCTGGGAAGTTGACCTCGCGCGAACCTAGAAGAAGAGTCCAGCTTGCAAAACCATTGAAGAAGTCATATCAGGTCAATTATGAGTAGTATTTTAACCTTATCTGTGTAGTACGTAGTACACCTATTAAACATATGGATAGTCGTAGTATGAACCCCAGCCATAAAATGATATAATAATATCAATAAATAGTTGCTGACGTCACATTATGTAACTATAACGAATCGTGTATAAAGCATCAATAAATGAAAAGGGGTTTAACGTCCTACCTGTCCTGCTCCAACAGGGCGAATGAAGAAGTTGAGCGAGCTATGCGGGAAGCAGTTCAATTCCAACTTTCAATGAATCTTTTAACTTTAAGAAAAACTTACATGGAACTTTCTCTGTCAACACTGGGATTGAACCAAGATCGTCTGGTTGATGTGCCAGTGCCTCACACTCGCTGAACCACTGTGGCAAGTTTACAGATATCGATTGGAGAAAACATCTAAAAACAAGATTTCCCAGTCAATGGAATAAAAATGAAATGGAACGGGTTTTAATATCTTACCTTTTCGAACTAACCGTGATGATGAAGATGGGCTATAATGTAGTGTGCTACGAGGGAAATTACCCCAGCAGTCAAACTACGGGGGACGCTTGTATATTAATATTGATAATGAACTTTTCTTGTTTAAAAAATATCAACACAAAACATAAAAAATACTAGTACAAATGCTTTATGAAATATCGTTGCATATTCTGCTGCCCAAACATTAAAGAATAAACAGAATTTTTAAAAATGCGAACAGGTATTCTATGCTTACTCGGTTTAAACAATAAATATCATTTTTTAGATCTTATGGGACACCTCCGAACAAACCTGAATTCACCTCGACACCTTAATGTTTCTGGCATATATGCATTGTTTTTTTATATAATTTTATTCGACAGTTCTGCAAATTATGAATCCTCGGAAGAATACTTTTTGAGTAAGCCTTCTTATCATGAAAGAGAAATGTCTTAAAGTGGTTCCATACAAACATTTTATAAGACTATCAAATCATTCGCATGGTCAATGAAAGGTCGGTTAAGGTCACACGGCAGACAGATGTTATAAAGTGGGAAAGAGATGAATTGCCTGCAGATATACATTTCTTTTATAGGGTAAATATGCTATCTCCAGCATAGATCATCTTCTAATCTCTCAAAACACCCAAACAAAAAACATCAATTCGTCTTCCCACGATGTGCAACATTGGGGGTTCTTGTCAGCCCAGTTACTAATTGCTTCAGATAATTGGTTGAACACTTGCTCCAACAGATATGTTAACCTGTGTGTACGCGGTGGTTTGATTACAGCCGAAAGGGGCGACACAAGAGGTCAGGGGTTCTGGCTATATCTAAAAGATATATTTTTTTACCGGTTCCACTTTATATACCATTGTGCATGACCAGTTACGTGCAGAGAGAGAGGGCGGGGTTGTGGGGCTTGGGGTGATGACCCCAGGCATTTTTTCACTGGGAGCACCCGATCCCAACGTGAAAAAAATATCTATGTTAATTTCGATTAAAAGGCGTTTTTATTCAATGATTAAAATAAGTTTAAAATGTCTCCGTTCTCAAATTTTAGCGCACTACTCGAGTCTTGGGGGCCCGATCAAGGGGTTGGCCCCGGGCATCACCAAACCTCTGACAACATTTTATAAATTGCGCGTATACGGATTGTTATTGCATCTATATTCAAATTCCATAATATCAACTCGGAAAGTCAGAATGCCTAAATCTGTACATGATTTACAGCAAAATTAAACTCCCATCAGCATGCCAAAATAAAAGCTAACACAGAGTTTAAAAACACAAACAATCAAACGTATACTATACATCCATTTAAAAACATTTTTATCCATTCGTTATTCAAATTGATCAATAACCTAAGTAATTGCCATTTTAAGTTTACATTGATCACATACCGCCAGCTTTACTATATTAAACAAATATAGTCATAATAATCTTGGTATTATCTTCATACGAGCTAGCCCAACCCAAAATAAATGTGTGTTTACTAAACAGCCTTTTGAATTTTCTTTTGACTTTTAAATGAGTGAACTATTCAGCTTCTTGTACCTTAATGTACCTTTTTCATAATGGGCGTCCAACACACGTCAATCTGATTAAAATACAGACCTACACTACATGAAGATCTGGACACCTGTACAGGAAGGGGGTTGTTTGAGTGGCTTGTGACCCTATTATGTCAGACATTGATAAATCAATCAGCGTTGTAGTTTTTACGGTTACACACAGTTTCGTCCATTGTACGCCAAGAAGTCGACGTAACAAATGCCCCCATTGGCTAACTCCCCATGTCATCCAAAACGTGGGTTATATAAGATCTCTTCAAGATCCTAGTGTATTACATACAAATAAAAAAAAAGGAACAGTAATAAACGCAACGAAATAGGATCCGTGCTTTAATCAGATTGATTACACGTGATATTATGGACAGACAGATTTTATTATAATTATTTAAAATACCCTAAAGATACATTATGGACTGTTTGATGAAGAGCTGACAGTTCGCACTATAATAGTTAAAATAGATAATGTTAGTGGAATTTGCAGAAAATTTCATTCAAATTGATCCACTCTGAACCAAGAATTTAGCGATTGAATTTTTATGCGTAACCTCGATCACCATTATTATAATCGGTACGGTAAAATACAATAGTCTCGATTATCCACTTTTTGATTTTATCATCAACGAGCGTTGATCAGCAATCAGATTCAAATCCAGTAAAAATCGCAGGCTAGCGATGACACCGAGAGTTGATTATGGTCTTGATAAGTTAATTAATGTCTTATGATAATTTAGATAATATTTCAGGCCTAAAGAAAGAATGCAATAGGCTGATTTAGCTCTTGCAAAATGTATGTTTAATAAAAAAATATAAATCAATTTGTAGTACGGTGTATTGTTGTGGGAATTGATTGGAAAGCTAACGCATGCTTTGGGCTACAAAGATAACTTCCCGACGTCTGACTTGTGTTTTGTAGAATATTTATAGTCTGTTAGCCCAGAGGCAAAACTGGCATAATGACATTCAGAACTGCTCGAAGGATTTCAATGCAATATTATGTTGCTTTCGTTATCCGGCTCGTTCATATACGTTACAATGACAATGGGTGAACCTGGGAAATTGGTCAAGGCCAAACTTAGACACTTCCAGACATACTGATCAATTTCAGCCAAATTTGATTTCGCGTCGGTATTGTTTATTCGGCATTGTTAAAATGAAGCTGTATTTGATAGGGATAATTTCAGGTAGACCTTGAAGGGGGGGGGGGGGAAGAGAAATGGGTTTTAACGTCCACTCGACACAAACTAGGTCATTTCGGGGCCAACATATGGTTTAATTTTATTTCAACAATTCGCTTGCGCGTATATAGGGGTCTTTAGCAGTTGGAGGAAACCGGAGGACCTGGAGAAAGCCCACGAGGTTGGACAGGTGAACCTACTCCTGCCACTTTCAACCGGGGATTCGAAACCACAGACTTCAAGGAACCAATTTATACATTTTTTCGAAAAAAATAGTGATAATTTTCATTGTATTTCGATTATATTTCGATTATGGTCATTGCCCTTGATCACTCGTGAAGCTATGCATGGATTTCAACAAAAGTGTAGTTGTATGCAGAATGATTCAAATATTAAAGTAACATATGGCGACTGCTATTGTTTAATTTTGGTTTCATACTTTATACAGGCAAAAAAAAGAGAGAAAGAGAAAGTGTAGAGAAATGGGGTTTAACGTCCCCTCGACAAAAACTTTCGCGACTAAACACGCCAAAGAAGTGCAATTTTAAGGAAATGAAAGATGTTTAATGACTACACCGACGGGTCTAATATAAACGGGCATACGCCATATACCATGTCGCTATGAAATTATGCCCCGACAGCGGTACTGCGTGTCTGCCCTTGTTGCGAATTCAACGTTCGTCAATGGTTTTTACGTGCACGTTAATGTGTGCACGTGGCCTCGGTGTTTCGTCCAATACGGAACACTAAGCGTAAACCCATATCTATAAATGTTTTAGAATCTGGAAATTGATTTCATTTTAATTAGGCTCGAACAAGAATTTGCGGATAATCAAAATTTTAGCCTATGCCAACAAGCATAATATGATGGCATTAGTTTATTACATTTTAAAAGTGATTAATAAAATACAAATTAAACAAATAATTCCAACTAATTAAAATCATTGATTAATTATCGTGTTCTCGGTGGAGATCGTGTTCCCAGTGGATTACGATAATCCTATTTAGTACAACCTCTCTATAAAATACGCCATACAGTATATTATCATGCTCATCACGTATAGTATATTATAATATACATATACCTATATATAATATACCTTATAAATACACAAGTGAAAAGGTTGATAAATACAGATTCTTGGATCGATGCCAAGTGAATGAAAGGTTTTGATCATACAAGGCCAGGTGATGACCTATGTCCACTCTAACTGACCCCAGATGAATCTCTTTAGCCACTGGTCGTTGAGCAATGAAACGCTTGTCAGTAACAAAAAGATGCTGAAAAAAACTGCAGCGCTGTAATTAAGGTGTAAAGTTGTCTGTTAAAGACTACGTGTAGCCTCATCTTAACAGTGGTTTCTATAATTACTCCTTTCTTTAAAAAGAGAGATTTATGTTTCGTTTCTTGCTATTGTTCCTTCAATAATAGATTCACCTTTTAACAAAATACCGATTAGAAAAAATCATTCGACTCAATTGTCCCTCACATTATGTTCACCCGTTGATCAAAATACATTTATTTCTTTGTAAAGCTTTCGTCAACCATATTTTTTGGTATGAACTTTTGGCCCGGAAATCTTTTCGGAAACAAAAACCGACATTATTTTTTTCTTTAACCGTAAGACACCATAACTGCACTTGATATTTTTGAAGCTTTCATGATTTTCAACTTTAGACATTTTGATTTATTATATTCGAGAACAGATATTTTACCTTTGATCTTAATAAACAATTCCGATATAAAAGGTTGACGATGTAAATGATTTTCAAATAATTCTTACAGAGCAGCATGACCAATCATCTCCGATTCTGTTATATTACGTAGGTGGGATATCCGACATTTCTATTATTATTTTGTACAAATAGTGCGCGTATCCGTTTAAACAGCATAGCTATCAACATAATATCCGGCTAACATAGTGCAGAACTAAGGGGAGGGGGTTAGTAATCAAAGACGTATACCTTGGGGAAAATTCACATTTACAATATTGGCAACATTTGGGTTGATTGTATTGCTTTGGAAGGTCACAAAAATGATTTGTTTCAAGGAAATACGACATTTTCGCTCTCAATGTTAATTATTTCTTGAAACGCCAAATACGACATTTTGAAACAATATCTATACACCCCCTGTTATTGGTAATACGGGGGGAAAAGGGTGCATTTCATTTCTCAGTAGGGATTTTAAACATGTGCATTATACAAATGGCTATGCCGTAATATTGTCATCATGAAGACGAAATGAACATCTCATATAAAGATTGGAACACCCAAAACCGATAAATGATTTTAAGATAGTTCTAACCCACAGTAAGAGCAAAATGGAATATTTATAATAGGCCTATCTATTAAAGGGACATTGGTCAATTTACTGGCGAGGTTTGGATGGATTTACTGATTGTTGACAAGGAGAAGGTGGCATATTCAACGTTCTGTGGGTTTTCTCGGCGTCCCCCCCCCCCCCCTGCTGAAGATACAAACGCACAAGCGAATAAAATTGAACCATACGTTAGTCCCGAAATGACCTAGTTTGTGTCGAGTGGACGTTAAAGCCCATATAAACATACGATTCAACTGATCAGTTATTGGAACACGGTGGTATATAGATGCATTATGTAAGATTTAGATAAAAAGAATTATGGAAGCCTATAACTACCATTCATAATTTCTACTTTTCGCCCCTTTAAAACAAGAAAGTCGCCAAGTCGAAAAGTAGAAAGTCGCCAAGACGGTATACAAGTCAAAATCAACGCAAAAATAGGAAATTAAAAGATATATTTTTTCCCTAATTTCTTTTTTCCGAGTTGCATTTTGGCTTGTATACCGTCTTGGCGACTTTCGATTTAGTCATATTTTTGTATTTATTGATGTCAGTAAGAAGGCGAAAGTCGAAAATAGGAAATTAGGAAACAAACGAGTTATTTCTTAATTTCCTATTTTCTACTTTTCGACTCGGAAGTTCTTGTTGACTAATTGAAGATGGGCATACGCCATACAGTATGCTATGAGGGAATTTTAACCGAGCAGCAACTGAATTCCAACTGCCAAGGGATCTTTTACATGCACGCCAATGTATACACGGGACCTCGGTTTTTCGTTCTATCCGAGCGGCTAGGCCACTGTCCTAGTCAGACCACCCAGTCTGCATCACTGACAAAGGGAAACCACGCCGGAAATCGAGATAAACTTTCTCGGCAAATGCAGGGATTAAACATCCGACCTATAGGCTAGCAAGCCAGCACCTTACCCACTTAGCCACGTGATCACCCGAGTTGATTATAGGCTTGCCATTTGAGTAAATGTCTAACATAGTAAGGTATATAACAATAAATTTTGAGGTCAAAAAAAAGAAGGATTTGCAACGGGCATGTTTTGCTCTTTATCTTTAATATAATCACTATAAAATAAAAAAGATAGGTACAAGTCACCCAGTGATATATGACAGCCATGTTTGTTTGTTATACAATATAAAATGATTCACTGATATTATCGTTCTTCTACAAGCTGGGTCAAAATAATATTACCCACTTTCCAAATTGTGAATACTTTAATAATCTTTTACAGAAAAATATCACACAAGCATGAACATTTTATTGGATACTAATAGTCGCCTATATTTCACTATTTCTGAACACAGTTCAATAATTAATGACGTGTTCAATCCACCCGCCCCTTCTCATAATGGGTATCATTTTATGGCTCACCCCATATCTTATCATATATAGAGAAAATTTGCGATTGCTTCAATGTCCTTTTAAGATATAAGAAACCTTCACAAGGTCATTTATATGGTGCATCTTAGCAAGAGCTAAAAATGAACATTTGGACGCGCCCTGTTCCCAATAATCAACCTGCCAAGAACACAATCTTAACAGTCATCTACAGTAGCGCCCACAGTTTTGTAAAAAAAAAAAAAAGAACTTGAAGAAAGATATGTTATAGATATGTATAACCTACACATAATGCCCAATAAGATTATTTCACAAAGACTGACACACTTATGGATAATTGAAATTTCGACATTACAACGTAATCATATTATACCAACAAGGTCTTTCAGGTATATCTCTTATCTCACTCTATATCTCAGATACCAAAAAAGCCCAAAGTCAATGAAATTTAAGAAAAAATAAATAAAGAATAACAATAAAAGCTTTTTTAGATTGTCATTTTCGTCAACCCTGTTCAGGTGCATACATGTATTACAGGGTTTTTTTTCTTATTCAATATTAATATTTACATAAAGGCAGTCTATTGTGGAATCTGTTAAATGGTCACAAGCGTTTATACGGGCTCGATAACAGTTAGGGGGCAGAACCTGAAATGCCCGAAAGATGGTTGGTTATAGACGAAGAAGCGCAGCTTACCGTGTACGATCCAGGGTGTAAAAATCCATTAACCCCACACCCGGGGCTGCCCTTTCACTGCTGTTTTTTTTTAAAAATTATTGTTTGTGATTTAAACTAGTGTCAAAGATAAACTGTAAAATATTCCACTTTTACTTTCTCCAATCGAAAGTTTATAATCTTGTTGTAACTGAATAATTTTTTATCAATCATTATTCTGGTCAACAAATTGTACTATTTTACAATATTCCAATTAATTGATGATACAAATTTCATCTTAACACACCGAATTTTAAAAAATTGGAAAAGTTCAACTACATGGTCTGAAAAGCTTTACGTTAACCTTTTCAAATGTAACTTGGATTTAAAAATATTTTCGAACCCTCTGGACAATTAAAATATGATGTAATGGATAGTAAAACAACCAGGTAGTACATTTAAACAGTAACAAGTGTGTTATTTTCCCTTTAACAATCAGCTTCGCGGCTAAATTGGCAGTTGCACGCAATTTCTCGTGGCTTTCTACATCACTAATGTAGGAATAGTATTGACATACATTTGAATCCCGTACAGGAATTGATTATGAAAGATAGCGAAGTGCAATGTGTCTAGCCTCGTCCCTCGAGTCTCTTATTACAACTGTGGCTGAAGCGCGTTATGGTATGCGATTCGTGTACCAATGTTTAAAAATTTATTTTATCTTAAATATCGGATATCAGAAGCTTATTTTTTCCCGGTTGAAATTACACATTGCCCCCAAAATGAAATCCAAAATGGCAGAGTTTTAATTAATCCTAATAAAATGGCATTGTTTTCGTATAACCAGCCAAAATATCGTAATAATATATGACCTTTACTATGTCTTTTTTATGGCTTTTGGTGTCTCTGAATTTAAAGATCAATTTTAAAAGATGAATTCAAAATTGACCCAAAAATAGCGGATTTTTCAGTTAATCTTCATTTTTCCACATGTGGTTGTCGACGACACTGCATGGATTCAATTCTTATCTCAAATATCAATTTCGAGAATCGACAACGGCAGAAAATCAAAATGAAATCCAAAGTAGGGGATTTTTATTTAATCGTCATCTGTTTTCGTTGGATATGGCTAGTAAATTCTTCGCCTAATGTGGTTGTCGACGACAAAGCATGGATTCAATTCTTATCTCAAATATCAATTTCGAGAATCGACAACGGCAGAAAATCAAAATGAAATCCAAAGTAGGGGATTTTTATTTAATCGTCATCTGTTTTCGTTGGATATGGCTTGTAAATTCTTCGCCTAAGCAAGACAATTAACCAGTCTAGGGACCCCTGAAACTACCATATCCCTGAAACCGTAGGGGTAAACATATATATATATACATGCCATATAAAATGATAATTCGTATACTATTTTGAAGTTATAAATTTATTGTTACGCCGTGTTGCAAATTTCCGTATTACACGGTAGACGTTATCTTATCATATAAACAATTGGTATTTTTTTTTTACAGGTATTATATAACACACTGTTTCCGTTTTATCCAATGTATAATTTATTGCTTCTTCGCGTAGAAAGATATGCTGTTAAACGCCTTACAAATTAACAATTGGTATATTAGTCAGACATGCAAGATTAAGTTTAATTGAAAATATACAAATAATTTCTATATTGAAAGGAAAGTGCTACAGATGGTAGGCCATATTTAAATGTTGTTTAAAGGATCCAGGTCTTCACCTCAATATATTATTGGGAAAAGATGGACTTCATAAATTCAATATTTAAACCAAAATGAACATTATATAACTGACACACACGATTCGCGTGCCAGAATGCGTTTTAGCGCGGTTCGTATAAAGTGACTCGACAAACGAGACTAAACATATTCCATGTATGACTGGAATAACAAGACACCGGGATGTTTCATTCAATTCTAACTCTTCGCGTATTTAGCTGAACAGAACTGATTAGAAATTACAGTAACACTAGAAACGATTAAATGTAAATAAGTTTATATACATTCATATTACATTATTATATGCGTTGTGACACATTTACATGCGAGATTAAGTTTAATTGAAAATATACAAATAATTTCTATATTGAAAGGAAAGTGCTACAGATGGAAGGCCATATTTAAATGTTGTTTAAAGGATCCAGGTCTTCGCCTCAATATATTATTGGGAAATGATGGACTTCATAAATTCAATATTTAAACCAAAATGAGCATTATATAACTGACACACACGATTCGCGTGCCAGAATGCGTTTTAGCGCGGTTCGTATAAAGTGACTCGACAAACGAGACTAAACATATTCCATGCATGACTGGAATAACAAGACACCGGGATGTTTCATTCAATTCTAACTCTTCGCGTATTTAGCTGAACATAACTGATTAGAAATTACAGTAACACTAGAAACGATTAAATGTAAATAAGTTTATATACATTCATATTACATTATTATATGCGTTGTGACACATTTATATAAGGGTCTATCTCTAGGTATCAAAGAATAGTGATTTAGCTCCTTTAATGTGTATTTTCTTAAATGAACCTGTCGTTACTATCAGTCTACAAGATACCAGCGCTTGACTAGGGATCCCGATCCTTGCTCCGTTAAGGGTTCCTACATATGACGATTAATGAAATATCCATTTGGGGCGGTGAATGATACGGTTGTACGTGACAGGAGTAGGATCGCCTTCCAATCTCGTGGGTTTTCTTCGGGTCCTCCGGTTTCCTCTAACTGTTAAAGACCTCTACGCGCAAGCGAATTATTGAAATAAAATTCAACCATGTGTTCGTCTCCCTCCGCCAATCTGGATTTCGAAATTTTTTGAGATCAGAATGACATCTAAAACAACGTGAAAAATATCCAAAAGGGAAAAATAACGATAATGTTAAAATCTGCCATTTTGCATTCCATTTTGGCAACAATATTGAATTTCTACCATGTTGGATTTTTTAAAAATTCATTTTAAAATCCAGAGACATCAAAAACATATAATTTTTCCTACAATCAAGGGACATAATTCATGAATTTACAATTCGATATGCGCAAATACCGAGTGGAACTAGGATCTTTGGGTTAAAAACATGCATTTCAAGTTTCATCAAAATCAGATTAAAATTCTAACTTCTACAGGGTCAACAACTTTTATATATTTACACTTTTTGTTTGATTTGCAGTAAATTCGAACTTAACCTTCGTTATTGTGTAACGCAATCTCGTTCCCAGAGTCAGCCGCGGGGCCGGAGGCCTCTGGGGCCAAAGACCGTCCATTATCTTCAGATTTTTTAACGCGTAAGCCCCGCCCACGCTGACCTCTGATTGGACAATCTTTTGAGGTCTTTTTCTCGAAAACAAGATGTCGGATCGTCGTTTTGTTTGTTGTGAAATGATTCTTGAGTCAAAGTCAACTCGCTGACATAACAAAAGTGGATCCTAAATGTAAAAATTTAAGTTTTCGTAAAGATCTATTTTTCTACGCGTGTGTATATTTTTAAGTGATTCGGTCATCCTGAAACGTAATATAAATAGGGGCCTACATTTCACGTGTCAGTCGTGTGATTCGTCCTTTCCGGGAAAATGGCTACCCAGTGTCACCAGAGAAATTTCTTTCTCCAAAATTTTTCTGGTTCGGGATTGGGTGTAACGGCGATATAATCAAACGTTTTTTTAAATCGTAATATTATTGTGACTTCCAGAGGGGGCAGCTGAAAATGGCGATTGTTCGTGCACACAGGGACCATAATTCAGGAAGTTACGATTCGATATTAGCAAATATCGACAGGAACGAATCTCTCGGGATTATAAACACGCATGTCAAGTTTCATCATAATCGGATTGAAATTGTGACCTACGGAGGGTCCACAACCTTGATATCACCCGATGCAACTGAGGTATACCCTATTCAATAAGCCTCTATGATTCAGCTCCATCCGGTTGAGCAGGGGAACTATTATAATATAATAATATATATGATTGAGGTTGGTCTATTCAGTAGGGTAAAGTAATAATACCATAGCATCATGTACATACGCATTAGCCAATCAGATTTCATGTCTACGTCATCAAAGTCTAAAGAAGGTTGGTAGTTTTAGGCGCGATTCGACATCTTGGACAAGAATTAGTTATTTTTACTCTGTGACTCGGGCCTATGAATTTACCGTTACGATGTCGCCAACGAAACAAGTTTCTGCTACTCCTACACCTATACTGCCACAATCAGAGGTAAGATTCTAAATACTTTTCACGGATCAAGATTCTAAAAATAGACTTGACCAAAGAAGCTATAGGCCTCCGGACTAGCCTATTTCTTAATATTTTTATTTCTAGATTTATTTGAGTCTAGTCCTATGCCTTCTTTGACCCCAAACGTGTTTTTAGCTGGTGAGGTCTAGCTTTTTTTTAGTATTACATTTTTAAAATATTGTCCCGAGTTTGCTTTTTCTTTTTATCAAATCGACAACTCCGCTGTGCCGATAATCGATCTAAGGATGGTATCGAGTGCGCCCTTACTGTTGTACTTCTTTTTGAATTTAAAACTGACCTTGTTCTAGAAATAAGGTTAGGCTCCAGCTTATAAACATTATATAAAACCCATTCCGCTATGCGGCTATGGTTAGCCTATGTAATATATTTGTTAAAGAAAGGCCAGCTCAGTTTTCGTCAAGGTCGCTGAGATGTTAACAAGGTTAGGCCTAGAGGGGGAGAGAGAGAAATATGGGGTTTAAGTTACCGGTACTACTCAAGTCTCAATACTAGCCTAGAGTGGCTAGAGTAGGCCTAGGTCATTTCGGCACTAACATTATAATTATAAATATGCATGGTTTTAATTTTATTTCAATAATTCGCTTGTGCGTAGGGGTCTTTAGCAGTGGGAGGAACCCAGAGAAAACCCACGAGGTGGGACAGGCGACCCAACTCCTTCTAGTCCTTGCCACGTACAACCGAGGATTCGAAACCATGCCATTTGACTCAATGATGACAGGTCTTAGGCTTAATACAGCGCGCACTTGCCATCAGACCCCCCTAGCCTAGAACTAGGAGGCACACAATTGTTATTGTTGGCGAGATTGAAGGTTGGGGTTAGGCCTATAGGCAGGAGTATACATATTTTTGTGTCTCTGCAGGCCTTTCTAATATTAAAACGCAATAAAACAGGAATAGGCCTATTTATGCCAGGGGACGGAATATATCGCCCTCTTCGCCCATGAATAAATCATTGGAATTTGTACATTTAGATTGTTTCATTTTAATGTTTGTTTTGCAGATAACTTACCAAACATTGAAGACTGCACAGCGAAGTTGAGGCTGTTGGTGGATGATGACTACAGAGATATAACCCAAAAGCTCCCCACTGTTGTTGGCACAAAGAAAACCCTAAAGAAGAATTTTCCTTGGTAAATTTGTTTTAATCGCCCACATTTTTATGGTATCGCCCCTGTGAGGACGTCCGCTCTCATTTTTATGGAGGACTCTACTATTGTCCCTGGTTGTACGAAAATTACCAAGTGTGAAGCATTTGGCCATTTCATTTGAGCATTGTCATCTCGTTCGTAGGGCAGTAATTTTCTTGTAAATATATAATTGAACGAGGCTAGATTCTAGATGTGAACCATTTTCGATCAGATTTCACGTGAAGTGTAGGGACCCAATGTACACTTAATAATTTTAACTTTTGAAATGTGGGGGTTGAGTGCATGGCAAGCCCTTGTTGAAAGATAGCTACAGTGTTATATACTCATTTGCCTTCATACGACTATGTGAAATTGCGGTAGGTATTGATGGCTCTTAATGTATGTGTCTCTTGTCTATAACAAGGCTTATAACGTGCAAAATGTCAATGCGCCACGCTTCAGTATGATAATTCTATTGATATATAAAAAGAATATCTTATTGCACCGGCATACTACACGTGTGGATAATTGATGATAAAATAAACTCTTTTTATTTTCAGATTACCGACTTATCCGATGTAGGTGTCGATCTGGTTTGTGTAGACAAGAACATGGTGGGTAACCAGATTATGCGAATAAGGGGTGTTACAGCGACCCTCCCAGTATGGTACCAAGAAGCTCAAAATTGTCCGGTAAATGTGGTCTATTATTGATTCAAATTACAGTTTGTCTATTTGGGGATTTCATTATGGCTTCAGAAGTTATATAAATTATTATTTATACCTTTTATTCATGTGGCAAGCACAAAATTTATTCTTTAGACGACCAGATAGCTTAGATATTGAATGGATTAAATAATTCCAACCATGTGTGCGATAAACACTAATATTTCCCCGCCATGTGTGATGTCACTAACAGAAATAACTTCACACAGAATATCAATAAAGTAATTTGACTGAAATTTTCAATATATTCATTATTAATTAATTTAATAATTACATCTGGCCTCGGAAGGGTCTACAACATTCGTACATAATTTACAATTACAAGTAAATGTTAGGGGACCAAAATCAAACTAGGATACTAGTTTTTATGCGCCCTCATTTTCACGTGGACGTTAGTGTCCTCGCCCTGTCCGTCAGTACCCCCACAATGTATTGTGGCCACCCTACAGGTCACAATTCTTATCCGATTTTTACGAAACTTGAAATATATGCTTCCCCTAAAAGATATTGGTTCCTTTCGATATTCGCATGTATCAGATCGTAATTATTTAACTTTATGGCCTCTAATTGTATGAAAAGACACGATTTTAGCTTTTGGTCCCCTGAACAGGTCACAATTTTTATCCAATTTAAAAAAACGGTCACTATATATCATCATTCATCACTGTTAAACCATAATGATAATTGGGTTCGAATTTCGTATAAATTGTACCGAAACTGCCCAACAAAATAAATGACCTGTTGCTCTGTTTTCTTGTAAAATGTAGTCATATCTTGCATGTTAGCTTTTTTCGTGAAATTTATGTACATTGACACTTAGATTTGTACATTACTTACGTACATATTTTACAACTCTACAAAAGGGTTAGGGGGCTAAATTCAAACCTAGAGGTTACAGTACAGTTTTTTAAAGTTGTTTATTTATATTTAATGGGGGATTACGGTGGCTAAGTGGATAAGGCACTGGTTTGCTAGCCTGGAGGTCGGGTTTCCGATCCCTGCATTGGCCGAGAAAGTTCATCTCGATTTTCCCGCGTGATTTTCTCTGTCAGTGATGCAGAAGGAGGGCCTGACAAGGAAAGCTGTCTAGTCCTTCAGATGGGACAAAAAACCAAGGTCCTGTGTACACATTGGAGTGCACGTAAAAGATCCCTTGGCAGTTGGAATTTCGATATGAGAGTAGGCCGTAGCGCCGCTGTCCAGGCAAAAATTTCCCTCATAGCACACTTCGAAGAATTTCAAATTAGATCTTAATGATCTTATACAGACCAACTTTTCAACATGTTCATTTGTTAATGATGAAGGTGGTATTGCAAGAATTATTGAAGCTACACTCAAAACAGCTTCTGATGCACACAGTCCCTTTACATAAACTTATCTCTTTAGTTTTATTATTTGGAACACAACTAACAGTTAGATAAGTTTTAATAGTTTATATAGATAAAAGTAACAAAGAAAAAGGAAATTCCAGTAAATAATTATAATTTTATTCCAAAATTCCAAGAAAGTTTCCCACCCTTTGCAACCCGATCGGTTGCACGCCAATGTGTGCACAGAACCTCGGTTTTTAGTCCCATCCTAACGACTAGACAGCTGTCCTTGTCAGACCCTCCGTCCTGCATCACTGACAAGGGGAAACCACCCCGGAAAATCTGGATGAACTTTCTGGACCAATGCAGGGATTGAACACCCGACCTCCAGGCTATCCAGTCAGCGTCTTACCCACTTAGCCATGGGGCATGTCAATGTTTTTTGTGGTTATACCATTACACCTATGTCACAACCTGTTTTTCAGGGTTATTTTTATTGAAATATACAGAATATTTAAATTATGTTTTTCAGAATATGAAGTAGAGAAGGTTATAAAGAGAAGAAGGAGAGGGAAATATGAATTTCTGTTAAGGTGGAAAGGTTTCCCTTCCTCCTCCAATTCCTGTGAAACAGAGGATAATTTAAATCCTTACCTTTTAAACATGACTAATTATTAAAAATTATTACAAAAAATAAAGTGTTTGTATTTTGTACATATATCTGAATATTAACTATTTGTATCATGTGCACATGTTGTTTTTTGGGCTACCTTGAGCCTTTATATCCTGAGGTTTTATATCCATAAATCCTTTCATGCGTACGGAAAAATTTGTCCTATAGGTTATAGATTTTCTTGCCTACGGATAAATCCTTAGGTTTAGAACAAGCCCTATTGACGTAGGATTTGTTCTATGAATTGACCAATCAAAGGCAAGCGCTCCCTGTATGTATGACGTTAACTCAAACACTGGGCCATTACAAAATTTTATTTTTTATTTCAACAGCCAAAGCATACAGTGATAAATTCAATCTTCAAATTACCATTGACACAAGAAAGGGCTTATTTACATTTCTGCTAACTGTTGTCGCATGACAAAAAACTCATAGGATTTTACTTACTGTATGACTAAAAAAAACTAGAGGATTTATCCTTAAAGACTTTCGCTGTCAAATGTCTGGATAGTAGTCCAATCAATTTAAGATTTTACCCCCAACAAATTGCAAGAAAACGTTTTTATTCATTTTTGCGTTTATTTAGGTGTACTTTATAAAATCCCAAAAGTATACCAAATTTTGTGCACCGGAAAGTGGTAAAATCCAAGAAAACCCTAAACTGTTGGTTTAAGACCCTATAAATAAACTGAGAGCTCGATGACCGAACTGTAAAAAGTTGAGCACGAAAGGTTTGACCATCGGAATGTGACTGCATATCGATAAGAATGAGAAAAAGTCATTTCTTGAGCTTCACGGTTGGGGCGGGGCATAAGGGGGGTAGGCCCCCGAAAGGGGTCGCAAATTGTGCTTTGAATTAAAACTTCTAGAACGAGATTCATTTTCACATGGTGTGTTCTATGAGGTATATAGAGTAAGAAAAAAGTGGTCAAGAAAAAAAATTCCCAGGCATTCTCAAACAAGAAGGGGGTTCCAAAACCCCTGTAAAATTTCAAGCAGGAGTGAAATTCGTTTTCCAGTCATCCCTGGGCATCCAATGATGACTAAAAACCATGGTCAAGAAAACTTTTGCCCGGGCACCTGCAAATAAGAAGGCAGCGAACTGGGGGATGCTGAGGGGTTTCGGCATTCAAGGAAAATATGAAATGTTGCGCACGAGCAAAATTTCTTCGTTGATCATCGGACATCGATGCATTGGTCATATATCAAGTCCACAATAATTTTTTCACCGGGGCATTTACCAACAAGAACTGTATGGAAGAGATGGGATCCAGTTTAAATAACAAGTAATATGGACGTTTAGATCGCATCTCATTAGCATTAACTGGCGTTATGTCACTTTATAATTTAACGCTGATGCTATTGCGACGTCATCAAATGTCCCTAATATTGCATTCAATCATTCTTCCATAAGTAAATTATTGATGATAGAATATATGCATATGACAAAATACAAACACTAGTATGAGCATAGACACGCTAAACTTTTAGATATACAGAAAATTAAACGGATTTGTAGATTCAGATAATTTTTACAGATTATTGAGATTATTTCGGACGTACCTTAACCTTAAGATACTTATCCGATATCATAGTCACCTGTCCAAGTTTATATAGTTTTATAAGGCATTGAATTTTGAACAATAAATTAATCCTGGTCTTCACATTATACATAGATTAAATATCTGGATGAAAGGATGTGTTTCGGCTGTAAAAGTTGCTCTGTTGGACGCATAGATTCAATATCTGGGTAAAAGTCGCTCTGTCCATCTGGATATAGTTAATGTCTGGTCGATGGTGTGTATATAATATAGGTTTGGGCCGCTAATTTCGCTCTGTTAGGTACACACACTAAATATCTAGAAGTTAGGATGTGTAAACGTGGCTTTGTCCAACTGATACAGTAAATGTCTAGAGGAAAGGATGGGTTTGGGCTGTACAAGTTGTTCTGTTAGATGAACACATTAAACATCTATAGGAAAGGGAGGGTTTGGCCTGTAAAGGTCGGTCTGTTAGGTGAACACATTAAACATCTAAACGAAATCATGGGTTTGTACTGTAAAAATCGCTCTTTAGATGTGCACATTAAACATCTAGACGAAATCATGGATTTGTGCTGTAAAAGTCGCTCTGTTAGATGAACACAAAAAGCATCTAGACAAAATCATGGGTTTGTGCTGTAAAAGTCGCTCTTTAGATGCGCACATTAAATATCTCGAAAAAAGGATGGGTTTTAGCTGTAAAAGTCGCTCTTTTACATTCACACATTGAATATCTGAGAAAAAGTCGCGATATATAACTGTTACAGTAAATGTCTTGTCGGAGGGGTGGGTTTTGACTCTAAATATCGCTCTGTTAGATGCACACATTAAATATATCTAGAAGGACGGGTGGTTTTAGGCGGTAAAAGTCGGTCTGTTAGATGTACACAATAACATCTAGAGGAAAGGAATGGGTTTGGGCTGTAAAAGTCACTCTGTTAGATGCACATAATAAATATCTAGAGGAAAGGATTAGTTTGGACTATAAAAGTCGCTCTGTTTAGATGAGCACATTAAACATCAAGAGAAAAGCATGGGTTTCGGCTGTAAAAGTTGCCCTGTTACAATCACACATTGAATATCTGAGAAAGGGTAGCTCTGTTTAACTAATACAGTAAATATCTGGTCGGGGGGATAGGTTTTGGCTCTAAATATCGCTCTGTTAGATGCGCACGTTAAATATCTAGGGGGAAAGACGGGGTTGGACTGTAAAAGTCGCACTGTTAGATGAACACATTAAACATCTGGACGAAATCATGGGTTTATGCTGTAAATGTCGCTCTATTAGATGCGCACATTACATATCTAGAGGAAAAGGATGGGTTTGGACTGAAAAAGTCGCACTGTTAGATGAACACAGAAAATATTGCAACAGTCTATATCACAACCTACGCTTCACCCAAATACAAAAACTCCAAACCTTACAAAACTCTGCTCCCCGATTAGTTACAAGACAAGGCAAGTTTGCTCCATCAGTCCCTATACTACATGAACTCCACTGGCTTCCAGTAGCCCAAAGATCAATATTCAAAATCATTCTATTAACTTTAAACACTCTGCTCCTAAACTCTGGAACTCTGTCCCAATACTCCTCCGTGAAATCGCAGAAATTGCTTCATTTAAACGCTGTTTAAAAACACATTTGTTCAAACAATGCTACTCGTGAACATGTTTGTATGTATGTGCATGTATATGAATATGTAAATATGTCTGTATGTGAATATGTGTGTATTATACTCCTGTTTGTATTGATTGTATTAATTGCTCTTATATATTTTTGTTCTTATCAAATGTACCTATTTTATATGTAATGCCTTGTACAGCGCATTGAAACTATGTGTAATGCGCTATATAAAAATAAATTATTTTTTTATTATTATAATTAGAAAAAATTTCGAAGCGATTCGAGCGTTTTTAAAAAAAAGTTATAGGATTTTGGGGTGAAAAACGCGACTTCTGAAATATCGTTACGGTCCCCCTGGAATAACGATCGCCCTGACCCTCTCGGAATCACGATCAAGTTCAAATGTATTTCATTTTTGGCTGGCCGATCGGGACCATAGGGGGTTAATACGGGCCCTTTTCCGTAGGAAAATTGGTCAAAAATCGCCAAAAAAATGAAAATACTAGCGAGCGGATGCATCTCACACCCTTTGATTCATGCGCACACACTCGAAACTTACTTGGGTACCTCCACTATGGTCCCAGTCACAATGTCCCTAAAATGTTTGGGCCATGACCCATATGGGCCGAATGGGGGCCATTTTCCCGGGTAGTATATAGGAAGTCAACTTTCAATTTTCAAATAGTGGTGGAACTAGTAGGTGTTCGATTTTAATTTTGAGACCAGATTCGCAATGGTCGAAAATGGGGGTTGGGGGTAGCTAAAAAAGCTAAGAATTTCTTATATGTGTTAGCTAACATCCCAAGGTACAATCTCTGAAAATTTGAAGAAATTCTAACAACCCTTACCCCTGCTAACTCGCTCCATCGTATAAAAAACTTAGTGCCCCATAGTCTCAAATTTGGGCACGTGGCAGGGTGGCAAACATGGTTTCCCAAAACGAGGGGCCATGTTTGCGGCCGTATATCTCGGGCTCTATGGGTTTGAATCCGGATGTTTTGGGCGGGATGAATAGCGCAGAAAACTCCCTCCATCATATCAAAAGTTGGGGCCTCTCTCTCCCACATCGGGCACGAAGCAGGGTGGCAATCATGGCTTTCCGAATTTCTGCATCCAAAACTCAAATTTTCCCTCAGCGGCTCATTTTTTGAACGATTTTTCTGAAAATTTAATGCGAACTGCGCATCCCCAACGCGCAGCTTGTATTGAAATTTCAGAACAATCGTCCAAAAATGGAATATTGTTTCGAATTTTGACCCACTTCCGGTAGCCGCAGAAAAAATCCGAGATCCTGACGTGACGCGCAAGGGTCCATTGTGGGTAGCCGCAAGGACATCACTTTCCAGTTTGGTCAAATTCCCAAAGTTCGGGAGTTTGAAGTTGACCTTTGAACTATGTCGGAGAGGTCAGACTACATGACCTTGACCCACCAGGACGTCCCGTTCTACGAGCTTGTTAGTCATGACCTCAACCATGACCTCTCTGCCGAATTTCTGGACGGTACCTAACTAAAGTTTTGGGAATTTTTCGACCTAAAGGTCAAATTTCAGATCAAAGGTCAAGGTCTGACATGAAAGGTCATTGATGTGTTCATCCAAGGTCATGACCCTTTCCTTGGCTCGTAAAGGTCAAGGTTAAGGTCAAACGTTACTTCATCGGGCCGTCTCGCCTACTTCCGGTCGCCGGACGCCCATTTTGAAGTGACCCAGCGACTTGTTGGGGTAGATATACCTATCGAATACCAAGCCTCGAAACCTCGGTGAAATTGCTCCAAGTCCGGTGAGATTTAAGGTGATTTTTTTTTCTATGTCCCCCAGGGACAGCACGCTAAGTCAGCCAGGGTCATGACCTTGACCCAACGGGACGGCTCGGTCAAAGTCCTTGTAGGTCGTGACCTTGACCTTGACCTATCTTCAGAATTTCTGGACGGTACCTAAAGTTTTGAGATATTTTGGACCCGAAGGTCAAACGTCAGATCAATGGTCAAGGTCTCAAATGAAAGGTCATTGATGTGTTCATCCAAGGTCATGACCTTCGACATGCCACATGGCCATGGGATCGAAACATAGGCCCCTAAACACGCGTTTATGTAGTTATTTGGATGACCTTGACACTTTCAGATGACCTTGACCTTTTGGGGTCATGTGGGTCATGACGGAAGCTCGACAGGTCAAGACCCGAGGGTTCTATCTTAATTAGTTTGGCCTCCAGGGGGCAAAAACCGCACAACTTCCGGCGCCCCTAGCGGGTCAAGGTCACGAATTTTGACTGTCGGTTTTAAAAAATGAAGAACAAATGGGGGGGGTGTTCTACCCGGCCACGCACTTATGGGCCGATCGGAAGACCATTTGGAAGAAAAAATCACTCAGAAAGTCAAATCGATCGTGAAAAATGCCTGTGGGCAAAGGGGAGATAACTCTTTCGTCCCTAGTGGATTCTGGCGACCTTGAGATCGCGGCCTTATAAACTAAATCGACCCCTGGGAGTCGCGTGGTGACCTTGGTTTGACCCTCAGAGGTCAAGGTCAAGTCAACATCGTGATGCCATCTGACCCACTTCCGGTGGTCGCAGAGAATTTTCAAGGGTACCACGCGACTCCCAGGTGTCGATTTAGGGTATAGCCACGAGGAATAGTTCCGCAAAAGAGCTGACATTTTAAAAAAAATTATAGCTGAAAAATGCACATGTGCCCCCACCCGAACCCGAAGCGACCGAAAATTCCAGATTTTTACACCGGATCCTCGGTCGGGACATCGGTCTGGGTCACCACACCAATTTTCAGACCTCTACCATTTCCGGTGTGGAATTCCGAAAAAATTCTACACCTCTGCAACTACTTTTTCGGGGTTAAATCTCCGCGAAGGGACAAGGCCCCTGGAAAAGGGCCCTACACCCTAGAATAGGACATTGTGAATCAGGAAATCAGGCAAAGTGGGCCTTTGAGGCCTTTTAGTTAAGCCGCGATTTCACCCACTTCCAGTCCTAGGGGGGGGGGGGGTCTGAGGGTAAAAAACGAGTCCCCTGGGGTGATATACTTTATGAATACCAAACCTCGCCCCCCCCCCCCCCCCCCGGGGTGCATCAGGGTGTTTACAGGTGAAAATTGGTGTTTTCGGGTAAAATTATTTGGACTCTGAACGGAACGATGGGTCATGTTTGCGACCTTATATCTCGGCCTCTATGGTTTCAATATCGAGCACGTGGCAGTGTCGCAAACATGGCTTCTCGAATCGTCCACAGCTCCGCCCCTATGGGAAGTAAACCTTAGATTTTTTCGGGGCGGCAGGGCCATAACAAAAGGAAAGTTTTTCCGGGGGGTGCATGCCCCTTTAATTTTTTGGGGGCCGGACACCCCCCGGAGGCCAAAATGTCAAATTGCGAAAAAAAAATATTGCCCCCACCCCCTCCCGGGGCTTGATTTTAGCGTTGCCCGGGAACAGGGGCCTTTGACCTATATAATAGGTCCTCAATCGATAACCCTAACCCTAATGACATCGCTGATAGTGAGGTAGCCACGTAAAAATATATAGGCCCTATTTAGCGTAAAACAGGTCATCCGCGCAAACGGAAGCTTTAAACCCAGGGAGAGTCTAGTCTAGATAACGCCATGGATAACCGAGCCTTAAACATACTTGTCCCGCGGTGGCCTTTATGTCCACATGTAGGCGGTCATAAATTTACCGGGACCGCCTTGAAGGCCGATTTATTTTATTTTTATTAGCCACTCCAATGCGGTAATAATATTGGAACGGGTGAATTATCTCAAATAAAATAAAAACCCATAGTCCAGGACAACAAGTCATCTTTTCTGTAACTTTCAACGCTATTAACGTCAGGCCCATGCCGCAAATATTTTCTACTTCAGATTAGGACCGATTGGGTTTGATTTATTTTATACGGAATTTTCATTTATAACGGAGGGGTATTTTTCATAACAGGGCCGAATAAGGTCACCAATCGGGCTTGAAAAGGCACAGATGTATAGCTTGACAACCGAGACTAGGATGTACTTGATTACCAATATTCGATCATGCTCTTTTGCACCCCCCACCCAATCTCGCTGGATAGCGAGACTTGCGTGAAGAATGACCCCCCGCCCCACCTCGACCCCCCTTACGCCTAGGTGCTGTGCTATTCGTATCTTACCCTCGCCTATAGCGCATCCTACTGACATACGATGATATAGAATACAGAAACATTTTTTAAGCTCCTGTGCGTCTCATCAAATTATTAGGATAAAATGAGGCGAAAGAAAAAAAAAACCAACAACCGTAATAAACCATGCAGACTTGTGACAAATTTGTTTTAGCCCATTTTAATTGGTTTTAGTTCCCCATTGCAAACAATGCCATCTTTTTTGGAATGAAACAGTTATTTAGAAAATTAACGTGAGTAAAATTAAAGGAAGAGGGCATGCACCTCCGCCCCCATCCCCGACCCCTCCTCCGACCACGATATAATACACCAAGCCAGGCCTGTCGTCACAATAATGTCGGCATAAAAATGGATAAATCTGATTGGCTAATGCGTATGTACATAATGCTATGATATTATTATTTTACCCTACTGAATAGACCCACCTCAATCATATATATTATTATATTATAATAGTTCCCCTGCTCAATCGGATGGAGCTGAATCATAGAGGCTTATTGAATAGGGTATACCTCAGTTGCATCGGGTGTTGATATACCATATTTTAAATCATTCGCGTACAAGCGTTGGCCATTTTGTCCAACAATTTTGGTCCGATTTTCACGAAATTCGAACTAAACCTTTATTCCGGTGTAACGGTTATATATATTCAGAAGGTCTTTTCTTTAAAAATCCGATAATAACTGTATAACTGTGACCCTCAGAGAGACCACAAGTTAAAATCCGATAATAACTGTATAACTGTGACCCTCAGAGGGACCATACAAGTTAAAATCCGATAATAACTGTATAACTGTGACCCTCAGAGAGACCACAAGTTAAAATCAGATAATAACTGTATAACTGTGACCCTCGGAGAGACCACAAGTTAGAAAGGGCGATTTTTCGTATTATGAGGGGCCATAATTCAGGAAGTTATGATCCGATATGTGAAAATATCGACAGGAACCAAGATCTTTAGGTTATATACATGCATTTCACGTTTCACTTTTACACTATTCACGTGATAACGGTGGCCATTTTGTTCGGTAATTTTGGTCCGATGTATAGTGAGACATGTTATGTAAATCCATCGGCTTTTCGGACAAAATTATGGAATAAGCTTTATTTTGTAGGTTTAGATGTTTGATGACAAAAACCAATGTTGACAATTACTAAATGCCATTGAAACAGTTTATAATGAAACGGTTTTTTAAGTCGGGTAATAATTGTAACCTCCAGAGAGACCACTAGCTAATAAAGGCCATTTTTCGTCCAATCACGGACCATAATTGAGGAAGTTACGATTCGATATGCGCAAATATCGAAAGGAACCAAGATCTTTAGGTAATTATCATGCGTTTCATCAAAGTCGATTTGAAATGCCGACCTCTAAAGCATCCACAACCTTGATATACCATATATTTTTTTACACTATTCACGTACAAGCGGCGGCCATTTTGTCCGGCAATTTGGGTCCGATTTTCACGAAATTCGAACTCAACCTTCATTACGGTGTAACGGTGATATAATCAAACGTTTTTTTTTTAAAAATCGGATAATAATTGTGAGGACCCGGATAAAACAATGGCTGCCCCCATATGGATTATATCAACAAACTAAAACAATGGCTGCCCCCATAGAGATTATATCTAGAAAAGACGCCATTTTGGGACTTTTTGGTAAAAGCGGCACGTTTTCCAGTTAAAGTAAATCGGCAATGGACTAGCCGCATCGCAAATGTATGGCCGTAGGTACATATCACTTATTATCATACATCCGATTCTAAATGTAGGTTACGGAGGGTACCGGGATCTGTCGAGGTTTGCCGAATGTCTTTTCTCGGTGAAAAAGTGAGTTCGAACAGTTTCTACTTTCCAGCCGTAAACTCTCACGTGGTAAGATACAACTCACGAGGCCAAGGCCACCCCATTCTCGTCGCAGTAAAATGGCGCGAAAGGTTTTCTTCCTGAACTTCCACAATGGCTGCTGCTTTGAATCTGAGATATTTACTCTTGTTAAACGTACAATTGAGTAAAATGTTAATCAATCTTGAAAGCAGCAGCCATTGTGGAAGTTCAGGAAGGAAACCTTTCGCGCCAATTTTGCTATAAGACAAAGAATGATCGAAACAATTGCCAGTGTAGTGGAATATACATGCGCGCTGACTTTTTCGAGTACAGGCATGCGCAGTATAATTCAGGCATGCGCAGTATAATTTCAGGCATGCGCAGTATAATTTCAGGCCGTCTGAAATTATATTGCGCATGCCTGTACTCGAAAAAATTTGCTTCGCGCGAATAAATTCGCCTAGTGGAAAATCGGCTTTAGGGAGATAAACCTGTGTTTTAAGTTTCGTTGAAATCGGATAAAAACTTTGACTTGTAGAGTGTCCGCAACAATGTGGGCATATAAAAAAAACCCCAACACACCTGCACTAACAATATACAAACAGTTTGTGATTGTATGTTAATATGACAATAAACGTACAAACTGGTCTGTATATAACAATAATACTAATAAACCAAAACCTGCTGACTTTATTAGTATTTTTCCCTTCTTTATTTCATCTACAATATACTGGCCACCCTCTTGAAATCTAACCTAAAAATAACCCTCTTTTCGATTTGCGGGTTATTGAAGGCGAACGTATTTATCTTTGAATATAATTTTATGTCACAATACATCTTTTCGTTTGAAATTCTTTATATGTGTGAAAAACAAACGAATAATAACATAATAACTCTAGTCGAACTTTAGCTGAGTGAGAATTTTAGAAACCTTGGTGAACACGATAATCCGTGCCCTCAGCTCCAAAAAGAAGATAGTGACATATAGCTATAGGCCTAATCTATTTCAATTTCCGATTTAGGAATATATACCTTGAATCAACGTTAAAAGATTATAGTCAATTGGTATTAACCGTAAAAGTCTGTAGAATACAATCACTGTTCGTAACTGAGCGACATTTCGTATATCATTCTCGAGTCCTTATCAAGCAAATTTTTCAATTATAATACATAAGGAATTAGAAATTTGGAGATATTCGCTGGTCGGTAAAAACATAATATTCGCTTAGCAAGTTATTATTATTGGGGGGGGGGGGTGCATGCGACAGTTCTTGGATTTTCAATACTTGACTTTGTCTATAGGATTATTTCAAACTCGTTAAGACATTATTTGTAGTTTATGGTAGGTTGGCATTCACAATTCAGCGAAGGCACCGGAAACACTAAATTTGCCGTTTCCGACTGAAGATTTAAAGGAGCTAAATCGCTAACATTTGGGACCTAGAAATTGACAAAAGTGGGTCGCAACGCATATAATACTGTAATATGAATGTATATAGACTGATTTACTTTCAGTGGTTTCCATTTTTACTCTTATTTCAAATCAGTTCTGTTCGGCGAAATAAGCCAGCAATCTCAATCCAGTGCAAATGTGTAGCGTCTGGTTATTCCCATCCTCGGTTACCCAGTGTACTCATTCCGTTCTACTCCACTATACCCTGGGTTAATCTATGGGGGAGACACGTTTTCAAGTTATCTACTTGTGCTATATTTATCGACCAATCCCATGAACTGTTATTTGAAAAGGAAATTGCCAAAGGGAAGTTACTCTCCTCTGACAGTGTTAGGAGTTGGCCTATTCTAAAAATCTACTTGTGCTATATTTATCGACCAATCCCATGAACTGTTATTTGAAAAGGAAATTGCCAAAGGGAAGTTACTCTCCTCTGACAGTGTTAGGAGTTGGCCTATTCTAAAAGCGTAATTTTATGTTACATTATTGAAGACCAAACGTTCATTTAATAATTAGTCATTAGTTTTATTGAGAATTGTGTGTTCGTTCCACGAATTTTATTTTATGTACACGTGTTATCGTAGATAACTAATTGGAAATTAAATTACCGAGTATACGTTCATTATTAATAAACATAACAAAACGACAAATTATTATTATTATTTCAAACAAAGAACGAATAGTTATACATAGTTGAAATCAACAACACATACTACAGATTTTGATAATACAATTAAATATAAATAAATTATTAATATATACACTACTTACATAAATCAATCAGTAAATGAACATGGATATTGTTATCTACCCTTCTAAAAACGAAGGCGAAACGATTGGTTTGTAAACTGTTTTCTGATTGGTTCGTACAGTATAGCTACATTCTAGCAATTTGAAATCGTGGAAGCCCTATAGATTAACCCAGGGTATAGTGGAGTAGAACAGAATTTAGCCGACATAGGGGGGCGAGGAAGATAAATTTCCGACAACAAAAATCAATGAACGAAGGTCATCGCCGACTGCCGTAAGCAGGAGAATGAGAGAGCACGAAAATTAGAAGCTGTAAGAGTAAATTTAGGCCTCTATGACATGTAGGTGGCGAATGTGTCGGAAAATTAAGAGTTTCCAACCGGCATTCATTATTATCTCTCGGCCGAAAGCGTGAGGACATGCTGTACTAAAACTCTATCCCGGCGAAAATGCGAGCATAGCTAACCAGCGATTTTTTTCCGACGCAGACAGAAAAATTCCGACAGGAACGGCTACGGGGGTGGGGGTGGCGCCCTTTCCCGCCTCCCCCTCCCCCACTAGCCTCGGGCCTGCTTGTGGCCGAAAGAAAATGTCGACTGAGTTGAGTTCCAAGGTCCTCAAACACAAATGTCCATTACTATAGTCAAGAATACTGTCTGGACAACAACGGACCTATCTGACCGAATATTCTCTATTAACTCGACCTCATTTATTTCCAAACAATACTTTCCAGTTGTCATTAACTGTACCGTAACTAGATAATTTTTAGCTTTAAGGTATGGAGTTATAACTCGAAGGTGTATTATGTAAGAACTACGTCTGCCTAATTGGAGCTCTTTTTCCGGCTTAAAATGACTACTTAGACATTCACATAATTGACACTCTAGACCATCGGATGGCTGAGGTTTAAATGGATTTGAACAACCACGAAATTTACTACGATTATAAACAATCTACGCTATATCTCCAAACTTGTCATTTTTTCTCCAAGCATAAGGTAATTAAAATTTGAATGAAATTTTCAATATATTAATTTTTTATTATTTATTTTTGAAATATTATATAATTGCATGAACGACCCGTAAAACTGTTTTAACTGTAGATTTGTCCCAATTTGTATAAATTATAATTTGAATAGAGCAATATACATGTACTTCACATTCATGGCCATGAACTCAAATCTAAAATGACTCGTTAAACATAAGAGATATTTTATATCTGGATATGTGACGGTCTGTTTTATTTTTCAATAACACTAACAGAGTTAGCTCCCATTAATTATAACTTTTAACCTTCAGAGAACGCGTGGTTATCTTTGCGTCTTTGGGTTATTTGTCACTTGTTCAATGTGTTCGCGCTCTTAAAAAAACCCGAAATGAAATGAAATGGGGTTTAACGTCCTACCTGTGCGCATAAGGGAAATTTTACGAATTCCAACTGTCATCGTTTATTTAGCTTAGCCACTGAGCCTTCGAGGCCCCCGCTATTAAAATATGTTTATTTTAACATGTAGTTTACTTTAATGTCTCAAGCGGTAATATTTATTGGACTTCTGATTTTTGGGTTTTTTATTTCCTATATTCAGATTTAACGAGTCTTGCATATGCAAAGTATTTAATCGATTCTTAGAGATAAAATTAAGACCGAGACACGGGGCATGTTAACAACAGCAGTTCAATGAATTAATTATTACAACACTAGTAATGCAAACTAATTCTCGTGTGAATGATTTGATCGTGTAAATGAATAAGCCTAGACTGGCCCAGTCTCTTCTATTCATTTTACATTTCGATTTATATAAAAGTATTAATTTTTTTAGTAAACCAACACTTTCGTTTCCATTTGTATAAATAAAACTTTGAGTAAACCTGTAACCAGCACCAGAGACTGGACAATTCTCTAGAGATTACGGGGTTTTTTTTTCGTTTTTTTTTTTTTTTTTGGAGAGGAAAGGCAAATTTTTGGTGTGTGGAGAAGACTGGCCACCAGTCTAGAATAAGCCATGAGTTTTAATCTACTGTACTTATCATAATAATTATAGCCTGCGTTTCAGGGGATTGTATACTCACTCAGCCATTTTAGTGACTTATAATTTTATGATCACAGAGCCGCAGTGGCGCTGGTTCGTTAGCCTGGAGGTCAAGGGGGCAATTTCACAAAGCGACTAACGAAAAAGAATTTGCGTAACTATCGTAACGTAAGCTTACGAAACTCTCGATGCCCATAACAACTAAGGAGTATATTTCCGGGTACAGGTTTGATAGGGCCAGCCTGCTGCATAATTACTAGTAATAATTGTATTAATAATGATATCGAAACGTCACCTTACCGATCGAAAACGGGGGTTTAACGTCCACTCGACACAAACTAGGTCATTTCGGGACTAACATATGATTCAGTTTTATTTCATTAAATCGCTTGTGCGTAGGGGTCTTGAGTAGTGGGGGGAAACCGGAGAAAACCCATGAGGTCGTGCAGACGACCCTATTCCTTGTCACGTACAACCGAGGAATCGAAATCATGCCAGTTGACTCAGTGGCAGACCTTATGATACAACGCACACGCGTTAACCCCCCCCCCCCGCCATCACCTGTACATGCCTTGGTTGCATTACGATACTATCCCTTTATGGGTGTTTTTGTTATGACAGACCTTATGATACAATGCACACACGCTTACACCCGCCCCCCGCCGTCATCACAATCAATGTGTTCTTTATTATATAGAAACGTAAAGGGTAGCTTATAGGCCTATTTGTATGTTAAAGTTTCAACAAGCTGGGTCCACTCGGGACCTTAGGGACAATCTTGCGAAAAAAATTATATGAAACGGAATGTCACAAACTGTTTAAATGTTACACATTTAAATTTAATTGTACCTTTTAGTTTTAGTCCACTTCGTTGTGGCTTTTTCCTTGTCAAAATTCCTGTATCCCCCCTGGAATATCCTACATAATAATTTGTGTTGCAGTGCTCATCACTCCAGTCATTGAGGCGGCGTTACACCTAGGCCTACTATCTTGTGGCGATAGTAGGCCTATTAAATCCCCAACATTAAGGACTGGTTAGGCCAAAGTAGTAGGCTCAAACCTATCGAGCCAAAGACCGACACCTACTTCGTAAAAATATTCTCCACAACTCTGTCTTTCGATGGTTTGGTCAGGTTGTTGCCAAGTTTTCCTTTCCTTTTTAGGCTCCATTTCAGCATTTAGTTCTATGATTTCATAGACAGACGACAATACTAGTCACGCGCTATGACGTAGTAAACATAAACAAGTAAACAAAAGTCAGTAAAATCTATGCGTATAAAAAAGGAATATATCATTTTCGCCCTTAATGTTTTAAAGAGTTTGGATAAAATAAAACATAACGGTTATAAGTGCAGATATTGTCAAACTTCAGACCGTGAGATTGTTTACAGAAGTATCAATTGAGTGACACAAAATGACGTCAAGAAGACTATCCGTCAGTGCCGGATTAAGGCTCTGCTGGCCCTAAGGCACATTTTGATAGGTGGCCTGAAAATACAGATATGTTGTAGTTGGTCGTCGGGGAGACATTCATCACGGGGTTAATCACTTTGAATTGCACATGGCATTAGAATTTCTAGACCAAACCCAACCCTAACCCTAACCCTTACCCTAGCATGCGGTGCCTGTCAAGGTTGCTTAAAGTAAACCATCAGCAATTCACCATGGCCGGTGTTGTAACTTTTGTGAGGAATGTCTCCCTTGTGCACAATTTGATATGTTGGGCTCATTGACAAAAGGAAATAAGTTAAATTTAGCAACAGAAAATTTATTACAAACAAATTCAGAAGATTGGCAGCTGGGCAGTATCTAGCGGGGGTGTTTCCAGCAGTGTTATTTTTCCAAATGTTCTTAGGGCGGACCAGACATTGTTTTGCCCCCATTGGTGAAATGTCCCTCATATCACCCCTTTCCGTTCAGCGCTTGCCCCACCACATGATATTAGAGGGTTCGTTTTAGTTTCCCTATCCACACTTGTTTGGGGCGCTGCACACCCACTCCCCTAACAGCTGCAACAGGCGCTCGCTGGACCTATGCTTTTCCAATCGTCGCTCCGCGATATTAAATTGGCCCCACCAACCTGCTACACCCTGATTGATTACGACTTTGCGTGCTTTTGTGACTGCAAATTCGTCACTTAGTTTTTTAAAGTCAATTTTATGAAGTAAATCACTTTCAATGCAGAGAAGTGCCAGTATACCAAAACGTTTTTGACCCATCGTATTATGTGAAATACATCTAATGTCAATTGTATAATCAATGAAAATTTAAAAAAAAATATGAAACTACTTACGTGTGTAAAGGGACGAAACATCATAGCAACATTCTGTTAGAGTATGAGAAGCTTTCTTTTAAGGAGAAATGCATACAGATAAAGAAGGATGAAATTCATTAACATAAAAATGAAGGCAAGCATTTTTGTCACCACCTGATAATTATCAAAAAAGTTTTACTTCAATATTTTGTGGCCTGGATTTTTGGCTGGCCCTAAGGCACGTGCCTATTTTGCCTTATGGTTAATCCAGCACTGCTATCCGTGACGTATTAACGAACAGAGATACGAAAAAAAATAAGAAAAAACTTACGTTGGTCTTTGTGAAACCGGTGTAAATAATTCGTATCTTTTTCGTAAGATTTTCTTAACGTATTTTTTTCTCTTCAAGTTACGAACTGGGGTACAACTAAACTACGGCGGTTCAGATTAATGAAACTTTAAAGCAGTAAAAATACATTCTGAAAGTTTGATGGACTTCCATCTGGAGGTTGTTGGTATAGGGACTTAGTGCTGCAAGGTACCAAAATAGCTCAATTAGGTATGCCATTTTATTCTATCTATTCTATAAGAAGATCTTAATCTGTCAAATTCATCAAAAAAAAAGACGAAAAAAACCCCCAAAACAATATGGTGGAAACCACGTCGGAAAATCTCGATGAACTTTCTCGGCCAACACCGCTACCCCCAGGGCGACTTTCGGCGGTAGACTATGGTCGCGTCTACAGTCTGAACCAGCACCCGAACGCAAATGGCCCTAGCCATTGACTTTTCAATATGGTCGCGACCATGTCAGTTGTTCCGCCTGCTATATTTTCTCCCATTTACTCATGTATTTTTAAAAACTGAACATCTATACTTCAATGCCCATTCACTAATTTCAGGTTCTAACATGAACCCTATAATATCAATCAAGCTGTAAATAACGCAACGGCAATCGGCAATGTTATTATATTTTTCAGAAAATCTTCTCAAGTGTCAGTTTTGTCAGCAATCTTTGAACTATCCGGATCGGGCTTTATCGCATTGAACTAAATGTCATTCGCATGCAGATGGTTCGACTATACAGTACGAAAATCCGTGCAACCGAGGGTCGCCCAGGCTAGCGAGCCAGCGTCTTATACATTTAGCCACCATGGATCCCGTTCAGGCGACAATAAGTTGAGCTTATAATATAAATTAAGCTTGAACGTCTATCACGCGATTTACCTCCCTTACACTACTGATCACAATTTACAACCGTGTCCTCTTCCCCCCCTCTTTTCCAAATAAAATCAAATGGGGTTTAACGTCCTACTTTTCTGCAACGCCTTGGCTAATTGACGACGGGTATACGTAATACAGTGTGCTACGCTCTACGTTTGAATCGAATTCAAACTATCAAGGATTCTTTTATGTGTACGTACATCGTGTTTTTCAACACATCTGAATGACTAGACACTGGGCCAGTTCAAGTCCTGGGTTAAGGTGGTGTAGTGTTTAACACCAGTTAGATCAGTGTAGCACTGGTGTAACATTGCGCTAGCTCAATCTGAGACCCCCTCTGTATTTGAAATCAATCAGAGTTAAGGTCTGTGGTGTTGATGCTGTGTTAAACATGGGTATATTTACACAACATCATGAACACCACTGGGTCAATTCAAGTCCTGGGTTAAGATGGTGTTGTGTTTATCACCAGCTAGATCAGTATAGCACTGGTGTAACGTTGTGCTTACTCAACCTGAGACCCCCCCCCTGTATTTGAAATTAATCCGAGTTAAGGTCTGTGGTGTTGATGCTGTGTTAAACATGGGTATATTCACACAACATCAACACTAGTGTCGTATCTGTGTTACCCAAACACTAACTTATACCCGAGCCCCTCAGTTTGTCTATATTTTCAATATCAATTTTATGATTTAAAAAACAAATGTATAAGAAAAAATTATCAGGCAATGAGCTTTGTGCAATATTATTTCTAATTACATAAACACATGTTTGATAAGAATAGTTTGGTAAAAGATATTATCTTGTTAAAAATAACTCCAACACTAACCCTTGGGGTTTAAAAAAATATGAGTTCAAGTCACTTATTTCAACACGGGTGTGAAACAGCAGACGACAAAAGTGGATTTTTTCTTAAGGCTTTTAGTTTTAGTTTTCACGCTTAAAATGATGTTTTTACCCGTACAAAACATAAGGCAAAGGAATGTTGAACGCAGACCTGCTGATTTACAAGAAATTCCAGAAAGAAAATATCGACTGAATAATGATCAAATAGATGAACTTTCTACTGAATATAATACATGGAGACAACAGAAATTCATCATAAATCCCAGTTACCCAACTTCCCGAAAGCGGATAGAAGTTTTTCTCAATTACATTTCGTTTGGTGGTTATTATAGTCAGCCAACCCATGCGTTTGGGATTGCAAGGAGTACGTGTCATTTTTTTTACACATGATGTGGCGGATTTTTTGTTTGACATTTCGGACCGATTTATAACTTTTTTCTCAACCAGCCGACCTTGCCAACCTGTCGATGGCAGATATGTGTATGCAGTTTTGTACATTGATGATATGATAGTTAAAATACAACGCCATTCTGGTGAAACTTTCTTTTGTGGCCGACATGGTAGGCCAAATCATGTGATGCCCTGCATGTCCAATATTATTGTGGACCAGAGAGAAGTAGTGAAAGTAGTGGTATCCCTGGTGCAACACATGACAAATTGGTGGTCAGAGAAGAATTGACAGGAGACAAAAACGAAACTAGAACGTACTAGGGTGTTAGTTATTTCCAGCCAGTGTAGACTAGTGTTAAATTGAGAGGCTCAGGTTAAGGCATAAAAAAGAATACCAATTATTCAGCTTAATCCATGATTTGAATTGACCCACTGTCTTTACAAGACCCTACGTCAGAACTCTCTCGGCCGACACCGGGAGCTAACCTAAAACCTCCAGGCTAGCAAGCCGGCGTTTTAGTCACCCCCCCCGCCTTTTTTTCTATCAACGATTATGTTTGAATGGTTTTGTTGTAAAGAAAGTCACAAAGCTTAATAAATAAAAGCTCGTTTTGACCAAATTATAGATTATGTGAAATCTATATACCTCTTGACATCATAACGAAACTTGTTTGAAAGACGGTATATTGTTTCCTTCTTCCTTCCCCATCTGTGAAATTCACAGGAAGTTCACCAGCTACACAAACTACTACGTGATATTCTTCACATATTTCTTTTATAATAGATAGGCCTTAATGGTGGGCGTTCTATGTGAAGGTATTGATTATGAACGGAATGGGTTCAAACTCATACTTTGGTTAATTTAGGACGAACCTGTGCCAATTTTCATTTATATAGTTTTGAATATAAAGGTGACATCGGCGCTGCCACCTTCGCTTCGTCGAAGGGTTTGTTTATGCCTATCCGAAGAATAAGACCACAAACTTCATTACATACAAGTGACAACAGGGCATGAACAATAAAAAGGGTATATTTTTGACACACCGGATCCGGAAGTTAATGCTCTCTATTCTATTCGAATAATAATAATAATAATAATAATAATGTAAATTTATAGAGCGCCAAATCCATCCAAAAGCATGCTCAAAGCGCAATGAGTCAATATTTACATAAACAGTGAATAGAAAGTTTAATTCTCGTAGTATTCTCTAAACAAATGAGTCTTTAGCTGTGATTTGAAAGTAATCAAAGATTCACTGTTTCGGATACCATGGACACCACAGCAGTTAGGACTCAGAACTCGCAATATAAATAAAACGGAATGAGGTTTACCGTCCTACTGTTCTGCCCCGACTGGGATAATGAAAACGGACATACGTCATACAGTGTGCAAGAGAAATTTTGCCGGGACATCGGCGCTACGGCCTATAGTCTTATATCGAATTCCAACGTGTACGCCAATGTGAACACGGGGCTACGGGTTTTCGTGCCAGCCGAACGACTAGACAGCTATCTTTGTACCTATTCGGGGAGGGTTTAACGTCCATTCGTCACATACAAGCTGTGAATCGAAACTATGCAACTTGACTCAATGACAGACCTTATGTTTGTAAAAAAATAATAATGGATAGTTTTGTAAGAATGTGGGTTGTGGTGTGGGTGTTTAGATGGCTGGAATAATGATAGGTTAACGATAAATAAAATGGATTTGTACGACGGATCAATAAAGACTTATATAGAGACAAAAGATGTCGATTACAGATTAAAAATAAATTCAGACTCATTCTAAGACAAAATATGGCTTCCTAGGCAACGACAGATACACCCACAATAAGTGGTAAGAGTAGCTCGCATACACAGGTAAAAAAAGCACAATATTTATAATGTTTAACATTATAGGCGCGTTGACAAGATTCTAGGAGATAACAAAGGACAATAACTCTGCATTATAAGTTTTAGATCGAATAATTACTTTCAACGCATGAGCGCTTAGACGATTCGACAAATTGGGCAAGTGCTATAACCAAAGAAATAATTAATTAAAATTGATAATATTCGATAGGCTTCATGCCACCAATTTGAACAATGTGTACGTATATCAAGTAAATTGATTGATAACTGTACTATCTACCTCGACAAGGTTGCGACAAGCCAACCCCGAATTCCCTAATTAAAGTCGTTCAAATAGAGTTATTTGAATGGAAATGAAATGAAGTAAAATTGAGTTTAACGTCCTACTCCAAACCGGGCAGCATTTCAAACTATTCTTTATCGAGTTCCTAATATCAATGTTTCTTTATGATTGATCCAACGAGTACACGATTGAACCTCGTATTTTTGTGACGTTCGAAGGATTAGACGCATTTTGTTGCCACAAACGACAACGGGGAACCAAACTAGATAATCACGAGCAATTTTCTGGGCCTACAACGGGATCAAAACCAAGAAGCCCTCTGAAACTGCGCCATACTGACTGAGCCACCATGACTCCGTAGTTGAAGTGAGATCGTTTGCAATATCTGAGACAAAACGACCCAGCTCTCGTGGAGATATTGACGTATTCACTTCCAACTCACGAGTTGTACACATTATTTAGCTATTCCTTCCAGTGGGCCAGCTCTCGACGATTAAGTTCTAAATATGGAATTGTTCAAAATTAATTAGATCTATTTTTTGATTAAAATGATAATGACTCCTTAAGGTTTATATATGGAATAGACACATAGATACGATCACTTCAAGTTGATAGCCAGACTAGATGAATTTCAAGCTTCCGTCAATTTAATTATCACTGTTCTTGAGTAGGAGTTCTCTGCCAGACATAAACTCGCCAAAGGCACGTGCTTCGGACGACTTTACTCAATCAATGATAATTAATTAAATGGTGGGTTTCATGTTGGATTTAATCGAGTGGTTATTGGCTTTACTGTTATATTAAACCTCACCAGTTCGTCTGCTCTCACTGTACCACCGTCACGAACAGGTCAAAGAACAATACTTCGTCACCAGGAATCTGCTCCAATGACCCCAAAACCCATTGTATATACTACTGCTTAGACTATACAGCAAAAATTATGCGAACTAATCAGTTAGACTTCAGAGTAGCATATACTTTATTATAACAACGACGGGATAATCATCATCCCACGAATAAATTAGATGTGGTATCCAGTGATTTTGGAGTACACCCTGACTTGTGTATACAATTGCTTTCGGAATGAGTCCGTGACGAAGACTCTGGGGACTACATCAAACCACTAATGGCAATGCATACGACACTCTGATGATTACCCTTTGCTCCAATGTATGCCCCCCCCCCCCTCGACAAAATTCTAGATCCGGACCCAGGTGCTTATATTTCAAGGAGTGGATGATACCATGGTCTCGTGTCCATACTACAACACGGGTTTTGGTATTGTCGGAGCCCGCTGCAAGAAGTGGATGTTACTGTGGTCCAGTACCAATACCCGTTACTATAAAAAAGGTGTTAGTGTTTCCGGGTTCCGGTACCCATCGCACAAAGTGTTGATGTTACATGTGGTCCGGTGCCCATAGTACAACTAAGGTGTGGATGTTGGCGGGACCCGATACCTATAGTACAAGGTATGGATGTTACTCAGATCCAGTGCCCATAGTACACCAAGGTGCGGATGTTGGCGGGCCCGATACCTATAGTACATGGTATGGATGTTACTGAGGTCCGGTGCCCATAGTACACCAAGGTGCTGATGTTTGTGGGACCTGATACCTATAATACAATGTATGTACGTTACTGTGGTCCGGTGCCCAGAGTGCGGATATTGGCGGGACCCCATACCTATAGTACAAGGTATGGATGTTATGTGGCGGTGCCTATTACAACCAAGGTGTTGGTTTTACCGAAGCAAGGTACTATAGTACAAGGAGTGGTCAGTGGATGTTACAGAGGTCCGGTGACTATAATGTATGATGTGTATGTTACCCGGAACCGGTTGTTATAGAACAATGTATGGATGTTACCCGGGTTCAGTGCAAGTCACCTCCTTCTAACTACAGTTTCGGAGGGACAGTTTTCAGACAGTATACTGGAAAGTTGGCAACTAAGTTTACCCCGAAATCTACGCAAATTGCATGTTTTGTAACACTATACATGTCTTTAATACAACGATTTAACTGTCAATATGTCATGCAACAATACTTAGTCACCGAAGTGAACTAACACCAAACCCCGTGTACTCTACTAACCTGCATGTATACCCATAATTTATTAAAGTAGATTATTTACTTTTTCTTTCAGGATGATGATCTGCACTTGAAGAGTACATTGATTCACTATGATACCTAATACAGTAACCTCAAAATTAAATCTAACCTCGATCTACTATATAGACACTAGCTATATATTATAGTGAAAACATGTAGATTTAGTCTATTTAGTAATAAGACTACTTCATGTCAACGACCGTACTGGATCAATTTATTAAGGGTGGTCTAAAGGTAGCCTTGAAACAAACTTAACTGAACCCAAATTTAGTAAGTTAGTATACTTAGGTTCGGTTCTCCTGAAATCTTAAAGTCTGCGAAAGGTAGGCCTACATTTGGAAATTATATAAATCCTGTGATTTTTGAAAAAATTACGATATTGCTCCACCCCCACAAGATAATAACGTAACAATTCACAGTCCAAAGTTTGATGTTCAAATTATATGAGGTGACAGGACTTGTTCTAGATCTTTAACCCCCCGATCTATAACACCATTGTAAATTGGATGTAGTTCAACATAGTCATAATCCTAAAAAAAATAAACATTGTTTTGAGATGCACAGTTTAATATAAAATAACTGGTAGAACAATGACTCGAATTTAAAACTCTATTGGGGATCTGAGAAATTCAAATAAATATTATGAGTTAGAACAGTGGCAACCATTTGTAACTTAAAAGGGATAAATCTCTAATATTTGGGACCTGGAAATTGAACCAAATGGGTCGCATCGAACATATTTAATAATGTAATATCAATGTATATAAACTGATTTGCATTCAATCGTTTCTGTTTTTACTGTAATTTCTAATCAGTTTTGTTCGTAGAAATATGGCAGAAGGCTCTATCGAATGACGATTTGTAGCGTTTGGTTGTTCCAGTCTACACTGATAATATTTATTGCGCATGCTCTTTCAGATAAGAATATGTCGTTACCGTTTAACATATGTGGAATATGTCTAACCTTGTTCTTAGAGCCTCTTGTTAAAAATGGTAAATGGTAAAAGGTATATTTGGTCTTAAATATCGGATATCAGAAGCTTACCTTTCCTGGTAATCTTTCAACATCAGTGTTGATTTAAATTGACAAATAATTCGTATTTTCAATGTCGAAGGATTTGAATGATACCGAGTTAGAGACTCTAAAGGGACAATAACACTCTTGCTGGCTTGACAGGCCCAGAACCTTTTTTTAGCCTTATACTAACAACAAGATGCTTAAGTGTCCTACCTGTTGTGTAAATTATCCATTACATCCTATTTTACTTGTCCAGAGGGTTCGAAAATATGTTTAAATCCAAATTGCATTTGAAAGTGTTTACGTAAAGCCTTTTAAACCATGAAGTTGAATTTTTCCAATTTTTTTAAATTCGGTGTGTTAAGATGAATATTGTAAAATAGTACCATTTGTTGACCAGAATAATGATTGGGGCATATTATTCAGTTACAACAAAGGTGTTATTGGGGCTTTAAGTTAATTTTTAAAAGGATTGCAGTAATAGCGGCAAGTGTAGCTGCTAAAGACCTCTTGTACAAAATAATAGCCCCTAGACCCACGTACTTTGGACTTTGTCTAGATCCACGTACTTTGGACTTTGTGTTAAAAGTTCAGCAAAAATACTCGACCATATTTCTTGAAATGTTATCTTCCAAGTTATATTATTGGACCATTTCACTGGCCACGACTTTTGCGTACAGTGACAATTGGTGTCTTTTTATTCACGGTTCTCTTATCTGGTTCCCAGAGATGTACTGACGATTCTGATAGGTATTGAGGTTTGACGTCCTACTTTTGTCCACCGACAGGGCTAATGAAGACGAGCAGACACTATAAGGAAAATTCCAATAGATTTTCTCGGCGAACCCTGAACCTCCTGATTGGCGAGCCATCGTCTTACTCCCCGATGATTCTAAAACTAGCTTTCATCTAGACCATAACTGTCAAAATGCTCTATAATATTTAATGTTAAAGTCAACATGTTGTATAATTGTATACAGAAACAAACCAAATGGAAGATTAGACAATGGGGGTTGGGTGGAGAGGTGGGAATTGGGGGTCGAATGAACAAAACAATTGGTAAGAGGAGGTTTATTCATCTTCATAACGTTTCGGGTTATAAGACGTACGCGGGGATGTTTAAATATCTATTAACATCTACTCTCTCCGCCGGTATCATCGATTGATCCAGCAGCTACACAGATCTACCGGTATTTTAAAGGTGCCGTACCCCGTCTCATTTCCTATTCATGTATTACTTGACAACTGATTATTCTCCCATTGTCCCACAGTAAGTCTGTCTTGTAACACCATGTCAAAAACGTCTTAGGTCTGTCATGTAAATGTTCCTGGTCGTTCGGTAAAATCCCCATATTTACAAATATTATGTTTGGATTGTCTGTACAAGTGACCAAAATAACATAATCTTTAAGTGGCATTTAGTGATTGGGGAACACAATAACAGAACACAATTTACAAGAGGATACTTGTCGAAACGTTGTGCTTCAAGAATAAAATCAGTGATTATTTCCCATAAAAACTGTGTTTTGTTACCAAAATAACAGCATAATTAACATATCTTCAGTATCCATTCTTTTAGTCTCATTTGGCAATTTTGATTGGCTTCAGTATAATAGCCGAAATGTTCTTATTATACAAGAGAATATAAATCAGAATCTATTCCACTATTAGACGCTCTTTGATTTATTTCAAAGAAATTTGGCTGCTGGGCAATGTCTAGAGAAAGGAAGAGAGAAAACAGCAGAATTTCAGGTTTTATGCTTGGACGAGATAACTGTCGTAATTGATATATAAATTATTCTTTTGAAATGCGAAAGTCAGATTAAAGACATTAATTGAATGAGTAAATATTTAAACAGCGCAATCATTTTTTCCAGTGAATGATACGGTCATCAGAAATTGTTTACGTGATGAGCTGCTTTTATACAAGTCTTATTTCTGTAACCATTGCCCGAGGGATGCATACATATCTTCGATATTTTCTCACTGCTGATTCTGTGTTCACTTGTTAGTGCACCAGAGTTGCAGATGGCTTCTGTTTTTGTAGCTGTCAGAATAATTATTACATCCTTCACAAGCAGGAGTCGATATTTGACTTGATCACATATACCATAAAACCTCAAAAACATTCACTCTTAACAATCAAAAAACGGTAAAACAATAAAACATTCAAATTTTAGTAGCACTATTCATAATCAAAGCACTTGCATATTGGTGGGGTTTGTGTGGGTGGGTGTGTGTGTGTGTGTGTGTGTGGGGGGTATATTGAGTCTAAACGGAGGGGTATGGACTCATGCGACACATTCGCAGTTTTATTTTGCTTCGGATGTTTTTATTTTTGATCAGCTCAAGGCATTTTATTTTGATATTTATTCCACGGTTTATATATTCCTATTAATTTCTTATTGTCACAAATTGGGTTTCGATTGTATAAGAAATTAAACTTGTACTAAAGCTAATAAGGAAATGAAGATGAATTGGGTTTAACGCTCTACTAGCCAGTAAAATATTCATAACCAGGAGTTGGTCGTCGGGGAGACATTCCTCACGGGGTTAATCACTTTGAATTTGGACAGGGTCGCTAAAAATAAACCATCATCAAGTTTATGATAATAATAATAATAATAATCTCGTCATTTTACAAGGGTAGCCAATTAGGCCTGAGGCCTATTTTCAATTTGGCCCTTGGCACAGATCGTGCAAATGATTTCGATCAATACTGCAGGAAGAAACCGAAAAACTCGGGGGAAACCCGCCTGATCGGACGGGAGACCGAATATCATGAATGCGAGATTCCGTCAATTCACCGTGGCCGGAGGAATGTCTCTTTTGTGCAAAATTTCATAACCAGGGGTTATTTTTATATTAAGTGATGATGCAGACAGCCCGTGACCTTCATATCAGTTTACCGGAATCTATGGGATGGTCAGCACCAATTAAAACATTCAGTTGACGCAAATTAATATCTTTAAGAAATTATCCTTTAGGAATAAGTTCCTTGTTACGCACAATTATTGTATAGGATTTACTGTCGTCATAACCACCTTCTTGGAGCAAAACAGTTGTATCCGATCGATTGACACGCTAAATACATAATCGATAAAGACACAACAAAGTAAGTTATGTGAATTCCCCAGATAAAAGTTTCCTACCCACCCACAAACATGGAAGCATTGGTTTTTCTCAAAACCCACATAGTTCTGTGCTTAAAAATAATATAGTCCCCAAATCGAGGGTTATTTGGTCGTAAAGACACATCAAAGATAGTCGTGTGAATTCCCTAGATGAAAGTTTCCACCCCCCCCCCCCCCCCAAACACGGTAACATTGGATTTCCAAACAGTCCATATAGGTTTGTACTTCAATAAACAGGATTATTTTGGTCCGTAAAAATAACATAGTCTCCAAAACGTTTATTTGTTTGCTCGTATTGTTGCAAGAAAACAAATAAAAGATTCAAGAAGAGACAAAAAGATGAAAATTAGTCGATTGAATGATCATGGTATGAATTATTTACAAATGCATCAAAACGAACGTGCGTCGTGCAGGTCTAATTAATCATCGGGTGCAGGCTAGGCATAAAAGACGTAATCTTCTTTAGAAGGTTCCAATATAATCAATCATTTATAAACAGATCATTTGGTGAATCAGAATAAACTAAGATTAGACAACACGGCGAGCACATTTAAAGGAACTCAACCACATGAATCACAGAATATAGAAAATTTTAGAAATAGACCATTATCAGCAAAAAGCACCCGTTGTTATCAACTAAACGTATGAGCTTAGTCTTATGGTCATATGAAACCATCAGATAGAATTTGAAACTAATAAACATTTAAAAGACCCAGATATTATCGGTGGTGGGGGGGGGGGTTAAGATACTTTATGCAAGAGCTAAATCTGATTATTGAAAGTCCTTATTTAGGCTTCAGATATTATAGACATTTTAAATTATATCTTTATTTAAACAACAAGTCCAAAATCAACTCTGTAGACCCACGGATGGCTCGGCTACAGCTTGGATTTAAATAGGATTTCACTGATTGATTTAATCAAATATCGCGCTCCGTGATAAAATTATTAACTGTTATGTTTACGTCATCCGTTAGATCGAGGCTAAATGTACTTAGTGAGGCCGCTGTTGAGCGATATTCCGCATGTCATTGAAAACTTTACTTGATAATCGAGATTATGTAGGTTGAGTTAACGCAAGGACAATCAAACAATCGGCCAAGGTGAAGACGCCCCCCCCATTTCTAGTCAAATATTACAACGCTAATAACTTTTTACAGAATAAAGTAATTTGACTGAAGTTTTCAATATATTCTTCTTTCATTATCTACTTTTGAACTGCTATAGCAAGAATGGCCAACTATCTATAAAGATCTCCCATCATAATGCATCTTTAAACATATTTTATTGACAAATATCAAAAGGATTGGGCACAAGTTTCAAAAACTTTCCATACATACATATAATAGACAAAATTTAATACAAACAAGATTGCGAAATAGTATAATATACAATAATAAATAATTTATAAGTAATATAAGTAAAATCCGATGAATTATATCGTAAAGCCCTATATAAAAATAAGTGACGAGGCGATTAAGAGAATATAAAATTATTTTAAAAATTATATCGCATTATCACTGTTTAATTTTAAAAATAATTTTATATTCTCTTTATCGCCTCTTCACTTATTTTTATATCGTTTAATGGGGAGTAGGGAACATAACATAAATTTTGACAGGAATTCAGCAAAATTTTCCATTAACTAACATTTTTTAACTTGAATCATCAACTATGAATTTACATTTACAATGCTAACACAGCTATTAGATTAAAATATTTTATAAGCAATATCCTTCATTTCTGTGGATCACGTTCTGTTGGTATGTTTTTCAAGTTTTTGTGTGTAACACAAATTATTAGTCAATTTAAATCAACATTGATGATGCTAACTTACCGGAACAAAATGAGCTTCTGATATCCCATATTTTTTAAAATAAAATAAATGTTTTAGCATCAATTGTAATAAGAACGAGGCTAAAAAATCCCAAAAGTCAATGCGATCGTTCATATCCTGGACGCGGATTCCTCACAAATGCTGTAGCAAAGAGGTATTATGCGTGGTCCATGGCCAAGCATGACACTTCCGGTATAGACTAGAATAACCCGACACAGGCAATCGATTGGGATATCTCGCATATTTCGCCGAACATAACTTTTTGGTAATTAGAGTAAAAACAGAAACAATGGAATGTAAATCAGGTATACATTCATCATACATTGTTGTATGCGTTGCTACCAATTTGTGTCCAATTCTAGGCCAAAATGTTAGCGACTTAGCTCCTTTTTAAGATGCATAAATAATCACCAGCATAGTTGAACCCCCTTAAGAAAGTCTTGGTCGATGAACTAGTCCAGTAACATAGATCCTGGTCGTTACCATTTCTGCAAACTGCAAGATAAAATATTAATGAGCAGGCATATCGTCTAGAACCAAGGACAGCTTACTAATAACGAGAAAATCTATTCTACCAATTTCTAAATAAAAAAGCCACCTAAGGAATTAATGAGTGTTATTTTTCAGAGAAATTGAGCTTCGAGGCGATTTACGGGCAGTATTTCGTGCGATTGAAATTTATTAAGTAGAATTTGAAGTCATTGTGGAGTTAGTTAAATTCAGTTAGACTGTCTCCTGGTTTGTTTATATCAAATCGAAGTCATAGATTTGGCGGGGCGATATTCATTTTAGGCATTCCGCCATTGACGCGGAAGACGACAATGGAAAATGATGGCCATTATTCATTATTGATCATGGAACGTTGTTTAAAATGTGTATTTCAGAAGTTAAAGATGAAGAAAGTTATATTATCTACATAAAATTGTTTTGGTTACTGCAATTACCGAGAATAAAATATATCGGGATATCAATAAGGTCTTGAACTGGAGTTATTATGGTCAGTTGGGATAAACAAGATCAAACTTTTAACCGATTTAGATTCTCTACGATATAACTGGAAGTTAAACCCCAGTAACGAACGAACGAACGAAACCGGTTTAGTCATTGGTTCAAAAATACAACCCTATAAAGTCGACCAATTTCTGTTTATTTTGTATACTGCAATTACTAAAAAATATATAACTGACATGATAAAGTTTGGAACTGGAGTAAGAGTCAGTATCGTAAAATGAGGTTGTGGCAATATCTGACAAACACATAGATCCTTTCCAAGTTAAATGTTTCAAACTGATTCAGTTACAGTTTTTAAAAAAAGCCCACTTTATAAAGTCGACGTACTTCTGTTTATTATTATATATGATATATTGAAATGACTACTGACGAGAATTTGGAAATGGAATGACTGATCAGCGTGGAAAAGGAATCCGGGGTAAATTTTTCAAATTGATTTCGTCAATATTAATCTTTAAGTGGCATTTAGCGATTGGGAAACAAATTTTAATCAGAACACATATTTTATAGGAATCAATCACTGGTTTATTTAAACATAAAAATTGTGTTCTGTTAATAGTCAATATTAGTTTAAAAAACCCCCCAAAGGTCAACCTATCTCCATTTTATTATGTATATCGAAATGACAAACGTTATTTATACCTTATGTTTGAGTTCATTTAGTGAGTTTTCACTTAGATCTTAATAGGTCTTTCTGAAAGACGAACCTGGTTTCTGGTGTCAATTTTTGTGGCATTATCTTGCTTTGAAAACACTATTATTCTTTGTATTTAATTTTGCATAAATGATTTTTGATGAATGTTAACCCGTTTCCACGAAATACGAAACTATGGAGATTTTATCACTGAATCTGTGTACTTGAAACGGATGGTTGTTGACAATAAATTGACCCGATTATTTGGTTAAGAAAAGTCTGAATGAATGGTGTTAAAAGGTGTTTTACAGAGCAATACATGACGTATAACTATGTTGTAGGTTAGTGGGATGCGTATTGCGTATGTTTACTGACCATGAACTATTTTGTGACCTATCCACTCAGTGCGGTTATTTCCCCCACCAATCGTAAGTCTATACATGGCTACCTCCTCACTGAACACGATCTGCTGTATTAATATAACAGTCTGGCGGCATCTGGAAGTATAGAACACATGCATTTGTTCCTAATTTTATAGCAGATGTAAAGGTATACATTGTTATTCATGTTAGAAGGTCAATAACATGGAATGCAGCATCGTTTTCATCTGATAATCCATGGTATGGGCTCACATAGCTACAAGATCAACCTATACAAGATAAATGCTAAACCATTCCAAAATACCCGATGCTCGATCTTATACTTTATAGTTGGCTTGAACGACATAAATTATTAATTATCTATAGTTTTATTAATAATTTATATATTTTAATGTAACGGCAACCTAGTTTGCACCTGTATGTTTTCGTTATTGTTTATGGTCTCGTAGGGGGATTGGATGGTCGAATAGTTAGTATAAGTTGGCATGTGTGCGCTGTATCATAAAGTCCATCATTGAGTCAACTGGCGAGGTTTCGATTTCCCGGTCGTACGTGACAATGAGAAAGGTCGCCTGTCCAACCTTGTGGGTTTACCCCGGGTCCTCCGGTTTCCTCTTACTGCGAAAGACCCCTACGCACAAGCGAATTATTGAAATAAAAATTGAACCATTAGTTAGTCCCGGAATGATCTAGTTTGTGAACGTTAAACCCCATCTCTCTATCTTTATGCTGCCGTGAACGAGTCTTTGTATCTGGAACATCTATATGAGCAGTTTACACATGAAGACAATTTCTCTTGTACAATTAGTATTAATCTATTTTGACTGGCACGGATATCTAAAACCAAAAGGAGAACGCAATCTTGCAAGCAGGACAGGCAGGAGTTGAGACCTTTGAGCAGGACTGACACAAGATAACAAATTAGATTTGAAATCCGAGTCTTTCAAAAAAAATTCTGGGATTCAAGCGAGTAACAGAAAATATTTTCGTATCACTCGAGTGTACATCATTGATTTTAATTTCCAAGTTTCGGTAAGGTTACGTTTGACTGTCTGTTAAGGCTATCTGTGTAGGGATATATAATAATATATTACTCTCAAAGGTGCTAAAAATGCCCCCCAAAATCGAATTTAAAAGGTTGATAGATATATATCGCAGGAATTGCATTTGCGCCAACTAAATGTATAAGACTTCTCATTTAAATCCCCCAAAATAAACGTCGTTCATTAGATATAGATGTCTCAAGAAAGGTCTACAAATTGAATATCGAATGTGTATCCATTTAGTGTCGGTGTAATTGGTAGTCTATGATAGCCTAACAATAAATATTTTTTAGGAAAGACAACAAACTGTCAGACGAAATGATTTTAAGTCTGAAAGTCAATGAGTGTAACTGTTATTGTGACCTGAAGACAGCTGATCTGATTAGTTAACCGTCCGATGTTCAAAACGTCTCGAGATATCCTTTACGAAAATGAGATAATAATTGTGTCAATTCCATTTTATGATAACATTATATTTGTCACTTAAAAACAGTAATCCATGGATAGCGTGTACGTCCCACCATCTGAGGTTTAGATAAGTCACAGTCATAGAGAATTACTAAACTCAGTAATCAAAACTAATAGTACAATAGTGATTTTTAACATTTAACGGAGCAAAATTATAATATTATTGTTATATGCCGATACAGTATCTTGGTCAATTTAACTATTAAACATCACAGTGGGTTAATTTGAGAATCATTTTTTATATAGATTTAGCACCATTTAGAACAGTACCACCCTTAAAGCCCCAATATCATTCTTGTTGTAACTGAATAATATGCCCCAATCATTATTCTGGTCAACAAATTGTATTATTTTTCAATATTCCAACTAATTGATGATACAAATTTCACCTTAACACACCGAATTAAAAAAAATTGGAAAAATTCAACCACATGGTAACAACATGGTTTGAAAAGTTTTACGTAAACACTTTCGATGCAACTTGGATTTAAACATATTTTCGAACCCTCTGGACAAGTAAAATAGGATGTAATGGATAATTTACACAACAGGTAGGACACTTAAACATCTAGCAGTTAGAATAAGGCTATTTATTTCTGGACCTGTCAAGCCAGCAAGAGTGGTATTGTCCCTTTAAGACCACGAAGTCTACTTTCCTTTCTACATTTAACCATTGGCAATTGTTTTCTGCACAAAAAAATTCTAATCGATAGACATAGGAATGACCAAAAACACAAAATTTGAGGACCATGATGATCAGTAAATCAGCATAAACAATGGATTTGTATTTAATAAAGATGTTTGACCATAAATTGTTACCGTTTTAAAAATTCCTTCCTTGTTCGGTGTGATAGAAAACCAAAAGACCTGTTTATAACTGAGTGGTAGTGAACTAGTTACCGACCGAAGCTGATTGGATATGTTGACAAGTATAAACCAATCATAATCACCCATTTGGGGAACCCATGCACCTATCATATGCTTTTTAATGAATGAATGAAATGGGGTTTAACGTCCTACGCTTAAGCACCGTACCTGGGCTAATTGAAGACGGGCATACGCCACAGTGTGCAATGAGGGAAATTTTGCCCGGGCAGCGGCGCTACGGCCTACTCTTATATCGAATTCCAACTGCCAAGGGATCTTTTACGTGCACTCCAATTTGTACACGGGACCTCGGTTTTTCGTACCATCCGAACGACTAGGCAGCTGTCCTTGTCAGGCCCTCTTTCTGCATCACTGACAAGGGGAAATCACGCCGGAAAATCGAGATGAACTTTCTCGGCCAATGCAGGGATCGAACACTCAACCTCCAGGCTAGCGAACCAGCGCCTTATCCACTTAGCCACCGTGATCCCCTCACATGCTTTTTAACCTGAGCTGTATTTCTCAAGCTGGAAATGGAATGAGGTTGAACGTCCCTGCGCTTCTGCACCTAACCTTAACTAATTGAACACGGGCATACGCCGTACATTGTGCTATGAGGGAAATTTTGCCCGGGAATCGGCGCTATGGCCTACTCTTATATCGAATGCCAACGGATCTCTTACGTGCACGCCAATGTGTACACGGGACCTCGGTTTTTCGTCCCATCTCAAGCAAGAACATTGTATCCCTATAAGCTAATAGTTACAATAATGCAGTATGTACTTTATTTAAAGTGAATGGTTAAAGAGATAGACTGGCCTATTGAACCTTCTCGACAAACACCGGGATAGAACCCACGACCTCCAGGCTAGCGAGGCAGCGTCTTAATCACTTACCCACCGTGGCTCAGAATTCAAAATGACCATTTATTAATATATCTTATAAATGACAAAGTACAAAAATAAATAAGCCAACAGTGAGGCCGAAATCCCAAAATGATGACACATATAAATTAATCGCACATTTATTTTTTTCAAAAGTATCGAGCAATCAAACTATGCACTAAGTTTCATCACTCTCTATCAGATAGAATCAGACAATGTTCATCAAAAAACTCCATCTAGACATTCACCTTATGAGCGCCTACACCAAGTTTGAACATTCTACCTTGATTAGAAGGAAGGTTATTGTGTTTCAAAGTCTAGAACAATCAAATTGCTTATCGCTCTGTAAGCCCGCAGCAGAAAATTTTCATTATCGAACTTAGTCAAGGTATTGATGTAATAAAGCTATACACAAAGTGTCCTCACTCTCACTTAATTAGAACTAAAGTTATTATGTTCCAAAGCATCAACCAATTTAATTGCTTATCTCTGTTTCCCCTAAGCAGACAATACTCATCTTTACACTCCATCAAGGCATTCACCTAATAGACATCTACGCCAAGTGTGAACTTTCTAACTCAATTAGAGTGGGAGCTATTGTATTCCAAAGTCTCGGCCAATCAAATTGCTTATCATTCTGCTTACCCTGAGCAGAAAATCCTCATTATCGAACTTAATCAAGGTATTGATGAAATGAAACTATACACTAAGTTTCATCACTCTCGCTTAATTACAACTCCAGTAATCGTGCCCCAAAGCATCAACCAATCACATTGCTTATCTCTGCTTACAAGCGGAAAATGCTCATCTTAGAACTCCATCAAGATATTGACCTAATAAACACCTACACAAAGTTTGAATATTCTAGCTCAATTAGAAAGAGAGTTATTGTGTCCCAAAAGTGTGACGGACGGACCGGGACAGAGAGACAGACAGACAGACGGACGCACCCATTTTAATAGTCCTCTGCTTTCTTTGAAAGGGAATTGATCAAAATTTAATAAAATAATATATAATACCAATATACGATATTGCTGTAACGCTGCTCAGAAACACTGTTACCAACAATACCGCCCCAACCCCCTTAGCTCCTCTATTGGACGAACCACATTTCTTGTATACTTTTGTAATAACTTCATATCGAATTGTTTTATGTGTACCTTAGTTATTAGTATCTACATCCTGTTTTCAAGCAAATCATTTGTGTTTAAATTGTAAAAACTAATTCTTGTAATCCATAAAACATATATAAATAAAAAATGACTCCTTTTATGATTTGAGAAAGGAAGAACACAGGATCAACTTTATTGTTTCTTTCCAAATAAGGCGTCTTTTGTCGTGTTACCAAGCTTACCATTAAAGTAGCATCATTGCTATTTATTTATAAAAACAACCCACGACCAATTTTTGTATCGAGTGAAAAGATATATTATCGACATCCACAAACGTATGGCGTCAATGCGTTCACGGAAGATTCATTAATTTATCGCTGTCGCTATTAATCAAATTTTTAGCATACTAAAAGTTGAATATGCATATTAGATTAAGATCCGGTACATGCACTATTCTTGAATACTGTCCATTGTATATCTGTCCATTGCTACTTTCAGCATATTGTCCATCGCCTTTATCTTTTGTAGTACGAGTGTGGACAGTAGTATATATTATAGGAAGATCAATATATTCTATACATCTTTTTTTCAATGGGTATTATTGATAATCTTTCCATTTATTTTCCCATTAGATGTAAATTAATAAGTAAACGTGGGTTCGTGCAAATACCGTATTAACAATCAAGACATAGACATAGTATACATAATTGATTTCTAATTGATTTAAAACACCTTCGCTCGTGGATTACCCTTTAGTAACTCTCTTTTCAATCTCGTGGGATCTAAAAACTCTATTATATACTAATGTCCAAAAGAAAGTATACACACTAAAAATATGACTATGTTTTGTGTAGATTAAAAACAATTGATAAAACGTTACTCGGATTGTCTCTTGCCTCCAAATTCAACATTTCTAAGCAAAATAAAAAGGAAAACAAATTTACTTTGTAACAAAAAGCCGCATACAATGGTAAAAAGACTTTTGTTGATGTAGCACGAAATGCAACTTTCTTTTGGACATCAGTATAGATCTGTTCTTACCTTTTTTATGCGTTCAAGCGGTTCGATCATTTTTAACTTGGTACACTAACGGTCTAATGCAGACTTTCAGAGAGACCATACATAATAAAAAGCATAATGGTCCAACAATTATTACAATCGGTTATTTCTAACGTATAGTATGGAGATCAGAATTACAGGTTGTCGTCAATTATGTATTCCTTTAATCTGCTGCTAAATTCTGAAGGATATCTATTATTCATACACTGTTAAAATTATACCTATATTTTCAGTTATAAGTATAGTAAAAGTACAGTGCAGGATTTGTCAAATCATATGGGGCACACAGTGAGCAAAACATTGGTGTCCAAAAGATTGAACCCTGAAAGTTGAAACTGCAAGTTTTTGTTTATTTTGGGATCTGGATGGCGCATAAGGAAAGATGGTTGATGATAGGTAGATAGGCGCAGTGCAGCTACTCGTAGACATTTAAAGGTAATACAAATTAACTTGGCCTGTATCCTGCTCTCGACTGGTAGCCAAGTTGGTAAGACACGGGATCGGTAGCCGAGAAAGTTAATCTCGATTTTCCGGCGTGGTTCCCCCTTATCGGTGATGCCTGACAAAGACAGATGTCTAGTTGTTCGGATTGGACGAAAACCGAGGTCCCATGTGCACATTGGCGAGCACGTAAAAGATCCATTGGCAGTTGGGATTCGATATAAGAGTAGACCGTAGCTTCTGTCCGGGAAAAATTGTCCTTATAGCACACCGTATGGCATATGCCCGTCTTCATTAGCCCAGTTCGGAGCAGAACAGCAGGACGTTAAACCCCATTCCACTTTATTTCTTTTCAATACCTCGTCGATATTACTTCCGAAAGCTGCTGATGGGCGTACGCATATTCGTTGCCTGTCAAGGCGATGTTTAATCTAACTGATGTCATTACATGCGAACCAAATGCAGATGCAATTGCGTGCGTATCAACAATAGAAAATGTGAAAACAGCTAGTACAGACAGTATAAGCGTATATAGAAAGGGATTGCAACATAAATAATTCCAAAGTCTATGTATTCTGATCAAGGAAAATTGCATAGTTTCGACTGTAGGTTGTTTCCGCATGCTATTTTTTGACTATTCGATTTCTTACACGTGTGATCCTTTACAAAATATTAATTTAAACTTTATACTGTGTAAACAAAGCAAGCATGTTAGAACAGTTTCTGAGAATTTACACAACGAAAGCAATGTAAAGTTTAAATGGTGAAATACATGTAGTTATTGAATAAACCACCTACAATACAACAAATGCATACTGACACATACATAATATAGAGCATTGCGAAATATATCGGAAAAAACGAACGATGATTATGCATTTTATAAGTCGTCAATTATGATCGCAGGTGGAATTACTAAATTCATACATTACAGGCCAAACAGGGTTCAGCGTACACATCAAGTTTTTGTATTGTCGGCTTATTTACAGTGGCTAAACAATCAAAACGTGATTTTTTATGCCGATTAATTCCGTTGGAGAGTTCGGCTTAAAATAATAACAATACCATCACTGGTGTTATTTTAGGAAGTTCGCGTTGGGGCAAATAATCCCTTTGTCACGTACATAATATACAAAATGCACATTAATAAAATAAAGAGAGGTTGGGTTTAACGTCCACTCGATCAAACTAGGTCATTTCGGGACCAATACATGTTTTTTTTTATTTCAATAAATCGCTTGCTTGTAGGGGTCTTTAGCAGTGGGAGGAAACTGGAGAAAACCACGAGGCTGGACAGGCGATCCTACTCTTTGCCACGTACAACCAGGGATTCGAAACCCCACCAGTTGACTCAATGACGGACTTTATGATACAGCGTGCACGTGCAAACCATTCTACCCCCTCCCCCTAATAAGATAAAAGTACTTGTATGCTGTACATGATAAACTTAGTTTGAATTCAATTTCTAAGTGACCCTTACATTACAGATGCTTTGTGTTTTGGTTCGATATAAATGAAACAAAATGAAAATGGGGTTTAACGTCCTGCTGTTTGATCCGATATAAACCAAGCGTGCATGCATTTAATTTCGTATACCCTTTTTCTCATTTAAGCGTGTGGCTTGTTAAAAATGAATTTTACAATGTAATAACAATAAATTAGAACCATCTCGTCTAAAAGAAGCGATTTTACTAATGAAGGGTCCTTGTGACACAATATTGGCGCTTTTCAACGGCCTACTAATTGACCACAAAAACCGACAAGAGCGTTTTGTTTTGTTTTGTTATATATATTTTTCCTCGTCGGTTAGTGTCAACAAATAGCTCTTCGCTGTCTGTCAGTAGTGTCGGTATTACGCCGATTTGTCAAATACTTTTATAATCCACGAATTTTTCAATATTTAAATAATTTGGTGTAGGATATGTACAAAATGAATATAATATAACTTGTGTTTCCTCGGTGAACACTTTTTGCAATACTTTGGTAATATCTTTTAACTTTGGGGTGGGGAGAGAGAAATCGGGTTTAACGTCCACTCGACACAAACTAGGTCATTTCGGGACTAACATATGGTTTAATTTTTTTTCAATAATTCGCTTGTGCGTAGGGGTCTTTAGCAGTGGGAGGAAATCTGAGGACTCGGAGAAAACCCACGAGGTTGGACAGGCGACCCTACTCTTTGCCACGTACAGCCGGGGATTCGAAATCACGCCACTTGACTTAATGACAGGCTCCATAATAGACTAGGTTCAGAAAAGTTTTCTTCTCATTGACATATGATACGAATGGTTTACGCATAAATACAGCCGACGTGGTTCACGTTAGCTGTTCCAGGGCCTTCCAACATCATAGTATAACTAATTTGTGATTGAAACGGAATCTGGGTAACGTAATCATTTTTACCCCCTCGCTTCTTTTGTAATAAGTATTACCCCCCCCCCCCCTTTGTTAGCGTGAAATATTTCTGATCTTATAATTAGTATAACCAATCACATAACAGTCGAGGTAATGTTTATGCCAATATGTATTTAGGTCAGCACAATTTAATATGATTAATGAGAACGATTTACGCAAATCGAATCCAGTATTTATAATACAGTTATTAAGGCTGTCCTAATACATGGAGTGTGCAATACAGTGACGGTTCATTTATACACTACCCCAGGACAGATGATGACGTCAATACAAATATGTACACTATTGAGTTAAAATCGTTGAAGATTTATAGGGAGTCCATAAAATGATATATGTTGGTATTTTGTAGTAGAAATCCTATTATTATTGTTAAGCTAGCGTGTAATGAAGAGCCTATTAATGTATAATATTACCTTACCAACGTAATGAAGGGGCTGGGGGTTGTTGGTGATTTTAGCCTGGACACTAGTGACTATAATAACGTGAAGATGTTCGCGTCGACTTTTAAGGCGAAGGTAAAGGGGGAAAATATACACAGAAATCCTATTTCGTACGAGAATAAATAAAAACAAACTGATTCGTAGTTTTATCAGTTTGTTTTTATATATAGGCCTACATACTAAAGTAGTTTTATCAGTTTGTTTTTATACATACCCTTCTGAAGTAGTTTTATCAGTTTGTTTTTATTTATTCTCGTACGAAGTTAGGAAAATTTCCAACCCACTTCTTTATGCACTTAAAGTGAAGTTGTTGATCCTTAACGGGATTTTTTAAAACACACTTATTGGTATATGTACAATGCATGTTACTGTTATGTTGGTATTAAACTTGTTCGCTAATAAAGCTCTCAAAGAATTGAATGTACATTGTAATTTGTACCTTAACTTTTTTTTTTAAAAATCCAAAAAAAAATTGTCTGTTTTTCTCAAACACATAGTGCACTTTTTTTGTTCCGCATCGGAGATTTAAGTAAACGCAAGAATATATCGTTTTTTTATCTACAACTAAATAATTTTTTAAAAACCCGATAAACTAATTATATACAAAATCGACGATTATTCGACGGGAAGGTTCGGCTGGTTTTCAAATGAAATCGTTTATGCAGAAAGCGGTAGGTCGTTATTAGTACATGCCCCTTTTTTATGATCGTTTGTATAAGATACATTTGATTATTTTATTTTTAATTCCGGTTTACAATAGTATCTTCAATCTCCGCAAGTGAAGTTTCGTACGCAAATCTTAAATCGTGCGTTCGAGTACCGTGACGAAAAAAGACATTAAGGCTTATCAGGGAGTTTCTAGAATCTGAAAGACACAAATATCAGATTGCAGGTTCTTTGTCAACTTTGCATCGCTATATTTAAAAATCACGAAAGTATCTTTAATGAGAAAATAATTAGGTCCATTCACCAGACCCTTGGTATAAAGGGGTTATGTAGTCTATAAAGTTCATCAAATTCAGCTACCTCTTGCACTTAACCGTGATTTAATGCAGAGAACACACTTTACAACATTCGGCCAACCTCAGCAGATTCCAGTACCCTACATTCGGCAAACCTCAGCAGATTCCAGTACCCTACATCTAGCCTCGACTGTGTACGCCATTAGAACTACTTTCAAGTTCCCGGATTATCAACGGCGTTTCCCGTGACGACGCATTTGAAGAATGCTTTATCATGCCAAGATTTCAAAGTCTGATCTATTTTTCTTTCAAGTTTATTATATGATTTTCTTTAGAATATTCTACACACTCTTCAATTTAAGCCATTGTGAGAACTTCTTTGCAAAAGCGCAAGTTTTCCTAATAAGTTAACCGGTGCCTCATCGCAAATGTATAGGCGTAGGTACATATTTAGCCGCCATACAGCCGAGGCTAATGTAGGGTACCGGAATCTGCTGAGGTTTGCCGAGTGACTTCACAAATAGGGAGAGAGAGAGAGAAATGGAGTTTAACGTCCTCTCGACACAAACTAGGTCATTTTGGGACTAACGTATATTTTTCAATTTTTTTTTCAATTAATTCGCTTGCGCGTAGGGGTCTTTAGCAGTTTGAGGAAACCCGGAGTGCCCAGAGGAAACCCACGAGGTTGAGAAGGCGCCTCTATCTCCATGTCACATACACTCACACTAGGGCACGAAAGCAGAGCCGCAAGCCAGAGGTGACCGGCCAGCTAGAGGTCGAAGTGCGGCACTCTAGACCACTAGGCCATCCCAACCCCCCGACTTCACAAATATCCACGTTATAGTTTTTTTACGATTGTATGCATTAATTAAGCATTAATGCCGTGCATGCTATGGAAATATTTTGTGTCTTGCATTCTGGTATCTTTAGTTTTCTTGTGACTTGTGTAGTGTTCATACATGTATCATATTTCGGTGTCTTTAAAGGATTTAAGTCTTTTAAGGTTTTTTCAATGTTTTGACGGATTCGTTGCAGTTAAACTGTAAAATAACGTCACATCGTTGATGTGTGTAAACACGAGAAACTTACGCTGTTTGTCTACAATTAGCTCAATTTCAGAACAGACACGAAGCTGGTTGACCGACACTTCCAATTCGCAAATCGACGATTTTAGTCAAATAGACAAAGTAGGGCCTATACTTCGATAATTTTTAGATGTATTTATTTTGCTTCCATTTATTTCTCTTTATATAGTGTTTGTGTGTATAAAGTACATAATAGTATATTAGTTTGTATGCCAGCCGTTCGGGACAGAGATGTATTCTCAAAGTTGACAGTTCTCTGTGTGCTGAAAGATAGGTAAAATGAATAAGCATAATTGATTTAATTAAATTTGAATGTTTTTGAGCAGATAGTATCAGGATACATATAAACATTTTGATTGTGTGATAAAGAGCGAAGTTTTAAGTAGAGTTGGTTTTATGTTCAACAGTCCACAGTTTACACCAAATACAAGGCATTGGTCGCTCCGAAACAAACTGTAATCGCAAATATTAGACACTGACCAGGGGAGTTGCGCAACGATACGATTACGAATATAGGTAATCGTGCCGACGAAATCCCTTTGTGCAAAATTACGAATTCGAACTCAGGGGCCAGAGTCAAAAATAAAAATAAGTGATATTTTTCAGATTTGAACGAAATAAAACGACTTTTCTGTCAGCCAAAACGAGTTCATAAATAGAAAAATAACAGATAAGACACGAAACAAAGCACTCTTGAGGTGACTTCAGTGCAGGAAGTGTCAGATAATAGACGAAAACCGTGAGTAAGGTGCTGGCGCTGGCTCGCTAGTCTGGGGGTCGGGTTTTCGATCCCTGCATTGGCCGAGAAAGTTCATCTCGATTTTCCGGCGTGGTTTCCCCTTGATAGTGAAACAGACGGAGGGTCTGACAAGGACAGCTGCCTAGTCGTTTGGATGAGTCGAAAAGCCGAGGTCCCGTGTACACATTGGAGTTCACGTAAAAGATCTCTTTTCCCTCATAGCACACTGTATGGCGTATGCCTGTCTTCAATTAGCCCAGGTTATGTGCAGAAGCGTAGGACTTTAAACCCCATTTCATTCATTCATTCATTCAGTATTCGGCGGTTATTTGGCGTAGTACGCGTATCCAAATGACTGGTGGGACAAATACATTCATGGCATTCGTTTCGCAAGAAGATAACATTAAAATTTATTCTCCTGCAGATCACTTTTAATACAAACAATATTCTTTAACAAACTAACTTCTGCTAAATATTTCGAGGTCAGCTTTTTATCTTTCACTAATCAGATCAACCGAGCTCCATCTTTTGTCAGTGGTACGGTACAGGACGGGTTGGAGGAGGAGGGGGTGATGAAGGGGGGCATGCTCGTATATAAAATCTTGACTGCTGGAATTCGATTCAAAAACAGGTGTTAGTTGTTAGCACAATGTATGGCATATCCCCGTCTTGATCATGCCAGTTTGCAAAAAAAGTCAAACGCTCGATTCGCCTTTACATTTGATTGGCTGACACCTCATTTCAAGCAGAACACGAGTTAAAAAAACAAGTCTTTAAATCCAAGTGTAGTAAAGACAAGTAAAAACGAAATTTGATCTACATATTTAGAAAAACAAAAAGAAATTGAATAAGTGTTTTAATCAGATTTATTGCTTTAAAGGGGATAACGTCACCGCCTGTGCTCGCCACTTTTGAAGCAATTGACAGTCGTGAAGAAACTGATGTTTGTTTCTACATTCATAAAGAAACTGACTTTTATTTCCACTTCGAAGTATTATTGAAGCCAACCATGTGTTCGGTTCTTTAAGACATTAATTAACGATTTATCGTTTAAGAAAAAATGGACACTATAACGGCTAAGATTAGGGCAGTTAGATTTGAAGAAATGGAAATGTAATGTCTCAAATCTGGCAATATGCCCCTTTAACATTATGGAACGCATGACGGGCAATGACTGATTTAATACTATGCCATTAGAAGATTGCATTCTTCTCGAGTCATGGAACGTGGCGTTATCGGGGTATTGACATACTTTAATAAGGGCGGAATCTGGCTTTTACGGCTGGCTATCATACGCTAGGTTTCCACTAATCGATAGATGTGTATTATCGATATTTTTTGGTTGTAGTCGGTATTGACATAAGACTTCTAAAAGAGAGAAATTAAGAGATTATGATTTGTACCAATCAATGTAATGAATACCAGTTTGTGACATAGTCTTAGCCCCCAAAACGTTATATTTTACGATTTGTTTGACTCGTTTTCCTCAATTACCGTGCCAAACCAGTGTGTATTGTGACGTCTGCCCCTCAATTAACTCTATTTTGCACTAGGACTTTCACATTTTATACTTAAAATGGGGTTTAACATCCTACTGTTCTGCTCCGACTGGGCTAATGAAGACGGGCTAACGTCATACAGTATACTATGAGGTACCCCTCAATTAACTCTATTTCGCACTATAGGACTTTCACATTTTATACTTAAATGGGGTTTAACATCCCACTGTTCTACTCCGACGGGGCTAATGAAGACGGGCCTACGTCATACAGTGTACTGTGAGGTTAATTTTACCCAAGAAACAGCACTATGGCCTATTCTTATATCCAATTCCAACTGCCAAGAGATCTTTTGCGTGCATACTAATGTAGCCTATATTATGGTTTTCGTGCCATCCGAACGACTAGGCAGCTATTCTTGCCAGTCTCTCCACCCTGCACCACTGAAAAAGGGCACATATTATACACTTCTGATTAATTGGTTTAAGTTTCACACTCGACAGTCTTTCTGGGGATCACGTGGCTATATGGGTAAGGAGGCACTGGCTCGCTAGCCTGGAGCTCGGTGTTCGATTCACTGCATTGGCCGAGAAAGTTCATCTCGATTTTCCGGCGTGTTTACCCCTTGTCAGTGACAAGGACAGCTGTCTAGTCGTCCGGATGGGACAAAAAACCGATGTCCCGTGTACACATTGGCGAGCACATAAAAGATCCCTTGGCAGTTGGTATTTGATATAAGAGTAGGCCGTAGCGTCGCTACCCGGGCAAAAATTCTACCTCATAGCACACTGTTTGGCGTGTGCCCGTCTTCAATTAGCCCAGGTTAGGTGCAGTCTTTCCACGCGTATTGGGCTGAAAACTACACCTCTTAAAGGGGCCGGTATCACATTTACAGAGAATTTCGAAAAACAAAATATTTCTAGTGGTTGGGTGGAAACAATTCCGATTGAGCTTCCGATTCCGATTGGGTTGAGCTGTGTGCTGTGAAATAGACTCTGCCATATTATATAGATTTATATTTATCGTTTCCAGTATCCGGTATACTAGTCATAAAATAATCGATCATAGATTGATTTATCATCGGAATCTCGTGCTTCATTAAGAGAAGAGAGGTACAGGAAACAAAGCATATTTCATGGCATTCTAATGCTCTGTTCTATCATTGCAGGGGGGGGGGGTGGCCGAATGGTAATCTCGTGTGTGCTGTATCATAAAGACTGCCATTGAGTCAACTGGTGTGGTTTCGAATCTCACGTTGGACGTGGCAAAACCTCGTGGGTTTTCTCCGGTTTTCTCCAACTGCTAAAGACCCCTACACGCAAGCGAATTATTAAAATAAAATTAAACCATGTAAGTCCCGAAATGACCTAGTTTGTCTTGAGTGGAGGTTAAACCCCATTTCTCTATCTCTCTAACTATCTCTCTCTCTCTCTCTCTCTCTCATTGAAATTGTCCTTGTTTGTTGGTAGGTATTGGACGTCTGCCAATGGTATCGTAGACAATGGCAATATTTTTGTCCCAATACAGGTTTGTAGCCTACCCCGGTTTAAATATTCCTCTGAAAGAGTGATGGCGAAATCTAGATTTTGAGTTTATCGTCTATTATATAGAAAGATCCCACCAGTTGAAGGGACTATCGCGATTTAAACAGAGTCTCAAAAATGAAAGTCCGAGTACGTATGATATTTAAGCGCCAAAACACGGAGAAATAATATATGACTGAGTCGTCTGGACGTGAACACGTAATCCTTTTAAGATTTTGGGCCACTTTTTGTCGTTCGGTGACTTGATAATCGATTCCCGTGCCTTTAGATTTTAGAGGTTTATACAATGTATGACCCATGTGCTGTACTTGCCTACTTGATAACCAAGGGTAAATTCCACATTTACATTAGTTTTATAAAATAGAGGTCTGATTTTATCCAGACACAGCATAATGCAGCTTTGGACACTGGTCTCCATTTTTAGATGAAGACTTACAGGTTTAAGTTGTTTGAAAACTATCATATTATATATTAAATCAGTTGCTTGGCCCTAAGGTAAAGTATTTTAAGGTATTTTAACACAAAACTAAGCAGTTTTATTTTCCAAAATATTATCGGGATTGGCCCTTTAAATATCTAATAAAAGTTACAAGCTAGTGACATGCAGACACGGGGGAAGACGGGGTGATTGCCCCGGACATATATTTTTGTGGGCATCCAATCAAATAATGAAATTATGGGAGATTAGATAAAAGAGCTGCCAGTTTTCAGTATAATAGTTAAAAACTAGATTATGTAAAGGGAATTTGCTAATCATTTCAGTCAAATTGATCCACTCTGAACCGAGAATTTAGCCATTGAATTTCCGGCCTAGCCTTGATCGTCATTACGAAAGTCAGTACGATAAAAATATAGTCTCGATTATCAATTTCATGATTAAATCATGAATGAAAGTTGAGCAGCAAATCGGGTAAAGAAAGACCTTCAATAGAAAAATTTAGTTCTAGTATAATGTATCTTTAAGTGTACTAAAAGTTGAAATTACCCCTTTCAACTTTGGTGTACAGACTGCTCTACTTAATTTTGAGTCTTGAGGGTTGTTGGCCCCGTGCATCACAAATTCCCCGTACGTCACGGTTACCAGCGTTAGTTTCTGCACCAGTGTTACATGACGGTGTTGCTAAGTTTAACACGTATACAGTAAGACCCCCTTGTGAGCTTACATGTTGCTTTTGTGGGGCATAGGGCATACCTAAAACGATAGCATCAGTTGAACCCATTACAGACTTACAAGATACATTAATGTTTCGATATTATCATACATCAGCTTATTTATCAGCTTAACCGTGAGAGTAAAAGAATGGTCTAAAGTTCATTGTATAGGTCGCTTACGAACATAATGGTGATTTTATGCTTTTAGTGACGTACCAATTCAATACTCATGCATATACTTCTATTCATATTTTCGTAAGCGAAAGACATTAGCATAAAATAGGCGTCCATGCGTCTGCTTTAGTTTTGATTTTTGACGATATTATACAATATTTATTTTATGTACTATGTACACCATAAATTTTAGGTGTTAATATTGTCTCTGCACTGATACATAACATCATTGTCAGGTACTTTGACGACGCAAAATTTTCCATTGCGGAACAATTATTGTGAAATCTAGCTCATTAAATGTATCATAATATGTGGGCTGATGTTAATTCAAAGATTTAAAAAGTACAGAGCAGGGTTGTTGAGAGCGCCGGCGGCCCAAGGACAAATATACTTTATAGGAAATATAGGCTTGATGTCGCCAGCAACGACGACCGTCCGTCTGTCAACATATTGTTTAGTCATGTACCCTATATACATACCTAAATATTCCATCTTAAAAGGGTTGACAAGTGGTTAGCGCGTGCGCGCTGTATCAAAAGGTATGTCATTGAGACAAGGAAGGACGAGGAGGGTCGCCTATCCAACCTTGTGGGTTTTCCCCGGGACCTCCGGTTTCCACCCACTGTTAAAGCCCCCTATGCGCAAACGACTTATTGAAATAAAATTGAACCATGCTATTTTAGTCCTGAAATGACCTAATTTGTGTCGGCTGGACGTTACCCCCCCTCCCTCCCTCCCTCTCTCTCTCTCTAAAAGCACTTATATTCAGATAAGCGACCAAATGTTAAAGAGTTGTAAGATCTGTAAATTCATCAATAATAGTATTCCAATATAACCCCCAATCTCTCTTTATAGTAACAATATCTTTCATTGATATCTGAGTTTCCTTGCTGGTTCTTGGTGAATCAATAAAATTGTGAATGAAGCCAATGGGCCTATAGAGTACAACTACATATTTGTTAGCATTATTTGTAGGTCAATATGGATATATTTGTCAATATGGATATATTTAACAGAGAGCAACGTCTTTGCTCAGCCTACTCGAATGACAACACAATCCGTAATTTAATGATTTTATCCTTCTGATGCGGTCTGATGTATATTATGAAATAACTGATACTATGCCCATTACAGATTTCTATAAATGTAGGTTTCAAATGTTGACATGCTTCTTCCGTATTATGATTGATCGTACAACCGAGCCAAGTTTTAGTTATGAAACTATTTATCCGTTTAGCCTATTACCGAACTGAAATAGACATCTGGGGAACAAGGAAGGAAATAATACGGTTGTTTGTAAATAATAGTGGTCAATTAAGGTAATGAGACCGGTGGCCATGACTTGAAATTGCCCTATAATATATGTAAGTAATATATGTTGGCCAATTCTATTTAATCCACGGTCTCAGCCTTAATCTAGTCCATCGAGATAGTGTAAGGATTTCGAATCGGTTTATTGATTAACGTAATTAAACTACGTAGGGAGAGAGCGGGTTCTAATCTGATTATAGCCGCTGTAAGTACATGTACGTATTAAAGGGTAATGTCGCCTATTGAGAAACGTGTCTGTGTTGAATTATTGGTTTTTAAAACAGTCTCTAAGGCTTATTTCTTCACGGGCTTGTCTCAAATTAAAGACTAGGGTAATCATATAATTAAAGGAGATGGTCAACGTATACATATTCTGACAATAGAATAAATAACAATGACAGTTTCTAGAACCCCTAAAAAAATTTCTTGGCGCAGCTGCTAACGTTAAATACATGATGCAACTGGCACAAAGCCTCGATTATACAGGCTATGTATAATTTTGTTTCTCAAATTAAATCAATGGCCGATGACTTTTCAGTGAGTTAATAGTTTGAAACAAATTTGCTGGGCATGGAAAACACATATGTTATTCTTTCCGCTGTCGGTTTTAGATGACCGAACGGTTAGCACGTGCGCGCTGTATCAAAAGGTCAAGCATTGAGTCAACTGGCAGGGTTTCGATTCCCCGGTGTGTATGCAACAATTGGAGTAGGGTCGCATGTCAAACCTCGTGGGTTTTCTCCGGGTCTTCCGGTTTTCGCAAGCGAACTATTAAAATATAAAACTGAAGCATTTGTTAGTCCCGAAATAACCTAGTTTGTGTCGAGTTGACGTTAAATCCCATCCTCTGTCTCTCGCCCTCTAGTTTCGCTGCTCACCTGAAGGTCGCCAAATTCGGTAATACCCCTTTCATTTGATGTCGTTCTAGCCAAACCCAGTAACATACTTACTTCGTTTGCGTCACACCAATCATATGATGTTATAGGATAAGCAGCGTAGTTTCTGCCCATATCGTTACGTATCTGTATTAATCCGTAACAATTGAACCACTTCCAATAAGGTTAAGGCTGAAAAACAATGACATTCTCTAACATTTGTTTACAAACAATGAACTGTGAAAATATTCAGTTTATCGAACTAAAACTGTTGGTTTAGTGGTTAAATGTTTTAAGTTTTTGACACCTATAGATGTGATAAATTCGAAAAACAACCTATGAATTAACGCTAAATATCTAGAATTGAATCTGTTTTTATTAATATTTGATAACGAATGTAATAAACTGGAACGTAGGGAAATGGATTGTTATAATTAACTAAGTTGAAAAGTCAATAATTGAATCATGTAGCTGTATTGATTATTGTGTCAAAACAAATCGTTATACAATCATGTTCGTCATATAAAAGCTTTTCACTCATCTTGTCTAATCGCCTAGATTATTGCGCAAAAAGTAGAATTATAAAAAAGCATTTACCTTATCTGAACCTAAATAAAATGAGGTTTACCGTCCCACTGATCTGCCCCGACTGGGCTAAAGGAGAAAGACATACAGTATGCTGCTGATGGAAATATTTCCCCAACAGCGGAGCTACCACCTACCATATACTACATTCGAACTGCCATGGGTTCTCTTACGTGCACAAAAATGTGTACACGGGACCTCGGTTTTTCGTACCATCCGAACAACTATACGTTGTTTCCTGTCCGGTATTTTGTGATCGTACAACCCAGCCAACTTTTAGTTATGTAACTGACAATGGGGAACCACGCAATAAAATCCCGATGAACTTGCTCGGCCAGTAGGAATAGCATAATAGGACGCAAAACCCCATTTGATTTGATTTGATTTATATTGGGGTCTAGCTGTGCACCAAAATTCTTCATTGACTCCTAATATATTACACCCTATCTGCAACCGCCATAACCAAACATCCTGCTTGCGCTACTGATTGGGACAGTCTTACAAAGGCAATTTCATCTCAGACCATCCGTTGAAACATTGCTGTTATTTTTATGAAATATTCCGGTACTTAGTATTTCATTTCTTTAAATACAGAATGTATTTAATGTATTGATACCGTGATCTGTAATTGGCGCATCAAGTTGCCTGTCTGTATTCAATCAGATATATTGCGATATTCTCTGATCTAAATAACAATTCTATTAAATCATTTACATGCAGACGCTGAATCCAGATGACTTACTAAGATTAAGGCACAAAATCAATCTTTAAAACAGAAATAAACATGGTGTAGCTAGAATGTCTTGAGCTTGTCTGTATAGAAAGACTAAGAAAGATGGACTTACGCCATACAATGTACTATGCTGTTTCGATTTCTAACAGCCAAAGGTTCTTTTACGTGCACGCATACATATACATGCCACCCCGGTTTTACGTCCCACACAAAATGCTAGACGCTGTCCGTGTCAGGCGCTTAGTTTTGCACCACTGACAAATGGAAACCACGTAGGAAAATCCCAGAGAACTATGTCTCCCAACACCGGGGTCGAACCCAGCGTCTTACTCAGACCCCTGTCAATCTACTAAGACATAAATCGCACGTTAAGTCTTAAATTCCGACGTGTCGTCTCTTGTTAAAGTAGCGTAGTCTCTAACGCAATATTATCCAAAGTCTTGAAAACACGAATTTGTTGTCAATTTAAATCAACATTGATGTTGTGATATTACCGGAAAAGATGGGCTTCTGATATCCAATATTTAAGACAAAATAAACATTTTACCATTGGTAAACGAATAGTGTACCATTATGCGTTTCATCGAGAAACGAGGCTAGACATATTCCACGAGTCATGTGAAATGTTGACGCCATATTCTTATCTGGTGTAGATTGGAATAACCAGGCGCTAAAGATTTCCATTCGATTGAGACTTCTGGCGTATTTTGCCGAACAAATTTGACTTGGAATTAGAACAAAAACGGAAGCAATGAATGAAATGGGGTTTAACGTCCTACTGTTATGCACCTAACCTGGGCTAATGGAAGACTTGGAAAAAACAACCCCCCCCCCCCCTATACATTCATATGATTTGCGACCCATTTGTGTCAATTTCTAGAACCCAAATATTGTCGATTTAGCTCCTTTAAGATAACTACAATTATTATTTTTAACTTCACGAATTACTAATTCTTAATTCACACCGACGTCCCAATTTGGCGAAAGTCATTTACCCTACTACACCGTTTCCATTGGCAGATGTTCGTTTAATTAGATTAAGCTAGAATATATATTAGTAAATTAGTACAATACCCATAGAACGAACACAAAAACAACAATAAAAACATGTTAGATCTTTATTTTATTAAATGGAGACCTTGAAGACGGATTAACCGAGCACTAGAGAGTTTACTATTAATCTCCAATATAGAGTATTGACGACATTCAGGGCGGATTACGTTTTATGATATCGAATGTCGCTATGTATGACGATATCCTATCAGGTTAATATGAATGGACTTACAGCTCTTGTTGGCTTTGTGCCGACAAATATTCAGTATCACCCCCAAGAGGGCTGTGTTACGTTTTGTTATTAAGGCATTAGTCGTTCTTCTCATTACACGGTTACTAAACAAGAGCAAGGCGCTTAATCTGTTGTTACAGTTATCCCACCTAACGGTATACTTGAAATTAATGATCAAACATTTCTTTACCTACTTATTAAAGTATATTTTATAATCTGTATATTCACCTAGATAAATTAAATGGGATACGTAATCGTTGTTTTGTTCCATCGATCCGTTTATTGTACCGCCCATTCAAAGCTTAGCTCAATTATCTAATTGACCATTTAGATACGCAGCTCAAATGAAGATAATTTCATAACTATTTGTAAAATGGCTGCAATTAATAGAGACATGTGCATTTAAACTAGGGGTTTTAATTATCTTTACATCCATTTGTTAAAATTTCGTGGGATTAATTCCGACCTGGAACAATGAATTCGTGGGTTATAATTTTAATTAAAAGGTGGCCCAATTACTGCGGTGTTCAATTGGCGCTTGACGCTTGATGGTAATTCAATTAGTTCGAGTCGGCTACATCCATGTCAATGACATATACAATTCAGTGGAAGGCTACATATCCTTTAACATAACAAAAATCTAGTCCAGACGCTGCCAAACAAAATATTAGCTGATAATCGCTTATTAGAGCGAGAGTTTGGCACCGCATCCCAAAGTTGTCCAGCAAACTTCCCCTTCAGTAAAGTTTAACATCCCGGCTCATTAACTAGAAGGTCCGAGTTCGATTCCCTTTTTGGCAATACAATTCTTCGGGATGTTCCTTACTGGTTACCCCTTGTTAGTGTTGCAGGTCGGTGGGCCTGGCAATGAAAAACGTCTAGTCGTTCAGATGGGACACAAAACTGAGATCCCGTGTATACTACTGACAAAATTTCCAATAGAGCACACAGATGATCATTTGCTGAGAAATAGGTCTTAAACCTCATTTCACGTCACACAGATAACATTGCCATATAGGGGGCTTGGGATGGCCTGGTGGTCAAAAGTGCCGCGCTTCGACCTATAGCTGGCCGGTCACCTCTGACTTGCGGCTGTGGTTTCGAGCCCTAGTGTGAGCGTATGTGACATGGAGATAGAGGCGCCTTCTCAACCTCGTGGGTTTCCTGCGGGCTCTTCGGTTTCCTCCCACTGCTAAAAGATCCCTACGCGCAAGCGAATTATTGAAATAAAAACTGAAAACCACACGTGAGTCCCGAATTGACCTAGTTTGTGTCGAGTGGACGTTAAAATCCCATTTCTATCGCTCTCTTTCTCTCTCATTGCCATATACAAATCAAAACAAAACCTAACACAGTTTACGCCACAATTACGATTACCCTCATATAATTTATTAATAGTATTATAGTCTATGCAACTTCTTGAAACTAAATAATTCAAACAAAATCTTCACAAATTAATACGTAATAGAAAACTTCATTGTATGTAAACCGTAACTCATGAAATAATAACATCACCACTAAAAGCACTGTTTGTGAATAACAAGTTCGTGCGTTTGTTATATCTATTTTTGACCCGACATTGTTTTATAACGGTAGAAAAAAATCCTTTATGATATTATAATCAGCATATCAACCTGATGGAAACAGTGGGTTATACATAAAACCCAAGGCGTTTGATGCCCATTAAGGTTATCGTTCACAGCGTGTTCCAGCAAGGTTTAGTGCCACTCTAATAGACTGAATGACTTGTTTAGCCTTATTACAAGTGTTACATTACGTTCCAGCCCATTTGTAAATCATCAAGTTGGAACCAGATGAAACGACTGGAATCAGATCTATTGAAGAATGGGTGATAAATAATTGATCATATCATCAAGCGATAATAGTATTAATATAGTTATAAATATGCCAGATTTATTATTAGTACTCGACAACATAAATCAGTTATTGTTAATATATCCGCTTTAGTTGTTACATGATTATTAATGCTTATCTGTTTACTTTTGGAAACATATTGTATATCATGATGGGCCTATTTCAGTTGGTTTTAAAATAGAAAGGCTTCATCTCATTTTAAAGGGATTTTACCACATTATCTTGCAGCAATTTGCCATGGACATAAAGTTTACGTTGTTAGATTTACGCCTTTAGTGCCACAATAACATGAAGCAACGACTGCGAGTTTTACAACACCTTAAAGCTACGTTATCTGCAGACACGTCAACAGTAGCATCGAATCAGAGATCGTTACATAGCAAACCCCGCGGAAACCTTGACATTGGACGAACCTTGAAACTCGATTATCACAGGTAGACAATTCAGCTTGAAAGCGCGAGACTTGGGATTCGCGACGACCAAGGAATCTGATAGGCTCACAAGCTTGGCTTATACCCAATAAAACATAGTGCCGAAATACGTGAATGGATTCATAAGATGTACGTAGTTTAAACGAGATCAGGCCTTCTATTGAAGATGCATAACAGGAAACCTGGCATTTGTTTGTTTGTTCCGTCTTTACTAACTTTTCGCACTTTAAGGATAAGTTTTGTGTATAATAAGCGTGTACATATTATAGGCTTCGAGTTTTCAGTAAAATTTCTTTTAAAAATGCAGATGATGGTGATGTTGCAGAAATAAGATTGCAGACATAATTAATGTAAAATTTATACTCATTAATTCATTGCTGACAGCTTTGAAATGTACAATATTTTGAAACCAAATTTTTAGAATATGGACATATGCTTATTTTGATTCGGGTGGACGGAAACCGAGGTCCCGTGCACCGAAACCACCCAAGGTCACCAAATTCGGCAATGATGACATCAAACCTAAGTCGACTATAAATATATCCAATAATGATCAATGTAAAATTTTCTGAATCTGAAAACTATAGTCGTATTTCTGTCCATTCACGAAATGCAATCATTTTCATCGGAAAAATCCATGGCCATTGAAACAAAATATGTCCTCGGATGCAATACAATCAGCCATGCCGTATAGACAGACGAGAAGAAAAACGACAGAAGAGAGAGGGTGAGCGAGAAATGGGGTTTAACGTCCACTCGACACAAACTAGGTCATTTCGGGACTAATGGTTTTATCTTATTTCAATTATTCGCCCGCGCGTAGGGGTCTTTAGCAGTGGGAGGAAACCGGAGGACCCGGAGAAAACCCACGAGATTGGACAGGCGACCCTACTCCCTGCCACGTACAACCGAGGGATCGAAACCACGCCAGTTGACTCAATGACAGGCCTTGTGATACAGCGCGCTCATGCTAACCATTCGGCCTTTCAACCCCCATGGTGACAGAAAGTCTAGTCATCAATTCAAAATGAATGTAGTGGAGCAAACGGTGCTGTATTGTATAGTTAAGGTGTAAAATGGTCACGATAAAAGAAAGAAGAAAATAGTTCAATAATCGATTTTATATTTGATCATGTTAAAAATAGCCTACATATTGAAATTAGTAATGAAAGAAAAGTTGTACATTATAAAACAGGTTATGAATGAAATTTAAAATATTTCTTATAGCCATTCATAATTTAAAGATCAAATATTTTTGGTTCATTTATAAACGATGTTTAAAAATGCAAACGTGGCTACAAAAAACCCGCTTGTATCGTACAATCATGTTCCTGAAGCAACGACTGCGAATTTTACAACACCTGGACGTAGCTACGCTAGATTACTTCACAATTCCCGATCTTGTAGTTACGCTATCTGCAGACATTACCAGTAGAGTCCAATCAGCGATTGTGATATAACGACCTACACGGAAACTTTGACATCGAACGAACCTATAACTTTGCAACTCGATTATCACAGGTAGACAGTTTAGCTAGAAAGCGCGAGACTTGGTTTTCGCGACAATCAAGGAATCTGATAGGCTCACAAGCTGGGCTTGTACCCAAACGTAGTTTAAGCGAGGACTAATTCACATAAACGAGAGCCTCATTGTACCACCACTACGGCGTACCAGAAACATACACGACCATTCATATCCTGTCGTAGTGATTACAGGAAATATGCATACTTCCCAAGGACCATCATGGACTGGAATGCTTTAACATCGAACATTCCTTCTTCTGACACACTAGATATATTTAAATCTAAGTTGTGTACGGTTCCGTAATCACGAAAAATGTTTGTAACCTGTTTTTAACCTTTTAACGTTCAGCCGTTATGCTCACCATCCAAACACGTCATTATAATCAACATCTTGATTGTGGACATTACCCGCTAGAAGCAGAAGCAGAAGAAGTAGAAGCGAGGTCAAGTCTTCTATTGAAGATGTATCTAAATCTACATATTTTAGGTCTATTTTCTGACGTCAAATGTTATATTATACACTATTATGTAGGCATTCATTCACTCGAAAAACCCGGGGGGTTGGGATGGCCTAGTGGTTTAGAGTGCCGCGCTTCGGCCTCTAGCTGGACGATCACCTCTGGCTTGCGGCTGTGGCTTCGAGCCCTGATGTGAGCGTATGTGGCATGGAGATAGGGGCGCCTTCTCAACCTCGTGGGTTTCCTCCGGGCACACTCCGGTTTCCTCCCACTGCTAAATACCCCTACACGCAAGCGAATTATTGAAATAATATTAAACCATTTGTTAGTCCCGAAATGACCTAGTTGTGTTGAGTGGGCGCTAAACCCCATTTTCTCTCTCTCTCTCTCTCTCTCTCTCCCACTTGAAAACCCCACAATCCACTCTGTAGGCCATCGTATTCCTGTGATATTTAATATTTCAAAGTTAAAATAGATAATCGAGACTTTGTTTATTATCGTATCGATGGTACTAGACAATCTTGACTATCTAAGCTACATCTTTTCAAAACTTTAACACTAATAATTTTGCTCCGAAAAAAGTTATCTAATCAAAAAATTGTTTTCAATATTATTCATATTCCATTATCAATTTTTAAAACAAGAAAGACCAGCTCTGTATCTCAATCTTTCATAATGCACCTTTAGTCTCTGTATAACAATTAAAAGGAGATAAATGGCCAACATTTGTGACCTAGAAATTGACAAAAGTGGGTCGAAACGCATTTAATACTGTATTGTGAAGGTATATAAACTGATTTACATTCAATGGTTTCCATTTCTACTCCAAAATTCAAATCAGTTATATTCGGCAACATGAGCCATGCAGTCTCAATCGAGTGAAAATTTCTAGCGCCTGGTTATTCCAGTCTAAGATTTTGGAGGATTTTGAGTAACGGACTTGGGTGCTTTAACATAACATTTCCGTGAATAGGTTATATGAGATATTATCGTACACTGACTAGTAATATTATTATTTTAACAAAAACACAATACAATGAATCATCCATGAGGCGTGACATGAACTAAAGACGCCAAAGTGTACATAACGGACCCCCTGTAGCGCCCATTGCAACCTCTTGACTACTTGTGAATGACGCGAGGAATTTGAAACCGTCAAACCCTCCCTGTGTATGTTTTGCGTACACATCTTATTGATTATGAATACTGTCTGAAGGCTGAGCTGATTGTTAGGGCTCAACCTCGAGTGCATAATACAATATTATGTGTTGTGTAATCTGAGAAGAGGCCGTATGGCGTCACAAGTTACCTCAATGATGTATATTATATTAATTAGGTAAAGTTGGTGTGGTCTCCTTGTTGTTGTGACGTGGTATATAGTTATGAACAATTGTTGTGCGATAGTTGGACTTATATGTATCCTCTCGTTAAAGGCCCAATAACACTCTTGTTGTAACTGAATAATATGTCCCAATCATTATTGTGGTCAACAAATGGTACTATTTTACAATATTCCAATTAATTGATGATACAAAACTCATCTTAACACACCGAATTTTAAAAAAAAATTGAGAAAAACTCAACTACATGGTTTGAGAAGCTTTGTGTAAACCTTTTCAAATGTAACTTTACTTTAAAACTGAATGGATAATTTACACAACAGGTAGGACATTTAAACATCTAGTAGTTAGAATAAGGATATTTTTTCTGGACCTGTCAAGCCAGTAAAAGTGTTATTGTCCCTTTAAGAATTAAAAAAATTAAATCACCGCTGAAGTCCATTCTATGTTTGCGTGTCAATTTAGTTGATATATCAAATATTCATGATCAATTTCACCATTGAACAAAATGATCCCTTACCCCCCCCCCCCGAGTGCTTCTCGTATCAAATCAGAATGTAAATATGTAGGTGTATTTAAAACACGAAATTACATCTATGGAATAGAGTATTAACACTTATTCTATTGATTGAAAATCTCTTGTAAAATCTTAAAACACGCATATCATGATTTTGAAACTCGTCATCATTGTCACGATATTTTTTGAGAAAAAAAATCACGATTTATTTAGAATTTATCCCGCTTCATTGGGTTCGTTTTTGTGTTTTAATTTTTTAATTAAAATTTGAAACTATATTAGGCTGTTTCTTGATACTATGGATCTATTTTGATTTTATACCTGTAAAACCTCAGACAAGTCATTATCGCCTGCATCACCTGGTCGCAACAAGCCTTCTTTAACGCTTTTACAATCAGAAAACACTGCCACGTTATTTAAGAATGTTTATGTTCATCAGAGAAATAGTAAATCATTGGCTCAAGTCACACGATTCGCACCTGTATTGGCTAAATCGCAATATACATAGAGGGAACATCGCGTAGTTCTATATACCATTTTACGATTAAAGTAAGAAAAAATTCCCCCCACACCACCAACATATACCTATCTTAGTGTTACTTGAAATTTTACCCAGGTAGTACAGTGCAAAATCATGTACATCTGTTTTATGAATGTCGGTGCAATGTACAAATGGCATGCCGTTCTTCAAAAACAGGTGTGCAGAATAAAAGTTTAAGCCCCGAGTTCCATCTTGTCAGATCCACCCATATTCCATATATCTTAGTTTTAAAATGCTACAATCACCTAGGAACAAAGACCCATACACCGAAATCATCAGGGTCTGCACATCGGATACAATATAAACATCTAATAGTTAGTGCAGGGGGACTGCGCCACATATGATTTACATAAAGGACAAATAAAACGACAAGACATCATACTCCGAAACAGCAAACAAAACAAACAAAAAAAAAACAATTAAAAAAAGAGTGAATGGATCCGGGGGCTAGCCGTAAGCGTCCACTGCGCTGTACAGTCCCGGGCCTGTAGTGACACAGACTTCACTCAAAATTGAACATATATCATTCGGACAAGAAAACGTACAAATAACCGAACACAAAGAAGCCAAGAAAATGTAGACCGCCTCAGGAGGCAGTTGTCTGCTAACTGAATGGTGTGACGTAAATACGTCGTAATGTTCTATGTGGTTATAGGGGATCATGTGGCTAAGCATCCTCCTCGCAGTGTTCCGTTTGATTAGAGCTAATCTGACTACTCCCTGCTGGACTGAGTGGGTATTATTGTCACTAATTATGACTGGCCAGTGGTCCTATTACTGACCAATCACTGAATTCGTTACAAAGGTATTACCTTTAAAACAAGACGTTTAATTAGGACAACTGTGTTTACGTAACGTTACGTCATGACTGCACGGTTTTTTTATGCTATATTAACCAGCGCATAGCAGATATTGCAGCAAAACTAATTGCGTGACAAACGAGGCTATCGGTATTGACGTAAAGTAAACACTACGTATGGTAACGAACAGACTTTTAACGTTTTTAATAACTTAAATCTTTGTCCAAAATATTAAGGAAGACCCAAGATTAAACGACGGAATGTCATGTTACTGTACGTAAGTAGTAGATTTGATTGAACGAGAAGAATAGACACATTTACTTAAATGTCAAGAATCCAAAGCGAATCCAGCAATGGCCAGAGAGGGATTTCTCGGGCCGTTGCTTCAGGAATATGGTGGCTAAGTGAGTATGAACTTCTCAGATACAGACCATTCATAATAACACAACTTTATGGATTAAGTATTTAAAAGTTTAGTAGGTGCAGCGTTTCAATACTCTTCCAGGTACCAAGCAATGATAAAGTAGTTATTGCTAAGTGGATAAGGTGCTGGCTAGCTAGCCTGGAGGTCGGGTGTTCGATCCCTGCATTGGCCGAGAAAGTTCATCTCGATTTTCCGGCGTGGTTTCCCCTTGTCAGTGATGAAGACGGAGAGCCGAAAAATCGAAGTCCCGTGTACACATTGGCGTCAAGTTAAAAATCCCTTGGTAGTTTGAATTCAGTTGCTGCCCGGGCAAAAATTTCCCTCATAGCACACTGTATATGGCGTATGCTCGTTTTCAATTAGCCCAGGTTAGGTGCAGAAGCGTAGGACGTTAAACCCCATTTCATTCATTCATTCTATGTGGTTATTAACACTTGACACCCATCTTAGTAATTGATAACAGCAATATTAGAGTTTTTAATATACGGAAGACAAACTCCTGTAGATCCACGCATTTAACCCTACAATAACGGTACTTCATATTCAAGGATTATAAGCCGTTATAACCCAGTTTTGAGATGATATGTTTAATTTTTTAGTATTAGAATAGGGTTTTTTTGTATTTGAAAAAGTCTTGAAATCGTAATTTGTATTTATTTGCCATGATGTCACTTTCATTCTTGAACTTTAACAACAACAAACTATAATCACTGACAACAATCTCTGACGTCAGTATCGTCTGTTTTTGTATATCAAAAAGACTCCCACGGAATAAATTCATTTCTGTACTGGCTTACGTCCAAGGTTAGTTATTTTCGAGTAAAGGTATTGCCATTTGTTCATTATATACTGTAAAGTACGTATAACGTTAAGAGTTCTCTACAAACGTATTAATAACATTGAACCACAATAAAGCAAGAATGTGTTTTGCTTTCTACCTTGGATATATTTGAGAAGCGCGAGGTATGCGTACAGTATTTTTGGGTATATCATTAAGAGCTAAACAACAACAACCTCCCCAGATATATGCTTTATAATGAGCTCTATATAGCTCTCGGGAATGACAATACGCAAAAGTTCACCTATGTCATTCTGTACAATTCATAAATATAGCCACTGTCTTTCAGAGGAAAATTATGTACATTAAAAGGTGGCCACCAGATAGTCCTTGGGCAAGAATGGTGAATAATGCAGACATATATTATTTTCTTGGGGTAATTTTAAAAATATGGACAAGAAGATCTTTGATACCAATGCCATTACCAACCGTAATCTACCTCTCATATAAGATCGTATAATTTCTGCAAGATTAGGATTATCAACGTAATCCTGGCACCACTTGAAGACATTTCAGTACTGGAATTAGATTGGGAATGGTTATAGCGATGGAGAATTTAAATTCTGTTCGGTTTACGCTATTCCTATTGTTTGATCTTTTATAGAATATATATTATCCCTATCCTTATTTTCAGTATGTACAAGTTGAAAGGTGAAAATGTCCATTACAGCCCTGATATAAATAAGAAATGAAATAAAATGAAATAAGGTTTAACGTCCTACTTGGCTAATGAAGATGGGCCCACGTCATACGGTGTGCTATGAGACAAATTTTGCCCGGACAGCGGCCGAATTCCAACTTCCAAGGGGTCTTTTACATGCACGCCAATGTGTACGACAAGGCAGCTGTCCTTGTCAGGCCCTCCGTCTCAGCCAATAACGGGATCGAACACACGACCTCCAGACTATAGCGAGCCATTGTCTTACCCACTCAGCCACCTTGGCACACCGTGACCCACCGATTTAACAGCTAACAGTTAAGCATATTACGAATCCTTAAGGAATAGGCATTACAAAAATATAAATCCAGAAATTCAACCATGGTCTTACAAAACAACACATATTTTAAAGATAAAAACACCTGTAATGAAAATAAAATGAAAGTTGACAATGCTATGACAATGCTGGATTTTTGTACAGTGGGGGTCATATCGGTTATTATTTATCTTAAAACAGCGAGGAATACAGTAACAATAAGAATTCCATTCACGAAAACATAATTTCGGCATTTCCAGAGACTCTGTTTCAATGTAAGTCGTAACATCCCTGAGACGGGTTTTTACGAGGAGCACAATATTGTGTATTTTTCTACAACTATAAAATACAGAATTCGATGAAAATACAGATACAGAATTCGATGAAAATACAGATACAGAATTCGATGAAAATACAGAATTCGATGAAGAATTCGATGAAAATACAGAATTCGATGAAGAATTCGATGAAAATACAGATACAGAATTCGATGAAAATACAGAATTCGATGAAAATACAGAATTATCGGTCGAATTTTATTTGTTTAATAATAGCTGTTTGTTTTGTTCAGTTTTGTAATCTTATAACCAAGCATTTGGACATTAATGCTTAGACGACATATTTTTCTTGAGTTATGTATATTCATAAATAAATCCATGTACTTTTTGTCATTTTGTTATAACAGAATTAATATACATTGTAAATTGAGACCAGTAATATCTACATATAGGTCAGACACTGGTCTCCTACGCTTGTTCACCATCATTAAAATGTAGTCATTGTTTTAATCTTTTACAAACAGAAGTTTCATTGTTTAAATGACGTAGTATTTAACTTAACTCCTTCTTTACCCATATCCATTGTCTTTTTAAATCTAGAAATATTTACCATTTTAATAAACTGTTTAGTTCAAGTCATTAGGAGGATTTTAATGATCTTTTATATTGGGTAACTAACTAAACTTAAACTTTTGGAGATAAGTGTCTAATTAACAACCAAGTCATATAAATTAAACCCAAATTTCACATAGAAGATATATATATACTCATAAAAAAATCTACAAACCGATTTTGTATTTCTTCAACCAACCTTCTGATTATGCTATGAACTGCATTAAAAGGTTATTTGGAATCACTTTGTTAAGACCTATCTTCTGTTATTATTAGTTCTATCCTGTAATACTATTTTAAGTTTCAAACTATTTATATAATCATTTTAATAAAGTGTGCTGTAGAGCCTTCTTTTACGGCGTGTTTAATTCTTATGAATAAATGTATGAAAAGTAAGCATCGGAATTTATTAAATGAAAAGCAGAATCTATTGTACATTTCATTATTAATAACACACTGTAAAAAACAAATGCCAATGATTACCGTGTTAAATGTCGAATATGTTTATTTTTTATTAGATGCTCGAATAAGACATTGGAACCAACGCATTGTATTCTATTCAACGATCTCTTGAACAATGACACTGTTATAATATCTAACTCCTATGAAAGTTGACCCATTAGTACTGTTTACGACCCTGTGACCGGTCAAAATAAATAGTATGCCCAGGCATTAGGAACGAAAGACATAAGAAAATTGTTATGGCTGTATTCATAGAGATAGCCTATCAACGAAAATTGATTCCAGTAATGAATATTCATTATGCCAGTCAGTCCCTAATTAAAGTGTCATTGCAACTATTGTCAAATTGTCTTGAATTCAACATTATCTTCTTGTCACGAGCAACTATAGACAGTGTTCTTCCGTACGAACACTTTATAGCTTTCTTCTCTTCCCTTTCGCAGATGGTTTTAAAATAATCGAAATAGCCATTGTTTTTTATTTCTTATCCTTCATTGTTTAGTTGGCTGACATAACGATTTAATCATTATTATGTGAAGATATAAAGGGTTGAAATTTGTATGTAACATGATGTATTTTTTAATGGTATTTTCAGTACATAGATTAACTTTTCTGTACTTATTATGTAACATGATGTATTTTAATGGTCTTTTCAGTGCACGTATTGACTGCTCATTATTTACTAAACTTTATCTGGCATTGTTATGGTGTTGGTTTTTTTTTGGGGGGGGGGCGTTGCGAAGGTTTTTTCAGCGTAAGCAGAAGGTAACAATCTCGCTTATTATCAGTAGTTCGGGGCTGAGCGTCTGGTCTAACACGCTACACTGTCTTGTGTCGTATAAACGTTGACGTGCACGTAATAGAACCCACGACAGTTGGAATTCAAAAGGCAAGTATTCCATAGGAAAATTAACGGGTTTAATTATCCCGGTCAAAGCAAGCACATCTTAAACCCCAATTTATTTCTGACATGGTTTTAGAGTGCGATTTATATTTGATGATCCATTTAGATAATTTAATGAAACGCCATTAATGATTTAGATTTGGAATTGTTATGTCTTTTATCACCGCCACTTCCCATTAAGTTTACCAGGGGCTGTAATTGACAGAATTGCGTAATGACATCATAGTACAGAAATAGATGATTTATAAGCCATATCGGTACACATCTACGTATATTATAATCTTTAAGCACTATTGAGAAATAAAATGGGGTTTAGCGTTCTACTGTTATGCACCTAACCTGCGTTAATGGAAGACGGGAGCACTATTGAGAGAGAGAGAGAGAGAGAGAGAGAGAGAGAGAGAGAAATGGGTTTTAACGTCCACTCGACACAAACTAGGTCATTTGGGGACTAACATATGGTTTTAAAATTATATTTCAACAAATCGCTTGCGCGTAGGGGTCCTTGGCAGTGGGAGGAAACCGGATGACCCGGAGAAAACCAACGAGGTTGGAAGGCGACCTTACTCCTTACCACGTACAACCGGGGATTCGAAACCACGCCAGTTGACTTAATGACAGGCTTTATGATAACCATTCGGCCATTCAACCCCCAAGCACTATTGGACAGCAATCCTCATCTTTAAGATAAGAATAAAATGTTTAATATGCCTATTACAGATATGATTATGGTCTACTGGATTGGTATTAACATGGTCCAGGGTAATAATTTAACAAAGCATGTATACGGGCCTACTAAAAATAACAGCCCGATCAATGGGGATAAATACATTGTAAAAATTGAAGTGTTAAATTTAACAATTGCCCAGCGTTTTGAAATGTATGCTTATTACTTCTAGAACATATGCCTTGCCATTAAAATTATTTGGGCAAGTACATAAACCCTCATTATTGCCCCCATCCCCCATTTTAAAAAAAATCACATATACTACTACGGCTAGTACCATTGTTTTTGTAAAATTTCATTTAAACTGTATAAGGGTGTTGAAACTTCGTTCATAAAGGTCGACAAGGCCTATCGATCAAATTGAAGAGTCAAAAGGGAAAGGATGTGTTCTTTCCCCCTAGAGAGCACACATAAAAGTGCAAAAAAAATATTTTTAATCTCCACCCACTTAGCAATAATTTGACAGCCAAATACAAAATAACCATACTACTTCTGGATTAATGTTTTTTTGGGGTTTTTTGACGGGGAGCATCTTATTGGCAACGCTAGTTATTATTTCTTTACATTGTCAATAATTAATGAAATCTCTATGAATGCTTTAACGAGTTTGAACTCATTCGATAGATACCTATATACAGATAAATCAGTTGGAAGGTGTAATAAACCTACCCATCAATGGAAAATATGACGTAATATCGAAACTCTTCATCACGATCAATGTGAAAGGATGGGTATTGCCTAACATTTATCCATTTATTACATATGTTTAGACATTAAATATATTCTGATGGCTTATCAAATCTACATAATATACAGGTCAATAACCTATACACCTAAAATATAGCCTTTAATCTATGTGAATATGGGTCCATCTCCATCTAAAATTGTGTATATTATTTGGTTATAAAAATATTCTCAAATTAAACTGTATGAAGACGGTTGTCATACAAAATAAAACATTTGTTGATTAACAGAAACCAGTTGCGGATCGGGGGGGGGGGGGGGCATGACCGCAGCCCCATTGAGACTGGTCATCTAAACCACTAATGCATGCGACACTCTGGTGATTACCCTTTGCTCTAATGTCCCCCCCCCCCTGGATCCGCAATATACCGACAATAACATATAGGTATTTTACATAAAAATTGACATAGTTCATGTGGCAGACATTACTAGTCTCTTGCCCGAATTTTAATTTGAGACAAAATATTCTAAGATACACGTAGTAGAGGCGTGTCCAGGACACTATTGTTTATTATTATTTAAAGGAACAATCCCTAATTATACAGAGGCTCAAAAATAAAAGTCTGAGAATGTATGAAAATAAAACGCCAAAATATAGGGGAATGATGTATATACCTTGTCTTAAAATTTCAACTCAAAATATTGAGTCATTTGGACGTGAACGCCAAAACTGCTTATCCGGACACGTAACCCTTTTAAGATTTCGGGTCATTTTTTTCATTTGGTGACCTGATAATCGATTTACGTTTCTTGAGAGGTCTATACAGTGAATGACCCATGTACTGTACTTGATAACAAAAGGTAAATTTTACCTACATATTATTTTTATAGAAAAAAGTCTGGTTTTATCCAGATACTGTATGATACAAAGGTCTCCATTTCCAGAGGCAGACTGTCAGGTTTAAGTTATTTACAAGCGTATCACAAAAATCGGGTTAGTTGTTCGGCCTTAGATAATAAGTTTTAAATGATTTTAACACAAAATTGGCCCTTTAATACATTTCTATAGCGCCTATTTCACCGAAGTGTTTAGATGCGCTTAAAAATAACAAAGTACAATTTATTATAAAACTGAAAAGTTATAACCCCCCCCCCCCCAAAAAAAAAAAATAGTAAAGGAAAGGACAACTTAAAAAATTTAGTGACACACATAAGAGTCAAATGTAAAAAAAATATCAGTTTTGAAATGCGATTTGAATGTAGTAATAGAAGCTGATTTGCGAATCGTTTAGGATAATTTGTTCCAATGTGTAACTGAATAAAATGAAAGGACCCTCTCGCCTAAGGATGCTAATAGGTCATCACAAGAACCTTGTATTTCTCACTGCAGTGCGGATTTGTATTAATTCGGACAAAAATATGGCGGCGCTAGACATTCTTATGGGATTAACAATATTTTAAACTCAATTCTCAATGATACAGGTAGCCAGTAAAGAGTATAAAGAATCGCAGTTATGTATAACCCACACCAGTAACCAGGTGTGCAGCGGAATGTCGCAGGTTTTTGTGTAGCATTGAAATTAACCTAACCGCAACCGATAGGCCACTTTACAAGGAGTTCAAGCAACCAAAACGTGAAATAAAATCATATTGAATTAAATGATTAGAGTGGAGTGGGGCCAAACGGCGGCAATGCTTCGCACTTTGGTATTTTCAACGTGACTTCGATGAATGTAGGAGGAAACCAACGACCCTTACCCCACGCCCAATTGTACAGTATCCCAAGTTGATATCACTGAATATTGAACCCACAATATGTGTTATACGATATTTTATTGCGTAATGTTTTATTGAATTGCTCCTTATATTCAGATGCCAGAAATTAAACAAAATCAACTATTCATCGAAACACTACTGTTTTATTGTACGGATTTGACGACGTGGAAGACTCGCTCAATATTGTTAAAAATGCCCATTCGTTCTTTGAAATCACAAGACGGCTCCAGGGACAACTATTAACACTCATTTTAAATTTTATTTATATATCAACTAAAATCATACTTGCACATGTACATTGATTATTATTTTCTAAAATGTAAATACATGTCTCTATATCTGACAGGGAGAGAGGTTTTATATAGGCTATGTCTGTTCTCCAATCCGTATTCAGATACAAATCTGAATAAAATATTGCTTATAAAAAATAAAATTAAAAGTGAGAAGCTAGACCAAGTGAAAACCTAAATCGTGGTGTCGTTGTTTACATTACCCAGAGGTTATGCTATTCACGGAATTGACTAATAGCGTCTCAAAATGCACATGAACCTATACAAGCAAACAAAAATGAACGCTAAGTTAATCTATGTGTCACTTTACTGGGATTAAATAGGATACAATTGCCCTTTAAGTCTGATTTTAGATCGACAAAGAGTGTCTTGGGGCCTCATTATGGAAAGATCGAATAGACGGGATACTGATGTATCTTCGAGAAACTTGAAATATGACAATCATAGCTTATCTACATAGAAATAGATCCTAAGGTAAATAAGATACATGTGAATGATAATAAACTAGCGGTTGTTTCTTGTCACTCCCCGTGGATTAATAAGTGATGATAGCTGAGATAAATCCAAAATTTAAACGTTAGTTGATCATATCGATTTTTATTAATGTACATAGTGTTTCGACAATCTCAAGCCACAGGCCAGGTAAACTCGGTGACCAGGTCAAGTAAATGAAATGACTACATGTACTATCAAATTCTTCACAATGTTTTATTATCTGGGCGTGACTTAATCAAATTGGCTGTGCTGTGTCACTAAGACCTTTTCTATATATCAAGCATCTACGACTCCAAAGTTTATCGTTAAGTTTACATAATACTAATACACACCTCTGACACTCTTCAAAATTTGAAACTAGATTGTAAATGCCTCTGTATTATTTTTCATTGTTTTGTAGAAAAATGAGAAAGTGTAATGTGGTTAATGTCATATCTATCCCATAGTGATATCACACTTTCAATGCATGGGTGAAATTGTGGAGTTCCACAAGGATTTGTAATTGGTCCAATACTCTTCACATTGTACATATGTAAATTTTGTAATCGGATCAATTCTTTATTTTAACCGTAACGATAAACCATTCAAATAATAAATAAGAGTTTAAACTCCTTACAGGTACAATATATAAATTGTGTAAATCAAATATATTTAAATAAAATCTTGCCAAATTCAGTTTATTTCATGCATGTTCGAAAGCCTTAAAGTAACATTATCACGCTTACCATACAATAGTGTATGAGGTAAGTTATGATTACAACGATCTTTATATGTTCTGCTTTTTTAAAAGACTAGTTACACCCTCGTATGAATATGTGCATTTAATTGACATCCGGGAATTAAGTCTGGATCGGCTGTAGTTTTGGCTTGAATGGGTTGGGGGCCAAAAAAGAAAATGAAAGCGTCTTCCTTGGTCAAATGAGAGGTGAGGTCTGGTCAGATCAGTTAAACACACGGTGTTTTAGACATTACTTTCGTGAAATCGTGAACAAGATAAACGTCTAATTTATAATTCGATCGAGTTTGAGTTAATATTACAAATGCTCGCTACCATAAAGTATTCTTGATAAACCTTATGTGAACGGGTTATATCAGCATTGGGTGTTTGAATGAGTGACATCCTCCACAAACATAACTGGTAACTGACTCTCAGCGGTTCACATTTTACTTGGTTCTCTCCATATGAGTTGTTTTATATAAAATCTTATTCAAAATCGGGTTCCATTCACACGAACAGGGAAAATGTAGTAGGTGGTAATTCAACAGCGAAGACCCCTCCCCCCATAATTTGGCCGCAAGTACTCTTTTCTCCAGGTTATTGCGGTCTCTAGACCCTCGCCTATAAGAACCTTGGAAAGACCCCCCCCCCCCCCCACATCAAAAATTGCTTCCGCCGGCCATGACACTGCTCGGTATTAGATAATAGACTAATTTCTATTGTAATGGTAGAATAGATAACCAAGTAGTCTAATGTCTATTGTGATAGAGAATGGGGTGATAGTTTCACGTCATATTAAGCGTAGAACAGATAACAGTTCAGCGACCCTAAGTACATTAGTTAAACCTAGAAATATTTCTGATATAGAATATATCTCCCCCTGAAATCAGTGATTGCACTTTAAGAATGTCCCCGTTTTAAATGATCGCTAGCAGTTTTTTTTTAAATTTTGATCAATGCCATCTATCCTATAGAACATATTAAAGTGTGAACTCAAAGTGTTTCGCCCTCCGTCCATAAAACATGAACAGGGAGAAGGATCATATAGGCTTTGCCTGTTTCCTAATCCTAATAATCAATAAAATAATGTTTAGAAAAAAAACCTGTCCAATTTCGTCGTCGTAACGTAGACACGGCTACTTTTTTGATCATACGGACACCTTGCCGATTAACGTTTTTACCTGTAGACATCCTTATTTTGGGGGATTTGGTATAACCTTTAATATCAATTAGGGATTACGTTACAGATGTGCAAGTGACCTTATTATATGGAGCATTTTTTGGGGGGAAAAAAATTGCGTTCGTTGGGAGTCGAACCTCTTGCCTACCGCACAAAATCCTATATACTACGGCAGACCTGCGCCTACTGACTGAGCGATATCCCCATCGATAAGAAATATCACTGACAGCTGTTGTATAATATATTATTGTCCCGGCTTTTCGGAAAAATATTTGTAAATGCATAGGTCAGGTCATACCTTATCAAATTGGCCCTAAATGTGTCGGGATATTTTGAAAAGAAAGAAAGAAAGTTCAACAGTAGCAAAACATGATGACAAGTAGCATGCTTATATATAATATGATATTTTTGTTGCTTCACAGTGCATTGTAACGACACGTGATGAACACCTGACCCAGAGGTGCATAATCAAACAGCTTCAAGGTTTTATCACAAAGGAACCAATAAAATGGTGTTTCACGATGACTCAGTGAATATGCTGTTGTTAATACAGAAAGGTAGGACGTCATTTCATTTTATTGTTCTTGTCCACAAGAAAATGAATTCCTGAGGCCCCGGAGAAAACCCACGAGGTTGAAAGGCGATCCTAGTGCTTGTAACGTACAACTGGGGAATCGAAATCACGTCAGTTAACTCAAATCTCCAACCTTATGATACAGTGCGCACGCGCTAACTATTCGGACCCATCCCCCAAATATTGTCTCGGGGTCTCTGAAATAACCACATGCATGGGTAATACCCCAGATATCACGCTAAAGTGAACACAGTCTCGTCCCCGGATCCTCCCCTACTCAAATTTCCGAACACACACCTGGACCCACTACGTTATAAATTGGTGGATTATGTCGACCAAAGATGATTTCAGCAATCCGACATCTTTTCTTACAATAACATAATTGGTGTTGCAAAATTCCCAGGAATTTTAGGAATTTTCAATTTGGTGTCATAATTTGAAACCTGCGTCGCTATTAATGAGTTACAAGTGACAGTAAAATTTAATAACTATAAGATACAAAACATATTATCAGATATGTCATATATACTAAAATCTAATATGTAATAATGAGATAGTTCAGTTAAATTGTACACAGGTTACACATTTTATAATTAATGCTCAAAGTTATGTAACTATGCCATTTCATCATTATCTTCAAAATAATTATCTACCGCATCATCAGTGGGTAAAAGGGAGATTTCAGGTTCAGATGAAAACTCATGAATATCTGAAATTTCTGTGCTGAAGGGATCTTTGTCAGCTTCGAAGAATTTCAAATTAAATCTTATAAGTGATACAGATCAACTTTTCAACACGTTCATTTGTTAATCTGTTTTTTGTATGAGTTGTAACAAACAGATACCAGATGCGTTCTAATGCGGCTGATGAAGATGGTATTTCAAGCATTAATGAACCTATACTCGAAACAGCTTCTGATGCACACAGTAAATTGATCTCTTTTGTTTTACCATTTGGAATACAACTTACATGGCTAAAAAAGTTTTTATATGTTAAATAGATGAAAAAACATAGAAAAGGGAAATTCCAGTAAATAATTAATATTTTAGTATTTTCCCTAGAAACTTTCCAAAATTGCCGGAAAGTTTCCCACCCTTTGCAACCTTAAACATAATCTTATTTAATATTTTATTTTTAAACCATTTATGGAGGCGTAGAATAACTTTATGTTATATAATATTGTATTTAAAAACATTTTATGGATCCTTAACACACCCAAGGACACTTGTAAAGTAAAATGGGGTACAATAAGTAGATCTTACTAATCTGGCGGTAACCACATCTACACCAGTTCAAACTGACACTCGTCTTATCTTTTTTTACAGTAATAGTTTTCTATATTTGTTTCGTTGACCCAGTTATCTATTTATATATTTGATAAGTGTTTGATTAAGATCAGACCTGTAGATGAATATTTATGACCGTTCTATTCTGTAGTAAAATCAGCTGACGTCTGTAACACGAACTTTTCCACATGCTTGGTCATTCACTTATCAGGCTTTCTTGCAGTGAAAAAAAAACGACTGAGGAATAAAGGATATTATCATGATGACGTAAGATTTTGTTGAAACGGGTGTCGGGTATTTACATATAGTTACATCAGTAACCCAGTTTTTAATTGGGTGAAGGTAGTATTTTAATATTGCTCAATAGTGCAAATAGGAGAATTGAAGGACACACTTTTACTGATTCATAAATCTGAATTCTATAGAGTAAGAACGCAGATCGACATTAAAAATAGATTTTATAAATGCCTACATGTAGATTGTCAACTCCTACAAGATACAACCCCATATTATTTGTAATGATATTATGAAATGATACAAAATTGCGAATTACATAATTTTATGTTTTATTTTACCCCCCACCCCCACACTGACAATTTAGGCGAACCAGTAGTAGCTAAGTCTCTAACTCAATATCATCCAAAGTCTCGGACGAATTATTTGTTAATCTCAATCAACATTGATGTCGTGATCTTACCGGGAAAAAGATGGGTTTCTGATATTCAATATTTAAGAGAAAATAACCATTTTACCATTGGTACACGAATCGTGTACCATAATGCGTTTCAATGACTCGAAGAACGGGCAAGGCATCAGGTCAAACGGTAAGCATTTGTTTCCATCCACCATGGCTTGGTGTTATGACGTCATGTGTGTATTGCGGGTTATGATAGGGATTAGGCTTGGTCTCGGGTTAGGGTAAGGGCTAGCCCTGTCTACATCTCGGGAGTCTGACGAAATCTACAGGCCACAACCCTTACCCTAACCCTTATCATAACCCACAGTCCCCATATGACGTCATAACACCAGGCCCCGGTGGATGGAAACAAATGCTTACCTTGTCAAACGGGGACGGCATATTCTTATCTGGAAAGCATGCGCAATAAATACTGTAGACTGGAATAACCAGACGCTAGAGATTTCAATTCGATTGAGACTTCTGGCGTATTTCACCGAACATAATTTACTGATTTGAGTAAAAAAGGAATCGATTGAATGTAAATCAGTTTATATACATTAATATTACATTATTTTAATGCGTTGCGACCCATTTGTGTCAATTTTTATGTGCCAAATATTACCGATTTTGCTCCTTTAACACTCAGCGTACCAAGTTACTTTGAACTGCATGCCTATAAGATAAATTAAAGAATCTAAATACAAAGTTACACGGAACATCTTACCTATATGGAACATTAAACTTCCGGGGTCGGTTGCTCAAAGCTCCGTTATCTTTTAACGATCCGTTAACTTTAACGGAGAGAAGATGTTGCTGGAAATAATCTGTGGTGCAAATTTTTTCTACAGATTTATGCTTTAAATATAAAAAATAAAGTATTCTATAGAGTTTTCTGTAGTAAATTTAAAGGAAAGTTAACAAACAACACGTTACCAAGATATGTCCGTTAGAGTTTAACGGATCGTTAAAATAACTTAGTTTTGAGCAACCGACCCCAGAACTACAAAGTTGCATGGAACCCCTTAACTATCATATTCCTGAAGCAACGGCCCGAGAAATCCCTCTCTGGCCATTGCTGGATTCGGTTCGGATTCTTGAACTTTTAAGTAAGTGTGTCTGTTCTTCTCGTTCAATCAAATCTACCACTAACGTACAGTAACATGACAGTCCGTCGTTTAAGTTTATGTCTTCCTTAATATTTTGGACAAGATTTAAGCTATTAAAAACGTTGAAAGTCTGTTCGTTACCATACAGTATTGTTTACTTTACGTCAATACCGATAGCCTCGTTTGTCACGCAATTAGTTTGCAGCAATATCCTGCTATGCGCTGGTTAATATAGCATTAAAAAAAAACGTGCAGCCATGACGTAACGTTATGTAAACACAGTTGCCCTAATTAAACGTTCTGTTTTAAAGGTAATACCTTTGTAACGAAGTCAGTGATTGGTCAGTAAAAGGACCACTGACCAGTCATAATTAGTGACAATAATACCCACTCAGTCCAGCAGGGAGTAGTAGGATTAGCTCTAATCAAACGGAACACTGCGAGGAGGATGCTTAACTATAAGCAAATTAAACTACCGAACTGCAAGGTTACATACAACACCTTAGGATAAATTAAACTTTCGAATTACAATGTTAGATGGAACTGTTTAACATTAGATAAGTAACGAATTACAAAGTTACATGGAACTCCTTAACTGAAATGTAAATTAACCTTTTGGGGTCGGTTGCTCAAAACTAAGTTATTTTAACGATCCGTTAAACTCTTACGGACCTATATCTTGTTAACGTGTTGTTGGTTAAATTTACTACAGAAAACACTATAGAATACTTTATTTTTTCCTTTAGAAATATTAGCATAAATCTGTAGGAAAAATTTGCACCACCGAATGTTTGGGGCCTTTTTTTCAGCAACAATCGTTCTCTCCGTTAAAGTTAACGGAACGTTAAAAGATAACGGATCGTTAAAAGATAACGGAGCTTTGAGCAACCGACCCCTGAACTATAATTAATAAAGTTACATGGAATTCCTTAACTATAAGGTAAATTAAAGTATCGAACTACAAAGGTACATTTACTCCTGAACTAGAGCGTATCCCCCCTCCCCTCGGCTGTTTAAATACAGGGATAAGTTGAGCTCTCGAAGTACAGGGATACATTGAACTCTCCAACATACAGGGGAAAACTGAACTCTCGAACTACACGGATAAGTTGAACTCTCTAACTACATGGATAAACCGAACTCTCTAACTACACGGTTAAATTAAACTCTTTAACTAGGCTACTTGGGTAAATTGAACTCTCTAACTACAGGGATACATTGGCAAATGAGAAATGTGTTGTCTTTTGAATCACATGCGAACATACGCAAATGGAATAGAAATGCATTCAGTTTAACTTAGTGGTTTAGAATAACTATGCACGCAATCGTTGCATACACGGGTCGGTTTGTAACAATAAACGCCCAGCCTAAAAGTTATGGGTCGGGATATTTAACCTCTTTTTATAGTGTTTGTTTTTACCACTGTGTGCAACAGCAGTAAACAATATCCGCCTCAACAGGACTGTGCAGTAATCTTCTTAATCCCTTTTTATTGAGAGCTCTGGTTATCACTCGATAACAGCGTGATATACACCTTATTTGCTCATTTTTTTTAACTGCGTGCTGAGTTAAGTATAGAAGCAGTTATCCTTGATTTTGGCCAAGCATGTATTAAAGGAGCTAAATCGCTAACATTTGGGACCTAGAAATTCACAAAAGTGGGTCGCAACGCATATAATACTGTAATATGAACTTATATAAACTGATTTACATTCAATGGTTTCCGTTTCTATTTCAATTTCAAATCAGTTATGTTCGGCGAAATATGCCAGCAATTTCAATCAAGTGCATATTTCTAGCGTCTAGTTATTCCAGTCTACATAACTCCGTTTGAATTAGTGCAATTTGTCTAGCCTCGTCCCTCGAGTCTCTCAATAAAACTGGGACTGAAGCGCATTATGGTACACGATTCGGTGTACCAATGTTAAAAAAAATATTTTATCTTAAATATCGGATATCATAAGCTCATCTTTTCCCGGTAAGTTTAAATCATCAATGTTGATTTAAATTGACCAATAACTCGTGTTTTCGATTTTGGAGAAATACGGACTTAGGTCCTTTAAATGTCATCTTCATGTAATCCAAAGAGTTGCTCTGTTACCAGCCCCGTGTTCAGATTATAATATCCGACATCCCCATAGCTCTCCAGGGTTTTATTTACTTTAATGAACAGAAGTGGTATTATGTTTTTGTATCTGTTCCGAAAGCAAAGACATCTTTTCACAATAAAAGAGTGGGATTTCGGTTGCAAAACCATTGAACAACTTTGAAGTTACTTGACTCACGAGCTAGAATAGCAGAATAATGAATGCCCATACCCACCCCCCCCGAAGGCTCCTTGGACTAAATGATTGATTGGTTATTTGGAGTTCAGGCCAGTCCTCTAAGTTAGACTACAATGGACCTCACTGAAGTTCCTGTATTCACGGGCTGTAACAGCAACCAGAAGACCCACGCCTCCATCTGTAAGCATGGATTTATCGGGCGTTTCAGGTCTGCCCCCCTACCCCTTAAACCCGTCGGCCGCTCCGTCAATAGCCCTCTAACGCTTCCAATGAATCTAATCCATTAATATAGCTGCATTTTTATATTTAGTATTAAGTTTGGTAACTCTGCTGCATACTTTTGGAATACAATAATGTGATAACCCTAAAGCCGGTCGTACACGAGCAAATTTTCTTTGACAAATAGAGATTTGTCAAAGATATTCGCTCGTGTACGAGAGAAAGTTTGCCACATTTTCATTTGCCATATGAGATTTGAAAAAAGCTTGCATGCATAGATTTTTGTCAAATAACTGTTTCAAAGATTTGGAACCTATGATCGTGTTAATTTGCCACAAATCTGCACACACATCTAAATCTAATGATTTTATTTCATATTTCGTCGTAGGGGCAAATTCATTTGCGGGCTTCGTACACGGTCAAAGAAAATTTGAAGAGACTGTCAAAGAAATTTGTCAAATTATATTTGCTCATGTGACCGAATGGTTAGCACGTGCGTGCTGTCTCATAAAGCCTGTCCTTGAGTCAACTGACGTGTTTTCGAATCATCGGTTGTACGTGACAAGGAGTAGGGTCGTCTGTCCAACTTCGTTGGTTTTCTACGGGTCCTTCGGTTTCCTCCCACTGCTAAAGACCCCTACGAGCAAGCGAATTGATAAAATAAAATTAAACCATGTGTTAGTCCCGAAATGACATGTATTCTCTAAACATTAAAATGTTTAATCATTAACAAATGCGGATAGAAATTGGTGAAATTTCTAGAATCTAAGAATCATTCACTTTAAAACTATCTGTATCATCTTCGGTTCTTCTAGGATTTCGGCCCGTTTTAAGTCACCGCTTGCCAAATAGACGAACCCAAATCTTTAACACACTTAGATGTAATACAACTTATTATTACCAAAAGTATTAAATTATATCAATTTGTCGCCTGGATCAGTGAACATCTCTACCACAAAATAATAGGCCCATAACCTATTATTAGCCCCGGTTGCGCTTCCAATTCTTGCAATTAAGTAAATGACACTGTTAGTATTGAAGGACCGTTAATTCGCGGCATGATAAAGATGAAGATATTGTGAATCGGTATGTAAGTTACATAAGAATCTGTAAGAGTATATTATATCTACTTTATAGGTATAATTAAACAATGTAGTGTTACGTTCATCACCGCGGTATAGACTAGGATGACAGGTATAATATAAGATACTATCACACCTGATGACATGCCATCTTATAATACTAAACTTTATGTACCGTGAAGTTCCTTGACCGCAATATACCTTATTACGTAATTTTGTCATACTTAATACGTATCTGAAATAAAAGCTTTATTCATCTCAAATGAAAAGTAGCTCACTTGACATATGTCATCAAATTCTGTTTTTTCCACAGAACAATTCTGACATTATTGTCTCGAAAGTTCAGATTTGACAAGTCAGGCTTGATTATTATGTCGATTGATGTTAACATTTTAGCTCGACGATTTTTTTAAAAACAAATCTCGGTTTCTAAATACAAGTCAAAATCTGTAATTAGATATATCAAATGGATTGCGTTTTGCAGATTGGCCCTTTATCGGAGCATATACGTCAGAGTTTATGAATATATGTTTTATAGATAACATCAATTAAACAAACAGTCAAAGTAAGGTATAATATGTATTATGAACTGGGTGTACAGTTAGGCCTATCATCTGGGCATTTTGAGCATACGAGACACGCTACCTGCGGAGAAAAAAAAGCTAGCCACCTATTAATATTCGTACGTTAGTTACATACGTCATCTGGGTTGACATAACCGTCGTCACCTACATGTATATACTTATTTTTTTTTAAGTACACTTTCCGGTTTCTTTGCTTGACTCGTTGTTTTGTCTCGTCAGCCCAGAGTTAGAATTATGCCCTTTCTGAACTTAGCGCCTTCATGTTGAATACCGGATGTGGGTGCCGAAACGACTATATTGGTTGGAAAAGATGGACACCTCTGGGGTTATTATTCCCAGGTGTTAAAAATCATAGAAAAAAATTATAATCCAAAGTGTACCATCAATAGTTTGTAATATAGGTTGAACATACATAAAACATGTTCGTTTGCATAATGCAAGGTCATTGTATTGTCCAATGCACGAACATGTATAGTGCCCATTGCACACAAACTACCTTTATCTATAGAAATATTTCTATGCTTTATCTATAACCGTCACGTCATCGAAGCCTAATATTTACCTTGAACATACACAGCAAATTCAGCATCTCATACTGATTCGACTCACGCTTCACAAAAATCACAAGTTGAAGACAACGGGACATAAATCTACAATACACACCCCAGAGTCACATTAAACAATCCAGAATATTAATATTCATGGCATACATATATATCACAAATACAAGCATATATTGTTTTAATATAATTTATGCTTTAGGAAAACTAATAAAGCTGTTCACTCGTCTTCACATTCATTCATCAGGAGTTTTTGAAATATCAAAAGAACTAATAAACTCGTGTTTAAATACTGTAATAACTACAGTTATAGTGTGGACCTGTCATAATTTGAGGTGAAATATGGATGTAAAATTTACATGCCGCTTATGAATAGGATATTTTTGGTATACAGTTCATCTTGGGGCATAACAAAATCACTTCATCTCCCAGATTTCTTTCTTTTTCCGTTTTGTACATGTTCGGTCATCTTTATTCTACGAGCAATACAAAAAAAAATACTTGAGGGCGTTTTAAAACAACGCGTCCATTGCCAAATAAAAGATAGCCTCAGGCTATGTAACAATAATAAAATGTATATTTTTGGAATCCAAAACGATATGCGAATCCAAACTATTAATGTTTTTATTACATTAGGATATAGGAGTGGCGATCGTGTCCATAAAATCAACTCTCCAATTACGGTGACCAGAAATAGAACGTTTTTGATTTGCTAAATGACGTTTTCACCGATTCAGATGTTTACCGATCAAAAGCATTTTATAGCTGAGGCGCCAGCCTCCTCGCGAAAAAAATCCAAAAAGTTTAAAAAATAAAACCGGAGAAAATGCTAAAACCGATAACAAGAATGAAAATGTACTAGTTAGGGAGGGCCCTAAAGACAGACAAAGGGTCCCACCGTCTGACAAAATGGTTACCAATTATTGCTTGAGTGATCGTTCCTTCTCCGTCTTGGCGCGGATAAGAAATCACTTGCGTTCAACTATTGGGCAAGATCGCATAGGTGCACTGACCCTATTGTACATTGAAGCTAATCTTCTGAACTCGATTAATTTGGCTAGAAAGGAGCCTATCGTTTAACTGGAAGATGTTACGGTCTTGAATTTTCTTCAAAAATATTATTTGAAATCAACCATATTCCATTAAACATTACTTAATTAAGCTCCCGGTAGGCTACGATCGAGTGATTTGTTTCGCATTCAGGCTTCAGGCGAGTATCGAATTAGGCACCGACCCTCCGAATAAATCGGCCTGGAGAATATGTCAGAATGCACCAAAATGTTTTCTATTTAGCACAGCCCCCCCCCACCACCCCGCGAAAGAAGGCCCTCAAAATAGTATAGCCTCTGCTATAATAAACCTTAAAACGCCCCTGTTACCGATACTTATGTTAAGGCACCATATGTCAGACTAAAATGCTTCGAACGAAATTCGCTGGTGTTTAATTTTTTATTTTCTATACATAATGGGTCTATGGGTCACCAGATAGTGTGCGTCATGGTTATAAAGTCCAATATAAATGACTACATTAATAAATATGGCATGGTAGGGACCTACACACCACAAAATAATTATGATAATGTTCGACTAATGGAGAATTTAAATTCCTTATTATTTTTTGAGTTTTATTTTTTGAAATTATACCGGATTTAGCGATTTTCTTTGGATTGACCGGGACCTTCAAAATGCTCTGTGTTATTGTGTCCCTTGCGCACTGACAAAATGTCTAAACAAAAAAGATTAATTTTAGGAAGACACTAATATCAACAGAACAGAAAACAATTTTAGATTTCACATTGGAATGTTGAGTTACTATTCACTAAAAATCTACAACAAAACAAGAATTGAAATAAATTACATGCATCATGTACTTATCCTTTCTGAAAGAATAAATTCAGATGTACAAGAATAGTAATAATCTATAATAAGTATCCTATATTCTTTTCTGTCCGTTCAGAGAACTAACGATTAATCTAATATTGCGAAATAGTACAACACTGTTACATATTGTTAGCCCATAAAATGAACCTAAAAGCGGCACTTTCATCTGTCACTTTTATACTTCACGCCATTCAAGCGGGCATATAGTTTTAGTTACCAAACGAGCCGTATGCCTGTATAGGGAGGGAGGGGGTGGTAAATAGCTCCAAAAGATACTACAAATTTAAAATATCCTGCAATGAACTCGGGTTTATTCCATTCCGTCACGAGAGAACTCCTGACGCAATTTGGATTGTACGATTATTTCTTGGCCGGGTGATGCAATAAATATCACTCGTGCATTCACTAATATATAAATTCAAGTTGGCCCATATATTTTATACTTTATCAGTCTTCACGATTTGTATAATATTCTTATAATCATCACTGTTAAGTTGTAATGTTTAAGAGTTTAAAGCACGTGGATTGCTTGCTATCAATCATGTGTAGATCAGGTGTTCTATAGGTCTTTCTCTAATTTATGCTCCAAGTCCGTACCACTATTTTTGTTTGGGAGATAAATAAGTGTTAGAAGAATGGATTATTTGCATCAGGTAGGATATTAAAAATTTTACACATGTTATTGGCTTATTCTTCATAATTACATATGATATTGGTCTATTCTTCATAATGACATAAATACATTCTTAAAATGAATCAATCCCTTCCCCCTATCGTTTTAAGTTTATATTTTTGATAACAATTAATATAATAGCATCATAAAGTCAATTCATTAGGCCTAGGACTACAATAGAAGGAGGCCCTGAGACAATACTTATTTTTCTGTGCCTTTTCGATTCGTCGGCCGAAAATATCTCTTACCGGCTGGAGTTAATGCATGAACATTAAAGGAAACGGCATGAATTGGGCCAAGCTTATACGTGTTAACCAGAAAAGATAAAAGCACTGACGTACACTGCCGAATGTGTGCTATTTTTATTCTTTGGTGTCCTACAATCGATGTGATTCCTCGAATGACGTAAATTTGGGGTTAACTTTCTGAGATTCTAGTTTGCCCCAGTATAAGTTCAATATGAGCCTATACGTCATGGCATGGATTTATACGAAGCAACTATTATATTTATAGAATTGACCCTATTCTCTGACGTAACACATTTCTACGCACGTTACTAGAACTGAAGTGGCTGTAGAATTTTCCACTGGAAGTAAAGCTGAATGGAGAATGATGATTTAGCTGAAGAACTGAACTTAGTAAGTATACATGTCATACTGATCAATTACGTCTATTGTCCGTCGGTGGATTTGTCAAATTAATCAAATTCAGTTTACTATGACCGTTTGACGGAAACTTCTTTGCATGAAAAGTGGAAGTCCCAAGTTCAAGGATGCTCAGGCAATTTCGATTGGCTGTCAGTGTGGGGGTTCGGCCTACGTAACCAATCAACGATATTGTAATATCGTGTCTGGTTTTCAACCCGGTGCGAAGAATAGCTATGCAGGTAAGCTTTCTCGGGTTTTATGCAAAAGTATAAGTGAAGTGTGTCAGTGTATGTCTGTCTTCGACAACAATAACAAGGAGATATACCACACTCTACTACAACCTGGATTAATTTATTTATCGTGTACTTGTTGTGGGAGCATTCATTATTGATAGTAAAGCCAACAAGTACGCGGCCTTCTGTTGTAACTGGTAGAATAGCAGGCTGTGCAACATGAGTGATACTACTTTAGCAGTAGCTGACAGTTTGTTAACTTTAGATGCCAAATTTCAGGAGGCAAACTTATTTCTACAGGTAACGAATGGATCGTGAATTATATTCATATATTGCTCTTGTGAAATTTTCTTATTGGAGTTAATGTTTCAGTCATGATACTGCGGTTTTATTAATAATATTTTGTTATAATGTTACAACTAACACAGGTAAGGGACGTAACTCTGTTTGGATTATTTGTTTTTTCTCGCCGTAGCATGTTACATAAAGTTAAAATTGTTATTGAGAGTTTATGTTTTGAAGATTTATGTTTCTGGTCTGACTTTTATAAAAGTGTTTTCCAATGTTATATGAAATACATTATCGTTATAACAAATAATATTACATGACAAACAATTTCACAAATTTAACTCTTCATCACTTCATGCCACATGGCACATGTTTGACTGGTGTCAATGGGCCTACCGTGCACCCGGTAGTAGGAGGTAGGCGGTACCCTATTAAATTTCAGTTAAGTTCTAAGTTGTTAGGCATATTCCTGGCCTTTTAAAGTCCACACTTTGACAAGATTTACTAATAGTAGATTCTAGAGTATAAAATGCTGATCTCCACTATACAGAATCAAATTATACAGTGTTTAACTTGGTAGGCTATCATTTATCATGATAATATTATTATTAATACACCATTAATGTAAATAGTGCAAAACAAATGCCCTGTATCTACAATCTATTCCCTGATAACTCATTTAGCCTTAGCTTTCATTCAGCATCATACTATTAGAGTTAAGATCATAACATAAGGTTACACACACACACAGTGACAAATGATTATGATATTAAGAATAATTTGAGATATCTACATTCATCAAAAGATTAGATGGCTTCCAATTACTCTGTAACATGGATATTAAGAAACAGGTTTACACTTTCTGGAGGTAGTGTCTGGTAGGTTAATACTGTGAGTGATGTTATTTTGAGATTTTGACTTATAATTTTAAGAAAATTTTTCTAAATTCTATGCTTTAACATGGAAAATAAGGAATAGGGCCTACTCTTTGCAGAGATAGTCGCTGGTAGGATGATAGTGTGGGTGATATTAACAAGTATAACACTAAATAGATTAAACTAATTTGAAATTGTTACACTGTATTGAAATCTAAACATTGGTATAATTTTATGATTTATACACAGGACAAGAACTAAATATATTAGACTTAAATAATCTACATGTATCCAAAGAGCAAAGATAATTGGTTTTGAAAGTACTAAGTGCTGCTAGTGTGTTAATTGGGTTTGATGAGCATTGCCACATCTTTGTGAATTCTACACTTAATCAAAAGGTTTTGTGAAAGGCAATTGGCCATTTTCTAATTTATTTCTGCACCACTGTTTGTCCACGCATTGATGGTTTGTATCTCCCTTGTCACATTTCTGTGTTACTAAGATACGAAGTCAGGAGTTTAGCTAAACATTTTGGAAGTAGACAAATACAGGTAGTGAAAATATTGTGATAAATCTGAGTTTTGACATGATATTTATGGGCCATAATAGTAGATCGTTTGTATACGTTTATAAAGCCATCAATGACAGACTATCTATCTACAGTATTTGCTCACTGTACTAGTTTAAAGGTCTATTACTCTATATTTGTTTATGCCATTCCAAGGCAGTTGTGTAGTGCTAGTATTTTGTACAGGTACCATAGGCTATTTGATGATGTTCATGTTACATATTCATATAATTATTTTAAAATTTCAAAATCATTGTCAACAGGATTTCTCGTATAGAATGTTAGGTTGTATCCTGTTTGTGTGGTACAGTATGTTTCCTACATTCAACAGTGTGTGACAGATTAAAGAGACAATACTGCTTTCAGTGAGAAATAACATCTTGAATTTCATACCTTTCATACAAAGTTCACACATGCTTGATTTTAAAATAACCTCAAGTTGAAAATTGTGTTACAAGTGATAGACCACAGACAACAGATTGTTGTGATTTATCAATAATTCACAACAACAAGCAAATATTGCTTAAGTAAAATATTTTCTTAGCTGTTTAACGGTTTACAAACGCAACTTTAAAGTAGCTATGTCTCTTACTCGATATCATCCAAAATCTTCGACATTGAAAACACAATTTATTTATCAATTTAAATCAGCATTGATGTTGTGATCTTACCGGAAAATTTGGGTTTCTGATATCCGATATTTAAAACAAAAAAAACACTTTTTCCTATTGGTACACGAGTTGTGTACCATGACAGAAACGATTCAATGTAAATTCGTTTATTGACATTCATATCAAATTGCTATATGCGGGGCGACATAATTGTAACAATGTCTAGAGTATTGGCGATTTAGCTCCTTTAAATTATAAATGTTCACAGTTTCTAACAGATTTGAATTTTGTAGATAATTACACCGAAACCTGATTTATATTTGATAGAAATAATGTTGCAATGTCAACATTTAAAATTCTTTACAAACTAGGAGTGTTAAACAGGATCTGTTCTGTTGAGAAGGTCTAAAAGATGGGATCAATACATGTACATAATGTAGGCTACACCAAGCTACACTAAATCTGAAGGCCATACATGATGTATGAAATAACATGGCCTGTTTAGAAATAATATTGATAGGTCTATTAAACACTATAATCTATCTTCATTTAAAAATTAAAGTAGATGAAAAGCTAAACTTATACACAATATCGGAATGAACAGACTGAATACACATGTAGGATGTATGCAATCCAAGAAGTTTTTAACCAAAACCCTAACCATTATTAGCACTACTTATCTTCTTCTGTATCTATTTAACCTATGACTGTGGCAAAAATGCTGCTGGTCTACCAATCTGTTTCTTAGACCATAGCAGTATTAAAGTTTTGTATTGGTGTCAAGTTTTAGCAGCAGATGACAATCTGTGTAAGGTTATTGTTGCTTGTCTGTCAGTAGGCCTACGTGTATATCAGGTTGGATCCATGCCAAATATATTGATCTTAACCTTACAGAACTTATACATACCAATTCGTTGTCAGGTCAGGCGTCAATCTAATAAAAGGTATTGAACAGAATGCCATTGTGCACACAGGTTCAATATCCTTGAAGTTTTCTTTTCTTCTATACTATTACCGTGGTAGAAATAACAACTGCGTAAAATGTTTTACAATTAATTATTGCTTAGTTTATTATTTTGATTTAAACTGTTTGTATTACATGTAAATATAAATTCTGAAGAAAAAGTTTTAAGTACCCCTTTGAGTTAGTTTTAAGTTAGAAATCCTGCATATACCACTGCACAGTTTGTTATTTATTACATACATACTATTACATACATGGTATATTATACATGTACATGTCGAGCAGGTCTCTACATTTCATATTGTAAATTTTCAGTATAAATGCTACATTAATCATAACTACATTTGACATGGTTCAATCATTTTATTACCCACCTTAAAAGTAAACCAGGTCCTGTCATGCATACAGGACGTACATTAATGCAATGTTTGTTATAACCTGTTGAGTGTATAACACTTGGCTTAAGGCTTACATAATTTTGTATATTTTATTTTTAACTTGTACAAGTGCATATTTATATAATTTACCAACGAAACTGCATAACTAGTCCTGAAGGGTTTGGGGGAGACCAAGGTGGGCAAGATTTAATGATATTTTTTCATGTAAAGATGTGTATTTTCCCTGTAGGCTATTAGGAGGTATTTTGAATTCCTCTATAGAATTAGAAAGGGGTGGGAGCAGATATGGAAATGACTTTTAATACGAAGGAGGGTAAGATTTGATACCAGTATTTTGAATTCCTCTATAGCGATAAAAAATTTAGCAATGGTGCTAATTAGTTTTGGAATAGCAGGCACCGATAAATGTATATTAACAAAATAAACAATATTTATTATTTAAATTCAAGAGTTATTTTATTTGTTTAACACCTGGAAAATGGTATATGTTAGAGTTTGTGTTTTGTACCAGTTTGCATGTTATTTGAAGATGATAGATCAAAGGTCTATTGTAATCGCGAATGAAACCCCATAGTGAGATCAGTGAAAAGGTTATTTCCTTATTACTGGGTTTTGGGGGGAGACAGAGACAGTGTCCCCCTTAATGTACATGTAAAATACTACATCGTTGTCATTAAACTGTTAAACATTACATAAACCTTTTAGATTTTTAAAATCTACTTCCAGATCCTGTTTTATGAACCTAATTTAAAACCACACCTTATTTGTTAAAATTCAACTTTTTTGAGGTGGTAATCTCAAAGTGGCTGATTTGTTGAGTATTTCTGTTAAAAGACTCTCTACAGATCTATGTCAAATGTTCCAAATTTTTAATTTCATCATATCTTTGAACCATTTTGTTTGACTGATATTCCACTTACATGTACATGATTTCAACTTTCAAACTATTGTAGTTTGCATTGATTTGCAAGGAATTCAAAATGCATACATGTACATACATAAATGATAATCAGCAGACTAGAAAACCATGTACATAAATGATAATCAGCAGACTACATGTAGTAAACCATGTACATAAATGATAATCAGCAGACTAGTGAACCATGTACACAAGTGATATTCATGTGAGGTCCTTGACTTTTGGAATTTGAAATACAAGTAGGCTGTAGTGACGCTATGCGGGCAAAGTTAGTCCCTTCCAGCACATTGCATAGTGTATGTTCGTTTTCATTAACCCAGTCGGTGCAGAATAGTAGGATGTTAAACCCATTTCATTTGCAAATACATGTACATGTATACAATTATAGAGTCTGATAGTTTTTCAAGTATACTTTTTGTCTGTTATACATTAAATGTTTTTTCCCAAATTTTAATTTGAGGAAGTAAATGATTCAAAAAGCCAGATTATAAAAAAGCATCACATATAATGTTATTTCTTTATGTAAGATTGTTTTTATGAATACAGTAAGACGACACATTGACGCATGTTTTGTTTGCTATCTGAATCATTTTATATAGCAGGTAAAAATTTATAATGGTAAGTACATGTATACAGGTAAAAGGAGGAATTTCTTGATTGACAAAATTTATTTTAGTCCGGTGAAGAAAGTTAAAGATACATTATGTAACATTTAGATAAAGAGCTGGTCGTTCAAAAATAGATAATGCGAAATGAATATATTGACAATTTCATCCAAATGTTTGTACTTTTGACAAGATGTGTGCATTGATTTTTTATCGTCGTAACCCTAGTGCTTCTCCATTTCAAATTAAATCATTATTGGGAGTTGATTATGGTTATCATATGTTAATAAATGTCTAATTAATAATTTATAAAACGTTATAGGTCTAAATAGAATACCTGCAATGTGCAGATTTAGGTCTTGAATAATGCATCTTTAAAAGTTTTAAGTTGTCTAGAATATCAATTTACATAGGTACCAACAAAATATATTGTTATCACATTAAACAGTTTACTAATGGACTTTGAACTTTTTACTCAAGAAAATTTTTTTTTTGATTTGTGATCTTAACAGGCTACATAAAACTTTATAGGACAGTCAAAAAAAATAATTCTTGTTTAAGTACAGTATATAGTTTGATCATGTGACTTGACTACTGACTAGATTAAATCACTTGTGGTTGGTCCCTATCTTGAGTGTTGGAATATTAATGATCTGTGAGATAAGGTTTGAAACATGTATTTAAATCAGTTTACTTGTCAACGTGGACAGATCAGCAGGTTTTGGTGGATAACATGAAATTTTCATTTTATAATTTGTGAATTACTGGACTACTTGAGATTAGGAGTGTTTTTTTTAGAAATATTTTCTGCCGTAAATGTCAACTTAGACTCTCGAAACTAAATAATGAATGGCAGAAACAGATAGTAGATATTGGTTTGCTTATCTATTCTTCAAGTTAGATGATGTTAAGATTGTGTATCTGCTTATAAAACATATTGGCACATCTCTGTTAGGCATCTTGCCATAGCTATCGGGAGTTACTTACCTGTGTGGTGGATGTACGTAAAGGTCTTGTAGCTTTTGCCTGAAGATGCCAATTGCCAACATACCTGGCTTTAAGCCATCAGCATATATACATATGTATGTATTGTATAGCCTATGATGCAACAAGCTTTAAGGTTAATCTATAGGTAAAAAGGTAGTCTGTAGGAGTAGTTAGATATAATCTTGAAGAGATCAGTTTGTGTGATTTGTTCGTACTAGCTAGAACAATATAGATTGTAGTTATACAATAGACAGTCAAGACAACTAAATGGACTTATAGGTCTATAATATCTTGTGCTTATCAAATATGGATAATATCACCAGTATTATGTAGTGGCCAATTGTTTTAATGTTTCACACATCATTTTGTACTGATAAAGTGGGTGTCTGTGTACTTTAGGACTATTGCATCCTTTTATTGACTTCAAATATGGCTAAAGATCCGTTACTGGTAAGGTATAATTTTATTTGTATTCAATTGAATTTAAAAGTTGTGTAAATAGGCTGATTGAAATAAATTTCATTCATGAATTGAAAGACTCTGTTATCCGGCTTAATAATGTGACTATTGCGTTAAGCCTACAATTAGGTCAAACTGACAATTTTGCCTACATGTGGAAAGCAAGACTTTTATCAACTATAACATCATGTATGTTAATATTCAATATTATATAAATAGACAATATTTTGGTGATACAAACATATGTATAAGAAATACTGTAATTTAGAAATTTAATGCTTTTGTTAGACAAGAATTTAGGTCTTTGATTGAGAAGGCCTACTTAATAAAACAAACAGTAAGGCAAATGTTGGCTAACAATTACATAATGCTGTACTTGTAAAAGGCAGTCGAGTTAGATGGTGGTCATACATTTACTCAATTGTAGAGTAATGCTCCATTGACACTACTATTTGCATGTAGTTGGGTATCATGTTCAAGCCAGGGTATGCAAGCTCTTTCCAACAATACTTTGTGCCTCTTGTCATCCAGGAAAGCTCAAATGGCAAACAATTTTTTACTGTACTGTACATGTAATTGAGTGTGAGAATCATTATATAACATTCTTCACCAATTGTTTTGGATGATCAATCAAACAGTATGTTTCCATGTTTTAATAAGTAAATATTATTTATCTATTATCCATCATATCTTTTGTTGAAATACGGATTCGATAAATATTTCTACATTGACAGTGATCATCTGATTATTAAAGGCCTGATTTTATTGAAATTGACATTCCATAACACTACATGTATCAGATCAGCTGAGGTTTGGCCTACTTGAAATACCATGTATATGTATATGTAGGTTTTGTAAATTAATTTACAGAATGCTACAAATTCATTGTTGAAATAACAGAGGATAATTATGTGTTACAGTGCATTTGGCTGTTGACTGTTTCATATGTATTCTGTACATTGACCGTTTCATACATGTATGTAGTACATTGACTGTTTTTAAAATGTAGATACTGTTCTGCTTAATGCAATAATATACTTCTCCTCCAGAAGTCTTATACAGTAGGCGGCATACAAAACTTTATGACTTGCAAATACAATGAGTTTTTTTTACCAGGAATAACAGTTGTTACTAGCGGTGAACCAATGTTCCCCCCCCCTCTTTTATGATTGATGCCATGATGTAATTATTTCCTTATCCAGGATATATTCCAAATTGTGTATTTGCCAGAGGTTCTATTGTCCTTGCTGGGAAATCCTGACGCAGAACCGTACTGTTATTACTGTTGATAAAGGGGCCATCCATAGAGTACGTACACTCAAAATGGGTAAAATTCAGCCCCCCCTCCCCCCCTGTACGCTCCTGTACGTACGTTTTGCCAATGAATTTACGCACCTTTACGTTTTTGGCGTGACCACCCTCCCCCCTTCAAGCATACATACTTTATGGATGGCCCCAAAGTTAAATTAATGATGAAGTTTAATTGATCTTCCTTATATTTACATGTTTATCGGCTTTATATTGGTTTCTTGTATATTATTTACAGCATTTAGTCGATGTATATTATTTATTACACTATTGATTTAATTTTAATTTAATTCAACAATGTTTGCATTATTTAGTTTGTCGTGGAAAGAGTTAAACGTATTTGATATACATATACATGTATATTCATGAGGATGAGGATTAGAATATTCAAATTTTAACTGTTAATTTTCTATTATTTAGTTTGTCCTTAAAAGATATCAGCTTGTAGCCTCAGAATATATATTCATCTCGACTACATGTATTTAAATTATTAATGAAATGAAAAAAGTCAACATGGTCTGTACAGAATGGTTTTGGTTTTTAGTGGACCATGGGCATGATGCCAATTGGCTACAAGAATATCAGACCTAATTTTAGTGCGACGAGAATATGATATCAATAAAAATGGAACTGATAGAGTTCAGTCCAAATACTTCATAGTTTCAGTATTAAACTATCGGAATAAATTATTGTGTTTTTATATTGTTTTTAATGTTTTGGTTTATTTTTTTCAGGGTTCAGGATACCTGGACTATAACCAGTCGTTGACACTGTGGTCGACGAATATGGAGTTAGAAACAGGAATAAAATGTGAACCGAACAGTCCACTAGGACTTAGTCGGTGTTCACAACACTCTTTAGATGACAATTTTGATCGTGATGTGTTTGGGGATTATGCAGCACATGATGATTATGGTTCGGACAGATCGTATCAAGGTGATAGCGGGGATAGCGGAAATATATCACCATGTAGTGTGGAAAATAATAAAATGGACTTCTGTACAAGTACGTTGGTATCAGAAACAGAACTATTGGATGGGACTAAACGTGTTTGTTTAGTATGTGGAGATATAGCATCAGGTTATCATTATGGTGTTTCATCTTGTGAAGCTTGTAAAGCCTTCTTTAAAAGAACTATACAAGGTATGTAAATGTAACTCATATCATTAAATCAGGGGGTGGGATGGCCGAATTGTAAAAGCATGTGCACACTGTATCATTAAGCCTGTCATTGAGTCAACTGGCGTGGTTTTGAATCCAATGATGTACGTGACAAGAAGTAGGTTCAACTGTCCAACCTCATAGGTTTCTCCCACTGCTAAAGACCCATATGCGCAAGCAAATTATTGAAATAAAATTTAACCATATGATAGTCCCGAAATGACCTAGTTTGGGTTGAGTGGATGTTAAACCCCATTCCTCTCTCTCTCATATCATTAAATCAATTTTTAATTTGATTGCAATAAATGGCAAATAAATATAAAGTGGTACCATGTTTATTAGGAAATTTGGCATTAAAAGAGCAAGGGTAAGAAATAAAAAGATTAGTTTATATGGGAAATGGTAATGATGTGTTAAATACCATGTAAGTTTCACCATGTATGTACAGATGGCTTCAACTATTAACATTGTAATCTGAGAAATAGAATGCTGCTACTCGCTCCAGTTGTTGGATCTGTGAGATGGTGGATCTATGATTCATATTGGAACATTGATTCTCGACTATAAATAAATATTTGGTCTAGATTTTCCACAAAGGTATGGTTCTACCTGCAATGGAATCTTAGATACTCAAGTCAGATAAGGTCATTGTGCTTTGAAAACCAATACAGCCGTTTGGATTGAGAGAATAATCGTACTTTGACCTTTTCACTGCCGCTAGATATCTTGTACCGGCTTGATATATGTACATGTACATGAAATAGTTTACAATATCTGTGCATACTGCATACATGTTCGTTTGAATTTAAAAATTTACATATAAGTCAATATTTATTAACAAATTGCTCACAATTAAGATAATACAAAGTTTAAATATATTTTTAAAAAATTCATAGATAACCTGATAACATAAATTAAGGAATATGATTAAAGCCTTGAGTCCCGGTTCATTAGTATAATAATAAGCCACTGTACAATAGTTATTGATATACCTGTTTATAAGCTCTATTGTGGTGTTATAGTAGGAAGATAATCTCTTACATTGTATTTTAGCTTAGGTTAATAATCCTCTTTGATACATAAACCTAATGTGGCATTTCATGGGTTCTTGTGTTTTAATTGAATAGGATACCAATGGCAATATATACTAATGCACGCCATTCGCAAATTCCAAGGCTAAAATATTAAACATGTCACAACTTGATTATTACTTTAGTACTTTACAGTGTTGATTTCCTCACCATTTATACTATGCTAATGTCCATAAGAAAGTATACACACTAAAAATATAACTAAGTTTTGTTTTAGAGTAAAAACATTTAATATAACATTACTGAGTTTGTCTCTTGCATCCAAACTCAACATTTCTAAGCAAAAAAAATTGAAATAAATTGACATTGTACCTAAATACCGCATAATGGAAAAAAAGACTTTGGTTGATGCAGCACGAATACTTTCTTTTGGACATTAGTATATAATATTATATTCAAGAAAAATTTGTGAAAAATATTTTTCAACATTTTTAAAAACAATTTACAAAGGAAGCATTAATGCAAAAAGTATGTAAAAGGTGAAAAAATGGAGGAAATTGATGGATTAGTTAAAAGGAATTAAACAGTATCCCAAACTGTAGATCAGCATGTCATTATATAACACCCAGGTGTGAAACGGTTTTATTTCAACTATTTCCAGTTAATCGTTTCTTTATTTTATCCCACACTGTTGTAAATAATTGAACCCTGGTATGGTGAATTCGTCACGTAGCAAACTGTGTGTTGAAGTAGAAGTTACTTATTTCGTGTAAACATCCGTGGTTGGAGATGAAACCATCGTAACATGGCCATGTGCTGTTGTATGTTTGTACCTTATTAACAGGCTTTATCAGTGTAAATCTTACAGCCAACATATCTTTTTATAGATAATGGGTATTACATGTATACTAAACCTTTTCTCTGCTCTAGATCTGAAAATAGTCTTTACTAAATCAATCAAAACTCTTTTAAAGCAAAAATGTTTTTGTGCAAAACAATGCATTCAATTATTTAAATGTCCTTTTCCATTTGGGGTTTAAAATAATCTTCTGGACAAACATATAAAGACAATTTGACATAAACATGTGGCTTCACTGATGTCCTAACTTAATCCCTACCGCCTTGTAAAATAAATCAGTGTAAAATATTCGAAAAAAGAATTATTGTTTGAATTTCATCCCAAGATAAATGATAAATTTTATTTATAGATAAGTAGTAGTAAGATAATGCTATTCATAGGATGTTTTTGTTTGAACTGTCTTCTAGAATTTCACTGTTTTATTATACAATAATAATACCGGTAATCTCATTTTTCGCAAATATTTGAATTTTTTGATACCAACCAAGAGCATTAGATGATATAAATTTACAAATCCATTATGAGCTTTAGAGGATTAAGTAGAAGAGGTTTATGTTTTATTTTAACGACACTTTTTCTCAGGTCTTGATCAAGAAATATGAGAAGGGCTACCTATTTTCTTTTAAGATAGGTCAGCAAGAAATCTTGATCTAGATACATTACCTATACATACAGTACATGTAGTACATTCATACTGAAATATATCCCCACACGGGGTATTACATGGCTAAGTGGGTACGGTGTTCGATCTCGCTTTGGCTGAGAAAGTTTTTCTTGATTTTCCGGCATGGTTTCCCCTTGTCCGTGTTGCAGAGGGAGGGCCTGACAAGGACAGCTGCCTAGTCATTCGGGTGGGACAAAAAACTATGGTCCCGTGTACACATTGGCGTGCACATAAAATATCCCTTGGCAGTAAGAATTCAGTTGCTGCCCGGGCAAAATTTCCCTCATAGCACACTGCATGGCATATGTCTGTCTTCAATTAGCCCAGGTTAGGTGCAGAAGCGTAGGACGTTAAAACCCATTTCATTCATTCATACATACACATCCCCACACCGAAATACATGTAAGAAACACAAAAAACAGGTTAAGTTAGTGATCCAAGTTCAAACAAATTGCAACAATTGTAGTGATGTGAATTAAATTTTCAGTTTTCATATTGGCTACATAATAATAATAATAATAATAATAATCATCTTATATGGCGCTGGGATTCCAACCAAAAGGCTGCTCATTGTAAGAAGTTTACCCTGACTGAAATCTTGAATGAAAGACATGTTTTATCTCCGATATTATTTTCCCTGTATGTGAACGATTGTGAAGATCAATTTTTAACAGATAATTGCCCATCAATTAATTTACAAATGATCAATTTATTTTTATTAATGTACGCAGACGACATGGTTTTATTTGCAGAAACTCCCGAAGGTTTACAAAAATTATTAGATTCACTCGAAAGTTATACCGATTCTTGGGACTTAACCGTCAACATTCAAAAAACTAAAATTATGATTTTCAGAAATGGTGGTAAAACAAGAGAAAATGAAATTTGGCACTATAAAAATAATGTTTTAGAAACTGTCAATGAGTTTAATTACTTAGGTATACTTTTAAATTATAATGGTAAATTTAATAACACGCAGAAACGATTAGCGGACCAAGGGCGTAAAGCCCTTTTTAGCTTATCAAATACCTGTAATAAAAATCATTTTAATGTAGAAACAAAATTATCAGTGTTCGATACATACGTCAAAAGTATTTTAAATTACGGTGCCGAGATTTGGGGCACACATTCGGCTAGCGATATTGAAAAATTACATTTATTCTTTTGCAAAAAATTACTTGGCGTCCGAAAAACAACTTGTAGTAGTATGATTTATAATGAACTCGGTAGATACCCTTTAATTTTAGATAGAAAATGTAGGATTTTTAAATATTGGATTCGTCTACGTAACACTGAGAATGTTATTCTCAACTCATGCTATGAAGATATGATTGTAAATAATGACAGTTGGATTAAATTTATTAAAACTGAATTAGATAGAATTGGTCTTGGATATGTATTGCTTTTAAAAGAAGTTAATAACAGTACTTTCCATATTATAAAAAATAGGTTATATGATATCTTCGCCCAAGAAAATATGGAAAAAATAAAATCGTCCGCCAAAGGTATTGTATATCAACATTTAACTGTTAACTTTACGCTGCAGAGCTATTTAAAAAAAAGCGTTAACCCTATTTTCCTCAAAATTATTAGCAAATTCCGTATATCCGCGCATAATTTAAACATAGAAGTAGGCCGATACAATAAAATAGAACGTAGTGAAAGAAAATGCATACTTTGCAACCTGAACGATATAGAAGACGAATTTCATTTTATTTTAAGCTGCCCTTGCTATAATGAATTGCGTCACAAATTTATCAAACCATACTTTTTTAGAAACCCAAATATATTTAAACTAATTCAATTATTAGGTACAACCTCAACATCCGAAATACGAAACCTGGCTAAATTTCTCATTTCTGCAGATAAGAAAAGAACTACCCTTTTAAATAATAATTAAACTTGCCAGATTACCTGTCCTAACTAGAATGTCCCCCCACCCATTGATTTGACTGTTACCTGGTTTTATTATGGTAATAATGTATCTTATTTTCCCCATTTTAAAGTCATTTTAAAAGATCGAAAAGAAAATAAATTAACGGATAATTTTATGAAGGCTACAATATTTACTTATTCTTCCCGTCTTGTTTAAACTTGTGTATCCTTTTTAGGCTAGCAATTTAATGCAAGTTATTTACACTCATCCCCACACTTTTTGTATGTTTTTATTTAACTGCCATGTATATATTGTGTTTGTTTGTATGTAACTATAATGTTTGTATTTGTTTGTATGTAAATATAATGTTTGTGTATATATGTTATCTGATGAGTCAGTAGACTTAAAGAAATAAAGAATTGAATTAATGAGTATTGTACATGTTGGTTAATGGCAAGATAATGCCCAGACAAAGCTGATCCTTAAAGAGCACATAAGATCATAATTTTCTATTACATATTATAATAAACAATGATTACTAAATCCATATTACGGAAAGTTCAAATCAATCTGATTAAAATTAACTGAGCTATTTACGTTTTAGTATGGGACAGCCAAAAACGGTTTTCAAATTTTCATGAACGACCTTAATCCGGTTGATTGGCTGATGACGTCACAGGCACTACACATACTATACACATTATCTATCCAATATATCACTGCCTGTATAATATATCACTGTATCAACATACCAACAGTTAACAAGTGTGTATTGTCGGTAATCATTAGCTCGTAATTATGTAATTTTTAGCTACACATCACTATATAATTCAAAGCATTTTCAAACGCAGACGTTTCTCGTCTTGAATTGTAATAGATTTTATTTGTTACTATAATATTTCCGAGTGTATTTCAAGATGCCGAATTATCGTTGTATTATTCAGAGTTGTGGAAGTTCCAGCAGAGAAAAGGGGAATAATGTACCGACGTTTCATAAATTTCCCAAAGACGAAATATTACGGAAAGAGTGGATTGCGTTTGTCAACAATTTAATTACGGATTGGCGGATGCGGGTCGTTTCATCCCACGACCGGTTCACCCCGGGCTGTTTCATCCCACACCTGATTTTCTATCGGGCTGTTTCATCCCACTTGTTATTATAGAAGCAGTTAATTAACCGAGTTGTACTTATTGTCGAATAAACTTCATTGTTTATTATTAAATAAACACACCATTAATTGTTATGGAGTAGTAAAAAAAACATGACGCGAGAGTTGATATCTGTCGTTTGGGTCTCGGATATACGAAGTTTGGGACTCTGGTATACGACGTTTGGGAAATATATATATATTCAAAACACGAAAGAAAAATCAAGAACCACGTGGTTAGAAAAAGGCTCAACCAAACGATAAAACATTAGTTGCACTTACGGTTCTTTGATAATCATCGTTTCTCATGAAATTATATAATATTTATTTAAAACGAATAATATGCTGATGACCTACACAAAAACAAAATAAATATGTACACGACATGCAATCTTTTTTTTACAAGCCCCTACAAATGTTAATAATCAGTGAGCTGCACCTTGACGACATGCTTGTCGTAGATGTCAATACCAATCGATAAATTGGTGCGAACAAGCCACTGGTAAGTGGTAGGTCAATCAAGTTCGTTAACTATTTGATAAAAGAAAAACAACAAAGTATTACTAAATATGCACAAATTTTCAACAAAACATTTTGGCAAGTTTTATACTCGCAGATAAAACAAAACAAAGGAATACTAGCAGTGTTAATCGCGGTCTCAACAACCGCCAATCACCTAATTAAATAAATGCCAATTAAATTCTCAATTGAAATAATAAACGATAACCTGCCTTTTTTAAAATCTGGTGTTGATTATCGAACCCATTCTTCTCAGCGAGTTAAGATTATTGACGACAATTGATTGGTGAATCTGATTGTTAAAGCGCTTAAAAACATTGAATTAATTTAGAATTGCAAAATGCAAAACGTAATTTATTATTCGTTACATATAAAAAAATCGTTAGTCATTTATTATTATTCGTGCACATTTTCTGATATGGTCTGGTTATTTGAGCCTAAAAATAGAACACATCAAGTCTCCAATTGGTCCATACACGCTTCCCTTTGATGACAGTTATATCATGGCATCTCATGGGTCGTATATACGATTATTTCACCGTGAAAGGTGCAAATGCATGCTTTCTGATATGGTCGGATTATTTGAACCTAAATATAGAACACAGCAAGTCTTCTTTGAGGTGTTGTATCATGGACATATTATACGATTATATCACGAGGTAATTCTGTTATTGAAACCCAAACTGAACGAAAACGGCTCTCGATTATAACTGATGTAAATTTTGTGGAATGCTGAAGCAATTTTAGTTTAAATATCCTTTGTGTGTGAATTACTACTATAGGGCAGGCTGTGTACATGTAATATCAATTCTTTAATATATAAAAGCTGTAAATAGATAATTTAATGAAATCAATTTATTTACAGCTTAAAAGATAATTTAATGAAATCAATTTATTTATAAAAGCTGTAAATAGATAATTTAATGAAATCAATGAATCTAGTCTCGCAACAATCGGATGGTTTTCATTATTAGATCCGGTATCATCTACATCGCCATCCTCTATGGAGCCACAGTCAGATAGATACGGCTCAAACATAATATATGGCGCTATAGTTATCATTTCTCGCGACGTATCTGTATCCGATACATTGCCAGAGCTAAAAGAACTACTGCTACAGGATAACTCTAAATATTCTGCTTCCATTCATTTATTTATATGATTACTACTTAAAACCATTTCGTTTCTTAAATGCCGACAATTAATTATTTCAATTGGCTTCATAGATGTCCGTAGCGCCGGCTACACCAATTCTACACCAATCGTGTTTCAATCAGAAGCCAATTGTTAGTTTACGGTCGGCTTATTCTGATTAAAAAGACAATGCTACAGCAATCGGCTTTATAAAACAAATTCTAAATTAAAAAAAACAGATTATTCCGTAGTCAGTTGTTTTATTTAATTAGGGGATTAAGGAACCAGTCAGGCGTTAATGAATACACACGCCGGCTGTATATAGGTAATTAAGGAATAAACATTCCGAATATGCATTTGTACACTGTGACGTCACTAGGGACCGAGGGGATTAAGAGTGTTTTGGATAATTGGCCAAGTCGTTTTTACGGGAGGTCTATATTTGCGACTTTGAGTGAAGATAGCTGATTTATTTTTAATCAGATTGATGTTAACTTTCCGTAATGTGCATATAATAACCACTGTCCATCACTACGCCGAGTTTCAGTTTGTCGTCTTATGAGCACTTTAATGTTAATCTGGTAATGGAGAAATTCTAATCATCTTAGGGTTTCAAACTCTTCCAAAATCATGTACCCATAGTGTGACATGAAACATAAAGGGCTTATTCTCTTACATGTTCTTGCATAACAAGACCATCATTATCTTGTTTTAAGTTTTTCATTGATCAGAGTTACATTGTCTGGATTTTACATTCATGCAAAGTAGTCCTACATTCATTGTAGATGTTACTAATTACAAAATGTTTCCTTTATGATATTCTAAGCTGCCTCAAATTCTTACTACGTATTGCATGTACATTTAGGTAAAATTCTTAATACAATACATGAGTACATGAAATCAGTTGGTTTTGGCCATACTGGGTATGTTAAATTATTAATTGTTTTTAGCATTCTGGATATGGCTGTCCAATACTTAGTCCCATTACATGTAACATGTTGATTGCCATTAATTTTTTGTATTGAATGGAAGTGCTATCAGAATCTACTAGAAGTTACTATTTGCTGAACAATCTTAATTAAAATAAACATAATTAGGTTATGTCAATTTGATCTAATTATGCATAAATCGATTAATGATAACTTTTCAAATCTGTTAAATGTTAATAATAGTCCAACATGTGTACATGTAGTGTATGTTAATAAGAGTATTGGGGTGAATGTACGAAAGTAACCTGTAAGGGAATGTTGTTGATTCTTCATCTGTCAGTATTCTATTGATTTCGACTCAATCATCGATCAACTGACAATAAACTTATTTCTATGATAGAATTAAAAGCTGTCATGGCCAAAACACTGAATTATAATGCAGATATTGTTTTTAGATCAGTAGCTTTTACTGTATTAATCCGTTTTGCTTTGATAGACATTGAAGGCAAGTTCAGTCAGACCCTGGTAATTTATATAAAATCAGCTCTATATACTGTAATAATAATATCACACTCCTTGAGGTTTGGAAAATTGCTATTCATATTCATGATAATATACATGTATTGTTACATTGCATGGTTCACTAGTTAGATTTTTGTAGAAAATATTAACCCTGTGTGTGTAATACCATCTGTGGTATTTGTGGGGCTTCATATAATATTATATACAAGAACATGACCTGTCTACTGCATAGTAAACCATTATTGATAAATTTAACGCTTTATTAACAAGTCATTGAAATCTTCAGACTAGCTTGCAAATTCAGGAAATTAAGTTGCTAGCTAAAATAGCTTGGTTCATGTCTCAGACAACTTCATTTTGTTTTAAGGCCATTGAAGTGTGAATTTTGTAACATATTATCAACTTTGATATTCTTGATTGAAATTTTTATATCAAACACAAAGCAATTTTTGTATCTTATCCTTTATTAAGTCGTGAAAGATTTACGCATTATAAATTAACATTCTTATTCTTAAGGTGTTGCAGACTTATTTATATTCGTTAGTGACGTAATATTAACGCTTCTCTTTAAAATATACTTATAGTGCATGGTAATCCCTAAGCCTGCATGTACACACAAGTATGAGGTTAGATATAGTTAGAGGCATGTTCACGAATACCGTAGTTGTAAATTTAAGTCAGGTTAACTCAATTCATCAAAACACAAAAAGAGTTATAAAGAGTTGATCGTATTTTGCCATTAAATGAGATTATTCTATTGCAGTGTTATGTAGAATGATCAAGGGACCATTGAGAGTTAAAACTCTGAAATTTGTGGCTTTCAAATCGATTTAAATGTATTTTAAGCAAAATGGCTTTAGTTATTGGGTTTTGATGGATATTATTTCGATTTGCCATTGAATAAAAAGAGATTTAATAACACTCTCCAGCCAAGTTTTTTTGAAAATCGATTTATGTTACCCTATTGCCGCTTTTGATGAAATAACTAAATTTCTTAATAGATAAGTATACATATGCCTAGGGTAAGAGGTAAGACTTGTCTGTCTTAAAACTAGTTCCTGTGATTTGCCTCCAGGTTCAGATGATCTTACTTACATGTATGCAAAAAATGTAACTGATCTTTACCCTCTGCCTCTGTATAAAATTTAGTAATTTAAATCTACTGTACAACAAAACAGGTGGGACAAAAACAGACAATACAAGTGGGACATAGATAAACACTACAACACTACTATACAGCACTAGTGGAACAAAACAATGTAAACACTACTGTATAACAAAACAAGCGAGACATAAACAGACAATACAACACTACAACAAAACTAGTGGAACAAAAACAATGTAAACACTACTGTATAACAAAACAAATGAAACAGTACCATGTACTTACTTGTTAATTGCTTGTACAGTACAGCACACACTTTATGACACTTTTCAGTCCTACATGTACTCAGAAAATTGACTTTCAGAAGCTTCCCTACTCCTGTTAAGTAAGCAGATTGTATTCAACACAACCTTGCTACTGCAGCCATTATTACGTAACCGCCTAATCGGTGACCAAAGTTTAATTTCTTAAAATCAAAAGTGAGAGAAATTGTATTGGATATCATGGTTACATTGTTGCTTCCAGTAATTATCATTGACCAGGGACCTGTTGCTCAAAGCTTGGTTATCTTTTAACGATCTGTTAACTTTAACAGAGAGAAAGATTTTTGCTGGAAATAAAGGCCCCAAACATCCTGTGGTGCAAATTTTTCCTACAGATTTATGCTAATATTTCTAAAGGAAAAGATAAAGTATTCTATAGTGTTTCTGTAGTAAATTTAACAAACAACACATTACCAAGATATAGGTCTATTAGAGTTTAACGGATCGTTAAAAAAATTTAGTTTTGAGCAACCGACCCCTGATTGTCCTTACATGTATCTTGCTGGATATGGCGGAAACACAGGCTGTATGTAGGACAGAGTGTGTTAAATGCTAGATTCCATGGAGGGGGGGGCTGAGTGTGTAAGTTGCTGGCTCACTAAACAACAGGTCTTTGATTTGGTCCATGCCTTGACCGACAAAGTTCCTCAGAGTTTCCATTGTGGTTTTTCTTTAACAGTTTTGAAAAACAGAAGACTTGGCAAGTAACAACATCAAATCCATAGTAGCGGTGGAAAAAACATTTCCTAAATAGCACACAGCATGGTGTATGCATGTCTTCATTAGTGCGCTTGGTGCAGAAAAGTTAGACTTTAATTCAAAGTTCTGCTAATATAACATAAATTAAATCTGATTTGCGTGTTTGTGTTGTAACAGTCAATTAAACATGGTAAGCATGCTATGGGTACGTGTAGATATATACTAGATATCTAATATACACTGCATGGCATGTAAAAGATAAGCTAAAGTTACACTTTACATGTGCACATACGTAATTTGTAGCCTACAGTGTAAGTTGTGTAGGTATGTGTGACAAATAAACAACTTGTTATGTTTTGCTACCAACACATTACCTTTTATTTAGACTAGTTGTTACATGCCAGATGTATGAAAAAAACACCTTGATCTCATTGCAAGTATGCCACCATTTTTAACAGAATCTATTAATACAATCTACTAATCTGAGTTAATTAAAACTCAACATGATTACCTTTCATGACCTGTGAGAAGGAATTAACACAAAAGAATTAAAATAGAGTTTAAGATCATCACATTCAAAAGTAGTTTAATTCAAAGAAACAATAAGCTTATATAAATACAAATTGATAATTCTTCTAACTAAAGATTTGGCCATTTAAAGTTTACATTGGTTTCAATTGATTGTACTTTTAGTTCTTTGTGTGTTTTAGTAATAATTGTAGGTGAGTTGGGTGGCCGAATGGTTAACACGTTGTGCATTGTATCAGAGTCAAGTGGCATGGTTGCGATTCCTTGCTTGAACATGGTTATGACAAGGAGTAGGGTCGGTTTCGTCACACTGCTAAAGACTGCAAGTGAATTATTGAAATAAAATTAAACTATCCCGAAATGACATAGTTTGAGTTGAATGGACGTTAAACCCTGTTTCTCTCTCTCTTTAGTAATAATTCTAGTGTGTTTTTAAGTACCGTTACACTACATGACTACAAGTCAGTTCAGTCTTATTTTTTTCATCTTCTCGAATGTGCTTAATTACATATTAACAGTCTTTACAATAAAATTGTACATGTTTCGGAAAATCTTGACGTCAGATCAAAGTCACACTTAGTACAACCTTGGTACAAACATGATGTTCTTTTATGTTTGAATTTTTCATTAAAATTAATAAATAAATTATTTAAGAATGTAAAATGTAAGCTTATTCTTCCACTCACAGTGCATATTATTACAACTTTGTCGTTGGGGATAGAAAAATTATCTGGAACTGTATGCATGTAGATTAATATTTATTAAGGGTTAATAATATAAGCTAACATTTCTATCCATTTAATATGATAAATTTTAAAAGTTAAGTTAGTAATATTTTTATATACGTATTTCACAATAGAATAAGTAATCTTTATATATTTCTCACACTTGAATGAGCATACGTGTAGTTTATTTTCTTGTAAATCACCAAGTATGAACTCATTTCTTAACCTAATAATGTCAGAACTCCATTGAGAAATATTTGTTACACTAATATCACTCTTAAATAGTCGTACATTGTTTTTTACTTAATGCTGAACTGTCCGAGCATGATATTTCATCCTAGAACATAAACAGTTTAGCTTTGAAGGCCCAACATTCCAGACTAAATGTAGAAAATTGCAAATATACTCTTTCAGGTCATATACACAATTATAATCTTAGCAAAAAGTATATTGGTCCAATACTTGTTAAAATTGATCAGTCATAAAAGATGCCAGGGTTCAATTAAGATAAATTCTTTGTACTTGTACACTTTCAGATTTCTTTCCATGATCATGGAGTTCAGGATGGTACATTTAAATCATGTGAATTTTTTTCTAAAGATCACTTCTCCGTGTCCTTATACTGAAAAACTGGAGGAAAGGTATAATTATAGTATCAAAAATGTGGGCTGTGGCAAGCAAAAGATTACATTAAATAAAATTGCTGTTCTGTTTTCAGGTAATATTGAATACTCCTGCCCAGCAAGTGGTGAATGTGAAATCACAAAACGAAGACGTAAAGCCTGCCAGGCTTGCCGATTCCAAAAATGTTTACGAGTCGGAATGCTTAGGGAAGGTAAGCTAACTTTTGAACTTATTTTTGACCAGGGTTCTTAACTTCTTAATCTATTTTGAAACCTTCCAAGATAAGACCAAAAGAGTTGCTGGTAGCAGGCTAGCATCAATTTTTCTATTCTCCTAAATAATTTTTTTTTTTTTAACTCATCACTCATGTTTGCTTCTTGGGAACCATAGTGTTTGACTCCCGAGCGAAATAGTTGAGCTGTATATAGATTTTTTTTAGACAATTTATACATGCATGTACATATGATGTATGTGGGTGATGAATTCAGATCTATACAAATGCCTACCAGACACAGATATGATGAGCAACCTACATGTTCATGGCCTAACTTCCTTACAATTATAATCTAATTCCATGTTTTATGGATCACGCAAATTGGGGAAGAAAAAATCCGCCAACGCAGTTCATAAATATATGGTTTTAACCAATTTTTGCCAATGATTTTCTTTTACTTGCCTTGCACATGAATGAATTCGACAGATAAGTTAAGAAAATTGCATCATAAATAAAAGTGAAGTAAAGTGGTATTTTGACAATAATCAATAGAGCTGAAAATCAAGTTGTAATCAACGTATAATGTAAATGAACTTTGGTAAAAATGGAACGGAAATGGATGCTGTGAATTTGGACTGTCTTGTTAAGTCTGAGGAATATCGATTGTGCAGCTTACCAAACATTGATTTTCTTGCTCTGCTCATTAGATGAATGTATTCGGGGTTTCTTTATGTGGCAAATTCCTTCGGTCGGTGTAGATCCAATAAACTAAGATAAATAGTGGCTAGTATTCGCATCGAATGATCCGCTATTGATTATATAAGATGTAAAACACACTTCTGTGTAATGATATATCTACTAGTAAAATAATAAGGAAAGAAATGATCATGAGTGATTAGTACAATTAACATAAGTTGCCCTTTAATTGTGTAACCGATAAAAAACCCCACTAGTTTGTTCTTGTCTGATAAGATATCTTAGTTAGACACCCACTCATACTGACTGAAAAGAACAGTTTTTAGAATCTGAAAACAAAAAGTATGTATTGATCATTTAAAAGGATTGACTTTCTTTTCGTATATAATCGGCATGATAGAATATCAGAATAGAAAATGCTACATGTAGGCTGGCACTAATCCTGACCTCACCTCCAGACAAAGATAATGCATTTATAGATTCGTGGAATGTATTGCATCCTTTTATCAATAACATGCACATGTAGAATCGGTTAAGATTAGATTTCAATGTGTACCAGACAACTCACAGTGAGCTCAAATCAAGTATTCAATTATCTGGACAGACAATTCGCAAATTTTTCCATTAATAATTCAATAATTTTGTCAATGGAACAATGGTTTTATGTACAGGGAATGATTGTATTATCAGTTTTATCCAATAAATTGTACATATTTCAAACCAGGTTACCCTTACTTACACGAGGCACTTCACAGCACATTTACAAGGTCTTGTCTTAGAAGCTATATATTTTATTTAATGTTATGAAAATCAGTGGGAAAGTAATTTATAATAGAGAACTTTGACTTGAGGTGCTAGGGAACAAATGAACTGCTTTTGACATAACTAAATAGATATTAATGGTTAATGCAGAGCTTACGCAAGCCGATATGTGTTATTCGTCAAGACTCTCGTTAATAATAGAAATTGTAGATTTCCTGATAGTGTATACAAAGGTTTGATGTCATTGTTGTTTTTTTATTCCTAAAAATATTATTCTAAATTGTTTCCTGTAGGCTACTATTATAAAGTCAGAAATGTACTATTTGATTTACATATAATGTAAGTCAGAATTGGTTTTTTATGAGGCAAAAATGGTGTTTTGGCTCGTACCTTATATCAGTAGGCGTATGGTTATTTGAGAAATGCCACAACAACAGATGAGTTACATATTATCAGCCTACAGACCTCTGTGATACCCCAATACCTTTCTCCCTTTAATGTATTTCTCATATCCTTACTTTTTGTCTTTAAAATAGAACTTTATCTATGCATTGACAGGGTACATAGTGCTCAATATCCCTTGGAATAAAATTAAGGTTTAGTTTATCATATTATCATGGCAGAATTTATTAATCCCATGATTGTTCAATGCTTTATTTTAACATAGTTTACTCTCGAACTGATGAGGTATGTTGATTTTGTGTTTATAAAATGGCTAAATGATGATAGAAACAGCTGGTTGGATAGTTTGTTAAAACAGGTGATATTTTTTTTGGTTTTTTTATCAGAGTTTAGAAGTTCTTCCTGTTGTTGAATGCAGGATTAAAATGTTAGAATCATGTTGTTCTGTCAGATTAGCCGACCAAACAGTCTTTCATGCATATTTCCTTCCTATGCTAGATTTAACCAAACAACTGTTGACTTGTGATAAAATTTGAAATAAATAGATTGATAAACAACATTAAGACAAATAACTACCAGGTATATATAGATACGGAACATGTTTTTTTCTCCCAAGTATTGCAAGAAAAACGTAATCAAGTTGAAAATACATATCTATAATGATAGGACTGTTAAGGTTATTAATGCCATAAAAAATTTCAAGATTCCATTCATAATTAAGCTTAAAAGTTACAAGTTTTGTCTTAGTAAACATCAGATTTATGCAGTATGGCTGTTACAGATGTAATTGTATATTTTAATGAATTAATCTACATATACATGTTTTTTGTACAAGAAAAAGTACATGCATAATAATGTGTATTCTTAATTTCATGCATGGAATACAAAAATTCATAACATTTGGCAGTGATTACCAAAAAAACCTGAAATCTGGGAGGATTGATATTTTTTTAAAGGTTACTATTTTTGTGTGAAGAATGAAGTGTTGAAATGTAGATTTTACAGAGATGTATATATCTACTCTATACCTATATTTGATTGATTGCTGGTAAACAAACCAGCTATAACTTGTTGTTTGGGGAATGTGAACTTGATACTGTAGCGGAGGTGCCAAAGTGGCGTGAAACAATTTGATGGTATCTGGTGCTATATATAGTCTGATCACTAAATCACGGTAAAACAGACGGAGGTGTTAGATGCTGGTGATTGTTGATGAGCGTAAATTAAGGATAAATTACTTTATTTCCAATAAGAACAGATGGGAACCTGGTTAATATTATATACTTTCATCAAACATCGCAAACCTTGGACTCGATTCATCTCAATATGTAGTTCATCCAGTTCATAACAAGATAAAAAAATCTTGATGAATTGCAACCTACTGATCATAATTCATGATCAGCAACGTATAAGATCTATGTAAAATTATAAAGGATTTGAACTTCCTGTTTTAAAGACAAAGGTATTCATAGAATTATGATGTTGTCTTCATTAATAATATTAATAAGCTTAGTTACCTTGGTTTCACATTGAAATCTGTGTAAAGATTTGTGTAGGGATATTATTGGAAGATTGTAGGCGTAAAACAAATGAATCTTTCTCAATAGTCTCTTAAATCAGCCCCCTTTTCGTTTGCTTACGTAAGGAGAATAATAAATTGTCCTCCTCCTCAAATTCTAGCTACAAACCATATCTGACAAGAGACAAATTGGTTACAACTATATATAATAATACAATAGCTAGATTTTTTAAGTAGGTTTGGTTAAATCTCATTTCATTATAAGTAGATATACTTCTATCTGTAACAATTTATCTTGATTCAATCCCAATCAACTGATTGCTCTTCCAGTATAAAAGAATGAAGTTCCTGAAAATTGATTTGGCGCGGAGTCTGTTCTCTACTAACCAAAACTATCACCTATATAATTATAATAATGGTTATAACGGTTGTCTACAGAGATTAATGCCACCAAATGCTGATAGTTAATCTTATAAGTAATAAGTATACAGCTGCTTCTGATGTTAAGGCTGTATGTTTCTTCACTAAGCACCGTTAAAGTACATGTACATGATATGCCAAGTTAAAATAGATGCTAGGTAAGGTTAATAAACTGACTTGTGTTTTTTTCCTAATCGCTTTCCTGTAGGGTAGGTATGCAATTAGCAGATCAAAATGTGGTGCGTTCACGCCAAGATTCCCTTTTGATATTGCTCTGTAAGATTGTTGATGTATAAAGCATTTTATTTCTAAATAAAAAAATTGCAATTGGTGTCTACATTTTGGTATTGGCATAATGTAGCCATATAAAGAACTACATGTATCTTGTCATCATCAGCTGTCAATAATAATTACTGGAAACAAGAATTTTAAACCATGATATTTGGTGCTCCATCACTTTTGTTTACAAGAATTTTCAACTTTGTGAACATAAATATAGAAAATTGGATTTTAATGATTGTCATTGGCCATGTATTTTAAAGGTTATAGTTGCAATCAGCTGTCAGATTGGTCAGCAATCAGATTACATTGACTGCAGTGAAGACCATTCTGAAACTCAATTTGAGTAACTTTACCAAAATTGGAGTACTTTGTCAGCTAGTTTTAAGCTTACTTCAGTCCTTAATGGATCATGTGCACCGATCATTTATTGGTTAGAAATAGAAGTCTTTGGGTTGTTTTCTTTAATGTAAAATTTGATTACCCACTGCTTGTGCATCAATAGGAAAGAGAAATCTTGAGAGACAGTTAATATGATTACACCTCACTGTTGAAGATAATATGCTTTTATCTAAGCAACTTGACTGCTACAACATTGAAGTTGATAATCTTTTCATTGGTCTCTATAACCATTTATATCACTTGAACCAATTGAAACTTACAAATAAATAAAATTTTAGATTTTGCAAAAATAAGGAAATGTTGTTATGTAGCCAAAGTAAGAATGGTTGACTCCGTAACACACACTATAATACTGTCAAAATCCATTTAATTTAGACTACATCTGGAATATCAAGAGATTGCGAAAGGTCTTAGGCCTTGTTTTAATTTCATTTACTCCAAAAAATAAAAAAGGTGTAAGATGTATGACTTGATGAACATTCAACTAGATTCTCATTCAAGAAATCAGAGAACACTCAATGGTCTGATGAGTGACAGGAAGTCAGGTTGATAAAATACATTCAGTTTCATTAGCTAGAGCTGCCCAGAAGTAGCATTGAGGTGAAAATTGGTATATTTCTTAATCCCTGGAGATAAATGATCATTGAAATAAAAGTAATTCGAATGATATGATGGAAGGTTAATGCTAACGTATGAAATATTGATAGGCTCTGTCAGGCATCATAAATAAGTACTAAAAGTATATTTAATAGTAATTACTAGTACATCTAGAAAGACTACTGATAAGTTAGATAGACCACTGACAATCTAATCTATCAATTATAGACCCAGACATTCCATCAGAAACCTAGAATACAACAGTAATGACCACTAAACTATATTTTACCACTTAACTGTCTGAGAAAGGTGTCCAATTAGTAGACATTTTATACAATGTTCTTTACATTCCAGCATATTCCTCTTGGAATCTTTCAATTTCAAAAGGGTTTAAATTCATTTAAGGTCCCTTGTCTAGTAAGATTTGTAGTCTTTTAATTGAGGAATTTCTGGTTAATTAAAATGATTTTATGGCATTGTAATGTGTGTAATGTACTTGTAGGGGTGCCAAACACATGACAGATGTAGGTGTCAAAACATCTATATCTCTATCAATATGTATATAGCTTCACACACATACAATTCCCTGATTCCTGTTATTATAGAACAACTGTATTCTCCATTATTATGCCACAAGTAGAGTTATTTTTGATGGAAGATTTTATCACGCATGTCATTGACACTGAAAATTTTTTCCTGCCATCTGGTTTAGTAACTGTTATGTTTTCTGGATGTTTTAAACATTTGCATGAATGAACATTATCATCCTCTTCTTGTAATAGATTTTATACTTGATTTGATATTTTCTTCATTAAGTGTTACTCGATTTTTCTGTTTTCATGAAGCCAATATTAACACATATTGTTGGGAATATTTTGTGATGTTTTAGTTTGTTCAAAAAAGGGGGTTCCAATATTATCTGACTTTTTAAACAAAAGATATTTTGTGCGTTCTGCGCATACTTATATATATACTTGTGTTGATATTGCTACTGTGCGAACTTCTGTCGACATTGCTCCTGTGCTCCTGTGCATACTTCTGTCGACATTGCTCCTGTGCATACTTCTGTCGACATTGATCCTGTGCTCCTGTGCATACTTCTGTCGACATTGATCCTGTGCTCCTGTGCATACTTCTGTCGACATTGATCATGTGCTCCTGTGCATACTTCTGTCGACATTGAACCTGTGCATACTTGTAACAACTAGTTCTGCTGACACGCTAACAGGTTGTGAAGTCAAATTTAGAAATTGTCTTTAGTCAAATTTATAACAGATGAATTTGTAATGTTTATGGCATTGGAGACGTAGTTTATGAGTCTTGTTGACTATCAGGCATAGAAAATAGACACAATGAGAAGTGTGTGTATCTTACTGCTTTATTGATTACTATTATTTTGGCACTACACTTTTTAACCTGTGTGATAGATTTACAACAGTTTAGTCAATAAATAGGCTTTTGATTTAATTATCTACACTTTTTAGACTTTCTGTGCTTTACATCGGAAAGAAATGGATGAGATATGTTAGAACTGCTGTCAGGATGCACGCAGCAACTGCAGCAAATCAGTCAATATTAAAGATCTTTTTGGGCGGTCATTATCAAGAACCGTCAAGGGATATACTGATGTTTAATCTCCAAGCATAAATAAGCATTACATATTTGAATATTGGATTGGATTTTTTTGTTTCCGATTGTGAACTAGGAACAATAAAGATTAGAACCGATAACTCAATCCTAACATGTCTTTTATAAACACTGGTTTACACAAACTATTTCCATCAATAACTAAAAATTAAGCAGCAAAGTTAACAGTTTCTAACCAAGTAACATTGTTAATGCAAGTAATAAGAACAAACCATGACAACTGATGTAAAGAGAATAAATTTAGATCTATTTAAAGCAGTTACATTGATTATTGCAATTACATGTAGAGTTTTGTTTATAAATGTTCATTCAATCAACTTTAGTAAACTGAATACTATGTTTATAAATGTTTGTCAATCCCAGTAAACTGAATACCATGTTTATGTATGTTCATGCAATCAACTTAAGTAAACTTGGTAATATGTTTATAGATGTTTATCATTCAGTCAATCCCAAGTAAACTGTATACAATGTTTATTAATGTTCACCATTCAATCAATCAATTAAAATAAACAGTGAAAACTCAAAAGCTGAATTAGTGTTGTTGATTATTGCTGGATGATCGATGCCTATGGGTTCCTCAAGAAGCAAACACCACAAACATTTGTATTCCCTCTTACTTTAATATAACTTATAAGTAGCTTGCGCCTGTACATATGTACAGCTTTATTAATGGCAGTTTCCAAACATAACATGGTTTGTTAAATAAGCGATTGATTGTTAGAGGTAAAGTTTTTAATTTAGTTTTTGTTTGAATGTTTTCAGGTGTTCGTCTTGATAGAGTTCGAGGTGGTCGTCAGAAGTACAAGAGAGGTATTGACTGCCAGCCTGTTTTGCATTCTGTTTACCCAATCAAAAAGCCATGTGTAGAATGTAAGTATATTGTTGACCTTGGCAGCGTTTATGTAATTACCTACTTAGACTGTTAATGTTAAATTCAAATCATTTTTTGACTGTGAACTTTTTAGATGTCTCTGAAGGCACAATATATTGCCTAATTGGTTTAATATGTAGTTAAGTTAGTGTAAAGATGCATGTCGTAACAGCTTATAAATATTTAAAGCATCTTGTAACTAGAGATTCTTTGAACTTTGATTGAATTCTGCCGACACAAAGCTGTGCATGCAGGTAACACTTAGTACTTAAAAGGCAGTTCAGCAAAGGTTTTAAATGATGTAAAATGGTGCCATATTCTGAAGAAAAGATTATTCCAAGACAATGAGAAAGAAACATCAATGGTACTTAAATTATTATGAATATTTACTGAAAGCTTTCAAAGATCAGTAAAGAATAAAGTTTATTGTTTAGGTTCTATGTAAAGATTGTTGAATGAAATCCTACTTGAAAGGAATATTATTATTAATGATTAATTCTCCCACTCATGTTTGATATAGATTATAGTAGAAAATGAGGCGATGAATATCTGCGTAGTACTATGTTAAGATCAATTTCTTTACGTAAATGGGACTGCGATGTGTATATTGAGTGGTCATAGGAATATATGCATGAATTTGTCCCCGGGGTTATTGGGATTGTCAGATCAATAAACATTCAACTTAACATACCATCAAGAAGTAATGATAGTACCATAAAAAAAAAATTGGATTTTGATAATTTGTTCAAAATTGACATCAGTCCTATATCGTAAAAGAATTAGTTTACATTGCATTGATACCAAGAACCTTCCTGTCGGTTTTTTGGGGTTTTCTAAATATGCATCAGGTTATCATTCCTGGATAAAATAGTAGACATTTTGACGCCTCAGAACAAGGCTATGATAAGTCCATACATGGTACATGTCATTGTTGATATTGGACCAGTTTTTAAAATCAATTGTGATATATATGACAATGTAGAAACTGACACACCTGTCTTCATCTGATCAAATACTATAGTGTTTTCAAAAATTACTACGATAAATTTATAAAAGTATTTCAAGGAGCATTTTTTGCTGAGATTACAAAGTCGAAAGCAATAACAGAGTTCACTTTTAAGAAGTTTAGCATTAACTGTGTTCCAGTCTTCACTTTAATGACATTATTACAAGATTTATTATTGGGGTGGAACTAAAGACCAGACTCCCCTGATAATAGATTATTCTCATTTCCTGATTTTATTATTATCTTATAAAAAACATATAACTCCCTTGCGACTTTAAATATACATGTACACTATACAATATATTTATTTAATGTTACATATTTTTTCCAATGACTGTCGAACCATGTTGTAAATGCTTAATTAAATGAAGTGGTACCCTAGACTTATCTTGACTTAATTAACAGTAATCCTGATTTTGGTCAATTAAGAAGCTAATAAGCCATGACTTCATTCTAAAATTGATTCTAAGAAAAAACATCTTAATGAGGCATGTAGTGGAAACTGGTAACATGTTAGAGACATAAAGTAATTATAGGATTAATGGGATCTCCACCAACTATAGCCTACAATTAAAGATTAAATCTGGTATCAATCATCCAGGGAGTTGAACATTTTAAAATTGTGATTTATGAGATCAAATATGATTACTTCACAATTTGGAAATCTAGTCTTCAGTTTGTCGCTTTTGTGTGGTGACAGTTTGTCCGTAGTATCTATGTAACCCAATTCACGGAATTGTCAGTAAGACGTTAGAAAATATTCCAGACCTTATTATGGAAATAATCTTTAAGAAAGTTTAAGTGAATACACATAAGAAATAGCTAGAGATATGAATGTATTTTATATAATGACCTGACAAATTACTTAATGGTTACAGTATAGCACTATTAATTTACATCTCTCATTTCAGACAGGTTATATTTATCAGTGTTAGAATGTAACATACTTTAAATAGTTATTACCATGTGCATATCTACAATAGTAACACTACACGTAGGTGTAATATAAGTGTAATTCTGATACAAGCTGACATTAATTGTAGCTGACATCAATTATTAGAAATACAAAAATTATTACTACTTATTTGTACAAAAGACCCACCACCATGATAACTTTATTTGAACATCTTTAAAGTTTAATTTCCTGATAATGAACTCTTAAAGTTAAACCATGAACGGAAGTCATTTGGTGGTTTAAATATAATTTATTATGAGCTACATAAATTGGTTACGATATATATTCATGTCATATTATCAGTAAATCTATCTAATTAACCATGTAGTGATTGATAGCTACATCTTGTTAATGTAAGTACCTAAAACTCGATATGATAAGTTTAATGTATGCTCATACATGATTTATTGGAGTGCTTTAAAAAAAAAACTACACTGATAATAGATTGAACAAGATGATGGCAGTTAACTAGTGACAGTATGGGTTCCAGTAGTGTGATACTAACTAGTAACTAAGTATAGTCATCTGGTACATGATACTAGTAGTAGTAACTAGTTTCTATGTATAGTAAAAGTATAATAAAGTCATCTGAGTACAAGTTTGAGTTCATTGATCAGACTGTAGATTAGATAACCTATAACAAGATCATTACACATCTAATCACTCATGACAAAAATACTCACCACATGTCTTATCAGAGTTATTCCATAAATATTTCGTAGTCATTAGGAATACATGTACATGTGGTTTCCTGAAATAATTTTTGCAAAGATAACGTCCTAATTTACCCGTATTTGAGAATAAATAATCGACATTGGCCATCATGGTGATAATGATAATAGTTTTATTGATTTCAAAAATTTAATTTATAATAATAATTTGAATTAAATTTATAATGAGAATTTGCATGTAAATTCTTGAAACAAGATTTTTAAAAAGATTCTGTAGTTATGAACACATCTGGAAATTAAATAAAGACAATCAGATAATTTAGAGAATAAAAGGCAGTTACGAAGGTTTATTCATTTAATAATAATATATAGCTTTATAATTTTACACAACTTTGTTAAAAACAATTTGAGTCATTAACAGCATGGGTTATTAAATATTTCATGTTTTAAATGATATTTCCTGTGAGCATCCCTTTATGTCTGTGTAGGTTTTATTTATCATTATAAAAGTCTGATGAGTTTATCATGACTTTTATTCACATAATTTATGATAATTAAAATCTGGGTGGATAAGAGTCATTTACCCCAGATTCTGTAAAATTGCAATAATTGTGGTCACACACTGACACACTTTATTGACACAAGGCTAAATTTTTAATTTTGTTACTGTGATACAAAAATGTTCTAATGATTCAACCATGCAAATATATGCATATGTTTAAATGCATTTAATGTTAATAATTTATGTGCAAATGTTTAAATGCATTTAATGTTTTTTTTGCAACTGTTTAAATTCATTTAATGTTTTGTGCAACTGTTTAAATGCATTTAATGTTTATATGCAACTGTTTAAATGCATTTAAATGTTTACGTGCAACTGTTTAAATGCATTTAAATGTTTACGTGCAACTGTTTAAATGCATTTAAATATTTACGTGCAACTGTTTAAATGCATTTAATGTTTATGCACAACTGTTTAAATGCATTTAATGTTTACGTGCAATATATAAATCGAAAACTTATCCAACTTTGCATTAAAGAAAGTACAAAAGATTTTGAAATATTGACCTTTTTATACCTTACATTTTCCATTCACTGCACCATTTTTATTTTTATGCAAACCAGCCTTAAAAAAGGATGAGTCGTGCTTGGAATAGAAATTGCATTTTAAGTTAACTTGGCTACATGTTCATAGGTTCTTTTTTGATAAAAAGAGAAAGCTAGTTTTTTTTACTGGTACTTATTATCGAATAACTAACCCTGTTATAAAACATTTTAGGTTTAAATATGGTTTGTGATTTTTCTTTTCATTGGAGTCTGACGTAAAGGCACGGTAAAGGCTAGCGTGTTTAAAGGTTTTAAAATTATTCATGGAAGCAATTTATAAAAACCAACCACATCAACCAGTCTTTACATTAACTCATTGAAACTCAAATACAACATTTGAGGGTGGCTAGCAAAATAATTACAGCTTAAACTATTGGAATTTCTAAATTTTTATGCATATTCAATATTATTAGTATGATTAAAAGCTGGTTATTAATTATGACAAATTATGCTGATTTTATTGCATCTTTAAGACAAATTCTCTTCTTCTCTTTACAGCTGAAAATAAAGTTCTGTCCACTCTCATGACATTAGAGTCTCAGTTAGACAAGTTGTTTGCCTCTCCAGATCCTAATGCTCCTGAAAGTGAGGTGAAGTTCAAGGCAGCTGTATCTGATCTCGCAGATAGAGAATTGGTCATCACCATAAGCTGGGCCAAACAAGTTCCTGGTGAGTCAATGTATTAATGTTTTTTAAAGTTTTTTTATTACAGTCCGATCATCTATTCGAAATTCAGAAAGTAAAATGGGTTTAACTACTAATGAAGACCGGGATATGCCATACAGTGTTGTGAGGGGAAATTTTGCAAATCTGGGATTTCTGTCTGTGCATGTTCGCATGTTATGTACATGGAACATTGCGAATTGCCAGGCTTAAAAATCCCAAAGAACTTTTTCGGCCAACGCTTAGATCAAACTTAGATAATCTGAGTTAGTCAGCCAGCCCTTGCCCACTTTGTCCACATGCTACACCCACCATAACTCTGATAAATAAAGAAATATTACAGTTTAATCTCTTGGGTTTCAAACTACCTTGTAAAGATTGACAATACTTCATTCATAATTAGGAGTACTAAAATCTCAAGTAGCTATATTAGAAAATGTTTAAGGAGGCAATCGTATGTGAAGAGACTGTTAAATATTAATATGTAACATTTTAAAGTACTTCAGACCTTGATTGTGCCACTGAATAATTCATTCCTTTCCTAGTTAGACGACACCATTAAACATGTCTAATGCTTTTAATAATGCCATTTATAAACTCTATACATTAAATGACTTGTTCAGATTTATACGACAAGATAAAAATATATATGTATATATACCACACACATTGTTCTCTTCAATGGTTCACTACCACTATAATATTGATTTTCTTTTAATAAATGTAAGAATTGTTTTTTTTTTGTTTTTTTAAAATTTATTGATACTTCTTCTACGTCAGTAGTTAAGTAGAGGCGTTTATTGAATTTAAAACGTATCATAAGTATGTGGGAGTAGATCTATAAAAATATTTAAACTATACACATCTGTCACATCCCATGATCTGTTAATAACTTAATGAAGCATGGTATTACCAAGTCAGAACTAAAAGATTATTAAACAGGTGTCAGTGCTTTAAAATTTGTATGCGATTAAAAAGTAGAAATGTTAGTATAAATTAATAATGATTTATCAGTAAAAGCAGGAAATAAAAGATATAATTATAGATATAATATTTTATTTTTATTCATGTAGAATGAATGATGTGTGTAGAAGAGCATTGAAATAATGGGTGTTAAGTTGGGCAACTCCAAGAAATTTTCTATGGTTGTAGTAACTGTTATGATATTTGGTTATGTAATTACCTACTGTTAGAATGTGAACTAAATGTAAAACAATCTGTCCCTGTTAAAATATTCCATATTAAACTTAGTAATTGTTATCCCAGTTTTCCGGGACTATCATCAAATTCGACTAAAACAATGTTTGCAACCGTATTCCCAAATTGAAATGAAATGGCACTACAGCTTTTTCTGTTACAATATGTACATGTATACTATAATTTCCCTATTTCATTATAAATTATATTTGGTTTTTAGTAGTGTAACCAGATATTAAATAACCCCCCTCAAAAAATGTCTGAATAGGTCATGCCTTTTGTAACTTGATAAGAAATAGGATAGACATTGTGAAATATGGTCAATCTGTAGGGTATTGACACTGACAAATCTATGTTCGACCTACTTTTATACTGATAGTTAAGTAAGTGTGTTAAGACCATCTGTCACACTTGGCCTACACATTTCATTCATAAATAGTTTTACTATTGATCAAATTTTGGATTCAGACCAAGTGGATTTAATTTTGTGGTGTCATGTTCCTACTTAAATATTCTGAATTTGAAACATTTCTATTGAATTTTTAAATTAAAAAAAATGAAACTGTTGGCATGAGCTATAAGTATGTTACATAGATATATGTAAGGAGTGATACTAGGTGTTTCAAACTGACTAGGAATACATTGCCATATGTGCAGCAATAGTTTAAATCTCTGAGGGGTGAATGGCAGAATGGTTAGCACGTGGGTGCTGTATGATTAGGTCTTCATTGAGTTAACTGGCATAGTTTCGATTACCTGGTTGTATGTGACAGTGAATAGGGTCATCGGTTCAACCTCATAGGTTTTCTCCATGTCCTCCCACTTCTAAAGACCCCTACAGTATGCAAAAGCGAATTATTGAAATAAAATTCAACCAGGTGTTAATCCCGAAATGATGTAGTTTGCATTGAGTGGATGTTAAAACCCATTGCTCTTTTTCTCTGTAATCTAATGTACCTCAAAATATTCATTTACTATTGGAAATGAATAAATGAGCCATCTTATGGGTTTAATTCTTGTCATTAATTGCATCATCATATTTAAATATACAATTTTCAACTGGTTATTGATGAATGAAAAATTGGATTAAGTAACCTACAGTAACCCCATCTGATTAATGATCTTCCAGAAATAGAATAACTTCCATCTTAACCAGAAAATTTTATTGATTAAAAAAGCAAATGAGATTATGACAGAACAAGGAAGGGAATATGTAATTATACATCATTGATTAAACTAATTAGATTTTTTAGAAAAAAAGGAAACAGAAATAGTTTTCAAAAGGTTGTCTCCAGAACTAATAATATTATTCTTATGCTTTTATCTGTTGATCGAATTATGTACTAACCTCTCAATTGAACTTACTTTATTAAATGTTTGGTTTGGAAAAGAAATCCATACCGCATGATACAGTGAGAGAGAAGTGGGGGTGTAACATTTACTCAACACAAACTAGGTCATTTTGGGACTAATACAAGATTCAATTTTATTTCCATGATTTGCTTGCACTTATGGGGTCTTTTAGCAGTTAGAGGAAACCAGAGGACCTGGAGAATACCCATGATGTTGGACAGGCAATCCAATTCCTTGTCACATACAACCGGGGATCGAAACCATGCCAGTTGACTTGATGACATACCTTATGATACAGTATGCATATGCTAACTATTTGGCTATCCACACACGCCGTATTCATACAGTTAAAAGGTAAAAATCTGAGAGATTTTCAGGTTGTGCAAGAGGAAGTGGGGGAGAGTGTGGCCATGACACAGGCTACAAAGTATCTCTTTGTGGTTTATTTTAAAAAATTTATTTTTCTGTATTTTCAGGTTTCACCAGTTTAAATTTAAGTGATCAGATGAACTTGCTACAACACTCGTGGCTAGAAGTTCTATGTTTAAATCTTGTCTTTAGATCCTGTCCGTACAGTGGCTACCTGTGTTTTGCTGAAGATTTAAAAGTTAGTAATGACTTGGTGAAAACGTACAACGTCCCACCAGAGTTTGATAATTTGACACGGAAGTTGTGTAAGAAGTTCACCCTTCTAGGAGTTAGTAAAGAGGAATATGTCTTGCTCAAAGCCATCACACTGTGTAATATAGGTAAGATTATATCAGAATTTGTATACACTCACATTTTATGAAGAATTATGTTGTTGTCATCACACAAGCCCGTCAGATTGGCTGTGATTGTGCAGAAAAAATCAATTTGTGTCAAAGTTTTTATGATTGTTTTTCTTACTTGCTGGATTTGTTTGACTAGTTATAAGGGAGAACCCTATTGAACTTAGGTCACATACCAATTTATCCCAAGGTTATTGCTCTTGTCACAAATCTTTTGTGATAATATAGAATTCTTGCTTCTTTGACTGATCAACATCCTATGATATCCTTGTGACATCACATTAAATCCCTGCTGTCTCACTTCACAAAGCTTGTGGTGTGATATATATGTTGCAATCTGTCCCATTATTATTAATATAATTCTGTGCCTTTAGATAAATATCCATCAATAGTTGTACCAAAACCTTGATTCCTATCTGTAGATATTCACAATTAGCATTCTTTATCTGAATTTCATCAGCTTCATTTTTCTTCAAATGTTTTTCAGATGTAGTAGCAGAAGTTACCGACACAGTCCGCTGTTTACAAGACAAGCTCCAAGATTCCTTAATGGAGAATATAAGACAACGTCATGGGGGAGACATGAGACGTCTGGGACAGTTATACCTTCTTCTACCCCCAATCACACACATCAAACTTCTCGCCAAACAGTTCTGGTTCGACATGAAAAAGGAAGGCCGTGTCATGATGCATAAATTGTTTTTAGAAATGCTTGAAGCTGATTCTTGAGATTGGCTCAAAAAGCCAGATTCTGGCTTGCGTTATTTTTCGGAATTTCTTCCGTGCTAGGTAGATAAAGTTGTATTGTTATACTAGGTCATTGTTTGAAATCTGTTGAATTATCACAAGGAGAGACCGAGATAAAGAATCAGGTACTGCATGACCATAGCTCTAGATATTTTGTGGACTTGAAGTTGTTTTACTAAAATAAATAAAGAGACGAGATTGACTCAAAATGATTGCTAATTAGTGAAAGGACACCAGGAAGGTGTTAATAAAAGGTGTTGTTGCAGTGAAGACCAAGAAGAGCAATCTAATGGTATTTTATTATACAGTTTGATAAGCTTACAAATAGATTTACCAAGTTTTTTTGTTTGTGACTTATATTAATTAGGAACAAGTAGGTTTGATTATAAAAAAAATTAAATACAGAGAAAAAATATGGAAGACTTCTAAGAAAGACTTTCTTAACGAAGGCTGCATTTCAATGCAATTCCTGAAGCAAAAAGTGTTCAGGAAAAAATTTCAAAAATTGAAAAAAGTTCTTTAGAAGTGTGCTCGTGACCCAAGCTTATGTCAAATTAGAAGTAGAAGATACCGGTTTCATTAACACACAAGCGGGTATATATTGACTTCATTCATTTGATGGTGATGTCAATCATGTGATCCTGGTAATACAGAATAAACGAATGAATGTGGTGTTAATTATTGATTTTAAAGAAGGCAGCCTGAATGAATGAAGTAAATATATGTTTTGTTTGTTTGGTAATGTTACAGGTTGTAGTAACCAGGATATTGTTGATCATTCCTAACCCATCGTGATGTGGTTTTAATTATTTCTCTTAGTACTTTTTAATGTATAGTTGAGATTGTTTTCCCTTATTTTAATTTTTGTTAAACATACAATTATTAATAAATGATGTTTTTTTTTCGTTTTTTATTACAAGTCAAATTTCCCACTTAAGCTAGGTCTACATATACATATAGCTGTTTATTTATTCAGAAGGAAATAAGCAATTTGGCATCTCGTCTAAATTTTGAAACATTTGATATTTTATATACCTTGGACCACCTATCTCAGGAAATAAATTCCGAGAGAGATATACTTGTAAAGAATTCCATGATACATAAAATCTCGAAAGAAAAAAAGGGAGGGATGGTCATGGTTGTTTCCTTCTGGCTCAATAAACAATGTCACTTCCAAAAGCAAACCCATTTGTATTAAGGCAGCATTATATACACACTTCATGTTATACACATATATTTTAAAAGCACATAAACATTTAGTGAGTCTCAACCATTTCCATCTGGGTTTTACATCGTTTTTAATAGTTTAACAATCAGAACAAATATATATTTAATACAGCCCAATAAATCATTTGATAACTTTTTTATAGAACAAATCAAAATACGGGTTCCAAATTTTGATCAAATGGTTTTACTTAGATGACAGATCTGGATTATTAAGCAAAACAACATGAACATTTGTTCTGTTTCTTCTGAATCATTTGTTTTGATGCTTCAGAAAAATTTGGTCTAATGCTTCTAAAACATTTGTTCCTTTGCTTCTTCAATATTTGTTTCAATGCTTCAGAAAAAATTGTGCTTTCTGAGCTTTATACTTTTGTTACATTTGGTATGATGCAACAGATGTTTTATATATTCTGATGTCATTAAAACATTTGTTCTGATGCCATTAAACATTTGTTCTGATGCCATTAAAACATTTGTTCTGATGCCATTAAATCATTTGTTCTGGTTCCATTAAAACATTTGTTCTGATGCCATTAAAACATTTGTTCTGGTGACATTAAAACATTTATTTAGATGCCATTAAAACATTTGTTCTGATGCCATTAAATCATTTGTTCTGGTTCCATTAAAACATTTGTTCTGATGCCATTAAAACATTTGTTCTGGTGCCATTAAAACATTTGTTCAGATGCCATTAAAACATTTGTTCTGATGCCACTAAAACAGTTGGTATGATGCTTTTGCGACATTGCTTCTGGCGACCCTCCATAATATTGTTTATTCCTTAAAGCATTGTTTATTAAGGATTCTGAAATATTACACTTGTTGCTTCTGATGCACTTTGTATCTTCTTGAAAACTGATGTTATACAATTATTATTTTGTCATTATATGTAACATTTGTTATGAAACAACCTTACATATGTGCTTAATGATTTTGTTTGGAGTAACATGCACATGAATTTGTTTCACAACAGATGTTCAAACCTTTAAGTAAATTTATGAAGAAATGGATTGAAATGAAATGTAATAAAGATTTATCATTGATTTTTCGGCTGTTTAAATTATAGTACTGGCAAATAGATAAATAACACATCCACAATTTACAGACCACCTAGTTTCTCTTCAATTCCTTATTATCCACATTTATAACATGGTTTATGTTCTATTAGGTTATCTGATGCTATAAAATATGCTTATATTATTTAGAGACTGCGGCGACATATTGTATGATGTATGATTTAGGGTCTTTGTTGCTTTATATGCTTATTATTTTATTATCATTATAAGTAATGTTTCTCTTAAGTTTATTGTTATATATTCAATTAGTGGATTATTTAACCAAACATCATTATGTGGGTTTATGTTGCATTTCTAGGAAAACATATTTTTGTTTGTTTTATGCGTGGATTCTATATTATTATTATATAATTTTTTTGTGTTAATATATATAAGATGAGAGAAAAGTTTGTATTAAATGTTTATCTACATCTAGTTTTATCAAATGTCGATGTTTTGGTTCCTTTATTTAGATTTATTTGGTATTAGACATTGTTGAATTTTCAAATTTTAATGTAAATAGAATACATAAACACTGTAGTTTTTTTTACTCACAGTCTGTTAGTTCAAGATTAGATGTTAAACTATTTGTTAAATAGAATTATCATACCCTGAATTTAAAAAAAAATTATATTAGCAATAGAATATGCTTTATTATCACCTGGACATTGTTACATGTAGGATGGGTTACATACATGTATTCTTATTTTAGGAGTCAGTGATTATTTATCTCTGTATCTCTCTCCTGTCATATAAAACTTCACAGAATGTGGTCAAAAGTCATAAAAAAGTTTAATGTTACATATGAATGAATGCGTCTGTAAAAAATTAACCTAGGTTCTAAAATAGTAACACTGCCAAAAATAGAAGCATTAAAGCTAAATTTAGTTAGTAATTTATTTTTAAGATTTGGTTTAAGTGGACAATTGAGTGAATTTATTGTCTGTAATTTCAGACATTAAAATTTTTTGAGTTGCTTTCGGCAGATTTATAATATAATATAAATGGCTTGTCATAAATGAAATTAACCATTACCTTTTAGTCGAATATAGTTTAGAAAAAAAATAGTTGACTATAATTCATTTAAAATGCTTGAACTAGTTTATAAGTCACTTATGACTCATGCTATTTTCACGACCAACACCATTATGAGGGAATTTCCAACTGTCTAGAATTTAATTGTTTATGAATTAAGTTAATTGTTACTTTTTTTAAAAAGTTAAAGTTTTTGGCCAGTACGTCAAAGTTTTTGTGGAACTGTAAATAGTTTGGGTCCCTTGTTGACGAATTTTAATCTTTTTCTAAAAAAAATAAAACAGAAAGAAAATGTGCAGGAAAAAAAAGAATTGTTGATATTTTATATGAATTTTTTGAATTAAGATTAGTTATTATGATTAAATCTTTTTAAAATGCTATGCATGATGAAATAAATTGTTACTCTCTTAAATGTTAGATATTTTTTTACATGTTACTTTTTTCCCTAGTTCTGTTATGTTTTGTCTACATCGAGAAATTGTTAGTTTTGTCTGAAAGTAAAGTCAAGATTTTCAGTCAGAATTATAGTGAAAACTTAAATGACTATCAAAATCAATGTAAAGGGCTTCATTTGCATTGTCAGATCCGTGTGGGATTACTTACAATATATGAAATATGTTATAATATCTATTCTAGACATAAAACTGATATAGAGTTGTGAAAATTATTTATTACTTCAAGCCCCATCTTCTGAAACTCAGGAATTGTCTTTCTTCAGTGAGTGCTGTTGTCAGGAATCTGGAGGTTGCTGACAACAGAACCAATACCAGCTTATCAAGGCAGTATATTTTGGCTGGTTTCAGACAATAGCATACTAAAAAGCTCCCCCAAAACATTCCTTTACCTAAAAGTGTGATGATATAAGTATTTAGTATATTCCCTAGATATGATAATAAAAATGTATATGATGGTTATAATAAATTAAATAAATATATAGATATTATTTATGATGTATGTAAGTAACACCCAGATAATAATATAATCAGCTTAATATATACAAGAAAGATCGCTCAATTTATTTATTTATACTATCAGCTGTTATAAACTTAACTAGAATTATATTGTTCTCTATAACCATCCTTACAATACAAATAGGGTTCTGTGAAATAATAGGAACAGGATTTAATATTGATAAAGACCATTTATAGTACCCAGAAGTTTTGGGGAAAATGGAATGTTCAAAAATCAACATAACTATCTTAATATCCTTGACTTAATGCTACCTTCCCACCTAAAAAAAAGTATAAATGAAATTAACCAAAGTATATCTTAAAATGGCCCTTGTCTTGCATTTAATTGCATTATATTCATACATTAAAATTCATAAATGACATAAAACAACTATTGTCTTCCTAGAATGTATATCATCAGTGAATTCTAATTTATTGCCAACATAACACATCTTGAAAGCCAAACAAAACTATTCATCTTACCATTTTTAAGAAAGAAAATGCTATAAAATTAGATTACAAAAGCATTTAAACAAAGCATTTATGTTAAAATCTACACTATACAGCTTTTAAACAATAGGACATATTATATAAGAAAAATTAATTGTATACATGTTTTGTTATGTCTTAAAGTTATTCTTTTGAAAACATTTGAAAAAAACGAAAGGAATTTGTCAAAGCTCAAAATATTTATTCACAAAGTATTATTCAGTTGGATTCAATGAAAAATGAAGTATATCATGTAAGTAAATAAAATGATTTTAGTGATACATTTAGTTTAAATCAAACCAAAAGTAAATCTATTTATATATAGAATATATATATACATACTTATATATTAATAATCATAATATTCATCTTTAAAAGGGCTTGATATATACATAATATAGTCAAATACTGTACTATCTTTATTTTGTTTTAATTTTGGAGTAAATAGTTTTTAGGCGTCTTTAGCTCTTGTGTGAATGAATGCTGATAAACAGTTGTGTATGAGTGGATTGATTACAAATATATTGATTTAGTTTTAAATTTAATGCATTATATGGTTATTACATTTTGTATATTGGGTGGATACATAGTGTATCATTGAATTCATAATATAGTGTGTATTAGCCTGTTTACATTATGAATTGAGTTGATACATTGTGTTATGTAATGTACATTTATGTGGATACCCAATTAATTAAGCCTTAATATTGTGTATTAAGGCTTAATTCATACATAGTGTATCATTGTATGGATGTAGTTAATAGCTTGAGTGCATTTAAATGAAGCTTTTATTACATTGAGTGATACATTGTGTATTGTTGAATTCATGTATTTAGTGATTTGATACATTTTGAATTCAACTTAACACACCATGAATTAAACTTAATGCATAGTAAACATCTCTAGGTTGTGTGCTTAGTTTTATGTATTCAGTTTACTGTATGATGTATAACCGTTATGTTTACACTCTCATTATGTATTGGATTTAGTTTTCTTTGTACTATGAGTACTACTTACTTATTCACAACTTACTGTTAACCAACTTATGTATTCAGTTCAATAATTTAATCATATCAATGAAATACATATTCTATTGAAAATAAAACTGTTAATTACTGTGTTAAAACATTGAATATTTCAAACCATTGAATCATGAATAGAGATTCATTGAAACCATTATGCAAATAGTTGTTGTAATGTATCATATGTATAATTACTGCCTATAATTAATACATTGGTTAATTGATTGTTTCAATCATGTAAATTATAATGTACATATCCCCAGTATTGCTTTTGATTGTGAATTGGATTTTGTACTTATTATTAGTATGCTTGTAGCCTTAAGGTCCCTGAAAAGATCTCTTAGTAGATAAGTATAAGCAATTGTAATTCTACAACATTGTAGTTTTTATAGTACCATCATAATAAATGATTACAAATTACTATCTGCAAATAGTAACACTAATAGTTAGTACCAGGTCTAAAGCACCATAACATTACCTAGTAATCTATGTAGACATCATTGTGATGTCCCAAGCTTTACTGGGAATATATTAATTAAATAACATGTACTATAGTGTTTTCTAATTCTAATCAATCCACTGAGCAGTCAATGTGTTACTCATTCTTGACACTTATTCAGATTGTTAATGTAAATACCATTCATGATATGTGGAAGGATCCTATTATTATGTGTATATATTCTATTGATATAAGCATATAGTATAAAAGCATTGCTCAGTTGGTTACACTTTTATATTATATTTTAGTAGCATAATCCGAGTGAATAGTATAGCATTCATTTTACTATGTGGTTTGAATCTTACATTTAGTTCAGGCTTCATATTCATGGTTTAGTAGTATAAGCATAGAGGATTTAGGTGCCTTTTCTTTAACCATTTGACAAGCTAAAGTAGTTCATTTGTGATCGCTTGAATGAATTAATATCCAGACATTCAAATGAGCAATCAATGAATTAGCGCTACTAGTGTGAGATTTATTCGAATACTATAGTATTTTTATCATCCAAATGCTATATTAAACATCTATAGATCATACTCAATGGAATACCATTATTGAAACATCGTATTGTCATCGTGAATAGATTATAAAACACAAAGACGTACATTCACACATCTACTTGTTGAGTTCATGTCTCTAAAAACAATATCATCATACATCAAAGTTGTTTTATAAACAACCTATTGGGTGATTACCATGAATATGAAGTCCAGTTCATTATTATTATATATAAGTATTAATTTCCCGTATGTGTGTTGTGCCTTTCAGTTGTAGTAGGCATTTTGCCACATTAATAATATTAGTGTTAAATCGTAATAATGTGTGCGTTCATTCGGCCTTATTTTGGCAATGTAGAGTATTTTCCAAGGCGTTTCTTCATATTAACGATCCTTATTTTAGATGTTGATTTCTTGTTATTAAGTATTTATCGAATGTTCTCTGAAAGGATATGACTGGTTTCTTGAGTGTATATAGCAATAAATGATGAAACATATTCCATGCTTGTTGTTTTTTCCACTATAAATCTGGGCCTGTTTCACGAAATATTAACTAAGATAAAATCCAAATTTTAGTAATTTGATTGGATAATTTTAGATTGATTTTAGTGATTAGCCAATCAAAATTGTAGTATTACTAAAATTTGGATTTTATCTTTAGTTAGAATTTCAAGAAACAGGCCACAGCTTGGCGACATTGAATTCTGGATGGATTCTGAGCTATCGGGAAGATATATATATCGGATAAGATTGTGTTATTGCGTGCTGGTCATTGTCATCGGTTTTCAAAACTACCCAGATTTCTGTGAATGAGTGAGATGGGGTAGGGCAGCGTTTCTCAAACTGGGGTGAATTCACCCCCAAGGGGGGAATGGCTCGCGTCCAGGGGGTGAATGACCACACTCCCTGTGTAACTTCAAAAATGGTCATATGTGACAATCACCAGGAGCAAATTTCGCACTGAACTGGAAACAACTATTTTCATTAAAAAATAAATTTGGTGTTCATTGAATCTTCACTTCATTCCATATTCAATATTGTTTTGATAATGTGGTCAGGAGGTGCAGGCCCGTGCAAGGATCCGTGCTTCATGTCGGATGGCTTCTATAGAAAATGGCCATTTTTAAGCTCCTCTGAAACGCCTGAAAGAGGGCCTGAAATGGCTAGAAATCACATTTGCGGGCTCCAATTTCTCGGTGGACGACGGTCAGTAACCTCCTCAAAACTCGGGGGGGGGGGGTTAAATGGGTCGGTTGAGGATCAATTTAGGGGTGAACGGTGAGAAAAGGTTGAGAAACGCTGGGGTAGGGGTTCCGGCTACATTAAAGGACAATATTTGTGCCAGTCATTATCACATACGTGATAGAACTGGTTAAACAATTCCAAATATAATTTTAACACACGAGATCCCTATATATAACTGACTGATGTGACGAGTGATAACAGATACACGGCCTAATTCCTGCTCACTAATTCTTTCGAAGACCAAAAGTTGTTATGTGGGACTGTAAGTAAGAGGGTATCTGACAATCCAATAAAGTAATTGAATGTCATTAGATAAGAGAAAGATAGAAATAGTCCGTACATTCCCTTGTTTTTATTCATTCTATTATACCTTATGGTAATGTAGTGACTTTTCTGTTTTTCTTTCATGCCATTTAAAGATGCACCCTGCGTGCTTTGACTGACATCGTCTTTACTGATGAACATGTACAAACAGTCCAGATTCCCTTTCCTTGTAACGCCGTCTTCAATATGTTATAGAAGGTGTGCGTTGAAACGGAAGATGGAACTTCATCTCAGTAGTAGAATCTACTTTACACATGTAAGATGTTATAATTATGCAAATTAAACCCAAATTGAACGAATTTATTCTTAAATTATCGACATCTGATCGTTGCTCGCATATGTAATATTGGATGCTAAATTCAACAATAATCTTTCACCACTACCACCAAACATACTTGTATGTCCAGAATCGTTGGATGTGGATGACGCTAAAACAAAATCGACACAATCAGTCTTTTAAACCAGCAGTCAAAAATGTAATGGGGGAATTCGTCAAAGACTCCCATGTCCAATTTTAACATGAATAATAACTGTAAATCCACATTTTTGCCTGTGTAAATCTAGATATTTTAAGGCGTCTGCCTCTGCCAAAGTGCCATACCCACCGTCTATTGATATTGATGTCAATTTATGGTATCTGGATCAAATCGTTTCTCCATAATAGACGACAACGGCCCTGGGTTATGAATATGACGTGGAAAACAGTAACTAGTGGCTTTCCGCAGGGCAGTGTTCTTGGACCTATATTATTCGTTATATACAGCAATGATTTACTTGGCGACATACAATGGGGCTGTTACATGTTTGCTGATAACACCAACGTCTTCAAAGACATAAATTAAACAAATGATTTGAAAATTCTACAAGACATACATGTAAGAACTATACAATTGGTCAAATAAATGATAACTCAAATTCAACCTCTAGCATTATGTAAATATACTGACTTCCCAACCAAGAAGTTGTGTGACACAAAACACAAAAACATAGAGATAAAGTAGATATTTGGGTAGTCGTTAACAACCAACTCAATTTGGACAACCACCTAAAAAAATATATATCTATATACCAGTATAATGGGCCTGAGACGTCGGGCATTTACATAAACAGACGGAACTACTTCCCTGCTACTCTTCAGAGTATTTGTCCATCGATCCTATGGATAAAAACTTAAACTCATTACATGATTTAAAAAAACATGCATAGACGAGCTACGACGCTTGCTCCAGAATGAAGCACCATAAGGAAACCGAAACACTCAACATTAACATTCAGACATGAAAGCGGGGTGACATGAAATAACATCAGAAATCTATGATGCTTGTCTGCCAGATGGATATCAACTAAATTCGTTGTGACAAACATTGGCAAAATCAAGACCTTATTGATGACTGTCCTAATTTTAAAAAAACAAACAAAATCAATGATATGAATCTGAGCATTGTGATTTGCAGCACTAAGAAAACGATTTGTAGATATCTATAATTATAAGTACGGACTGTGTCCAGCATATCGACCACCTCGAATAGAACGTTAGAGTTAGCCCTCCTTGGTAAAATAAATAAAATCAGGATTTAACTATCAATCATGTTGCTAATCGCCTAACCAATAGTTTTATAACAATTCTCAATGGCAACACCGATCTGAAACAATCAATTTACCATTAAAATAGGAAGACTACTACCAAGGGCAAGGTTAACTAAGAGTTGTGGATGATCATGATCACAATATCGATACAATTATAAATAACTGTCAATACCTATGCGTTATACGCCCACATTTTCACGTGGACGTATTTTGCCGTCGCCCCGTCCATTCGTCCATCGACAATTGTTTGTGGGCTCTCTACTCAACAGGTCACAATTCTTATCCGATTTAGACGAAACTTAAAACATAGGTTTATACCTAAAAGATCTCGGCTGCTTTCGATATTGACATGTATGGGATAGAAACTTCATGGATTGTGCCCCCTGATTGTACGAAAAATAACGTTTTTAGCTTGTGGACTCTATATAGGTCACACTTTCGAACCAATTTTGTTGAACCTTGATATGCATGTTTATAAACCAACGATCTTGGTTCCTGTCCATATTTGAGCATATCGAATCGTAACTTCCTGAATTATGACCCCTGATTGTACGAAAAATCGCCCTTTTAACTCATGGTCCCCCTGGAGGTCACAATTATTATCCGATTTTTAAAAAACGGTTTGATTATATCACCGTTACACCGTAATAAAGGCTGAGTTCGAATTTCATAAAAATCGGACCAAAACTGTCGAACAAAATGTCCGGCGCTTATACGCGAATAGTGTAAAAGAAATATGGTATATCAAGGTTGTGGACCCTGTATAGGTCACAATTTTAAACCGATTTTGATGAAACTTGAAATGCATGTTTATAACCCAAAGATCTTGGTTTCTTTCGATATTTGCAGATATCGAATTGTAGCTTCATGAATTATATCCTTTTATCTTTAGCATGGTCTTTATCCATCTCTCGAAAATGTGGGCGTATCCTGCCTGGCAGCCGCTGGTCATAGTTAATAAAGCTATGCATATAGTAAAATTTAAATCGAAAATGTCAAGTAGATAAAAAAAACTAATAAAGATAGAAAATTTTAACCCAAAAATCCTCCATCATCCTAGAATATATATAAGTCTTCTCACATTGTCATACATATGTTACAGACTTGCCTTAAGGGACATACATCATGATGCATGATTGATAGCGTAAACCTATAGAGATATACGAAAAAAATATAACGCCCAAGGCAAAGTCTACATGTAGCGGATACGATGGGGTAATTTAGTGTAATTTGTTTTGTTCGTTTCGTACAATTAGGGCAAGTTTTTTCTCGATTTTGATTGATAGTTATATTAGTTATTATTTTGTTTATCTGTTTTTAAATCACCATACCTTGAGGCATGCACTGGATTGCATATCAATATATCTGACGAAAGGAGACTTATAGTTAGCTAACAAGTTTATGTTATACGTCTGTATTTAAACCACAGGGGCGATGGCCACGTTGGTGGTCTTACAACTAATTTACGACTCCCTTTAATATTGGGGCCCCGCCAGCAGAACCCTTAATCCGGGCCTGCTCCATTGTAAAATTCGCATCTGTAATTTAAAATTTTTGATAAATACGACGGTAAACCCTGTTGTCGCCGGCCAAGAATATGTCGATTTCGTGTCAGTACAATACTGCGTACGCTATATAAATAGAATAAAATAAAATTTTAAGACCACGAGTCAATCTTCGTTGAGACTAGAATTGGATGGGTTCATTTGATTTCAAAAGCAACTAACGATCATTAAACTGGATAATAGGTTCAGAACCATACATTCTGTACAATGTCGCGATGATATGTGGTGCACATCGGGACCAGAATATAACATTTAGTTTCATCAGCTACAGCACCCCAACCAACAAAAAGCTCAAATTTTCGGCGCACTTGATTGTCTACGACCCCCCCGGGTTGAATTGGATGTTAAAGTAGCTAAGTCTCTTACTCAATATCATCCAAAATCTTCAACATTGAAAACACGAATTATTTGTCAATTTAAATCAACATTGATGCTGTGATCTTACCGGAAAAAAATAGGCTTCTGATAGCCAATATTTAAGACAAAATAAATATTTTACCATTGGTACACGAATCGTGTACCATAATGCGTTGCATTCGATTGAGACTGTTGGTATATTTCGCCGAACAAAACTAATTTGATATTAGAGTAAAGGCCATTGAATGTAAATCAGTTTATATACATTCAATAGTGCAGTATTATATGCGTTGAGACCCAATTGTGTCAATTTCTAGGTCCCAAATGTTATCGATTTAGCCCCTTTAAACCCAAGAAACGAACGCACGGCGCATCTGGATTCCCAACTAAAAAAATCATGAGCATGATGACTACTTTTAAAGTGTTATAAAATGGTCAAGGAGTTGTTACTAGGCTTGAATGAGCGCATGGGATTTCAATACAAGCGAACATGGGACACTTACAAACTGGCACTGATAAAAATATCTATTTTTGAAATTATATCGTTTTATGGTATTTTCGAGTATTAGAAGGTATATTAATTTGTCGAACGTTTTTAAAGAATAAACAACATGCAAACAATAAAAGTTCTCTTGACATTGGACGTTGAACTTGAACATCAATAATTATTCATATAAAAACACAACAATAATCATATTTTAAAATCTTGCTCACTCGAACTTTAGCATGAGGGTTTGGTTAATGTATTTGATAGTTTGGAAAAACTCCACACACCCTTAAGCGTAAAATGAAACTCAGCGACGAAGCACTGGTTTAGGTTTTTAATTTCTTTCTTGACATTTGCTGGAATTGTTCCTGAAAGTATTAGTTTGTGTTTTTAATTTCTGTCTTAACATTTTCTGTGATCGTTTCGTTGTACTCGAGTTAGTTCCTGTCGTCGAAACCGTGCTAGGACTTTATATTAAATACCAGAGAGGGAGAGAGGACAGAGAGAGAGGCCATTTCGGGACTATATTATAATAGTTCAATTTAATTTCAATAAAAAGGGGCTTTGACAATAGAAGGAAACCAGAGGACCCGGAGAAACCCACGATGTTGAACATGTTACCACACTTTGTCAATCGAAGCCACCTCACTTCACTCTATGACAGACCTTGTGATCTATCACGCACGTGTTAAACCATTCGGCCACCGAAACTCCTTATATTACTTCATTAAAGTCGTATAGGGTTTTGCACGACACCACTATTCGACGTTATATTTATGGACCACAGTAAAGACTTCGGCCTTTCAAACCCAGGTCAAAACCTTCGCTCCGGAAGTGACGGGTGTTGTGTACTGTAGTTTTATGCTTATTCTAGTAGCATTCCCATAGGAGATATCGATTATTTTGATTGATCTGCAGGCGAACTTATTAATGTTCTTTAAGCGTAGCAATGCTTGACACAATGATGAGCTTCGTTACCTTTGTTGGGAAAAAAGGCCATCATAAAACTGATCACACTTAATCGATGTAAAGATATTGCAAACTGTAACGATTCAGCTCTCTATTATGTTAGGATACATCAGTCCGTAAAGATAGTTCCTAATTTATTGTTATCATGTTAGCCCAAGGCCAGAAATGATATGCCATTATGGTTATTACAAATTACATAACACCACTGATAAACTGATGTTATAATAGTAGATAATACGTTGGCGTATACGTAAAGACCCTTTATAGTTTGGATTCGATGACGAGTAGATAGGCATGTTGCTGTCCAGTCAAAATTCCCCTTATAAGACATTTGAATGACGTATGTTCGTCTTCATTAGCCGGATGTTGCAGAAACGTAGGGCATTAAACAACGTTGCATGTCGTTGAAGAGCGTTTATGCTGGCCTTATTCGGTCTCCCGTCCGATCAGGCAGGTTTCCCCCCGAGTTCTTCGGTTTCTTCCTGCAGTAATGTTCGAAATCATTCGCACGATCTGTGCCAAGGGCCAAATTGAAAATAAGCCCCAGGCTTAATTTGCTACCCTTGTAAAATGACGAGATTATTATTATAACTATAAATAGAGCATGTGTGAACACGTTTTGTAAAGCAGATAAATTATTAAATAGACATTTATTCACATGCCATAATCAACTCTCTAGGCCATCGGATGGTTGTGATTTCTAGTTACTAGTTTAATCTAACAATGTATAATCGAGACATTGTTTATTATCGTAACAAATAACGTTTAAACGGGCATAACTCCGTTCAGAATGAAGTTGACAGAAATTTTCAAATATACTCATTTCATTATCTATTTTTGGACTATTATAGCGAGAACTGTCAGCTCTTTATCTTACTTTTCATGAACACTATGGAGAACGCTAGATTTTATGACGTCATGTGGATTATTGGTTAGGGTAAGGATTAGGCTTGGTCCAGGGTTAGGGTTAGGGCTTGTCCTGTCTACATCTCTGACAAAATATGTAGGTCTTAGCCCTTTACCCTAATCCTTATCCTAACCCACAATCCACAATATGACGTCATACAATGCTAAGAACCGTCTTCAATCTAGCGTTCTCCGAACACTATCTTGATTGATCTTGGTATATGTTTTCACTTGTGTAGCCCACTCAGAGTTCGAAAATCACTTGACAGAAAATCCAATCGACTCGATACCCCCACTCTGTCTAGAACGATTCTGTAAGTGTAACATCGATATTCCACAATGTTTTAACCAAAAATATACACAATGTTTATTTATTAGAGGATAAAGTATAGCGTGGGTCTAGACGGTTGACAGTAAATGTGATCACCAAAGTAGCGGAGAGACAGCTTTACTGTTCCAGATCAATTGTAGCCAGATGTTCCTATAGTTTATCTTCCACAATGACCGGCTATTACTATTACCAGAATAGACCTAGTCGTTAGGTCACAGTATACCACATTTCCGGAACGAAAATGCTTTTGATATCTGTGAATAAGAAACTGTCATATATATATATTTAGAATAGTATACACAACTAAATACCAAACTGTTAACTAAGAAAGTATAACAAAGATCATAGCAAATAGTAGAAATGAAATGAAATGAAATGAGTTTTGAGTCCTGCGGTGCGGCACACTCGGTGTACTATAACGGAAATTTTACCCGGAAATGCACTGGGTGTACTATAAGGGAAATTTTCCCCGGCAGTGCCTGGGTGTAATATAAGAGAAAGTTTGGACAGTGTATGTGTGTAGTATACACTGTGTACTATCAGGGATTTTTTTTTACCGGGACAGTGATTGTGGACTATGAGAAATTTTTTACCCGGACAGTGTCTGTGTGTATTTTTACTCTGACAGTGGTGTATCCGCTTCGACTTCCAACTGCAAGGTGTTCTTTTACGTATTTTACATTGTTTCCAATCCTCTATCCAGCACCAACAAGGGGACTGTTATACATCACATGATGTAATGTATGTTGGTAGCTAATGGTATTCCGCGGATCTGAAATTTTAAATACCTAAATCACACATATAATTAAAGAGAATCGCTTCCATCAAATCTTCGTTTTAACACATCTCTGATAATGGCAAATGTATTATTAGATAATATTCCTGTTAAGCCTTCAAAAGTAGAACAAAAATAGAAAGGGTTATAACGATGATTCTATCCCCTGCTACAGCAATATTTCAAAACAAGACCTACAGTATAAAGGTACGACGATCTTACAGATAAGCATTATTGCCGAAGGTATAAGTTCTACTGTAGAACGTATATAGAATTAATTGGAGAATTGCAGTAAATCTATTTCCCGATCCGTATTTGATTGATTGATACACGGCTAATTATGATTCTCATGCAATTTCTAATCGATCGATGTATTTTAACTATATAAATAATAGATATTAGGATATAATAAATATATCATAGATAGCAAAGAGCTTACACGCGCAGATCTTGTAGATACAGTAAAACAAAGAGTAAATTTCACACAACCTATATCTACCAGATCCTTGACGAATAGACCAAAAAAAAAAGGAATTTTCACCCACCCTCTGCAGCAGTTGGTGTATATCTAGTTCCTTAGCGAACTGTCAAAACGTTAATTCTCATCCACCGTCAAGAGTCAAGAAAGGGAATTTTCACTCATCCTCTCTAAGAATGGCCGTATATTTACCAGTCCATGGACGAACAGTCAAAAAGGGTAATTTCCACCCATCCTCTCAAATAGTGGCCGTGTATCTACCAGTCGTTTACTTGATATTATTTGTTGCACCATAGATACGAGCATATACGATCCATACTATTGCTGAATTAAAGGGCTAATCCCCCTAATATTTTGGAGGATATAACTGCTTAATTTTGCGTTAAAACCTCTTAAAAGCAACCTTAGGGCATCGCAACAAACTCAATATACGTGATACGTTTTCAAACAACTTAAACCCACAGTCTTCTCTTGAAATGGAGTCCGGTGTCCCAAGCTGTAGTATGCGGTGTCTGGATAAAACTAGATTTTTACTTTAAAAAATAATGGGCGGGTGAAATTTACCTTTCGTTATCAAGTACGGTACATGGGTCATTCACTGTAAAGAACACCTAAGGAACGGGAATCGATTATTAGGTCACCCAACAAAAAAATTAACCAGAAGACATTTACAGCGAATGAGGTCAAAACAAAGCAAAAGTTTTTTGGCGGTCGCTAATTGGTTTTTATGGTTAATCAAAGAACTTTAGTCATACTAGAAAGGAAGTCGTTTATGTTATACATCGCATGCGCGATAAAGATGTACCATAACTTACTTCCGGTTAAATAAATACCCGAGGAAATGAGTATGTAGTCCTGTGAGCTTCAGACTAAAATAAGAACAAAACTTCGTCTGCACAACTACCAATTACCAAGATATATCCGAAATGAATTTTTAAACATGTGTAAGTTATTTTGTATCAATACTATTAGTTGTCAGTACACGTTTCGTTCGTATAAAAGGATTTTACTGAAACGTGCCTAACAACACATAGTAACATAGTTATTGAATAATCATTTTCATTGAGAATGCGTCCCGGAACATTGTATTATAAAACATAATGTGTTTTTTATTTGATATATAATAATATTTCGTTAAACCTAATAAAAACTATGCAACAGGTCTATAATCCGCAATTTTCTAATTATACAGGCCTACATAGGCCTTTTCATTACTTAACGGTTTCTTCATAGCCCCCCCCCCCCAAAGTATGTTAATAGCTAAAATTTATTTTTTAGATTGTAAGAAAAACTGTTTTGTTTGTAACATTATTAGTATACGTGTATAAATAAATTTTAAAAAATCTGTTTTTATTACCGGTAACTTCATTAATTATGTAGGAAAATTCAGTTAAGACTTTAAGGGATTTCTCTATAAAATTAAGACCGACTGAGACCTTAATAAATGGTCTCAGCATTTTGCCAATTTCAAATGTGCTGTCGGTATTTTAAAACGATATGTATATGCACAATGTAACTACAAGGTAAACATTTAGAAAATACCGGTGTCTGAATCGGTGTCTGTCTTTAATCCCTCAAAAAATATTGAAAACATTATCATATGCATGTAAATCCAGTTGTATTGGTGTGTTGTCATATGGTAAATTGCTTCGTTATATTTTCAAGCCAGACATAGTGTATTCAAACTTTTTATGCAAGTTAAATATTGGTCGTATTGACATCATATTTGTAAAATGTGCATGACTGTAAAGTCTAATATCAGATAGTGACGATGTTGTTTTCCTGACCTAACAGTATTTATTTAAAGGGCATGGCAAGGACATCGTTGGTGTATTGTGTAAAGGAATCCTTGACATAATTCGAAATAAAAAAGGGAATTACGTAACTTTCTGGGCAAACTTTACTTCATAGCACGCTGTATGACAAACACCTTTCATCATTAGCCAAACCATGTAGAAAAAAATAGGAGATAAACCCCATCTGTTAAAAGATGTAGCCTCTACCGTATTCGGAGAAGGGGGGGGGGGGACTCCGGGACACCACATTTGATAGAAATCTGTTAAAACTGTAACCTCTATTGCTTTCCAAAGGTTTCAGGGGATCATCCCGGAACAGAGTTGTGGAGCATTGATTATCGATGGAGTTCGTTCTCCCATGAACGAACAATCAGGGATAATAATGCAGTAATTTAAGGTTCGACATGTGTCCGAGTTTTTTGGGAAATAAATATATATTGAAAGCTTCATCTTAATTGGCTAAAAATTGTGACCTGTAGAGTGTCCACAATCAAATGTGGAAAGACTTCCGGATAAACAATGGTAGCGACGTAATACTTGTTAGAACAATATTACATTCTTCCTGACATTTTAAATATTACTAATTATTTAAATAAGATTAAACTTTTATATCTAAATTAGTCTGGCTTCCGTTCAAATAGCTCCTGTCATACAACCCTAGTTAATATCACTGAAAATGTTTATGACGCTCTAAATAATAATGTGCTAACAGGATTAATATTTTTTGATTTCAGAAAAGCTTTTGACATGGTAAATCATAATCTTCTTCATAAAAAAACTGCAGCTATATAATTTTTCTGATACCTAACTCTCATTATTGAAATCATCCGAACACTAATATTATTCGAATATTCGACGGGTCTTGAAATTGGTATTCGAATAGTATTCGAATACTATTCGAATATTTTCAATACATTAATTGGATAATCCATTCGCGAATGTTAATCCGTAAAATAACATGACATATTATCTACTATGGAATTTTATGGATTAGATGTAGGACGTGGGAGTAGCAACACTGAAGTAATTCTGTGCCCCCTCATGTTTTGAGTAATACATAACAATACGTCCACATGAAAATGTGAGCGAATAAAAAGTACTTAAGTATGAATAAAGAAGTTTTTATTATGTATTGGATTATTTTTTGTTAATATCCGTAATTGTTAAAAAAAATTAAACGAGTTCTTTTGTTTATGTGCCTGTATCTTTTTGTTGTGTAAATATTTGTCTAATAATAATAATAGTAATAATAATAATATCTTTGTATGGTAAGAAATTAGGCCAGGCCTTTTAACAATAATTCTGTCCTTGAAACATAACAAAACAATACAAGAACAACAATGAGATAAAATACAGAGATAAAAAATTAAAATTAAAATATTAAAATAAAAATGCAGTAAGGTTAAATTCCTTCTCTATTAGGAATTAAAATTATGTACATAAGGTTTAAAAAGGTTATGAATGTATCTTTAAAAGAATATTCGCTTTAAAAGTTTGATAAAACAGGTGTGGTTTCATATTGAGGTAGGTAGATTATTCCAGAGACAAGGTCAAATGTATTTTAAGCTATTTTTATACTGTATATTGATTTATTTGGTTGAGGAATATTAAATCGAAGATTAATATTGGTATAAGGTGAATTTAAAAAACGAGAACTTTAGTAGTTTGGGCATTTTTATGAACTAAGTTTAACAGTAAGGTGTATTTATTGAAAGTGAACCGATTTTGAATGGTTAAAATATTTGGTGATTTAGCTAGGGTTTCATAAGTAGATAAGGTTGAATTTTTCGGTAGTGGTTTATCATTGATTAATTTAAAAGCCAATTTTTGCACACGCTGTGGGTAACTTAAAGATATTTTACTACAGGTATCCCAGATGGCCGAGCAACAATCTAGATGTGACTGAAAATAGCCAAAATAGAATAAGTTTAACAAGTTTGACGGAAGAAGTGATTTTATCTTTTACGGTTGATACAATTATTTATTTAGTGTTTTACAAGTGTATTCAGTATGTTTATTCCTAGAAAACTTTCAATCAATGATTACACCTTAAAGTTTAAATTCAGAATTTTTTTTAATTTGATTACTATTGATTTGAATGTAATGTTTATGTAATGGATTTTTAAGTTGATAGTTTGTAGCTATTGATAATAATGGCATTTTTTTTGGCACCCTTGTATTATTTTATCGGTTTCCAATTGGAGTTTAGTATTAAGAGATGTTATATACGCAGAAGGGGTATAAACAGTGATGTCATCTGCAAACAGATCAGAATTTACAGAAGGAGAAAGCGGTAAATCATTGATAAAGAGATTAAAAAGTAAAGGTCCAAGGATTGATCCTTGGGGTACATCGGAAATTATATTTTGAAATTAAGATTTATTTTGTTCAATTGATATACACTGTTTTCAATTATTAAGGTATGATTTCAATAATGAGAGTTAGGTATCAGAAAAATTATATAGCTGCAGTTTTTTATGAAGAAGATTATGATTTACCATGTCAAAACCTTTCTGAAATCAAAAAATATTAATCCTGTTAGCACATTATTATTTAGAGCGTCATAAACATTTTCAGTGATATTAACTAGGGCTGTATGACAGGAGCTATTTGAACGGAAGCCAGACTGATTTAAATATAAAAGTTAAATCTTATTTAAATAATTAGTAATATTTAAAATGTCAGGAAGAATGTAATATTGTTCTAACAAGAAATGAATCATGTACGTATGTACTTAAAATAACCTTTGTCAGTTCAAAATTGGGGGGTTGGGATGCTCTAGAGGGCCGCGCTGCACCACCAGCTTGCCGGTCACCTTACGCTTGGAGGCATAGGCGTACAAGCTCGATGACAGTTAGGGGGGGGCAGAGTAGGGTAGGGAGGGGCAGAACCAGAGATGCCTGATAAAAAAATCCAGTTACTTATAGCAGCATCGGTCGTCTGTGAGAGCGGAGGAGCGTAGCTTTGTTTTGGCAACTACATGTAGATGAAATACCTTTTTGTGCACTTAACCCGTCTACCCGAAAAGTCAGACTGTCCATAAGTTAAGAGGCTGGGGGGGGGGGGCTCTCCCCGCCCCTTTGATTCGTACGTCAATGCTTGCGGTTATAGCTTCCATCACTGGTGTGAGCATAATATGTGGCTTGGAGATAGGGGCACCTTCTCAACTTCGTGGGTTTCCTCTGGTTTCCTCCCACAGGAAAGACCCCTGTGCGTGTGCTAAGATAACAAAAATGAAAAATAAGACTTGTCTGCGATATTACCTTCGGTTGAAGTTGGCGTGAAACACTTAGAACAACAACAGTTTAAAAAAAAAGAAGCATTGACAAGCAGACGCTGTCCGCGCAAAATTTGTCTTCCTAGAATTTTACAATTGACAGTCATAGAATAAAGATTACCATATGAATATACTGAAGTATTGCATGTGTTGACAAGATAATGTCAAACCCCATTCCATATATGCGATGTACAACATAATTCATCGTCCAATGACAGATACTACAGGGTCAGTTATCCATAGTATATGCAATCTATGGTTAATCGAATGACTGACATTATCGGGTCAAAATGTCGCCTGCTTGGTACCCGACATCATAGAAGGTGAACTCCCACTACAACTTGTTAGATCTACATGTAGTGTAGGCCATCGAGCGTATAAAAAACGAAACGAAATATAGACCTGTATTTTAATTAAATTGGTAAAAAAACCTCAATTAATATGGTTTAATATTATGTTTTGCATGTTACATAATACTAAATATTATGGCTCGTCATCAGTTTGTGCTTTTAGTACAAAGAATCAACATGTTACTTTGTTTTGATTCTGGCGTTAATTGTTATTCAGATGAAATCTTAAATGCGAAACACTAACTAAAGAAAGTAAATAGAATCAGATTTGACTAATTAGTGTTTATACTTAGTTTTTCTTAGTTGTTATTGTTCGTTTGTTTTGGGCAGATTGTTTGTTTTATCTCAGAAGATCCAGTTTAAATCCCGCTCTACAAGACATGATGAAATATTGATAATTACTTCAAACCACACAGATGGTTCCAGTTGTTTTTCTTTTTCCATTTCAAATTTTGCACCAATTATCGGCTAAGGTTTTCAACAACGTAAATAAAAAGGTTTGTTAGCCACGGTGTCTGGTTGATGAAATTATAAATTAACGTTTATTGATGTTTTGCGTGTAGGTAGAGTTAACATGATTATACGTGGGTGAATGGAGGAGTGGGTGCAGATGATAGTCTTGGATTTTAGAGAAGGAAGCGCCCACGGCAAAGTTGACTTTAAAATGTTATTTGCTGCATGTTTGTTTCTCCTCCAGTAATTCCGAATGTATCCACGTCCCTGCAATTCGCCAAAAATATAAACATCAATAAGAAAGATAGTGAGCTTTAATGTGATGTTTCTCGGATAAGAGCAGTTCAACAAACATACAGTCGATTGTGTGGCAATAATGTTACCCATGGATACCAATATAAGAATATATCGTCATTTAGAACAGAGCAATTCCTTACTCCCTGCATATTTTGTCACCGACTGATCACTTGGGACAGTTTACAAGTCTATAAGACCCTCCATATTTCTGTTTACCCAGTTTAGTCGGATTACTTCTAGGAAGGACTTTTCACATAAATCTTTGATGAACTTTAACACGGGCCAATCATATTCTGATCAGAACCGTGCATTAAACCATCAAGCTGATCAGCCAGCCATCCCATCGATGTTATTCTGGTGTCAGCTGCTGAAATTAATTTTCCGGGTATCAACCATTACATACTGAGAAAGGACAGACAGCACACCAAGCTCCCTCTTCTTTGTTTTTTGAAGTCCCATAATTTTAACAATATGGAAAGCTGTCAATTGATAAAAAAGGTCATTATATATAGACATTTATTATGACCACTGCTGAAAATACTTTGTCTACGATATCATCCCTGGTTGAAGTGGGACGTTAAACCCCAGAAACGAACGAACGAACTGATACCATTGTATTATCGTGTCGTGTTACCGGGACCCCTTTGTAAACACCACTCATTTCCAGTTACGGGGAGATGCATCTGACGCTCAACTCCAGCCCAAGGTATCGTTCAAGCGAATTTATTTAAAATGGTGCATGTTTTGTAAATAAAGTTTCACATATCATGTTCACAATAGGACGGACCTTTTGAAAATAATAGATTGTAATTTTTATTTCTATGGTGAATTATAAATGATTTTGGTCAGACGGCAATATTTTCTCCTACTTTCGCATTCCAGCGCTTCTCTTAGTGTCATGTCGTAGTCAACTGGGTTTCCTCTTTTCGAACCAAGCGAACAAATACACACATTGCCCTTGTCAGCATAAATAAGCAGTGCGACGACAGAATTTCAGTTAAATGACCTGCTGCACAAATCATACTTTATATACATGTGATATAGTATTCCTTAATGGTGCAACTCAAAATGTTAAATATTTAATTACGTGATCTTTATGGTACGGAATCCAGTTCAAAAACAGCCGTATACTATACATGACCTCTTGGTTTTCTAGGAGAGTGGGGTGGGTGAGGGTTTCCACCCTTAACAGATGAAATTCCGGACGAGAGTACACTGCTTGACGTATGTATACCCGCTACCATTAACAAAGTTGGTGAAAAAAAGCAAGATGTTTGTTTATTGTATTATCACATACTTTTTATGTCGGTGAGTTCTCTGTGGTTGTTATTAAATTTGTATCACATTCCTTATTTTTCTCCGGAAAATTACCCTCTCTATTATCTGTTTTAAAATGTCAGGGCATTCTGGCTTCAGAGAATATTTAACCTTTACATTTATTGAACGTAATTTAATAATCTTCTACGGCAATTGACGTACATGTTGCCTATTGTATTTGTCGGGGGAAGATGTAGCTGTGGCTTCATGTCATTCACAATTTGTTGCCTAAAAGAATATCAACCAATGTCGTAGCAGGATATCTTTGGGCTTCCATATTTGTGTCCTTAAAGCTATGGTTTATAATGATGACGTCAAATGTCATCCCACTCAAATATGATCTGCTTTAGGATATAAATTGCCCAGCTTTTAATAAACAAATAAATAATATCATCTTAATGCAAATTGAGTAATGTTTTTCTCATTTCTTCTTAAAGTACGCAGGAACTTTATTTCTCTGAGCATTTGAAATATCCGTTATCATGTAAGCTATGCCCACGTTAGGCAAAGATGGAAGGAGAACAGAGAAAATCAACAGGCCTCATCCTCTCATTTTCCTAATGCTTCATATCGAATTTGGAGAAATTAATACTGTAAAAAAAAACTGTATATGATGCTGACAAAGGCTCTGTTTTATTGACCAACGCTATTGCATCGTTGTAGGAAAGTTGTCCATGTTGGGGACAATTAACAATGATAAAAAAACCCATTATTTAATATGTCGATTATAACAAAAGAATGTTATATATGTCTGGTCAGTGCAGTGGAACCTAATATAAAGTTTGGATATCATAGGGAATGAAACTTTAAAGGACAATATTGGTCCCAATCATTACCACATAATGTGATAGAGCTGGTTAAACACATTCCAAATATACTTTTAACGCAGAGATCATTGCTATGTGTCCCGAATCAGCATTGACGTAGCGAAAAGGAAAACACGGGCGATTGCTCTATATAAATGACTGAAGCGACAAGTGATAATAGATACACGGCCGAATTTCTGCTCACTAATAATGTTTATATTCATTCTTTACCTTATAAAACATAGTAATGCACGGACTTTCGTGTTCTCTTATCTAATGACATTCAACTACTTTATTGAATTGTCAGATCCTCTTACAGTCCCACATTACAACCTTTTGTCTTCGAAGAAATTATTAGTGATTCGGGACACATGTATTACTCAGCTTTATCACCCAATAATACATTTGACAGTAGATATCGCTTGTGTGTTAAATGTGATATATACACAGTGTGGTGATATCACTTTACAGAAATTTAATGGTCAATCAAAAAGGAACTACTTTCTTTTATTTTAAAGAAACCACTTAGTTTAAGTAAAGAGTGACTTTAAAAAAAGGAAAAAAAGAAACTGCTTTTATTTAATTGACCTTGAAGGAAAAGACTGGGTCGGTATACAGGGCTATACAATAGCTAAACTGCTGTCAAAAAATGATGTATCACTACGCTGTAATGTAATTCGGTTCAGTAAAAGTGAAATCTATACCAAAGAATTATATTTATTTATTTGTGCATGTAAGAAAGGATTGGGTGATAAATAAAATCTCCAACTCGCGTGTTTTGATACCAAAAAATATCAACACTCGTTGATAAAGTAAAAAATACTCGGCAGAGCCTCATTTTTTTTTTACTTTATCAACTTGTGTTGATATTTTTTTATATCAAAAAACACTCGAAGGAGATTCTCTATATCATAGCAATTTTCTCTGCGTTAAAAGTATATTTGAAATGTGTTTAACCAGCTCTATATTATGTGATAATGACTGGCACCAATATTGTCCTTTCTTTAATATCACTTAAATTGATTAAAGATACATTATGCAAGAGCTAAATCTGATTATTGCAAGTCTTAAATTAGGTTTCAGATGTTATAGAAATTATAAATTAGATCTTTATTTAAACAACAAGCCCCAAATCAACTCTGTAGACCAACGGATGGCTCGGCTACAGCCTGGCTTTAAATAGGGTTTCACTGATTAATTAAATCAAATATGGCACCGTGAGAAGATTATTAACTGTAATGTTTACGTCATCAGTTAGATCGAGGCTAAATGATAGAGTTTACATAGCGAGGCCGCTTTTGAGTGATTCTGCATATAATTGAAATCTTTACTTGATAATCGAGATTAAATAGTTGGGATTAACGCCTATCAATCAAACGATCGGCGAAGGTGAAGACACATTTACCTACCGTTTCTAGTCAAATATTACACCGATGACAACTATGTTCATAATAAATTAATTTGACTGACATTTCCGATATTTTCTTTTTAAATCATCTACTTTTGAAATGTTATAGCAAGAAAGGCCAACTCTCTATAAAAAAAAAATCTCCCACAATGTGTCTTTTTTAAACATAAAAGTTTGTTACACACCAGCCAGTATAAAAACTACAATAAACCTAAAATCCATGTAAGATTTTAAAAGCAAACAATAAAATTCTCGAGAAATTTTGTAAGCAGCCCTGGGGTGGGTGGCTCTTTACTACTTGCAGAGCTCGATGCCATTAATATACCCGAAGCTTGTAATTTGACTAGCAGTGTATATAATGCAACTAACTAATTAAATCAAAATAAAAGTTTATTTACCTTGTCAGGCAAATAACTGTCAGTGCACTGTAATTTTTTTTATATTCTCAACAGATCTGGTATGTTAAGAAAAACCCTTACCAAATCGATCGCGTTCCCCGAAGTGTCAATTAAATACGATGGCTTTGGAATGCATTTGTTCTGTTTACTGTGATCATTAGTCAACTTGTACACACATCTGTATCGAAGAATACGTGATTTACATTAATCAAGTTGTACCATAATCCTATTTGATTATTCTTATTGTACCAATTTAGCTAATTCGAGAGAAATACAGTTTTACCCCAAATCCATCACGATTAAGTCCAGAGGTGGGTTTGGATGAGCATTCGGCAGAAGCCATTTGTAGATTGCCATTGGCTTTTTTTTTCGAGTTCAGACATGCGCAGTATAATTTCAGGCCGCCTGAAATTATACTGCGCAGGCCTATACTCGAAAAAATTCGCTTCGCGCGAACAAATTCACTAGTAACCGGCTTAAGAGGTAGGAACCAAATTCATCACTTGTCTGGAGAGTAATATGGTACTGGAATAGTAACTATTCCATTTATTAGCCGGGAAAAGTAGCTTTTCCACCATGCTAATAAACTATATAAATATTTATTTTTGACTTTTATTTATTGATGATTTTACACGTATTTACGAATTTTTCGTGCTCATACATTTAACATTTAAAGTGGCTTTCTGCATTTTCTAATATTGCAACGCTTTCGGTTTGAATGGTTTTGTATTTATACTCGTCGATCATTGGCGCAGGTCACTCTCGCGAAGAGATTCCCTGGAGCTTTTTTATTTACTTTGAAGACTTTTGTTTTCATTAATGTAGATTCGGTCTTGGTTTTTCATGTCATTAGTTTAATTGTGAGAACTTTGTGCAAACGATCCCTGCGTTGTTTCGTGTGTAACGACTGTACCTGCCGTCTGAATTTTATCTTGCTCAGAGCGAAATCCGGCATTTAGGACGTGGTCTTGAACGGATGGAACAAGTGTTACTGTAAGTGGAAAGACGCGTACGATTCGTAGTTGTTGAAAGTTATACACCGTCAGACCGGGATAGCGTCCTTACTTCGCTTCTACGGCGAGTTATAGGGGTTTTCGAGCTTGTTACGATCGCCATAAACGTGGTGAAAACGCCAGCTATCATGCTGTGGTCACCATGGTCGCCATTGATCACGGCGTTTATTTTGAGCAAGTTATGAACTTGAAAGCTATCAGAATACGAATTGTTTTTGTAATTTTGTGGACATTTTGGCGCGTCGTGTTCATGTTTGCTGGCGACCTTGTGCATTTTCTGGTCGCCGTACGGTCGCAGCGGCGCGGTAAGGACGCCAGCCCGGTCTGACGGGGACATTATTATGGTAGGATATGCAAGGGAATCTTACCGTACATTTAAATTAGTTGTTTTGTAAATACGTACCTTCATATTCATCTGGTAAACACTAGGATAAGTCTAAACTTTTATCTTAGAACGTGAGGCCCAATAAATTGGTCAGGGATAAACTCCGTCATTCATTCATTTATTCATTTATTTATTTATTTATAGATAAATTTATTAAACCATACGATTGTCAGACGTAACAATTTGTTTAATAAAAACTTTTGAGAATAATTAAATATTCCTTTGTCTTCTCTGAATTAATGTTTAGGACAAACATTAACCCGCAGTTGTAGGCTTTGTGTCTGGTAAAAAGGGCAAGAATTACTTTGCATTTATTTCAACTGACGGTCGGGACGCGATTGGATCCCGGGTACCTGTGGGTTTGGCGAGCTTGAACCTACATTTTTGCTCATAAGTCCCAAGATCCTTTATTTTTGTCGGGTTTGCCCTCGTACTTCATATTGCGAGCTTCGTGGAGTACATTTTTTCCAGTCATAAACCCCTCCTACCACATTCTAATGATTGCTACATGTACCTTGTGGTAACGTTTTCTCTCTATGTTCGAACTACCTGACAAACCCAGTTGTGTTCAATTTGTATAGAAGTCCAGCTAATTTTATTGCCACTTGGTCTGATCATGTTGATTTGAATCCCCCTGAATTTCTTTTCCCATCTCTTCTCGATATTTGAATTATAAACTCAGAAGAACTATATAAGGAAAAATTGTCTGCGATATCACTTGGTGGAAGCAGACGCTAAACACCAAACACACACACACAGAGAAGGAAAATCATAATATTTCGATTTTTTCAATTTGTGAAATACACGCGCACAAATAATTAGCAAAAATATAGATGATATAATAGCAAGGAGGCTTATTCCGGGGGTGGATATTGCATACCGATGTAGGTTACTGGCATAAAATAATGATAATATCTTTTGCAGTTGGCTCACTTTTCTGCTAATTAGTTTTGTATCAGAATTTATAAAAGGGTCAGTTAGCACTAGCAGTGCACAAAAGCCAATTTCTGCTATATATTTTATTTTTTTATGATAATACAAATAGCTATTCGTCCTCTATAGACAGCCAGTGTGATTATTGTATTTCGTTTCCTTTTTTTATGCATTATTAACACCAGTAATTACTAGTATGAACAACTGGATGTTTCATACATTACTGATAGCTTGACAGAATACTGTAGAATACTTTTTGTCTAGATTTTCGGAACTTTGGGCCGATATGTTGCTGCATAACATTGCCCTTTAAAGAAGGGGCTTTGTAGCTTAATAAAAATGCAGTGGAATTGGAACTCTTTCAATTGGGTCAGTAGTTTCTGTGATTAAAATACAACTTCAGCATATCGCCCTACAGGTTTTAGCATCATGTGGTATGTGCTGTGAAGAAATTTATGTTTAATGGCACGTCATCAAAATCAGTGCCATATTGCGCCACTCTGCACACATAGATCCATCTACTTCATGCTTCGAGAATAATGCTCTGTCCTGAATGGCCGCCATATCCCAAAAATAGTATATTGTTTTGTAATGCGGTTCTATACTCCGTTTCACATCTGTCATACACAGAAAGACTATAAGACCCATTCAATTCCATCAAAAGGAAGCAGATGAAATGCTTCTAAAAAAAAATTGTCCAAGTATACTTAGATTTCTCAACCGGTGAAGGGCGAGCGGTCTGACAAGGGACAATGTATTTATGTTCGGGTGGGACGACAAAACCGAAGACCCATGTACGTACCGATTGGCATGTACGTAAAAAAAACCCTTGGCAGTGAGAATTTGATTATAAGAGTTGGTCGTAGCGCCGCTGTCCAGGCTAAATTTTACTCATAATTCACCGTAGGGCGTATATCCGTCTTCATTAGCCCTATCGGTGCAGTAGGACGTTAAACCCCGTTTTATTTCATTCTGGGTCTTCTTGGTGAAAGGTAATGTAACCAAAGGTAGTCAGAAGCAAAGTTAAGAATGGACATTGATTTGAAAAGATTTAGACTGCAGTGAAAACGACATTGTGCCATTATCTAGTGTCTCTCTGTATAATATAATCCTTGCCCAGGGTTCACAAAGCATTCTCAGACTTAAGTCAAGAATTTACTCAACCTTCAATCACTCTTTATGAGAAATATGTTTAATCCAGAAACACAGAACTTTGCACATAATTTCTTATTGATGTATTTGATACATATAAACATCAAAAGTTTTATAAAAGGCTATAGTTTAGTTAAAATTAGTCCAACAATTTTGAGTAAATTCTTACCTTTTGTCTGAGAATGCTTTGTAATGTAAACTCGGGGCCTGACATACAATTCAATGTGTCACTTAATTATTACTGGTCAACACCTAAGTCGGCTATAAGCCAGACATTTGTACACATATCATCGCCAGGATAAGCAGAAAAACAGCCAGAGGCACTTTATGGTAATATTGAGACCAGGGCGGATTATACAGGTTGTCTGTTGTTTTTATTAGTTTGAATAATGTCGAGGGTCAGCTTGATATTCAAATGCTACCTTGGTCTGAAGAAAACCAACATGGCGCCGAGTTCACAGACGGCTTCACTCCACTGTAGCATCAGAAAGCTAAATTAGATACATGTATTTTTTTTATTAAACGAATGATGCCACAATACAAATGTTTTAATCACACCGAAGTGTTTTTACTTGACAGGACTCCAGTTGGAGATGATTAAGAGTAAGTATTATTGAAAACTGGTTGATCAAAGTTGAAGATGTTATTGATCCAGTGAAGTTTGGTCTCAGACGGGTACTTGTACCACTGAAAAGGCCAATCGTCAATAGAGCTACGTACAATATCATATTCAATATCAACGTGGCTCTTTTCTCATTTATCAAAGCTATTCTGACACACTTTGGGTCAGGTTGGTCGTTATCCTCGCATGTCCTTGGATCACGGGAATTCGATGCAACCTTTACACGCAATAAGCCAATAAACCTTCAACACAACGAAAGATCTACGAGCATAGAGTTAATTTTCTTATTAAATCCAAATACAGATTTCAGAATATTTTCACATATTTTTTGTCAAATAAAATAGGAAGAAAACTGGGTGTAAGGCATTTTCAAAGGGAAGCTTTTAAGGTTTGTTTCATAATCCAAAACACAAACGAATTGTATGCTTGTAGAAAATAATGGCAATCGAAGTGTTTACTTACACATGCATGTGCTTGATAATATACACGCTTGTTGCCATACGTTGCAGACACCATTCTTGGGGATAACAAATAAACAAACCAAAGGACACTCTAAGTGTATAACGATGAGGGGGCAATGTTACTGGACTTTCACTTTCCCGCGGCAGTTTTCAGTTTTCGAAAGTTACCTAAATTAATTACTCCTGATCATTTACCTTAATATTGTCCTGGGCGATGGTGATGTTTAGCTAGACATTAAGATTTTTTTTATCGAAATCGATGCAGATAATATTTACTTTTGGTGTTCTTAGATAGCAAAGATTCCTTTTAATTTAATAATTTAAACTAAAGAAATGTCTTGTTCCAAAGCTGCATCTTCTATCCAGCATAAAGAACATTAAACATTCTCTGGTTTTAGTACAAACTCAATTCACCAGTTCCAAATATGCAAATACTGTTATTGCAAATAAAAAAAACAAACTAATCGTTATTTGGTCAATTACTGACTAGGGACCGGAAATTTGATGTTTTTTTGTAAATTGAATTAAGGATAGAAAATTGATGTTTATTCGATTTGACAATTTCACAATAGAACATGTTGAATCGATGAAATGAAGTTTGACATTTTTATAACGAACTCATTCCATTTTGATTTTTTTTAGCGGTGAATTAACGCCGAAATTATCCCTTGTCAGTCAGTAATTTACATGGAGGCCTTCTATATAAAATTATGGGGTTTAACGTCCTATTGCTCTGCTGGGCTAATGAAGACGGCATACGCCATACAGTGTGCTTCGGCCTACTCTTATGTCGAATTCCAACTGTCAATGGATCTTTTATGTTCCCGCCACTGTGTCCACGGGAGCTCGCTTTTTCGTCCCACCTGAACAGCTACTAGACAGGCCATTCGTAATGTATCACTGACAAAGGGAAACCACGCCCGGAAAATCTAGATGAATTTTCTCGGCTAATGCAGGGATCGAACACCCGACATCCAAGCAAGCGAGTCAGCGTCTTACTAACTTAGCCACCGAGATTCCCGCGGCGTTCTATAAGAGAATTAGAATTTATTTTCGTTTGGCAGTAAATTAGGTGATTTTCTTCTTAACCATAAGCATCCAGTAGTTTTTTTCAATCATTAATTATTGTGAAACCATCTCCACGGATGTTAACTTTACCTTGACGAATCATTATCGTAAGATCTTCAAGTCCCACGTCGTTCAGCGGTAGATTAGATTTTCAGACTTTCAACGTGTGGCATGACTTCAGGGGGTATATATTTTTTTCTTTCCAACTTTATATCAAACGCATTCAGGTCAATGATTACAACAGAATTGTTTTCGGTTCCTGGAGGTTAATTACGTATAGCATTCAAAATAAACAGATTTAAAATACCGCCCTCATCACTTCGTTAAGTTTTGCGACTTATGTTTAGGGGCTACATAGTGACCTAGTGGTAAAGACAAGTCGACGAGAGAAATGGGCATATAAGAAATAAAAATGAAATGAGATTTAACGTTCTGCTATTCTGCACCGACTGGGGGAAATGAAGACGGGCATACGCCATAAAGTGTACCCTGCGGGCAATTTACCACGACCAATCAGGTACATGATGACACAACGAATTCCAGCTTGTCATTTGCAGATCTAACGAGATCTGAGCCAAGTAACTTACATTCGTTTTTTGTTTTGTTTTTTGTTGTTTTTTTTGCTAGTCGATCGAATTTTCATCTTGGAGGAAAACACTGTTGACCTAGTTAGATTAAGATTGTCTAAATCAGGGAATCTAATCGATAACATGTCCAAGGAGTTGTTTATGTCGAGGGATAACAATCAGGTTTGATGAGCAGAATGCATGGTTTTCTTATCCACGTATATATATATATATACACATAAGTCATTGATTTCCACCAACCAACCAACCATCTTGCCGTCATTCAAATTGCTGACATATCAATCGACCTTCATTGCTGATTAATGTGATGTTTCATTAAGAAGATCTAATCAATTCCCACTGATTAAGAAATTGACTAACGGAGTGGCCTTCATCCCCGGTCTGTCACTCCGATTATTAACGCCAAAGAATAACTCAGAATAAAAAAAGAGTATGGTGTTTATCTACTTTCTGAGTTGTTCGGGTAATTGTAAAAACAGATGAGAAACATCAATCATCAACCTTGACTTTATCCTTAAAATTATAAACTGATTTACAGTCGTTAATTGCGGCAAATGAGTAGTTTGAGAGCAACTAAAATTGTTTTATGGCAATTTCATGCCAAATGTAAGACCTCTTTTTATCTATTTTACCAAAAAAAACCCTAACTAAGAACTGGTTACGCAACAATTTTGGATTTATCCATTACCAAGACACCATTTTTGGTAGCAAAATCGTGGTGGAGCCACATGTCGATATCATGTTCGTACTTGGTTTTTATTTTATTTCTACCACTGGGTGGGTTGCTCTGCCGGTGGATATTTTGTGTCCCCGAGGTAACCTGAAACCCAGTAGCTTTATAGTTCCATGTTGAGTACAAATAACCAAAATATACGGCTGGGAGGCAGTTTCAGGGTAAAAAACTGCCACGATACCCCCAAGGACACGGGGGATATCGGTGATATATCCCAAGATACTAGTAATGGTATGGGAGATATTTTCGTTCAGGTGCCTGTAATGTTTTTAAGTCCTCGAATGATTCATCAATCTCAACTCAACAGTGTTCTGTCGAACTATTTGATATTTTGCATTTTTCACCACATCATTCTAACTGTTATATTTCTAAATGTATGTCTAATAATTGTAAAACCTGTCCTATTTTGAATAACAATACTAATTTTACTAGTTCTTTAACTAATAAAACTTATTTTACACGTGGGTTTGAGAAACTTAATTGCAAAACCTCCAATGTTATCTACGGTATAGAGTGTACACTCTGCGGACTAATTTATGTTGGCGAAACTAAAGGCCCTTTACACTTACGTGTTAATGGTCATCGTCACAACATTAATAAGGGTAGTAACCAGATTCTCTATAGACATTTTAACCAACCGGACCACTCTATACTATCAATGAGAGTGTCGATATTAGAGAAAATTTACCACCATACTAACAGCCCTACTTTGAGTACTCCCTTTCGCAGAGACCGAGAGGAATATTGGATACGGACATTAGGTACTGCCACCCCTTATGGATGCAATGACAATGTAGCTAGTATAGGGAATTTATCTAGCCCTGCGTGTAGCGATGTTAATGTCATGATGTTATTCCCCAAGTTTCGTCGTCGTAAACGCAGTCACGGACATCGTCGCTACACATCACCTAAGCTCAGCACTATATCATTGGATGCCCTTTTAGAAATTATCCAGGAACCACTAGGGCCACATCATATCCGTACTAAATTATATTCTATTCCACTTACGATTTTGAAATTACTAAAAGCTGAATGTTTGGATTCAAATTGTACTGACCCTGCATCCACTGAATACAGGGTTGTATCAATTGTTCTTGACATTGCCCACCGTCGTCTGGACATTGCAACTGAGTCTGATGCGTCACACACCACAAATAGTTCATTTCTAAAATTGAAATTTGCTAATAAAGGCATTGATGCTATCGGATTAAGCCAAATACTACACCATAAGCAAGTCACAGCACACATCCCTCCTTACTTCAAAACTGTTACTGTTCCTAGGATTTCTTATACTTATACTAAACCCATTGCATCCAAAATATTTAACTACAGAAACGCATTATCTGACATCAATGCACAAGACTTATACAATAACCCTCTACCATGTTCTTGTTCTACGTCGTCCTTCCTTTACCCGCCAGCTGGACATGTGGTCACTGGTGATTTGAACATAGTCCAGAATAATAAGCTACGTGAAATTTTGTCCAAAGGACCCAAATACCGGGAACCGCAACCATTTTCATGGAATCAAAATTTCAAACTTATTATGGATGCCGTAGAGGACTACGCTAGATCATGGGCTAAGAGGGAAGATGTTATCTCGGATACTCTCTCTGATTGGACTAAGTCTATCAGTCGTTTACTTAAACGAAGAATATACATGCAACGTTTGTCAGTTGACACTAGGCCTAAGTCTATTTTCAATGATGTTAGCATTGTTGAAAATCTGAATGCCTTGCATGACAATTATGTCATTGTGCCAGCTGACAAAGCGTCCAATAACATAGTGTTTATTTGTAAACGACATTATTTTGACTGTCTGTTCAAAGAACTTAATTTCGGGAAACCAATCGACAGTGCTACATATAAACGATCTACTTTTAGTAAGGATGAAATTATATCCAATCACAAATCTGTTCTTACTTCATTTGGTACTCCATGTGGAAAGACCTATACAGATTTGCCCTTGTTGTATTGGATACCTAAATTACATAAAAATCCTTACAAGCAGCGTTTTATAGCCGGTTCATCCCGTTGTTCCACAAAACCACTTTCAAAGGTATTGACATCTATACTAACAGCGGTTAAAGAGGGTATTCAAAAATACTGTGACAAAGTATACTCTCGAAGTGGTATAAATCAAATATTAAAAAATTCCAAAGAATTACTTGATGGTCTGCAATCTAGATCCCTTGCTTCAGTCTCATCTATTCAAACGTTTGACTTTTCTACTTTGTACACTAAAATTCCCCATAGTAAATTAAAAGCCCGATTGAAAGACATTATTCACAGTGTCTTTTCGTCTAAATCGGGTACTGCTCGATATCAATATTTAGTTGTAAATTATAATTCTACATATTTCGTTAAGTATCACAGTGATTCAAAAAACAAATACACAGCCATCAAGATAATTCAGATGTTGGATTTTTTAATTGATAACATCTTTGTTGAATTTGGAGGGGAAATATATCAGCAAGTGGTTGGCATCCCGATGGGCACCAACTGTGCACCTTTGCTTGCTGATCTGTTTCTCTATTCGTACGAAGCCGAGTACATACAGATGCTCGTAAAAACAAACAAACGATCAGTCAGACTTTTTAATTTCACTTATCGATATATTGATGATGTTTTAGCCCTTAATAATCCTAAATTTAGTGATTATGTAGACTTCATATATCCTGATGAGCTCGAAATTAAAAATACCACTGACAGTGACAATTACGCTTCCTACTTGGATCTGCGTCTCGAATATGACAATTGCCATAAACTGAGTGTTAAATTGTACGATAAACGGGATGACTTTGACTTTCCGATTGTTAACTTTCCATTTATTAGTAGTAACATTCCAATGTCACCAGCTTATGGAGTGTTTGTGTCTCAGCTAATTCGTTACACGAGAGCTTGTTCCTTTTATTCTGATTTTTTAAGTAGATCGAGGCATTTGTCATCTAAGCTTCTACTACAAGGATACTTGCGCACTAAACTTATTAAGGCCTTTAAAAAGTTTTATGGCCGTCATATTGATTTGATTGGTAAATATAACGTGTCTCTCTCGGCTATTATTCTAGATATTTTTAATTGACACGTATACTGTTACTATCACCCTGATAATGTCTACAACATCGTTAAGACAGTTCATCACGTGCATTTTGCATACTATAGTTCATTGGCCAATCACGCTATTTGACTGACATTTCGCCTAATAGATTGGATGCAGCTATGGCGGGTGTGGCGCCAGGCAGGGTAAGCTTACTCTTCCGGACACCTGTTACCACTGCTTGTCGTGTATTTTTGTACACGAGGAGCAGTCCATTTGCTGATTACACTATTTTGCTTGAATACACTATTTTGCCTATAACGTTTTTAGGACTTCGAATTCTGTCTTTTGATTTGGATTGTTCGTACTTGGTTTACAGTGGTAACATGTGTCCGGAAGAGTAAGCTTACCCTGCCTGGCGACATACCTGCCATTGCTGCATCCAAACTATTAGGCGAAATGTCGGTAAAATATGTTTTTAGTCCAAAATATTACCAAATCCCCTAGTTTTAACTCTTACCGATTATCATTATAAACCATGACACTACGTGTCCGGATAAGCTGTTTTAACGCTCACGTCCAAACAACTCAATATTTTGAGCGGAAATTTTGGGTCAGAGTTTATACACCAGTCTTCTATATTTTGGCGTTTAAATTTCTTACGTTCTCGGACTTTTATTTTTGAGGCTATGTTCTATTCGGGACAGTCCCTTTAAAGTCGATGAAAATCACAAAAAGCAAAATATTGCGCGGCTCGTTAATTTACATATAAAACGTTAATAGCTCAACGAAAGCTAGGCGCTTTTGTTTCAAGTTTGACGCAAATAATGTTATCTGAATATGGCCAATGCAACAATGCCTAGAAAGCGCTAATCCCTCTTTCAGGATAACTCAAATTTATACGTTCACCCACTACCTAACCTATACTATAATTTATTATATTTTGGTATCAAGATTGATGCAATAAATGAGTAGAAACGGAGTGGTGTATTTTATCGACTGAATTAATGTGATAAATAAAAAACAAATGAGTGATGTAAGAAACAGAAACGGAGCTATAAATGTTGTTCGACTGAATTAATGTGACAAGTAAAACACAAGGAGTTAAATTACCGACCGAGTTAATGTACTAAATAAAAATGGACTAAGGAGTGGTTCTATTTTGTGTAATAAATAAATAGGGAAATGAAATAAAATGAGGTTTAACGTCCTGCTGTTCTGCACCGACTGGGCTGACGAAGACGAGTACACGCCATATAGAGGGGTGGGGAGGATGGCATGAATGGTTGACGCGTACGCGTTGCACCGAAAGCCAAGTGGCGTGGTTTCGATTTCCCGCTTAATACGTACCAAGGGATATGGTCGCCTGTCCAAGCTCGTGGGATTTCTAGGGTCCCCAGGTTTCCTGCCATTGCTTAACAACCATACGCGCAAATGATTGATTGAAATTAAATTGAATAATATGTTAAGTACCGATATGACCTGGTGTGTGCCAAGTGGACATTAAACCCCATTTTTCTCTCTCACCCGCCGTGAAGTATGCAGTGAGGGAAATTCTGCCTACTATTATTTCGATCCCAACTGTCAAGAAGATATACTTGCACGTTAATATGCACACGGGACTTCGGGTTTTTACCCTTATGAACGACTACAGACCGGAAAATCCAGATGCAATTTCTTGGCCAACACCGGGATAGAACACGAGACCTCCACGTCAGTGAGTCCACGTCTTACTCACTAAGCCACCGTTGCTTCAATAAACAGGAAAGGAATACAAATATTTAATGACTGGTGAATAAAGTGATACTAATTTGCATGTTTCCCCTTTAGAAAAAAGCAATAATGAATTTGTATAAAAGTTGACGTGAGTCAAAAATTAAGTTTTATATATTGCCCATGCCTGTAATCTTAAGAAAAAAACGGAAATTTAATTGAGAATTACAAAACATATTCCCAATCTCTTGGTTTTGATTAAAACACGATGTCACTGTAAAAAAAACCCAGATGTGTTATATATGGCCAGCGGTTATTATACGTCCCTATTACTAGAATTATGGAAATTGATTTCTTCTTGCGGTAACAGATAATTATGTAGTGATACAATTTCACGCATCAATGTCAAATGTAACTCCTATACATCTCTATTCGTAAAATAAAGTTTTTCATGGTTTCGCAGATGTTTCAGGTCGAAACTTCTTGTTTTTAATAAGCCGTTGTCTTGAGAATCAGCCAGTTATTAATTTTCAGAAGAAAATCTGATGCGAGGAGCGAATGAAACGAACACGTTAAACCGCAAAATAACCAATTCGAAACGGAAGCAAACTCCATCGTCTTTATTGCATCTTTGAGTTATTTAATATATATTCTCTGAAGTGGTATTTCCTCTTACATCAAAAGGTAAGGTAGTGTTTCAGTAATAAGGAATTATTCTAGCAATTTGTATGGTTATCAATAATACGGTACATGGTTGTTCAAATATACGACTCTTTCACTGGCCATGGTCAAACATCAATAGAGACATCAAAAAGCATTTAATTCTTTCGACTAAAGCAATCGAGTATCAGTGATTGTGAATATGCCAATACCACCTGACACATAAGACATATAGAAATAAAGTTCAATCTGCCAATACCTAAAATTTGTATTAATAAACAATGACAAAGCCTCCTACTACCTTTAGATCTTACTTATCAAAATCTCCATAACCCAAGAGACATCTGACATTCAAAAAGTAAATTTTACATGCTCTAAATTGTCTGAAGCAAGAACCGCAATTTCGTCCGGTCTCCATAGATTCTGGTCTATGTAAATTATACATCAAACGTTACTTCCTCTGTGCTTTGATTCGACGCAGATTAATCAGTGTCAATTAATTAATGTACGTAAAGTACAAGAGTCAAGAGAAGTTCACGGTTTAGTTATTATTAGTCGATTCTGGACACGCCGCCAGTCGACAACATCCGAATGGAATTGATTAAAGCCGATTAGCATTTGAGACTTCTTAAAATGTCAACCATGTTTCGTGAAGCGGTTCTTGATACTAGACTGTCTATTAATGTTTGCACGTCATGGGTCAAATGCTTTACTTTATTGTTGCTGTCTGTCAATTACCATTATTGCTTCTACCTAAGCCGCTTTCCTTTGCCAAAGCAACAATCTTCGCATTTTGATGTATAGAAAACTCCTATCCAAAAACAAAATACAGAAATGTTAAATAAAAACTCTACTGGAACTCATTTTAGAACCATAGTTGAATTAATTTATGGAATATTTATCGTTCACAGAAAAATCAAAACTGATTGAACAGAACTGATTTGTAACAAATTGCGCCGTTTCTGCAGCATTATTCGGCATAATTTCTGTTATATCTGCATTCAAGTTCACAATGTTTTATTTCAACATTAAATGGAATATGTTCCGCTGGATATAATATATCATCATTGAATTCCTTTTTCAAGTATTTATTCATTTCAAGTGTATATGGAGAATTAATCTGAAACATCCATCACCTTAACAGTACACGTCGTTGACATCGGGTTGGAATAAATTATTTAACCCATCAAAACAAGAATTTGATTCTAAATGTAACGTAGTTCTTACCATTGTGTAGTAGTGCATCACCAGAACGACAAATAGACCAGCGCTGGCGTTACTGGGCAAAGCGCTTGTAATACATGCGCTGAATTAGAAACGGTGAATAGTAACTTAACGCTTTTTCATTTATCCTTCCATTCTAAGGCATTTTAATTCTATCATTTCATTATTCCAGACTTTACAACTTTCTTTTTTTTTTTAGACGCACCCCCCCCCCCCACACTTTTAAGGGTCGACCAAATTAAGCTCTGATAGGGAAATATCTTTGATGTAGCTGCTCAATTTGTTTGATTCTAAAATCTGAGGAACACGGATTATTTATACAGCCGATTTATATATACCGTGTGAAGAAAGTAACTATGAACCATTCGATACTAGATAATATAATATATTATGTAGTGTCACAACCCATTCAATGATTTCTAGATACATCTCAGCCAAGACATCACGGATTGGTAGTCGGTTTAAAACCCAATAAATACTCACTGTTCAAGGTCACAATATGTTTCATAACAGAATATAAATTTATCGGTGAGTTAAAAATAAGTTTTAAGTAGAAGAGGAAACACGTTAAAATGCATTATATATGCATTAAATGTTCAAAACAGATTATTAAAAATGAATATATTACAAGTGTTTAAGTGTTCAAAACAGATTATAAAAAATGAATAAATTACCAGCGTTTAAGTGTTCACAATGTCTCGATTGTCATGTACTATTGTTGCGATGATAAACAAGGTCTCGATTATCCATTTTTGAAATAAATCGTTAATGGCGATCGCTTCTCAATCCATTGAAAATCACGACTAGCTGATGGACTAGACAGTTGATTATTGGCGTGTGTGAATATTATGACAAATTGATTCATATAACATTTCAGATCAAAACAAAAGATCTGTAAAAGGCATACTTAACTCTTACAAAATACATATTTAAATCAAAGTTGATCGAATATTCGAAACGATGACATCTGCTCTTTCTGAAACCTTCCCTTCTCAGATCGATGCCATTCTGAATGTGATTCTGGGTAGTATAACAGATTAATTATGATTTAGATATACATGTATCCTATTTATTAAAGTTGAAGACGGATGGCATTATCTAGTGTCAAACTTAAAACAAATTATATTTTTTGTGAGGTGAAATTCATAACCAAACTATGCAAAAATCCCATGCAAAACGTATTTGATTGCTTTGGATCCATCACACAACTTGGCGTTAAAATTGGCAACCTTACACAAATTCTGAGTAGGTTTATTGAATGATGTTTGATGTTAGTCAGATTGTGCATTGATCACCAAGAACAAGACCATCCCAAACAGGGAATACAACCCTATATTATAAAAGCTGTCACAAAGCTGGAAATGATGTTCATTCGAAAAAGCTTTGAAGATCTGAGAAATGAATCAGTTGATCTCATATCACATCAAATAAGTGGTTCCAAAAATCATTGTCAACAAGCCAAGGATTTGAACAGTTGAACTGTCATATTACCATACACCATTTCATTATTCCCATATAATCCTGAAAGCAATATACCCCGTGAATAGGTTAATATCAAATCGTACGAAACTAAACTATATATGATTAAATTACAGCAGTAATACTATCTCGCTAGATGGCACTGTAATCGAATAGCAGACGATAAATCGAATGATTGACATGTAACCCGAAGCTTGGCCAAGGCTTAATATAGATAAGTGACAATCAATAAAGACAATTGCCGGAATGCCATCACTGTTTCACTAAGTATGGACCAATCGAATAATGTATCATTCACTGTAGTAGGACTGCTATAGTTTTTCTATCAATGCGGATCAATCTATCGATTGGCACCAGGAAATGAAGTCGTCAATTGGTTGACCAGAATTTAGTAATGTGCGAAGAGGAAATAGTATTTTAGTGCTGCGTCAGCAATTTCTATACTATTAATATTATTTGACACTGGGGAGTAACGCGACATAGTTAGAGGACGATGGCTTTAACAAGGACGTAGACTGGAGCTTCTGTTTTATTATAGTACGTTGTACCATTACCGCGAGAATTGTTATTATTAGTGTTTAATGGGGGCGGGGAGCGATCTCCGTCATTCCAGCCTGAACAAATAAAATGAAATGAAACGTTCTCGGCCAATGCAGGGATCGAACAAATGACCTCCAGGCTAGCGAGTCAGTGTCTTACCCACTTAGCCACCCTGACCCAAATAGCACTTAATTTCTATACAGTGTTATTGGTAAAGAATGGAAGATCTCAAGAGCTTAACCTTGAAGGCGCAAAGGCCCAGATATACGACCACAGTCATACGACACACCTCATTCTGGGAGGAAAAGCAACTGTTTCAGAAACAGCTTTTATTTATACACATGAGATAACGTTAATGTCTGTAAATTTATCGTGTTTATGATATCATTCTTTAAAGTATGTTCCGCCATAGGGAATCTTGATTCAGGTTTTTTTTTAAAATGTAGCGTCTATTTAATGTATTTATGTACAAACACTAACAGTTCACCCTACCTAAACATTTCACTGCCCATCAAATCCTAAACAAACGAGTATTAGGTCCTAAAAGAGAGCGGGGGGGGGGGGTAGATGGCCGAATGGTTAGCGTGCGTGCGCTGTATCATAAAGCCTCTCATTGAGTCAACTGGTGTGGTTTCGAATCCCCGGTTGTACGTGGCGAGGAGTAGGGTGGCCTGTTCAATTTCGTGGGTTTTCCCCGGGTCCTCCGGTTTCCCCAACTGCTAAAAGACTCCTACGCGCAAGTGAATTATTGAAATAAAATAAATCCATATTTTAGTCTCGAAATGATCAAGTTTGCGTCGGGTGGGCGTTAAACCCCACTTTATCCCCCCCTCTCTCTCTCTCTCTCTCTCTCTCTCTCTCTCCCTAAAAGTGCACCAGTACACAAAAGCTTCGAACATTATAATGCAAATGGGTGCTATGTCGTTATCTGCTTTATGGCGAACCAGACTGTAGTAATTTCCCTGTATAAACATGAACGTTATAATTTCTCTAAAGTAACGAAATAAGACACAATAAAATACAATATCGGTCCATTCAATCAATAGTATTCTTGTATCTTATCATGTAAATGTGGGTGTCTAATATTTAAGAAACAATGAATATTTTAAAATCCGTATACAATTTCGTGTTCTCTGGGGTTTTCGAGCTAAATCTAGTTATGTACAGAGAAAACAAACCCGACGAGACATGAAACGAAATGAATCGTTAACGTGCACGTCAATGTGCACACGGGACCTCGGTTTTTCGTTCTATCCGAAATTCTGAACGACTAGACAGCTGTCCTTGTGAGGCCCTCCGCCTACACTACTGACAATTGGAAACCACGTCGGAAAATCCAAATAAATTTTCTCGGCTAATGCAAGGATCGAGCACGCGACCTCAAGGCTAGCCTCACAAGACAACACAGAGGTACTTAAAACGGCTGAATCACAAACGACAAAATACTAAAAGAAAACGACCCAATTCCGTTAAATTTGGGCTGTTGACATATTTTAAGAAGATAATTGATTATCAACACCGGGGTCCCCCAGGTAAGCTAGTTAGTTACGTCTTACTCACTGAGCCACCGCGGCTTCAGATCTAAACGGTCTTTAAATGTAGGATTAATGCAGGATACTGATTCAGAAACATACACGCCCATAATTATACAGGGAACAGAACAACTAAGATTGTCTGAAAATAGACGCAAGTGTAATTCTATAGTCAATAAAAGACAATGTGATTACATGAGCTTTTATCGTAATCCTTAATATGAAGTTCTACTCTATTTCTCTCTCAAATAAATAACAGGTTCGGATTTAGACCGCGGGGGAGGCACCGAGTCTGTCGATAATTACGTTAAATTCTATATATTTTTAAAATTGAAAAATCTACCTATTTAATACTGGTACCACGATCATTGACGAGGCTTAGTTTTGAGGATTGTGAACGCACGAACTTGAAGAAAAAAAATAATTCCCATTCCATTCCTTATGCAGCAAGTTCGGTAAATCGCATTAGGTACTATAATTGGTTCGATAGCGTGTCTTGAAAGTCTCACGTAACATTTAAAAAAGTGGAATAATGTTTATACTGAATAGTAAGGAAGAACATTACGATGAGTAATTTCGATTAAAAAATCGTTCAATTCCGTTTAGTAGTTAGGATATTACGAATTTGTCAATATTCTACACGACCTCCTCTACAGGTTGTACATAATTCGCCAAAAATGTTTGATGGGTCTCTTTTTAATCGGATTGAGGCCATATTGGGAGAATATCTACGGTTAATATTTTGTTTTCTTTAAATATTCAATGATCAATTTGAGTAGATTTGTAGTGTGGATTAAGGGGGTATTAGGTATAGGTAAGATAAGATAAGTTCTCTCTGTAATACTTAAAAATAGATTATAGAAAAAGAATATCTTAAAAATTTCAGTTAAATTGTAGCACCATGGGTCTTTCTGTCTGACATGGAAAGCGGGGAGATCAAAAACCGGTCGCCACATCCTACGTAAGACCCATGCATCTTAACTTAATACATATTTCTGTAGCCTTGTGGTCGTCTAGAATTTGTCTCTGGCCGCTTTTGCTTCTACTTCACGTTGTGTGTTTGCTTCATCCTGTTTTCTTAAGGCGTTTGTCTTCTCAGTAGTTTTAACAATGCAACAGCTGGATACATGGATACACACATGGTACAGATTGCCAGTAATTCTCAACCTTACCCAGTCAGAGCTAGACCTTTCCCCTTCTGGAACCAAACTGCTGTCTGGTGAATTCTCACGAGTTTCATAGTTTTGTAGATGATGCAATAGTATATTTTCGTCACATGTTTTTTAACAAAATCTATCCCTGAACTCAGACCCTCTTTCCTAATATTCTCACGCTATTTCACAAACAATTAATTTGAGTTTTAAATAAAGTCATACCATAGCTTACCACCTTATTTCTCTATTCCTTAACTATAAATTTAAAATCAATGTCGCAACGACAATATTGCTACAAAATTGCCTTCTCTAAGCCGAGATATTAGCGATTCAATTTTATGGTAGCCTCGATCGTCATTACTACCGTTGATAGGATTAAATCATCTATCACAACCCGTATTCAAATCCGCTAAATATAGTAGGCTTACAATTTTACAGAGAGTTAATTATATTGTTAATAAGTTAATTAATGTGTAATTAATAATTTAGATAACATTTAAGTATTAAAGATAGACCTGCAGTAACCGATGAATAATGCATGTTAAAGCAGGGAAAAATCGATTTTGTCTCATGACAATCAGTATTTTTAAACGCACATGAAATTAAGATTTCTACACAGAAATGTAGGAAAAATGTCACAGATTGTAATTGTCTTGGAATACCCATTAACTCAGTGCAAATAATTGGCAAAGCACCAGATAATAATGACAGAAATATATTTTTCATTATAGGAGAAGATTTAATACAGAAAAAAGATATGACTGTAAAACAATCAAACTTGATAATAGATATACAGGATGCATTAGCAACCATTGCATGTTTTTAAAAATTATCTGACATGTATTTTCTTGTAAAAAAAATCTATATAACTGATATTTTCCTATGATAAGATTTAAAAAATATATCATTCGGAAACATTCGGCTCCAAAATTGGTGAGGTAAAACGTAGTGTTAGGGTAAGTATGTTGGACTAGCGTAGCAATAATCCTGAGTTGAGACTTAAAATACTGTTTTCATCAACATGTAAGATAATTACAGCTGTTGATAAATTAAAAGATAAAGGCTCCAAACCACACAATTGTTACTGGAAACAAATTTCAGCTAGCTCCCACTCATCACATTCCATCAAATTAATGATGTGTGTTTTGTACTAAACCTATAATATATTGGCCTCTAATTCCACCCAGTTGTTCTCGACTGAGCGAATTTGTTCAAAATATGTCCAATACTAAATATAACCACCTTCATCAAGAACGTTAAATAAGTTTGTTCTTCTGTGAGTGGCATTTGGTAATTGAACAGCAACACACTAAAAACTATAATATATGGAATGACAATTACTGGTTTAATAATCCGTTACACTCGTCTTGAAAAGCATATAAACCAGTAATTGTTATTCCATATATATTTTTTAGTGTGAATAAGTTTGATGCAATCAATGATAAGAATTGCAACAAAGCTTATGTACAATACTAAACACACTTCTTAAGAAGAACATGGGTGCCTAAAATATTGCTTCTGTGTAAAACGTGCTTATATTAAAGTTAAAATGAAATCGATTCCTATCATAAACCTTTCTTCATTAGCCCAGTTAGGAGCAGAACAGTAGGACGTTAAACCCCCCTTCATTTCATTTCACCTTTCAAATCAACAAAAGGTGTCATGAAAACTACGATTTCTCCTTTGAATTTTAACTTTACTGTGATGTGCAGGTTCAAAAAAAACCCCGTGCGCTTCGGATCAGAAGGTCTGTCATTGAGTCAAGGGGCGTGGTTTCGATTTTCCGCTTGTGTTTAACAAGAAATATGGTCTCCTTTTCCCCGCGCCCTCCCGTTTCATCCCGCTGCTAAAGACCCCTGCGTGCAAGCGAATTATTGAAACGTAATTGAACCATATATCAGTCCCGTATTTTGACTGATTGAAAATATTAGACACAGTCATCGACGACAGTGATCAAACTCCTGATCAACCATCATCTCGTGTAGCCTGGTTTTGCCATGTTCGTTAAAATTGCTAAGTTCTCGTGGGAATAGTTTCAATAAAAACAATTATTTTGATTCTCAGTCGCTGTGTCTGGGGTAAATTCCGTTTCTTTATACCGATAAATCAAAAGGCACAAATTATGTTACTGTCTGAGCAATAATTATATATTTATCAAGCGAATAACCACAAGAGTTATGTTCTAATTATTGACATTGTGATTATGCTATAATACCGTAGATGAAGAATGCGTTGTCTGGATTTGCGTCAACTGTTAAAACACGAATCTGGAAATGATTGAAATGGCAATTGTTAATACAGGCAGTACCAGATGAAGAAATGAATGAAATAGTGTTTAATGTCTCATGAAGCCGGACTGTAGGCGGGAAATTTCGTGGACAGCAATTATATGTCAATGATTCTTTCTTTTGCACGCCGACGCGCACACGGGACCTCGGTTTTGGTCACATCCGAACAACTATTTAAAGACTGTTCCTGGCCAAGACCACCACCTCGAACCAAAAAGACAGTAACAACAAATGAAAGACCAACAGAACAATAATAACAGGAAACATTAACCCGACAGTACCATTACCAATACCAACAACAATAACAAACCGAAAACCTGAAGTTGAATTACATAACAATAATCATGACGATTGGAAAGCAAACAGTTCTATACAAACTACAAACAACAACATCAACAAAAGCTAGTATATATATCTACCATAATAACAAATCGAAAATCAAGGGCCCAAAAACAAATACCAACAACAATAAAATTATATTATAAGCCCTAGATCTAAATACAAACAGAGAATAAGACTGAATTTGTTTATTGCATTTGCTTTAAAGGACCAATCCCGATAATATTTTGGGGAACAAAACTGCTTAATTTTGTATTTTGCCCTTAAAAACCTATATCTTAGGGCCGGGCAGTTAAACTCAATATATGTGATACGTTTTCAAACAACTTAAAACCACCAGTCTTCGTATGGAAATATAGACTGGCGTCCCAAGCTGTATTATGCAATGTCAAGATAAAACCAGACTTTTATTTTATAAAAATAATGTGTAGTTGAGATATTTCTTTCGTTCTGAAGTACAGCAGATGGGTCATTGACTTTATAGACCTCCAAAGAAGTGAGATTTGATTATTAGGTAAACCAACGGACAAATTGACATGGAAATCTTAAAAGGGTTACGCTTCCAGACAAGCAGTTTTGACGCTAACGTCCAAACGACTCAATAATTTGAGCTGAAATTTGGGACAAGGTAAATACACCATTCCTGTATATTTTGGCGCTCAAATTTCATACGTACTCGGAGTTTTATTTTTGAGATGCTGATTAAAACGGGATAGTCCCTTTAAGCCTGTCGAATTCAGATTTTGTCAATGATATAATTCTTCCCTGGAGACCAGTGTTTATAACTGACAATCTAATTTTAATGTAAAATTTAATTAACTACCAGTTTATTCATTTTAACACGGACATACATCAACTGGTGCTCGTGAATGTGTCTGACATATCACTAAGCCTATTTCCTATTCTGCATTTTGATGTAATCTCGTGTTTTTTTTAGGCGGAAGGATAACAGAGTTATAAAGACATATCTCATGTTCACCAGTTTTCTACTTCCCCTTTCTGTATCCCAAATTCATCCCAAACTTAGGCGGTTTGTCTACAGCTAGCACCGTCATTCTGGTATATAACGTCGATGGATCGCTGTTTGCAGTATGTCTCAAGTTGTGGACCTAATAAATGATTTTGCTTTTAAGCAAGACATTACCAAATGTAAAAAACGTCCAGGCCAACGGATGAGGTGCAGCGTCGTCAATTAACATTAAAGTCAATTGGAATCGAAATGCGATTTGCTCCCATCACTTTTGCATCCAGGTTTGTTGTAATTTTTTGAATAAAATAGGCTGGAGGTTTGGGTTGTGTGTAGATAAAAGTCTCTGTCTGAAAATGTCAGCCCACGGTACTAAGCTGTTTGGAAATAATCGCCCAACTACTAAAAAGGGGTAAGTCGACTAAGGCCTCCAATGTATAAATTTGTGACTGATAAACGCGCATGTCAAGTACCCTACCCAACTTCCGCAAACCATACTCAAACGTATCGCAGACTACACGCAAAAGCTGGCGTTTTGCATACGTTTAGATTGTACTTGATGAACGGAATTTACCTCTACCTGTTTCTGACAGCCTTTCTCTTTCACATGATTTATTCTCGAAAACATATCTAGAATCGATTCTTTAAGTAATAATTCTTGTGGAAAATGGTACACATACTGCACACCACAATCAATAAATGTCTAATATTCTAAATACAGATCTTAAAATAATTTTATGCTCCCCCGTTAAATGCTGTGAAATACATCATTCATCTGTTTTAACGGTGTAGAAATGGAGGAGTCAACGGGGGACGATCATTGTTTAAAAATAACACAACATTTATGAGATCATTTCGAGAAAGTTAATTGTTTAATTACACAATTGAGATTGGTTCAAAGTGTTTTCGTTCTCTTTTTGTCATTTTTCAAGTAATCATTTCCACGCGTACTTCTCACAGCGGAGGTCTTTGGTTGTGAAACTAAGGGTTGGGGGTTAAAGAATCTTGGATATCTGAGGATGTAATGCGCATGTTCATTCGGATATTTAGAAAATGGCTGTCGTGTTCGTGACGAATAGCTGATACCACTTCCCCTTTAAGCATTGACGGACCCCAATGGCCCAATTCTTGGCATGAATGATTCCTTATCGAAACTTCATAAGATACTCCCATTTGTAATTTATTGATCTGAAAGATCTATTGAGTTAAGTGCTATTGTATCTTAAAGCTTTTATTATCTTGGGGGACTTGTAAGATAAAGTGTTCAGTTTATAAATAACAACACTATTGATACTAATGAACAATGCATCATGTACGTAGGCGAAATCATTTTGCTAGCTATTATATTCATTTCAGGGAAAATGTTGAGTGAATCAATGAAATTAGAAACTTTAAAGAAATACAGGAGAGAGCATTGTAAATTTTAAAAATAAATGGAAAGAACTGGAGTTTCATAGTGTTGTAGATAAATATTTTTGTCAGGGATATCTTTAAAATTGGATACTAAGCATAACAATTTGCCCGAATACTTCTCGAAGATAACTCTGTAGCACAAGCCCTTTAGCCATTCGAAAAAAACAAGATGGTGGCCATCCATGTAAGTCAGAATGACATAAACGATACTAATGCTATCGATTTTATTTAACATGTACTCTTCGGGGATTTTAAAAAAAAAAAATATATCAGTTGGTACACCATATGTTCCATAAAAGTGCAAAAAGGGTGATTATTACATTTGTATTGGGGCATAAATCATAATAAATATTATGACAATTAACCTGTGTTTTTGTATTGTTATTTGTTTAAAAGCGAGAATTTCACATTTTCTAAGAAAGTCAAAACATAATTATTTCTATGTCTTTTGCTCAATAGGTTATCAACTCACTATTACACGACCATGGGCATTCTTTCCCACCCTCAAAAATCAGTGACACAGTAAATAATAACACAATTACCCCCTTGTTTTCCCATTGCCCTCCATGCATTAGCCAACTCCAAACGTTGAAATTTGTAGTTGAAAATGATATTTTTGCCAATTTCTCAGCTGGCATTAGTGAATTAAAGGATCAATAGGATTATTCTTTAACAAGGTAGGATTGTTTATGGATACCATCCATTTAAAGGCTTTATTTTAACACATTTAAAAAAAAAATTACTTGAAAATTTGATATTTGAACTTTAAAAGGGCATAGGGATGATGTGAAGTAAAATAAGTTAAATCGCTAATATTTGGTTCCTAGCAATTGACACAAATGGGATGGAAACGCATATAATATTGTAATATTAATGGATATAACTGATTTACATTCAATCGTTTCCGTTTTTACTCAAATTCTAAATCAGTTATGTTCGGTTGAATACGAAACAAGTCTCAATCTCCAGCGTACGGTCATTCCAGTCTACACCGATAGTATTTATTGCGTATGCTCTCCAGTTATGTTTGGTGAATTACGCCAGAACTCTCAATCGATTGGCAATCTGTAGCGTTTGGTTATTCCAGTCTACACTATTTATTGCGCATGTTCAACATATAAGTATATGCCGTCACCGTTTGAAATGTTTTGTGGAATATGTCTAGCCTCGTTCTTCGAGTCCTTGAAACGTATTATGGTACACGATTCCCGGTAAGATCACACCGGCAATAGTGATTTAAAGCGACAAATAAATCGTGTTTTCAATGTCTTAGACTTTGGATAATATTGAGTTAGAGACTTAGCAATTTTAAATTTTCAAGTTCGACTTGTACAATGACAGACCTTATGATACAGCGCGCACGTGCTAACCATTCGGCCATCGACCCCCCTGTGAGATTTTTAAAAATCGTCATCTCCAAAACAAATTAAGATGTAGTTGCACCAGGATAGAGATGCATCCGGAGTTGATAATCAAACAAGGGGGAGTGTTGTTAATTCAATACGGATGTTTCGCAATCTTTATAAATCTTTTGTTATATTCTTTATTGATAAACCACTGTGTTATACAGGATGTTTAATGATGATGACACGAGTTCTATTTAAATAATTGTGATAAACTCGTATCGCATTCAATTAACATGTACTGAGGAATAGGAAATTACTATTACAACAATTCACTGAAAAATGTGTGTTTATTAATGAGGCTTCAAACACGCCATATATTAAACTGAGACCTCCCGGACATTGGTAACTGGTGATTGATTCAAAGTTGGAATCACGAAATGAATTGATTATGTTACACCTCTAAAATAATCATTTTCATCTTTCGTGCTTCCAACTTTGAACTTACATATTTTATCCTCACCTTTGGTTTAAATCACACAATCAATCCTACAGATATATATCTTTGTAGTCGTCATTTACATGTATATAGTTATCATAAGTATGGAAATAGTTTTATATAAGCAGTCTTGCTTGTTACTGCAACCTATTCACTTGCAATCTCTAAAATGATAAACTGTAAATACTAATGTTCTCCTGAATAAAATAGTGTTTAAACCAATTTTATTGGCGACGTAGACCTCGTCAATCTGTGCTATTTCAATATAAAGGGAATTACGTATACGACAGTCTCTATTTTTTAAAATTAAATCCAGACAAGACTGAAGTTCTTTACATCGGTACCAAACAACAACTCAACAAAGTAAAAAAGGGGAGCCTTTCGATTGCAGGGGAGTTAATTCAACCAACAAACAAGGCAAAGAACATCGGTGCTTTCATTGATTCCACACAACTTTTGAGACCCAAATCAAAACCATCTGTTCTTCAGCGTTTTGCCAAATTTACAAATTAGCAAAGATAAAGAAGTATCTAACATGTGACAATCTAAAAATCCTCGTTCATGCTTTGATCTCTTCAAGGCTGGACTACCATAATTCTTTATTGTATGGTCCACCACAGTGGCAGCTTCAATATGTCCAGAATGCTTCAGCTCGACTCATCACTGGAACCTGGAAAAGGGATCACATTAAACCATCATTAAGAACCCTCCATTGGTTACCCATAAATCAGCGAATCAATTTAAAATACTGTTACTGACTTTTTAAGCACTCAACAACCATGCGCCACAATACATTCAAGATCTACTAACTCCATATGAATCCAATAGAACCTTACGATCTCAGAACAAGTAATTATTAGTTATTCCTGCTGTCAAACTTCAACGGACTAAACGATCTTTTCACTTCGCAGCACCTTTTCTGTGGAATTCCCTACCATTCGACATCAAAGAATCAAAAACTCTAGACATCTTCAAGTCATGTTTTAAGACACATCTTTTTGAAGAAAATAAACACTAAAAGAATCCAGATAAATTTTGAGGCGCATTAGGAACTTTATCAAAGTATTATATGCGCTATACAAATTATGTGTTGATTGATTGAGTGATATTGAATATGAAAACGCTGATATTTCAGCAACCGGTAAATTTATTTATCTCAAATCAAATCAATTTTACAAAAAGAATAAGAGTTCATTTTTAAATAGTTTAGACATGGCGATCCTCAGTTAGTCAGGCATTGTGTCACTAACCACGGCCCAATTCTGCAGTTTGTACAATCGTGTTTATAGTTCATAATTTGGTCTTATTTGTCTTTACTACACTAGGAACTGAAAGAGTTGTTATCATTGACGTGTTCTGGATGATGTCGGGAATAAGCCAATGAAACTGTCTGTTACGGCGAGTTCTAGGCCCTTTGATGCACGAAACTCCGGGTAAACCACTAGAAACGTCAACGCTGATTGATTAATCAATGTCTGATGTCATAGGGCCAAAAGCCTCTCGTAAACTCCCACTATAACATGTCAGATTTCCCATGTAATGTAGGTCATCGAAAGTATTAAAAAAAACGAAACGAAATATAGATCTGTATTTTAATTAGATTGCGGTTTGTACGAGCTGTATTCCTAGCATTACAAGACAAAAAAATCTTACAGACATCCATCATTCTTAAGAATCTATAAAGCACGTGTTTACTACACGAAATGAGAAGAGGTGCCATATAAATTGAATTTTATTCTAAGTTAATTATTGTATAAACAGATTACGTTGTAACAATTTGTTTTTAGTGTTTGGTTACTAAAGTAAATGTTTTAATGCTTCTATTCATTTCGTTACCTTTCTACTTTAAATAACACGGCCTGCCATTGGGTCAATGTTTTCGATCCCAGGCCTGTACATGACTAGGAGTAGAGTCACCTGCCCATCGTCGTGGGTTTTCTCCGTGTTCCTGGTTTTGATACACTTCTAAACCCACATACTCGCAAGTGAATTATTGAAATTAAATTTTACCATTTTTAGTTCTCTCTCTCATATTCGTATTGCACATTGGATTCTAATTCTGTAACTGAAACTCAACCATACCCTAGTATACATACCTATAACAAGCATGCGTTTTATTTCCGCACTCATTAAAAAGTGATAAGAAGCTAACCGTGATGTGCATAAAGCGATTAGACTTTAAAAAATCAGATGCTGATTGACGTATAGAATAGTGTTTCTGTGTGCAGTCTTAATTCTTCAAAACATATTATCATTTACTGTTAGGATCTGACACGTGAGCAGGACGATGCATAATCGTTGAAAACAGTGATTATACACCGATCAAGTCTATGGGGGTTAATCTCTATTCAAATAGCTTATTATTCAAACAATGAAAATTTTGAACAAAGACAGATTATTTATTTAGGTCTTTTTTGTTCTTTTTTATAAAACCTTTTTCGGTTTTTTTTTTAACAAGTACTAGCGTACTACATGTATAGATCAGGAACCCGCCATGACTTCATCACCGTCATCAATGACCGCTAATCAATGCGCGATCGACTAAGGAACAAGCGGGGGTTGGGGTGGCCTAGTGGTCTAGAGTGTCGCGCTTCGACCTCTAGCTGGCCGGCCACCTCTTGGCTTGCGGCTGCGGTTTCGAGCCCTGGTGTGGGCGTATGTGGCATGGAGATGTGGGCGCGTTCTCAACCTCGTCGGTTTCTTCCGGGCACTCCGGTTTCCACCCACTGCTAAAGACCCCTACGCGCAAGCGAATTATTGAAATAAAATTAAACCATATGGTAGTCCCGAAATGATCTAGTTGTGTTAAGTGGACCTTAAACACCTATTTCTCTCTCTCTCTCTCCCTCTCTCTCTCTCACACACATGAACCAGCATGTCAAGTTTCGCGTTGATTTTGACTTGGCTGAGTCTAATCCTATGGGCAGACGAGCGTATTTTTTCGCCTGATCGCGCCGATTAAATTCGCCAGGAATTGTTTACGGTCGATCACGAACAGGCACATGTAGCGATCCTCTCGAGAGTGTATGTCATTCTGCGAGTAAATTACGTCGATCATGTGACTTGTTCTAAATGGTATCGCCGAAATAATAAGATTGCTGAAACTTGCTATTTTTTTTTATAAAAATAAAACGCAGAATACCTAGAAGGTCTCGTCGGACAAATCGCAACTTGTGGTATACAGGAGTAAGATTCTAATTTTCGGAAGGGGGGGGGGCAGACATTTTAAGATCATGTGATATCAATCATGTCTCAGATTGGCTAACAAAAAAGGTTCACCTGATCATATAAGCTGGACAAGTAGAAGTTGATGCCTTGTCTACGATATCACCCTAGGTGGAAGTCGACGTTAAACCCCAGATACGAACGAACGAAGTGGTCCTTAAACTTCAGAAACGAACGAACGAACACACGCGAATAAGATTGCCGGCGAAATATATTTGGCCGAAAATATCTAACGTGCTAGATACGAGCGAATAATCGGGCGAATGTTTCGCCAAGCAAAATCGTCGTCGCCGTGCAAGGCCGTATGTAGTATTTTTTAAGTGGGGGTGCAGCAGAGTGGTAAGGCCGCAATATTATTCCTAAGTCACTGAAAATTAGACTTCGGCAAACGCGTTTTCCACTCTACTAGGAGTCGTAATCAAAGTTGCTAGTAATTGATCTCGTGTGTCAATTTCGGAGGCGCAATTTCTCATTTTGACATGAAACACACCAAAATGTGAGGGGGTGGGGGTGGATGGCTGATTGAATAGCGTTCGCGCTCTGTGTCATAAAGACTGTCATTGAGTCAACTGGCGTGATTTCGAATCCCCGGTTGTACATGGAAAGGAGAAGAGTCGCCTGTCCAACTTCGTGGGTTTTCTTCGGGTCCCCCGGTTTCCTCCCATATGCTAGTCCCGAAATGACCTAGTTTGTATCGAATGGACGTTAAACCCCATCTCTCTCTCTCTCTCTCTCTCTCCCTCTCTCTAAAATGGAAAACTGCTTGTCCTCTTAACTATAACTAGTCAGCAGGCCATTGATGAATAGATACACACTAGAGGAACACTAATCATTTAATCGAAATGTGATGACAGGGCCAACACCACGAGTGTCGATGTGAGATGTATAAGGAAAGTACAACACATACTTTGTCATGTAAAAGATTCCATTGGATAAATATTTTTGAGGGAATGTATCTTTAATATTCTTAGAATACAGTTCTTTGACGTATATTAAATAATGGCTGCTTTAAACTCGAGTTTAATAACAGACAAATTTTTCTCGTCTTTTTCCTGCTGAATCAACGATTGTCGCCGGCGAATCCAGTATATCACGAAGGCATCACAAATATTCATTGAGAAATGTTTCATTTTTGACAAGAGAGTACTAGGTTGTGAAAATGATATATTAAAGTAGGTAGAGATATATACCGGTCATTCACGTTAAAACAAAAGTTCCACGCAGCTATATTACGTTATTCATAACTTCCCGTTCACAAACATTAAAGGGAAGATTACACAAGAGGCAAATCGCATTCTTATAATATATTCCTAATGATCGTAATTGGGTGGATTGTGGAATTCCTTGCAAACTACTAATTATATTGTGGAAGTTAGATTTCTAAAAGGAATACAAATTGTGTAATTCCGTTAGTGTTTACATAATAATATATGATTCGTCACTTCAAACCCCTAAAAGGGAGATTACACAAGAGGCAAATTACATTCGTACGATATATTCCAAATATGATCGAAATTTGTAGTATATTGTGGAAGTTAGAACAAAAACTGTTCAATTCCGTTTCCGATGCGGGCGGTATATGGGATGTGTGAGATATGTTCAAACTCAGCGCATCACGAATCATGGACAACGGGGAAACAACGCTGCAATAGTTTGGAAAACTTTCTTGACCAACACCAGCACCGAACCTCTGCCCTCCTATTTTTAGTGAGCCAGCGCCATATTAATTGAGCCATCATGATCCCTTGATTGCGTGGATCTATGCAAATCCAAATATTGACGTGTTTTAATATCGCTCTCTTCGAAATTTTATTTCTGGTTTAATCTAAAATTCTTGATTTTTTACTTTTATCGACATAAAAATAAAAGTATGAAATTCTTCTTATGCAATCATGGAATTCAGATACGGATACTATGGTGGGTGGTTAGTATCATGTCGTTATGTCGACCTTCATCGCGACATGATATCAATCAGCCACCATAGAATACAAACCAACAAAATATAACTTTTAACATTTCTTCTCTCTTCAAAGACACTTTTACGACTAACCTAGAGAAAACGTATAAACATGTTTTTAAGTCGGGTCTCGAGTATTTGTTTTTTGTGTCTTATAACACTGTATCTATACTTTGCCTTATTTGTACATTTACTCTACATAAAAATATCACAAAGCCTCCGGTCAAATTTGCCGACGTCAGCAACGCCATAAACATTTTTATGTTCAATATTGGGCTGTCTATATTAGCCTAATAGGAGAGAGAAAGAGAGAAAAATGGGGTTTAACTTCCACTTGACACAAGCTAGGTCACTTCGGGACTAACATATGGTTCAACTTGATTTCAATAATTTGTTTGCGGGTAGGTGTCTCTAGTAGTGGGAGGAAACCGGAAGACTCGAAGAAAGCCACGAGGTTATTAGACGGGCGACCTTTCATCTTGTCACTTGACTTATGACAGACCTTCTGATCCAACGCACAGGCGTTTAATAATAAATGTAGTGAGTAAACAGGAGCAAAACCCGACAACGAAAACATTCTGCAGTACGAAGGGCTAAAACTCTACTCTAATAGTAAATGCAGAAGGACTGCACTACACGCAAAACAAAAAAAATCAAAAAATCTACAAGATAAACCTGCGGACAAGACAGAAAATAGACATTGCAAAAACTAAACAATTATCAAATCAAGTGAATGGATCCGGGGCCAGCCGTAAGCGCCCACTGCGCTGTACAGTCCCGGGCCTGTTTTGGTACAGGCTTCACTAAAATAATTACCAAAAAAACGTAACAAAAAATGCGACCGATCTTGTCAGTGGTCGCCTCTTCAATGTCGATAGTCAGCCAGTTGACGTCCATATTCCTGAAGCAATGGCCCGAGAAATCCCTCTCTCGCCATTGCTGGAATGGCGTCTGTTTCTTGAACTTACGCGGGAATGTGTCTATTCTTTCCATTCAATGAAAGCTATCGCTTAAGAACAGCAACATGACAGCCCTTCGTTTATTCTGGGTCTTTCCTAAAACTTTGGACAATGATTTAAGGTATTAAAAACCGTGAAAGTATGTTTGTTTCCAAACAGTATTGTTTACATTTTATTCGTCTTGATAGCCTTGTTTGTCACGCAATTAGTTTTACTGCAGTATTCTTCTATGCACTGGTTAATTAGTCATAATAAAATCGTGAGCCATGACGTAACGTTATGTAAACATATTTGATCCAATACTGGCACTCGTTTTAAATGTAAAGCTTTTGTAGGGCAGCTAGTGATTGGCCAGTAGACGGACTACTGACCAATCAAAATTTAAAACAACAATATCCACTCAAAATAGCAGTGTGTAGTTAGATCACCTCTAATCAAACGAAACGCTGCGAGGAGTATGGTTGACGTCAGGTGTTACAAGTCAAATAATTTTTTGTGTGCATTATATGATATTAAAGTGCAACATCACATGTTAGAAAGGGCTTTTCTCGACCTAAAACGTGTGTGTCCAATAGCTGGAGAAGGGCGTTTCCCTAAGCAAAAAGGGCGTGGCTAAAAAAAAAACCGCTGCTGCCAACACCGGAAGCGAACCCGAGACCCCCAGAATAGGACGCAAAGAGAGAGAGAGAGAAATGGGGTTAATCGTCCACTCAACACAGCCGAGTTGTGTTGAGTTGACGTTAAACCCCATTTCTATCGTCCACTCAACACAACCTAGTTGTGTTGATCGGACGTTAAACCCACTTATCTCTCTCTCTCTCAGCATTCTACTCACTAGGCAGGGTCAATATAGTAATAAACGATTGTTTGACATTATATTTCAATTTATGTACTTGACATTTACTTTATTTGTACATATAATATTACCTATTTAGAGCCACGGTGACCCAGTGAGTAAGACCCTGTTGAAAAGTAGGACGTTAGACACATTTTCATGTCTTAACAATAATGTACTTGACATTTACTTTATTTGTACATATTACCTATTTAGAGCCACGGTGACCCAATGAGTAAGACCCTGTTGAAAAGTAGGACGTTAGACACATTTTCATGTCTTAACAATTTAAATTTATTACAGACATATTTCTATGAAGGCGATTTTTTTTTCAAAAGCCAAATATGATAAATGACTTAATACTGTTATATATATATATAATAGATTCATAAAGGTGGTATCAAGCTCAGACCATACTAAGAAATATTTGTATATCATAAATTGCATTGACTTGTTAGTAATAGAAACAGTCAAGAAAACGGGGTGTAACAACAGGGACATGAATAATCCAAAATGAAATTACACAGTACAAAGAGGGCATATTGTTAATTCAATAGTCGACCAAACATGCTACTATGTCAGTATTCGTGTGACATAATCTCGGTGGGGGGGGGGGGTACAGAGAGTTCAATGCGAAAATCATTTCGTCAAACCTGTTTTAAGTGTTGTTATTGACTAATATACAACAGTTGTATCTCATGATAACCTGCCATGACGTCATCATAGGTTGATATATGTTTCGGTTCATATCAACCGCTATTGACGATTCATCTCAGGTTGATATACTCGGCTCATATCAACCGCTGATGGCGTTGATGATCGAAATAATACAAAGAATAAAGAAATACATTTTTATTTATTTGAAAATTAATTTTGTTATGGTATAGTTTGTAGAATTCAGCACCAACACAGACAGACATCATACTTATCGGCATATTTAGATCGGTTATCCATGTCTAAAATATCTTTCAAAATGATCTTTTCGTCCAAATTTCGATTGTTGCTGCACACACTACAATACATGAAAGTATTTTAGGGTACAATCCACTGAGTACAGGTGGTAAAACCCTTCTCTATCATATCACTATTGAGTGTGATATGTGACTATAAACTGTGTGTGGTATGTGAATACATAGTGAGTGTGATATGTGACTATATAGTGTGATAGTGACTATAGAGTGTGTGTGGTATGTGAATACATAGTGTGTGTGATATGTGACTATGGAGTGTGTGTTGTATGTGAATACATAGTAAGTGTGTGTGGTATGTGAATACATAGTGAGTGTGACATGTGACTATAGAGTATGCGTGGTATGTGAATACATAGTAAGTGTGTGTGGTATGTGAATACATAGTGAGTGTGATATGTGACTATAGAGTGTGTGTGGTATGTGAATATTGAGCGAGTATGGTATGTTAATATTGAGCGAGTATGGTATGTAAAAATAGAGTGAGCATGATATATAACTGTAGAGATAATGTGATATGTGACTATAGTGAAAATTTATTCTATATATAACTAACAGAAAAAGTTTTTTATGTAATATATTGCACAGGAATAGATTATACATGACAAAAAACAACCCAACCATGATCCATTAACCCGGAAACATACTTATATTTTGTGAAGCCCTATAAGATTAAACACTCGACATGACATGCAACCCTTGTATCATTTATCTCCGTTAACTACCGTACAGGGAAGTTCTAGTTTTCCTACTGAAATTCGGGATGGTCTAGGATGAATCTGTGTCAACGTTTAAACCACTTCTTAATAGTTATTTGGGGGATTGTTATGTAAATATAGATCAGATGGATTCAGAGTTTTAGATTTTTATGACCTAAACTACTGGCTTAAAGGGAGAGATGAATCCAGATAATTATATGGTCGTCATTTGGGAAATTGCTGATAAAAACGATTTTTTTTTAATGTTCGCATATATATTTCACCAAAGTGTACTTTTTTTGTATTTTTCTATCTATATAACTATAGGACTGACGAGGTTTACCCACGAGTCTGTGCATGCTTACTCTTGTTCGAAGATTACATACGGGTTTTCCATAGGAACAGTAAATCCTTTGCGACGTCCACCTAGTAACGCTAATAATTTTTTTTTTACCTCAATTTTATATAAAATTTGAATTTGATTGTCCTTTATGGTCTACAGCATAATATATGATATTATATTATATATTACATGCTTATATTATGTATTCATGCAGGATGTACCGATGTATCCATACAAGATGTACCGATGTATCCATACAAGATGTACCGATGTATCCATACAAGATGTACCGATGTATCCATACAAGATGTACCGATGTATCCATACAAGATGTACCGATGTGTCCATACAAGATGTACCGATGTATTCATGCAAGATGTACCGATATATCCATGCAGGATTTGGTAATATATCCATGCAAGATGTAATGATATATATATCCATGCATTCATGCAAGATGTGGTAAAATATCCATTCAAGATGTAATGGTATATCCATGCAAGATGTGGTAATATATCCATGCAAGATGTAATGATATATCCATGCATCCATGCAAGATGTGGTAAAATATCCATTCAAGATGTAATGATATATCAATGCAAGATGTGGTAATATATCCATGGAAAATGTAATGATATATCCATGGAATGTATAATCACATATCTATGTACGATATATGATATATCCATGTACTATACTAATTTCCATATCAGATGTAGCAGCGTGTCTGATAAATGTTATGCTGTATCCGTTACATTAAATAACATTTTGTACAATGTGCGTTATATATAACCCTGGACAATAGTGTCAATTACAGTCATCGAAGGGCTTATTTCTAAAAATATGAAACGAATTCTAAAGTTGCAACAATGGAACAAATGAGTACTGTGTTTTTCTTCTGAAAGCCATATTAGAAGTGGGACTGTTTAGATTTACTTTAAAGAATTCGTTAATTGAACCTTGGGTGGTTGGCAAAGTTTTTTTAATACAAAATAAATTGATCAAATTATGCTGTAAAAACTTTACAATTTTTACAGTAAGTGAAAAACATTAAAAAGACATACAGTCTACAATAAACACGGAGGGGGGCTAGATGGCGGAATGGTTAGCACGTGCGTGCTGTATCATAAAGCATGTCATTGAGTCAACTGGCGTGGATTCGGATCCCCGGTTATACGTGACAAGGAGTAGAGTCGCCTGTACATCCTCGTGGGTTTTCTCCGGTCCACCGGTTTCCTCCCACTGCTAAAGACCCCTACGCGCGAGCGAATGATTGAAATTGAAGTAAGTCCCGAAATGACCTAGTTTGTGTCGAGTGGACGTTAAACCCCATTTCTCTCTCACACACACACAATAAAAAGGGCGTATATTACATTTTAATACAATTTGATAGATGAAATGAAATGGAGTTTAATGTCTTACTTTTCTGCACCGCCTGGGATATTGAAGACTGGCTTACGTTATACACTGTGTTGTGGGGGAATTTTTTCCCGTACAGCGACGCTACCGCCTTCTCCTATATCGAATTCTAACTGCCATTGGATCTCTTATGTGTACGCTAATCTGTACACGGGACGTCGGTGCGTCATCCTATCCGAACGACTATACGTTATCCCTTGTCTGGCCCTGCACTACTGACAAGGAGGAACCACGCCGGGAAAAAACCGATAAACACGGGACATCTATCTTATTCACTGAGCCTCCGTGGCCCCTCTGCGCTAATGAAGACGGACAATCTCCTATGAGGTATTCAACTGCCAATGATTCTATTACGTGGCGTGCACACCGTTTGTACACGAGACCTCGCTTTTTCGTAACATCCGAAGATCTGGACATTGTTCTAGGCCACTGACCAGAGTGAATAAAGAAATGAAATGGGGTTTAACGTCCTACGCTTCTGCACGTAACCTGGGCTAATTGAAGACGGACATACGCCTTACCGTGTGCTACGAGGCCGCAACTGAATTCCAACTGCAAAGGGATCTTTTACTTGCACGCCAATGTATACACGGCACCTCGGTTTTTCGTCCCATCCGAACGATTAGGCAACTGCCCTTGACAGGCCCTCCGTCTGCATCACTGACAAGAGGAAACCACGCCGGAAAATCGAGATGAACTTTCGCGGCCAATGCAGGGATCGAATACCCGACCTCCAGGATAGCGAGACAGCGCCCGACCTCCAGGCTAGCGAGCCAGCACCCACTGATCAAAGGAATCGGGCTAAAAAAAACCCGGGGAACTTTCTTATTCAACACAGGGACCTCCAGTTTAGCAAAACAGTGTCTTACTCACTGTCACCGGGAATATTATCGGTCAACACTGGAAACTATTGGTTAGCATGACAGCGTCTTACCCACTGAGTCACCGCAGAAACATGAAAATGAATATACATGTAGTAAGTAAATATATGATTAAATAAATCATAATATATGTTTATGACGGTGACTGAAGTAGTTATCTCTTATTTATAAAACAATTATAACATACATGTATATTTAAAAGTGAAAACATTTGATGGTGATTGACGATATATTCGTTTCTAGACCTGCAACCTTAGCACAAGGTAATCCAGGTCGAAACGATTGCCTAAGTTAGTTTTTATGAATGGCTGTATTTAAATGACTTGTGAAGACTGTGTATTGTGCAATGAGAGAATTGTTTTCCGGACAGCAGCGCTACGGCCTACAGTTATATCACATTCCTACTGCCAATATATCTTTAATGTGCACGCCAATGTGTACATGGGATCCTCGGTTTGTCGTCCCATCCAAACAATTAGATAGCTGTCGGTGTCAGATCCCCCATCCTGCAGCACTAGAAATGTTTAGCCGTGCTTCTAAATATTTTTAAAGGGGTAAACGTATTGAAAAAATGGTGGGGGTGTGAATTTCAACTAAGCCATTGCCAAGGGGCAAAATAATAAAACTATTTGAAAGGTGAATGGCTGTATTTAAATGACTCGTGAAAGACCATTGTTAATATCCCGATGATTGGAAGAGATAACGTTATGGTTTGTAGCTGTTACAAAACCCTGAATCGAGTCAACCATTCGTGTAAAAGTTTAGAAAACGATAAAAAAAAATAACCCTACAAACCTAACTAACATCAGATTGTCTATGCAATAAAACCACAATATTAATTTATTATAAAAGTTCATGGAGTTGTCAAAGGGGTCTTCCTCTCTCTCTGTCGTATCAAGTAGTACAGATTTACGACATCCTGGCAAGCCAATGAAACAAAGGTATGTTTGTGGTTGCACGTGTTCGTTTCTTGACGCGTATTTGACAGACGACTAATTTATTCTCTCGTCCAGTTTTGTTCTATGACAGCGGAATATTTTAAAGATGTTGACGTTCTAAGACTTGGTGTTAAAATAAGCGACATGTCAAATTTAAAGGAGAGGTCCCAGATTTCGTATGAAGAAACTATCTGTTACACGGCATTGCAAACATAGAGGCCGGTGAACGCTTTGTTTTAGGGGATTTGTGAAACCGGAAATAGTATAACTCCGGAACCGGAAATGGTAATCACCCCATAGATGCGTTTATACCTCAAACTTTAGCCTCGGTGCAGCGTTAATTAAGTCTCCAGCCTCAAACAGACGAACAAACAAACAAACGACAGTCACAAATATATGGATAGATACCCTTAAAGTTCCAGGTCAAAATATTTTACCATTTGGAAATGATCTTAAAATCTCTTAATGATTTAATGATCTTAATGACTCGTTTAAGGGGCTAGCTCCCTATTTTTCGTTCGTAAACTTTGTCAGTGGCTAATTTTAACGCAGCAATAACCTGCAAATTTCTATCGATTAAAACACATATCCTATTTCGTTTCGTTTTTTTATAGTTAAAAATTTCGTTTTACTTGTCTTTTCTACACTAGCATCTGGAAGAGTTGTTAATAACCCGCGTCCTGGATAATGCCAATGAAACGGCCTTTTCGGCGAGTTTTAGGCGTGAGTTACACGGAACGGTGGGTAACGCACTAGAAATATCGACGCTGATTGGTTAATCAAATGTCTGACATCATAGGGTCAAAAGCCGCTTGTGTGACCCCTGACATGTCCTCGCTACAACTGGTCAAATCCTCATTTAGTAGAAGAGGCCATCGAAGGTATAAAAAACGAAACGAAAAAAAGGATCTGGGCTGATCTGGGCCCTGTTTCTCGAAATATTAACTAATGATCAAATCCAAATTTTAGTAGATACTGCAATATTGATTGGCTTAGCACTAAAATCTAAAAGAGTATACGTATGAGTGACCCCTATGGCGAGAACATGTTTAACACTGTTCCTTCGACTTCTTAGATTCAAATTATGATAAATGATGGATTTGCACAGGAGACAATATGCTTACAGTATATATTTCTCTTTTGGTCATGCATATTGTACTGTGCATTAATATGAAAATACATAAGTTGTAACTATTATCTAAATTCTAAATAGACGGGCTTAAAAGAAGGGGTGCGTCCATCCCACACAAGCTATGCTATTTCGGGACTAACATATGATTCAATATTATTCAATCATATTAAAATAAAGATCTACATTCGTTTCGTTTTTTTATACTTTCGGTTGCCTACACTACATGAAGATCTGACCGGTTGTTGCGATAGGTCACGTCAGAGGTTATACGAGCGGCTTTTGGCCTTATGACGTCAGACAATCAACATTGATGTTACTAGTGGATTACCCAGATCCGTGCAAACACGCCTAAAGTTCACCGTAACATACCGTGCGTTTCATTGGCTAATATCTCACACCATTCAGAACACGTCAATGTTAACAACTTTTCCAGTAGTCTCGGTCACCAAGAGCCTCCCAGTCTTCGACATATATTTTACTAATAAATTCCATTGCCCATGCATAACTGGGAGTTCAGTTTGTTATGGGTTGATTATCCAGTATCTTTGGCAAAGTCAAGTAAGAGTTGTGCCCCTTCCCGCAATTAAAATAACTTGTGAGTGTTACATATTGAACTAGCAAGGCAATCAAATTGATTTTCTGAAATTCTGTGGGCGTCAACATCTTGTTTAAGGACTTGTTACGAAACGAACTAGGATCTGTGTTGAATGTTATTTCAATAATTCGTCTATGCTTGTTTTAGCTTTAGGCGGAAACCGGAAGACACGGAGAAAGCCTGTGGTGTTGAACGGGCAACCCTACTCATTGGTCACGTACAAGTGGGTGGAATCCAACCACGTCACTTGTATTAATGACAGACCTTATGATCTTATTATTAAACCCGTCGACCCCAGCCCCTCCCAGACAGCAATAGATACATTATTTGTTTGGCTACAAGACTAATATACAGAAAGTCTAGACAATATCAGGCTATTATTGTCAGTACATAAATACTCAAACAATAAATTTCATTGATAAACTTTGTATTTAAAGATTTTTTTGAGAAACTTTGTATTTAAAGATTTTTTTGATACACTTTGTATTTAAAGATTTTTTTGATACACTTTGTATTTAAAGATTTTTTTGATAAACTTTGCATTTAAAGATTTCGTTGATTAACTTTGTATTTAAAGATTTCATTGATAAACTTTGTATTTAAAGATTCCATTGATAAACTTTGTATTAAAAGATGGCATTGATAAACTTTGTATTTAAAGATTTTTATCCAATCTGTGTATTTACAATCATTTCAATACTATAGGTGTATCTGGTAATCTATAGGCCACCCGCACGGCTACAGATATGCTTCCTTTTATTTCGTTTTAAAAAAATCCATAGATTTGTTTTTTGAATAAAAAGAAAAACTCATTAGAGAACAGTCGTAGGTATACTGTCTAAATACAGTGGAGGGTGTTGTCAGCTCAAACAATTTAACTTCATTAGTGGGATTGCACTAATGAAGCTTCTTTTTTTTTCTTGAATACATCGTATGAGTGAGCACTTTGTAATTTGATATCCTTGTATAACAACGTACATCGATGACGTGCGTATCGATGACGTACGTAAAAGCAGAATTGACACGAAAACAACTCTTCACAATCCAGCCTTTACTTCTTATAGAAAAATACAATTTTAAGTACAATATTTGGGAGTTCAAGTGTCCTTAGTTCATCCTCTTTTCTTCATCTTATATCGTCTGTCTAAAACACCTGGAAATTTAATTTGAATTCTTACACTACATTTAGTGAGTTTAATGATGCCGTGAAAAAGAACTATAATGAAATGGGGTTTAAAGTCCTACTGTTGTTCCCCGACTGGGATAATAAAGACGGACGGTGAAAAATCCCGGATCTATATGTGTAGTTATATGAAGAGCTTGAAAGGAGACTTGCATAGATGATCTGGGTTCAGGAGGTTTGTCCGAGGAACACCGCGGAAAATTTCAATTTTTATATAGTATCAAGGAAAGTATCGTATCGGTCATAGCTTTAATTTCGGTAAACAGCAATTTGAACCATTGTCTGCATTAATAGGCTCATCATTTTATCAATTAAAACTGGGTGGGAGTGGTTTGTCTCCGGACTGCCAAAATCTACCCTGATTAATTTGATAATATCATAATATGTATCTTCTTGAAAAAATTCCATCATAAAAAATGCCAAATTCTATCTTTTATCAATCTGGAAAATGTATTTGTTGTCATTCCACTAAATTGCATTTTTTGTATCGCATGACAACAGCATAATATTATATCGATCCATATTTCGACTTTTAATTAGAACACATCATTTAATAGTGTCTTCTGATAAAATGAAATGCATGTTTATTAATTTAACATTATCTAAAATTACTATGGACTGTGGAATTGAACTACGTGTACCAGCATGAAACACTGGAAACATGGTTTCTTTCACGGCATGTTAAAGGCAACATCACATCGACTATAAATTCATATTTTGGTCCCGAAATAACCTAATTTGTGTCGATTAGACGATAAACATCATTTCTCTCTATTTTTAAATACATATCGGGAATCAGACCGGTAATTATCTCCACATAATTTGAACACTTTTAATCTGTATGAGTATCATGAACTCCAAGATACCTCAACATGTCCCAATCGTTTGATACAAATATTGAAGGTTGTGTAGTCATTTTCGTGAGTTATTTTTCTAATTCGCTTCTGTTTTCTTGGCTTTTCTTTCCGCTTTAACGTCCCGAATATTCAACAAAACCGGATAGAAAGTGTAAATCCAAACAGTGTTCTTTGATCTTTGACCAAAACTTAGAAATATTACAATGCAGAGTAAAAGAACCGGGTGATGGAGATAATTGCTATAAATACAGGATCTGGATTCTTATCTTTATAGTACATCCGAGTAGTAAAGCCTGGTTGAAAAGGTAACGCTCCCTAACTTTGTTTTTTCGGGTTCTTTTTTATAAACATTATTTTTATTCAGGATGTCTGAATGGGATTGGGGAATAGGCTTAGCCTATGTAAAACCCCTCTCTCTAATTTTCTGCTTAAGTGCTCTTCCGCAACGCTCTTTGAATTGGCATTACATTGTATATATATATAACTTTTTCTTTTTCATTTATTATAAGTATGCCCGCTAAATGAAATGAAATGGGATATAAGGTCCAATTCTTCTGCGACTGAGCAATTAAAGGCGGACAAACACCATACAGTATGATCGGACAGCGGGTCCTACTCTTATTTGGAATTCCAACTGTCGCTCGGATGTTTTACGTGCCTGTCAATGTGTACACGGGACCCCAGCTTATCGTCCAATCCGAACGAATATACACTTCCCCTTGCCTAACCCTCTGACAAGGTGGGAACCAAGCCGGAAAATTCTGATCAAATGTTTCGGCCCACACCGCGATTTAACGCGGGACCTCCAGGTTAACGGACCAATGTCGTACCCTATACCGGTCTACGATTTTAGTAGAAAAGGTCTCCTGATTAATCTCAAATTTGGAACTGAAAAAAGTAAGATATCTCCATGAAGCTAGACAAGACTGGTACGGATTGAGAACCAAGTCAAAAATTATATTTGATATCGAGCCCTCGACTTTTAAAAGGGGGGGGGGGGAGCTTGTACCTAGGGGACGCAAGCAGTGGTGGCCCGAAGAAAACCCACGAGGTTCGAAAGGCGACCGTATATCGAATTCTAACTGCCCATATATTTGGAGAAAACCAACGCCCAGTATTTTAATACTATTTTGATCATACTTGTAGTAGATGTATAGAGAATCTCCTTCTCGTCTTTTTTGATTTAAAAAAAATATCAAGACAAGACGGTAAAGTAAAAAAAAAAACGAGACCCTGACGAGTTTTTTTTTTCACTTTATCCACGAGTGTTGAATTTTTTTTTTTTAAAGACGAGTAGGAGATTTTTTATCGCACAATCCTTTCTGACATGCACAAATAAATAAATATAATTCTTTACTAAACCTGATTACATTTTGGCGCACTGAGACATCATTTTTTGACAGCACTTTAACCATTGCAAAGTCCTTTATATTGACCCATTTTTTTACCATCAAGGTCAATTAAATAAAAATGGTTCATTTTTTAATAAAAAAAAAAGAAGTTTCTTTTAATAAAAAAATAAACTGCCCTTGAAAAAAAAGTAGTTCCTTTTTATCTGACCAATTAAATTCATGTAAAGCGATATCTCCGTGGAAGTAGATTATAAAATTTATCACTCAAGCGATATATATATATATATATATCTACTGTAGAATGTTTTATTGGATGATAAGCACAGCGGGGAACTTACTAAAGTAAAGTAATAGTATATTTACATTATGATGCAAGTATATTTAACTCAAATGAAACTGTCACATTAATCATATTAATGGTTTATCCTGTGATGCAATGAATCAAAAGCTCTCAACTTTATTCAATTTTCAAGAGCTAATAGAGACATTTGTCATACATAGAACGACAATAATTTGATTTTCTTGTTTGATATTTTTTAAAACAATGTTATGTGTTATCCGACTAGAAATGTGAACAGTTTAATGGGCAACAGACTGTGTGTCCAAATCGTAGTGACGTCATCCATAGTTTGTATAATTTAGAAACGGATGTTTAACGTCCTCTCAACACAAATCAGACATTATTACTTTGAGAGAGAGAAGGAGAGAGAGAGGGCGCGGAGGGGTGGGTGGGGGTGGGTATAATTTAATTTCAATAATTCGCTTGCGCGTAGAGGTCTGCAGCAGTGAGAGGAAACCCCAAAAGGTTGAACAGATGACCCCACTCCTTGTCCCGTACAACCGAGAGAGAAAGAGAGGGAGAGAGAGATAGAAAGAGAGAATTACCTTGGTTTCTACTAAATTTCCCCTAAATGCTTAAATGCATTGGTCGCATTTTTTTTAACGTCTTTTTTGTGAATCATTTTAGTGAAGCCTGTACCACAACAGGCCCGGGACTGTACAGCGCAGTTGACGCTTACGACTGGCCCCCGGACCCAATCACTTGATTTAATAATTGTTTATGTTTTGCAATGTCTATTTTCTGTCTTGTCCGCAGGTTTATCTTGTATATTTTATTTTGCGTGTAGTGCGGTCCTCTTGCACTTACTATTAGTATAAGGACATTTTCCATCAATGTGCCTACATTTCATTTAAATGTATATTTCATAGCCAATAGGGGGTCGCGATGGCCTAGTTGTCTAGAGTGCCGCGCTTCGACCTCTAGCTGGCCGGCCGCCTCTGGCTTGCGGGTGTGGTTTCGAGTCCTGGTGATAGGGGCGCCTTTTCAACCTGGTGGGTTTCTTCCGGGCACTCCGGTTTCCTCCCACTGCTAAAGACCCCTTAGAATTATTGAAATAAAATTAAAACCATATGTTATTCCCGAAATGATCTAGTTGTGTTGAATGGACGTTAAACCCCATTTCTCTCTCTCTCTCTCATAGCCAATAGGCAATCAAAAAGTCTCACTAGTATTATACAACCTTTGGGAAATATTCCCTTATTGTTTGGGAGTAACGGTGTCTATGTGGGGAAGACGCTGGCTCGCTACAAAAATTGTTCGATCCCTGCATTGCCCGAGTTTGTGATGTTTGTATGTTATGTCCTGCCCGTAGATTTGTCTCGTATGTTTGTTTGTGTGTGATACAGTCATCCTGGACTTACTATTTAAGTTAATGGCGTACTGTGTTAGATTAGATTTAAAACGATCGTGGTGTCAAGTTAATGATTTATGTTCGGCAACATCAGGCATATATTATCCACGGTATGGGGAGTGTATTAACACAACGTATCCAGGTTAACAACCGTTTAATTCGATTAATATGAAATACTACATTTTACACGTATCTGTACTAAAACTGCCACTAGCTATATTTCCTTCACAAACAATTTATGTATTTTTTTTTTGAATTGACTCTATTTTGAATCGGTTAATGTCTTCGAAGAGACCCTGGTTAAAAGAAAAAAATCCATGTTATCTTTACAACACTCATGCCGCTATCCAAAGTCCTAGTCCAACAAAAAAACTAGGTCAATTATAATCTTAACCTAGTTAACAATCATAAGTATGTCACATGGACATATTCCATAAATCTTCTTAGCGCAATCGTTTTTTGTGGGTTTTTATTTAATGCACGACCTCTTCCCACATTGAGAAACCAATAAAGTAGGTGAACGGTTTTATACGGTTTAATTATATAATAATTTGGTTCCTTTTGCTCCATCGAGAAAATATCCAATGTACAATATAGAAAAAATAGTAACTAGAACTGCCAACAAATTATCGAAAGCACTTGTATGAATAATAAGTGGCTTCTTTATTTTCTTGAGGGGGTTGGGTGTTTGAATGGTTAGCGTGCGCGCGCTGTATCATGAAGCCGGTCATTGAGCAATCTGACTGAAACATATATACAATCTCGTTTCGTTTTTTAAAGTCCAAAATTGGTCATTGAGTCAACTGGCGTGGTTTCGAATCCCCGGTTGTACGTGGCAAGGAGTAGGGTCGCCTGTCCGACATCGTTGGTTTTTTCCGGGTCCTCAGGTTTCCTCCCACTGCTAAAAAAAACCTACGCGCAAGCGAATTATTGAAATAAAATTAAATCATATTATGTTAGTCCCAAAATGGCATAGCTTGTGTCGAGTGGACGTTAAACTCCATTTATATCTCTCTCCATTTCCTTAACATTAAAAAATTAAAATTTGAAATTCAACATAGATGAACAACCCAAAAATTTATGAAGTGAATCACTTTGACCCAGCTCATGACCCGATTCAGAATATTATAGAAGCACATTAATTACACAGATTTATCCACTCATTACGTTACGTACCTTATAAATCAACCACACTCAATTTGACAATTTTACAAAATTGAGCTAATACATTATCGGCTTCATTAACAACACATTTGAGCAATAAGAAAAAACCCAAGGTTAATATAACTCATTTATCTTGTTGTAGAATAATATGTTAGAGTGAGGGGGTGGGGGATTGGGGCACGGGGATGTTTTTGCTACAACCTGAAAATGTGCAATGCGGATGATGCCTAAATATACTGAATGCTTAATATATATAGGATGGTGTTATTTACTTTTGATAGAAAGTTGTACTTCACATTAAGTATGATAATGAAATGATGTACTGTACCTTTGATAGGGCGGTGTACTGTACCTTTATTATGATGAGGTAATGGTGTACTGTACTTTTGATAGGATGCTGCACTGTACCTTTAGTATAATGATGTATTGATGTATTGTACCTTTGATAAGATGCTGTACAGTACCTTTAATATGACGAATTTCTGTATCTTTGACATGGCAATGCTTTACTCTACCTTTAATAGGATGCCGTACTGCACCTTTAATATAACGCTGTAACTTTAATAGAATGCTGCACTCCACCTTTGAAAGGATGCCACACTGTACCTTTAATAGAATGCTGCACTGTACCTTTAATATGATTATGTTCTTTACATTTGATTGGATCAACCTTAGCGCAGGGCATATTAACAAATTTGGACGGAAGGGTTAGATGAGTGTTACACTTGCTACGTTTTTCCGTGTTCCTGTTACGTATGAACGTATGCATGAAACAAACACGACCCACCACCCACCACCCTTCACCCTCCGCCCATCATACCATCACCCCAATCCCTATCCTCGTCATAGAAGGAGGCTAAGAATTGAGAATTAGGTTTGAAATGAAACGAAATGAGGTTTAACGTTCTACTGTTCTGCTTCGAACTGGGCTAATGCATACGGGCATAAAGTGTGGTAAGAGGCAAATTTTGCCCAGACAGCGGCACTACGGCCTACTCTTATATCTAATTCCAACTGTCAAAGGTTATTTTATGTGCACGCCAATGTGTACACGGGTCCTCGATTTTGAGTTCCACCAGAACGACAAGACAGCTGTCCTAGTCCTGCATCACTGACAAGGGGGAACCACGCCGGAAAATCGGAATGATCTAACTATCTCGGCAAATGCGAGGATCGAACAGCCGACATCCAGGCTAGCGAGCCAGCGTCTTACCCACTGGGCTGTGTAATATACACGTGTCTAGCATCTAAGTTATATAAGATACATCAGTAGCATCCCGTGTACTAAAAGGTTATCGTTCTACTAGACCGGAAAGTTTCCATGTACCCGGGAAACATATTTCCTCCTGGAGTACACATCCACTAATGACTTTAATACTCAGTACTCAGATCATAGATACACATATTATACTTGTATTCTGTGGATTGGAAATGTATTGGTTATATAGTGTGCAGGCTTTAATCCAGGATTTTGTCGAGGTGCGGGGGGGGGGGGATACATAGGAACAAAGGGTATTCTTCAGAGTGCCGCATGCATTAGTGGTTTGGTGTAGTCCCCAGAGTCTTCGTCGCAGTGCTTGGGCGGAGACAATACGAAAAGCATGTTTATATCATCTATTAAAGATCAGATATATGTGAATTACAATACCCGTCTCACGCCCGGATCCGCGCCTGGTGTGTCTTTTACGTCTGAACCTCTAACGCCATAGGCGTACATAAATCTCTTGTTGCCAGTGTCATTAAAAGGTAGATGACGTTATTTGTTGAGTGTTTATGTGATAAGAGAGATAGGTGATTTATAATATATATATTTATCTATACCTGTATTCAAATTGATCAATGATATAGTAAGTATTATCTGTATCTACCAATAGTGACGACATATCTCTGTAGATTGATGACATCTTAATATGGTCTATTCATACAATTTCGTGGAGATATAGCGATGTGTTCACGAGAACTTAGTGTACATGTCCTTATAAGAATGTTGGGGGGTCAAGGATTAATTTAGAAGCTATTTATGAGAAACAATTTATTATTAGAAAAATCCCTTTACACTATTTATTACTAGTAAATTAATAAAAGTAGAGCTATTTGTGGTCTTACCACTGTTAGGTATTTCATGTCTTTATGGGATTGGTATTAATTTATTGTTCAACACGTTTTAGCTCATTTTAGTACCTTTAGTCCACAGGAACTTGAGGGGATGAAAATAAAACTTCTTACTGCTCTTTTTTTTACTTGTTGACGACATTTCGTCTGATATCATCCCGCAATGAAGACTGGTAGGCGCCTGGGCAGTGGTGTTTTATTAAATTCAAACTGTCAAACGTGCTTTTACCGGTATAAATAAAATGGGGTTTAACATCTTACTGTTCTGCTCCGACTGGTATAATGGAGACGGACATATGACATGCAGTGTCCTGTATCGAATTCAAACTGCCAATGGATCATTTACGTGCACTCTTTTAGACTATGTAAATTACATAAATAAACTACATAACAGAACAACGATGTATGCCGTGACCATACACAAATGGGTCCAAACTACTCCAAACTCAAATTAAAATCGAACGATCGAGCCTAAATTCTCCTTTAATCAGACAAAACTTCTGATTTTTACATCCACAATGAATTTTTCAAGCCATCGTGGGATATAAATTTTTTTTCACGTATCATGGTATGATGATACCAGTAATAAACATTCTGGTTTTTTTTATTCTCGTGCATGAGCCCCTTCAAATTGGCATAATATTATCAAGGTTTGTAATATGCAGTTGACGTTTTTATGATATCATTCTGCAATAACTTAGGGGTTGGGTTGCCGAATGGTTAGCACGTGCGTGCTGTATCATAAAGCCTGTCCAACCTTGTGGGTTTTCTTCGGGCCCTCCGGGTCATCCGGTTTCCTCCCACTGCTAGAGACCCCTACGCGAAATCGAATTATTAAAATAAAATTAAAAACAATATGTTAGTCCCGAAATAGCCTGGTTTGTGTGGAGTGCACGTTAAACCACATCTCTCTCTCTCTCTCTCTCTCTCTCTCTTCAATAACTTAATCACACATGAAAATGAGACGATTCACTAGTGATCATACTGCGGTAGGAAATTAGTACTACGCATTTCTCTTAGAAGACAATCTGTAAACATACATTTATGCAAGAGCTAAATCTGTCTATTGCAGGTCTTTCTTTATGCCTGAAATATTATCAAAATTATTTATCAAATATTAATTATCTGATCCAGGCCATAATCAACCCTCGCTGGCATCACACTTCTCCGATTTTAAATAGATTAGAACGGGTTCAGCCATATCTTGATTAATTTTAAAACGGAGGAACAAGTTTAGCATCGAACAACCAGTACGGTAGTTGTAATTATCACACACGTCTTGTCGAACGTTTTAAGGCTAATGTCTTCGCTTCCACTAGAGTAATTTGAATAAAATTTTCAAATTATTCATTTCACTCTTTATTAAACTCTTAACTAAAGTTTCTTTGAGAAAAAAAAAGGAAAAGGTAAGTGGCATACGCTTAGGCGGGGTTCAAAAAACTCTTACTGTACAGCCAACTCGAATTAAAAGCATGATATACATTGTTTGATTTATTAGCAGCAATGGACCGTCTTTGAAGTGTTTTTCTTTTTGTTTTTGTTCGTTTGTTTTTAAAGGAACAATCAATACACTTTCTAGAAAACATGATACTATTTTTTTATTGTGAAAGTCTAGATAGCTGACAAAGATATGTTGTACTTATGTATTCTAGCTATAATATTGCTCGAAGATATGTTAGCATTGCTCCATTTTTTAAATAAAAAAAAATTGCCAATAGAGCTTATTTGCCTAATGAGATAACTTCTTCATTAAAAAAAGCATGAAACATGAGAAAAGACAATTATCTATATAAACATATGTTATTCAATAAAAAAAAAAACAACAAAAAAAAATACTCGACATCAAAAGAATAATGCCAGCAGAAAAGTATCACCTTTGGCAATAACTATATGAATTGTTTTGACGCCTGCGCAACTAACCTTGATTGAGAACATATTCAATACAAACATGTAACGATAAGCAGACGTTATATATTTACTGTGAGTAGGTAAACATGTTTGTAACCTTTAGGTACGAAGAAAATCAAAGAAGCGTTATGTAAGATGTCGAACACAATATGGCGGGAATCTGATAACGTCTGATAGTGCCATATTAAATGTATGATATTTGTCTTGCTATTTTTAACTGATATTTTAATTCTTGGCAAGACCACAAAAAATGTTGCAAACAATGCATGTTTATAGTGTAGACTCTTTTACTATGTCTCAAAGTTGGTTATTTATTGCAGACATCCAAGGACTACTTTATTGAGTAGGCGGCAGAGGGGTAACCGATGTAACCATCCGCCAATATGTGAATGTTTCGCGGTGCAGACATTATTTACCATGTCGATGTAAAATTAGCTGTGTATTTTAATCTGAATTTAAAATTAGTCTATACAGGGCTTTATAAATCTGTATGTTACCACACTTGGGTACAATTTAGCGGAAACCAACTTCCGGTTTGTTGGTTTCCATCATGCATTGATAAAGAACTAGTAGTTCTCGCTATCAATACTAATATCTGTGATTGTCGTTTATTTGTATGTATGTCTATTCGGGGCTACACTAGGGTTGTCCCGAGGCTGAAATTTGGTGTATATGGGTACCTCGGACGGGGAGGGGGGGATAACATAGGCTTTTGGCGATGGACTACCACTTCCGATTTCGTAGTTATGATACTTCCGGTTCATGGCTATAATCGTGCTAAGCCTTGTCAACAGCTAGTAATAGTTGTTAAAAAGGTTACTGAAAAATGATTATAGTGAATTTTACATTCAAATTATTTTAGTGTGAGCGACATTATGGCTAATGGAAGTGTGGCGTATATTTTTAAATAGCGTACCAACGATATTTAGTGTCGATTATCCATGTTTCCTTGTGCTATAACCCATTGAAATCTCATATTCCTGAAGCAACGGCCCGAGAAATCCCTCTCTGGCCATTGCTGGATTCGCTTCGGATTCTTGAACTTTTAAGTAAGTGTGTCTATTCTTCTCGTTCAATCAAATATGACAGTCCGTCGTTTAATCTTTGGTCTTCCTTAATATTTTGGACAAAGATTTAGGGTATTAAAAACGTTGAAAGTCTGTTCGTTACCATACAGTAGTGTTTATTTTACGTCAATACCGATAGCCTCGTTTGTCACGCAATTAGTTTTGCTGCAATATCCTGCTATGCGCTGGTTAATATAGCATAAAAAACGTGCAGCCATGACGTAACGTTATGTAAACACAGTTTCCCTTATTAAACGTCTTGTTTTAAAGGTAATAATTTTGTAACGAAGTCAGTGATTGGTCAGTAATAGGACCACTGACCAGTCATAATTAGTGACAATAATACCCACCCAGTCCAGCAGGGAGTAGTGGGATTAGCTCTAATCAAACGGAACACTGCGAGGAGGATGTTGAAATCTCAGGCATCCGATGTTCTAGAGTCTTGATTAAAGGCTTGTCATATAAATAAATGTTTAAATAATAGTTTATATAATATTTGAAGCCAAAATGCTTCTTACATACAACTGGCGGTAGTTTTCTCTTTGATGTGTATAGCAGTTATATCTCATAACAACCTGTCATGACGTCGTGACGGATTGATATTTCATGTCAACCGCTAATGACGTCATCTCAGGTCGATGTATTCGACTCGTATCAACCGCTGATGATCGAAATAATACAAAAAACACAGAAATAGATTTTTATTCTTTTGACAATTAAAAATTATTATGGTACATTTTGTAACATTCAAAACCGAAATAGACGGCGTTCTTATCGGCATATTTAAATCGGTTATCTATACTCGACCATGTCTAAGATATCTTTCAAAATCTTCTTTCCGTCCACACACTCCTAGACTTGAAAGTATTTATCGCACAAGATTTCCATTGTAAAGTATTTTTGGGTACAGTCTATACAGTCGGTCAAATCCTTCTCTAAACTTAGTAAAAATCTTCAATCATTGTTCACTGACTGTCAAAATTATCGGAAAAGAACGCTTTTTGATCCAAATTTTCTTTAAGATTGAATAGATCCACATCGATAGTTGCATCCACATCAATTCCATCGTCAATTTGTTGGCTAAAGGGGTTGATTATTCGTCTGACTTCGTATTCCTATCCATTTTGTTTGTGCTTTTGCTATTCAATTCTTTAAAATGGCGCCGTATAAACAACAACAACCACGTAATTGCACGTGATTAATTCGGTAATTTTCGTTATTTGACGGAAACTAATGAGTAGATAGCCAATCGTTGTTGGCCTTTAATGGAAGAGTCCATTTAATTTAAGGGTGGGCGTTGTATATGTAAGATATAAACCCATTATCCGTTAGTTGATATATTTTATCACCCTTGGGCTGCGCCCGCGGGTAATATAACATAGCAACCTCGGATAGGTTAATATCCTATACAAACTGCACTTTTAAGACAAAGGTGTACATTATGTATTAGACAATCTCTATTACGAATGGAAAAAAACAAAGTTGAACAACCTGTACAATCAATTTATTGTCGCCGTGCTGGCTTGTGTAAAACCTAGAATAATCAAGTCCAGCAGTGTTGTTATGTTTAGTGTAGAGTGTATATTTTACGATCATACTTATGAATTAGTTCAGAATTCGTATATTATATCTAGGTTTATGTATTTTGTCGTACAACTTTTATCTGATAATCTATCAAGATATATACCTTTTTTCATCGTAAGAAGGAATGACGTCAGTAGTTAATATTCTATTGTACATGCAAATGTAACAGGATCCGATATAGGGTTAGATACATTAAACTTATATTATACATAGGGTTAGATACATAATACTTATATTATACATAGTCTTAACTTCAACATAAAACACCACAAAATAGTCAATGAACTTGAAATTAATGTCGACCCGCTATTATTTAGCTTGATAACCGGATAATTAATTTACAAACTGGCGAAAAAAATATGTATGTCACGGGGCCGTATCCAGCGGGGATGCAGGGGTTAAATTGCACCCCCAGAAAAATAAGGCGTCCCGAGAAATGGCGCCCCCCCACCCTTGACAACATTTTTTGTCATCAATTATAAAATGATAAACTAGATTATGATCAATATCAGTAACTCGGGCATTATATTGGCGCCCAAACACTCTGCTGCACCCCACTTTTTAAATCCTACATACGGCCCTGGTATGTCAAGTACGCTAGCAGGTCAAAAATTATGTCTGTTTAGGTATTAGGAAGTCGCAGTGGCTCAGTGAATAGAGTAATGGTTGACTGATAAGGATAATCGGAGTTCGATCCCGGTGTTGGCCGAGTAAGTTCTCCAGCTTGGATTCCCCCTGTCTGTGACGCCGGACGATAAACGAGGTCCCGTATACACAGTGCCGGACTGGGCCCACTTGCCCACTTGCCAATGGCGAGTGGGCCTAAGCCGAAAAAACAATATGGGCCTAAGCCTCAAAGAAAAAAAGAAAAAAGTAAAAAAAGAAAAAGAAAAGGTAGTAAAAGAGGGGAGGAGAGGAAACAGGGAAAGAAAAGAAAAAAAAGCAGAAAGATAGATTTCGTTGGAAGAAACAAATTCTACCACCTGGTGAAATTATGCATAAATTCTGAACAGTGAATATCTATCATACTATCTGTACTGTTGAATTTGACAAATTCTGTGAATTCTTGACTATGACAAATTTGATTCCTCTATTCGTATTCGAGGATGTGTGACTAAAGTGCTCGCAGGTGACCATATATCCATCCGCTGCTCTGGCCTGAGGTGCTTGGAAAATGGGTTTGCGGCTGTCTATTCTTGGGGGAGAGCCCGCCAGGCCCCCTCGAGCGTTCGCGCCTTCGGCGCTCGTAGGCTGGCTTCGCCCGCCATTTGCTCGTGGGCCTTGTCACAGGTAAAGGCAAGTGGGCCTTCGGTCCACCAGTCCGGCACTGCGTATATATCTTGGTGTCCACGTAAAATATCTCTTGGTAGTAAGAATTTGATAAAAGGGCAGGAATCCCATTTCATTTTATTTTGCTTTAAGGTCGGTTGCTTATTAAGACACCACAAATTAGTTTCCCGATTGACAATGGTGCAGCAGATGCAGTTGAATCATGGTCCACAAATAGTGACCTCACGATAAATGATAAAAAAAATGCCCACAGTTATCGGATCATAAAGTCTAGAAAAAAATATTTCAATTTAAGCAGTTTTATTTCATATGGAAAAATACCAAATTTGTATTTTAAAAAACCCATAAAGGGCCACTCTCTTATTCAATAGAAGGCTTGATCTCAGCACATCTTATCAAGGCCTTAACGTAATACCCTGCACATTTCGGCATTGATTTACTCAATCTGCTTGAAAGTCCATCAGATGCCTCAAGCGTCACGAATACCAAGTCTCGCGCTTTCTAGCTAAAATGTCTTCTTGTGATAATCAAATTATTGCAAAGTTTAATGTTCGTTCAATGTCAAGGTTTCCGTGTAGGTCGCTATGTCACAATCTCTGTCTTGACGCTACTGTTCACGTGTCTGCAGATAACGTAGCTATAAGTTCGGGAATTAAAAAGTAATCTAGCAACGGCTAAATGTTGTAAAACTCACTGTCATTCCTCAGAAACATGGGGCACCCTAAACATTTCTGTTGCTTAGTTTATCGAAAGGCGTTTAAGGAATTCAGTGTGCATATGTTGTAGACTATCAATCATTTTTAATTTCTGCTTTTATTCAGCCCTCGACTTTATGTGGGAAACTTACAGTCAATGTCTGAACCAATTGTCATTTTGCACCTTAATGAACCATTATTGTGTAACTGAATAAGGCTGTACCATTGTTAACAACTGCAATAAAAACCGTTAGTGATAATTCAGATATTTATGATTTAAAGTCGTATAGAAACCCACTCTTAATCAATCGCTGCACCTCAAAAATTCTAAATATAGATTTTTTTATAAAATAAATACTATTTAAATATAGAACTATAACAATATTTATACAAAAAATCTGTGGTAAGGATACCTTGAGGCAATTTGTAGATATCAATCATTTATCTGAAAACATTTATTGAAAATGGATCGGTTTACTTTGAAGATATTATCAAGCATTTATTTCATTCAACCAGGCATATAGACTTTAACAATCTGTGTCAATATCATGTGTCAATAAGAAAAGTTAACTCATGTAAGTTCAAAATAGTTTTGCAAAATATTTGTGGATAAATTACTGAACAAATATGATACTTTATATGTATCAGGAACCGTGTATGACGTCATAGCTGCCATTTTGAATTGGGACGTCACATCGAAAATCGATCTTGTCCTAAAAAACAATCATCCCAAGTGTCATGTCGAGCGTACTTGTATTGACGGAGTTAGGCCTTAAGCCTATCTCACACCACGTTACCAAGAAACTTTGTGAATATTTGTATGTGCAGGACCAAAAGTCTTTACTGACAGTCTGCGATCTTCTATAGTTCCTAATACGCAAGTGAAGCTCGCGTCTCACGCATGGGTTTACTAAAATTTCCCTCGTAGGCTGCCTGTAGTAGCACTTACGGCGAATTGTAAACTAGGCTTAAGGCTAATTTCGCATGTTAGGAAACAACTAGTTAAAGGGACAATAACACTCTTGCTGGCTTGACTGGTCCAGAAAAAAAAATTGGCCTTATTCTAACTACAAGATGTTTAAGTGTCCTACCTGTAGTGTAAATTATCCATTACAACCTATCTTACTTGTCCAGAGGGTTCGAAAATATGTTTAAATCCAAGTTGCATTTGAAAGTGCTTACGTAAGGCTTTTCAAGCCATGTTACGGCATGTAGTTAAATTTTTCCAATTTTAAAATTAGGTGTGTTAAGATGAAATTTGTATCATTTTTTTAATTGGAATATTGTAAAATAGTACAATTTGTTGACCAGAATAATGATTTGGACATATTTTTCAATTACAACAAGAGTGTTATTGGGGCTTTAAGATGTGTGCTTTATAACCTCTGATTTCTTCCGATAAAGTATTTATCTGTATTTATATTATTTCTGCTATCTTCTATCACTTTAATGTCTTCTTCTTCTATTCTTACACTTAAGGTGAACCGGTAAACATACATTTACAGATCACTTGAAAACATCATTGAATAGAATCAAATCACAAATAACAATAGCCAAAGTAACAGCGGCAGAGTGAAGATCGAGGCTTTTTTAGTTTGGATTTAGATTTCAATTAGTACTAACGAGGTCATAAATAATCTAAATACTTCTTTCATTTGATGATTATTATCTATTAAATTGTTCCCAATTATCTTTAAAACTGAAAGTAAGTAAATGAGGTTAGGACTTGATTACTTATTGGGGTGAATTTCCACAAGGTCAGTATGACTGAAAATATGGGGGTGTATTTTTTTTTCTTGTATAAGTCCATTGTTGACTGGGTTGACAGGAGAAATGATATATTAGTATCATATTAATTACCCATTTTCATACAATATGACATTATTTCACTCAGGTAGATGCCATACTATGATAGACACGGTGAATAAAACCTGTCTAGACGACCGAGAGGGCCTTGACCGCAGATTGTCAAGAAACGGAATCTGCCATCAGATTTCTTTTGGAGAACATTAAAGGACCTAAGTCCGTAACTCAAAATCCTCCAAAATCTTCGACATAGTGCACTTCAGCTACAATTGTAATAAGAGACTCGAGGGACGAGTCTAGACACATTGCACCAAAGTAAACGGCGTTTGTAGACTGGAATAGCCAGACGGTAAAATTTGCACTCGATTCAAACTGCTGGCTTATTTCGCCGAACATAACTGATTTGGAATTTGAGCAAAAACGGAAACCATTGAATGTAAATCAATTTATATACATTTATATTACAATATTATATGCGTTGGGGCCCACTTTTGTCAATTACTAGGTCCCAAATGTTAGCGATTTAGCTCCTTTAATATTCTATCGTGAAACGTTTCATTGGTTGTGGAAAATCTAGGTTGCGTAAAAGAGTTGAATAACTACACACGTGAATTAAAGTTTATGACGTGTGCAGATAATGCTAGAAAAACTAAAGAAACGTCAATACGTTTTGTCTTCCTGTATAACCTTTCCCCCAGGCTAGATAGAGTATACAAACAATATTGACACTGAAAAGGCGATAATTTATTCTTTAATCGACAACTAATAATTTACATTATAACATTGATGGAATGAAAGATAAGATCACATTACTATTATTAAAAACTTTTACATCCTTTCTATAAAATACATAATGCAGGGCAAAAATCTTCTTTTGGGAGGTATTTTCTTGGGCCTGAAAATGTTATTTAAATTAGACATTAATAAACTTATTCAGACCATAATCAACTCTCGGTGTCAACACTAGTCTGTGATATTTATTAGATTGGGATACGATTTGCTTCTCAACTTTCATTCATGGTTTAATCATGAAATGGATAATCGAGAGTATCTTTATTTTTATCGTATCGACTTTAGTATTATTGATGATCGAGGTTAGAACGAAAATTCAGTCGCCAAAATCTCAGTCCTGAGTGGATGAATTTGAACGAAATTTTCAGCAAATTCTCTTTACGCTATCTAGTTTTTAACTATTATAGTGAGAACTGTCAGCTCTTTATCTAATCTCTCATAATGTATCTTTAACTTTTATAAATATCTGTCTTTCATGTCGATCTTATTCAAGTAGGAACTATACGGTCGAAAAAGAAATTGGTAAAAAATAAAACTATTAAAGATTATTATTATAGTTTTGTGTTGACGCAAAGAGTTTATTAATGTTGTGGTATCGGGTGTTCTAAAGGGGGTAAGAGGGCACTGCACGACAAAATAATAGCACTGCTTATATAGCTAAATCGAACTATAGTTTGGACGTTGGATTTCAGAAGCCGAACCTACTGAATGGAAATATTCCCAGGGCCAAGGGTCACCAGCAGAGTAACAAGTCAACTGGTTTAAATACAAAAGTGAAAAACCTTTTTTCTATCTATGTGAACGGTTCATATTAGAAGTGGTATCAAATTTTCTTGAAATAATAAACACAAACTGCCTCACGTAGGAAACTAAATCGGAGCTTAATTTCAGATGTCGAAGCTACTGGGTAGAAGATAATCTTGACACCCTTCTTTGATCTCAGTCCAAATGAAATATCCGATTTCAATGGATTGTATCTGTTGACGTTCCTTCGCCTAAAATTTCACGTTCACAGATATAACCAAATCTGATATGTACAAGATTATGTGTTCCGTTGTAGATACAGTAATCCCATAATTAATTAAAATAACCCACAATACCAACCAAATTCAAAACTATTTTACCCTAATCAAAAAAAAAAGAGAGAGAGAAACAGAAATGGGGTTTAGCATCCACTAAACACAGGGTTGGCTATTTCAATAATTTATGGGTAGAGGTATTTAGTGGAGGGGGAGGGGCAAAGAAAACTCACGAGGGTGGCATACGACGAAAAATTTAAAAGATATATAGCTCATTTACGCATGTCCTAGTTTTCTCGTTCATGGTCATGTTTTAAAGGTAATAAAATATCTTGATAACAAAACAATGTGTGGTTAACACTATTGGGCTTTTTAAAAAAAAAAATAATAATCACCTCGGGCATTTTTTCTACCAGTAGTGTATTAAATAAAATATATCACACTTTATGGTGTATTAGTTTTATTACACTGGTAGCAGCGACACTAGTGTAGTAACACTTTATTACGCAGGAGCCGCGGAGGCTCAGTGTGCAGGACACTGGCTCGCTAATATGGTTCGTATCCTCGGGATTTTCTGGGAAGGTTTCTTATCGGTGCTGCAGGCCGAAGATTATGACAAGGAATACCACCAAGTCGTAAGGATGTGACGAGAACTCGTGGTCTCGTGACACGATGCCGTGCAACGTAAAAGAACCAATGGCCGTTTGAAATACGTAGGCCGTAACGCCGCTGTCAGAGCCAAATTGCCCTCGTAGCATCCTGCATTGCTCATACCCGTCCTCAATAGCCTTAATAGAGAAGAACAGTAGAACATAAACCCCATTTCATTTGACTTTATTACACTAAATGTCAACAATACCTTACTATATGAAGATTTATAGGTTTCAGTTAATGGGAGACAGCCGCCTAATCCCTCTCTAGAGTAGCAATGGTTATGAATAACTTAAATACATGAAATAAATTTTTGTTTTATTTGAAATGACCATTAGCTAATTGTTTTGGTCCCGACTAGGCAGGGCGATCTGACTCAAGCACAGTTTGATATTGCTCAGATTGAAGAATGGTGTGATTTCTGTGTGACATCCCCGTGGAATCTGTTGTCTAAAATCTAACTTCAAAGATACAGACCCCGTCATTTATTTGTAAACAGTATAAGAAACGTGCATATTTATAACGAAATAGAATAGGGGTCAACGTCCTACTGCTGATGAACCAGGCTAATGAAGACAGTCCGTGCAGTGTACTATTAAGGAATTGTTTACCCAGATAACGGTCCTACAACTTTGATTTCGAATTCTAACTGTCAAGAGTTCTGTTGCACGCCATCTTGTATACCGTTCCACTCCACCCGAACAAACCAAACGAATAGACACTGGGTCAAACGCGGGACTTCCACATGCTGTCGATCCCGCGTCATAATTTAAGCAATGAAGCCGTCCATTTATTAACGCTGCCTGGCATAGGCCATCCTCGGTTACCCAGTGTACACATTCCGTTCTACTCCACTATACCCTGGGTTAATCCATAGGGATTCCACGATTTCAAAATATCAGAATGTAGTTAAACTGTACGAGCCAATCAAAGAACAGTTTACAAATAAGTCTTCCGAAGACCCTTTAGCGACGTTTTTTACGTCATACAACTTGTTTACATATTTGCAAAGTGTGCAAGAACGAACTTCGGCAGCCATGTTGGGGTAATCTTTGTTGAAAAAAAGATTAGAGTTACTTCCCTTCGTTTATTTTCCTTCCAAGTAACGCTTTCTGGGATTGGACGATAAAAATATCACAATCAGCCAGGGCAGATAATTTGAAATCGTGGAATCCCTATGGATTAACCCAGGGTATAGTGGAGTAGAACGGAATGTGTACACTGGGTAACCGAGGATGGGCATAGGCATAATATACTACAAGAAAAAAACTTTGTTTAGGATTTCACGAAGACAATAAATAACGGTATATATCTCATAATCCTTATAAGGCATAATATCTCGACCAATTACCTGCTACGTTACTTTGCTTAGTTACCGATTTCAGTTTTAAGAATTTACTGTCTACCGCTTATGCTTAAAGTATTTTTAAGGCAAGATATCGCCGTTAATGAGGGTTGTGGGAATGTTTTTTTTCTGCCTCGTCTACCTGTTCCCGGGACTTGATTTGCATGGGCCACCTGTCTAAATATGTTACTGAGATCCTTGCATCATCGATATAGTTGATTTGTACCCCCCTCCCTCAATCCTTTAATCCGGCATTGGCTGTTCACACCTTTTGCACACCTTTTGCCGGACAACATATGAACCGTTTTATTCTAAGATATCACCTTAGATAATAGCTGACGCAAAGACCCTCCACAAAAAAGAAAGATCTTCCAGTAAAGTGACAGTATAGATAACTTTATTCAGTCAGTATGCTAAGCTAATAATGTGATTTTGTCCCAAGATAATTGATTTTAAAAAAGTTTTACGATGCACGACATTATTGGGTCTTGCTTTGACTGGCTGTTGTGAACTGTATATATATTACAATGTCGTTTGTTTTCTCCCTGTCTGTTGAGGGTTGGTGGCTACAGGACTCCGGTAGCTCGTATCGGGGAGTAACAATGTGGCGATGTCCTACTACTTCCGGGCTCTGAGAAACTCTACTTCCGGTTCATGGCTATACTATACCCTTGCTGCACCGGTTCAACCGCTGGTTTTATATATTTAGGACAAAATACTATTGAAAGACAAGAACAGTTGGTACTTGAGGCTAGTTTATATATAACCTATTGGACTAAATTGATTGAAGAAAGAGAAAAGTTTAATAGCTTTTTATTGATTACCTTTACACAAAATATATTGACAGCCTTTCAGTTAAATTGAAGTTCAATTTGGTGCTTTTTAAAATAGCTGCACATTTTAGCTGTGGGTCAATCTTCTATCAATAAGCATTTGAAGTTATTTAGATGAATGAAAAGTCAGTGTGGCCTGGCGTGTTTTTTTTTGGGGGGGGAGGGGTTGCTTATTAAAGGAAATCGACGAGTTAATGACCCTCTGGAAATCAACACGTTAATAACACTGTCATTTTAAATGTCATTTGTAAAGTTTTGAAATATCAATTTTAAGTCATAGATCACACCCACAAACCTAATATAAAAATAATATGGTGTAGGCAACCAAATGGCGAATGATTAATGACTCAATTGATATATTGTTATAGATGTTAAGTCGTCGAATAAGTGGAGGAGGGGGCGGAAGGAGGTGAACGTGGATTGTGAGGGGGGTGGGGGTATTAAGAATTAGGGAGTTCAATGCGGGTTTCCAAAAAGTTTAAATACATTTTCCCAAAAATAAAAATACCCTTAGTCGCTTACAGATTGATAGCTTTTGGATGTAGAAGATTCTTGATGGCTGAATGTGTACTCAGTCATCTTGGAGTCTCGACTGGCGGTTAATTTGAAATTTCTGTTTAGATTTTCTGGCGTGGTTTCCATTGTCAGTGATGCAGGACGGAAAGCCTGGAGAGGACCAAGTATAATGATTCGAATGGGATGAAACACCTGGCTTCCGGTAAAACAACCCTTGGTGTATTCGACACACGAGTAGACCGTAGTGCCGCTGTCCGCGTATTTCCCTCATGACACACTATGGCGTATGCCGACTCACATCGCACCCCGCCAACCTAACACTAGACACGGCGCTGAGCTAGAGGATTAAAATAACATGTATCACCACACATTGATCAGCAGTGAATTTTCGCTAGGCCGCTGCAATCACTGATAAGGATGGCATCAATACGACTTAATGAGCCACAAATATAAACACTTTTAATTTCCTCCAACAAATCAAATTCTAAAGTCCTTTTTTACGTATTAGAAGTATGAATAAAGATGTTTTTTGACGTATTTGTAGGCAAAAAAAATTTCCTATTTAATGTAAATGGGTGTTAAAACGAGTAAAAGACAACACTCTGTCCGAACGATTGACGCCACGTGATAAGACGACACGTGTTGAAAGTAGCGAGTTTGATAAATATCATTTTATATTTAGTGTTTTATATCATATATTCTTTGAATTAATTAACTTGAATTAGAGATTTATTGCTTTCATTAATACCCCCCCCCCCCCAAAAAAAAAAAAAAAAATACTACTACAGAAATATTATAGATCCCTTTGCGTAATTTATTCAGGAAACAAGCATAAAGCGCCACAGGAATCGTATTTAACCTGATATTAATTCAGTGAACTAGTTTATATAAAAAAAAAAGGTATATAAAAGTACATGTTGACAATAAATAAGTGTGAAGTTATGTTTTTGAAAAAAAAAGGTGCGCTTTTGAATTTTTAACAGGTCTATATTTGATGACTCTGCGATTTAAACAAAACACAATAACGAGAGACCTGGTATGTTGGTCATAAGGGACAATACTTAGAGGATAACTTATTTTACTGTAGGACGTCCAGGAGAACCACACCACACACATAATACCAGTGTCAAATAAAGTGAATGGGCCCGGGTTCATCTCTTGTTTTGTTTTGTTTTATTTTCCTGAAAAAGAACATAAAAATATAATCAAAGATACAATATGTGGTCGCAAAGACCATAGTACTGCACCCTTTAGCAGTGTTATGGGGCGAAAAAGAGAGGGGCAAATGGGGTTAAACGTCCACTTGACACAAACTAGGTCGTTTCGGGCCACTTTTTAACCTTATTCCAATAATTCGCTTGCTTGTAGTTGCCTTAAACTAGGTCATTTCGGGACTAACATATGTTTCAAATTTATTTGAGCGGAAATCGGAGGGCCAGGAGAGAACCCACAGGCGACTATAGTTCTTGTCACTTACAATCGGGAAATTGAAACTACGCCAGTTGATTGAATGACAGACCTTATGATACAACGCGCACGCGCTAACCATTACTGACTGCACAATATCCAGTAGTGTTTCGTCATCGGTCTATATAGACTATGTATTTTATCACTAAATAATTCTAGATTCAGTGATTATATTTTGTATGTCCCTATTAATTAAGAAAGATAGTAAGCTGGCACTGCCAGGCAGGATACGCCCACATTTTCGAGAGATGGTTAGAGAACAACCTAAACCGAAAGTGATTTTTCCAACAATCAAAGGCTATAATTCATTAAATTACAATTTGATATGCGCAAATATCGAAAAGAATTAAGATCTTTGGGTTATAAACATGCATTTCAAGTTTCATCAAAATCGAATTAATATTGTGACCTTGATATACCATATTTTAACACTATTAGCGTACAAACGGCGGCCATTTTGTCTAGCAATTATGGTCCGATTTCCCTGAAATTCAAACTCAACCTTCCGTATGGTGTAACGGTGATAGAGTCAAGCGTTTTTTTTAAAATCAGATAATAATCGTGACCTCCAAAGGGACCATAGGCGATTTTTCGGACAATCAGGGGCCATAATTCAGGAAGATATGATCTGATATGTGCAAATAACGAAAGGAGCCAAGATCTTTGGGTTATAACCATGCATTTCAAGTTTCATCAAAATCGAATTAAAATTGTGACCTCTACAGGGTCCACAACCTTGATATACCATTTTTTAACAGTATTTGCGTACGAATGGCGGCCATTTTCTATGGCAATTTTGGTCAAATTTTTCCGAAATTCGAACTCAACGGTGATATAATCAAACGATTTTTTAACCGGATAATTATTGTAACCTCCAGAGGGACCACAAGCTAAACCAAGACGATTTTACGTATAATCAGGGGCTATAATTCAGGAAGTTACGATCCGATATGCGCAAATATGAAAAGGAACCAAGATCTTTGGGTTATAACCATGCATTTCAAGTTTCATCAAAATCGAATTGAAATTGTGATCTCTACAGGGTCCACAAACTTGATATATCATTTTTTAACAGTATTCGCGTACGAACGGCGGCCATTTTGTATGGTAATTTTGGTCCGATTTTTCCGAAATTCGAACTCAACCTTCCTTAGGGTGTAACAGTGACACAATCGAACGGTTTTTCAAATCGGATAATAATTGTGACCTACCACGAGCTGAAATAGGTGATTTTTCGTACAATCGGGGGGCACAGGAAATTACATTCCGATAAGCGCAATATCGAAAGGAACCAAGATCTTTGGGTTATAAACATGCATGTAAAGTTTCATCAAAATCGGTTTAAAATTGTGACCTCTATAGGGTCCACAAGCTAAAAACGTGATATTTCGTACAATCAGGGGCCATAATCCATGAAGTTTTGATCCGATACATGCCAATATCGAAAGCAGCCGAGATTTTTTGATAATAAACCTATATATATCAAGTTTCGTCAAAATCGGAAAAAAATGTGACCTGTAGAGAGTCCACAAACAATTGTGGACAGACGGACGTCTGGACGGACAGGGGCGACGACATAATACGTCCACATGAAAATGTGGGCGTATAAAAAGAATACGAACGGCATCCTATATGGATTTCTGTGAAAAAAAGTGTGAGAGACGGACGATTTCAATTTGTTATCGAGTATATCCGTTCCATATGGTGTAATACCCAATCCCCAGCGACCTGGGGATAAATCGCGATGCAATGCTAAAAACTGCATTTAATAACAGTATAAAATCGTCATTAAAAATCTGTTGACAAGGAAACGACCTGTATCATCTTTCATCATATATATATATATTTAATTATTACGATTTCCTTGACAAATTCCAAATATTATTACATTACTGTGTCGGTTCGTATCTTAATTTAAAAAACCTTTGGGATGGATGGTACGATATTTTATTCCCAGTTCCAAATTGCAAACCTTATTATAGAAGAATTAGTTCTGGAGATTACAGTGACTTTAATCTTTGTTTTGTATCGTCGTCATCCGCTACCTAGACAAATCTCTTAAGAATCTTAAATGTCTAACACCACCGTTGTATTGTTTATTTTTCTCGTCTATCTTAATGGAATCGGTTATTTAGTACCAAATCATGTTGTTGTCTCGTCGTTGAAAGTGCTCATTAAGTCTGCTACCTCTTTTGATTCCTGATTTTAAAACCGAAAATGGATTTAAGTTTATCTTGTCTGGTCAGTGACTTACTGTGCACTTCCTATCTTGTTTAACTGTATGTCATGTCAATTTCAACTGAAATGGTAGCCCTACAAATTTCAATCATAGAAATATCTCCACACAGAAGCCATGTCTTAAACCCGAAATAGCTATATAAAGACAGCTTATTCGAAGCGAATACTTGGATTTTGACAAAGTTTGATAAGGTCTAAGAGAGAGAGAGAGAGAGAGAGAGAAGAGAGATAGAGAGAGATAGAGAGAGAGAGATGGGGTTTAACGTCCGCTCAACACAACTAGGTAGTTTCGGGACTAACATATGTTTTTTTTTTAAATTTTAATTCAATAATTCGCTTGCGCGTAGGGGTCTTTTAGCAATGGGAGGAAACCGGAGTGCCCGGCGTAACACTGGCAATTAAAAAATCAAGTTGGTTCACGCTCTCATTACCCCACTGCTTGCCATCAAATTCGAAAGAAAAACTGTAGCCGACGGAGTGAAATAATTCGCCGTCGCTGAATGTAAATGTGGGGTATAAAATTTCCATAGGAATATAGAAATTATACTCTTTTACACATTAGCCTTCATTTAAAGATACAATTTCATATTTTAAAGTTATATTTTTCAAATGTATTAAAGTAGCTGTGTCTCTAACTCAATATCATCCAAAGTCTTCGACACTGAAAACACGAATTATTTGTCAATTGAAATCAACATTGATGTTGTGATCTTACCGGGACAGAATAGGCTTCTGATATCAAATATTTAAGACAAATAAACTATTTTAACATTGGTACACAAATCGTGTACCATAATGCGTTCCAGTGCCATTTGTAAAAAGGGACTCAAAGAACGATGCTATACATATTCCACGAGCCATGTCAAACGATGACGCCATATATTCTTATCGGGAGAGCATGCGCTATAAATACTATCGGTGTAGACTGGAATAACCAGACGCTAGAGATTGTCATCCCGCCGAACTTAACTGATTTGAAATAGAGTAAAAACGGAACGATTGAATGCAAATCAGTTTATATATACTCATATTACATTATTATATGCAATGCGACCCATTTGTGTTAATTTCTAGGTCCGAAATTTTAGCGATGTTATCAATAAACAGTCCTACATGCATGTACCTTGTTAAAGAATAATCCTATTAATCCTATAATTCTCCATTGCCAGTTGAGAAATTGGCAAAAATATCATTTTCAACTTAAAATTAAAACGTTTGAAGATAGCTATTCCATGGTGGAGAATAGGAAAACAAAGGAGGTAATTGTGTTATCATTTCCGGAGTGAGAATGGCACCTTGGTCGTATAATAGTGAGTTGACAACTTATTGAGCAAAAGACATAGAAATAATTTTTACCTTTTTTTTTTAGAAAATATGAAATTCTCGCTTTAAAGGGACACTCCCGATAAGAACAGGGTCCTCAAAAATTAAAGTCCGAGTATTTGTGAAATTTATGGCCCAAAATATAAAAGCATGGTGTATTTACATTGTCTGAAAATTTCAGCTGAAAATATTGGGTCGCTTGGAGGTGAACGTCAACACTGCTTATCCGGACACGTAACCCTTTTAAGATTTCGGGTCATTTTTTTCATTGGGTGACCTGATAATCGACTTACGTTTCCTGAGAGGTCTATACAGTTAATGACCCATGTACTGTACTTGAAAACAAAAGGTAAATTTCACATACATATTATTTTTATAGAAAAAAGTCTGGTTTTATCTAGATACTGTATAATACAAAGGTCTCCATTTCCAGATGCAGACTGTCAGGTTTAAGTTAATTCGAGCGTATCAGAAATATCGGGTTAGTTGAACGGCCTTACATAATGGGTTTTAAATGATTTTAACACCAAATTAAGCAGTTTTATTCCCTAAAAAGTTATCGGGGTTGGCCCTTTAATAAAACATTGTCGCGAAAAACTATAAATCTTCAGGGATATTATCTCCCATCAAGGTAATTTATATACACGTATGTATATATACTTAGGTATAATGTTTTTTGATAAGGTCAATAAATCCCAAAACCTCGCCAAAATAAAAGAATCTAGCCTCGCCTCGACACATATATCTTGCACGTGTGGTAAGTATGTCATGTGGGCGGGGTAGATTTACTGACCACGTGTAGGAAATAGGTCAGGCGATCAAATATCCAAATTAGATGTAAGGCTCTCTATATCTATATAGATGTAAGGCTATTTATATCTGCGATATCACCTAGGTGGAAGCGGACGTTAAATTAAGCTATTCCATACATATATAGTAAGTGCAGGGGGCTGAACCTAGGTGGAAGTGGACGTTAAACTCCAAGAGAAGGAGAAGACGGGGGACTACACTACACGCAAACCAAACCTACAAAATGAACCTGCGTACAAGACAGAAAACGAAGACATCATTGCAAGAAACAAATATCAAACCAAGTGAATCTTAACCTTTATGTACTAGGTTCATAATGTTGTAAAAACACAGCTGAGGTCATATAAGACTCAAACTTGGACAGGCAACATATTTAAATCTTCATTTGTCAGCTACTGCTGTTTAAGATGTTGAATTAATTTCCTGACGAGTCCGAAATTTGCATGATGTGAAACGAGATGGTATTAAAAAGAAAATGCATCCAGGTCTGTCTTAAACTGGTAATATATAATAAATTAAGTTCTCCTTCAGCGTCTCCATGGGTGGATCTATTAGGAAGTTAATAAAGCTTAAGTTTCAGATCCCTTAATCCAGGAGGGGCGCAAGAGTTGACTTTGGTTCACATTGTTTAAATATAACAGGTCTACAGTAGTGGTGGACCCTTAATACTACATATCATTTAAAAGTTTAGAGCTGAATAATGATAGAACTATCTGAAATACGTTCCTTTTGAATTGGACGAGTGTAGAGTTTTGTAATAATTTAGGGTTTCCTACTTCTTCGGTAATTGAAGGAACCCATGGAAGACATTTACAGTTTGGATTCATTAACTAGCCAGTGGCCTGAAAATCCAAATTTAAGTTGATACTTCGATTTCGATAGGCTAAAAACTAAAATCAATCTAATATTATCCAATCAAATTACTAAAATTTGGATTTTTTTTTATCTTAGTTAAAATTTTGTGAAACGGGCCCCTCGTCATTTCTCCCACGGTTATAGACTATTATCGCGTTCGATTACTTACTCCGGGCTTACTCGACCAGGATCCCCGAGTATGTTTCGACATGCGCAGTTGGAACGGGTAATCGAACGGCGCGGTGCTTTCTTTGGGTATCAAAATGGGAGATAACACCGCAAAACAATTATGCTCAGTGTTCTGATAAATAATTAACGACGAGCTGGGGCCTGATTCACGAAATTTTAAGTAAGATAAAATCCAAATTTTAGTAATTTGATTGGATAATACGAGATTGATTTAGTGCCTAGCCAATTAAAATTTGAATTTTATCTTTAGTTAAGATTTCGAGAAACAGGGCCCATACAATAATCCACCAATAAACATTAATAGATACTGACCTTTTCATTGGCATATTATTGGAATTATTAAATCCGGAGAAGCGAAATAAAGCCCGAGGAAAGAATAGTGTGCACGATAGAAGACTTTAAATCCCCCTTTCTAATGAAAACAACTATTCAATGGCTTTCACAAACGCCAAGATATTTATAACTGTTTTGATGAATGTTGTAAATTTCCCGGAACAACCGGAGCTGTCCAGTTAAGGCGCCCAAGATAAAAAAAAACAATCAGATATCATACACCAACCGCAAAAAGTTCACTGGGTCATACTCCAGGCTGTGTGTGATCATCGAATTCGATTTACGCTGGTCTGGGTGTATACATGGCGCTGGGGTTTTGAAGAATTCTTGTATTTTCCTTCAACTAGATACCAAATTTCAAGAGGGGAAATCCCTACTTGGGGGTCCAGTCTGTTCTCTTTAGCCATGGCTTATGACTCCACGCAATGATTTAGGAAATTGACCAGTAATAAAAAAAAATAATAAACAGTTAATCAGTTCTACTATAAAACGTGCATTTGGACAATATTGAAAGGACGCTGAGTGGTCCGTTTCTAACTCCTAGAATCGTTGCACCAAGATGTAGAATCACTTAAATAAAAACAAAAATACTGTGAAATTGAAACACATTATTTTTAATCGGAGAAAAGTGTCAACAATAATTCATCCGTCGACTAAACTAAAAACTGCAAATATAACTTCGATCAAAAAATTTATTTGCAGCCTTATTGAAAAATTGGATTATGGGATACTTCCCGAAGTAACCGGCTCCTTGGGCAGGTTACTTCCGCCTGGCGCGAGTAAGCCGTTTTAATGACGTCATCGGTAACCCGAACGCACTCGTGGATGCTCGAGGAAGCGCGGCGCCAGTAATCGAACGTACGGTATGTAAATCTCTATTTATTCATGCGTGTAGCAGATGGTGGTAGTTGGGTAGCAACACGTCAATCTGGGCGGAACATCAGGCTCGGGGGAAATTAGGACTGTCTGACCTATATACGGATAAGATAGCCTAAATAGACACAACATGCCTTTATCTGGTGCGAGACGCTATCCCCATCACAAAATACAATATCAATATAAACACTGACAGATATTCCCAGAATCCAGAACACGTGGAACGTCTCTGTGCGCGCCACCATGTTTACTTTCTAATAAGTGGCGCCCTCTAACCTTTAAAGACCATCGTGAAGAAACGGGGGAGTATCGCTTGCTTATGGACAAGATTAGTTTGTACCGTATTTCCTCGAATACAACCCCGGCCTCGATTACAACTCGGGCCTCGAATAGAACCCGGGGGTAAGGGGGTGTTGAGATAAATACAACCCGGGTCTCGAATAGAACCCGGGACTCTAATATATCCCGGGTTTAAAGTAAAAACTGAATACTCCCTGTCAAAATATTAATTAATTAGTGATTCCTGCACAGGAAGTAGATTTTATTGTCTTATGTCACGCACAGAGAGTTTAGCCATCGTTTTTGCAAAACCGACCCCGTCTGCTTGTTTTACTTGTCCAAAATGTCACTCTTATACAAGGTTTTGAAGCATTAATTCGGGTCTGAAAAATACAACCCGGCCTCGATTATAACTCGGGCCTCGAATAGAACCCGGGGGTCGGGGGGTGCTGAACGAAATAGAACCCCGGGGTTGTATTCGAGGAAATACGGTATTTCTAGGCAATTCTTTTTCCTCTTTATTTTGTATGGCAATTTTTGTTGCCTTTTTTGGATCGTGAAGTAAACAGACATTTATTGGAGAAAAAAACCGTAAAAAATGACGTCAGGGTCTTTAACCAGGCCTTGAAAACATTTGAGATGGTCAACTCGTTTCCGTTCAATATTTGTATTAGATGTTGGACTCTTAGTGATGAACTGATGTGGTTTCGAATCCCCGGTTATACGCGACAAGGAGTAGGGTCGCATGTCCAACCTCGTGAGTTTTCTCCGGGTCCTCCTGTTTCCTCCTACTGCTAAATACCCCTACGCGCAAATGGAACCCGTTTCCTTTCCGGCCTCGTGGGTTTTCTAAAGACCTCTACGCGCAAGCAAATTAATTGAAATTGAATCATTATATATTAGCCCCAAATGACCTAGTTTGTGTCACAATGGACGTTTAATCCCATCTCTCTAAATATTTGGTACCATGGTCATCCACTAGATACTTCATTTTTGATAGGGGAACTTCACATAGTTAAAAAAAATATATATTTAGTTGTATCTTTGTAATTGTGGTAACTTAGAATTTTAAAAGTTTGAAGGTTGGTCACTAAATGATAATAGCCGAAATTGACATATTCTTCCAAATACTGGCAATTTTTATTTCGGTCTTTTACTATTGTGGTTCTCAGCGGTAAATGGGATACGCTTTACAATTTACGTCATTTATCCAACTGACGGAAAGCAAGTAATACCATTTAAGGAAGTATGTCAAATAGAACATTATTGTCTCGATTTGTTGCTGTAACTACGGCTTAAAACAAATGAGTACTACTTAAAGATGGCGGAGATTAAATGCCGAATAGAAATGTCTTAAATTTGCAATAGTTAAGAATCAAATTAAATGACGTCGTGATGTATTACTTCTGGAAACCTCAACCCACGTCACCCATATATTACCTTCCGGTGTATAACAATCATTGTAAGGACAATTTTAGCATTTAATGCCACAAGAGAGATAGAAAGATTGGGAGGCAGAGGCGATGATGTGGGGTGGTTGGTGGCGGTAATATCCATATACCACATACTATAAAAAGTGGCTATAAGGGAATAATATGGTATATACCGTTTTCAATAATTTCCCTGTACGCAGTGGATGGAAACTGCACAATCCATTATCCATTTATTGAAAGTATAAGATCTTAAACCAATTGTTACCATAGGCAATTGTCGACATATAAAGAACAAATAAAGCGCTTTCTACATCTAAACCTACGATAATGCTGTAAACGGTCCGCGACACCGGCATTTCCTTCTGTACTAAGGGGTAATATACCTATATGCACGCGTAGTGTCTCTCTGTTTTTTGTGAGCCCCACATTAGCCCTGGACGTGGAAACATGTTTAATTTTCTCGGTCCCTGTTTGATCAAAAGCCAGTGTATTCAAGTTGCGACTCTGGTTGCCTATCCATAGCCTTTTTTTTAAAAAAAAGAAAAATCCCTATCTTGCGAGATACGAAAGGTATACCCAAATAAAATTACGCCATATTAGAACTCGGTAATAATATGATCACGTTTTAGTAAGAAAATAATAAGTATCATTTGCGTATAATAGCTCAACGGTGAGCAGGAATCTGAAAACTGGTACGAAACTATTCAGAGCTATAGTATCATGGTGACCACCTACGTCATAACATAACCTGACCTTATAAAAGAACTAATCAAGTGTATAAAGGTTACTGTTACAGTTTATAATAGTTTGCGTATAGTAACAGCCTGTCAGAAGTAGATCGAGGTTCGGCCATTCTCAAAATGCTGTATTGGGTCTGAAGCTATTTTCGAACCAAACTTCAGAACCATCTTTAGAACACTTACTAGTTCAAATAGCTGCGAATTGGGTTACATTCGCCTATTTATTTATATTGATTTGATCAATACAGAATGGTATTTTACCACTAGCTCTATCAGGTGGCCTGGTGTAAAAATAACACTATCAGTTAAGCACTCTATAAATGGAATCAGCCTAGGTTCGCCTTTGTTCTCGGTTTAATTGTTTGAATTGGTACATGGTAGGCGTGTTTTCTCAATTGATCTGTAATGTTGTATCAATACTGATGTGCAATTCTTATAATTGAATCAAGAATTATTACCCCACTTTATCCTATTTCTATACACATTTTATTAGACGTATAACTTTTTTTTTGCTAATTAGAAAATAAGAAAAATATGCACTATAATACCAATATTACATGTAAACGTTATATATCGGATCTTGACCTATCAGAATCTGGTACCACATTATTTAATAGATAATTTATCTGTATCCAATTAGAATTAAAGATACATTGGTTAAGAAAAAAAACGGTAAATTTTTGCTTGGTCACCCATTAAATGAATAAACGGACGACTGTTTAAACCCAAGCTCTATCCAAGGAATCCAAGGGTCTACAGAGTGTATTACTGACGTCACTCCCGGAGACGGTTGACGAATGGACTAATAATTGGGGTACCGGAGGCATTGAGAATGTTACTTGTTAATCGAGAATATGTGGGCGGAGTTATCGTCCGTATATCAAACAATCGCCAATTTTTGGAGACGGTGCAGATCCAGTTGATGCTTATTTCTAGTCTAAACCTCCAACAGTGATAACTTCGTTCAGAATAAAGTAATTTAACATTTGAATGAAATTAATTTTCAATAACATTTTCATTTGTTTATCATAAAATAAAACCAAGTATGAACAATCCAAACCATTAGACAATATTCGAAGTCCTAAAAAAACGGTATATCACGAATGACGAACTCTTTATTAAAATCTTAACTAATGTATCTTTAATGTTCTGTACACATCCAAACCAGATGGGTGTTTTGGGGTGGAGCGATGTTTTAGGCCAAATTAAACTAAAACCGCAAAATGTTTAATAAATGATTAAAATATCGTAGATCGTGGAGTGAATAGGGATAATCTTATCGTAATGTATCGCACGACAGTAGGAAAATAGCATTATTATGGATTGCAGATTTGTCAATATTCGGTATTCTCGGTGCAAAGCGAGAATTTCATATATTCTAAGAAAGTCAAAACATAATTATTTATATGTCTTTTGCTCAATAGGTTATCAACTCACTATTATACGAACATGGGCATTATTTTCAACCCTAAAAATCATTGACACAGGAAATGATAACACAATTACCTCCCTTGTTTTCCTATTGCCTCCATGCATTGGCTTTCTTCAAACGTTTGAATTTCAAGTTTAAATTAATTTTTTTTGCCAATTCCTCAGCTGGAAATAGTGAATTATTGGATTAACATGATTATTCCTTAACAAGGTAGGACTATTTATGGATACCATCTTTTTAAGGCTTTATTTTAATAAATTTTAAAAGTATAACTTACAAATATGAAATTGTAGCTTTAAAAACCGGTTATTGTCGAAACAAGTCACTGCCACCTATAATATTATGTTATACCTCTTCTTCATCCAATTCAATCCAGGCTGAGGGATTATCTACCAGTTTTATTTTGATTTTGTTTATATAATTTACTCTAAAATAATCAATTTCAGTATATTTTATCGCGGATTATGCCATGAGATATTATATATTATTGTCCACCAAATGTGACGAGAGAGGGGGGGAGAGAGAGAGAGAGAGAGAGAGGGGGGGGAATTTGAGTTTAACCTCCACTCGACACAAACAAGGTCATTCCGGGACTAACATATGGTTTAATTTTATTTCAATAATTTGCTTCCACGTGTGGGTCTTTAGCGGTGGAAGGAAACCTACGACCCGGAGAAACCCACGAGGTTAGACAGACGACCCTACTTCACATACGACCGGGATTCGAAACCACGCCAGTTGACTCAATGACAGGCTTTAGGATACAGCACGCACGTGCTAACCATTCGGTCATCCAACGACCCCCCCCCCCCCTCTACCAAATGCAAAAGAGCGATGAGCGGCTTTAAATTTTCTTATTCCTAATTCTGTTTATAAACTAGACCGGAAATGCAAGATACATTTAATTGAATTATTATAATTTAGTAATCTAGCAGGAATGTTATTAATATATAACATATTAATACAAGAAAGTGGTGAGCTCATACATTCTCTAAAATGACGCCTGTTTCGTATCAATTGCGCCTGCTTTATGTTAACAATTTTTCAGTTGTTTTTCTAGTAAAGGTAGTACACTCATCAGAGTTGAAAAACTCCTGCTGACGGCCAAAATTTACAGTGTTAGACAGCAATATTGACAGACGAGCGCGCCGAAACCGGCAAACAAACCTTTAAACGTTTCAATGAAATGTACATTGTCCGGGATTGTTTATAGTATATTGTGTTAGCTGATGTTTTTAATATCTCAATGATATGTAAACTAAAAATTGGTGAAAAATAAATTCCTATATCACAGATGTATCCACTATCTTGGCATGCGTCAATCAGCACCAAGAATAGATATGTGCGTAGGCCAAAACGCCTCTGTCCGACCGACATCACACGACCTAAACTGAACCGACAGTAAATGCAACTCGGAACTTGACAACGCGGGGGAGTTTTCCGGTAAAGAAGTAATCGAACCACAAAGATTACGTTAAAAACGCTAGCCTGTTCATTTTTTCAAGCATTCAGAATGTCGAATACTAGTATGTATTCTCTGTGCTTTTTTTTTTAGATGATACAGAACTGCTGAAAGACAAATATTACTAAGATATCATAATAAGATCGGGGTGTGGGTAGGTGGGGATGGGGTGTCACGGGTGTTCGATCCCTGCATCGGTCGCGAACATTTTCGGGCGTGGTTCGCACTTGGAAGTAATGCAGGACGAGAGGCCTGACAGGAGCAGCTGCCTAGTCGTTTGGATGGGATGAAAAACCGTGGTCCCCCGTGTACACATTCATTGTAGGGCACGTAAAAGATCAACTGACAGTCGGAATTTTATATAAGAGTAAGCCGTAGTGCCGCTGTACGGGAAAAATTTCCCTCGCGGCACACTGTATGGTATGTGCCCGTCTTCATTAGCCCAGTTCGGGGCATAACAGTAGGGCGTTAAACCACATTTCATTTCATAGTACGATGGTAGATTATTTTAGTCTCCATGTGAAAACAATAGTGGTACTTTAAAACATGGCGAATCTACCTTATGTTATTGTGGTGTTTTGTCAGGTGTTGCTATGCCTGGATTCAACTTGATATCGTTTAACTAAATATCATCCAATGCCAGGAGATTCTCTTTCATCAGAGCTTCAGGCCTACACATGTTTTTGGTTTTGTAATAAAATACTAATCAAACCTGTTTAATAATGCGATAATAACTCTTTCTCAAATCGTTGAATCAACAATAAAACTCTTTTTTTAAAAAAGCACAGAGCTATATAGGCTGAGTATCCCTACACGTGCAAGTACTCCCACGTTCTTATTTCGGCCATGTTGCCATAGAAACAAAGTAGCGTAAGTCCAACAGAACGTGAACCCCTGTTCAGTCTCGAATTTTATTGATTCGGTATGTTGCAGTTCTCGATCACTTTACAGACTTTCAGGGGATTTTGTGTTTTTTAAAATAAATAAATCGTTTCTGATGTTCCCCCATGTCAGGTCATCCTTTTCTGACCTTATCGTACAATGACCCAACAATAAGAGAGATAGAAAGAGGGGGGGGGGATGGGGTTTAACGTCCACAAACTAGGTAATTTCGGGACTAGCATGGTTTCATTTTATTTCAATAATTTGCTTTAGGAGTGGGAGGAAGCCAGAGGACCCGGAGAAAACCTACGGGGCTGGACAGGCAACCCTACTCCTTGTTAGTTGACTTAATGACAGGCTTTATGATACAGCACGCATGTGCTAACCGTTCGGCCATCCACCCCCCCCCCCCACAATAAAAACCACCAGTATATCCCCGAAAAGATGTAGCAACAGTCAAACGTACTGTCAACAATAATAATTTTATGTTTTAATTTTTTAAACAACGGACCAAATCAACACTTTTATTGATAAAAGCCAATAATTTAAAATGTAAATTAAATTTTAAAAATCAATGTAGCCTTCGATGGGAAGTGCTTTCTTTGGGTCTTAGAAGGTCTTTCTTCATTGGAATAAACGGTTATATTGTATAAAAAAAACGTTATAAAAGGATATAAGATGAAATAAAATGAAAGGGGTTTGACGGCCTAGAAGTGCTATTGAATTCATGGTTATTTTATGTGCAGGCCAGTGTTCACGGGATCTTGGGTTTTATGCCATCCGTATGACTAAGTTGTCCCTTGCCAAGCCTCCGTCCTGCACTACTCATGACAAGGTGGGAAACAGGCCGGAAAATACCGACGAACCTTCTTGGCCAACACCGGCACTCCGGCTTGTGCGAACCAACGTCCTACTCACCAACCGGGGGGGGGGGGTAGATGGCCGAATGGTTAGTACGTGATTTTGAATCCCCGGTTGTACGTGACAAGGAGTAGGGTCGCCTGTCCGTGGGTTTTCTCCGTGTACTCCAACTGCTAAAGAGCACTATGCGCTAGCGAAATATTGAAATAAAATTAAACTAAGTGACCTAGTTTGTGTCGAGTGGACGTTAAACCCCATCTCTCTCTCTCTCTGTATCTCTGTCTCTGTATCTCTTGTATCTCTGTCTCTGTATCTCTGTCTATCTCTCTCTCTTTCTTACTCGCCAAGCCAACGTGGCTAAGCCAATGTGGCTTCCCAGAAACCAGAATAGGGTCACCTTTTGTTTGTGTCGCCGTTTCGATCCATGGTATGAGTGTATGTGATTTTAAGATAGAAGGCGCCTTCTCATCCGAGTCGGTTTACTCCAATTTCCTTCCACATGAAAGACACCCACCCATGCACTGGGCATACTTTACTGCGATATCACCTACGAAGATGGCAAAAATTATGTTTACAAATACAGGTCACATCATCTTGACCAGACCGAAGACTATATTTCGGCATTTGAATATTAAACAGAATTAGAACAAATACCTTTGATATGTTATAAATCTATAGTAGTCGTGCCAGTGTAGGAAAGTCAACCCACATAGTTCAATAAATCTCTATAAATTTCCTAATTCATTGCCAAGAAGTCTGGCTGTTGAGTCCATTTTTAGAGGAAATGGAATAAGAGAAAGACTAAGACATTAATCAAAACCACGACATGATAACAGTTTCAATAACAGATGTGTAATCCGCCCTTAACATGGTTTTATACCGTTCTAGAATGCAATATTTAAATTATATAGGAAAGTCAACCCACATAGTTAAAAAAATCTCTATAAATTTCCTCATTCATTGCCAAGAAGTCTGGCTAGTTGAGTCCATTTTAGAGGAAATGGAATAAGAGAAAGACTAAGACATTAATCAAAACCACGACACGATAACAGTTTCAATAACAGATGTGTAATCCGCCCTTAACATGGTTTTATACCGTTCTAGAATGCCATATTTAAATTTTATAAGAGAGTTGGTGACCTTTAAAAATGGGACGAGTTGAGCTTCTGAAAAGATGTTTCCATTCCAATCCCCAATATATCGTCTACAGCAGACAATTTACTTTGACAATTATCGCACTGGTCATATTAAAATGTCTGTTTTGAATGCAGTAATCTTCTAGATTGCCAACTATTCACGTCTCTGACATCAATTGCCCCTGTAGCAATTCAAATCTCTACGGCAGTTCTATTTTCAATATCGTTGATAGAATTTCACCTTTGTAAGATGATGTAGTGTAAATCGGTTAAAGTCTGTGGCATGTGGAAAACACGAGTTTGGAAATAAATTCAATGCTGGATAGATGATAAATAACTTGAGTAAAGGATGAATTGCGTTATGGTCGACCTACCGTGATAAAATTTCATCTGTTCTTAATGGGGATTCAAATGAAACGTTTGAGGTGCCGGAAAGGCCAGTTTACTATTTTAGGAAAATCCGATATTAAGGATGTTGACTGCTTTTTGTGTAACTCTACTAATTAAATTTACAGTAATTATAAAATATAATGCGGATACCTTGTCATTTATGTGTTTTTTGGTGTCGTGGAAGACGCGGTGACCCAGTTAGTATGAATCAATAACCGGGAGATCCAAGTGTTGGTCAAAAACATTTTCTCGAGATTTTGCAACCTGCTTTCTTCTTTCAGTGTTGCGAGGCAAACGCCTAATTGCCTAAACGTTCGGATGGTACGAATAGGAAGGTTCCTTGCACACATTGGCTGCAATGAACTCCTGGTAGTGAGAATTCGAAGAGAATGGGAGTAGGCGGAAACACCGATTCCCTGGCAGGATGTCCCTTTATATGGTATGCCCATTTTAATTAGTCCACTTGGTGCAGAAAAGTTTCATTTCATTTGGTCGAAATGAGGGTCGCTTCGACCGGGAAATCGAGACAGGCAAGGGAAGTGTTAGGTCTATTAATTTGTTAAGTCCAACCCAATTTTCGTCAAGGTCGCTGTGGTGTGATGAGATTGTAGGTTGTGGGGTGGGGTAAACGTTAAGGCTAGGTCAAGGATTAGTGGTGAGATTACCGCTAGACCTGTTTACATCTCGGGACGTTTGACCAAACTTAAAGTTGACCTTAACAATTAGATCTAACCGGAATCTGTAAACATTTTTGATTGAGAACACACTGGGACATGATAAAAGAATCTAATCATGTAGCCTATACTATATTAGAATGTAAGGACGACACGTGGAGAATCTATTTCCGTTCTTGCTGAAAATAATCGTTTGAACATTAACCAGTCACCATGGAAAATAGAAGTTTAAAGCTAGGACAGATCAGTCATAGTGTATTTTAACCCCCGCGCTAACAAAGACTGTCTGGAACCATTAATAGAATAAGAAAACATTCGTTTTCTTCCACTGGCTACTCACTTCGCTTACTCTACTGACGGATTAAGGTCAGACCGGTCTCTCAGTCACAGCAAATAAACCGAGATTGATTAAGCCACAGCGCCCCCTGTAGACATTAATGTTGATCCTACCAATATTGGAACTTGGAATATCGTAAAGGCTCACTCAATAACTCGTTCATCATGATAAATGCAGTTTCTAAATTATCATTTCCTTCATGTCTGTGGAATTAGTGCCTAATGCATATTCAGTGAGATAAATAAATCAGCCCAGACTCCAAAGAAAAAGCAAAATAATAAGATGATTATTATCAACTGTATGAATTAATCGTTCTTGTCGTCTATACTTGGGCAATCTGCACAGGAAACCTAGTTTTAGATTATCATAGCTTAAAGCCATAATTATGGTCTCAGACTAGTAATTATTTGCCCATTGACTTCAATGTTAAATGGCTGTTACATCACAGGCTGTAGGTTTTTTGCTCAACATTCCATTGGTACCAATTTTTATAGGCACAATGTCGACCACAATTTGACAATCTGCTCATGGTAAATTTGTAGGGGGTTGACCGTTTAGTTTTTTTACTTAGGGGATATGGGGTTGACTTGGGTGAAAACCTCACTTCCGACACAATGATTGCTCTGTAGAAAGACACTTTACACCCCCTAACCCTCCACTGTAATATCACCAGTATTACCAAAAACTGCTCTTAAATTGCAAATTTGATCCCTTGTCTCCTATTCTACACCACAAAGTCCACCCAAAAATGCAGGAAGAGGGGAGAAACAATTAAGGGAACAATTGTGTATTTATAACTCGCACTACATTCCCTTCCTGAAATAAGGGGAAATAATTACTAGTCTTAGTCCATATAAGTTTTCTTCCCTGTAAAGACTTAGTTGAAACAAAGGTCCCATTAGCCAAGTCACTGTAGAAATGTAGGACGTTAAACTCCATTTCATTTATGGTTTCATTGAACTGGAGTATATAGGTCACAATTCTATGGAATACCATTACTGCTTATTACTGAGCGACTTTTCGGCTAGGCTTCTCTAGTCCGCTTCTCTGGGCATTGTGTACAACTGTACATGTATTTAAAATATAGATGTGACGTCTTCCTTTTATGTTGGCGTACCATTAGTTCCAATAATGTACGATCTATACTATATGAAATAGTAGACTCGTGTGACGTATTTCATTTAAAAGCACGTGCGGGATAGTGTCTGTATTTTAAGTTTTTTAGCAGTAATTTTATTCCATAGAATTGTGACCTTTGTTCTTCATTTCATTCTTTTAAAGTGTATCCAGTCGGACAGGGTGAGAGGGTGTTTTGTGATGATCGGGGGTGAGGGTAAAGACTTTTTGAGATGTTACTACCCTACCACGCACGACAATAATTCACTTGAAAAGTACTGGTCCTAATTGACAAATATTTAGCGGATGTTTCGTTATATTTGTTTAACCTCTGTTCCTCCAGTCTTGCCCCCCCCCCCTCCCTCCTGACTTTTCAATTTCAAGATAGACATCCCTCATATAACGATTTCTATATATCGAACATTTGTTTAGAAAATTGTAGAAAGAAAATGGTAGAATTTAATTATAGTTTAATTCCGTAGATTCGTCTACAATTTTAATAAACTAACTAGGTTCTTTGATGTCATTACTTAAATGATTTTTAATGCTAACAAAAGAAATCTAATATTTTAACTACCCTTTATGTAACTAAAAATAAGATGCTTAATGTAATGTAGAGAAAAACAAAATGATATCGATACAATGGATATTATTCGAAATAGACCTTAATCAAGATAGTAGGCATCCTAAGAAAATAAGATCCAACTGATTTTAACGAAAATGTTGAGTGCAAGTCGGTGATTTCATTGGATTTCATATAAATAAACCATAAAATACGTCTGCTGAAGAAAACGAGGATTTTGTCTCCGGTTTTAAATATATCAATTATAAGTATGGTGCTTCGATGAGCAGTTATAGCACTAATGAAAATTTTATGTTTTCACGAATTTTAAGTTTTCACGGATTTCACTTTTGATTAGCACAGATGTAAGTTTTGTTATATAAAACGTATTTGAGTCGTCATCCCATTCTGCATTATAAAAATACTTACTGTAAATATGAATAATATACATCTATTATAACCCGGTGGGCTGGAAGGCCGAATTTTTAGCGCGTGCGCGTTGTATTATAAGGCCTGTCATTGAGTCACCTGGCAGGATTTCGTTTCCCCGGTTGTACGTTGGTTTTCTCCGGGTCCCCCGGTTTCCCCCACTGCTAAAGATCCCTAAAAGCAAATGAAATATTCAAATTAATTTGAACCATATGTTAGTCCCGAAATGCCCTAATTTGGGTTGATAGTGCAAAACTGGTTTATTTTTACGAAGAAACTCTTCTCCATTTTGCAATTTCAAACTTGCTGAACTTCTGACCTGAAAGTCGGCTTTACATTATAATATGATATCGTTTTCTGTCGCCTCCAAACCGAGTTTCCGAGAAACAATACATCCAGTACGTCTAAAATCTGCATAAAACAATAGAGTTGTTTTGAATCACTGACTGCTGGGTATCTCCATCGAAGATATGACCTTTCACCTGTATCTACTGTTACCTACACCTTTATCTATTTATTATAGAAGATAACTTGGTCAACGTTGTACATAAAATGTTGATTTATTTGGAAAAGATGCTTGCTGTTGTTGATGTCCGACATAATTTATTCATAGGGGCTACATAAGTGCAATGAAATGGAGTTTAACATCGTACTTTTCTGTTCAATCGGGAAGACGGCAATGCATTGTACGATGTGGGAAATTTTGCCCGGGTAGTGTCATTCTTCCCATTTATCTTTCAATTCCGACGTTCAAGGCTTCTTTTGAATGCAAGTCAAAATGTATACACGGCGTCGTTTATTTGGCCTATCCGAACGACTAGACGCTGTTCTTTGCCTCGCACTCCGTCTTGCACCATTGACAAAGGTTAACCCGGGAAAATTTTCTCGGGCAACACCGGGATCGAGTCGAGGCCATGAGTTCACAAATCATTCTCAGATTTATTTTAACTAGAATATTTTCTTTTTTGAAATTTTTGTTGTTTTAATGTATCAAATACGTCAATAAGGAACTATGTGCAAAGTTTTGTGTTTCTGCATCAAAGATATTGAAAGTTGAGCAGCCTACATTCTTTACTTAAGTCTAATAGTAAGTGCAGGGGGACTGCGCCACATATGATTTACATAAAAGACAAATATAACGACAAGACATACTTCGAAACCACAAACAAACAAATGGACCCAGGGGCTAGCCGTAAGCGTCCACTGTGCTGTACAGTCCCGGGTCTAAAGCAACACAGACTTCATTCAAAATTGAAAATGATAAGAAAAACATTATGATGTGATGTCAGTATGAGTCATGGTCTGCCATATGCTACAAGAACTACGAATGCAAGCACATAGTAAAAGTTCCAACTATACAAGTAACCACATCGGTGAAATGTATAAAAAAAGTAGTCCAAAAAACATTAAATATTCAAATAAATAGATGTGTAGTAAATGTGCCGAGGGAACATATTCCACCGGTCACAAGAAAAACGCACAAACGAAAACGCACAAACAAAACCGAATACAAAGAAGCAAAGGATATGTAGACTGCCTCAGACGGTAGTCGTCTGCTAACTGAATGGTGTGACGTAAATACGTCGTTCTGTATCAATGACGTCAAAAATATTGTAAGAAAAGGGGCGATAATCAAGGTGAAATAATGCTAAAAACTATAATTTTAAACAGCCAATCAGAATTTTTAAGTTGTATAATTGCACAAAACATAATACTAAATACCACATACAAGCAATGCAAAACAGGAATGCAGAAGAAATCGTACAAAGTAAGTGTATTTATAAATTCATAAAATAATAACAATAAGAAGAAACTCTGTTTCACGAAATTTTAACTAAAGATAAAATCCAAATTTTAGTAGATTTTTCAATTTTTATTGGCTAAGCACTAAAATCAATCTAATATTATCCAATCAAATAATTAAAATTTAAATTTTATCTTAGTTAAAATTCGTGAAACAGTCCCCTGGATTTCCTATATAATGAGCCAGTAAACCCCCGTGACTCCGCCAACATATGATTATATACAGGTATATCATGTTGCAATCTGGCGTATTCAATCAAATGGATGAATAAACACGAAACAATTTATGGCCAGTCCCATTAACATCGAACCAGAAATTTAATGTATAAATTGATTATTGCTAATGGGCAGATATCTTTGCAGAAGAGAACACTTGGCCCTGCTTTTAGAAAGCCGCCATTATTAGAAGATATAATTCGTTCCAGAGCTTGGCAAAAAATGAAATGTATAATTTTCCATGAATTTCGAGTGATGCAATCCAGATAGGATTTCAAGCACCAGATACCTCATAAAAATGTTAGAATCTTTTCACTGACATTTGTTGAAGTGTATCACAGACCGATTACGTATGAATGTAGAGTTACCTGGTTCACCTTTCTATTCATAGTCTCGCTTATATGGTCTTAATGGAATTGGGGCTTGTCTATTGTGTATAGACTGACGTAATACACGTTCTACTGATCTGAATTCCTTACTACATAATATGTTACGTCACAGGGCCACCTGGTTTTTGCTGCAGATAACGTAACACAAGGAACTGGATTGACCTTTTTAAACGTTCAGAAATAGCATTGCTTATTCAGTTGGTATACATTAACCGGTGATAGACATTTTAATAAACAGATACCAACAGTTGCCTTTGATATTTACGTTTAGTTTTAGATTGCATATCGCTGCCATTTTTTCTTTATTCCGACTTGAATTGTAATTATTTTAACCCTCTACACTTGCCTTTTCTTAACTTTATTTAATATATTCGTTTATGTTATTATTTTAAAACATATATTATATTATTTATTTATATAAGGCTGCAGTCTTCAGATATGACTTCGTGATATCTTACAAACCATGTGACATATTTGGCAGGGTATCATGGTGACTTGGTGAGTATGTCATGGGGTCCCGGTCTCAATCCCGGTATGGTGTGAGAAGCTTGAAGAGGATTTTCTAGTCTGGTTGCCCCATAACAGGGGAGTGCGACGGAGGACACAGAGAGAAAGAAAGGGCGTTTAAGGTTCACTCGACACAAACTAGGTCATTTCGGGACTGAAAGGTTTCCATTTTATATCAATAATTCGCTTGCGCGCAGTGGTCCTTAGCAGAGGGGAGGGTTGGAGAAAACTCAAAAGGTTGGACAGGCTATCTTACTCTATGTCACACGCAAGTGGGGAATTGAAACTACGCCATTTGAATCAATGACACAACGCACACTCGTCAACTATTCGACCATTAACCACCCCCGCCCCACCCCAGCCGTGGAATGGATGACAATTGCCTAGTTGTTCGTGCGGAACAAAGATGCCCTGGGAGGAGAGTTGAAAAACTAAATAGGAATAAATAATGTTGCTATGTCACTGTTCGGTCAAAACGACCCGTATAATTCGTCTTCACCAGTTCTATTGGTGAAGCAAATTAAGCCGTTTCATTTCACTCCCTGTCTGATTGAATTAAAATTATTCTGTTTGAAAACGATATGGTCCTTTTATTTTAGACTGCTTATATTATATTATGCTGCTCACGATGATATGGAGCTGGACAACATTTCATTGGCAATATATCAATCATTTTTGTTCAAACATCAAAACTCTGAAACTAGTAGAAAAGCGTTACCCCTCGACCTAATCGAACGTTTGTTATTACTATATGTTAGAATAATCGATAAGAGATAAATTATCGTCTGTTGACGTAGTAAAGTCTACATCTATCGCATTCACAATAGCACACTGTCTGTGCAAAATCAAATGTTTTAACGTAATTTGCCAAATTTGTTCCTGTCTCCTTGGCATATAGTAGGCCTACGTCACGCCTTGGATAAAACGCATATCGATCGTCTGGTATATAAGGGACTAAGGTTGAGGAACTGTAAAGTGGATCACTAGGTCATTCAATATATTTGATTGATCGACGCTGCGTTTGGTAATTACGTTTTCTGCTCTTATCATTGGTCCACGCTAAGCAAAGATCGGAAGTTAATGCCTTCAACCCTCGCATCCAAATCATGTGTTATTGACATCGTACCATTATCAAATCGTTTAAAAGCATTTGTGTAGTTCTAAGAAATCTGATTTCGTAATTTGCTTGTCAGAACGCCAGTGATATGCCGAACTTTAATTAGCATATTGCCATTTCTATTAGAATATAATCGCATTTTAACCGGTATCATTTAGCTAGCGCTGCTACTGAATACATACGCCATATTGTGTAACGTGTTTTACGTATATTTTAGGAATGGGATGGTTATATAAACTTGACCTGTCTGAATCCTTGTTAATTGATCATTTCTCGATCTGCACATCAACAGTAAACCAATAATTTCTCTAGAGTTAGTCTTCTTAGGGGCGACGCTATACGACAAAACTGTAATTCAAATTCGTTCGACAAGAAATTTGGAATGTTTGTTTTGGGAACAATTCCGCATCGATTGCCGGACTTCGAGGTTTGATAGCCTAAAACGTCATTTTTTCAAGAAGGCTGTGATGACGTCATACTCGGTTCTTGATCCACAGTGCCCTTGTACATGTTTGTATAAAGAGAGGAAAAAGAAATTGAGACTATATTGGAAGCTAAAATTGACATCGTTTTGTTCTGCGCGATTAATTTAAATGCCAGAAGCTGTCATTTCTTGCTTTGGTTATTGGAAACTTGTTATTAAACGTCTCGGGTTCCTTTGATAACGAATTAAAGACTTGCTGCATTGAACTACGGATAGCTTATATTTTATTCTTCTTCATTGCAAATTCTAATATATTTTTATACTAAATTTTAATAGATTGTCTTATTGTGTATAAATTGGGGGGTAAACGAAGTAGATTTGTGTTGATATGAACATCAATTACAGAGAGTTGGTTCAGCAAATCGTAAAACGATTTTTTCCTGTCCACATAACATCGTGAGATGTATAGAAAAATGTTGACAAATCTGTTATACCAAGAAAATATAGAGTAACTATTAATAGGCCCTATTTTTATTAAAACAAACTCGTCTATCAATTCCCAAAATTTCATTAAAAAAAATCTTTAAAATAACGGACCCAGAGATCGGATAAAATAAATCCGCCTATTTAAGATGGATTGTACCAGCCAGTCATTAAAAGGTAGCTCTGAAAGTAATTTCTACATTTGTTTGAAAAACATCCGGTCCGAAAAGCGACTATATTGTTTAGAAAACAAGTGCTGCAACTCACAGATAGATGATCCTTAGTACTAATTAAACGTTTCGGGGCGGTTTGAAAAAAAAATCCTAAAAATTTTGGCATGTAGAGATTGCCACGTTTCGGTGGGGGGGGGGGACCAATAACCTCACAAATAATTGGTTCCCGATTCTGAATTTAGATGTGGTTCATGTCCAAGTAGTTTAAAGCAGCTAAGTCTCTAACTCAATTTCATCGAGGAAAGAGACTAGACATATTGCAGTGACCAAACCAAACGGCGTATGTATACTGGAATAACCAGGCGCTAGAAATTTGCATTCGATTGAGATTGCTGGCTTATTTCGCGGAATATAACTGGTTTAATATTAGAGTAAAAACGGAAACAATTGAATGTAAATCAGTTCATATACAATCAGATTACATTATTATATGCGTTGCGACCCATTTGGGTCAATTTATAGGTCCCAAATTTTAGCGATTTAGCTCCTTTAATAAGCCCAGAATGTTTGGAATTGTTTATTGTGATGACCGGGAGTTTGATGGACCGACAGACAAACTAACAAACTAGCAGACGGGAGCGACGACAGCATACGATCCCCACTAACATGTGGGCGTATAAAAAGTAACCAGTTTAAAGTTTTAAAGTATAGACAGCAATTCTGTCGATGTGGCACCACCCACAAATACGACATTGATGATGGCATAAAACGTATAATAAGCTCCTATTTTAAGTCAATTAATATCTCCCACACATCCTCGAGAGGCAATATAATAAGTTTATTTCCTCGGGTTGAACAAATCTATATTCAGTGTTAATTTCTGCTGTAGACAAAAAAGCCAAATGACGTAGGCCTTTAGTTATTTAAAATTCTTTGAGAGTAAAATGTTATTACAAAAAGAAAACTCTTAAGTCGATTTTTGATGTGAAGCGTTGAATCGAATGAATGGAAGCTTGGAGAAAAAACTTTTTGGTCGATTTTTCTGATGCAATAACGGAACCTACGTAGAATGAAGAATTCCTTGGAGATTTTGCCTGCTACAAATAAAGATGAGAGATTTGCGTAAGATGTCATGTATATTTAGAACCAGCACAGTGGGTCAAGTCAATAAGAAAACTGACTGGAAAGCCAAGTAACATCAAACATGGATTGTTCAATGAAAACACACATGTTTAGAACCAAAAATATTCGCCTTGGCATAACTTACATTTCATTTCACTGCTTACGTCTTTGTTAGAATGTCGAAGAAGAAAGAACTTGCATCATATCCTCTGTAAAATGTAATCGACCCAAGTATTAAGTTATCTTTTGGTTTTATTTTTTATAAGAGTTATATAACGGTTTCAGAAATATTAGATTTCTATTGATTTAGGTAATTACTAAAAATGTCCATTACTCAAATTACTAATTGGTATCAATCAAATACAAATGTTATATGTTGCATCCGGTAAGTCATGAGTTTATGTAAGGTTATTTCAGGTAACTTGTGTTCAAAATCTCTTATTTTAGATTCAATTATCGTTTTCCCTTTTCAATCAATTACGAGCGATATTCTCATTATAGCTTAGTATAATAATATTTTTTTGATTAGGAAAGGGGGGATGGATAACTGAAAGGTTAGCACGTGCGTGTCATATCATAAAGCCTGTCATTGAGTCGACTGACGTGGTTTCAATTTCCGGTTGTACGTGACAAGAAGTAGGGTGGCCTGTCCAGCCTCGTGGGTTTTGTCCGGGTCCTCCGATTTCCTCTCACTGCTAAAGACCACTGCGAGCAAGGGAATTATTGAAATAGAATTAAATGAGAAACAAGCCGGAAAATACCGACGAACTTTCTCGGCCAACGCCGGCACCCCTGCTTTAGCGAACCAACGGTTGTACGTGACAAGGAGTAGGGTCGCCTGTCCAACCCCGTGGGTTTTCTCCGTGTCCTCCAACTGCTAAAGATCACTATGCGCTAGCGCGAAATATTGATATAAAATTAAACCAAGTGACCTAGTTTATGTCGAGTGGACGTTAAACCCCATCTCTCTCTCTCTCTCTGTATCTCTGCCTCTGTCTCTCTGTCTATCTCTCTCTCTCTTACTCACCAAGCCAATGTGGCTTCCAAGCTTGTGTCGTCGATCCATGGTATGAAATTTCCTCCCACAGAAAAGACACCCACCCATGCACTGGACATACCTTACTGCGATATCCCCTACGAAGATTGCAAAAATAATGTTTACAAATACAAGTCATATAATCTTGACCAAACCGAAGACTATATATCGGAATTTGAATATTAAACAGATTTCAGAAGAAATATCTTTGATATGTTATCAATCTATAGTAGTCGTCATGCAGGAAAGTCAACCCACATAGTTCAATAAATGTCTATAAATTTCCCCATTCATTGCCAAGAAGTCTGGCTGTTGAGTCCATTTTTAGAGGAAATGGAATAAGAGAAAGACTAAGACATTAATCAAAACCACGACATGATAACAGTTTCAATAACAGATGTGTAATCCGACCTTAACATGGTTTTATACCGTTCTAGAATGCCATATTTAAATTATAAAAGAGAGTTGGTGACCTTTAAGAATAGGATGGGTTGAGTTTCTGAAAAGCTGTTTCCATTCCAATCCCCAATATCTCATCTACAGCAGACAATTTACTTTGACAATTATCGCACTGGTCATATTAAAATGTCTGTTTTGAATGCAGTAATCTTCTAGATTGCCAACTATTCACGTTCCTGACTTCAATTGCCCCTGTACCATTTTAAATCTCCACGGCAGTCCTATTTTCAATATCGTTGATAGAATTTCACCTTTGTAAGATGATGTAGTGTAAATCGGTTAAAGTCTGTGGCATGTGGAAAACACGAGTTGGGAAAGAAATTCAATGCTGGATAGATGATAAAAAAACTTGAGTAAAGGATGAATTGCGTTATGGTCGACCTACCGTGATAAAATTTCATCTGTTCTTAACGGGTATTCACTATTCAAATGAAACGTTTGAGGTGCCGGAATGGCCAGTTTACTATTTTAGGAAAATCCGATATTAAGGATGTTGACTGCTTTTTGTGTAACTCTACTAATTAAATTTACAGTAATTATAAAATATAATGCGGATACCTTGTCATTTATGTCATTTAATACTATATGTTTTTTGGTGTCGTGGAAGACGCCGTGAACCTGTTAGTATGAATCAATAACCTGGATATCCAAGTGTTGGTCAAAAACATTTTCTCGGGATTTTGCAACCTGCTTTCTTTTTTCAGTGTTGCGAGGCAAACGCCTAATTGCCTAAACGTTCGGATGGTACGAATAGCAAGGTTCCTACATATGCTGCAATGAACTCCTGGTAGTGAGAATTCGAAGAGAATGAGAGTAGGCGGAAACACGGATTCCCTGGCAAAATGTCCGTTTATATGGTATGCCCGTTTTAATTAGTCCACCTGGTGCAGAAAAGTTGGACGTTTAACCCCCGTTTCATTTCATTTGGGCGAAATGAGGGTCGCTTCGATCGGGAAATCGAGACAGAAAAGGGAAGTGTTAGGTTTATTAATTTGTTAACTCCAACTCAATTTTCGTCAAGGTCACTGTGGTGTGATGAGATTGTGGGTTGTGGGGTGGGGTAAACGTTAGGGCTAGGTCAAGGATTAGTGGTGAGATTGACCAAACTTGAAGTTGGCCTTATCTAACCGGAATCTGTAAACATTTTTGATTGAGAACACACTGAGACATGAAAAAGAGTCTAATCATGTAGCCTATACTATATTAGAATGTAAGGACGGCACGTGGAGAATCTATTTCCGTTCTTGCTGAAAATAATCGTTTAAACATTAACCAGTCTCCGGGTTTGACTCCATGGAAAATAGAAGTTTAAAGCTAGGACAGATCAGTCGTAGTGTATTTTAACCCCCGCGCTAACAAAGACTGTCTGGAACCATTAATAGAATAAGAAAACATTCGTTTTCTTCCACTGGCTACTCACTTCGCTTGCTCTACTGACGGATTAAGGTCAGACCGGTCTCTCAGTCACAACAAATAAACCGAGATTGATTAAGCCACAGCGCCCCCTGTAGACATTAATGTTGATCCTACTAATATTGAATCTTGGAATATCGTGAAGGCTCACTCAATAACTCGTTCATCATCATAAATGCAGTTTCTAAATAGTCATTTCCTTCATGTCTGTGGAATCGGCGGTTAATGCATATTCAGTGAGATAAATAAATCAGCCATTTTCTCAAGGGCCCAGACTCCCAAGAAAAAGCAAAATAAATAAGATGATTATTATCAACTGTATGAATTAATCGTTCTTGTCGTCTATACTTGGTCAATCTGCACAGGAAACCTAGTTTTAGATTATCATAGCTTAAAGCCATAATTATGGTCTCAGACTAGTAATTATTTGCCCATTGACTTCAATGTTAAATGGTTGTAACATCACAGGCTGTAGCTTTTTGCTCAACATTCCGTTGGTTCTAATCTTTTTAGTCACAATGGGGACGACATTTGGCAATCTGTTCATGGTACATTTGTAGGGGGTTGAGCGTTTAGATTTTTTGCTACCGGACTTTGGAGTTGACTTGGGTGAAAACCTCACTTCCGACACAATGATTGCTCTGTAGAAAGAGGCTTTCCACCCCCTATCCCTCCACTGTAATATCATCAGTATTACCCAAAACTGCTCTGAAATTGCAAATTTGATCACTTTTCTCCTATTTTACACTAAAAAGTCAATCCCAAAAAATGCAGGAAGAGGGAAGAAAAAAATTAAGGGAAAAATTGTCTATTTATAACTCGCACTACATTCGTACATCTAGAAAAAAGGGGAAATAATTACTAGTCTTAATCCATATAAGTTTTCTTCCCTGTAAATAGTGTAAAGACTTGGTTGAAACAAAGGTCCCGTTAGCCCAGTCACTTTAGAAAAGTGGGACGTTAAACTTCATTTCATTTATTGTTTCATTGAACTGGAGTATAAAGGTAACAATTCTATGGAATACCATTACTGATTATTACTGAGCGACTTTTCGACTAGGCTTCTCTAGCCCGCTTCTCTAGTCATTGTGTACGACTGTACATGTATTTAAAATACAGATGTGACGTCATCCTTTGATGTTGGACTACCATTATCTCCAATAATGTACGGGCAACATGCCAATCGTACATTATCTATACTATATGAAATAGTCGACTCGTGTGACGTATTTCATTTAAAAGCACGTGCGGGATAGTGTCTGTATTTTAAGTTGTTTAGCAGTAATTGCGTTCAATAGAATTGTGACCTGTGTACTCCATTTTATTTCTTTTAAATTGTATCCAGTCAGACAGGGTGAGAGGGTTTTTTGTGATGATCGGGGGCTGAGGGTAAAGACTTTTTGAGATGATGATCCTACCACGCACAACAATAATTCACTTGAAAAATATTGGTCCTAATTCACATATATTTAGCGGATATTTCGTTTCATTTGTTTAACCTCTGTTCCTCCAGTCTCCCCCCCCCCCTCCTGACATTTCAATTTCAAGACAGACATCCCTCATATAACGAGTCCTTTATATCGAACATTTGTTTAGAAAATTGTAGAAAGAAAATTGTAGAATTTAATTATAGTTTAATTCCGTAGATTCGTCTACAATTTTAATAAACTAGCTAGGTTCTTTGATGTCATTACTTAGATGATTTTTAATGCTAACAAAAAAATCTAATATTTTAGCTACCCTTTATGTAACTAAAAAAAAGATGCTTAATGTAAGGTTTAGAAAAAAACAAAATGGAGTCGATAAAATTGATATTATTCGCCCTCTAAATCGACCTTAATCAAGATAGAAGGCATCCTAAGAAAATAAGATCCAACTGATTTTATGTAAAAAATGTTGAGTGCAAGTCGGTGATTTCATTGGATTTCATATAAATAAACCATAAAATACGTCTGCGGAAGAAAATGAGAGATATGTCTTCCGTTTTAAATATATCTATTTTGAGTATGATGCTTCGATGAGCAGTTATAGCACTAATGAAAATTTTATGTTTTCACGAATTTTAAGTTTTCACGGATTTCACTTTTGATTAGCACAGATCTTTGAAAAAAATACGTTGTAAATTTTGTTATACAAAACGTGTTTGAGTCGTCAACCCATTCTGCATTATAAAAATACTTGTTGTAAATATGAATAATATACATCTATTATAACCCGGTAGGCTGGATGGCTAAATTTTTAGCGCGTGCGCGTTGTATTATAAGGCCTGTCATTGAGTCACCTGGAAGGATTTCGTTTCCCCGGTTGTACGTTGGTTTTCTCCGGGTCCCTAAGAGCAAATGAAATATTCAAATTAATTTGAACCATATGTTAGTCCCGAAATGCCCTACTTTGGGTCGATAGTGCAAAACTATTTTATTTATGGGAAGAAACTCTTCTCCCTTTTGCAATTTCAAACTTGCTGAACTTCTGACCAGAAAGCCAGTTTTACATTATAATATGATATCGTTTTCTGTCGCCTCCAAACCGAGTTTCCGAGAAACAATACACCCAGTAGGCTACGTCTAAAATCTGCATAAAACAATAGAGTTTTTTTTGAATCACTGACTGCTGGGTAACTCCATCGAAGATATGACCTTTTCACCTGTATCTACTGTTACCTACACCTTTATCTATTTATTATAGAAGATAAAATGTTGATTTATTTGGAAAAGATGCTTGCTGTTGTTTAATATGTAGGGGATACCTTTCAGAGGATGTCCGAGATAATTTATTTATAGGGGCTACATAAGTGAAATAAAATGGAGTTTAACATCGTACTTTTCTGTTCAACCGGGTTAGTGAAGACAGGCACATACACAATCCATTGTACGACGAGGGAAATTTTTTTCCCCGGGCAGTGACATTTCTGCCTATTCATTTTCCGATTCCAACGCTCAAGGCGTCTTTTAAATGCAGGTCAAAGTGTATACACGGCATCGTTTATTTGGATTATCCGAACGACTTAACGCTGTTCTTTGCCTCGCTATCCGTCTTGCACCTTTGACAAAGGTTAACCTGGAAAAATTTCTCGGGCAACACCGGGATCGAGTCAAGGCCCTGAGTTCACAAATCATTCTCAGATTTATTTTAACTAGAATATAGCTCTTTTTAAAACTTTTGTTGTTTTAATGTATCAAATACATCAATCAGGAACGGTGTCAGGAACTATGTGCAAAGTTTTGTGCTTCTGCATCAAAGATATTGGAAGTTGAGTAGCCTACATTCTTAATTTAAGTCTAAGACACTCTGTTTCACGAAATTTTAACTAAAGATAAAATACTTCAATTTTGATTGGCTAAGCACTAAAATCAATCTAATATTATCCAATCAAATTACTGTAATTTGAATTTTATCTTAGTTAAAATTTCGTGAAACAGTCCCCTGGATTTCCTATATAATGAGCCAGTAAACCCCCGTGACTCCGCCAACATATGATTATATACAGATATATTATGTTGCAATCTGGCGTATTCAATCAAATGGGTGAATAAACACGAAACAAGTTATGGCCATCCCCATTAACATCTAACCAGAATTTAAATGTATAAATTGATTATTGCTAATGGGCAGATATCTTTGAAGAAGGGAACACTTGGCCCTGCTTTTAGAAAGCCGCCATTATTAGAAGATATAATTCGTTCCAGAGCTTGGCAAAAAATGAAATGTAAAATTTTCCATGAATTTCGAGTGATGCAATCCAGATATGATTTCAAGCACCAGATACCTCAAAAAGATGTTAGAATTCTTTTCACTGGCATTTGTTGAAGTGTATCACAAACCGATTACGTATGAATGTAGAGTTACCTGGTTCACCTTTCTATTCATAGTCTCGCTTATATGGCCTTAATGGAATTGGGGCTTGTCTATTGTGTATAGACTGACGTAATACACGTTCTACTGATCTAAATTCCTTACTACATAATATGTTACGTCACAGAGGGCCACCTGGTTTTTGCTGCAGATAACGTAACACAAGGGACTGTATTGACCTTTTTAAACGTTCACAAATAGCATTGCTTATTCAGTTGGTATACATTAACCGGTGATAGACATTTTAATAAACAGATACCAACAGTTGCCTTTGATATTTACGTTTAGTTTTAGATTGCATATCGCGGCCATTTTTTTCTTTATTCCGACTTGAATGACTTTTATTTTAACCCTCTACACTTGCCTTTTCTTAACTTTATTTAATATATTCGTTTATGTTATTATTTTAAAACATATATTATATTATTTATTTATATAAGGCTGCAGTCTTCAGATATGACTTCGTGATATCTTACAAACCATGTGACATATTTGGCAGGGAATCACGGTGACTTGGTGAGTATGTCATGGGGTCCCGGTCTCAATCCCGGTATGGTGTGAGAAGCTTAAAAAGGATTTTCTAGTCTGGTTGCCCCATAACAGGGGAGTGTGAAGAAGGACACATAGAGAAAGAAATGGCGTTTAACGTTCGCTCGACACAAACTAGGTCATTTCGGGACTGAAAGGTTTCCATTTTATTTCAATAATTCGCTTGCGCGCAGTGGTCCTTAGCAGAGGGAAGGGGGCGGAGAAAACTCAAAAGGTTTGACAGGCTATCTTACTCTATGTCACACGCAAGTAGGGAATTGAAACTACGCCATTTGAATCAATGACACAACGCACACTCGTCAACTATTCGACCATCAACCACCCCCGCCCCACCCCAGCCGTGGAATGGATGGCAATTGCCTAGTTGTTCGTGCGGAACAAAGATGCCCTGGGAAGAGAGTTGAAAAACTAAATAGGAATAAATAATGTTGCTATGTCACTGTTCGGTCAAAACGACCCGTATAATTCGTCTTCACCAGTTCTATTGGTGAAGCAAATTAAGCTGTTTCATTTCACTCCCTGTCTGATTGAATTAAAATTATTCTGTTGGAAAACGATATGGTCCTTTTATTTTAGACTGCTTATATTATATTATGCTGCTCACGATGATATGGAGCTGGACAACCCTTTCATTGGCAATATATCAATCATTTTTGTTCAAACATCAAAACTCTGAAACTAGTAGAAAAGCGTTACCCCTCGACCTAATCGAACGTTTGTTATTACTATATGTTAGAATAATCGATAAGAGATAAATTATCGTCTGTTGACGTAGTAAAGTCTACATCTATCGCATTCACAATAGCACACTGTCTGTGCAAAATCAAATGTTTTAACGTAATTAGCCAAATTTGTTCCTGTCTCCTTGGCATATTGTAGGCCTACGTCACGCCTTGGATAAAACGCATATCGATCGTCTGGTATATAAGGGACTAAGGTTGAGGAACTGTAAAGTGGATCACTAGGTCATTCAATATTATTTGATTGATCGACGCTGCGTTTGGTAATTACGTTTTCTGCTCTTATCATTGGTCCACGCTAAGCAAAGATCGGAAGTTAATGCCTTCAACCCTCGCATCCAAATCATGTGTTATTGACATCGTACCATTATCAAATCGTTTAAAAGCATTTCGTGTAGTTCTAAGAAATCTGATTTCGTAATTTGCTTGTCAGAACGCCAGTGATATGCCGATCTTTAATTAGCCTATTGCCATTTCTATTGGAATATAATCGCATTTTAACCGGTATCATTTAGCTAGCATTGCTAATGAATACATACGCCATATTGTGTAACGTGTTTAACGTATATTTTAGGGATGGGATGGTTATATAAACTTGACCTGTCTGAATCCTTGTTAATTGATCATTTCTCGATCTGCACATCAACAGTAAACCAATAATTTCTCTAGAGTTAGTCTTCTTAGGGGCGAAGTTATACGACAAAACTTCCGTCTCCTGTAATTCAAATTCGTTCGACAAGAAATTTGGAATGTTTGTTTTGGGAACAATTCCGCATCGATTGCCGGACTTCGAGGTTTGATAGCCTAAAACGTCATTTTTTAAAAAGAAGGCTGTGATGACGTCATACTCGGTTCTTGATCCACAGTGCCCTTGTACATGTTTGTATAGAGAGATGAAAAGAGATTGAGACTATATTGGAAGCTAAAATTGACATCGTTTTGTTCTGCGCGATTAATTTAAATGCCAGAAGCTGTCATTTCTTGCTTTGGTTATTGGAAACTTGTTATTAAACGTCTCGAGTTCCTTTGATAACGAATTAAAGACTTGCTGCATTGAACTATGGATAACTTATATTTTATTCTTCTTCATTGCAAATTCTAATATATTTTTATACTAAATTTTAATAGATTGTCTTATTGCGTATAAATTGGGGGGTAAACGAAGTAGATTTGTGTTGATATAAACATCAATTACAGAGAGTTGGTTCAGCAAATCGTAAAACGATTTTTACCTGTCCACATATGTATAGAAATATGTTGACAAATCTGAAATACCAAGAAAATATAGAGTAACTATTAATAGGCCCTATTTTTATTAAATACAAACTCTTCTATCAATTCCCAAAATTTCATTTTAAAAAAATCTTTAAAATAACGGACCCAGAGATCGGATAAAAGAAATCCGCCAATTTAAGATGGATTGTACCAGCCAGTCATTAAAAGGTAGCTCTGAAAGTAATTTCTACATTTGTTTGAAAAACATCCGGTCCGAAAAGCGACTATATTGTTTAGAAAACAAGTGCTGTAACTCACAGATAGATGATCCTTAGTACTAATTAAACGATTCAGGGAGGTTTGAAAAATAAATTCTCAAAAATCTTGGCATGTAGAGATTGCCACGTTTCGGTGGGAGGGCCAATGACCTCACAAATAATTGGTTCCCGATTCTGAATTTAGATATGGTTCATGTCCAAGTAGTTTAAAGCAGCTAAGTCTCTAACTCAATTTCATCGAGGAAAGGGGCTAGACATATTGCAGTGACTAAACCAAACGGCGTATGTATACTGGAATAACCAGGCGCTAGAAATTTGCATTCGGTTGAGATTGCTGGCTTATTTCGCGGAACATAACTGGTTTGATATTAGAGTAAAAACGGCAACAATTGAATGTAAATCAGTTCATATACAATCAGATTACATTATTATATGCGTTGCGACCCATTTGGGTCAATTTATAGGTCCCAAATTTTAGCGATTTAGCTCCTTTAATAAGCCCAGAGTGTTTGGAATTGTTTATTGTGATGACCGGGAGTTTAATGGACCGACAGACAAACGAACAGACTAGCAGACGGGAGCGACGACAGCATACGATCCCCACTAACATGTGGGCGTATAAAAAGTAACCAGTTTAAAGTTTTAAAGTATAGACAGCAATTCTGTCGATGTGGCACCACCCACAAATACGACATTGATGATGGCATAAAACGTATAATAAGCTCCTATTTTAAGTCAATTAATTTCTCCCACACATCCTCGAGAGGCAATATAATAAGTTTATTTCCGCGTGTTGAACAAATCTATATTCGGTGTTAATTTCTGCTGTAGACAAAAAACAAAATGACGTAGGCCTTTAGTTATTTAAAATTCTTTGAGAGTAAAATGTTAATACAAAAAGAAATATCTTAAGTCGATTTTTGATGTGAAGCGTTGAATCGAATGAATGGAAGCTTGGAGAAAAAACTTTTTGGTCGATTTTTCTGATGCAATAACGGAACCTACGTAGAATGAAGAATTCCTTGGAGATTTTGCCTGCTACAAATAAAGATGAGAGATTTGCGTAAGATGTCATGTATATTTAGAACCAGCACAGTGGGTAAAGTCAACAAGAAAACTGGCTGGAAAGCCAAGTAACATCAAACATGGATTGTTCAATGAAAACACACATGTTTAGAACCAAAAATATTCGCCTTTGCATAACTTACATTTCATTTCACTGCTTGCGTCTTTGTTACAATTTCGAAGAAGATAGAACTTGCATCGTATCCCATATAAAATGTTATCGACCCAAGTATTAAGTTATCTTTTGGTTTTATTTTTTATAAGAGTTATATAACGGTTTCAGAAATATTAGATTTCTATTGATTTAGGTAATTACTAAAAATGTCCATTACTCAAATTACTAATTGGTGTCAATCAAATACAAATGTAATATGTTGCATCCGGTAAGTCATGAGTTTATGTAAGGTTATTTCAGGTAACTTGTGTTCAATATCTCTTTTTTTAGATTCAATTATTGTTTTCCCTTTTCAATCAATTACGAGCGATATTCTCATTATAGCTCAGTATAATAATATATGTTTGATTAGGAAAGGAGGGATTGATGGCCGAAAGGTTAGCTCGTGCGTGCCGTATCATAAAGCCTGTCATTGAGTCGACTGGCATGGTTTCGAATCCCCTGTTGTACGTGACAAGAAGAAGGGTGGCCTGTCCAACCTCGTGGCTTTTGTCCGGGTCCTCCGGTTTCCCCCACTGCTAAAGACCACTACGGGCAAGCGAATTATTGAAATAGAATTAAATGATGTGTTAGTTCCTAAATGACCTAGTGTGTCGAGTGGACGTTAAACCCCATTTTGTATACAAACCTGAACCTAAAATTTTAGTTGTCTTTAGGCTTCTGTCATTAGGATTGAGTCCACTGTTTACCGAAAAGGGTAAACGTTTACTAATCGGGGAAATCATATGTTGTTATTTCATGCTCGCGTAAGGGTTTTTAACAGTGGGGAGAAGCCGGAGAAAGCTCACGAGGTTTTATGGGCGACTCCTTGGAATCCAAAGTAAGGCTTATGACTAATTGACAAACCTTATGATCTAAAGCACGAGCGTCATACCACCTCATCCCACTCTCGCCTTATTATCAGGATCAATTTTGATTTGATTCCATTTTACAAAAACCTTTAAGAAAATAGGAAGGTTGGATTACCGTGCTATCATAAGGTCTGTTATTGAGTCAACTGGCGTAGTTTCGATTCCCCGGTTGTAAGGGACAAAGAGTACGGTCACCTGTCCAGACTCGTTTGTTTTCTCCGGGAAACAAAATTGAACCATATGTTAGTCCCAAAATGACCTAGTTTGTGTCGAGTGGACGTTAACACACTCTCTCTTTCTTTCTCTCTCTCTCTCCCTCTCTCTCTCTCTACCTCTGAGGGAGTAGCCAATAAAAAAGTCTGTTACGGCGAGTTTTTGACGTGAGGTGCCAGGAAATGTGGATAACCCACTAAAAACATCAACGTTGATGGGTTTATCAAATGTCTGACGTCATAGTGTCAAAAGCCGCTCGTATGACCTCTGGCGCGACCTCCAACTGCAACCGGTCAGATCTTCATGTTGTAGAGGCCATCGAAAGTATAAATAAAAACGGTACGAAATATTGAATCGGATTGTTATATAACAATGTTGATGATATTACTGAATTGTTATCCTTTTAAGTTGTATTAAAGCAATATATCAAATCCATCTATGCAATAAACTATGAAAAGAGTAATAATTTGCATTCAGTTTGGGCGAGCCATGTGCTTCAGTCGAGGAATATTTCAACATAAAGACGAATAATATTTAATTTTATCAAGATATTGCCCTACATATTATCTTCAGTTTCACCTTTCTAAACTTATCTCTTGTGTCAGAGTGTGTGGATATCCCAAGTGGGTAGAAAAATATACATTTTCCGGAATTCCTTTAATTATGTTTGCTATAGTAATTGATTTTTCCAAAATGTTGGACAGGCTATCTTACTCTATGTCACACGCAAGTGGGGAATTGAAACTACGCCATTTGAATCAATGACACAACGCACAATCGTGAACTATCCGACCATCCACCACCCCGCCCCACCCCCGCCGTGGAATGGATGACAATTGCCTAGTTGTTCGTGCGGAACAAAGATACCCTGAGAGGAGAGTTGAAAAACTAAATAGGAATAAATAATGTTGCTATGTCACTGTTCGGTCAAAACGACCCGTATAATTCGTCTTCACCAGTTCTATTTGTGAAGCAAATTAAGCCGTTTCATTTCACTCCCTGTCTGATTGAATTAAAATTATTCTGTTGGAAAACGATATGGTCCTTTTATTTTAGACTGCTTATATTATATTATGCTCACGATGATATGGAGCTTGACAACCCTTTCATTGGCAATATATCAATCATTTTTGTTCAAACATCAAAACTCTGAAACTAGTAGAATAGCGTTACCCCTCGACCTAATCGAACGTTTGTTATTACTATTACCATAATCGATAAGAGATAAATTATCGTCTGTTGACGTAGTAAAGTCTACATCTATCGCATTCACAATAGCACACTGTCTGTGCAAAATCAAATGTTTTAACGTAATTAGCCAAATTTGTTCCTGTCTCCTTGGCATTTAGTATGCCTACGTCACGCCTTGGATAAAACGCATATCGATCGTCTGGTATATAAGGGACTAAGGTTGAGAAACTGTAAAGTGGATCACTAGGTCATTCAATATATTTGATTGATCGACGCTGCGTTTGGAAATTACGTTTTCTGCTCTTATCATTGGTCCACGCTAAGCAAAGATCGGAAGTTAATGCCTTCAACCCTCGCATCCAAATCATGTGTTATTGACATCGTACCATTATCAAATCGTTTAAAAGCATTTGTGTAATTCTAAGAAATCTGATTTCGTAATTTGCTTGTCAGAACGCCAGTGATATGCCGAACTTTAATTAGCCTATTGCCATTTCTATTGGAATATAATCGCATTTTAACCGGTATCATTTAGCTAGCACTGCTACTAAATACATACGCCATATTGTATAACGTGTTTAACGTATATTTTAGGGATGGGATGGTTATATAAACTTGACCTGTCTGAATCCTTGTTAATTGACCATTTCTCGATCTGCACATCAACAGTAAACCAATAATTTCTCTAGAGTTAGTCTTCTTAGGGGCGAAGTTATACGACAAAACTTCCGTCTCCTGTAATTCAAATTCGTTCGACAAGAAATTTGGAATGTTCGTTTTGGGAACAAATCCGCATCGATTGCCGGACTTCGAGGTTTGATAGCCTAAAACGTCATTTTTTCAAGATGGCTGTGATGACGTCATACTCGGTTCTTGATCCACAGTGCCCTTGTACATGTTTGTATAGAGAGAGGAAAAAGAGATTGAGACTATATTGGAAGCTAAAATTGACATCGTTTTGTTCTGCGCGATTAATTTAAATGCCAGAAGCTGTCATTTCTTGCTTGGTTATTGGAAGCTTGTTATTAAACGTCTCGGGTTCCTTTGATAACGAATTAAAGACTTGCTGCATTGAACTACGGATAACTTATATTTTATTCTTCTTCATTGCAAATTCTAATATATTTTTATACTAAATTTTAATAGATTGTCTTATAGGGTATAAATTGGGGGGTAAACGAAGTAGATTTGTGTTGATATAAACATCAATTACAGAGAGTTGGTTCAGCAAACCGTAAAACGATTTTTTCCTGTCCACATAAAATCGTGAGATGTATAGAAATATGTTGACAAATCTGAAATACCAAGAAAATATAGAGTAACTATTAATAGGCCCTATTTTTATTAAAACAAACTCGTCTGTCAATTCCCAAAATTTCTTTAAAAAAAATCTTTAAAATAACGGACCCAGAGATCGGATAAAATAAGTCCGCCAATTTAAGATGTATTGTACCAGCCAGTCATTAAAAGGTAGCTCTGAAAGTAATTTCTACATTTGTTTGAAAAACATCCGGTCCGAAAAGCGACTATATTGCTTAGAAAACAAGTGCTGCAACTCTCAGATAGATGATTCTGAGTACTAATTAAACGTTTCAGGGCGGTTTGAAAAAAAAATCCTAAAAATTTTGGCATGTAGAGATTGCCACGTTTCGGTGGGAGGGCCAATGACCTCACAAATAATTGGTTCCCGATTCTGAATTTAGATATGGTTCATGTCCAAGTAGTTTAAAGCAGCTAAGTCTCTAACTCAATTTCATCGAGGAAAGGGGCTAGACATATTGCAGTGACTAAACCAAACGGCGTATGTATACTGGAATAACCAGGCGCTAGAAATTTGCATTAGATTGAGATTGCTGGCTTATTTCGCGGAACATAACTGGTTTAATATTAGAGTAAAAACGGAAACAATTGAATGTAAATCAGTTCATATACAATCAGATTACATTATTATATGCGTTGCGACCCATTTGGTTCAATTTATAGGTCCCAAATTTTAGCGATTTAGCTCCTTTAATAAGCCCAGAATGTTTGGAATTGTTTATTGTGATGACCGGGAGTTTGATGGACCGACAGACAAACTAACAAACTAGCAGACGGGAGCGACGACAGCATACGATCCCCACTAACATGTGGGCGTATAAAAAGTAACCAGTTTAAAGTTTTAAAGTATAGACAGCAATTCTGTCGATGTGGCACCACCCACAAACGACAATGATGATGGCATAAAACGTATAATAAGCTCCTATTTTAAGTCAATTAATTTCTCCCACACATCCTCGAGAGGCAATATAATAAGTTTATTTCCGCGTGTTGAACAAATCTATATTCAGTGTTATTTTCTGCTGTAGACAAAAAACAAAATGACGTAGGCCTTTAGTTATTTAAAATTCTTTGAGAGTAAAATGTTATTACAAAAAGAAAACTCTTAAGTCGATTTTTGATGTGAAGCGTTGAATCGAATGAATGGAAGCTTGGAGAAAAAACTTTTTGGTCGATTTTTCTGATGCAATAACGGCACCTACGTAGAATGAAGAATTCCTTGGAGATTTTGCCTGCTACAAATAAAGATGAGAGATTTGCGTAAGATGTCATGTATATTTAGAACCAGCACAGTGGGTAAAGTCAACAAGAAAACTGGCTGGAAAGCCAAGTAACATCAAACATGGATTGTTCAATGAAAACACACATGTTTAGAACCAAAAATATTCGCCTTGGCATAACTTACATTTCATTTCACTGCTTACGTCTTTGTTAGAATTTCGAAGAAGAAAGAACTTGCATCATATCCTCTGTAAAATGTAATCGACCCAAGTATTAAGTTATCTTTTGGTTTTATTTTTTATAAGAGTTATATAACGGTTTCAGAAATATTTGATTTCTATTGATTTAGGTAATTACTTAAAATGTCCATTACTCAAATTACTAATTGGTGTCGATCAAATACAAATGTAATATGTTGCATCCGGTAAGTCACGAGTTTATGTAAGGTTATTTCAGGTAACTTGTGTTCAATATCTCTTATTTTAGATGCAATTATCGTTTTCCCCTTTCAATCAATTACGAGCGATATTCTCATTATAGCTCAGTATAATAATATATGTTTGATTAGGAAAGGAGGGATTGATGGCCGAAAGGTTAGCTCGTGCGTGCCGTATCATAAAGCCTGTCATTGAGTCGACTGGCATGGTTTCGAATCCCCTGTTGTACGTGACAAGAAGTAGGGTGGCCTGTCCAACCTCGTGGGTTTTGTCCGGGTCCTTCGGTTTCCTCCCACTGCTAAAGACCACTACGGGCAAGCGAATTATTGAAATAATGATGTGTTAGTTCCTAAATGACCTAGTTTGTCGAGTGGACGTTAAACCCCATTTTGTATACAAACCTGAACCTAAAATTTTAGTTGTCTTTAGCCTTCTGTCATTAGGATTGAGTCCACTGTTTACCGAAAAGGGTAAACGTTTACTAATCGGGGAAATCATATGTTGTTATTTCATGCTCGCGTAAGGGTTTTTAACAGTGGGGAGAAGCCGGTGAAAGCTCACGGGGTTTTATGGGCGACTCCTTGGAATCGAAAATAAGGCTTATGACTAATTGACAAACCTTATGATCTAAAGCACGAGCGTCATACCACCTCATCCCACTCTCGCCTTATTATCACGATCAATTTTGATTTGATTCCATTTTATAAAAACCTTCAAGAAAATAGGGAGGTTGGATTGCCGAATGATAAGCGCGTGCTATCATAAGGTCTGTTATTGAGTCAACTGGCGTAGTTTCGATTCCTGGTTGTAAGGGACAAAGCGTATGGTCACCTGTCCAGCCTCGTTTGTTTTCTACGGGAAACAAAATTGAACCATGTTAGTCCCAAAATGAACTAGTTTGTGTCGAGTGGACGTTTAACTCCATCTCTCTATCTCTCTCTCTTCCTCTCTCCCACTCTCTCTCTCTCTCGAGCAAGTTTTTGACGTGAGGTGCACGGAACTGTGGATAACCCACTAGAAACATCAACGTTGATGGGTTAATCAAATGTATGACGTCATAGTGTCAAAGCGTCAAAAGCCGCTCGTATGACCTTTGACGCGACGTCTAACTGCAACCGGTCAGATCTTCAGGCATGTAGTAGAGGCCATCGAAAGTATAAAAAAACGTACAAAATATATATCTGTATTTTAATCGGATTGTTATTATGTAACAATGTTGATGATATTACTGAATATTGTCATCGTTTAAGTTGTATTAAAGTATATCAAATCCATGCAATAAACTATGATAAAAGTAACAATTTGCATTCAGTTTGGGCGAGCCATGTGATTCAGTAGAGGAATATTTCAACATAAAGACAAATAATATTTAATTTTATCAGATATTGCCGTACATATTATTATCTTCATATCTAAACGGTAATCCCATCTAATTACTTGTCAATTACAGATGCTTTGCTAAAATTCTCATCTAGAAATATCAATATTTTTTGGTGTCAGTTTCACCTTTCTAAACTCATCTCTTGTGTCAGAGTGCGTGGATATCCCAAGTGGGTAAAAAAATAGATACATTTTCCGGAATTCCTTTAATTATGTTTGCTATAGTAATTGATTTTGCCACTCAATCTTTTCATATTCGTGGGATAAGATTTTGTTATTTTTGTTACTGGGTGTTTGAATTCTATGATATTACTATGTCACAGATATTAGTTTAAGGGCGTATACGTGGGTATCGGAATTGCATTCAGTAAAGGTTGAATTTTATTTAAATAATTCGCTTGTGCGTATGAGTCTTTAGCTGTGGGAAGGACCCGGACAAAACCCACAAGGTTGACCAGGAATCAAAACCACACCACTTGACTCAATGACAGACCTTATGTTCTTACGCGCACGCGTTACAACATTTGGCCACAAACAAATTAAAAAGACTTAAATTCTAAAATCTGATACAATCCGCAGTCAGCCAATTGACTTTTAAACATAGCGTTGTCGGGATTTTTAGGGTCAATAAATTCACACCAAATTGGTGGAAAGGTCTGAATTTTAAAAGGGTTTCACTTCTGATTATTAGCAAAACTCTCAGCAATAGGGAACTTATAAGGTTTTTAGTGACAGCTAAATTTTATCCCAGCTTGTTGTCAAGGATCTATCTGCCAATTAAGCCAGTCAAAACAATGTCAGGTTTCTATTATCAATAGTTTGTTCCCCCTTCCACTTTCCCCACCCCTCCCCCACCTATACATAAAGGGTCATTACTTGAATCTCTTATATAATGAAAACCATAATCCTCACTGCCAATGTGTATAACCACAGGTGCGGATCCGGGGGGGGGGGGGGGCTGGTCGTCTTACCACTAATGCATGCGGCACACTGATGATTACCCTTTGCTTCAATGTATGCCCCCCCCCCCTCGACAAAATCCTGGATCCGGGCCTGTATTTATGATCAACCAATTAATATCTACGCTTATTGAAACCAGAACTTGATATCAATTAAGAATTCTGGTAATAAGTAAAGTTCCGAGACGCGAGTATAGAAGATATTGATATCAAGGAACCAGATCCAATATGAAATCTTTCATGAAATAAATTAGCTTGTCATTTTTGCCTGTCTGTATTAGAAGATGAAGACTAAGGTAATTATATTTAGGTGCCAATCTCAGTCTATACCTATCAATAATGTAGGCTATAATTATATATCACCACCAGCTTTACTTACAGAGGTACAGTTCTACTCACGTCAATATCTAGACATTTTTTACATAAATATAACCCCCGTATTATATAATACAAGGCTTCAAAGATGTCGGAATTTTAAAAAACGCAAGGGGTTTTTTTTTTGGGGGGGGGGGGGTTGGGGGAGAGTAATTTCAGGAACTGGCAGCCGGTGGTTATTGCAAAGTCGGGTCGTCTTCGTTTGTAGAAGGTCACAATTTTTTATATACATGTTAATGTGTCACAGGTGCCTGTAAGTGTAACCTGGAAAATATTTCAAGACATAGACGATTATATGGCTAAGTATAATTATGCCTAAAGTCTGTTACATCCATGTTCGTAAGCGGGGATGTGGGATGTGGGGGGGACACGATGGATAAGTGGGTAAGACGCTGAATTGCTAGCCTTGAGGTCGGGTGTTCGATCTCTTTATTGGCCCAAATAGTTCATCCAGATTTTCCGGCATGATTCTCTCTTGTCAGTGATGCAGTACGGAGGACCTGACAAGGAAAGCTGTCTAGTCGTTCGGATGGGACGAAAAACCGAGGTCCGTGGACACATTGGCGTGCACGTGAAATATCCCTTGAAAGTTGGAACTCGATATAAGAGTAGGCTGTAGTGCCACTGTTCGGGCAAAATTTCCCTCATAGCACACTGTATGGCGTATGGCCGTCTCCATTAGCCCACTTCGGAGAAAAACTGTAAGACTTTTAACTCCATTTCATTTCGTTTCATTTGTTCCTAAGCGAGATAATCCAATAACTGGTTAGATTCCAATTTCTAACCCAAGGGCAAATAACTCGTCTGAAACCGATTCTCCTTCAGTAGATCTAATAATACCTCGGTGAGAAACGGGTTGGAATTAAATAATTGGGATCAAAGCTCACTACTCTAGATTCCTTCAACCAGTGGCAATACTCACTAAATTTCGTTAGGTAGACATTCGAGTCTACGATGACATCTAAGCTACCTTGTAAAATGACGTGATTATTATTATTATTATTATTATTATCCACGCGAACCTCTTTAAGTCACCTGGATAGTTTTTTTTATAAAAAATGATCATAGACTCAATGGTCTTCCTAGGGAAATTCATTTCAACTATGGTTAAAGTGGTCGAAAATTGTCGCCCCTGCCCTACCGTTCTCCCGTCTAACGATCTTACAATCAGTCTTTGGTGGGGGGTTATATTTATATAGATATGAACCGTTTCGAAATTTCCTGTCACTCGTCGTCATAATGTGTGGGTTATGAGGTTTATTTCTCATTTCCAATTTCCTGTTGTTGTACATGATATTGTACTAACTTTTTTGATTGTATGGATGAATTACACAAATCCTTTCAAATCTCATTCAACAATAATGTATAAACTGATCTGGATTATTGAGCTTTATGCTACAGTTACAGATGTTTGACTCTGCTGGGAAGATAATACCTCATTAATTAAACTGTGTTCGGAAACCTTTCCCCACTTAAAGGGTGCTCCAGAAAAGGGTTAACCGTACTTTCTGAAATTTGGTATTACCAAGCACTCACTTCCTTGGCCTTTATGATATATGTCACCTACCGTAGTTACAGTGTATATATACGGAGATCATAAGGTATACAAACCTTTCGACTAATGGAATAGTTCACAGGACGTTAACATGGATCAATTATAGTTATGCATTATTAGTGCATGTTAATGCCCTCTGGCTGCATTTTCTTCTAGACCTGAAAGGATTTCGGTGAGACATATATATGCCAAGGCTAACTAAGTGCCTGTAATTGAACTTTTAACATTCATTCTGGCAGTAATATTGTCTAGAACATTGCCCGGAGAATTCCTTAAGGTTAAATACTGATTGTTTAAAACATAACAGCATGGTAAACCAGGCCCGTAGCCTGCGGGGGGCAAGGGAGGGGGCAATGCCCTCCCCCGAAAAATGTGCCCCCCACCCCCCCGAAGGAATATTTGCCAACCATAAGTCTAAACTTAAAATACCCACTGTAGACTGTGCAGTGTGCGCCCCCCCCCTCCTAAAAAATTCACTGCAAACTGGCTACGGGTCTGTGGCCGGTCGGAGGCGTGAAATCTAAATATATATGTCTAATATCTATCCCACTGGTGGTTTTTCAACATGGCCTATTATAGTGAAATAAGTAATTTAAAATACGAAATTAGTTTTTTTATTAGAAGGCAACACTGATTATCTGGTGACCTGTTTGCCTAAATGACTGATGCCCGGGCATTCGATTAATACATTCGGAATTATTTCGAATATGGCGGAATTAAATGGAGCTTCTCTTCCGTGTTTGTGAAATAGAAGTAAAATGTAAAGTTCCATCAAGCTACATGGGTCGTACATGAGGTGGGGCATGCTTACACGTTCTAAACACCTGGTACAACTCTCCATTTACTTGGGAAAACGTTCGCATATATGGTTAACAATTTTCGTTGTATATTTTGAGTTGACAGAAATAAACGGTTAATCCCGGAGTTGACAGTAACCTTTGACCGTCTTTGAGTAGGACTAAAACGAAGAATTAAAACTTCCTGTCTAATAATAATTGATCTCTCAAGTCACCAGAAACATTAATGTTCATTCCATGAAATGAAAAAGGCTGACAGGAAATTAAATAAATGCTGAATACATGGCTTCCGTGTGTCCGGCAATAACCAGCAACGCATGCGTGAAATTATATCAATAATTTCCTCTTCACCATCCATATAGCGGAAATGGCCATGTGGTTTACAGTTGCTTTCGATCCATCTGATTTACGGAAATTATTGATGTTTTTTTCCTGATCAAGTATTGATTAACGACATGTTGTTTGACTGTAGAATGTGTTATGCGAATCATTAATTCATTACACGAACGGTGTTAATGGGATTTTGGTCCGTCAATTGAAGCATTAACAGCAGGATCCATTACCTTTAATACAGAATTTGACCCTGAACTTGACGTGGCTAGCACAACTTAAATGAATAAGTCTTATAAATAAAAGTAATCATAACATGACAGAACACCTACTTTGGAAAAGGGTACGTGGTGTAGGGTTTTCGATTTTCTTGTTTTGGAAATTGATTTATTACGAATGGACTAATAACTAGTCACGTAACACGACTAGTACACGGGAAAAGAGTACAGCTGAATCGACAACTGCTTAATGGTCTAAATACAGGTCTCAGACTAGTAATTATTTTCCCATTTACTTCAAAGTTAAATGGCTGTAACATCACAGGCTGTAGCTTTTTACTCAACATTCCGCTGGTTCCATTCTTTTTTGGCACAATGGGGACCACAATAGACAATCTGCTCATCATAAATATGTAGGGGGTGAAAGTTTAGATTTTTTGCTACGGGGATTTGCAGTTGACTAGGTGAAAATCTCACTTCTGACACAATGATTGCTCTGTCGAAAGACCCTTTACACACCCTACCCCACCACTGTAATAGCATCAGTATTACCCCAAACTGCTCTGAAATTGCAAATTTGATCCCTTTTCTCCTATTCTATACCAAAAAGTCAACCCAAAAATGCAGAAAGAGGGTAGAAAAAAATAAGGAAAAATTGTCTATTTATAACTCGAATTACATCCGTCCATCATGAAATCATTCGGCAAACCTCGACAGATTCCGGTGCCCTACATCTAGACTCGGCTGTATGATGAAGTCCGCCATTTTGGAACTATTTTAAAGGACCCGGATAAACATGGTTGCCCCCAGGAGATGGGTGCCAGTGAAGTCGTCCACAAGCCAAGTCGTCCACAGCCGTTGGTGGAGTCGTCCACAAGGCATTGGTGATGTCAACTATTAGTGATGTCGTCCACAACTAAATTTGTTTATGAATTTGTTAATGAATTTGTTATTTATGGAATAAAACGATTTACTTTGTTGTTTATTTGCCGGGAGAAAGGGTGACCACGCAGAAAAAAACTATACTTATTAAAAATACGACTCCAAAAAACGTATTACAATATCCAGAAATTATTTACTTTGATGTTTATTTACCGAGAGAAAGGGTGACCACGCAGAAAAACTATACTATTTACAAATACATTATGTGTCCAGAAATTATACTAAGTCGTGTGGACGACTCCACCAACGGGTGTGGACAGCTTAACCAGATTTTGGAACTTTTTTGTAAAAGCGGAACGTTTTCCTGTTAGAGTCAATCGGTAGTCGACAAGCCGCATCGCAAATGTATGGTCGTAGGTACATATCAATGACTATCATACATCCGAGTCTAGATGTAGGTTACGGATAGTACCGGAATCTGTCAAGGTTTGCCGAATGTCATGAAATAAGGGGAAATAATTACTTGTCTTACTCCATATGGATGCAGACCACCATTTAATTTCACACTCTTGGTACCCAACTTGTAGTTCGTCTTTTTATAGCAATTCTCTCTCTTTTCTCCCCCCTTTGCATGGGCATTTTTGTTGCTGTTTTGGTCCAGAATGGTAGAAGAGGGTTTGAATTAATATTTTCTGAAAGGTTTTGGTAAATATTTATGATTTTGAGGCGGAAGGATAACTGAGTTATCAGGTTGGCTACGGTAATATGTACCGCAACTAGTTACATGTTTTGGGTATGCTTCTTCAAGTTGGTGTATCTCAAAATTTTGGCGTCAACCTCATACAAATTTTAGTTTAAAGGCATGGTCATTTGTTCCTCAGTCTATAGTGAAAAGCATTCAGCCCAACGAAAATTTAGGGAAAAGTTGGAGGTGGGCAAAGAGGCCAGAATTAACATTGAAGTCAATGGGGATTTTAATGGTGGTTTGCCTCCATATAGAAAGCAAGGATTACTGTACTTTGGCTTTTCTCTCTGATGATTGGAAAAAATACAAACGGGCTCACTCAAATGATGAAACAGGAGAAATCCCGGGTGTATGGAAATGAAATGAAATGGGGTTTCGCGTCCTACTGTTCTGCTTCGACTTGACTAATGAACCGCTCACTACACATTTTATAGGGTGATATACTGGTGGTCTGGGTAATAGAGTTGAAGATTAACCGAGAATCTTACAGGTGAACACTTAGTTTTTACTGTGTCTCAGACAATCCGATTAAAACATAAATCCTATTTCGTTTCGTTTTTTTATAGTTCAAAATTTCGTTTCTCTTGTCTTCACAACATTAGGATCTGGCAGAGTTGTTATACAATAGGCCTTCTGGTTGATGTGAGGATTAGCCAATGAAACGGTCAGTTACGGCCAGTTCTTGGCCTGCTATGCACGAAACTATTGGTGAACCACTATAGTAGAAACGTCAACGCTGATTATTAATCAATGTCCACGACGTGAAAGGGTCAAAAGCCGCTCGTATGACCCCTGACATGACCCTCACTACAACTGGTCAGATCTTGATGTAGTAGAGGCCATCAAAAGGAAACAAAATATAGATCTGTATTTTAATCAGAATGTGGTCTCCGACAAAAAATCGCAAATCAAACTCTAAATTTAAAAATATCGCATGTCTTCAGCACCCGAAAGTATAGTTAACGGTTTTGTGAGTTTCTTTCTGGAAAATGTGAAAACAAATGTTTGCATCGGTTACACTGGACAAGACTTTCGTTGCACACCAAACCCCTCCTTCAAAATGTCTCGAAATCTTTACTAAAGATAAACCCAAATTTTATTATAGATACTTCAATTATGATTGGCTAGACGCTAAAATCAGTCTAATATTATCCAATAAAATCACTTACATTTGGTTTTTATCTTAGTTAAAATTTCGTGAAACAGGCCCCTGATATCTACACCTGACGTTGCTGTTTCTTTAAAAGTTCCCAAAAAGCCCCAACTAGAAGTTTAGGACTTGAATCTGTCTGAAATAAATGTGAAACGTTGACATATAGTATAGAAATAGTAAAACATTGACATATAGAAATAGTACAACGTTGACATATAGAAATAGTAAAACGTTAACACCTGCATTTGTGAAACAAGCCAAAGGCAAAATTTAAGTTTGAATAAGTACTCAGCTGAACATTTTTAATATTTTTTTAAAATCTGTAATTTGACGTTGTCGTCAGCCAGTGGATGTTTTTTTGTTTTTTTTTATTCCTTAAATGTCTTCACTATAATAGACATGAATACTTCAATTAATCAAGTGGGAGTGACGTTTATCAAGTGAATATGCCATTATTTGTTTTAGCACATGACACAATATGTCGAGTAAGGTGTTATCTTATTCGACTGAGAGGAATTGCGTCATCAATCATCATTCACGTATATTTGTAAAGAGATCAACTTTTTTAAACGAAATCTTTGTTCTCAAAATGATTTGAGTCTAGTATGATTTATTAGGTTTGCTAAGTATAAATTATACAAACTTTAATGGGTGAATAAAAAGATAAACGCCCACATTCCAAAATATACCCTCAGGAAAATCATACCCTGGTTCCAGAGAAATAGTGTTTCAGAGCAGTTAGATGCCTATGGAATATGTTTATAAATGTCCTAAAAAATCCACAGATATATTTATATTGATGTATATATTATATTGGTCATTAAAATTAAAGTATGACGTCAAAGAAGGGAGTCTCTCGTTATTCCTTCATCCTTCCCACGAAGGTAATGATGACATCTTTAATATTTTTTCTGAAATACATTGCGTCAATACCATGTCATGTAAAAAGAAAACAGATTAAGGTATAATATTTAAAATATGCCAGACGACAAGGATGTTATATGATAAAAGACACAGGAACGGCAGCATTGGCTTTAGATTTGTGTAACTTAGAGAAAAGCCTCGGCAGATTCCGGTACCCTACATCTCGGTTGTATGGCGGTAAGTGATGTGTAGCTACGCCTATACAAATGAGATGAGGCACCGGTTTACTTATTAGGAAAACTTGCCGCTTTTACAAAGAAGTTCTCACAATAGCTTCATTCGAAGAGTGTGTAGAATTTTCAGTGCAAACTTGTCCGTGTCTAAAGAAAATCGGATAAACTTGAAAGAAAAATAGCTTCAGACTTTGAAATCTTTGTATGATAAAACATTCTTCAAATGCGTTGTCAATGGAAACGCCGTTGATAATCCGGGAACTTGAAAGTAGTTCCAATGGTCGACTTCGTCACACAAACGAAGCTAGATGTATGTACTGGAATCTGCTGAGGCTTGTCGAATGGCGGCTTTGCCTTTTGAAACAGTCCCTCTTATTAACTATACGCAGTTATATGTTCTGTGAATGAGCCGGGTTCGGCTTAAGCATAATATTCTTGAATAGTTATTCCCCTTTATTTCAGAAATTCGCATAGTTAACCGTAATTGCATTTCTGTTTCCTATGACAATACTGTAAACATGCTCAATTTCAGAATGGTTGAAACTGATTAAATACGACACCTTTAACATTTTGATGTTTATATAACGTGCCCTGTGTCAGCTGATATTATTGTCAACAATAAACAAAGACATCAACAAACTTTTGTTGTTTAACTTAATTTCAATAACTGACACTAATATCTATTCACAAAATTAGATTCGTGCAGATATAATTTGACATCTGTGTGCATTATTTTCCGCTTTGTAGGCTGCATTCAGATTAACTAAAGTTCGGGTGATTGAGAGAGTGAGTGTGGATATTATGTTGGTAGGGTGGGGGAGGGGGGACTGTTGAGATATCAGGGTGGCAATGGTGATTTATTGACCAAGAAAAAACATCCACACACACTCTCTCAATCACCCGAACCAGTAAATTAGTAAGTAAATTATTATGCCCACGGGGCCAAGAGTCGCTACCATTGATTGATATAGTTGATAAATTTTCAGAAACAACAACGTTATAGGTGATATAGTACAGTTTATGACAAAAAGAATTAATGAAAACTATAGGGGCATTGGGTGGCCCAATGGTTTTTCACTGAGCCAAGTAGAGTTGTTTTGACACGGCGCTTGTACATGACTAGGAGTAGGGTCGCATGTTCAAACTCGCGGGTTTTCTCTGGATCCTAATTTGTGTCGAGCAGACAATACCTTTCTCTGAGTCGCACATGATTTATACGTCATTCAATACTACCACAAAATGGGGAAAACTTAAACGGATTATCATTTCTACCAAAATGTGTCATATTCTTACACATTATTTTGATATATTGTCGGATTTATCATACCATATTACCTTCTAAGGCAGTCTTTGACGACAGACATATTAAGACACCCTCACAAGTCGATGGCCAGGTATTTTGCTTGACATATTAGATACTAAACTGACATTTGATATCAATTTTGGTCATTATTATCAACATGGGTGTGCGACGTAAAGTATGACCAAATCTCTCAACCTGAACGTTGTAAGTTAAAGGACCGATTTGACTCGCCTTATAATGGCGGCGAATTTTACAAAGTAGTTAGTTAAATTCGTATAGTTTAACGTTAGGACAAACTTAAAACTCGGAATTCTCAGAAAATTCGGAAACCGGGAATTATTTTTATTGGAGTTTTAAGTTTTGATTCAATGTTTTACCGGAAATATCGGGAAAAAACAAAATCCGAGATTATGTCAACAAATATAATTCCGTGAAGTCCACTAACTAAAGTATGAAGTAACACATCCTATAAAAGTCTTCAAAGGACATTCTGTACTGGGTTTGACATAAGAAATATTGTCTTTTAACTCGGTTAATGATGCCTTATATTAAGGTGATTTAAGGGGAGTTAAGCACGTCATACGGTTACTGACCTGTGGTTTATATGATTTAAAGGGCACAAATCTCTATTCTTTCGAATCTTACAATAGACGAAAAAGTTCTCAAAACAAACTTTTATGTTAAATGAGTGCGTCTAAAGTGATTTTCATTTAAATTTGTAAAACATTTATTGCGATTTTAAATCAATAATGTTCCGTGAAATACGTAGAATTTCCAAACCCTTCCTCGGTTACCCAGTGTATTTATTCTGTTCTACTCCACTATGCCTTGGGTTAATCCATAGGGTTTCCACGATATTAAATTATCTGCCCTGGCCCTATGGAGGCAGACCACCATTAATTTCCCCATTGACTTCAATGTTAATTCTGGCCCCTTTGCCCACCTCCAACTATTCCCCAAATTTTCGTTGAGCTAAATGCTTTTCACTATAGACAGAGGAACAAATGACCATATCTTTGCACTAAAATTTGTATGAGGTTGACCACCAAAATTTTGAGATACACCAACTTGAAGAAGCATACCCAAAACATGTAACTAGTTACCGTACTTATCACCGTAGCCAACCTGATAACTCAGTTATCCTTCCGCCTCAAAATCATGAATATTTACCAAAACCTGGCAGAAAATATTAATTCAAGCCCTCTTCTTCCATTCTAGACCAACAAATCAACAAAAATGTCCATGCAAAGGGGGAGAAAAGAGAAGGAGAGAGAATTGATATAAATAGACGAACTACAATTTGTGGGTACCGAGAGTGTGAAATTTAATGGTGGTCTGCCTCCTATATCTCCCAAACAGAGTTGTCTTTCCTTGCAGTTCCCATGCTGGATATCGAGACTTGTGTGGAGAGCGGCCCTGGCCTAGAATGTAGCTACAGTCTACGAGCCAATCAGAAAACAGTTTACAAACCAATCATTTCACCTTCATTTTTATAAGGGTATATAACCATATTCATGTCCATTTAATGAATGATTTATGTAAATAATGCATATGTTGAGAACGATTCTCAATAAAAATTATTGACCCTACATTATTATTTGAACGCCTGGTTTTCGATAATATAAAATATAATTGGTTGTTAATAATTGCGCATTTAGAATAGGCCAACTCCTAACATTGTCCGATGAGAGTTACTTCCCTTTGCCAACTTCCTTCTCAAATAGCAATTTATGGGATTGGTCGACACAAATAGCACAATCATCAAGGGCGGAAAACTTGAAAACGTCCCCCCCCCCCATAGATTAACCAACGGTGTAGTGGAGTAGAAGGGAATGAGAACACTGGGTAACTGAGGGTGGTCAAAACTGAACGACAGTTGTTTTGCGCCAGATTAGTCCTTTAATCTGTCTACATAGCACCTTTATAAAACCAGCTAACAATAGATACCTTGTTTAAATCTCAGATGATCATCAAAATTCATCCTTTACCTACCTTTACCTACAGTTATTGACATATGTCATCTTGTAAAATAATAATATAGTATATAAAACTAGAAACCTAGAAGTTTATTGTTATATACAATGTCTATAGCTACAGGCTATTGTCATCAATGACAAGATTAATTTGATTGACAGTTTGCCAACTCGCCATATTCATTGCTGTAAATCAAATTCGTACATAAAAATCTGGACATATCATTTCTATAGGTACGGTAATATTATACATTTATGTCTTCTTCTTTTATGAATTCACGCCTTGAAATGAAAAAGGGTTTAACGTCCCACTGTTCTGCTCCAACTTGGCTAATGTAGTCGGGCATAACAGTGGTACTACGGCCTACTCTTATATCGAACACCAACTGTAAAGGGTTCTTTTACGTGCACGCCAATGAGTACACGCTACCTCGGTTTTTGAGACCATCAGAACGACTATGCATTGTCAGTCAGTCCCTCCGCCCTGCAACACTGAATGACGTGATTATTATTATTTATTATTATTATACAGATGTTTTCAAAATTGGGATAAACCACTTGGAACTGGACTGGCAAATAAAATAAAAATTGTATTATCATTAGTTCGGCTTATTTTTAAAGAACATTTCCAAGCAGTGGATAGATTCCTAACTTATCAGCAGCAAATATTCGCTTGACCGTAACTGTCACTGAAAGGCTTGACTTCAGGGCGACTTAATTGGCTCTCAATGTTAACATTTTTACTTTTGCAAATTAAATTCTAAAAACAATTTTTTGAATTATTGAAAAAAAAACTTGTAGGAGGTATTTCTGGATAAAACAAATTTCCAATCTAGTGTAAATTAGTTTAAACAATTTCTATCCTGACTGTGTGCGATCTAAAACGCACGTGCTATCGAAGTTGTATGATACGATGGACATGAACTTAAATGTCAGTCATCTTCTACAGATTAGTCTCTACCATCCCAAAAAATATTTTTGAAGACTAGGAGGTTTTGAGTGACCAAGACTACTACAGATTGGTTTCGTCTATCCGACAACTTCCGTTTTGAGGTAGACAACGTGTCAAGTTAGAAAACGTATTCACATCTGATTAGCTGTACAGAATTACCCTTAGAGATTCCATTGAGGGTTGTAACAAAATCCAGTGTGGAAGGCATTTTTTGACTGCCTGGTAATAATGTTAACAATAACTACAGGGATGCTCGATTCACAGTCCCGAATGTCTCGAATTGACAGAATTGCAATCGAGTGACGCAGAATTCAGTCCTGTCACAGTTCTGTCATTGCCGACAGCTGAGGTGGTGTGAGTAGAATTGTGATGTATTTTAAGTAACAAATATGTTTCAGCTGTCATGATTGGTTGAGATATTTTTAAGCAGTCGGCACATGCGTTGTACTCCGAAATTCTCCTTTTCACTCGATTGACACTATTTACGGAATTCTCTCGGAACGTTCAATCGAGTACGCCCTGCGTCTTTCAACTAAGGGAGAAGACCATGTATTGTAAGGGCAACAACTCGTCTTTTAGATCAACTTTTGTATCAAGAATTTGGTTACGTTATTCAAATTCTCAAACGTATGAACTTTAGGCAACAAATCGGAGAAGCTCAAAATCGTATCGATTTACTGATAAAAGATCAAGCGTGTAAACTCAGTCGACAGTGAAAAATACCAACTTCAAACTTTCTAAAGATTTAAAACCAGCCACGTTAATTGTTTATAGTTGGTTAGGGTGGGGGTGTCAACTTTCAGTAAAAAAAAGAAAATGAAATGAAATGGGGTTTAACGTCCTACTGTTCAGCTCCAACTGGGCTAATGAAGATGGGGAGAAAAAAGAAAAAAGGAATATGTTAACAAATGCATTAACATACGTTTATAGACATTTACAGGTACTAAAATATAATAAAGTACCAATTACGCTCATTTCGCCCGCTTCGCAATCTGGAAGAAACATTGAGTACCTATTTAGTTACCTTTATTACCCAACAAAACACATATTATTGGTTATGTAACAATAATATATATACATTATTCTTCCTTAATTTATTTATATACATCAGACTAGACAGTTGTATATTATTCCCAATATTAAAATGATTCTACAACCTCGTAATCTAATCTGTTGTCATTATGCTGTTTTGTGGACATTTATGTCGGTCCAAAATGGAAGTTTAAACAACATTTTATTCGTATGTAAGAGATCACAAACCATCGACAAGTAAAATTGTTCGTAGGGGCCTTTAGCAGTGGAAGAAAGTGTGACTTACCTCATGCTCTAAAGCACACGGGTTAGACCATTCGGTCACCGAACCCCCTCCTCAGAAAACCAATGCTCAAAAATCCCAGCATAACCAGAGCGGAACCCTGTGCCTGACTAGAATCTCAGTGCTCCTAACGCGACGAAAAGTTTATTTTATATCCCTTTGAACGGCACGCATGCATAACGGTATGTAATACAACTCATGAATAATTTCGAAATGTCTTGACAGCAACTCGTTACAAATAATATTCTATATGAAAGTAGGTATATTTATATGTTTAAAAAAACCCCTAAAAAATACGTTATATCAATGATCACCAATTCACTATTTCCTCGAGGGTAATCGAAAACGATCCTAGTCTACTATGCAATTTCGGAGCATTAGCCTATAAATGCATAACCCACTAACCTGGTGAAGTAATAATCTTATGCAAATATAGCTATCACCTAAATACCTATTAGTCATTTAGCCGTGTAAAAAAATATGGAACAAGTTGCCAAAGTTCAGTTGTTTAAATGGTGCAGTGCAGAAACTTAAATAGAGTGAGTGTAGTAGCGGGACTGCACCACACAGAAACATATAGACCTACACAAGACAGGAAACCACAGACAACAGACGCGCATGTCAATCAGATCAAGTCAATCCGGGGGGTAGTCGTAAACGTACACTGTGCTGTAGTCCCGAGCCTGTATAGCATGACGCCATCTGTTGACATTTTTGGGAAAATTGGGGCATTATGTAAGATTTAGATAACGAGTTAGTTGTTCTACTGCCATAGTTCAAAAATAGATAATCCAAAATAAATGCATGTACAAAATTTTATTCAAATTACTTTATTATGCCATAGGTTGTGTATTATCGTATAGTTTCGATTCGCCGTGTTTAAATTAAATCATTAAATGGCGACCACCTTTTATCCCGTTTAAATTTAAGCTATAACATTTAAAACCAAAATAAAGAGTTGCAACAGTATAGGGCATAGGCGGATTTAGCTCTTACATAACGCATTTTTAAGGATAGATCATGGTCTACAATATATACATATATGTGTGGAGCAGACGTCGTGTCGGTATAAAAAAAGTTAACATTTTGGGGTATATTGAACCCTTTCCTTTTTAAGTGGAGGAGGGGGGGGGGAACAGGCATTTCAATCGTTTTGAAAGCTTATAGTCAAATACCTTCTTCGTGAACACTGTGCGTTATTATCCGTCCCAGACAGAAGAATACGTTATAATTCCCAACTAGGAAACGGAAAATCATTTTCTTCGATTAATCTGCTATTACCTTCACTATTAATTATTATGTTCACGATTTCCATTTAGTCAAACAATATTTATGTCTGTGTCATCTGTGTCGTCTACGGGTCACAAACAGTTGTAGCTATTATTAAATCATATTGATAATCTTTGTATCCTAACACTAGACTGGTTAACCTTTTATATTCCTGTTGTATTTGGCGAAAGGTAAACATGTGTTCATGTATATGTAGCATACATAGCGTCGCGGTGCATCAGTGAGTAAGACGTTGGCTCACTAACCTGGAGACGCAACGTTTGATCCCAGTGTTGGCCGAGAAAGTTACCATTCTGGTTCCCCCTTGTCAGTGGTGCAGGATTGAGGGCCTGGCAAGGAACAGCGTATCTTCTGGTCGTACGAAAACTCGCGATTCCGTGTACACGTTGGCGTGCACGTAAAACAACCATTGAGAGTTAGAATTCGATATAAGAGTGGACTGTTTGGTGCATGACCGTCTTCATTATCCTAATCGGTGCAGAACAGTAGGACGTTAAACCCCATTTTATTTCATTTCATAAAAGATCTAATTAATTTCAGGCCCTCGGGGTTCTTCTAATCTGAAAATTTATTTTCAATAATCGTAAAATGGAATAAACCAGAGACTAGCATTTTTAATGGAAGACAGCCGTGGTCTGATATCTTAAGACGCCGAGTACAATTGATGTTTATAACTGAGCGACATTTTATGTAGGCTTCTCTAGAATTATAAAAATGATGGTACATTGCTTGATAAATTTTAGAAAACAGCAATCTGATTTCAGTAATAAACAATAATTGTATTCCATCAAATTGTGTCCCGTGTACTTCCAGTTAAAAAATACTAAACTCCATTCAAACCATCTATCTTGTAGCCTATGTAAATTGGACGACCCTAATAAAAGTATTTCAATTATTATAAAGTTAAAGACAGTGCATGTGTGTAACATAAGATGGACTCGTTAATGTCTTCATCGGAAATTAACTAACATAGTTTGTAGAAATCATATGTAAGAAGGCATCTACATCAATTCTAAACCTAATAACTTAAAATTAACCCGCAATTTAATTAGATCTGTGAAAAAAAACTGATTCGGGATTATGATTATTCAAAATGAAAAAAGATGGATATATTGTGGGATGATATTGAAATAACAGAACAACCAAATCCCATCTTTCAAATAATTTCAAAAAAAATCTTAACGATTAGGGAAGTAATTTCTTGACATATTTTTTTTTAAAATCATTGGATATTTTGAATGCGTGGTGTTTCTTGCGTGTTGTTTGTGTCGAGAAGATAAAACGAAGTATTCCAAATAATGGCATAAAAATGATATAGCGATTTTCAGAATTCAATTTATTTTTATTGTATTTCTGTGAGGTATTGTGTTGCAACATCCGATATTGAATAAACATTGAACTAGAGGAGAGGTAAGGATAACTTTCAATCAAATCAGTTCCGTTATCAGATGTAAGTTAAATAACCATGACAATAGCGCCATCTTGTTGTCTTGAGAAATATTCTAATATAAAATGTCAAGATATGATGCAGTTTTACAAAATCCTGAATATTTCAACCCAAATCGAATACTTGTCGTCTATTGTTGTAAAAACTGATTGAAAATGCCAAAGGTGATTGTGAAGAGATCGGCTAAAGACCAAGTGTGACGTTTACAGATTAGCGACCTCGATGCTCGAACACGAAAAGATTATTTGTTGATTGAAGCAATAATATAAAGCTAACGGTATTCTAAGCCTTCTAGCTATAGTTTAATTAGCACTAGAATTATATCCCGAAGGGTTATTGGGTCATGGTCTTATTACCATTTACAGATAAGAAAGAGAATTTGACATGTACAAGGACTTAGTCTTGAGATCCCCGGAGACAATATTGGACAAAGTTGAAGTCATTATGGCCACAGCATAAATCTTGTTGAACCATTATGCTTCCAAAGTCTACATGTTTAAATATTATATTATCATAATGCATGAAGTAGGCTATAGTTGAATAAAACTATGCAATTTTAAATAAAATTATTTATAACACTGTCTGGAAGGACATGTCTTGGTCTTTTAATTTATGGCGTTTAATTAACTTTATGCGTCCAAGGTTAATTATGGTCTTGTCAATAATTAATAATTAATAATTAATATAACATTTAAGGTCCAACGAAAGACCTTGGGGCAGTTTCACAAAAGTTCGTAACTTTAAGAGAAAAACTACATTAAAAAAAACTTACGAAAAAGATACGAATTATTTACATCGGTTTTTTCGTATCTCTGTTCGTAAATACGTCACTAAGTCTAGACGTCATGTTGTGTCACTCCTTTTCACTGATCTATATTCATACTCCTGTTTAAACATTCTCACGGTCTGAATTTTGACAATGTCTTTATTTTATCCCAACTTTTTAAAACATTAACGTCGGAAATGATATATTCCTTATTTATAGGCTTAGATTTTACTGTCAGTTTATGAATAAAATGCTATTTTCATGCCTTTTGTTTACTTGTTTTTGTTTACTACGTCATAGCGCGTGGCATAGTATTAGATTAACTCGTGTGTCTGTCAAAAGCTGAAATAGAGCCTAAATTAGTAAAAAAGCGTACACAAAATTGGAATCCCGCAGATCTCGGTCCCTTCATTTCGGCCGTTGAGCAATATTAATGAACCATGAAAGGAAATTTGGGAACAGACTGACCAAATCATCGAAAGACAGAGTTGGGGAGAATATTTTTACGAAGAAAGTGTCGGTCTTTGGCAAGATAGGCTTGGGCATACTACTTTGGCCTAATCAGTCATTGATGTTGGGGATTTAGTAGGCCTGCTATCGTCGCAAGATAATAGATCTAGACGTAACGCCGCCTCGGTGACTGGTGGAATGAGCACTGCACTACAAAACTATGCTGTAGGGTATTCCAAGGGGGGGGGGGGTACAGGAATTTTGACAAGGAAAAAAGCAACGACGAAATGGACTAAACTAAAAGGTACAATGTGTAACATTGTGACATGTCGTTTCATATATTTTGGCAAGGTGATGACGAATCGGGGAGGGGGGGGGGCGAATTATTAACGCGCTGGCGTGGTTTCAAATCCCCGGTTCTCCGAACCCATGGGTTTTCTCCGGGTCCCCCGGTTTCCTCCCACTACTCATGACCCCTACGCACAAGCGAATTGTTGAAATAAAATTGAGCCATAGTCAAAAATCCTTTATTAAAGTCGATCGAGTAAGCCGTTTAAATTCTTGTATTGTATTATTTGTTATTTCTTCTCTGAACGAGACAACTTGTAATGAAGCTGATAATAAATGGAGAGAGGTTATTAAGTAATTTAGCCGACTGGAAATAATTGGAAAAGTAAATATATCTAATAATAAAGACATATATAGATAACACAGTGAGACATCTCTTAAATCACCATTATACATCTTCGCTGATAATTTACGTTGGTGATCCATAAAGTAGGGTTTCCCTTCACTGCCATAAAGACCTATTTCATGTTTGTTTAAGACAATTGCCACGAATGTATACTATTTAGAAAGGAAAAAGTAGTTTTACGTATTTTGACAAACGTGCAAAACGCGTGAAGGATGTTTGGTTGTTGAAGAGGAGGTGGCAGGTTTTCAGATCTTATTCCTGGCTACAACTAGTGATCGACATTTCTGTTGTCATATATATTACATAAAAAGCAAGTATTAATCGTTTAATGTGAGAATAAATATTGTGTAAGTGTGTTATTCTTCTTCTCTAGAATATATACATATCGTTAAAACAGCGTAATTAGTCTCTGAGAGGATTCAAATACAGATGAAGTAATAACTAAGACGTGTCTGTCGACAAATAGATTTTAAATGGCGGGATGGTTATTACATGTATAACACTAAGATGAGCTTTTAATATAACTATAATGGTCCAAACAATATGTGCCAGGTATTCGGATTTAGTTTTTAACACATTGTTGTTAGATGTTCTTCACCATTTAAGCATACACCTTGGATGAAGGCCCCCTAAATCTTGAGGCGCAAGGCTCCAATAGAATCTGCCTATCACCCTAATGGGTAAATCCAGCACTGCATTTAGATAAGAACCCTGTTTCTCGAAATCGTAACTAAAGATAAAATCTAAATTTTAGTAGGTACTTCAATTCTGATTGGCCAAGCACTACAATCAATCCAATATTATCCAATCAAATTACTAAAATTTGAATTTTATCTTAGTTAAAATTCATGTAACATGTCCCAGTCTTCAGAGAGAAAATGGATGTTTGCATATATTTTTTTCATATTTCTCATTTAATAATATCCAAATCATACGATTTAATTTTTTTTAAAAATGATATGTATCAACTGACTTATCACCAAATTAAAACTAAATGTAATAAAATAAAATAGCTGGGAGTAACTGGAGAAAATTTTGGTTGTATTCTTTAATGCTTCAATAAGAGCTGGAAGCAGTGCTTCTGTATATATATTCTAGTGGGACCCCAGTGCTAAATACATGTACTGGGGGAATTTTTGGTTTTATTCCTTAATGCTTTAATAAAAGCCGGAAGCAGTGCTTCTGCATTCTAGTGGAACCCCAGAGCCAAAAACATGTACTTTTTCTAGTATTATAGACTAGTCTTGTACTATTACACGCCACAGTCAATAAGTTCAATATTGTCAACGGCTAGCATGTAATAACCTTTATACATCTATCGACATTTCGTCGTACTCTTTGGTATCCCTCCAGACGTCATTAAATTTTCTCATGTCCTTCCAATGTCGCGTTACCTTGAACGAAAAGGAAACGACATCTCTGTTCTTTGATACCTTTAATGCCATCTTCAATAAATACGATGCACATACATTAAATGTCATTGATGGGTAATCGGGTGTCAATATTGTGGAGATCAAGAACTAATGGATTCTTAGACCATTGTTAATTGGTTGTCAGAGAGACACTGACTTGTTCTGTCCTTCAACGAGATCATATATTTGACAGTCGTATCAACGAATTCAGGACAAGCAGTAGATATCAAATTATCTCACAATAAGCCCCGAGAAAAGCGTCTTTCATTTTTTCATCAGCCATCAATATCAAACGTTGACAAATTCCAATTTTAAGACCAGCAATATATGACGAAAATAATATAGAAATCGTAGAAATACGCCAACACTGCAGCTTTGTCTCGAAGAAAGGTAGCCATAGATTAATATAAAGGACTTTACAATGGTCGAATTGCTGTCAAAAAATGATGTATCACTACGCCGTTATGTAATCAGTTTCAGTAAAAGTGAAATCTATAGAAAATAATTATATTTATTTATTTGTGCATGTCGGAGGGATAGGGTGATAAATAAAATCTCCCACTCGTCTTTTTTATATATCAAAAAAAAAACACTCGTCGAAACAGTAAAAAAAAAAATATCGGCAGAGCCTCGGGGTTTGTTTTTTTAATATTATCGATAGAGCTCCTTTTTTTACATTATCGACACGTGTTGATATTTTTATATCAAAAAAGACGAATAGGAGATTGTCTATATATCAAAAATCAACTGTAGTTTTAGCACCATTATGATTGTGCTCGGACCAAGTCTGAATTACTGGCAAACTACGACGTCAAAGGCGTCTTCCACAGCAAGAAGAACCGGTACCTCTAGCAGTTTCTAATTGACCACCAGGACTATACTTTAGTTAAATATGTACGAGGAGAGTATGTTTAGAATTGTAAAAATATAATTATATTTTGAGCTATATTTTAAGGTTTAGTTTTGATCTCCTTCTTCTGGTTTGAAATAAATACTGGCCTAGAGTTTCTTATTCTGAAACGTTATTTACAGCGATAAGTTGGGTTGATTTATATTCCTCCATAAACTACCAGGACACAACTGTCAAATGTATCTATAAATCAAAAGCCTGCATCAAACATATTTGGTATTCTGTAACCGGTAACTAACAGAAATGAAAAAACAGATTTTAATTGTTGCCAGACAACATATCTTAAACAACCACAAAATAGCAACCCAACATGCGCGTTTGTCATGGTCAATGATGTAAATTTATGTGGTGAAGTAATGGAGTAATGCCGTCTCCACGACTGAAGGCCGGAAGTTATTTTTAGTATTTAGTTATTGACTTTTTGGTGTAGAATCGAAGAAAGGGGTTTGAAAATACATTACTAAACTCGGTAACATCAAATTCGTTACATTAAATATCTTTTCGTCTACCATTTGGATCCAATAGGAATTAATTTGATCAGAGGTCAGGCGATTTTCTTTAGGAATAGAAGCAACTGTGTTGTAATCGCCCACTTAAGTGAGTCTTAAGCTACCTGGCAAGTTATTTTTGTGACTCTGAAAGCTTTTTACAGGTTTTGAATACGGTAGAGAAAATTAAATTTTCACTTTCTCGGTATGTGGTGTCTGGCTAGATATCGACAAAGAAACGACATAATCTTTTTATTTTGTCTAAATTTAGATTCCGGCCTGGATTCCTCGGTTAAGTTACACAACATAAACCAAACCGTTCGTGAACTTAGTATAAATAATTAAGAGTTGATTTAAATGTGAAAGTATGTAAAATTCAACATTATAAAGTTAACTATGGGAACCCACAAAAGAAACGATACCCCTAAGAGATGGTGCGGGAGGGGGGGGAAGCATGACAATAAGCATCCCTAGAATTGTACACGACATATACCACATTATGTTAATGATTCTCGAAATACTGCCACCAACAGGAGAGAGAGAGAGAGAGAGAGAGAGAGGGAGAGAGAGAGGGGTTAACGCCTACTCGACACAAACTAGGTCATTTCGGGACTAACGTATGGTTTAAGTTTGTTTCGATAATTGGCTTGCGCGTAGGGGTCTTTAGCAGTGGGGAAAAACCGGGCAACCCAGAGAAAACAACTCTATAATCAATTAGTGATGTTTACGAGATTTCGATTTTTCCACCCATCCGAACGATTATACTTGGTCCCTTACCACTGACAATGGGGACCATGCCGGAAAATTCAGATGAATTTGATCGACCAACACCGGGATCTTACACAGGACTTTGGCGGCTGCCTAATGGCAAAGGGGGGGGGGGGTCAACTTTTATTGAAACATTCATGCATTGTATATATTTTAACGACGAATCGTTTATCACTCATTTTCATATTCAATGGTTCCAAAAGAAAATGTAGAAATCTTGTCGCTGTAGGTTGAAAATAGACTTTGGTCGTCAATATCACAGTGTTATTTTGGTAGAACGTGGGGTTTTTTTTTGGTCTATGAAACATTCATGCGTGCGTTGAAAGCCCATTTTATTCAATGTGGTAAGACGTTGATCGAATGTCTGGTCTGCTATAGATTTTAGATTTAAAGGATATATCTGGTTCAAAATGTTTGCTTGAGATCAAACCTATTTCATCACTATAGGTGGACAATTTTGCAATTTTATTGACACATTAAGTAAATCAGGGAGAGCTGTTGTTGATGATTAGGTTTTATCGCTTCATTTCGTCATCATTTTCAAGCAGGCTTTTCAATTTAGACGTTGACCTTTCCAAAAGCTTGAAATAATACAGTTAATAAATCAACAGACTTGAACCATTTACATTTGTCAATGTCTGACACAAATCGAATATGGAAAAAAAATATCCAAATGAGAACGGGAGTATGAAAATATGTCTAGACTTTTTGTGGAGGCGCTATATTCAGTAGTATTGAAGCAAACTACTGCTGTGGTCAAAGTGCCCTGTTCACAATCTAATCGATGATCATGTTTGTAGATTTAGTCCCTGGTTGGAGAGAGATAGGGAGAGACAGAGAGAGGGGAGGGGGGCTGACGTCCGCTCTTCGCAAATCTGACCATTTCGAGACTAACATTACAATATTATTTCAATAATTCGGAGTCCTTCGCAGTTGGAGAAATTCGACGACATGTGACGCTACTCCTTGTCACGTACAAGCTTGGGATCAAAATCGCGCCACTTCAGTCAATGACGGGCCTTATGGGACAGACACGTACAGTAAAGACGATCAAAGATATAATGTAATATCTGCAGACATATTACTGGAGTTAATAATGGAGTCATCTATAAAAGCCTTTGATTAATTTACTTATATAGACAAGAATTTAGGGAAATTAAAAATATTATTCCCGTGAAAAAAATATATAGGAAATGATATAAAATGTTTCTGAATGAGCAACTATTATGGTTGGCTGTGTACAGGTTAGCTCCAATATTTGTAGCCGTGATATTTAAGCCTACAATTGATACACTATTCGAAGCTTTGAGCAAGTAAAATTTGGTTCAATTTTTAAAATTTCCAACAAATGCTACAAACAGTGAAAATTGGAACATTGAAATCGTATTCTTATCTTACTGAACAGATTTCCTGTATTTTCAAGTGACATGAAAATCACGTGATTCTGGTTCGGAGGCCATTTTAAATTGAACATATATTTCGCATAATACAGTTGGTCTTAATCAAATTATATAATTATACCTTTATTTCAATGGGAATTATTTTATTATATTATGTGAATATGGGTCAGTGTCATTGGAAATTAAGGGAGTTATCGGGCAGCCAAATGACTACAAAACTTGCTCAGTAATGGTACCATTTCTAGGTACAGGTGTGCAGTTTTGTGGCAATTTTTGAATAAAGAATGACCGGTTTTTTTTCAATATTATGCTGAAGATGTTTTTAGCATTATCACATAAAATAATGTTTTAATGCGTTGAACATGTTAATCTACACACTGAAGAGAATGCAGACTGTGGGTGGTCAATCATAATGAATGATGGACACTTATGTGAATTGCGCTACGACCAGGTAGAAAGAACTAAGGGAATAGAGGATACCGTATAACATGTCTACTTAGTTTTTTCTCAATCTATTCAATTTTATTTTTAATTATTTCTTTCAATTTTTATTCTGTCTTATGGGGTTGATGCGGGGATGGGGGGGGATTCAAATCTTAATAGTACTGATTATCGTTTGATTAACGTGATATAAATTTAATATGAACTGAGTGCCTTAATTTTGTAAGGGAAAACCCGCCATATTTGGATAAATTTTACAGATTTTTCAAAAGTTTATTAAAGTTCCATTATTCAAGAGCTAAATCTGCCTATCGCAGGTCTTAGTTTAGGCTTCAGATGTTATAGAAATTATAATTAGATCTTCATTTAGACAACAAGCTCAAAATCAACTCTGTAGACCCGTGCATGGCTAGGCTACAGCCTGGATTTTAATAGAAATTCACTGACTAATTTAATCAAATATGGCGCCCCAAGCTCCGTAGGTTTACCGTTATGTTGACGTCATTATCCGGAAACTGTCCATAAAAGGCAGTGCTGGTCGAGGTTATTTCCGCGTCATAAGATACCGTTTTAACATGGCAGACAGCGCTTGTTAATCGAGACAGTTAACGCCTGTCACTCTAACGATCGGACATTATCGGGGAGGTTGAAGATGCATTTGGCACCCATTTCTAGTCAAGTATTATAAAGCTGATAACTCGGTTCAAAATAAAGTAATTTGACTGAAATTTTTTATATATTCGCATATTATCATCTATTATTGAAATGCCATAGCAAGAATGGCCAACTCTTTAGAAAAATATGCCATAATGTAACTTTAAATAAGCGCAAATATTTGGTTTCATTATATTATGGTTATATCAAATTTTAACAATGGCGGCCTTGCTATTCTATTATACTACGAACGAAAACTGAAAGAGAGGAGGGAATATTTTTTTAAAAAGAAATCAGTACTTCAAAGACACCAATTGCTTCTACTCCCTTCAATTATTCCCACAGGAACGAAAGTATATAATTCATTTTCTAATGCCGAGAAAAGCAACTAGGAAAACAGCAATAAAACAAGACATAATGGAGAAGATCAGAAACTCCAGTTATTTATCACAGAAGTTAAGTAGTGTTACTGATGTTCCGCTTTATGACTGGACATAACAATCAATAACACTATACTTTTATAACCGATTTCAAGGCTATTTACATAAACATTAAAGGGTCAATTTTAGAGCGGATTTTAAAGCTACGGACATAAGCATTAAAGGATCATTTTTACAGCAGATTTCAAGGCAACGTACAGTGTACATACGCATTAAATTAAATGGACAATATTTGATAGCGAACAATAGACTTGCTGTTTGTAACACTTTTCTAACCAGACGGTTTGCCTTTCTTCTAATTCTATTATTAACCAAGCTAAATGATTACCAGTAAATTCCACCACCTTTGAGTATGCCATATTATATTCAAATATATATGTCGTTAAACAATCTAAAAAAATTAATGTGTTCGATAATGCGACCAATGTTTCAGCAACATTACTGCCACCTTAATACTTTGTCTGTGTTTTCCTTTTCTCTTTTGAAATAGAATAGGTGGTAGCTTTAAATGATTACACCATTGACAATGTACGAGGCATTTTCGAGGCTGATTCCTCGGTCACTTGATGGATTCAGACTACTAATTTTCTCGACATTCCTTGGTCTATAACATTCTTTTGAACATTGAATCGGTATAACCACAAACAGTCTAACATGTCAAATTCATCTGATAGAAATATTCAATGAGATTGACGTTTCGATAATCCACATCTGTGACGCCGTTTTCGTACGTGATTTCCATAATTCATGCATGTTTAGTTCCTGATCCTTCCGCCTGAAAATCATGACTATTTACCAAAAAACTGATAGAAATAGACGTTCAATCAAACACCTTTCTCCGATTCTAGACCAAAAAGTAAACAAAAATATCATGCCAAAGTAGGGAAAGAGAGAATTGCTATAAATGCAAGAGATTAGCTTTAGTCCTGATGTGATGCCACTGTTGAAACTACCCGGGCCCCTTATGTTTTGCCATACATTTTCTCGCGTCCGTAAACAATGCCCTTTTAATATCATAATTACGTTTTTGCCCGTTTTGTCACTTTTTTTTCTAGTGAATTTTGATTTTGTGATCTGACTAGAATCTGACGTGCTTCTACTGTATATCATGGGTGCATATAACTACCAATCCTCAATAGAAGTCTTGATCTCGCTTTAACTGCATACATCTTCACGTAAATGCCCTGCATATTTCGGTACTAAGTTTGATTGGGTATAAGCCCAGTTTGTTAGCCTATCAGATTCCTTGGTTGTCGCTTATACCAAGTCTCGCGCTTTCAAGCTGAAATTTACCTGTGATAATCGAGTTACAAAGTTTAAGGTTCTTTTAATGTCGAGGTTTCTGTCGAGGTTGCGATGTCACAAGCTCTGATTGAACGCTACTGTTTACGTGTTTGTAGGTAATCTAGCTATAAGTTAGATAATTGTGAAGTAAGCCAGCAACGGCCAGATGTTGTAAAACTCGAAGTCGTATCTTCAGGAACATGATAACTACCATTGATAATTTCTACTGTAGGGTCTATATAGCATGCATTTTATTTAAAGATACATTATGTAAGATTTAGATAAAAAAAACTAGCCATTCTTGCTATAATAGTTCGAAAGTAGATGATGTAAAATGAATAATTTGAAAAATTCATTCACATCACTCTATTGCAAGCGAAGATATTAGCCTTTGAAGGTTTGTCAGACGTGTGCAATAATTAGAAAAACCGTACTGGTTGATCAAAGCTCAGTTTCGGTCCTCCATATTTGATTAAATCAAAGTACCGTTGAACCAATCTAATTTATTTAATATCTGATGTCATCGAGAGTTTATTAAAGCCTGGATCAGTTGATTAATGTCTAATTATTAATTTAGAAAACATTAAAGCCTAAAGAAAGACTTGCAATAGGCAGATTTAGCTCTTTCATAATGCATGTTTAACCAAAAACTTGTAAAAGCAATTACTTATGTAATTTTTTTGTAATCTGATTATGAATTTACAAAGCGGGAAACGTAAAATTGTCTACCTGAATAAATAAATCTAATTTTGAAAACAAGGTAATTACGCCAATAATGCTATTTCAACTACTACAAAAGATTTACAGTACTCTATGGCCTCAACACATGGAAGATTTACGATAGACATCTGACGTAGTTGTGTAAGGATAACAGTTTGTATGACGTAGTCAACAGGTTTTCTACACTTCATCACTTTTGGAGTATATTATTGCAGAATGGAGCACTGTGTTTCACATACACATACCTTTTAGTCTTTATTTCAAGGTAAACGATAATACTGGCATGTAGAGGTCTGGAAGTGTGTATTGATGATGCCTCATTAGTAGACTGGAAACCATAAAATAAGAGTTACAATGTTGAGTAGGTGAATTATGTGCAAATACTTATTCGTAACTTTATAAATAGATATTTAATCGATATACCACCGTATATATCTGCAACATGCTGCTAATTAAATATCGTTTCAAATTCTAGATAGATGCTGAGATAAAGCCCTGTTTATACAGAGTGCAAACTCGAACGGGACCGCGTCGTTTGAGTTGTTTCGCCGTTCAAATGGGGCGCGAATCCGAACGCGGAAAACCGTCGACGGCTTTCGTGATGACTTGTCTTTTTCTAACTGTGAGAGATAAATTTTGTCAATTGCTACCATGGCTCAGGTGGAATCAGACACAGACGAGATCTTGACACTGTATTTGTACATAAAACAACGAAGGGAGATAAAGAGGCGAATATCAGAGAATACCATCACCTGGAATTTTTCCAGATGAAAGTTTAGTTCTTCTACGAGGACTTTTATCTGGAAAAATTCCAACAGTATTTTCAATTTCAATGATCATTTCTTCTTGTCCATTCTGTTGGGATCAGGCCTAGCGGTTTCTATTCGTGGAAATGATGTCATGGGAAGTGCCCGCTGATTAGTTCATTGGGGGAATGTTCGCGAGAACTTTTGAAAATTCGCTCGGGAGGCATTCAAGGCGGTCGTTCGTGCGAACTATTAGTTCGGGTTCGCGCTCTGTATGAACGAGGCCTCTAAAAGTAACCAAAGCATTCCAGGAAGAAAAGTCGGGTTTGGGTTCGCGCTTTGTATAAACAGGGCTTTATGGTATAAGGAATTCCTACCCCGGAAGCTGAGGGATGTTGTATCAAGATTATAAGAAATAAAATGGGGTTTAACGTCCTACTTTACTGTCCCGACTGAGCTAATGAAGACGGACATTCGTCATGCAGTGTGCTATGAGGGAAATTTTGTCCTACTTTTTTTCGAATTCCAATTCTCAAGGGTTGTTTTACGTGCACACCAATGTGCTCGCGGGACCTCGGTTTTCGTCCCATCCGAACGGCTATATGCTGTCCCTTGCCAGATCCTTCGTCCTAAACCACTGGCAAAGAGGAACCACGCCGGATAATCTCGATGAACTTTATAGACCAACACATTGGTCGACCACGAGACCTCTAGGTCAGCGCGCCAACGCACATTGGCGTGCACGTAAAAGAAGTATTGGCTCTTGGGATTCGATATAAGAGTAGATCGTAGCGCCGCTGTCCATGCAAATTTTCCCCATAGCACAGAGTATGGCGCAAGCTCGTCTTTATTAGCCTTGGGAGTTAAAACCCCACTTCATTATCTTTCAAATCTGAGACTCCCACTGAAATGCGTCACTCTGTCTAACTTACTACGTCACAAGTGGGATGTACTTTAAGATCCCGATACCTATATAATATATATTAGCGTTTAACTCACCACCAGACGTCAATCACAACAGCGTCGGCTCTAAGGAATTCTTTGGAATATATAGAACTCCCAGCCACTTTGAATTCTGATTATTATTCTTCCAATTATATACTGGATTTCTTACATATTAATACTAACATGATATGATCTCCTAATGACAGAATTACCCTAAATCATCGAGTAGGCAGAGGAAACGATGGTGGTATGTAATTTGTTTATTTACATGCCGATCTTCCGAGTAAAATGTTTTGTCAGACATCTTCGTTTAGGTTTATGAAAACGTCTGTGTATATGTGTATGTTTAGAATATATTTGGCAGGAGTATCGTTTTGTACCAAAATACCTTCGTTACATCTGAGAATCAAAAATGTATTCCATGGAAGCGTGTTTATATATTTATATTAATAGAGGATTCATTGAAACATGGCGAGATGTTTTTACTCTTCGTAATCTATCTTCCAGATCGTCTTAATCTTGTTATCAACGTGTGTAGTACAAAAAGTTGAATGAACTTTTTTAATGGTATTTTAAATACAATTAAAATTGTATGGCCATCTACAACCTTATGGTGGCGGTTACCTCCCACTGCCAAATAACCCTATACGCGCAAGCGAATTATTGAAATGATAATTAAACCATGTTAGTGTCTGAATGACCTAGTTTGTGTCGAGTGGACGTTAAACCCCATCTATTTCTCTCACACACACTCTCTCTCTCTCTCTCTCTCTCTCTCTCTCATAGTGGCGAACTTGTGCCGTGTAGATCCGGGCCGGTTGCTCAAATTTAAGTTATTTAAACGATCCGTTAACCTCTAATTGATCGTTATCTTGCTAACGTGTCGTTTGTTAACGGACCGTTAAATTTCTTTTGCTGGAAAGTCAGTTTCATTATCCGTTAGCTTACGGATTATTTAAGTTAATCCAAGAGAAGACTGTTTGTTCATTGGCTGAATTTTAAATTTTTAAATCCAAAGTACATGTATAACAACTTCATAGAAGTTAGTATTAACAAGAAACTGAAGAAAGTGGGACAACTGTGCAGTCTGTTCACAAATCATGACTAAAGACAAAGTGATAACAGTACAATCATTTACTACAAAAAACACTATAGAATACTTTATATTTAGTATAAAAAATTTGGAAAAATTATGGAATTTGCACTACAGAATATTTGGGGCCATTATCTCCTACAGCCCCCCCCCCCCGAAATTCTGTAGAATACTATAGAATTTCATTGCGTCCTATAGAAAATGGAATAGCCCCCCCCCCATCTCCCAACCCTTTTGAATGTTCTATACACAGTTAACCTATCCGTAAACAGATAACGGAGCCCCACACCTCCGTTGAAATTTAAACGGGTCGCTGAAGTTAACTTAAAGCTTTGATCAACCGGCCCCTGAGCTTTGTGTGGTAACTTGGCCTTCCTCTCCCCCCACAGCTAAGTTAGATAATTAAAATCGCCACAAGCCTCTATATTTGATTTCCCTCAGACAGGAAAGTATCCAATTGTTAATTAATATTCCCCGCTTCACCAAATTAACCTAATAAAATAATGAGCTAAAGGGAAGTCCAAGATATATTTGGCGAAGTTGTCATAACGAAAATCCAAAAGTGTATCCATATCCTACTTTCCGGCAATGTCCAATCTATTTTTTCTAATTAATGCTTTGCCTATATTGAGAAAAACATGTACCTTCTATAAATGTACTTCATTCATTTATAACATCTGGAGTATTTGAACGGTTTTGTTCGGGTATCGGATGGGACAAAACCCTGAGGTCAAAAGAAGACGTTGGTGTGCATGTTAAAAAAAACCTTGAAATTTGGAATTCGAATTAAGGGTATGCTGAAGCGCCGCGATCCAGGGGAATTTCTCTAACAGCACACTGCATGGCGTCTGCCCTCTGAATTAGTCCGGTGGAACAGAAAATAGGACGTCCCCATATTTTATTTCCATCAGAGAGACAGAAATGGGGTTTAACGTCCACTAAACACAACTAGGTCATTTCGGGACTATCATATGGTTTAATTTTTTTTAAATAATTCGCTAGCGCGTAGGGGTCTTTAGCAGTGGCAGGAAACCGGAGTGCCCAGAGGGGAACCCACGAGGTTGAAAAGGCGCCCCTATCACATACGCTCACATCAGGGCTCGAAACCACAGCCGCAAGCCAGAGGTGGCTGGCCAGCTAGACGTCGAAGCGCGGCACCCTAGACCACTAGGCCATCCCAACCAAGCACGCTGCATGTTATATGCCCGTCTTCATTAGCTCGAATGGAACAGAACAGTAGGACGTTAGATCGCTTTTCAATAGATGCCATTACAATATTGGGTAGGCCTATGTCATGACATCACTGTATTATAACATTAATAATAAATTTAGAACATCGGTTCCGCGATACCAAATATTGTACACGTGCTGTATATCATAATACAGACTTGGTTCCTGATTGACGTTACCATCGTTTGATATCAACCAGATTGACTTCTATTCTAGGAAGAAAAGATGTTAATAAACCGGCAAAATAAACAATCCAAGTGTCTGAATAACTGATAAATTGGTTATTAGACAAAAAAAAATATATAACAACGATTTAAGTGAGGGTATCTGGTGAGCGTATTTTTAGTAGAACAGCCATGAGTGTTACTAATTATGTTTTCTGGTGTTCTGGGATTTGCTACGTTACAATCATGTCAGATCAATCATTAAGTCAACTGCTGTGGTCAGGAAATAAAATCAGTCCATTGAGTTGAAGAATGTAGCATACCGCATCTTGCATATAAAAGCCGCAACCACAACATTAAGTGTAGCCTAATTTCTAAAAATATGTGTAGGCCTAATTTTCAAATAATATGAAAACTAAGGGCCAAGGCACATAATGAAACGGAACAGTGAAGCACCTGAACTGGATTTGAATACCTATTAACATTTGAATCAAAAAAATACACATCCAAAATAGACTTGTATAATGGATTATCCAAATTCCAAACACTGTTTAATGGTGAAAGATAGAAGTTAGGGTCCACTAAAGATTAGGAGGTGTAAATAGGGTTAAGGCAAGTGATTGTTGACGAGATTGTGGGTTAGAGCCATGGGTCTTTTTGAAGAGCAGAGTAGTCGAAAACCGGTCGCCACATCTTACATAACCCATGCATATTGTTTGTTGCTACATATATCTATTAGCTTTGTGATCATCTAGGTGTCTTTGCTTCTCCTTCACGTTGTGTATTTTCTTCTACTGGTTAAGACGTTTGTTTTCTTCAGTTATAACAATGCAAAAGTTCGTTTTCACCTTTTATGTAGCATATATATACATACAAACAGTACATATTATAACATAGTCAATACTAACCAAAACTCTTCTCAAACCTAGCCAGCCTCGCGGCTGTCTAGAATCTCTTAGATCGTACCCCTCTGGAATCTAATCGAAGTCTGACTAAACTTTACAAATAGCTATCTTATAAAGAACTCCGGTAAACACGCATACCATAGCCCTGAACTTGTGTAATTAATGAAATGATTGATTAAATGAACCAAATGATGCAATCGTATCACGTGTTTTTTGTTGAATAGTTAGACCAGTTTGTTATGGCTGAACAAGTGTTTTTATATCATAATATGTCATTCAAGCCGTAAGTTATATTTAGTACGCGTGAGAGTACCAACTTGCCGAATAAATAGTTAATAATATATAATAGAATTTCATCTTAATCCGTAAAGTATTACATTTGGCCCTGTTTACATCTCGTGACCTGTGAACAAATCTGCAATGCGCCTTAACTTTTGGACCTAATTCTCTTTAACTAAGCAAGCCTTTGTAAGACTCGTTGCAGTTGCTTAAAACATCCACATAATCTGATATATTATATGTCATATTTTCTTGCGTTTACCAAATACGAGTGGCTCTTCAAAATAACAGCACACAATATAATTGTCATTAGTTATTTTATAAAACTGTTCTTCTGCGATTATAAGAAAATGTGTATGGATATAACTGGAAAATTTCCATCAATTAAATATATAGTCTATTTAAAACTATTTCCCTTTTAATAATGAGACAAGAAATGGAAAAATGATTACTTCCGCATTTATTTTGCGTCATAGATTTTTAAATGCGTTTGAATCTGTGTGGGTAGTTTACCAATCTTGATTTGTCATAATAACAAATTGAACTAGGCATCTTAGAATATATGTGGGTAGTTTTATCCGATGTATATATGTTTATTAGAGTAACAAATGGGGAATTTGGAAAACACACGCTTAAAAGAAGTATGGGCTTATCCTAAATGTCTGATCTTTACCTGACCTATTTCATGTTTAATGACTTTTATAAGTATATTTTTTTTACCATCTCCTTGTTTATATTGTTGTTCTTCGTCTTCTTTTTTGGGGGACGTTCTTCGACCTTTTATGAGCTTATCGAATCCAATCGTACTCGATTTCTGCATTTTACGTGATAGACCTTCGTAGTCCAGTCCCCCGATGTTACCCCGCTAGTCAATCCGGTACAGCATGCCCGTAAATCGCGTTCCTTGGGCTTGTTCACCCCTCCCCATCCCACCACCACGCGAAGAACACAACACAAACATATGTATAAGTAAACATACATTATGCAAGAGCTAAACCTGCCAATTGCAGGTCATTGTTCAGGCCTGAAATGTTATCGAAATTATTATTTAGACAATAATTAACTTATCCAGACCTTACTCAAATTCGATGTCATCGCTAGCCTGCGATATTTACTGGATTAGAACCTGGCCTGCTGCCTCTGATTAATTCAAAAAATGGATAATAAAGACTATGTTTTTATCGTACCAACTTTAGTTATGATGATCGAGGTTAGGTCCAAAACTCAATTGCTAAATTCTCGGTTCGGGGTGGATCAATTTGACTGACATTTTCAGCAAATTCCCGTTACATTATCTAAATTTTAACTAGATATAGTGAGAACTGTCAGATCTAATTTCACATAATGTTTCTTTAAACTATACCCAGGCCCGGATTAACCATGGGGCACAGGCCCCTCGGCCTCCACATAAATCTCAGTTGCGTCCAGCCCCCTCCTCTAGAAATGTCATCATTTCATTGCACTCGCATGGATTGATCCACTGAAATAATGCCAGAATGCGCTAATTTTGTGGCAGAATTTTATTTTATTTTTTTTTTGGGGGGGGGGGAGGTAACTCTAAATGGCTCCACACAAGTGCCTGCCTGAAATGCCAGGAAATCGCGTTCCCGGCCTCCAATTTCTGAAAATTTCCAGATCCTTGCGGCGCGTCGCGCCTTAGGCACTCGCAGTCAGTGACCCCCCCCCCCCCCCTCCCAACATGTTCCAGGCACCAGGGCCCCAACCATGGTTAATCCGGCGTTGACTATACCTCAAACACGGACGCTCCCATCATGGGTACGCTACGCATACAGTTGTAATCGGGTATCGTGTTTTTAATTCCATGCTTTGTATACAATTGTAGGCCTATAGGCTATTGAGATTGAGAAATAAATGTATGTTTATTGAAACTGAAGAAGGTCCATTAACCTAATCGTTTAATATGTTTTACAACATTCATACTTATCAAATATTAATCTTCAATACTCTTTACACTTTAATAATAATAGAATATTTGACGGTAACCCACGCATTATGATAATATTGATTTGGAGAACAAACACCATCTATTATAACTGTGTTTCCCTCATCTGTTAATGTTCTTTCTAATCTATTGATTGAAGTTAATGTGGCGAAATGAGAATATAAAAATGTATTAGTAATTTACCAGGCTAATCTGTCTCTATGACGATCTGGTTATGTCAGCATTTTGTTCTTGGTTAATTTTTCAGGTAGTCTCCTCGATTAAAGGGATAACATACCGGATTGTTCATGACTATTTCAGAAGGAAATTCCGTTATTATTATTTTTATGTAATTAAGTACATCTGAGAAGTCATGGGCCGCGGAGCGGGCCTGATTTCGGGGGGGGGGGGGGCTACTGACCATACCCCCCACCACACCCCATAACCTTTTTTCGCTTTTTTGAGCTTTTGGCGACATTTTATTTTCACTATTAAAAATTATTGCCGGGGCTAAAGCCCCCCTAGCCCCCCCCCCCGGCTCCTGTGAGAACTTGTGTATGAAGAACGAGTTGGATTGCACGAGAAACATTTGAATTATAATAACTTTATTTGTCTAAGACATACAAAGTTTGCAGTTTGAAATCAACATAAATCAATGAAAACTTTTAAAAGACATATCTTATGTTAGAAATGATAGATCTGAATATTTTTGAGACTATGTAGTGAGTACTTGACACCGCAAACACATTAGCTGGGACTTTTTCTGAAAAATTATTTACCCGTATGTCCAAAGTTTAAGCGAAGGTTGGTGTAGGAAACACTCTTTTGAAAGTTCGTTTACTATAATTCGTCCAAAAATACGGAGTGTGTGGTTGTTTCCCCATTTATTCCATGTTATTTGAGACATGAGACATCAAATGCAATTTAATGATTTGGGGTTTCATTGATTTTTTGCGAACTGCTCACGGAGACGTTGAACAAGCCAACTATGTAGATAGTGATCAAGGGGAGGTAAGTGCATTTTGATAGCATCGTTGGTTTTTCGAAACGTCTGGTCAGTGGTAAAGAGGAGAAAATATCTCGTACATTATATGAAATATTGTATCGACTTTATTCAGGGAATGTTTATCGCCTATTGAATGTGTAGATTATATAGCATTGATAGATCAGAAAGAGTTTGTGATTGATGTTTCCCTTCTTTAAAGGGACAATACCACTCTTGCTGGCTTGACAGGTCAAGAATTTTTTTTAGCTTTATTCTAACTACGAGCCTACCTGTTGTGTATTTTACTTGTCCAGAGGGTTCGAACATATGTTTAAATCCAAGTTGCATTTGAAAATGTTTACGTAAAGCTTTTCAAACCTTGTAATTTTTTAATTCGGTGTGTTAAGATAATTGGGAAACATTTAGAGTGTTTTAGACAGTAAGGAGTATGTCACAACTTCCTTATTTACAGTTCAAATACTCTCTCCAATGTTTCGAATAGAGTAAGATGCTTAGCAGTTGCAGGTTTGAGACTGACATTGTGTCCTTGAGTAAGACACTGTCACTGTATTCCAGTCTTGCCAGCTGTAAATGGGTTTTAACAGGATGGGCGGAACAGGGGGCACGTGCCAATATTTAAAGATGACGGGGGGGGAATATAGAAGTGGTATAATAAGACTTGACAGATATTCACGAGACTGTGGAAGCAAAATAGATGACACATTAATTAATCGCATTTATTTTTCCAAAAGTATCGACAATCAAACTATACACTAAGTTTCATCATTCTTTATCAGATAAAATCAAGATTATCTTGTCCCAAAGCATCAATGAATGAAATTGATTAGCTCTGCTTAGCTTTAGCTCGAAATATTAATCATCGAACTCCGTCAAGACATTCACCTAATCAACATCTACATCAAGTTTTACCATTCTACCTCAATAGAAGGAGAGGTATTGTGCTCTAAAGACTCGACCATTCAAATTGCTTATTGCTCTGCTTACCCCTCAGCAGAAAACGTTCATTATCGAACTGAGTCACAGTATTGATGTTATAAAGCTAACACCAAGTGTCCTCACTCCCAGACTCCCTCTTAATTAGAACTAAAGTAATCGTGTACCAAAGCATCAACCAATCAAATTGCTTATCTCTACTTAGGCTCTACCCTAAGCAGAAACTTCTCATCTTCGAACTCACCTAATAGACACCTACGCCAAGTTTGAACATTCTAATTCAATTAGAATGAGAGTTATTGTGTAACAAAGTGTCTGCCAATCTAATTGCTTATAGCTCTGCTAACCCTGAGGTATTGACCTAATAAACACCTACACCAAGTTTGAACTTTCTAGCTCAATTAGAAAGACAATTATTGTGTCCTAAAAGGTGTGACGGACAGACCGACAGATTTTAATAGTCTGCTGCTTTCTTCAAAAGGCGGGGGACAAAAAATGAAAAAAAAGTGAAGTTTATGCTGATATGGTTTATTTAGCACCTTATACACAGTACAAACAACATATAGCAGCATATATAAGTATATAGATAGTAACAAAAGTAAGTAAATCAGTAAACAACAAGCAACAATATAATATGCCAAATAATCACAATATCCTCAGAAAATAAGACACATTTTCAATTTGTTCAAAAATTCACCAAATTATTATCAGCAAATAGTACTTTTTAAGTACATGTATAATATTGCTTCATAATTTTTTAAGTTTCATTATTTGATAATTTTGAAGAATGACATGCATGCAATGAAGCGTGTATTCATATTCGGCATTGTGGCGAAATATTGTCTGTGTTATTGCATATTATTGAGAAGGCTAAGAGATCTTGCCTTGGTCCAATATAAAGTGATCTAATTGGTCCTCTATAGTTAACAAGAAATGTGGGAAGATAAAATAAAAGTTGTTATAAGTGTCATGGAAAAGGTACCAATATTAATTTCGAAGTACCGGTAATGAGGTTTTATACTTCTTTCTAATTCGATTCAATTTTTTTCTAAAGTTAATCAGGAAATATTGATCTGGTTCTCCTGCATTTATTATTAAAGTACAAATACTAATCTGAAACCTGTAGCTTTTGGTACATATTCAATTACAACAACGAATTCTATTACCCAATTTCACAAACAATTTTTATGTTATTTTTTCAAATATAGCACAGGAAAATGGCACAAGTGAAAGGCAGAAAAACATGGCAAAAGCATCGCTTTTTACAGATCAATGAATAGATACATATCTAATATTCTATTAAATAATATATGTAGACAGAACCCTTTCTATACACCCAAATATCAGGCTTAAATATGGTGATAGTAAAGAAAACTAAATAATATTATATATTATTCTTCCATAAAATCTAGAAATTTCTTGAGAACATATTTGAGAAAATAGGGGAATTTAAAATTTCACAAATTTAATCAACTATGCCAGTAATAAATCAAATACCTCCTGAACAACTAGGGTATATAGATGTAGTAATAAACTAAGGATATAACTAAAGAAAATAATTTAGAAACCCAACTTTTTCAATAACCTAATAAATTACTAATAATAATCCTGGAATTTATATAGCAACTAGCTGTAAAAATGTTTACTAATTGTCTTTTCAATGCATAGAAAAATAAGGATTAAGACATTTATATCTGCAAGGTGATTATCTATAAATATTATTTATATGTGTGACTAGTTTTATTATTAAGGAAGATATCTTTTACACATCAAGTCTAGTACCTTTGATATATAACATTTATATGTTTAATGGCAAATTTACAAAAGATAATAACAATCTCTAAATCATCAATAATTGCCTTTAGATTTTCCTGTTCTAAATCTCTTACCCCATTTATCAGCTAGAGCTAAACAAAAAGTAATTATTTATATCAAACAGTTTTGTTTAAAAATTAAACTTATTCTCAGATTACTATTTGATTCAAAGGCTTGGAAATTTAATTTTTAAATTTGTATAAATATAGTGTTCATATTTCAAATGTAAATAAGAATTCTATATATAGATTTACAATCTGTTCAAGTTTACTTGCTCTCAACAACAGTGAATTTAACATTGTGTTTATCCAATCTCTCAATAAGTGATGTGTTTTGGAAGGCAGCTCCTGGGGTATAGACTCCACCACCTGGGGGCAATTTACTCCTCTCTTTGAGTAGAACCAGAGCCGATTGAACCATACAGATTGGAGTAGCAACATAACCTGGTTCTGAAATAACAAATATATGGTATACTTAATGTACGATTTTTCAAGTTCAAAAGCTAGCCATGTTACATCACTATTGAAAGGTCTTGGATTAGATATATGAGGATGTAAGGAGAGAAAGATTTTATTTTAACCATTACTAACCTGGACCAGCAACCCTTGTGACTATAGTTTTAGTTGGTGCCTCCTCATGTTGGCTATCAACATCGGGTATTTTCTTTTCATATCCTTTTCCATAAAATGTCATTGTAAAAGATGCCTCCTCCATCTAAAATTATATAAAAATAATAATAGTCTATTTATTTTGCACAATATCCATGCATGAGCATGCTCAAAGCGCAGTCCGAAAATGATCACAACTGTCATAAAGTGAATGCTTTGTTAAACAAAAAGGGTTTAAGTCTGGATAGTAAGCTGGCACTGCCAGGCACGATTCGCCCACATTTTCGAGATGCATAGAGAACTAGCAATACCGAAAGTGATTTTTCCTACAATCAAAGGCCTTAATTCATTAATTACAATTTGATATGTGCAAATATCAAAATGATTCAAGATCTTTTGGTTATAAACATGCAAATCAAACGTTTTTTCAAATCAGATAATAGTTGATTTTTCGGACAATCAGGGGCCATAATTCAGGAAATTCACTCTGATAGGCACAAATATCGAAAGGAACCAAGATCTTTGGGGTATAAACATGCATGTCAAGTTTCATAAAAATCGGTTCAAAATTGTGACCTCTATAGGGTCCACAAGCTAAAAATGTGATTTTTCTTACAATCAGGGGCCATAATCCATGAAGTTTTGATCCAATACATGCCAAACCTATATTTCAAGTTTCTTCAAAATCGGGTAAGAATTGTGACCTGTAGAGAGTCCACAAACAATTTTGGACGGACGTTCCAGAAGGACAGGGGCGATGACGTAATATGTCCACATGAAAATGTGGGTGTATAAAAAGTCCTTTGTCCAAAACGGACTGTTTTGGGCTTAGGCACCACAAGCTGTTTTTTATCTACAGATCTTAAGGTCCTTGCAGGAGTATATAATTATTGTAAAAGATCACTCAGGTATTTTGGGGCGGTGCCATTAAAACATCGAAATGTATAACACAGAATTTTGAATTTGATTCGGTAACTAACAGGAAGAAAATGGAGTTCTTTGAGAATTGGAGTTATGTGACTGTAATGAGGAGCCAGAGATATTATTCTAGCTGCTGTGTTCTGGATCTTTTGGAGTCGGGGAAACAAGAGAAATAGGAGGACCAGCCAGTAAACTATTACAGTAATTTAGTCTGGAAAGAATCAACAAGGACACCAGTATCTTCGTAAAATCAGCATTAAGATACTTCCTTGTGCACCCGATGTTCCGTAGAATGAGATAGCACACTTTAGCTATATGTTTGCTTGACTCAAACTAGGTCATTTCGGGAGTAACATGGTTTAATTTTATCCCAATATTTCGCTTGCACATAGGGGTCTTTAGCAGTGGGAGCAAATGGGAGGACCCAGAAAAAACCCACAAGGTTGAACAGGCGACCCTACTCCTTGTCACGTAAAACTGATAATTCGAAACCACGAATATCTTTACAATACTAACGCAAAAAGTTCTTTTAATATGAAAAATAATGTTGATATTAGAATATTTTTGACCCTGTGAAATTTTAAAAGTCACTCTAAATATTTTTACAAGGGAAAAATTACCAAAAAACACCCAATCAACCTTTATGCATATCTGCAGCCCCGTTTTGATTTTTTCAGTGAATGACGTAATAGTAGATCGACTTTGTGAATTTCCCTATAGAAGGCTATTGAAACTGAGCACGCACGACATGCTGTCAATTTGACTAACTGGGTGCATAAACATAGACAATTGCGTTGCTTGGGGATATACTAATAGCACCAACAACAAAATTTCCAAGCGAGACTACACGGAGAAAAGGTCTGAGTCAGGACTCGGGACACAGCGACCAACGGGGCGGCGATTGTCAACAAAACACGCTTCTCTTTCAAATTCTTGTTCGGAGAATTTCGAGTTATATCTGCTTATGAACGTGACCAGTGCAATTTTAATAATTTTATTATGTCGATAAAGATATAACAGTTATTTTATCTTTCTGTTAAAACTCTTTGCATTCTATGGCGAAACCGGCAAGCTTTCAAAATCTATCTATAGAAACCTCTTATGTAACCATAGCAACGAAATGTAAACACCGCTAGAGTGGTAGCCTAAATACTGTTAATTACCATCCCCCTTTCGAAGCAACTTCCGTAGGCCTATTTCGATGATTTTGCAGTCGATCATAAATAGTACTAAATCATGTAAGAAGTTTGTCCGATGTAACTTTGTAAATTATGAGCGTGATACTACTTTTTGTTTAGCGTGAGCGAAGGCCCTACTGGACCATGGTCCTATCACTGTATGATGACGATGTGACCCATTTCTAGTATAGGGCATATAATACCATAATTATTAGTTTTTATCTGATATATTTTATTCCGATGAAGCGTGAACACCAATAGGGCCGCAATAAAGCCGAAAGTCGTTGCGAATCGAAGGACTGAGTGATAGGAAGGATAAGACAAGTGAAGGTGTGTCGACGGTGTTTTTAATTTCTAGTGCCTATTTATTTATCATTATTGTACCTAGAATGTTCCGACCCATCATCGTCACCGTTGTTCCTCGCATTTCTTATTCGCCGGTACTGATAGGGAAGAACACTCTGGTTGAAATCAATGTCTGACAAGCTGTGACTTTCTGCTGATACCCTATTTAAATATACATCGACTGCTAAATGTAGATCGACTATTACGTTATGTCACGTGATATAGCTTCAGCTCATTAAGGGTCGGGTGTTTCCGTAATTGCGGAAATCCAAGAGTGTTTTTTAACGTTATTTGTTATTAAAACTTAATTTTATCATTCACTTAGTTCATTATGTAACACATTTCAGATTTTTTTTTTTTTTTTTTTTAAGTTTTAATAACAAATAACGTTAAAAAACACTCTCGGATTTCCGCAATTACGGAAACACCCGACAATTAATGAGCTGAAGCTATATCACGTGACATGACGTAATAGTCGATCTATGTTTAGCAGTCGCTGTATATTTCAATAGGGTATCAGCAGAAAGTGACAGCTTGTCAGACATTGATTTCGCCCAGAGTGTTCTTCCCTATCAGTACCGACGAATTAGAAATGCGAGGAACAACAGTGACAATGATAGTTCTGAACATTCTAGTTACAATAATAATAAATAAATAGGCACTAGAAATTAAAAACAGCGTAGACACACCTCTTGTCTTACTCCTAAGTCCTATCACTAGCGTATCACTCAGTCCTTCGATTCGCAATGACTTTCGGCATTATTGCGGCCCTATTGGTGTTCACACTTCATTGGAAAAAATATATCAGATAAAAACTAATAATTATGGCATTATATGCCCTATACTAGATACAAGAACGTCGCTAAAAATGGGTCACATCGTCATCATACAGTGATACTGATAGGACCATGGTCCAGTAGGGCCTTCGCTCACGCTAAACAAAAAAGTAGTATCATCACGCTCATAATTTACAAAGTTGCATCGGACAAACTTCTTACATGATTTAGTACTATTTATGATCGACTGCAGTGTTTACATTTCGTTGCTATGGTTACATAAGAGGTTTCTATAGATAGATTTTGAAAGCTTGCCGGTTTCGCCATAGATAGAATGCACAGAGTTTTAACAGAAAGATAAAATAACTGTTCTATCTTTATCGACATAATAAAGTTATTAAAATTGCACTGGTCACGTTCATAAGCAGATATAACTCGAAATTCTCCGAACAAGAATTTGAAAGAGAAGCGTGTTTTGTTGATATCGCCTCGTTAATCGTTGATCGCTGTGTCTCGACTCAGACCTTTTCTGCGCGTTGTCTCGCTTGGAAATTAAAAAAAAAAATGACAGACACTTCCCGATTTTTTGTTGCTGCTATTAGTATATCCCCAAGCAACGCAATTGTCTATGTTTATGCACCCAGTTAGTCAAACTGACGGCATGTCGTGCTCAGTTTCAATAGTCTTCTATAGGGAAATTCACGAAGTCGATCCACTATTACGTCATTCCCGAAAAAAATCAAAACGAGGCTGCAGATATGCATAAAGGTCAATCGGGTGTTTTTTGGTACATTTTTCCTTTGTAAAAATATTTAGAGTGACTTTTCATATTAAAAGAACTTTTTGCGGTAGTATTCTCCTTTAAGCTTATTTAAGTAGCCTAATTGAAATTTGTTGATAAGGCTTAACTATGCCTAATCGGCTTATCCTACTTATTCCACGTTCTAGGCGACTAGGCCTAACGCAAAAACAAAATCTACACTACAGATAAAATCTGAATCACTGTCATTCAATAAGGATGATAATCCGCTATTAGGAGAAAGTTGCCATATAGGTCTAGACATATCACCGTTTTATTATAATTTTTTCAGCAGAAACTGTCAAAATGTCAAACAGGAAGTAAACAAATGAGAAAAGGTTTTCTTTTCATAAGGGAAATAACTCCCATTACGCTAGGAACGTTGCATTCGGCTAACTGGTTTTGTCAACAAAAAAGTCGCTGTGGGTACTTAACTGTAACGTTATGGCTGTCGACAAAAGTCGCCGTGGGTCAGTTAAGAGTTAACCTACCTGTTTCTTGGTGGCACCAGATGGAGAGAAAACGCCGGCACTAAAAAATGATGGAAACTAGAACAATAAGAAGAAATAAATTAATTGTAAATACAGTCACATTACATAAATGAAAGAAGAAACAGATCATAACTTATCTAAGGCCATACAAGAAAATATATTCTGGTTCTCACTTAATCATTAGCAAAAATCTGATTTGGTGCATTTTTATTTTGTCAAAGGATCAATACTGCCTAATTTCTAGCAAACATCACATTTCAAGACCCTTTTTTTATCTCATCATTTGGTTTATGATTATCCAGTATAATTTATGATTGTTGTTAGTGACATTCATCAGGGGTATGGTACTTGATAAATGAGCCTACACTACATTTATGGAGTAATTCAATTTTATTTATAAAGCTACTTTCTGTTACCTTGGTAAAACATTTACAATTGGTAAATAATGAGACTGTTTTTACTTTTGATTATTTTGAAAGCAATGCATCATGCACCCTATTTTAAACATACTAGAGCTAAATCTGCCTACTGCCATCTTTCTTTAGGCCTAAAATTTTACCTACATTAATAAACATATCTAGCCTTTAATCAACTCTGCCTGCAATGATTTAACGTCAAAATGAATAATCGAGACTACGTTTTTTTATTGTAACGACTATAGTAATGCTGACCGAGGCAAGGCCTAATATTCAACCACTAATATCTCAGTTCGGATTGGAGCAATTGACATTTTCAGCATATTCTCCTTATGTTATCTATTTATTAACTATTATAGCGAGAACCGTCAACTATTTATCTAATCCCCCATGATGCTCCTTTAAGTGATGCAGGTTTTTATCTGAGAATCATAAAATGTCTGTCAATTATCTATGAAAACACACAGTGTGATAAATCGGATATATTGTCAATTGGGTTTGCCCTTGATTGAAATTATATTGCTTTTTTTGTCACAGTGGCTGGCAGCCAGTCCATGGCTTAACCCATTGGAACATTTACAGTAAGAATCAAGCTACATTACTACTACAAAAAAATAATAGGCCTACGGTTGACTCACCTTAACCAATAAACTTGGAACAATCTTAGTCAAAAGACTAAACACAATGGCAAAAATTATCGTCAAAATAGTCGATATCAGCCCTGGACGACAAAAATAGGGAACATATTGAACCTGTAAATAAATATATTAAGTGTGGATGAAATGGAAGCCATGTTGACAGATGTTTCTGGTTACACCAGTGTTATATTAAACAACTATTTTGCTCGCCACAGTTTAAAAAAGAACTTAGCTATAATTATCTCCCTTGTTTTGCTTAACCCTTTAGGCACAAATGATCAGTTTAGAGTTACTGCAGTGTTACATTAAGTCAAATTTAGTTACTCTAAATCCCCATTTTAATAATTTAATATGTAAATTTATTGGCTGGTATATTATTCTTCAACAAAGGGAAGTAACTACAATTAGCAGTAGAGTAAATTCTGACTGATTAGTTACAATATAAAACTTACAGGTCTCTCCTTGTTAACATCAAAGTTATATCTTTGCGTTCTATTTACTACTGATTTATCACTTCCTAGAAACGGTACACACCATTTATCAACTTCTTCACTCTTAAATACAGACCTGTTAATAAAATAACATAACAATTACAATCTGAACCTCATGTATCAACAAGTATATTACCAACTAACTTTGATTAGCCAGCCATCCAAATTTCTGTCAAGAAGCCTGCCATCCAAATTCCTGTCAAAAGGCCTTTCAAAAGCCTTCATTGAATTTTCTGTATCATAACTCTTGATTGGTAGACTGAAGTTGACCAATCATTCACAACCTGACATTACTGAACACATTTTTTCAGACGTTTTAAGATAAAGATGAATGCAATTAGCTATTGGTTGTTTATCGGACTATTGACCAGTCATATTTTGCAACATGTGTTTGCTTCTTCTGTTACAACAGTGATTGAGTGGGATTAGCTATAATAAAGATAGGTTGCCAGGCAACAAAACATACGCCCACAGCAGCTAAATCGTCTGGGCAGTCAACAAGAGTTGTCGCATATTTTCCTTTTTTCTGTAACGAAACATATATAATACACTAAAATCTGATTAAAAGTAACAACTCATTATGTAGTTATCAGAAAATCATTAAAATTTGTTTGGCTTTGATAAAGTTCTCCTCCATGCTAACGTTCAGTATACGAAACATTTAATATTCTAGATTTAGCTGTTCAAGTTATCAAAATTCATTGAAACTCAATATACTTGTTTGTCTCATGACCTATAACACTGCGTATAAATTTAAAGTCAATCAGATATTAAGTTTAGCCTCTAGAGCGTCCACAAGTCTTTTTTAAGTGATCAAGGGCCATAACTCTGACAGCAATTATCGGAAATCGGTGAAAATCAATAGGCTTATGAACTTAAACACTGTGTATAAATTGAGAGTCAATCGGATGTAAACTTAAGCCTCTGCAGCGTCCACGAGATTTTTTTAAATGATCTAGGGCCATAACTCTGGCATTAATTATCTGAAATCGCTGAAAATCATTAGGCTTCTAATGTGGGCTTATTAAAAAACAAAACTGAAGATTTCATTATATCTTCAATAGAAGACTTGATCTCACTTTTAACTCTGTACATCTTATCAAGCTGTCACATAATACTTTTTGCACTAATTTCCATTGGGTACCCAAGCAGATTGAGAGGCTATCAGATTCCTTGATCATTGCGAATACCAAGTTTGATAGGTTGTGCCTACGGTAAAGGAAGGTAACATAGCTATTATAAGTTGGGAAATTGCAAAGCAATCTAACACCATCAAAATATTGTAAAACTGGCAGGTCATTGCTTTGTAACAAATGCAATCATTAAGAATCCAAGAACTTCACCTTTGTAACTTACATTCTGTGACAATATATTCCGAAAAGAAACCATCTTTTAAAACTAATAAGAACATAAAAATACTCTGTAACCTACCGCCTCGGTAATCTGTGGTTACTTTTTGGTAAAGGACTAGGAAACAGGGACTTTCTCAAGGATATTAGTTCACCTTGATGAGCAACACCATATACTGCCGATTCAAATGTTCCTGCATTTAATGTAACACCCTGTTAAAACAATAAAGGAAAAATAAAGACTATTTGTCAATGTTTTTGTTTTATACATATCAGGGTGGCAAAAGTCCACTGGTCTAAAGATTAAAATAATAGAAATGTTATGGCAGGATAATTGTATTGAGGGTTTATAATCTCTGACAGCAGACTGTTTTTCTTATAGTCAACTACTGTGAAACATGAAATTATTGCGAGTTGGGGTGGTGAAACATAATTGTGACATGAACGTTATTGCGAATTTCTTTAGGGGGGAAAAAATTATTGCAAATTTAATTAATTTTGATGTGACAGTCGGCTCTTCAAAACATCGGTTGATTGGTGATCATTAGTAACAGTAAATAAACAGCTATTGAGGATTATGGCTTTTGTCTGTAACAGTAAATAAATAACTATTGAGGATTATGGCTTTAAGTCCGTAATCAACAGATCAAAAAAAATAAAATATCAATTTTTAATTAACGACTATAAAACACATGGCATGTGACATTTTTATTACTATTAGTACTTATTGCGACTCTTTCTTGTGAAGAGTAATAAAGGGGGGATAATGAATATGGCCGACATTTCATCGAATTTTCACGAAATTATTGCTTACATGAAATTATTGTGAGAGGGCCTTAATCCCAATTGTTGCAATAATTTCATGCTCGCAAAAGTTTCATGTTTTACAGTACATACAATTACACACTGTTAAAATCATACCATGTCAACCATGCCTTCAGCCTGTCCAAAAGCACAAATTATTGCCTTTGAATTAAAACAAATGTTCAAGTGTGTTAGGTAGAGAGTAATATAATATGGAAAGGAATAGAATGGAATTCGGCTTAAAATTTAAATCTTGTCAACACAATATTATTTCAGTCATTTTGAGAGTAAAATGTTTTATTTCAATGCAAGGTCAAAAATTGGCTTTGACAATCAGATTTCTGCCTACTCAATTATGAATTCCAACAGCTAAGGGGATATTTAATTGAACTAACAATTTGTACATAGGACCTCAGTTTTGTATTTTTCACGTGAACCACTACAAAAACTCTATTGTCAACCCTGCAGTTGCTAACAAACCTGACAAGTAGAAACAGGGTTTTAAAAATTGTGATTTGTATCGTCTCACTTGCAACTGCTGCCCCTTTTCAGAAGATGATATGAAAAGGGATATAATTTAAGGTTCCACTTTTCTACTCCCAACTAGGTTAATGAATATACATCACAGTATATCTCTCTAATAAAATATAGTAGGTAACTGTATTAAATTTAATATTATTGCTGGCATTGAAAAATGTCCGCTTTTGAATAACAACTTCATTTGTCAAGAACTTACATCTGGTCCAGTCTGTATATCAAAGAAAGATTCAATAGAATTCAAGTCACCTGCCAAAAAAAAATGTTATTTACACATGAAAATGACCATGTTCCACTGTCAAAGTATCTTCTAATCTAAAACAATCTGACTTCTTAAAGACAGTTTTGGTCACAAAAACATGGATAGATATTATTAAAGCAACAGTTAGACTTTGTCATTAATTAGCCATATGCGTCAGTTCAGGAATATACATTTTATAATGAACTGGTACCTGCCCTTGTAAACTTTGTGCCAGGCATATTTTATATATATCCTTAAAAACACTGATGAAAGAAAATGACAGGCACCAGAGGGGTTGTTCCTGATTCCTGACAAAGCATAAATCAAGTGTCTTTTTTTTAGACTTGGCAATAGTTTTATTCTCTTTCCTTCTGTATTTGTTTATACACAAATCAGTCAAAACGGTTTAAGGCAATATCCAATACTTTCCCTCCTAAGATCTACGACAATGAAAAAGAAATATTGCTACCTGGAAAATTATTTTTTGTGTAGACTGTTCCCATGTCTGCTGGGATACTATCAAATCCACAGCTTCCAATAGCATAAACACCAGCTTCCTTGGCTTTACCATGATATAATAGTTGTACTTTCTCTAAAAACTGGAAATAACAAAGTTACATAAAACAAAATTAAGATGACACTATGAACAAATATTAATTATCGAAAGTACGAGATTAAAGAGTTAAAACTTTGTCTCTCAACCTGTCTCAACCTTATCTTTCGGTAAATCCCTTTTCATGACAGTTTCTCTGAAGACGGAATGAAAACTTTTAATATAATTGATATACATGTATCTATGGTGAAAATCATATTTCTGTTCATTTCAGGACTAACATATGTTTTTTTATAATTTTATTTTATTCCCTTGCGCGTAGGCGTCTTTCGAAGAGGGAAGGATACCGGAGGACCCATTCGGCAAACCTCGACAGATTCCGGTGCCCTACATCTAGACTTGGCTGTATGATGAAGTCCGCAATTTTGGAACTATTTTAAAGGACCCGGATAAACAATGGCTGCCCCCATGGCCATGGAGATTATATCAACAAACTAAAAAGATAGTAAGCTGGCACTGCCAGGCAGGATACGCCCACATTTTCGATAGATGGATAGAAAGAGGACAAACAATACCGAAAGTGATTTTTCCTACAATCAAAGGCCATAATTCATTAAGTTACAATTTGAGATGCGCAAATATCGTAAAGAATCAAGATCTTTAGGTTATAAACATGCATTTTAAGTTTCATCAAAATCGAATTAAAATTGTGACCTCTACAGGGCCCACAACTTTAATATGCCATATTTTTACACTATTCGCGTACAAACAGCGGCCATTTTGTCTGGCAATTATGGTCTGGTTTTCTAGAAATTAGAACTCAACCTTCTGTAGGGTGTAATGGTGAGAGAGTCAAACGTTTTTTTAAATTGGATATTAATCCTGACCACAAGCTAAACAAAGGTGAATTTGCGTATAAACAGGGGCCATAATTCAGGAAGTTACGATTCGATATGCGCAAATATCGAAAGAAATCAAGATCTTTGGGTTCTTACCATGCATTTCAAGTTTCATCAAAATCGAATTAAAATTGTGACCTCTACAGGGTCCACAACCTTGATATACCATTTTTTTAACAGTATTCGCGTACAAGCGGCGGCCATTTTGTATGGCTATTTTGGTCCGATTTACCCGAAATTGGAACTCAACCTTCCTTAGGGTGTAACAGTGATATAATCAAACGATTTTATAAATCAGATAATAATTGTGACCTCCAGAGGGACCACAAGCTAAATAAAGGCGATTTTGCGTATAATCAGGGGCCATAATTCAGGAAGTTACAATTCGATATTCGCAAATATCGAAAGGAACCAAGATCTTTGGGATATAACCATACATTTTAAGTTTCATCAAAATCAAATTAAAATTGTGACCTCTACAGGGTCCACAACCTTGATATACCATTTTTAAACAGTATTCGCGTACAAACGGCGGCCATTTTGTATGGCAATTTTGGTCCAATTTTCCCGAAATTCAAACTCAACCTTCCTTAGGGTGTAACGGTGATATTATCAAACTGTTTTTCAAATCAGATAATAATTGTCACCTCCAGAGGCACCACGAGCTAAAATAGGTGATTTTTTGGACAATCAGGGGCCATAATTCAGGAAATTACGTTCTGATAGGTGCAAATATCGAAAGGAACCAAGATCTTTGGGTTATAAACATGCACGTCAAGTTTCATTAAAATCAGCTCAAAATTGTGACCTCTATAGGGTCCACAAGCTAAAAACGTGATTTTTCGTACAATCAGGGGCCATAATCCATGAAGTTTTGATCCGATACATGCCAATATCAAAAGCAGCCGAGATCTTTCGGGGATAAAGCTATATTTCAAGTTTGGTCGAAATCGGACAAGAATTGTGACCTGTAGAGGGTCCACAAACAATTGTGGACGGACGTCCAGACGGACAGGGGCGACGACATAATACGTCCACATGAAAATGTGGGCGTATAAAAAATGGCTGCCCCCATAGAGATTATATCTAGAAAGACGCCATTTTGGGACTATTTTGTGAAAGCGGCACATTTTCCTGTTGAAGTAAATCGGTAGTTGACTAGCCGCATCGCAAATGTATGGTCATAGGTACATATCAGTTACTATCATATCTGAATCTAGATGTAGGTTACGGAGAGTACCGGAATCTGTCGAGGTTTGCCGAATGCGGAGGACCCAGAGAAAACCCAAGGTTGGACAGACGACCCTACTCCTTGTAACATACAACCAGGAATTTGAAACCATGCCAGTTGACTCAATGACAAGCTTTATTATAAAGCACGCACATGCTAACCATTCAGCCATCCAACCCCCCTTTCGGTGTTGAAAAAACTACTTTGGCTTGATCTTTCAGTTAAACAAATATCTAGTGCATGGCAATAATACAACTACACTGATTCAAGAGATTATTTCAGTTAGGTTAATATGTTAAGAGATTATTTTACAATATATGTCTAGGTTAAAATGACCGTAAACATACCTGTGGTTCTCCACTGATATCAATATGGCTTGCTTTAGCTTCTATACAGGCTTTAACTACTTGCTCTCCATGAAATCGGTACTGAAAATATTTCCAAAAAGTTAAACAATAAAGAACATTTTCACAATAGTATTTAGAATTTCAATCAATGTTCTAGACTGTTAAGTGTTCAGTTAAGTTCAAACATCTAAATTAGATTGTCTGATGTCTTTATCGTAAATAAAATGAAATAAAAGGTTTTTAAGCCCTACTGTTCTGCTCCGAACTGTGCTAATGAAGACGGGTATATACCATACAGTGTGATATGAGGGATTATCTTAAATGAGATAAACTTCTTTGATTTACTTCAATAAACAAAGAATTCAATTGGCTACATTTAGTATTGTTAAAGAGCACATGAAATGGACGTAGGAATTTTTTTATGCGTGTAGCCAAGGGTTACTTTATCAACTTTATGGCAAGTTCAAACCAATATGATTAAAATTAATTCAGTTATTAAGGTTTAAGTATCTGATAGCCAAAAACGGTTTTCAAATTTTCAATTACAACCTTAATCTACACATACATACTTTATCTATACAATACACACCACCAGTTGGCAGTGTTTACTACATGTACGTGTCGGTTCAATTAACATGTGACTGGCATTATCATAATCACATAATTATAAACGATGTAAGACATAACCTAATCATATCACACAAGTTTATCCCTGGAATAATTTATATTCAGATTTCATATCAAGTCAAATAAATGTCGCTTAAATGCCAATCAACAATAAAAATACGATACTTCTTGATTACAAAAAACACTGCTGAGCAAAAATTATTGGGTAAATAATAATTATAAACAACTGATGAGTAAAAATTAATTATTTTATACAATTAATGTGTGTGTGTACCATTCTAGACACTCATTCTATCTACAGTGGTGTCTTCGATCCGGCCTGTGTTAAAAAGATAATTACCAAATCAATATTATTAATCCCACTAACAATCACTGCTAACACCAAGGTTTATGGGCCTTAAGTCGGTATAACTTTAGTTGGATTGATTAAGTAATGACCCTTCAAACCTGTTTAGATGGTTACCAACAACATTTATCTGTACTATTAATTTTTATTGGCCCTAAATCAGTATAACTTTAGTTGGATTGATTAAGTAATGACCCTTCTCAATCTGTTAAGATGATTACCAACAACATTTATCTGTACTATTATTTCTAACGTATATTGAAATATTTTTTCATATTTCATTTTACAGTCTATTTCAGAGTAATGAAGTCAATACAACATGCAGAAAAAAGGGTGCCAAATGATAACGGATCGTCATTTACAAATTGCTTTTCAGTCATGTTTGACTTTTATGATACATTTTGCATGACCAAATCGTTTTACTCTTGTACTCGGGGAAATTAGAACAACAATACTCTTTTGACGAAATGTATTTCGAATTGTTTAGACTGCACACAAAGGTAGAGGGTATTAAAGATGGTAGAGGGTATTAAAATCGCTATCTTGAGAAACTAGAGCGACCAAACATTATGAAAAAAATTCTAAATTGGATCTTAACCCTCTCGTGACCGGACCGCCTGAAACCGCCCGTCATTTTGGCTGCCCTATGACCCTGAATCGCTCGATTCATACCACATTCATTTTTCACGTTCTCGTATCGGCGAGACAAAACTTCACTACCTTCCTGTGTTTTTTAGCTATAAAATGGCGTGTAACATTGACGAGTTTGCCATTGATGTTTATCGAGATATATGGATTTTAAAGTCGGTGATCTTCGACACATATTTTCGAGTAATGGCTGCCTATATTTCCGATGAATCTACCGAGGATTTAAGTGATAATTTCACAACTTCTGATGAAGAATTTGAAGGTTATACATCAACAGACATTAAAAATAATAAACCACGTAGAAATATCTCAAATGACGAAATGTGGAATCTGATATGGATATTTCTTCCGAAATCGATTTACCGAGGGATTTACTAATTGTTTTGGTGTGTTGTAATTATTAACTTTCACTTCAATTATCCACTTATTTTTGAAAGACAACAAAATTTGCATATGGAGATTGGTATGTTATTTTTCTTCAAAATAAAACAAACCTGTAAATGTAAATATTCAATTGTTTTCGAGTGACAGGTGTTTTTATGAGACATACCAAAATATGACAGCCATGTTGTAATTGTCTGTTATTCTGAGACCAGACAGAGCATAGTGCATGTGGTCATGAGAGTGTTAAATTAAAATGAATTACAATAAAAATTATTTCTTTAAATGACATCTAGAATCACAGTAATTATTAAGAACGCGTCCGCGAGAGGACCATGCAAAAATTGAAAAAAATGATAACCCCGGGGGTCAGCAATTTTCAATCATACTTGGTCTATGGGGACCCCTAGGCGACAGAAGTCACGCGATGCAGTGAAAAAAAAATTAAATGACAACTTCCGGTATAGCTGGAAATTGTTGTTTTGGGCCAAAATTTGCCATATTTCGACCATTTTTTTGCCCAAATTTCAAAACGCTCTTACTCGAAGTGTCGTGATCGTAAAATTTTGATATTGGTCAGGTATGATAGGCCAAGTGGTCGACTTAAAATCCTACAGTCGTTTGGGAATAAATAAATCGTGTGGAATTTTCTGTGAGTTATCTTAAAGTGGTCATTTTACGTATGTTGAAAACTGTGTCATCCTAAAACGCATGTAGCGGCTTCTTGGCGGGTCTGACCTAGAACTGCTGGGTGTGGTTATGAAGGGCACTTGTTTAAGTATATGTCAGAAGAAAAAAATTGACCGGAACTAAACCCACTAGTATGCTACAATATTTTGAAAATGTGTAAAAATCAGTATTTTCCATGCAATTTTTCTTTTACTGATGATCGACGACTATCTTAAAGAGTAACAATGACCATCTATTATCACCATTAGTACTATATTTTGTTATTTGAGCGTTCCTCGTACCAAATTTGTTATTTTGTAACAACATCGGACGTACACGATTTCGTAGAGGGGGGGGGGCATAAAATTACTGGTGTACAATTTTGCAGAATCAGACAACTATTATTCTCATTTGTATTCTATAGTTACTAGCAGGGAAGTGTATGGGCTGGCATGGCAAGCTTTTATATCAGCACAATCTAACCAAAGCAGCGCTTTTTAACCAATGACCAACGATTATTTCTAATTAACCATTACTTAAAACTACTATATAGTTCGTTATTTGAACATGCCTGTCAAATAGGGTACTTTGGTATCAAATCATAACGTTTTCGTTCGCTGGATAGCTGTAGGGAAGGTCATAAGTCATGCATAATTTTGCAGTGATCAGACCACGATTAGTAAGATCATGGCCTGTATAAAGATAGACAGCCAACGGTAAACCAAGCAAAGTGATTCTAGACATTGCGGGATTTCATACAGAGTAATTTCTCGAACTCCTCATTAGATTTTACTGTATTCTTATAGTTACACGGTAATTTTTCAAATAATAAGTATTTCTATCCGGTAGTGACAAATTTCTCCAGTTTAGAACTTTGAAATTTCCAAATGCAGCAGTTGAAAATTGTGAAATGATCGATTTCAATATTTTCGTAGTTTTGTAAGCCTTTGTGTTTTACTTTAATAAACCGAATTCCCGTTAGTATGAAAGATTTTAAAATTATGAAAATAGAGTTCAGGTATAATAATGTCCCGAATGATGAACAATTGTACAGAAGTAAATATTAAAAGGGTGTTTTAGTAGGTTTGCTTTTAACGAAAACTCGACATGGTTTTTTTTCGGATTCACATTGGCATGTTCGCAGTTCGAAGTACACAAGACGATGTTTTGGTATATTTACACCCCAATCACCAGTAGTATATCTATGTATAGGTTGAAAAAAAAGATTAGCAAGATTAATAGAAATATTATGAATTGATTTCTGGGTTTTTTTTTTGCTTTTAAACTTAACACTGGTAATTGCATGGGGGAGGGGGGGGGGGGTAATATTATTTTAGTCACGATTGTCAGGTCTGCTTTTTGCTTGGGCACAGAATTTTAAAGGCTTCGTGGACCTTACCTAACCATCTATACAGGGTCCATGGTAATATCTGTACTTAGGGGCAGATCATCGTATAGATTTATGAGCTGTCACGATTATCATAAACTTGATATATCTATTATCCACATTCTCATGTAAGAAGAACCTCATGGAGAATCATTTAATATCTGGCGGTGTCACTCCAGACAATCAAGGATGATTCTGACTACACATGCCAACATCCGGCATTTACCTATATTTGAGCAGAAGTATTCACTAACTTATATTATGTTTAATTTCATTACTATATCATATTCATATAAGATTTATTCTTTGTAAATATCCAATCTCACGGATTCTCTCTTTTCGCGCACGCGAATTATTGAAATAAAACTTATCATATGTTAGTCCCCAAATTACCTAGTTTGTGTCGAGTGGACCTTAAACCCCGTTTCTCTCTCAAGTCAAAATCATCCTAGGTGATGACTGAATGGATAATATAAGCTTTGTAAAGATGACCAAACATGTGCATCACCTTATGTTCGTCCCGCAATGACCTAGTTTGTGTCTAGTGGACGTTAAACCCATTTTTTTTTCTCCCTCTCAATTCTCAATCATACTTGCTAATGATTAAATGGAATATATTAAATTTGTAAAGATGTCCATACATTTTCTTCATCTGGGATATTGACAATCGGGACATTTTATCCCAGTATTTGGTGTTTTTAATTTATTTCTGCTTTTTTTATTATGCCTGTTCCGGTCATTTTTATTTTTTATATTGTTAGTAGGAAGGTTGCTGGTTGTGGGTAACACTCAACTTTGGTCCTAGTCCCTGCCAAGAACGAACTATAGCCTCTCAAACTTTGGTTTTCATTAAATTAAATTTTAAGAGCGAGTTGCGTATCTGGCTAGTACCAAGATATCATTGGCAGTAGAAACTTAAAACTCTGTGTGTAGGAGGAGCCTGGGTAGTCCTCCTAATGCCCAAAATTTCGTCTATCCAAATCAATTATTTTACGAATAACGGATCATACAAATTAAGTTCCAAATTAGCCCATTTTTGAGTATTTTTCTATTAAAAACATATTTTCCCAATTTGCCAGGTTGGTATCAACTGAATCAATCTAATATTTTGTGTGGATGTATCTGGGTACCAACCCATCTCACAGAAAAAATTTGGTCAAAATCCCTGACCCAAGGATTATCACCCTCTGCATGGTGCTCTCGCGGACACGCTCTTAACTACTACGGGCCAGTTATCCTTTTATCATTACTGTTTGTATCATGTATTGTTATTGTAGGGATTGATAATCATTTTAGTGGTTTCTTATAATTAATTAAGCTGGTGTAAGCTACAATATGTATAAGTAGGCTGACTAGATGAATATGTATCATTAACTTGAAAACGTGACCTGTATTTGTTATGAAACGTTGTTATTAAATAATAGAGAAGTAGTTATATCCATATATACCTTGTTTTGTGTTTTGTTATGAATAAAAATTATTGCGTAGTCGATTGTTTCATTTAATTAAGGGGATAAAGGCATCAGTCAGGCGTTAATGAATACACCGCTGGCTGTACATGTATATAGGTAATTCAGGAATAAAAATTACGAATATGCATTCGATCACTGATCTGTTGGTAAGTAAATTGCTTTGTTGTATACCCAAATCAGAACCTTTGTATGGTGGCCCACGGTATTGATGAAATTAAACTATACACCAAGTTTCATCACTCTCACTTAATTAGTGTCCCAAAGCATCTACCAATCAAATTACTTACATGTATCTTTGCTTACCCTAAGCCGAAAATGCTCATCTTCGAACTCCATCAAGGTATTGACCTAATAAACACTTTGAACATTCTAGCTCAATAAGAAAGAGTAATTGTGTCCAAAAAGTGTGACAGACGGACGGACGGACAGACAGACGAACACATTTTAATAGGGACAATAGCATGGTTCTGGCTATCCTCAGTGATATGGTTTCATTCTACTCAACTAACCCCTAGGTCCATTAACATGTTTTTTATGAATTAAATAGTCAACAAATATGGAGGCAGACCACCATTAAATTTCACACTCTCGGTACCCACAAATTGTAGTTCGTCTATTTATAGCAATTCTCTCTCCTTCTCTTTTCTCCCCCTTTGCATGGACATTTTTGCTGATTTGTTGGTCTAGAATGGAAGAAGAGGGTTTGAATTAATATTTTCTGCCAGGTTTTGGTAAATATTCATGATTTTGAGGCGGAAGGATAACTGAGTTATCAGGTTGGCTACGGTGATAAGTACGGCAACTAGTTACATGTTTTGGGTATGCTTCTTCAAGTTGGTGTATCTCAAAATTTTGGTGGTCAACCTGATACAAATTTGAGTGCAAAGATATGGTCATTTGTTCCTCTGTCTATAGTGAAAAGCATTCAGCTCAACGAAAATTTTGGGGAATGTTGGAGGTCGGCAAAGAGGCCAGAATTAACATTGAAGTCAATGGGGAAATTAATGGTGGTCTGCCTCCATATAGCACAATTAATAAGGGCAGATAATTTGACTATGCATCTCCGCTTCATCTATTTCAATATAGCCTGAACAACCAACATTAGACACAGCTGACAATACAAGATAATAGTTTTTGTTTTTTTATAAGAAAAATTCAACACTTTCTTTACAGTAAATAAGAGAAATTGGGTTTAACGTCCATTTGACACATATGGTTTAATTTTATTTCAATAATTCGCTTGCGCCTAGGGGTCTTTAGCAGTAGGAGGAAATCGGAGGACTCGAAGAAATCCCACGAGGTTAGACAGGGTCCCTACTCCTTGCCACGTACAACCGGGGATTCAAAACCACACCAGTTGACTCATTGACAGGTTTTATGATACAGCGCGCACACGCAAACCATTCATCCATCCAACCCCCATAAAGTAAAGATAGTAAGCTGGCACTGCCAGGCAGGATACGCCCACATTTTCGAGAGATGGATAGAGAACAAGCAAAACCGATAGCGATTTTTCCTACAATCAAAAGCTATAATTCATTAAATTACAATTTGATATGTGCAAGGAACCAAGATCTTTGGGTTATAACCATGCATTTCAAGTTTCATCAAAATTGAATCAAAATTGTGACCTATACTGGGTCCACAACCTTGTTATACCATTTTTTAACAGTATTCGCATACACACGGCGGCCATTTTGTATGGCAATTTTGTTCCGAAATTCGAACACAAACCTCCTTAGGATGTAACGGTGATATAATCAAACGATTTTTTAAATCGGATAATAATTGTGACCTCCAGAGGGACCACAAGCTAAACAAAGACGATTTTGCGTATAATCAGGGGCAATAATTCAGGAAGTTACGATCTGATATGCGCAAATATCGAAAGGAACCAAGATCTTTTGGTTATAACCATGCATTTCAAGTTTCATCAAAATCGAATCAAAATTGTGACCTCTACAGGGTCCACAACCTTGATATACCATTTTTGAACAGTATTCGCATACGAATGGCGGCCATTTTGTATGGCAATTTTGGTCCAATTTTTCCGAAATTCGAACTCAGCCTTCCTTAGGGTGTAACGGTGATATAATCAAACGATTTTTTAAATTGGATAATTATTGTAACCTCCAGAGGGACCACAAGCTAAACAAAGACGATTTTGCGTATAATCAGGGGCAATAATTCAGGAAGTTACGATCTGATATGCGCAAATATCGAAAGGAACCAAGATCTTTTGGTTATAACCATGCATTTCAAGTTTCATCAAAATCGAATCAAAATTGTGACCTCTACAGGGTCCACAACCTTGATATTCGCATACGAATGGCGGCCATTTTGTATGGCAATTTTGGTCCAATTTTTCTGAAATTCGAACTCGGCCTTCCTTAGGGTGTAACGGTGATATGATCAAACGATTTTTTAAATTGGATAATTATTGTAACCTCCAGAGGGACCACAAGCTAAACAAAGACGATTTTGCGTATAATCAGGGGCAATAATTCAGGAAGTTACGATCTGATATGCGCAAATATCGAAAGGAACCAAGATCTTTTGGTTATAACCATGCATTTCAAGTTTCATCAAAATCGAATCAAAATTGTGACCTCTACAGGGTCCACAACCTTGATATACCATTTTTGAACAGTATTCGCATACGAATGGCGGCCATTTTGTATGGCAATTTTGGTCCAATTTTTCTGAAATTCGAACTCAGCCTTCCTTAGTGTGTAACGGTGATATAATCAAACGATTTTTTTAAATTGGATAATTATTGTAACCTCCAGCGGGACCACAAGCTAAACCAGGGGATTTTGCGTATAATCAGGGGCCATAATTCAGGAAGATACAATCCGATATGCGCAAATATCGAAAGGAACCAAGATCTTTGGGTTATAACCATGCATTTCAAGTTTCATCAAAATCGAATTAAAATTGGGATCTCTACAGGGTCCAAAACCTTGATATACCATTTTTTATCAGTATATGCTTACGAAAGGCGGCCATTTTGTATGGTAATTTTGGCCCGATTTTTCCGAAATTTGAACTCAACCTTCCTTAGGGTGTAACGGTGATATAATTGTGACCTCCAGAGGTACCACGAGCTAAAATATGTGATTTTTCGGACAATCAGGGGCCATAATTCAGGAAATTTCGTCCCGATAGGCGCAAATATCAAAAGGAACCAAGATCTTTGGGTGATAAACATGCATGTCAAGTTTCATCAAAATCGGTTCAAAATTGTGACCTCTATAAGGTCCACAAGCCAAAAACGTGATTTTTCGTACAATCAGGGGCCATAATCCATGAAGTTTTGATCCGATACATGCCAATATCTAAGGCAGCCGAGATCTTTTGGAGATAAACCTATATTTTAAGTTTCGTCGAAATCCGACAAGAATTGTGACCTGTAGAGAGTCCACAAACAATTGTGGACGGACGTCCGGACGGACGGACGAACGGACAGAGGCGACGACATAATAAGTCCACATGAAAATGTGGGCGTATAAAAACAACTTGACCATTTACAATGAATCATGAATGATAAAATGAGTAGGTACATGTAGTAAAGAAATTTGGCACCTACAGATCTGTATCTATCTGGATAATATGAGTGTTACAACTACATGTACCTCTTAATTTAATTGATAAAAACAATATGTGACCCAAAACACAAAGGTATGTTATAAAAAGATTTATATCAGCAAAATGTTATCAGGAAGTATGATGTCATGATGTCCCTAATGTATAATGTCATCCATTGTGTTACATTAATTTATAACCAAACTGTGTCAACAATTGTGGTAGAAAATTTACAACATTAAACATGGACAACTATAAGTTTAAACTGACTGGAACCAGTTGCATAGAGTTTTAAGAGGCGCTTGATCAACCCTTTTCAGTTGCAGTCAGTTCTAAGGTCGACATAAGCCCCCCATCCCCCTTAAAAAGAGAGTTGGATATCATGTCTCTTCTGTTTATTATTCAGGTTTTGCTTTGGATTTTTGTTTATTGCTCAAATTGCATTTCATGTGTTGTAAAAGGCACATACATTACAGAACATTGTTGTGACTGTACATGTATATAAGTACATGTAGCTGAATGTATTAAAACTGCTGAGTGTAAACTATTTGTTAGTGGTGTTAATTATGAAATAAGGAAGACATCTGTTACAGTTTCTTTACACTAAACGAATATAACCATAACTAGCCTACAGCTGTTACACAAAAATACTTATGTATAGTATAGTATGTAAATAACATAACTCATTATAACTTATACTACACAGGGTCATCTTTAAATATGTTTATTTCAGCTCAAGTAAATAACATTACCCGGTATTCATTATAACTTTTTTTATAGTGACATCTTTATATCTGTTTATTTATTAAAATATTTACATTATTGAATGTAAATAACATTACTCATTATTACATATACAGGCATCTTTAAAACTGTTTATTTACTAAATATTTTAGAGCTTTGTGTGTTACTAACATTACTCATTACTACATATAGCCATCTTTATATCTCTTTACTTATTAGGGGATCACGGTGGCTAAGTGGATAAGGCGCTGGTTTGCTAGCCTGGAGGTCAGGTGTTCGATCCCTGCATTGGCCGGAAAGTTCATCTCGATTTTCCGACGTGATTTCCCCTTGTCAGTGATGCAGAAGGAGGGCCTGACAAGGACAGCTGCCTAGTCGTTCGGATGGTACGAAAAACCGATGTCCTGTGTACACATTGGAGTGCACGTAAAAGATCCCTTGGCAGTTGGAATTCGATATAAGAGTAGGTCGTAACGCCGCTGCCCTGGCAAAATTTCCCTCAAAGCACACTGTATTGCGTATGCCTGTCTTCAATTAGCTCAGGTTAGGTGCATAACAGTAGGACGTAAAACCCCATTTTCATTCATTCATTCTTTATTAAATATTATAGCATTGTGTGTAAATACCATTACTCATTATTACATATAGCCATCTTTATTTCTCATATTACTACTTCATATAGCCATCTTTATATTTGTTTTTTTTACTATAATATAAATATTTAAGTATTGGAAATCAAGCTTTTATTTATCAACATGTATTATGTAAATAGAATTATTCATAATAACTTATCACACAATCTAATTAAAATACAGATCTATATTTCGTTTCGTCTTTTATACTTTCGATGGCCTATGTAGACTTAACAAGTTATTGGGGGAGTTCATGTCAGGTCTTGATGTTGCAAGTGGCTCTGCTTTGCTTTATTTTCATTCTATCGCTGCTAATGTCTACCCAAAGTTCCGTGCAAAAAAGGTCAAGCACTCGATTCAAAAGACCATTGGAATGGCTGGCCCCTTTTTTCAAGCAGAACATGAGTTAAATAACAACTCTTTCAGATCCTAGTGTAGCAAAAACAAGTAAAACTAAATTTTGAACTATAAAGCCAAATGAAATAGAATCTGTGTTTTATTATTTAATCAGATTGACTTAAAACATAGCAACATTTTCAATGAGTTATTTATCATTGCTATTTGCGGCTTTGCACTGAACCCCATTCTCATTAGATTCAGCATGGACAATTCTGGGAATATGGCTGGTCGATAATAAATATTTAAAAATATAAGTCAACATGTATAATTTCCACACTTGGCTCACACAAAACAATATTATTTATTAACATGGACTGCCTGGTCTTGTAGTCCTTGACTTTAATCACCATTCTATCTACTTTAACATAATAACAGATCTAGTGTGAGGGCATCTGGTAAAACAAGTCCCATAAAGATAATTACAAACAACATTCCAATAACCTGATCTACAACAACATGAATAATAGAAACGTATATACATCATATCACTAACTATCTCAACTGTAATATTCATGCCACAAGGGGTCAGTCATGGGTGAAAGACCCAAGTCTAACCTACATGTATATGAGCATAGGAAAGAGAAAGAAATGGGGATTAATGTCCACTCGACAGAAACAAGATATTTTTTTTATGGGATTAACACAGTACAATTTTATTTCAATAATTTGCTTGCATATACATGTAGGGCTCTTTAGCAGCAGAGCAGGTAGAAACCATTCACATGTGCTGATGGATTGATTTTGTTTTCTCAGTTAAAATTTAAAGTTGCAGAGTACATGTACTTGATATTAGAATTTTCTCTCAAATTAAAATGACAAGGAATTATTTAATTGAAATGAAATTTAACCTCCTACTGTTATGCATCTAGCCTGGGCTAATGGACAACAGGCATACGCCATACAGTGTGCTATGTGGGAAATTTTGCCCGGGGAGGTTAATTCCAACTGCCAAGGGATCTTTTACGTGCACGCCTATGTGAACATGGGACCTTAGTATTTTGTGCCATCCGAACTACTAGACAGCTGTCCTTGTCAGGCCCTCTATTCTGCATCACCGACAAGGGGAAACCACATAGAAAAATCAAGATAAACTTTCTCGGCCAATGCAGGGATCGAACTCTCGACCTCCAGACTAGCAAGCATTGTTTTCACACTATCCGAAACCCATCCTCTACTCAAAAGTTCTCAACTGCTCACTCAACTGGTAGGCTAAGGTGAGAGATGATTTCTAAAGTACACAGTTAAATTAGCATACAGGGCTTAAAGTTTCAATGTATGGTAATAAAACTACAGGTTCATTTATCTCTAATAAATATTTAACACATATCATAATACCATCTCCATTTGTTTTATATATACATTAAACAAAGATATCCAAACTTAATTATGTTAAAGGGCCAATCCCGATAACTTTTCGGGGAATAAAACTAGTTAATTTTGTGTTAAAATCATTTAAAACCCATTATCTAAGGCTGATCAACTAACCCGATATTTGTGATACGCTTGTATATAACTTAAACCTGGCAGCCTGCATCTGGAAATAGAGACCTTTGTATTATACAGTATCTGGATAAAACCAGACTTTTTTCTATAAAAATAATATGTAGGTGAAATTTACCTTTTGTTATCAAGTACAGTACATGGGTCATTCACTGTATAGACCTCTCAAGAAACGTAAATCGATTATCAGGTCACCCAAGGAAAAAAATGACCCGAAATTTTAAAAGGGTTACATGTCCAGATAAGCAGTGTAGGCGTTCACGACTTAATATTTTCAGCTGAAATTTTCAGACAATGTAATACACAATGGCTTTATATTTTGGTCCATAAATTTTACAAATACTCAGACTTTAGTTTTTGAGACTCTGTTCTTATCAGGATTGTCAAAGGGACAATGTAAGATATTATAGAAGGATGGTACATATATCTGCAAATAAGCAATGGGGACTAAAACAGCATCTTTCATATTTCCAAATGAGCTTTTTAGTTTACATTAATTAATTTTTCTTAATTATTAAACGATTAAAGCCAGTTAAAGCCTTAATTCAACAAATGCTTTTTAACAATGGAAGAGTAAATTTCTATAAATACTTACTGGTCCAACACAGTTAAGAAGAACTTTAGCCTGACTGCACATATCATACAGCGACTGCTCACTTGATGAATCAGCCATAATAATTGGTAAAGCCTCTAGATCTTTTCCTAAAATAAAATTAACAGTAAATTATAACTCAAATTAAGAATACTCTAATGGGAGATGTACTCATTCCTTTTAAACCGTTTTGCTTTATTATGAACAAAATTTAAAATGCACAGACATATATTTGGCTGGTCTCAAATGTTATATAAATTATTATTTCGACTATCAGATGGCTTGGATTTACAGTACCCCTCCCCCCACACACACACACATATTTGTGTTAAACAAAAATGGATAATTTCAGTGATGAAGACTGTTGATAATAGACCTAACAATAGAGGTATACAAGGTTTTCTACAATTATTGTTATGTTTTAATTTTTACATTAAATAATACTAAGTAAAAGACAATAAAACCTCACACATGATAGGAAAAGAGGGGTGGTAGAGTCCCCATAACAGTGCAGGCAAGTTTGGATCTCAGTGATGGGTCTGAGAAAAAACAGGAATCAATAAACCAGTCAAACTGTAACAAACTTGACAAGACTGGAATTATCCAAATGCGTGTTTCAAACATTCACCCTTTATCAACCGGTACCAAAACTAAGCCGGTTACAGGGTATATAGACAATAGAATAACATTGAGGATTATTAATAATAATGATTTAAATATAGACAAATTTAAGATCATTATATTAATGTACATAAAAAATCTTATATTTAAAAATGTTATTATAATTTTTACATTAGCTGTGTTTCCTTTCTTGGAAAAATCTCCAATAAGTCACAAATAAACAATAAAACAAATTGTTGATAAAACATTTTTGCAGTCTAGCAGAGATACCTTTATACTTTCACAAGACCTTTCAGCCTGTGAAGAAAAAGTATGTCAGAAGTCATATATCTGTGTATACACGTATCATTGACAATTTATCACAATCATCGTTTATGTCATATTATCAATATGTCACCATGTCAAATTTTCTCCTAATAATCCTACTTTAAAAAATTGATCAATGATATAAATTTACATTCATTTTGAAATCAATCAATTTGATATCTACATGTAACACCAAAAAACTGATATTTTGCTTATTAAAGTGTAATTCTTATTAACTTTCAATTTATACATGTATGTAGCAAGTTTTGATAGATGGTGAGCAACAGGATTTGAATGACCTATTTAAAAGGGAATGTGTTTAGGTTTTTTATATGGAGCTTTTATACATAGAATCCATTTATCTTTGATGTTCATGTTTTCTCTTTAAACTCTGTTTCTCATTTAGAGTATAAACGATGACTAATTGACACATATAGCAGATACACGTGGAGCTTCTACATACATGTACATTTACCTACCCACGCTTATCAAGCTTGTTTGACTTGAAACTCTACTTCTTCAATATTTCATGATACATTTGTACATGTACATACAGTAACAGATTTATTATATCATATAGGTTTTTTTTCATAACTAGGTGTTCAAATATAAGAAATATATCTATGCCTTTATTTGTGACTGTCATTTGTTTGTCTGTCTGTCTGTCTAGTGTTGGTAGCTACACTAGGGCTGGCTTGCGGCTTAAATTTGGTGTATAGGGATAGCTCTTACATGGAGCAATATAGCCCTGGTGGCGAGGAATACCACCTCCGGTTTCAGAGTTATTCTAATTCTGGTTCATGCCTATAGCTGAGCTACGTCGATTCAACCTAAAGTAATATATAATTTGAATCTTATAAAATAACATGTTTTTGTTTTTTATTTTTTCAAATATGATTTGTAAGTGGCAAGATACATTAATTATATATGTAAAATTTCAATAAAGAGCTTGACGTTCTTCTCTTAATAGATAATGAAAATTGAATATTCAAAATTTCATTTTAATTTCTTTATTCTGTGTAACATGAAATGTATGACTCTTTGAAGATATACACATAACATAGATCACTCATTATGGTAGTGAGTGAGAGGGACATTCTGTCTCCCGTCCAATCAGGCAGATTCCCCCCCCCCCCCTCAGAGTTCTTCAGTTTCTTCCTGCAGTAATGATCGAAATCTTTCGCACAATCTGTGCCAAGGGCCAAATTGAAAATAAGCCTCAGACTTAATTTCCTACCCTTGTAAAATGACGAGATTATTATTATTATTATTATTAATTGTACACAAGAACTAGCAACCAAGACACAGCCTCAATTGTCCCAATGTTATTTTTAAATCTCACAGATGTTTAAATCCATTTGGAGAAATGATTATAGGCTTGTCATGTTAATAAATGTATAAATAACAATTTATTTAATTTTTGAAGCAAAATAGACAAGTTTAAAGCTTACATAATGCATTTTTAATTATATAACTAAGCTACATTAAAATTCCTCTTTTATTGAAGGCATTCAGAACAAGGCATCCAACATTTTAAAAACATTCTTGTTATTCATTAATATTGAATCAGTTATATGATGGAAACAGATATTGTTGTTGCAAATCGTCATAAGGGCAATATAACAATACATGTTATCACCTACGTACTAATGTATATTCCTGATTAAACATCCAGTTTATGTGCTCTAAATGTAAATTTACTGAGGTCAGCACTCCTCTCATCTTTCTTCAATGCAAATAAATATTTATGTATAGACTCAACAGCAAAAGAGAAGTTGGGTTCAACGTCCACTCTACACAAACTAGATCATTTGGGGACTAAAGCAGCGAAAGACAAGGAACTCATAACCAATGGGGACTCAGACAAACATCTCAGGTTTGCAGTGTTAATCTTAGCATTTATGCATGGTTTTTCAATGAATATATAATTTATGTCTTTGAGAGGAAGAATTTGAATTAATTTGGGGAATTTTAATAGTGTCTTTCCTCGCACCAACTGAGATTTGAGAATATATTTTGACTGAAACATATTCAACCTAATGCACATATGTCTATCAAATTTTTTTGATTCTAAATCCATGTGTGTCAAAACATTTTAATTGAAAGAAAATTAACCCAAGCTGTAAAGTCTACAAAGTATAATAAGCATCCTTGTTTGTCACAGTTTGTTTCAGCTTAAACAATTATGGCTGTACCACAAATCAAAGCCCAAGTACATGTAAACTCTTGGATTATCTGCTACAGTCTGTTTAAGTCTCTCAATGTTCTCACCACCTTTTTTACATTATTGTCCTGTGCACGTCTCATGGATGTTTCAGGGATTCATTCTAATACATTTTTCTAGTAAGATGGAGTGTTTCTACTTTCCATATAAATACCAAATTTACCATACTTTTATTGGAAATAACTACCTATAAATACTTTCTTGGGAATGTATCTTTAAGATCCCTGCAGAATATGCCAACCCTCTCAGATTTTAACACCCAGTCATCATACTTAATTCTGTTTAAAACACTCTTGAAGTCTAGTCATGAAGGATTGAAGGTGGGGATTTGGGGAGAGGTAGCCGCATAGGGTCTCTCATCATATCTTCACAGGGACTTACAACTATGATTTAGCTGTAAAACAATTCTCAGTAATTTTGGCAGGAAAGATTAAAACATTTGACAAAGCCATTAGAACGATCATGCCAGTCTGCAGAGTATGTTTGGTGCACCCGCAAGTAATTTTTTTGCAGAGATCAGTGCATACGAATTGTCTTAAGATTTACACGCCAGTTGTAGTACAACATCTTTACCTACATGTAGGCCTAACATGTAGTAATAATCTGTACTAATAGTCATTATTGTTTGATCATGCATAGATTTATTTCCTTAATGCATGAGGTTTTAGGTTGTCCACTGGAATTTATTAAGCATTTTCATTGCACATGCGAGATCTCAACAAAATCAGATATACATGATCTGCAAGCTGGTGATCAGTAATAGGATGGGTCCAATGCCAATGTACAGAGCTGATCACCAGCTCATTGCACGCCTTCTGATAGAACTATAGTATTTTATGCATTGTGTTTTTTAATTGAAATTTATTCTACAATAGATCTTATTATTTACCAGAGGTGATTTCAAACACATAGGTAAAGTGTTTAATAAAATGGTAGACCTATAATTAGTACCATAGTAAATTCATAGTATTAATAAAAAAATTCATTACTTAAGACAGTACATGCACAGGCCCGTCGGAAGTGGGGGAGCTGGGGGGGGGGGGGGCTGTCCTGTTTTCGGACCTCCTGGATTTCGCTACCTTTGCTCGCAGCCCCCCCACCCCCCAATATCAATACCGTTCCGACGGGCCTGCATGTAGCTGTCAAACATTCATTTTGACTAATATTATACACAGTGTCAATGTCCTACACTAATAAAGACACAGCTATGGAGCTTTTTTCTAACTTGGGAAGTTGGGTGTGTAAATAAACAAGACACATTTTTCACATATTTTTATCGTGACAGGACAGGACAGCCTTTTAGCGTTCACACTTCTCAAAGATCAAAGACACCTCCATGATATTTCTACATTTTTTTCTTTTATGCATTTATATTTAAAATACAAACCTGTGTGTTTTGATGCAGTTTCAAGAACCTTCTGGAGTTTATCCATTTTACGTCCTGCAATTGCCCATGTTAAGCCTGGTTCTTCCTCGGCAATCCTTGCAATTTCTTCAACTACAAACTGTCCAGCAAAACCAGTAGCTCCAAAGACAACAAAGTCATATCTTGTTACACTATTACTTGCCATTTTTCCAAGCTGTCAGATGATTCAACCGTGTTAAATTTAAGTTCAATTTACTCACTAACTCAGCCTGTTATTACAATGCTACGTTGTTTCAACAACACTGTTGCGTGCACTGACTATGATTAGATATAACTCTATGGATTAGATTCACCAGAAAGAGTCCTAAAGATCAAGCCTTAAAACACAACCAATCGTTGAATGGCTAAATAAAAATTTGATGCCACCTATGCTGCCACGTAAAGATCTACAACATTTCATCATAAATCAACAATGGTGCAAAAGAAAGGGTCATTACACATATACTAAAAACCACGTACACCATGATGATATTTAGTTATTATAAATCGTTTGAAAACATCAATTTGTGGCATTTATATTTTTGCTTCACATAAATTGTATCCGTGAACCCAAATTTTATCAAATCCAACCAATGTCGGTTCTGCGCAATACAAAAACGTGAAACTTCCGTTTGTAAATAAACAGAAAAATTGTTGACGTTTTGCGTTAAGAAGTTTTGTTTGTCTTTTAACCAATATATACCGACTCCGTATCATTCACAATGGCTGATTTAGATTTAGCTATGTATGAGCAGCATGATGCTGGTCCAGGCTTTGTTGGAATCAGGTTTTGTAAAGAATGGTAGGTCAGGTGTAAATAGGAAGTCTTTTCATCCAGAAACCGTTTCATCCCTAGATAACAAATCTCATCGCTCAACCTCTGTGGCGAGAGATGAGCTTGGCGTGTATCTCAATCTACGTAGCGCTCCCAGTTCTAAATCACGATGGGCGATTTATACAAAATTGACAGCATTTTTCATCGAAACAAAGATTGATTATTGTTATTAATAATATTTCCGCCAAACACCACTATAATTATTGACTTTATATCTTACCTGAAACGGGGACAAATCGTCGTTTTTAAAATCGATGTGATTAACTTTTTCCCAAGACGGCCATCTTTAATTTTGATAGTCCCTATCATCCAGACAAATATTTCACGTACGTTGAAGACTAGGGGGTTCTGGGTAATAATAATAATAATAATAATCGCGTCATTTTACAAGGGTAGAAAATTAGGCCTGAGGCCTTTTTCCAATTTGGCCCTTGGCAGAGATTGTGCGAATGATTTCGATCATTACTGCAGGAAGAACTCGGGGGAAACCTGCCTGATCAGACGGGGGACCGAATATCCCTCTCACTTGACCGAGACTAATATTAATAGACTGCTACGCAACAATGATCAGCACAGAGCATAGCTCAAAAACAAGTACATCAGTATATCTCATCGTTTTTTAGTTACGTTTGCGTAGCTATTTCATCCCTAGTAAAATAGGCTTGTTTCCCCCAACAAATTTGCCATTGATTTTAATTTAGATCAAGGCTAAATTGTATGGTTAATTTTGTTTAATAAAAGGTGTGAGAATTATTTTCTTTGTTGACGTCAATATCTAATAAATGATGTCAATGATTGGACGCTTCATAGAAATGTTCTTAATCTTTGAGACACGTAATCAATCTGGCATGGGTGAGATTTGGTAAGTTGGCATGCGCTTTGCCATTTTTGGTCCAGGTTTCGGTCTTATTTTTTTAAATCAACATTCTGTGGGTTACAGTTCTCGTTGTAAACGATCTTGTGTTATCAGAGAATAGCTTTGCTCAAGCACCAAACTTTGCTCAATCAATAATATTAAAGTTCCATTTTCAAGTTATTTTTTTTAAAATGTATTATAATAAAGCCTTAAAATAGATGGTATCCATAAATAGACATACTTTGTTTCTTGTTAAAGAATAATGCTATCAATCCTATAATTCACTATTGCCAGCTAATTTTCCAATTCAAACGTTAGGAGTTGGCTAATGCATGGATGGCAATTGGAAAATAAGGGAGGTAATTGTGTCATAATGCCCATGGTCGTATAATTAGTAATAGTGAGTTGATAACCTATTTAGCAAAAGACATCGAAATAGTTATTTTTTGGCTTTCTTAGAAAATATGAAATTCTCGCTTTAACTATAATCATAAAATATAAATAACAAATATATAATTCAAAACTACAACTCAAGTTATTTACATGGTTTTATTATTAATCCATAAAAATTAAGTTTGTGCTTATTTAACAATAAATAATTAATAACTTGTTTATTTAACAATAAATAAGTGTTTATTGGCGATAAGTTAGATGTACAAAACCACTCAGTTAATTAAACAAAGGGATGAAACAGCCCTATCAAAAAGTAGGTTGGGATGAAACAGCCCTATCAAAAAGTAGGTTGGGATGAAACAGCCCTATCAAAAAGTAGGTTGGAATGAAACAGCCCTATCAAAAAGTAGGTTGGGATGAAATTGCCCAGGGTGAAACAGTTTTGGCACGAAACAACCTGCACCTATGAAAATGTAATTTAGCTCTCTGAACTGTCACATAAGTTCTCCTTACACTCGTTATATGAAATTTGATTTTGATCCTAAAATTAGATATATTGTATATTTTTCAGCAATAATATGTTATATCCTAAAGAAGATAAAGAAAGTAAAATTCTACTTTATGCTGTAAGTTTGTTTTTTTTAGACATTTAATATGAACACCTTTCATACCAAAGCAACCCTATTAATGCCAGAAGTCATAATACTCAAGAATTCCAATAGAACTTGTCTTCATTTATAGTAGAGCTGGGCGATATTTCGGTATTTCGATATAAAATCGTCACAGAAAAAAAAATCGTCAAAAATACCGTCGTCAGAAAAATATCGAAAAACCGAACATACCGCGATATATCACGGTTTTGATTTTTCTGGATGATATTTAACATAAATATTGAACAAAATGTGTTCCTTTTTATGTTATTTACGATATTTTATTGCTTAATGATGAATAAATACTGTTATAAACTCCCGAGTTCTCATTCCACGCGGTGTGCAAATGCCGATAAAGAGTTCTGTTTACATCACGTGACTTCTCGCTCACCTTTCCACCCGTTAGAATTATCCCTGTTTCTGTTTAATTTCTACACATCTTGCCGAATTGTTTATACCGATACTTTCATTTTCCAAAGGAATCATTGATTTTCAGATTGAAATAAATTTTAATAGAGAAGAAATATAAATAATGCCATTTATATTGAGAGTTCCGGTTGACTGATTGTCATTCAGCGTCGGACCGTCAAGTAATGGCGGTCGTGTTTCGGGAAAAAATATTTGACTAAATCAATGGACACTTTTTGACAAAGTACTTATGTTTTATAATTTAATTTAGTATAATTGTATTGTATGATGCATTTTCAAGAAGGCATTTGCTTGAATGAGAAAAAACGAGTTTGCCAGGGAAAATGAACAGCATTCAATCGTAACGCCGGTAGCTATAATATAATTAAATTCAAAAAATGCACGCCGAAAGAAGACAAACTTTTCGTTTTGTTTTTACCGACTCCTGATTTAAATAAATTATATTTAATAATTTGAAAATTAAAATTGTAATAAACACCAAGTTTTCAAGGCTATAGATCTGTGTTTGAACCAGCTCATTAAATTTTGTTTGTAAATTCGTTACTGCATGCTAAAAATAATATTGACTTAATGACTAGAAATAATATTATTGAGTTCAAGTTCAAAATGTCAAGTGCATATATCCAGGGGTATTTCCAACTTTTTATGCATCTTTTTTGACATTTAAAAAGTGGTAAACTGAAAGTATGGGCATTTTATAAAATATCGCGATATAGTGATTATATCGCGATATTTTTTTTAAATATCGCGATATCTGTTTTCAGGGATATCGCCCAGCTCTAATTTATAGTAAAATATTAATGCTTACTTAAAGTTACATTATTCAAGATATAGATAAGAACTAGCCATTCTTGCTATACTAGTTCGAAAGTAGATGATGTAAAATGAATAATTTGATAATTTCATTCAAATTACTCTATTACAAACGAAGATATTGGCATTTAAAGAATTGGCCGACCTGTGCAATAATTTCAACCACGGTCCTGGTTGATCAAAGCTAAGACTCGAAGCGTCTGGCCGCGCCATATTTGATTTATCACTAAAACGTTTTAATCTGTTTAATATCGGAGCAATCTGATGCCATCCAAAGTTGATTAAGGCCTGGATCAGTTAATTAATGTCTAATTAATACTTTAGACAACATTTCATGCCCAAATAAAGACCTGCACTAGGCAGATTTAGCTCTTGAATAATGCATGTTTAATGGTATATATTATTATTAATATAAAGTTGCCAGCACAAAAAATGCTGACTAGGCATTCCCAACTCCAAAAAGATGTATCCATAGAAGTAATTTTAAGGCTTTCAAAATAATATTTTAAAAGCATGTTGGTTTATACAACGATTCAGAATGAGAATGTAACAAATACATGTGAATGTTTAAGTAATGATTTAAACGAAAATAATCATTTTTATGGTAAATCCTGCTTTCATAAAGACATGACTAGGCCTGGGTTAAAATAATTTCAGTTTGCCCAAACCCGACTCATGATGTTTAGGTATGGGTAGGTAGGTAAACAAATCCTTTTTTTGTTGTTGGGGGGACTCGACTTTGACGATAAATGACAAGATTTTACGAAATTATGTGTCTAGTTTTGTGTTACTATGTATAGACATTGCAGTGGCTGTTCAATCTACCGAACAATTATTTCGTGTTTGGGTGTCATTGTCAAGCTTAAAATAATGCTGTTAAAAAAAAAATCTTCAAAAACGGCAATAAAAGAATTTGACTAGGCCGGATTTTTTGGGGGGATGGTAGCGTTTGGGCAAACAAACAATCTTTTAATTTTGGCCCTAAGTTTAAAGCCATCCTCACACATTGCAATTTTTCCTGAGATGTGACCTTCCATCATACTATATCACAGCTGATTATATATACTAGTTGACATGAACACATAGCCAACACACTCCATTGGCTGTGATAAGACACCAACCTTGCTTCTTAATATGGGAGGTAAGAATCAACCTTTCCTGTGAATAAATTTCTAACTTCCCCGAGTTGATAGTAACTAATGAAGATCAAAATAATACTGCTATATTCCACAATAATCCCCCCATGCTGAAATTAGCTATTGTCTAAGATCAGCTATGATATGATTTGTGTTCAAAAGACTATACATGTAATACCCTAGTATGACCTTTATCCTATTGCAGACCATCATGGGGAACCATAGTTAGGGAAGCTATAATAGACATATTTATATATTTTCAGTGTCGAAACTGTGATTATCAACAAGAAGCAGACAACAGATGTATTTATGTCAACAAAATTATGCATGAAGTCGAGTAAGTTTTTCAGTCCATTACCTATTTGTTTAAGGGACACTTGATAGCTGAACATTTATGGTCGAAACCTTTGGACCAATGTAAAATTGGATCAATTTATTTTACAATAAGTTAAAAAACAAATATAAGTGATCTTATATAACACTCATTTCACAACAGGCAGACACTTTCTTTTAACATTTAATTAGTATAATAATTAATATTATTTGTTTTGTTTTTAGTGAATTAACACAGATTGTTGGGGATGTAACATCTGATCCTACACTACCTAGAACAGAAGATCACCCGTGCCCTAAATGTCAACATAAAGAAGCTGTATTCTTTCAGTCACACAGTGCTAATGCTGAGGTAATGTCTTTATCTAATAGAATGCTAAAAAGGAGTAGTCTTATATACAATAAAAAGATAGATTTCATTGAATTTTATAGGTTGATTAGATTAGTGGGAAAACAATCTATCTATAAATAAATGAGTTCCATTAACGATGCCAGGATTTCACTCAAAACATTTTGACATATTTTGTTCACCTCTGATTAGCTCTCTGAAGACAGGCTTTTGTTTGCTAATTCAAGTACTATCCATATGCATGCTTGTTCTTTCTACATTTGCGGATCGATTGATATACTTTGATTTTTTTATATGATGTCAGCAATGACATCATGATCGGTTCTTGGTCAATTGTGCAATGTCATTAGGGTGATTCTATGTGTGTTGTATTAGATAATTCTAAACTAAATTACTACATCTTCAATAATTATGTGTTTATATTTTGACAGTTTATCCATGTATACTTTTATCTTATTGGAATTAATGAACATCAAATGTAAGATGACTTTAGATTATTTTTTTTCTGTTTTTCAGGAAGGAATGCGACTGTATTATGTTTGTGCTAATTCTCAGTGTTTACATAGATGGACAGAGTAAAAAACGATTACTTAATTTTTATCAAGAATATAAATATATTGTACAATTGACTCAATGTGAAAAGTAAACTGAAAAACAACAACTGTTCTACAGGTACAAATAGATGTGCACAAGAAAAAGTTAAACATGGGACAAAAAATTTTTATAACTGTGAGGAAAATATACATCCATTTGCTTTTACAAAGTTCAAATATATTGAATAAATTGATTCGATGATGAGATATCTGCTTTAGATAGCACTAGCGATCATAACCACTGTGGGTGTGTAGAGAAATTCTATTATAAAATTTCAGACTTTGTTTTGTCAGTACATTGTACTAACATTTTAATCATTTTTATCACCATCTCATCACAAAATAGAGAGAAATAAAGAAACTTATTTTCTCTGTTAATTTTTGTATAAAGTTATTAGCTGCTTCACTTTCAATGAGGAGCTGTGGACTGTGGTGGCTCAGTGAGTAAGGAGTTGGCTCAATAAATTAGAGGTCCATGTCGACTGAGAAGTTCCCCAGATTTTTCCAATGTGGTTTCCCCTTGTCAATGGGGTATGATGAAGGGCCTGGCAACAACAGTGTCTAATCATTCGGATGCAACTAAAAACCGAGGTCCCATGTACACATTGACATGCACGTAAAAGAACCCTTGATACTTGCTATTTGAAAAAATCAAGTAGGCTGTAGCGCTGCTTTCCTGAGGTCATATGTACACATTGGTGTGTACATAAAAGAACACTTGAGCCTGACAGTATGATTACGAAATAAAAGTAGGCCAGAGCGCTGCTATCCGAGTCAAATTTAGCTCATAGCACATCATATGGCGTAAGTTCTTCTGGATTTTCTGGCTTGGTTTCCCATGTCAGTGGTGCAGGAGGTAAAGGGCCGGGCCGGGCAAAGAACAGTAACAAGGTCCCATGTACACGTTAACATGCACATAAAAGAACCATTGACACTCACAATTCGACAGTAAGAACAGGCTGTACCGCCCCAGCCTTCCCTCGTAGCACACAGGGATATGCCTAACTTCATTAGCCCAGTCTGTGCCAAAAAGTAGGACGTTAAATCCAATTTCATTTCACTCTGTCATTGGTTGTCATAATTTCTTACACTGCAATGCCTAAGAAATTGAGTTCTAGCAAATCAAGTGATAGGGACATCTGCATGTGCATAACCAATCACATGTAGGTCGATTTGAGCAAGAGAGAAGTCATAGAGACAAGCGGCCATCAAAACTGGTTCAACAATGAATATACACCTGTACCTAATTACAGAGGCCTCTATAAAGCATACTGTTAAGTCTTCAAGTAATATTAAACATGCATTATACAAGAACAAAATCTGACTATTGCAGGTCTTTTGTTTAGTACAGTACTGAAATGTTATATAGACTAAAAATTAGATATTTATAAACACGAAAAGACCTTACTCTCGATGCCATCTTATGTTACAGATTGTCACTGCATTTGAATCTGATCTGCTGCTTAATGCTCATTGGTGATTATATCAAAAAATGGATAATCAAGACTATGTTTCTTATCGAACCTACTTTAGTAATGATGACCAAGGCTAGGCCGGAAAGTCAATCGCTAATATCTTGGTTCAGAGTAGAGCAATTTGACTGAAATTTTCAGCACATCCTAATAGAATCATCTAGTTTTTGTACGCCCACATTGAAATGTGGTCGTGTTTTTTCGTTGCCCACATCTGTCCATCCGGCATCAATAAGCATTCTAGAACAGCCTAATTCATGATATTAAATGTTTCGTATACTAAACGTTAGCATTGGACAGAGAAATCCCTATTTGCTCTAGCTGGATTGGCTTCAGATACTTGAGCTTTTGAGGAAGTTTCTCTATTCTTGGTGTTCAATCAAATCTATCCCAAGTACAGCAACATGACCGCTCTTCGCTTAATTTTGGGTCTTCCCTAAAACTTTGGACAGTTATTATAGGGATAAAAACGTTGAAATTAGTTTTTCTGCAATATTCTGCTATGCACTGGTTTATTGGGCATAATAAAATCTTGAGTCATTATGTAATGTTATGTAAACATATTTGGTCCAATTTTGAGCTTTGTTTAAAGCGTAATCATATTGTAACACAGTTAGCTAATGGTTGTTAATCAGACTATTGACCAGTCATAATTTGCAACATGAGTTTGCTTCTGCTACAGCAGTGATTGAGTGGGATTAGCTATTATGAAAAAGAAACACTGTGTGGAGTATAATATTTACTGGCTACAATCAGCACTCAGTTTGGTGTAGAAAAAACACTCATTTAAAGTGAAATTAGTTCACCCCCTAATCCCCATACCAATCCATATTATCACTGACAGATCAATTACCATCTCTTGTCTCTTGGAGTCATGGTGGCTTAGTGACTTTGGCACTGGCTCTCTAACCAGGTTGGAGGTTCTCTCCCAGTGTTATTCAACAAAGTTCCTCTGGATTATTCGGCGTGGTTACCCCATGTCAGCGGTGCAGGACATAAATGCCTGGCAAGGAACAGCATCTATTGTTCAGATGCGAAGAAAAAACCAAGGTCCCATGTACACGTTAACATGTAAAAGAACCTGGACAGTTGCAATTCGAAATAAAGAGCAGACTGTAGTTAGGGTTACCATACATCCCGGTTTTAGGGTCCTTTTTGATGTCCTGTCCCCAAGCCTCTCACGTGCTTAAATGTCCCGGTTTTTAAATCAGGTGTTTTTCAATTGAAAATTTCTATATATTTTGTGACTGGACGTCAGGACATTGACAAGTCCGGTTATACATGTATGTACCAAAATAATGTGTATTTTTTTAATCCATTATTAACATGACTTTGTGATATGTTAGATTAGTTATTCAGGGGTGTCACTGAAGAATTTTTGAATGTTCAGAACTAATTTTTATCAGAATATCAAAGTGAAAATGACGGTATTTGGCGCCAAACAAAATTTTGGAATATTGCGGTATTTGAGGGTTTTGAAATTATCGTCATATAAATTCGAAACCGCGATATATTGATTGATCGAAATTACCTTCCAGCCCAAAAATAGCTAAATTACGCACCGGCTCCTACAAATATTACTAACATGTGACAATCGAAATAATGCTTGCAATAACCCATTGAACAACATATTTTAAGTGTAACTATCGTCACAAAATGGCTAAAAACGCATTTCCCAGCTTCTGCCTGTCAGTTTGTGCCTTCAGCGCTCAATGTTTCGCACCCTGCGGGCCCTCATTTTGTCACACCCTCCGAGTGCTCTGTGCCACATTTGCGCAGAAAAAATAAATGTCCCAATTTCTTTAATGAATAATCTGGTAAACCTAGCTGTAGTGCTGCTTTCCTGGCGAAATTTCTCAGGTAACAACTGCCTTCATTGGCCTAGTAGCAATAAAAGTAGGATATTAAACTCCAATTCATGTTCAGGTCTGTGTCCTTGCCCATCAAGTACCTTGTATAATGTCTAATACAATGCACAGTTTGTTTTTACAGTTTATCTTGTACTGTACAAGACCCTTTGCATTTCGACACAGCTATCTTTGCTACATGTTACAAAATAAAGAAGTCACTTTTTTTACTGCTGAGCCATAACTTTATTATTGTCAGAGTGTTTAGAATGCTTATTTTAATATGACAGATTACACTGATGGTATATTCTAATGCTCATTTACAAGAATCAAAATCTTAAAGACAAAGATAAATACATCTACATTCAAATCATTCAATTAAATGAATCCGTGGATTAAAGAAAGAGATAAGTAGAGAAAAAAAATATTTTTGTTAAATTTTATGAAAATATTTGGAGTACTTGGCAAGCTGTTTAAATACAACATTTCAGTAACAAGTTTTTTTTTACAATTATATATTATATATTATCATTTGAAAAAGAAAAAAAAACTCAATAAAGAGATAAATTCATATAATTAATTTGTATTTAAAAATAATGACTAGTATGAAAAACAACCAAAAACTAAAACTAAAGGGGGGTGGGGTATTAAATAGATACTTATAGCACTTGCTACGCTACAAGCTAGATACATAACCATAGGCATTATATTAGAATTGTATTTTGCATTTAATAGATATCACATGCATTTCTGGTAGTAGGAACTGTAAAGACTGAATTCACTTTTGTCTGAAAACTCATCAATATTTACTTTATTACTCATCTTAGAAGTGAATTATAATGCAAGAGTTTATGATAGATCTCTTATAAGTTATAAAGTGTTATGCAATCACACGGATTGTACATAGACTGGTCCCATGATAACTTGTATTGTTCGGTCCTTACAATTCCTGTTCTGTACAAATTACCACCATAAATATATCTATCTACTACATATTATATACAAATAAACATTATTCTACAATATAACAATCATTATAATGTCTTTAACAATTCCATCAACAGATATATTATACTTCATTATAAATTATCACCATTTCCAATTCCACTAAGACAAAACACTAGTACAGTACATCTTTAGCACTTATAGTTAACAGCATTAAGGTTTGCAGTTTGTGTGATGTTACAAATGAACACAATATCATGCGGATATGAACTTTAAGATGACATGATATTTGAACACTATGACAGAAGTGAACTGCTCCAGTACAAAAACTTTACTAGATGTTCAAGCGAAGAAAGCCGGTCATTCTTCGGTGGATATCATTTGGATATTATTTTTACATTCTACTAAAGTTATCATACACCTGACCAATTATATCATTTTATGGATTGAATTATGGCTCCATTCTTGTCTTGATAATTCGCCACTTAAGACATTTTGTTTTTTTAATTCAAGTACTAGTACATCAATGTACAGGTTTTAATTCTGAAATTCCAAAAATTGTCAAATTTAAATTTTAAAGAAATTTTGTATTCAGAAACATACAATATACATCGACATTCCTATTTTAATTTGAAAGCTGAGACTGCTTGTTCCTATATTAATCTCTTTTGACTATACATGTTCGAGTAATTTATCATTAAAATCATTACATACATTATATACTAAAACTAAGCAATTAATCAGAAATTAGATAATTTATTTCAGGTGTTCAAATAACTAGTCACTAAGTGTGAGGTAACTTTTTCTATTATTTGGTCTCTCTTATCACAAATTTCTACTAGTTTATTAGATTCATAAGATATCTAATAAAAAACTCTATTAGTATGGTATTGCACATTATAAAGTAATTTTTACTAAATCACAAATAAAGAAAAATCATCTCAATTATTTTCTCATCTCGATTATCTTTGAACCATACGAGGTACCAAGACTTATTTACCTCATAAAATAAATAAATGATAGTCTGTTATGAATATAAGGCTAACATTATGCACAGGGAATTCTACATTTATATTCAATATTTACAAGGTTTAGCCGTGAATTGTGAATTGTGACCCCTTGTCCGTGCATACAGTGTGACATATTGAATATACTTATTAAATCAAACATTACAGATTCTAATAAACCCTGTTGTCCTTACATCAAACCTCAACCATACAGAACTAAAAGTCATTTCTAACAAAAACAAGCAATAACTAACAGTTTCTTTCTAATAAATAATATGGTAAATATCACATCATCCATTTTTCTTTGTGACAATTGAATAAATCTCAGTGTAATTCTATCAAAATATACTCAACTTATCTATCTAAATATTATAATTATGCAAATTAAGCTTTAAAAAACAAAATTTAAGCAATTGAACATGGATCTTAAGTAGACATTTTTCACAAATTGATAACCTATTAAAATAGCTGTAAACATAAATTTATTTTCAAATAATAATTGTTCGATTCTCATGAAGAAAAAAAATAATCAACAAAGCTACATTATATATACCTATAGAAGTAAAAGGACCATATCAAATTATCTCACATTACATAAACCTTGCAATATTATATGGTGCATGGATAAATTCATATTTTAACATTTTATGATTGTAAATATTAATAAAAAATAATCAAAGAAATGTACATTCAGTAATTATCCACATTTAATTTAGCTTCTATACTTAACATTAATATATTAGTTAAGCCAATTACATACCGATTTTCAAGTGTTATTGCATGTTCTCACATTTCTCAATTTATTCATAAATTAATTTTACATTCCTCTACTGGAATGAGGCCTGATTTTTCTTCTATCACATGACCATGTTATTAACACCAGCAGTAGATTACATTTATAAACTATACAACATATAGGTATCAAATATATTAAAACAGATTGTCTGCCTCTATATTGTTTCATTTCTTATATATTTCTACATGTTCTTGAAACAGTTAAGTTTTTTTGGCCTACCTTTTACATGGGAACTTGTGTAATAAACACTACATAAATTCTATCACAAGTAAACAGTGAGACGTGTGCTTTTGTGAATTATTTTCCTGTGTGACTTCAGATTTCAAAGTTGATCTTGCGTCTTTTTAGTGAATCAGTGCATTCAATATAATATTTATCAATATCAAAACATCACTAGATTATTTATTTAAAGGTATTTCAATCAGTTATCTCCCTTTGTGATGATCTGTGCCCATAGTTTACAATGTCCATTATATTATGTTTGTAGTATTAAGTATCACCGGAGTAATGGATTTCAGCATGCACTCAAATTTGTTTCATATTTTTTTTATAGATAATTAAAAATAAATGTAGTACATCAGATCTTAGAGCAAAATAAGAGGAAAATGACAGTTTCTTTGTTAACTGCCTTAGTGAAAATGTGAGAAATGAATCCTTATATTTTGAGAGACAATAATATAATTTCATTTTAATAACATGCACATGCATAATCCATTGATCATTTTTAAGATTAAATTCATTAATGCAACTTAATAAGGATGGATATAATGAAATTTATGAAAATTTTATGAATCTATATATGAGCATCAGTCAACATGGTAGCAGGCAAAATGTCTGTCATGGCATAACCTGGTCCTCTTCTCTATCATGGCTATCTTTCCTGTTATTTACACCGAGGTTCCACTATCATTTGCCGGTGAAGCAGCCTGCAAAATATAATAAAAAAACAAATCAGTTTGAGGCCTTTTCAAGGCTTAAACCTAAACCACTCTTCTGTCATGTCCATAACATTATCAATACTTTCTCATAAGCTAATGCTAGAAATCACTCAACTTATCTGTAGATAGTTAGGAGTTCATATTTCAAAATATTCAAACAAAAGTAAATAAAATTTTGTTAAAATTGTCAAAAAACATAATTCAAATATTTTTTTCCTTCTATATTTAAAAGATTACTACAGCTCTTATGACCTAATTATAAAATCTGAAATACAAAGATAATAAATAATGTATTTAATTTATCTCCAATTACACATTCTTTCCATAGTGCTCAGGAACAGATTTTTAATAATCCACAAATAAATAAAATCTCCACCAAAATGTTAAAACTGATATATTTAATGAACATAATGTTAATTACAAATTACAGTTAATGTTATGGTATGGATATGGGTCTCATAATTTAGACATTTTATATTCAACAGGCTAGTATCTATTTGAAATATTTGATGTTGGACTAGCAATCTAATATCCATTTCAATAATGAAAGCCTGAAAGTGTGCTGTGAAATATTTTAAAACAATAAGTTTCTGATTTCTAAATTAAAATGTACATTAATGTTTTATGAATTGATTTTTATTACCTGAAATAAATAGTTTTAAACTAAATGTATACTGTAACGCAATGAAAATACACCACTGATTTGACTGGAAGTGCTAGCAAAACATAATGCAAGCATGACTGTAGGCTGGACAGTTTGAAAAAATCAGCTCTGTTCTCCTGCCCTCTTGAATTGTTGCAATACTGTTCTTTTTTATGTTTTAAGTGTTCAGATGTAAAACTTCGGGTATTGCTGCTTTTTTCATAGAACCGTATTTTATACCAATAAAATGGTTATTTTCAAAATGCCTATTCTGTCATATTTTTTTTGTTTGAGAGAAATTTATCTGTAGTACATTTACATGAAAACATCATTCTCACATGTTATAGACATCATTTGAGTTGGTTACATTCAGAATTACAAGATTACAGTGTAACTCATAAACACAAGATTTACTATCAACCAAGTGGTGAGTTTTTATTATGTTTCAGTATATATTGTAGTGAATAATGAATGAGTGAATAATGAATGCTAAGTGCAATATATCTATTTATTTCAATGTGTAAACCATCTTTAATAATATTTTATACAATTGTGCAATGTGTGCTTTTCTAAATATAATATTATAATGGTATGACTGTGTGTTCGAGGCTTTCATTATAAGTTTATGATTTGTTATCGACCATCACCACTGATTCCTGTAGTTCATAAATACAAAAATCGATGATAATATTAAACAACAGCCCAATATATATATAATAATAAAACTATGATGATGTGTTTTACGAGACGATAATGAGATGAAGGATGTGCAAGATGACCGGCACCATGACTGTATTTTGTCAACTCACCATTACACCCAGTTGGGCCTGTAGAAGTAAATGAATATTTGTTTTAATGACGTTTAGGATTGTTGACGAGTATGACGACACAACACAGATCAACATACAAAAGCCCAACCACAGACAACTACGACAATTGTGAACACTTGAGGAATGAAAAACACAGAATCCCAAAACGATGGCAGGAAAAATTTACAGAAAAAGTGTCTTGGAATTTCTACCTTTAAGGGAAGGGGATCGATGCAGAGGCTACAAAATTAAAATAAGATATTTAAGTACTTCTAAAGAACTTATAATCTATTTACCAAATAATTAATCTACTGGGTTCAGAAACAAAGAATATAGAAATATTTGAGTAAATAATTAATCTACTGAGTAGTACAGTTAAAGGAATATCAGATTGGGTAATGGTAGGTAGGAAAAATATACCAATATCACTAGAAATAATCTAATAGAACAATAATATTTGATATCTTCTTAAAGGGGGAGTACAAGCATAATAACCAACATATTTCGTTCCAAGTCAAAGATTGTAAATTTATTCTAATGACAACTGTCATTCTATAACTATTCTATTAATGAAGAGCTAAAAGATTAACCAAACCTCAATGTTGTAATGAGTTTCAGTACATGCACAGAGTTGAATTTTTTTTAATTTTCTGTTTATTTTCTTTTGGCCAAATTAAATCTAAAACCTGATGCTAATCATATGAATTTAATGCATGATGCTGTTCAATAATAAGACAAATACAAACTCTAAACTCAATCGTCTTAAATAGATGAGTCTAGATCCAGATGAGCATGTTTACAGACACGAATTGTTAAATTTTCTTTGTAATAAAATAATGTTGAAAATACAACTAAAAAAATATAAGTTTTAACTCGTACTCCACCTTTAAGAAACCCAGTTTAAGGTCAGGGGGTGGGGGGATATACATCTTGCAAACTTTATCTTTTAAACAGTGAATAACTGTAAAAATCAATTTCTTGCAATGAGAAAACTAATAACAGAATGTTCAAAATGGTTGGTCATACTTTCCAACGACCTGAATTTGTGCACATGTTTAATCAATTAACTTCCAACAGAGGTTTGGGCTTGCAGAAACTCTGTAGTGTAAGCCTTATTGTGTTTTTTTTCTGTTTGTTTCTGAATGTACGTTTATTAGTGTGTGTTGTGAAAACTTACCAATTTTTGAGTTAGATGTTTATTTGATGATATTTCACGTTCAAGTTGCTGGTCTTTAGTAGCTAGTTGACTGCGTAACTGTTAATAATTGAGTTAATGATAGAATAGTAGTTATGACTATCAGTATATAGATATATAAGTAAATTATTATTATTATAAACAGAGGATTTGTAAATAATATTTTTAGTATTTCTGATAGATATAACTAATAAACTAATGTTATCATTATGCTGAATATATTCATGCTTTGATAATGTATTTGTCAATATTAAGTATTAAAGTCTAACTAATATTGTATAAGAAGAGATATGGCATCCAGATATTAAATGCATGTTCATTTAATGATCAACATATTAATACTTTGTGCTCTACTGTCGTAATAACTATGCTTTCTTTTTCTTTTGGTTTTCATGCCGAAATTATAATGTAAAAGCTGTAGCGATTTAATATAATCATACTGCAACATGCTATAAATTAAGCAAATTGAACAATATCTTTTTGTGATGAAAAAAAAAAAGAGCAATCATGCAATAATTGATCAAATTGAGCAATAGTGTGATGTGCTAGATAACTAGTTGATTAAATAAAGAAAGTAGAACTAGTAGTGATCCAATACTTACTGTAGATATAGATTTTCCAGCGGGTGAACCTTTGTTCTGTAATAAATAAACAAATATAGAGTATAATTAACAAGCCAACATTGCACATTTATCTTTTTCAAAAGTATTTAGCAAAGCCAATACATGTACTTATGTATATGTAATACATGTACTTATGTATATGTAATACATGTACTTATGCCAGTTTCATATTTTAATCATGCGAATAAAATATATCTATACTTATGCCACGTTCATATTTCTTTTCCTACTTTACCTTTGTCCAGCTGAAAGAATAGAATTATGATTCATACCTGATCTTCAAGTTCATCCTGCAATTGTTTAACCAATTTTTGTTCCTGTGAAAGAGCATCTTGACCAGTTTTAATTATGCCATTTAATTTAACTACATTAGTCGATAATTCTTTCGTTTTCTTTTTCTCAGATTCATATAACTGTAAAAACAAAGGTACTTTAACAAACACATCTATATTACTTATCGCATTGTCTTACAACTTTATACCAACTCATTTCTTCATTTCATTTTGAATATTTTTAGCATATCTGAGTGTGTGACTATAAATCCGCCAGATTGAATATTTTATCGCCAAGATTATATTTTTATCGCAATTGGCGGAAATGGCGATCGACAGCGTGAGCGCTCCTCCTCATACTTGTGCCTCAATAAAGCCAAAGATAATCTGAATGGGGATGCAGAAAATTTGAAGGAAACAAGGTCAGTAAAACTCTTACTGTTCTGTGACAATTAACATGTCATTAATTGACACCTGGACACTGAGAACAGTCAAAGACAATGGCAGTTCATACAACTATCATTATCTTCCAAGTAGTTTATAAATTATTGACAATTATTTTATTTTACTTACTCTTTTATACTCTTCATTTTCAATTGATATTTGGCTGGAGGTTTCTATTTGTTTTTCTAAACTTAACACTTGAGATTTAGCCTGTAAAAAAATAGTTAGAAACATAAAGTTACAATTTCATATATTTAGGTTATATTTTTAAAATGTATTAAAATAAAGCCCTAAAATGGATGGTATCCATAAAAAGTTCAACCTTGTTAAAGAATACTCCTATCAATCCTATAATTCACTATTGCCAGTTGAGAAATTGGGAAAAATATCATTTTCAACTTCAAATTCAAACGTTTGAAGTTAGCTTTTCCATAGTGGGGGGGAATAGAAAAACAAGGGAGGTAATTAAAGAGGTAATTGTGTTAAAATTTCCATTGTGAACGAGTTTTAAGTGTGAGAATGACACCTATGATTGTATAATAGTGAGTTGACAACCTATTGAGCTAAAAACATAGAAATAATTATGTTTTGATTTGCTTAGAAAATATGAAATTCTCACTTAAACTAATATATTTCACAGTATCATATTACACACACAGGAGAGTTTGAAAGTATGAGAATGTCCATTATATGAAATGAAATGGGGTTTGAAGTCTCACTGTTCTGTTCCTACTGGGCTAATGAAAGATAAACAAGAGGTTCTTTACTCCTACTGATAAACACAGTGCTACGTGGTATCATGTGTTTCAGAAAGAGTATTCATATTTTGCACTCTGTATTAACGAGATATCATTTTTTGTGAATTGTGTCTCTGAAAACAGAAATCCATTATGTCTCCCCACACTCTATTCAACTACCCTAAATTCCCACATGTGCAATAAAATGTAATACTTACTTCTTTTACTTCTATTTGTAACAAACTTCTTTCAGATTCAGAAGTCTTTAATTCAGTTTCTAAAACTACTACTTGGGTTTCCATCTGACAAAACAAAAAAATAAGTTACAACTTGCAAAAATAAAAAAATATTCAAATTCCAATCTCGAGTTAGACCAAAAATTTGTATTAACTGTTCTTTCTAATTACAAGTAAAAGTGCAGGTATCTGAAACAAATGATGAATTTGTAAAATAACCACAGTGTTTAATCCATATAAATCTTAATTATACTTCACAATTTTCATCCAAAAAGCAATACAGAACTAAAACACAAACAACCCAATCTCCATTATATAAGCACAAATAATAAAAAAAGATTGCCCAGTGTATTAGATAGTGTGAGAAACAAATAATGAATAGGATATTTTGTGTAATGGGGTTTCTGTTGTGTTAATAATCAATTACAGCCATATAACGTGGGGTAGTTAGAATTATTGGAATACGGATTTACAAAGCATTAATTCTATGAAATATTTCATCAATATAAAAAGTAACATAAATACTGTATTTATAATGACTACCCATTCAATATTTATACAATCTGGAATTGTTTAATCGTGATCTATATACAGAATACATACAGCTATAAATAATGCCATGTATATCACTGAAATGCAATAACGCTAAATTTATGTTCAACTAGCTTTCAAATTTGGTTTTTATTTTACATTTGTGTTAAGTGAATTCATTGTCATTTCTGTGATACTAAATGTGCATTTTTGGGTGCATCCTGTAAAAGTTGATAGTCATATATGCAATATTAATTCCCAATTATTGTGGGTTTATTTTTTTTTAAATATTTACTGTTACAAAGATACATGAAACAGCACAGAACTCAAAAAAATGCTTATATGAGACTGAAAATGAAAATCTCCCAAATTACTTGTATGAGACAAGATGAAATTCCCCCAAAATATGTTCATAACTTTTCCAAAACAACCTTTTTACACCCTTGAAGCAATGATTGCGAAAGAAGAAAATAAAATGTAATTTTTAAAAAAAACAACAACATTGAAATAAAAACCAAATACACATATATTAGAATTAGAGAAAACATAAACCATTGCCAATGATGACATGCTAATATTATTAGTAAAGTGGGATAACTTTGTGAGATGGAGCTGCAAGGCGTACCTCATCTATTATACCAGGCAAACTTTTCTCAACACAACGGTAAGCGAAATCCAAATCATTCAACTCCTATTAATAACCAATCAAAATAAATGTTTTAGGTTACTTTAGTATATAAACACAGATCAAGCTATATTTTAACATGGCAACTTCATTCACTGCAGACATCCCAGGGTGCTCTTGTGATTTAAGAACTGTGATTTAATAAATAGAATGTGGAACTTCAATTCTGGGCAAACAAAAAGGACCCAATATATGGTAATAAATATTACAATATCTAGGAAAATAACATGCTCATATTAAGAAATAAATACAATTTTGGTACACTAAGATCTTGAAAATAAAAATGGGAATAAAGAAACATACTGTTTCAAATCCAACTATTACTACATTAATAACGTGCTAAATTTAGAAATAAACCAGGATATTTAAATCTCCGCACTACATTGCTAATGAAAGTAAATATCAATTATCATACCTCTGTACTTCCTTTCTGTTTTCGCATTTCATCTTTTAGTTTAGATAATTCTTTCTTTGTCTGAAATATTTAAAATATGTGTTTATCATACCTAGACTAAATATTTAATTATCTTTCGTTAGAGAGTAGGAAAAATTACATATCGAATGAATAATTTTCAAATAAATCAAATATGGCGCGCCCAGACGCTTCGAGTCTTAGCTTTGATCAACCAGGACCGTGGTTGAAATTATTGCCAAGTCGGCCAAATCTTCATTATGCCAATATCTTCGCTTGCAATAGAGTAATTAGAATGAAATTTTCAAATTATTCATTTTACATCATCTACTCTTGAACTATTTTTAGCAAGAATGGCTAGTTCTTATCTATATCTTGAATAATGTAACTTTAAGCTACAAAATCTTCATGACTTTTAGCACTGGTGATGTCATCATGCGAAACATAGAAACCGAACAAGAAAATATTTTTTTTACAATTAAGACTATTTTACATTGTTAGATGAGAAGACCTATAGAACAGGATGATGTAGATTAATCTCAATTTGTCTTCAAGTTGCAATGCACCAAAAATCCAACGCGAACTTTGATGGCTATAACTTTTATTAGGATTGAACAAATTTCATAGGTTTTAGATTAATATGCTTGCTGGTAAGACTTGTGTAATTGTGTGTGGACATTGGACTGAAAGTGAAATGAAATGGGGTTCAACTTCCTACTGTTATTTACCTAACCTGGGCTAATGGAAGACAGGCATACGCCATACAGTGTGCTTTGAGGGAAGTTTTGCCAGGGCAGCGGCGCTACGGCCTACCCTTATATCGAATTCCAACTGTCAAGGGATCTTTAACATGCACGCCAATGTGTACTAGGGACCTCGGTTTTCCGTCCCATCCGAAAGACCAGACAGCTGTCCTTGTCAGGCCCTCGATTCTGCATCACTGACGAGAGGAAACTACGCCGGAAAATTGAGATAAACATTCTCGGCCAATGCAGGCATCGAACACTCGACCTCTAGGCTAGTGACCGAGCACCTTAACCACTTAGCCACGTGATCCCTTGGACTGAAAGTCTATATTTTAGCCTGGAATATTGTGGGTTTAACTTACATTTTCTAACTCTGTCTGTGTAGATTGTAAAGTAGCATTCCAGGATTTTTCTTCACTTTCAACTTTCTCTGACAATTGTAATAATTTGTCTTCCTATAAAAAAAATATTATTTAATACACACACATATATACCAATTGTTATCAATTATTTATATTTTCTGTAGTCAAATTTCAATCTGGTTTTAATAAAAATAATGATGAAAGTGTATATACAATAGATTCTAAATATACTTTATAAAGCTGTGTCTGGTATTACAATACAATGCAACCCTCTAAAGTAATATATTCTCTTTTTGTGAGATTTTCTACTTATTTTGGAATATTAGCTGTATAAATAACTTACTGTAGAAGATAAAACATTTCTGTACTGTGTTACTTGAGCTTCTAAATCTTTAACTTGACTATCAGATTCTGTACTCTACAAAAAGTGGAACAAATTTTAATAGTACCACTATTTCTTATCACAAATGATAGACAGGCAGCATTTGATAGATAAATCGGAAAATTGTAATCTGCATTTCAATTCGAGACACTCTTTTCCCATGACTATGTTTGAAAAGAAGTCTTGACAACAAACCTACCTTTGCCTTTGAAGATAAAGCTTTTTCTAATTTTTCTTTCCATTTCTTTTCTTCTGAATCTACACTTTTCTGTAATTGTTTTAATTTATTTTCCTGAAATAAAGTGAATAAAGAAATGGAATGCTAACCAGCTGTGATTAAGTGTTCAGAACTACTCAATTAAAATCTAACTTTAAAACAAATATATTCCCGAGATATTATCCAAACTTAAAAAGGCACATCATTATAAGGGCCAATAAGCAGCATATTAGAGCTTGGTTTATTTTGGTTTATATTATTAAGAAATAAAGGTCTATATACTTACTGTATCATCTATTATCTTCTGTAAATCTCTTGTTTGTGTTGATAATTTATTGTTAGTATCTTCTAACTGTTGTATTCTATTATCTTTATTTGCACTCTATAAAATAAGCAAATATACTTCAAGAAAAAACATTTATATATCAGTTTGCAAAAAACAGGACTACAAGATGTACCTCGAGAATTTTAAAATTTGCAGTCATCGATATGTCTAGTTTTCCAATACATCACAAACGACATTCAGATAAAAATATATTTCTAGCATAAGATTTTTATCATAATCCTTAAGTTTATACATATAATCTAGATGGGAATTCAATTTAAATAAATCGTTTAAAATATCAACTTACACTGGAAGATTGTTGAGAGAGATTGACCACGTAAGTGTTAGCTTGTTTTTCGAATGAGGTCATCCATTCTTTATGCCCCTGAAATGCAATTATAACCTTAGTAATCATCTAGCTTACAAAATAATACCAAATTTAAAACACATAATATATACAGAGTGTAAACTTTAATCTAAAGTGCAAACTTTATTCAAGATATAGTTAGTAGGGGGAGACAACTCTGCTTCAAAGTCCTTCAAGTCATATTATCTCCCCTTAGACCACAAATGTAACTCTCTTCCTTGCAAAAAATTACATGAAGCCAATAATATTGTATGATAACTGAAATGAACTTACCAATTTTTCATTTACAGATATAGAAGGGAACAACCTTTGAAATACCCCTTTATCTAAAGATTCTACTTCTCTTGATAAATTACTGGCCTTCTCCTATAATAAACAGAAAACTTTGTTAAGCAACATACAAGATCCTTCAAACATAAAAGTCACATTCAAATCATAGATAAACTATTACGATAATAATATTGTATTAAGCCAAAGTCACAAATGTTATCTTTACAACATAATTATTTGATGTAAATAAACATTTTGAGCAGTATAGAATTTTTTATGTCAAATGACCATAAAAAATGAATTGACCAACATTTCAGAATAAATAAGGACAATCTTTGAATACAATCACAGCCAAAATAAATAAGAACAATAAAGCGGCAAATAATAATTGGCAGATTGTTAACACCACAATACAAAACAGAATAAAATAGTTGAGTCATCAAGGAAATAAGATTTTTTATACAAGGGACTTAACAGTAGCATATATTTTTTTATCATGCCTTTTCGAATTATCAATTGATTACTGCGCAAAGAAAGAGATTGAGCTTATCATTTTGTTATACTTCCACCATATTAAGACTAATAATGTTAATTTCCATGTTATTACACATGCAATACAATGGAGATGTCTTGAGAAATTTTAACCCTTCCCTTCAACATCTTAAGATCACCTCGTTAAGACTACATGCTTCAGTACCAATTATTTATTTGTCCATTACCATCAGATAAATGATACCAGTGCCCTTTAAAATGCTTATTTGACATATTTTTCAACTATGTCAGTGAGTATATTAATCTATTCACCAAGTGTTACACTATATTGATAACTATTGTCTATTATATATAAATCAGCCTATTGACCATATGTCTATATTACAAATCAATACCACAGCTTTCACAACCTTTAATCTATTTATGAAAATACTTAACTTAAAGACTCAAAAGCTAATGCATTTTTATTTTACATTGTAGGAAGTTGGGTAATTTTTTTTAGCTATATAGTGCATAATCATCATACACAGATGTTATAGTCCACTCAAAACAAACCATTTTGGGAGTAACAAATGGTTCAAATTTTATTTCAATAATTTGCAAGGGTTCTTTAGCAGTGGGAGGAAACCACTCCTTGTCATGTAACAGCAGGGAATCGGAACTATGCTAGTTGACTCTGACAAACCACTATACCACCCATGATTGTGATGACTTATGATCCACTGTATAATACTTACATGCTTCTGATTAACATTAATAAAGGTAAAATAAAGTATTAGATTTACAACCATGTAAAACATAGTTATATTCTCTTATACAGATTTATAATAAAAAGTGTTAATGGGATGAAATGTCTTCCTATGCATTGAATTATAATAATAAGGGTGATGCTTAGTTATAACACATATTATGAAAACAATAAGCTAGATAAATAAACACACAAAACTGTAAATGTATTAAATTAAACCCACTGCCAACTTCTATGCCAATTTAGACACAGTCTGATTCTAGGAATTCACAGACAGTCTAAATAGCAACAAGTGCCAAAAAAATCTAATATTGAAATAACAGTCGTTTTAAGTATATGTATCCAGCAAAATTTTTGTATAATTTTCAAGTTACAGTGCAAAAAATGACAAGACAAAAAATGGCTTGTGCTCCCCACCCTACCTACATGATATAGGGGAAGTAAAGACAGGGTCAGCAAAATATTAGTATGTTATTTATAATGAAACCATGCAGCTCACATGCATCAAAGCTTTAGTTTGATAATCAATAAATTATTTCAATTAAAAAAAAAACTTATCAAAAAAATATTAGAAATAATAATCTGAAACATTTTTATATGAAAGATTTTATCCAACTGATTAATTAACTGATGAAAGAAGGGACATGAAAGGTGGAAAAAAAATATCTGATCACTGTTTATTTAATTTACCCTGGAATTTTTAACAGCGCTTTCAACTTTTTCAACCACTGATTTCTCAGTTTTTTCTAAAGCTTCCATGGCTTTCCAATTCTTTTCACGAAGTTCCTGAAATTAATTTTTTTTCCGTCTACAATTTTTATCACACAAAAACAGAGTTTTCAGATAGATATGCATGCAGAAATAACTGTTAACCTTAATGTAAACATTGTTAGAACAATTGTTAAATTCATAATTAATTGATAATGTAAATCCTGAACCTATGGGATTAAAACATATTCTTCAAGAGCAGAACTAAAAGCATGATCAGTGTTTTACTGATGAAAAAAAGAAGAAAATGAGTCAAACGACTAATGATTGAACTGGGCTTAACATAACATTTTAACTGTCATACAGGTGACACAGTACTTCTGTAAAATTATGGCTTTTGCATTTGAAAGAATATCCCACTCTAGAAAGAGAGAGAGAGAAATGGGGTTTAAAATCCAGTCGACACAAACTAGATCATTTCGGGACTAACATATGGTTTTAATTTTATTTCAATAATTCGATTGCACGTAGAGGTCTCTATCAGTGGAAGGAAACCGAGGACCCGCAGAAAACCCACAAGGTTGGACAGGCGTCCCTACTCCTTGTCACATACAACCAGGGATTTGAAACCCTGTCAGTTGACCCAATGAACGGCTTTATGATACAGCGCGCACGTGCTTACCATTCGTCCATCCACCCACTTCCTCTCTAGAAAAGATTGGTGGTTGCAAGGTATGTATAACCTGTGGGTCTGTTTTTCAAACTGACATTATTGTACTACTAGCTTAGAATAATAATGTTAACTTTATAAATATCTGATGAAATATCTCACACTTTACACAGTCTTATATTAGCTTATATTCAGCCCAGATAGAAATATTGATTATAACAAGCTGATATGCAATGTTAAAGTTGAATTAAGCTCAACCTATAGGATTCTTAACTATACATTTGCTTTGCTAGCTACTGTGACAATCCATGTTACATGTTAAATAAAATAACTACACATCCAAAGTCGATAACACTACTGTTGAAAATGGTGCAAAAATCAATTCCTATCCCGATCATACTGTTTAAAGCATTTTCTGGAGACATATTAGATCTATTATAATAGCAGTATTTACTTCTACAATATACAATGATTAAATCATGTGCAGATGTGAAGAGAGAGAAATGAGATGTAATGTCCACTCAACAAAAACAAGGTCATTTCGGGACTAACTTCAATTTCATTTTAAAAAATAGTTTTTGCGTAGGGGTCTTAGCAGTATGAGGAAACAAGAGAACCTGGAGAAAACAAAAACTTCAATTTCATTTTAATAATTTGCTTTTTGCGTAGGGGTCTTAGCAGTATGAGGAACCTGGAGAAAACCCACAAGGTTTGACAAACGACTCCTCATAATGTACTAGCGGGGAATCAAAACAACATCACTTGACTCCTGATAGACTTATGATCCAATGTGCATGCGTTAAGCATTCGGACCCCCTGACTCTCCCGCTCATGTGTGAGTACTTATATAGTATGTGTAGGATGTTAAACTCCCATTTCATTTCATTCAAGTAAGTAGATACCAATATAAGTAATACATTTTCTAAAGTTGCTGACCATGGATTTTGTAAACTGTGAAACCTGAATATGTATAGGTTTCATTGCCATTTAGTATTTACAAAGGTACAATAAAAAAAAATTACACAACATTTGGCATCCTCCTCAGTAGATGATATAAATAGACAAGCCAGTGTCACCTATAAGTACTTTGGGGTTTTTTTTTCAAGATTTAATTAAACAAAACATAAAACTTTTAATTGGTTAGTTTTATTAGCATAAATGAGACTATATGTAATAACAAGTCATATTGAAAAATAGTTAGTAGTTATTAAATACGTCATGCCAATATGCTTCATTACAATACCCTCTTACTTCTATTTAGAGCTTATTATTAAAATATTAATTACAAGTATTGTAGTGTATCCCGAAGTTTATATCAGCATTTTTGTTTTATTAAAGCACTGATACCACTCTTGTTGTAACTGAATAAAATGCCTCAATCATTATTCTAGTCAACAAATTGTACTATTTTACATTTTGCAATATTACACTTTATTGATGATACAAATTTCATCTTAACACACCTAATTTAAAAAATTGGAAAAATTCAACTACATTGTAACAACATGGTTTGAAATGCTTTACATAAACAATTTCAAATGCAACTTGGATTTAAACATATTTTCGAACCCTCTGGACAAGTAAAATAGGATGTAATGGATAATTTACACAACAGGTAGGACACTTAAACATCTAGTCGTTAGAATAAAGCTATTTTTTTTTTCTGGACCTGTCAAGCCAGCAAGAGTGGTATGGTCCCTTTAATTTTAATGTCACGGCACCCTTTTGTCTGCTGTGGATCAATTTGCAGTAATTTAATACCGCAGATATAATTTGTTTGACAGGATATATATTGTTTTAAGAGCAATTGATAAGAGGATATTGTGTTCTAAAATATTGCAATCAGTGATAACTCTGTCATCTAATTTAATTTAATAGACTGAAACGGTGAACATAACAATTTTCTAATCAAACTTATTTAAAAGCATGTCTTTACTTTATACAAATTCGGGTAAATGATGAAAGTTTGAATAAAAAAACAGCGCCACATCAAAGCAATTTGTATACCTATACTTACATTATTTTTCTTTTTCTGGGTCTCTAATTGTTCTTGTAAATTACCAACTTCTGATTTCTGATTGGCTAGTTCTGCTGTTAATCGTGTTAATTCTTTCACTTTTTCTGCAAGACTGAAAATACAATTCATCTCTCATTTAAAACATTAATTACACCTTTTCTGTTATTACTTGAAACAAATACACATCCATCCCATATTGTTCGTGGTCTGTGAAACCATGGGGGGGGGGGGGAAGAGGTACATGTAGTGGTCTAATGTGTGCGGTTTAAAGCAAGCAGGTTATTGACATGACATTGTATCATATGTTACCCTTGAATAATCTCATTTGTGTTGACTAGAATTTAAGCCTTCTCTTCCTCATCTCTCTGTACTACATATTTTAATATCCTATTTTTCATAATGTTAGCTTAGCCGTCACCAAATAAAACCAAAACAATCATTTTTATAATAAATACTCAGCAATTTCATAATCCCTTCTTAATCTTAATACACAGTTCAAAGATTTCAATTTTCTATGCTACATAACTTACATGCTTTCATGTTCTTGCAATTTTATAAGATTTTTATCTGCAGTGTGTTCATTATGAATATCACCATTGGGGGCTCCAGATGGTGCATTAGGTGCAGCTTCCTGTCCCTCGCCAGCTTGACGTTCTTTAGTTGTCTTCATTTCCTCAGCTAAAGCCATATTTTCATGTCGCATAACCTACAAACAATATTTCATAGAACTTCATGTAGTAATTAAAATTCAGTCATTGAAATTATCCAGTTTTTTTATTTAAATCATTTACATGATGTCTGAAAATTATGAAAATATTTCAAAATCAGTTTAAATTGAAATTTTGATCATGGATGAACCAGAAACTGAAAGTGCTCCCCAAAAGAAAATCTACCACTTTTCAACATTTAAAATAAAATTGTGCACATTTAGGAAATACAAGTGCAGAAGGACACACAAAGGGTAAGAGAGAGTTTGCTTGAAATTAAAAAGAAAGGGGGTTTTGTTCGTTTCATAATAACAATTTGTCAAAGCAGAAATAAATGAAAATTGAAATGAACCTATATATAAGTATTAATGAATATGAAAATATTAATTGTACCTCGATTTCTTTCTTGAGTTCTGAATATCTCTGATTTGAATCAGATAATTGTTTGTCCAGATTTTTAACATTTCCCTCCAATTCACTTGATTTTCGGTTGGCTTGCTGAAGATATTCAAACCGAAACACAATGTCATTTAAATTATTATCATGCAATACTCCTGCTGAATAAAGATGAGATTCATGCTTTGCCTTAAGATATACCTCTAGTCAGGGTTTGACATTAACTCTTTCAGCCTTTGGGCAAGTAGTTCAACGATTTAACTAACCCGAAAAAAAATTGCTTATCCGAAGGTACAAAATAGCTAAAATTATACTTTGTGGTGTGTTAAGTAATATGATAGGTTGGGTTAAGTGTATGTGTATTCTGATATAAATGGATGAGGACATTTATTTATAGTGCTCAAGCTGCATAGTATTATAACACAGGTAAATAGAGCACAAGTTGAAAAATGGTACAATGCTGAAATATGCAGAAAATTGAATGAGTTACTGTAAAAAAAAAATTAGTGCTTTAATTACTGAATTATCATTTTAAGTTGTTGAGAATAGTTCTCCTGGAATTTACTTCAATGTTTTATATCAGGATTTGATGTATCGGGTAAACTTTTATGCATGGATGGCAAACATCAATACTTGCATCCGTAAATTTGTCAGACACTGAAACTCGGCATTCATTGTTGCAAATCTTAGATATAAATTTTGTAAATGTGGCGGTTAAGCAACAAAATTAGAACAAGTGCCTTCTTAGATTACGTATTCGTCAATATTTATACCACTTTGTACAAAATCCAAATAGCACTTGTCAACAAATAACTCGTAATACTGTATATTTTGGAGGCGCTTGGGACTAAAAAAGTTTCTGCAACACGCAACAGATATCTAAGACGAAACTTTCTTGTGTTTACAATAGTCAGAATTTTATTACTTTTTCTTTTGCCTGGGCAACAGTTAATGTCAAGCCCTGCTAGATATAATCAGAATAGAAAACAACAATAAGATCAGGATGCAAAATAGTCATAGATCTGAAAAAACAGTGAGCAACCTACGGGCTGCTATCCGAGATAATAATTTTGGCTTTTGTATAATTATATTGATTTGGGTTGGAGCCCAATTTTTGATGGAGGATTAAAAGACAGCCCTTCTGACCTCTGGTCTTACATCACAAAATTTCTAACACTGATGATGACAATACTGAAAATTAAATTTTGGGTTTTTTTTGTTTATAAACTACTTTCTTGCTTTTTGATAAACTAATATATTTCACATCTTTTGAAGTGGAAAATTTATTCATTGTTTACTAGATATAGAAGGACAACAGAAGCAAAATCATGAACACAGAAATCAAAATCACACATAATTTGAAAATCAACCAAAGAGTACCACCCAAGAAAAAAACTAAATACATGTAGTACAGAACAACATATTTATCACAAATCTAACCTGTAATTTTCCCTCCAATTCTTTTGTGACATCGGCAGCAGATAAATGTGTGTTTAATTCCTGTAGTTGCTTTTTTAATGATGAACACTCATTCTCGGCAGATTTCAAAGCGCCATTGGCTTTTTGTAAATCAGCAGAAGCTTTTTTCAGATCATTATTTAGTGTAGTATTTTTCTGGTCAGCTCTTCTTAATTCTTTGTTCACTTCGTCCAATTTCTTATTCATAATAGCTTCTGTATCTTTCTGTAAATCAAAATAAAAGAAATAAAAAAAATGAAATGAAATGAAATGGGGTTTAACATAACATCCTACTGTTATTCTCAGAGTGGGTTAATGAAGACGGGCATATGCCATTACGTGCTATGAGGGAAAATTTGCCCGAAAAGTGGTGCTACTGTATACTCTTAATATCAAATTCCAACTGCCAAGGGATCTTTTACGTGCACACCAATAACCTTGTGAGGTCTTCCTTCCTGGACCACTGACAAGGGGAAATCCTGCCTGAAAATCCTGATGAACTTTCTCGGCTAACACTGGGATAGAACCGTGACCTCCACACAAGTCAGCCAGTGCCTTACTCATTTAGCCACAATAATTTATATAATTTTTAATCTCTAGCAAACTAAAATAAGGAATATCAGTCCAAAAATCCCTAAAATCCTTTCAATCAGACAAAATAAACAATTCGGCGCCACTTATTTGTTAAAATCTTGTGATGGGCCTGTTTTTAATCCAATTGAATCTACCATTGATACTCTAGTTTTGTTTTATTAAATTAATGTTAAATTAACAATTTCAGCATGTATTAAACCATGAAATATTAGATATTGTCATTTATCATAAAATGTACACAATCTGCACCAACTACTTGAAGTCTCATCTCAAAATATTTGCTTTGGGATCTTATCACATGAAAATTAGTTTATAATTTGGGTTTTATGAACTTTAACCTGGGTGAGACTAAGCTAAGAATGATGAAGAATTTTTTTTTTAAAAGATCAAATAAATACCCATTACGATAACATAAAATACATTAATCTATTTTTCATCTCAGTTACATCCTGTAATGTAAGGAAATTTATTGATGTATAGTTTTGTTCATGGTTACATATTTATAAAACTAAAGCTACTTACATGGCCAGATTCATATGTTCGGATCTGTTCTTCATATTTAGCTATTTTACTTTCCTGCATTTTACGGTTATTTTCACTTGCAGTTAGTTTGACTGCATTACTGTTAAGTTCTTTCTCCATAATATTAGCCTTCTGTCTAATACTGCTGAATTCAGCTTGAGATACAGTATCAGTCCTATAATAATAATACACATATTATATATAATATAGTACATGTATATAATCTACACTGAAACATACAGTATGTTAAACAATCCTGATGGAATTCAGCTTCAGGTACATGTATCTGTGTTACTGTTAAGACGATAGTGTCATATAGAACCAATTTAATTAAAATATAGATCTGTATTTAGTTTCGTTTTTTGTATACACTCGATGGCCTGTAGATCTAACAAGTTATATCTGTGACGTCAGGTACCAAGCATGCGACATTTGACCTGATAATGTCAGTTATTCAATTAACCAATTGGCAACTGCCATCTACTTTTGATTTGTTTTGCTTTCTATCGCTGATAGTGTTTACCCACAGTTCCTCGTAAAAAGGTCAAATACTTGATTCGACAGACCATTTGATAGGCTGTCCCCTCATTTCAAGCAGAATACAAGTTAAATAACAAGTCTTCCAGATCCAAATGTAGTAAAGACAAGTATAATCGAAATTTTGAACTATAAAAACGAAATGAAATTGGATCTGTGTTTTAATCAGATTGATGTAGAACACCATTTCTGTAGCAGTTTAAGAATGAAATTACAGTAAAATTTACTTACTTTGTTTTTGTAAGATTACTTAGGGTATCTTGAAGTATTTTATTCTCCTGAAAAAATAATTCATACATTTTGCGTTTTAATCTCTATATTTAACCATGCAAATAAAAATGCTATCAATGAAAGACGGAAATAGAATTTTTTCTCTCAACAAAACCAACTACATGTGGATTTCTTTGCCCTCTACACACATTAAACTAAAATTTTCTATGTAAATTGTTTGATCTGTGAGAATATTACCTCGGTTAATTTTTGCATATTTCTATCTGTTCCAGATTCTGTTTGTAGGAGTCGAACTTGTAGGTTGTTAAGTTCGGAAGCGTGTTTTTCGTGAATATGAGCAAGTCGAGCATGTAGAGCAGTCATTTCATTATTCTGAACATCAAGTTTTTCCTTGTAAGCTTTTTCCAGTGCTGCATATTTAGCTTTCTCTGCATTTAAATCTTGACGGATTTCTTTTACTTTATTATTGGATGACATGGCCAATTGCTGTTCTGTAAAAAAAAAAAACATTTAATGATTTAATTTATTACAAGGATTAGTTCAGATATTACAAGGATTAAGATAGTATTTAACAACCAGTTATCTTCTTAAACATGCATTATTCAAGAGCTAAATCTGCCTAGTGCAGGTCTTTATTTGGGCATGAAATGTTTTCTAAAGTATTAATTAGACATTAATTAACTGATCCAGGCCTTAATCAACTTTGGATGGCATCACATTGCTCCGATATTAAACAGATTAAAACGTTTAAGTGATAAATCAAATATGGCGGTTCAAGACGCTTCGAGTCTTAGCTCTGATCAACCAGGTCCGTGGTTGAAATTATTGCACACGTCGGCCAAATCTTTAAATGCCAATATCTTCGCTTACAATAGAGTAATTTGAATGAAATTTTCAAATTGTTCATTTTACATCACCTACTTTCGAACTATTATAGCAAGAATGGCTAGTTCTTATCTATATCTTGAATAATGTAACTTTAATTAACCAACTCCAACTATTTTGACCATGAGAAAGACGACAATCTGGCTGATAGCTGACTAAAAAGATCTCTTTAAAAACTAGCAAAATAAATGTTAATACCTTGTTGTAGAGCTCTTTCTTTATCTTCAAGCTGTTGTTTAAGAAGGGATAAACCATCACCTTTTTGTCCTTTCTGGCTTTTCTGAAATTTACAATAATAAATCAATCAATGTATATTTATGTTCCCAATATTTAGAATAATTTGTAGAAAAAAGCTATATTAAACCCTTTATTTGTTTGGCAAATCATCAGACATGTATGGATAGCCTAATAAATGAGGATCACTCTTTATTTAAATCAAAACAGATAATCAATGGTAATGTTTCTATACATTATCAGATAATTCACAGAAAAGAGCATCTATAGTATTGAATAGAATCACTATGTACATAAGCTAATGTTAAACATCAAATAGCTAATGGACAGGTAATATACAATAATAACCAAATGTATGTGTCATATTCTGAATTCAAACAACTCCTATTCAGTTAAGCCTATTCAATATGATATTTCTAAATATATGCATAATTCAATGTTAAATATATTTCAGACAAATATTAAAGAATTATGTATGTACCTTGTTCCATTCCGAGTTGACATCAATTGATCCCCCTTGTTTGTTTAATAAAATATCAATTAAACTCTGTATATCAACATCATTTAATGTAGCATTCTTCACCGAGTTAATCAGTGGTGAACAGGTAGTTGTTTCTACAAAATACAGAAATATTGATAAATTAATAATAAAATAATGTTATAGTAAAACAAGATTGAATTACTAAGCTACATATTAAACTTGCATGTTAGTGAAAGGATTGTGCATATTGCTAAAGGGATAATAAGCTAGTATAAAGGTAAATATAGAATTTAAACCATAAAATGAATGGTGAATTAAGACATCTGTTCAAATCATTTCCTATATTTTTAATAACGCTGTAATGAAAATTTTAACATTATTTTATTTTAGAAAATATTATTTAAGTACATGTATGTTTAACAGATATCTGTATTAATATCAATGTCATACTCAAAGATATTATCTGGTATATTAAATTATATGTAAATAACATTTTTCAATCTTTAAATAATGAAAACATTAATTTGCCAATTATGTTGACTTTTAATGTGATGGAAGTCATAAATCATAGTAAATGATTAATTATACACTTCAATGGTTTTAACACTTGTTAATAATTCAATAAATTATATTTTATACCAAATATTTACATATTTTAACATGTTTGTGGTTTCCAAATTCAAACCCTGTCTTCTCGAAATACAGGAGACACAGTGGTGCCTGGCAAGGGACAAGGTATAGTTGTTCAGGTGGGATGGAAAAAAAACAAGGTCCTGTGTACACATGTATACATTACAAGATCCCTTGGCAGTTGGAATTTGATATAAGAGTAGGTCATAGCACTGCTGTTTGGGTAAAATTTCCCCAACAGCACATTGTGTATGACATAATATGCCCATCTTCATTAGCCCAGTCCGAGCAGGACAGTAGGACATTAAACCCATTTAATTTCATTTCATTTTTCTCGAAATGGAAACATATGGTAACTGCAGATTATATGAAGTACATATACATGTAATGTACATGTATAGATAGATTTTGGTCGTTCCGAGGAATTAGCGGCACAAATCTTTTTTAATCACATTTATGATATAGGTCTGAAAGGGACTCCAGAGAAGAACTAAATAATTTTGCTTTAAGCTGTATTAAACCCAGAAAACAGTTGAACTATTCTTGTTTGTACATAAAGGATTTTACAAATCTAAAAACTTTATTTCTTTAGACAGTATGTAAGACAAGTATCGCATACATTTTCAAAGACTCTGTGAAGAAATTAGTCAAATTAAAGTAAAACAGACTGAAATACTCCCAAAAGGAGTTGAACTATTCACTAGACAGACTACACATGTATGTCAGCATCACATACATTTTCATTACGAAAATAGATTGAAGAGAAACAGGTATTTAACAATATGTATGATGAATGACAGCAGGTTGACATATCTATTTAGATACACCCAAATAAACAAATAAAAGTCTAAATTCTTGTGAGAATCTAACTATGGAAAGAATATCAAATTACACACATTCATTAGATTGAAAAGAAATGAAACTGAACAATATAAAACTACAGGGTGTATTAATTTATGTTTTACACCTAGGAATCAGAAGATTGCATTTGGTCTTCTTGCTGGACGCAGTTCGATTTCTAATTACATGATGACCCGGCTCTGCAGATGAAATTTACACAAATTTAATTATGATAAGTTCTGTCAAAATATTTTTCAGATGTCATCTGACCTGTAACCCTATTGGTGAGAGGGTTTTTTAACGCCCTGTCATATATCAAACAAGTCTATTACATTTAACCTAGATATGTAGCAGTTAATAACTTATACGGCTCATTAACATTTATTGTAAAAGACCCCATCAACCTTTTGACAATGTTATTTCAACCAGTCCATATTCCATAGTGTAAAACATGAAGGACATGAACCCATTCCATAATAATATTTTTCAATTTTTTACTGAAACTTAATTACATGTAGGCCTATGTCCTATGTGTATACAGGAAAGTAAAATTAAGTAGTAGTAATATACAAATGTTATAGCAGCTCCAGTTAGATGTACTAGATACTGCAAGAATAAATTTGCAAGTTTTACCTCAAGTTGTCTTTCAAATTTTTTTGTTAAAATATAAATGTTATTACATGTACATGTACATACATGTAGACTGAATAAATCTATTGGAGAAACATAGAGCTATTATAATACATGTATGAGTAGATACATTGTATATTATTCATAAACAAGTAGTAAATCTTGACATTTATATTACTGTATACGAATTATGATTGATAACATTCTCTCTTTATTACACAACATGCCGAACAATCAAACTGCACATTGTAAACAATGTCAGTAGGCATGTCACAGGCATAACAATAACACATATTTCAGAAAAAAGACACCCAAATTGAGACACACAACTATGGTTCAATTCTTTTAAAGGGACAATAACACTCTTGCTGGCTTGACAGGTCCAGGAAAAAAAATTAGCCTTATTCTAACTACAAGATGTTTAAGGGTCCTACCTGTTGTGTAAATTATCCATTACAACCTATCTTACTTGTCCAGAGGGCTCGAAAATATGTTTAAATCCAAGTTGCATTTGAAAGTGCTTACGTAAGGCTTTTCAAACCATGTTACGGCATGTAGTTGAATTTTTCTAATTTTTAAAATTAGGTGTGTTAAGATGAAATTTGTATCATTTTTGAATTGAAATATTGTAAAATAGTACAAATTGTTGACCAGAATAAAGATTGGAACATATTATTCAGTTACAACAAGAGTGGTATTGGGGCTTTAAATTTCATTTTGAAAAGATAATTTTCTAAAAGTTTTAATTTGGACTACTGGTAATCAATTGAAATATTGAATATTCTTTTTAAAAAATGATTAGCAATAAATATTTCAAATAAATTTTAACGTGAATGTCTCAGGTACAGTATATGTGGCATATTTTATTTCTAATCAGTATCTTTATAATTTATTCTTTTAACAAAAAAATAAAATCAGCTATTACAAATTTGTTCATATAGTTCTCCCAAAATTTAACTTGACTAGAAGTGTCAAATAATTTAGAATTTCATGCCAAGAAAGTAACAAGCAATCTAAAAGATGGAACAATTATAGGATCTTATTCTCCATGACAGCTACAAATTCCTCCACTAAGGACAGGAATTTTCTACTAATCTTCTGGACTTGACTTGATAGCGAAAGTGTTGACAATTGTATGAACCCATACTGTCCAATACAAATCAATTTCCATCAATGAATTATTTTACTACTGAATTTTAGCATTCGAACCACTAGTTAGTTTATATGGCTTTTTAAAACCAAATATAAGCAACAAATAGGGTGGACAAGCTGTTCCAGAAATTAAACTATTCACACTTTGATGCACAATATTTGACAAACTCAAAGGTGTTTTTATCATGTTAAGATAACAAAACTTGACATCAAAAAAATGCAAAATAGTAGTTTTATACTTAATCTGATGATACACTTAGATATCAAAACACTTGTTGGACATTTGAGCTTATGCAGAGAACCATTTTTATAACAATAACAGCAAATGTCTAGCTGATTTTCTGTTCACAAATAATTATTAAACAGTGACTCCAATGAATGAAAATTGTTTCGATCCACCTGAGACTTTTACTGTACTCCGTTCACCCAACAACTATATAAAGAGAACAGTCCCATAATCTTATGTAAACCTGCATACGTGTAGCATCGTGACAAAAATTTGGGACGGCTACACAACACTTATACATTTTTAATTTTATCTTTAAACGAGGTAAGTTTTGTTTTCCGAAGTCGTTTTTAATCAATCCCATGCCATGATGACAGCAAATAATTCCAGAAGTCATTAGCAAGCATTTTGATTCAACTGGTTAAAAGTTCAGGAAACGAAAATCAAGGCATCAAATATTCAGGTTTTATGGCAGTAAAAGCCTCTAGCTTAAGATGCATCGAGATCAGGAAAAGACGCTGCAGTAACACTAATAATACAGAACTCAATGAAACCAACGGTATGTTAAATCTAAGTTTCTTAATTCATCTACATGTATATCTGGTACAAGAGGCATCAGTCCTTCCATGTTCTCAAACTGAGGACCCCAACAAGTAACAGAACATGTCTGAATCCAATGATCGGTGGAATAATGCTCGACACTCAACAGTAGCAGGTGGTTACTAGACTTGGTGATTCCTGCAATGAGTTAACCAGCTTCATGTAATCAGTGGAATTCATCTTTTTCAACTAGTGAATACCCATTCTTTAACAAGGTTCAACATGTCACATGTAGATCATGTTACATACATACAGAGCCTGTTAAACTACTCACTAAATTCTTTCTTTTTATCTTGAAATGAAACCTGACCCTGGTTCTTGATTATAATGTATAAATGTGTTTATTTAACTATGAAGTCTTTGGGAATTTTAATATTAGTAGGCTACTGTTATGGCCTATGGAGAACAGTTTTGAAGGTTAGTATATTTTAAAGGCATAACACTCCATTCAAATCTTGTGTAATTTTCACAGCTTAACAACCTGTGTGAACATGCAGCATGTGTTCTACATTAAGTCTGTGTCATGTAATGCTATAAATAAAACTACTCAAGTACTAAATAACTACCAGTAATTCAAATATTATTCCAAGAAATATGATATTCTTATTATTTGAATATCCTGGTTAAACAATCTCATATTGATTTTTGTATAAAATATGATCTGCTTTAGTTCCTCCTATGCACAGTGTATTTTTGTTGGGAAATGAAATACAGTGGACAGGTAAAAAATGTAATCAACAACATTATACTTCTCATAATTGCATTGAAAGGGGCTTTTGCAGACTTACGAATTTGAAAGTGTTTTTTTTTCAGATTTGCAGTGTTATTTAGATAATAATTTGTTCATGCCAGTATCTCAGACGATTTTAAGGTTAGGTCTCTTAAAAAAATTCTTAATTCAATTGTCTAGATTTGGAATGTTCTGTCAATTAAATTTGTCAAAAGTTAACTTTACTAGAGAAACAGTGAAAGATCCCTGATAAATAAAAATCCATCCACAAGAATTTTAATGCGCCTATATGTAGATCTTATGTACATGCTGAAAAATCTTCTGACGTCATTTAATTTAAATAAATGCACTCATGTTGGGCATATACATAGACTTACATATATGCCTGAAGTCAGAACAGTTCTACCGAAGGCGAAGGATTTATAAATATAAATGTATAAATACATTGGTGTAGTCTAACTCTAACTATTCGCAAACCAACAGTATGTAAGCTAAAGTACCGTTTCAAAATATTATCATTAACTACAAATTGAAAAAGTCATCTCATCACTATAGATTAACATTATCAAATAATTGTTTAATTAGTTTCTGCTTTGAAATGTCATTACCAAAATGTCAATGTGACAAAATAATCCATTTTCTTCAATTTCAACATTTTAAATGTGGAGAAGGTTTTATATCTTTTAACTTCAATTATTAACATGATATTTTTAACCTTGGCGATGTACAATTGATTATTAATGAGAAAATTATGTCTAAATGAAAGTATAGAAATAAACTGAGGAAACGGTTAGAAAAAGATACATACCTTGCGAATTCTTTATTTTATCTGATGTCTTTCCTCTTGGTTTTTCTTTATTCAACTCTGTTTTCTTTTCACTTTTTACTGCTTTTTCAACTTCAACCTCAATTGTCTCAATTTTCGTGCCTCGCTCTTTCTTGGCTTCTGTCTTTTTCTTAACTTTAAAGATGCTTGCATCCTCCACTGGTTTTTCTTCTTCATGTTTATGCTTTAATGCAACCTCATCTTTGGGTGCAAACTGCTCCTTGTGGTACACCTCCGCAGTTTTTTCTGTAATCAATGAATGCTCATTTTTATTGGTCAAAATTGGTTTCTGATTTTTGGTCTTCTTTGATTTTTTGGCATGAACAACTCCCGATTCCTCTACCTGGATTATTTCTGGTTCAATCTCTAAATTTACCATCTTTGTTTCCTTCTTTGCTTGGACCTCTGCCTTTTTACCCTTTTCTTTGACAACCACTGCCTCCTTTTTCACTTTCTTTTTTGAGACATCTGCATTATTTTTCTTCTTGGATTTTGGTTTCTCTTCTTCTTGACGTCTTCTCTGTTCTTCTAAAACTTCATCAAATGTTTTTTCTTTCATTGTGAAAGCTGTTATGAGGTAAATAATTATGGCTGATATAACACAGACCGCTAAACCTATCACGATTGACTGGGGATCCATGGTGCTGTTTTAACAAGTGAAGTTCCTGGAAAGAAGATGAAATCAATGAAATAACTTGAAAACTGAAGTAAAGAAAACAATGTTGAGTCAAACTCCTTCAAATGGCCTGTCACTGATTGTCAGTACTACCACGCCCCTTAGCCGGGATTATCTCCTTTAGAATTACCGATCGAATAATATTAATATTATTAAACTGATTAAGCGAATCCTAAAAATTAGGTGTCAAAATCCTCGAGATATTAATGCTTTGAAAACACCAATATGGTTTCTTCAAACCATGTACCTTCCTTTAACACCTTACAAACCAAAGTTATACCCGGTCCACGTAAGCACTTTACTTTACGACGGCGATGGACCGATTGAAATGGTAGTGTCGATGATGTCAAAACACGGTAAAGTGCTGATTTCCACGCGTCACATAAAATTCCTATCAATGACACAAATTATGATCTCCTTCAAAGACCCCAATATCACAGGCATTGCAACTTCTAAATGAATGGGTGGGTGTCACTTACTAGACAAAAATAACTGACATGTTTTCTTTCTGACCTTACTTACTTTGCAAACACCATGTACAATACCGACAGCCCTGAAACATGTGAATGTCTTATGTAAACGAGTTTGTGATTGGCTGAAACCATAGACAGTGAGTAAATCAGTTGTACACCCTCCCTGCCACGTTGTGTCAGACATCATTTATTTTATTATTAAACAATAATATTAAAAACAAAATGAAGCAACATTTTATTAATTCATACCTAAGTCATCCCTTATTTAATGCACATTTTACTTTGAGCTAATTGTGTTAATTTTATTAGTTTTGTAGTTCTCAGTCGATAGACATTTCGAGGAGCGCCGCAGATAAGCAGATTGAAAATACAATGCCACAACGAGGCTGGTAAAGACGCCACCTATCGGCAATAGTCGAACCGCGCACCTGACTTTGGTTTGAGATCAGTTCTGCCCGGCTTCTTTGTTCAGTAAGGATATCACTGAGTGTGCATTCGCTTTATAACGGCTAAATTAGAAATGGCACCACAAAAAAGATCCGCAGAAGAAGCAGAATCACTTATTAGTGGAGTAAAGGCTTTATTGGTTGATATTGAAGGAACAACAACACCAGTTTCTTTTGTCAAGGTATGTGACAATGTTTATTTATCAAGTAATGCAGTTTGTATTGTAACTGTATCAGTGATTAGAAAGCGCGATTATCGGGTTGCGCCGGCTATATATGTGCGGTTTGTGCTAATTCTTTTGATACATTTATTACTTGCATGGATTCGTACAATAACGGTGTTTTTCTTATGTTCGGTTATGAAAATACTTAAGATTGTTTCTTAAATATTTTTCAACGATCCTGAGATAAAAGCCTCTCGTTGGCTTCGCTGGGGGTAATTGCGGAAGCTATGTTCCACTTATCACTTGTTGTTATTTGTTCACGCTCGCGTGATTGATTATAATCATGATTCAATTGATCGATTCGTTACCGACGTAGCAGATACATTTGAACATAAACTTTTGTTGTTAGGACCAAAATGAAATCGTAACCAATGTATTGATGTTGCATCAATTTCAAGAAGCGACTCGTCGATGACGTACTGTATTGATCGAAATGTGATACTGAATGATCATTTATTTGCAAAAGATATATATTCTGCAACTCTTCATTATCGTTTTATACTCAGAAACACACCCAGTTGGTTGCCCGCGTATGTTTTGTACATAACTTGTGTGGAGGCTATTTGTTATCACATTATTTTGGCAAATAAAAGTGCTAAAGTAGACCGGCCGGCATGTTAGAATTAATGCAATGTCAAGGCCATTTTGTTGTCTTGTTCGTGTGATCTTGTGAAGGGTTTTATTTTTCAACACCCAAATAGAATTTGCCAATGTAATTACAAGCCGAATAATAATTTCAGAGTGTGGAGAATGCTATTAAATATCAAAACAATAGTTATTTTTATCGTTTAGACACAGAATTATTATAAAATCGTAAACAAACGAATCCCAACAAAGACCATGCCATTTGGGGGTTTGAGCGATTTAAAGAATAGCGCGAAATGCTTTGAAGTCACGTGACCCCCAAACGATACACTATTACCATTTGTCTTTTGTATTACTTTTTAACAGTAAATATAAGTGTAATGCCTGTTTATTAAAATACCGCGAATTCTCAATGATGTTATAGCCAGTTACATTGAATTCTATAATAATATTCTTATGATTCAGGGATTATTATTCAGGGTTATTAATAGAAACAGGAAGTATTAGAGCGCATCTGGTCAGCCTTGATTGATGAGAGGGGTCTTCTCAGAATGATAACAAAATTTTAAAGCGTGTTACTTAGAATGTGGTTTATCTTCACAGCTGAATGTGATTATTATCAATAAAAAAATATGTCTTTCATTATCCAACTAATATTACTCTTAAATATAGATTTCTGTTCCGAAGAAGGAATGTCAATCAGTTTTTTTTATTGGGCAGGTCAAATTCATGGAGTGATTTGATGTCTTATTATTTTACAATACAACAATTTATTTTCTGTACTCTTTAACATTATTAATAATTATATTAAAGGTAACAAAAACCAGCTGGATAGTGAACACTAATATTATAAAAATGTAGTACATTTTCTCACAGGAAATTATAAATATCCTGGCAATTCTTGAAAGCTTGGTGAAATATAATATGCACCTGTACATGTATATGGAAAACAATGGTTTTAAAGTACAATTCTCCAATATATTTGCCAATCATTGCTAGTATACTTGTTATGAAATATAGTAGAGTATACCATGATCATACTGTGCAATATAAACCAATAAAGCACAGTAAATATACATATAACTCACACCTTGTAACAGAAAAAGGGTAATATTGTTAATTAGAAAGACAAGCAACTGGGGCTAGCACAGGGAATATACATATAGTCCATGCTTTGTAATATACAATGTTTAATAAGAAATGTGTATTATAAAAGATAATAGTCAAGACTCAAGATCTAGTACTCACTCAGTCATGAAAATTATAGTCCCTGTACATGTTCTTGTATGATTTCATGTATTTTAGTTACATACATGTATAACAGTTTCTTTAAACTTAATTCAACTTATTTTTCAGGATAAACTTTTTCCCTATATCACAGCCAATGTAGAAAAATATTTGACAAGTCATTTTGATGATGCAGAAACACAAAAAGATGTTGCAGCCCTTCGTGAGCTGGTAAGTTTTCATAATTCAACTTTGATTTGATGAAATATTACTGGAATGCTTTTCAAGGCTAGAAATGTTGGCTACAAATTTTGAAGAAGTAAATTGTTGTTTAATGTCTCAATTTGATCTTTTAAAGATTAGCCTGTTAGGTACATGAGGAAAGTAAGTTTTTAGAAATAGACTGTTTAAAGTGACAAGGACCAACATGTTAATTTGTCCATATGAAGTTTTTTCATATCACAAAAGAACAGGGGCACCATATGCTAAATATTCTCTTCTAAGGCATCATTGAAATTTCATAAAGATTAGAATAAGTATACCGGTCAACAAAGAGTTACAGATTTCCAATTTTTGATTAGAAATATTCAAATCAGATTCATTTATTGATTAGAAAAGACAGGAAGCCTTGTGGAAGAGGACTATATTGTATTGAAATATTGGAGTCTTAAGTAGACTAACTAGGTTATTTTCTATTTTTTAAGCTGTATTTCAGTTTATAACCAACTTAAATACAGCATACAGTACATGTATAAACTGATAGTTATGTGATAGTCAAGTTTATACAACTTTTGTAATTTGATGGGAACAATATTGTTTACTGTATTTGAGTTAATTGCACAATTGTAAAATGCAACATAAAAGTACATTAATTAAAAGAGTTGATTGTACAGATTAAAGCTTTTTCATCTGTAGGCAGTCATTTTGTTTACATGTACATACATACTTAAATTCTTTTTAGGTATTCCTTATCTGAGAGGCAAACAAGTCTAGAACGTCTCTGATATTAAATTATTTCTACTTATTGATGTATATTATTTTGTAGGCACAGAAAGATAAAGAAGCATCAACAGAAGGAGTTGTAGAAATACCAGCAGCAGATAGTAGTAAAGAAGATGTAATTAAAGCTCTTGTTGGAAATATTAAATGGCAAATGAGCAGTGATAGAAAATCCACAGAATTAAAACAGTTACAAGGCCATATGTGGCAAGAGGCATACAAATCTGGGGGAGTGAAAGGAGAGTAAGTGGATAATTTCCTCTGTCAACAAATTGATTGATGCTGCTTATTCAATATCTTATGAATTCATGTCTTTGTGCCCTTAAACATTTTACAAATGAAGGTTTCATAGATTTCTTTTGAAACTTGTCAAGATTATTCGTTTGATCTGCAATCAGACCTTGTCAGCATTGTTTACTGGTCAAAGTTCGGGATATAAAGTTATTATCAAAAGGGCTGCTGGTGCTTGTACATCTAAAATTGACAATCAATATAGTTTATGATGAAACTATTATGTATGCTTACCTTTATTTAATTTATAGGTTATTTGAAGATGTAGCTGATGTATTAAGACAGTTACAAGAAGAGGGTATACTAATATACGTATATTCATCCGGTTCTATAGAAAGCCAAAAATTATTATTTGCCAACAGTAATGAAGGTGATATGACTGATGTAAGTATACTTATTTCTTTTCTTTTTTTAAATGTTTTATTTTATGAAATGACTCACATTTAGTGATTGTCCAATGTTTTGAAGTTGATTAAAACTTGATTAGCAGTATGATTATCATGTGTGTAATAGGACTACATTTACATACGTTGCCGTCTTCCATTAGCCCAGGTTAGGTGCATAACAGTAGGACGTTAAACCCCATTTCATTTGTATTGGTTAGCTGCTCTAAAATATGACCTTTGTTGACAGAGTAAATAAACAGCATCCATTGACCACTGCCAAATTCTCTCAAATTTAACAGAAACCCTTCTCTTCAGCCTTGCTGGTTTAAAGGTTGAAGATATATAAATGTATCTATTTTGGATAAATGTACATGTATCTGCATTTTGATACCATTCATTCACCAGCTAACTACAGCCTTGTTAATTTATGATTTGGTTTTGCTGGACAGAAATGTGTATTAATGTCAGTAATCATAGTTATCTCCCCTGTATACAAACTTTGTGACTATAGTCAGTTGGCCCATGTTCAAGTGATCGCTATTGACTAAGAAGAGTGAATGCCAGTCAAATCGTCCACAAGCAAAGTCGTACACACGAAAAACCTGGTTAAGTCGTCCACACCCGTTGGTGGAGGCGTCCACACCCGTTGGTGGAGTCGTCCACACGACTTAGTATAATTTGTTGATATAATAATACGTTGGTGGAGTCGTCCACACGACTTAGTATAATTCGTGGATATAATAATACGTTGGTGGAGTCGTCCACACGTATAATTTCTGTATATGTTGATGTAGTCGCCCACACGGCATATTTTACTTTCGGGACACATAATGTGTTTAAATAGTATAGTCTGGTCACCCTTTTCTCCCGCAAATAAACAACACAGTAATCCATTTTATTCAATAAATAACAAATTCATATACAGTTTAACAATTCAATAAACAACAAGCTCAATAAATAACAAATTCATAAATAAATTTAACAAATTCAACAAATAAAAAATCCATTAACAAATTCATTAAGATAACAAAGCGGGAAAATCTTTAAAATATGTCTATACCGCCACTAAACGACCCACGTCCTTCAAGGAGTGTGGACGACTTCACCAACGGGTGTGTACGACTTGTCTGTGGACGACTTTGCTTGTGGACGATTTAACTGGCACCCAGAAGAGTAGACATGCAAGGGTTTTGTTCTTGACTAGTGTGCACTGCTGTAGAGGGTAATCTTGACTGGTGTAGATAGACTGTATAATTTGGCTTAGTTATCAGTTTGTAAACGTTTTAATGAAAAGTATTTGTTGTGTATTCCAGGTGTTTACAGGTTATTTTGATACAACAACTGGTTCTAAAACCGATAGTGCCAGTTATAAAAAAATTACAGGAGAAATCGGTGTATTGGCTGATGAAATTCTCTTTCTTACTGACAAACCTGAAGGTAAGCTTAACCTTTTAGAGAGAACTTCTCACAAGAATTAATTTGGGAATAACCTGTTTCAAGTTTTATTTTCATGAAATCTATTTATCTGTTCAGACTAAATTAACGTTTGCTGTCATTCATGAAAGTAGGGTAAGTGAGTACAGTGGTTTGGGGTTTTCTATCCCAGGATTAGTCAATATAGTTCCCCTCAATTTTCCCGTGTATATTTGCCACTTGTCAGTGGTGCAGAACAGAAGGCTAAACAGGGAACAGTGCCCAGTCATTAGGATAGTTCGAAAAACCATGGTTCTGTGTACAACTTAACAGTTGGAAATCAATTATTATGCAGACAAAAGGTCGCTGTATTCCGTATGCCCATCTTCATTAGTCGGGTGGTGCAGAAAAGTAGGACATTAACCGCATGTCATTCAGTCAGTCAACTGATCAAGAAAGAAGGGGTTAAAGATTATTTGAGTAAACATGATGAACTGAATTAGGACTGCTAGAGTTAGATATCAATATTTGATTGTTATTTTACAGAGGCTGCAGCAGCTGTAGGAGCAGGTATAAGAAGTACTTTAGTTATACGACCAGGTAATGATGATCTCACAGATGATCATTTACAAAACTTCTCCTGCATCGAAAACTTCAGTGAACTATTTGGTGATGATGATGATGAAGAAGATATGAAAAGATTAGCTACAGGTGATAATGGTGAGGCAGAGTTAGATGACGACGATGATGATGATGATGATGTTGTTGATGAAGATGATGATGATGGTGAAGACAGTGAAGGAGCAGAAGGTGTTTAAACTCATATCATTGTTTCATCATTCACTTGCAGCAGTTAGGCCATGGTTACTTATTATATAATTTTATTTATTGTAAATAGTGATGCAGGACTGTGCGAGTTTTTAATGGATTGTAATGGAAATGTGCTAATTGTAAGGGTAGATAACATGAAAAATTACAATCAATTTAGAGAGTAAATATACATGTACACCAACAATAACAGGGTCAAAAAAGCTTTAAAATTTGTCAAAATTAAAAATATGAAATTATGGAATATGTCTCGGCTAATATAATGAAAAAACTGTTATATGTAATACTATTGTTTATTATATAAATGATATAGCATTACTATAATTGTTATATTTGTTATTGCTTGTCATATAATCCAAAAACATGATTTTGTAAAAATCTAAATGATCATAATATGGTAATTATTTGTACACTTTAATACTGTATATGTATAAAGACAAGGTAAATTTAATTTCTATTTATTTACATCAATGAAAGGTGTAATTATACTCATATCTCATTTTACAGCATTCATCATTTATTATTGATCAAATGACTTTATAGGACTTTTGTCTAAATTATACCGGTAGTCTACTTTAATACATATACCATACCAGTGCTACTTATGTTATTATTTTGAATAAGGGCAGCAATGAAATTACTTTTGGTGTAGCTGGCCTAAAATTGCCGTCTAGAATAACCAGTTGAACGGTTTCATTTAAATTTTATAAGGCTTGCTTAAGTAATTTTTTTAAATTTAACTACGCATAGATTTGTTTAGCCCTTAAAGAAACCATTAGTGATTTGTAGTACTGATGATGTGTAGAATTGTAAGATTTGTATGTTCTAGATCTCAGTGAAATGGTTTTATTTTCTTTGTATATATAATATATATGTATGAATATATACCAAATGTACATGTATGTAACTGCTCGGTGGTAACCATGGCCTATGGCAGCTAGATTAATATATAAATATATATATATATCACAACAAAATCAACCACTTTTTATTTCATAGGATCATATCATTTTTATGTGTTCATCTTTTTTTGATCATTTTATCTCTTAGGAGCTTTTAGTTATTATATTAATTGGAGACTGTCATTTCTATATTTATGACTAGTTCTAAGTGTCTACAAGAAATCAAATTTAAAAAAACCAAGAGAACCCTATGTGGTGCTAGTTCAGAGAAAGTACTTTCTGCCTAAGCACAGAGGGGTGGGGATACATATTGGAGGGATTTGCTGGTTAAATTCCTACTTATAATAGCCTGTATTCTCTCTCTAACCAGTCTGTATTACAATATATACCTATATATATGTAGGTAGGTAGTAGTAGTATAAAGTAAATATATTGTGTTTTTATTTGAGTAAATCTCTATATATTTTGTCAATGTGTTTTACATGGTTAGTAGTACTTATTTCAATATCAGCTCTTATACAACACCATATCTCAGGTTCTCAAATAAATGTAGTTTCATAAAAACATTTAGTAGTGTTATTTTATCACCATTATATCATAGAGAAAAGGTCCAAACCTGTATTAGGAAAGTATTTAATAACAGAATGTTTTGGGTTTAGTCTCAAAATGAACCATATCTGCAGTTTTTGACTATTCTGGGGTATTGCCTGCCAACCTCATCCTTTCAAAGCAGCAGCTATAAATTTGTTAAGTCTAGAAATGACCCAGTTTATGTCCAATGGAGGTTTAACTCCATTTCTCTCTTTATTGGAAATATTTTAAAGAGTGGCTTGCAAGATTTTGTGGTCCAGTACATGAAATAAATGATTATTGATACTATGTGATGTCAAGACTGAATGTGGTAGAGTGGTCTAATGGATCATCTGGCTAAGTGGGTAAGGCACTGAATTGCTAGCCTGCAGTTCGATGTTCGATCCCTGTATTGGCCGAGACAGTTCATCTCAATTTTCCGGCATGGTTTCTGTCCCCTTGTCAGTGATGCAGAACAGATGGTCTTACAAGGACAGCTGCCTAGACGTTCAGATGGGATGAAAAAACGAGGACCCATGTAGATATAGGTGTGCACGGCAAAGATCCCTTGGCAGTTGGAATTCAATATAAGAGTAGGCCGCAGCGCCACATAGCACACATGGCGTATGCCCGTCTTCAATTGGGGGATCACGGTGGCTAAGTGGATAAGGCGCTGGTTCGCTAGCCTGGAGGTTGAGTGTTCGATCCCTGCATTGGCAGAGAAAGTTCATCTCGATTTTCCGGCGTGATTTCCCCTTGTCAGTGATGCAGAAGGAGGGCCTGACAAGGACAGCTGCCTAGTCGTTCGGATGGGACGAAAAACCGAGGTCCCGTGTACAAATTGGAGTGCACGTAAAAGATCCCTTGGCAGTTGGAATTCGATATAAGAGTAGGCCGTAGCGCCGCTGCCCGGGCAAAATTTCCCTCATAGCACACTGTTGGCGTATGCCCGTCTTCAATTGGCCCAGGTTAGGTGCTTAAGCGTAGGACGTTAAACCCCATTTCATTCATTCATTCCGTCTTCAATTGGCCCAGGTTAGGTGCAGAAGAGTTGGACGTTAAACCCCATTTCATTTCATTTCTAGATCATAAGGTCTGTCAAGCAGTGGGGTTATAATCCCAAGTTAAAAAGCACCTGCCCCACCCAATGGCTTGTGTTGAGTATATGTTAACCCTCCCGCTCCATACTAATCTTTATATTCAGAAATAAAATAGGCTTGTATAATTAACTTTCTCAATCAGGGGCGGATTGGGCCACCTTGCCGGTCAAACAAAAATAATTTTGTCCAATTCCTTGGAAAAACTTCTTTCTGCTTAACAATATAGGGTGGGTGTGGACTGGTCATGGAACGACGATCATGCTGAGTGTGGCCGGTGGCTCCGCGGTCAGTAAAAGGAATTGAACATATCATAAATACTATGACTTTTGATGAGACATATTTAGGGATTTAACATTCTACTTTTCTGCACCAACCAGTCTAATAAAGACAGGCATACACCATGCAGTCTACTACTACATGTATGAGGAAAATTTTGCCAGAACAGCAGCAGTATGACCTACTCTTATTTTAAAATGACATGTTTTTTTAAAGTGTATGTCAACTTGTTGAACAGACTTGGACACTATTCCTTGTCTCAGTCTGTCCTCCATCACTGACCTGAAACCATGCTGGAAAATCCCAAGGAACATTATTAACTAACTCGAAAATTGAACCTGGTGAAAAGTAGGGAGGTTTGATACTTGTTCAGTTTAATATGTGCTTCTCATACATTGAATGGCATTTAGTAATGGAACTAGAATAAACAGGTCACATTTCCATGGAAACACTTACTGCTTGTTTTAACTAAGCTTCTCTAGACATTATCAAAATATAACAAGTTAATTTATCACCCAATAATACATTCTACAGTAGATATCGCTTGTGTGATAAATTTCATAACCTACTGCGATATCTCCTATTATCTCGCTTTACATGAATTTGATTGGTCAAACAACAGTTCATTTTTTATTAAAAGTAACTTCTAATTGACCTCGATGGAAACACAGTGTCAATATAAAGTACTCTGCAATGGTTGAATGGTTGTCAAAATATTGATGTATCACGACGCCATAATGCATTCATTAAAAGTAAAATCTATAGCAAAGAATTATATTTATTTATTTCTGCATGTAAGAAGGGATTGGGTGATAAATAAAATCCCCTATTCATCTTTTTTGATATCGAGCTTGTTTTTTTGTCATTATTAACTTGTGATGATATTTTTTGATATCAAAAATACTTAATGGAAATTCTCTATATATGTTAAGTTTTCCAACCAGACACCCTTTACATTACTTCAATTAAGTGAGGTTTTCATCAGGGAATGGTGGGGTTGCTGCTGGCCGACATAGAAACACTGCTGTCCAGCCAAAATTATCTTACTTCACATTACACAATTAACCATAGAAATGAAACCCCCATGCCATTTCACTCTCCATTAGGCCACTGAGCAGCTATAGCTGGAACATATTAAATTATTATTATTATTATATTATATGATCACTTCAATAATCAACTTACAATGTGAGCAAATTGCAATATCACTTTAAAAAATCATGACATCTACAGTCAGAAGTAACAATGCTATAAAATTGGATTTTTCTTTAACCGGACTAATATAACAGATTGTATTATCTCAGTATAATCTCGACAGATGAGTAAAACAAATGATAAGCATGAAAAACTGTTTTATTATCAGGTTTTAAATTTCTACACATCAGTCATTTAAATAATTTAAACTACATGCACAATGGATTGTCAGAATGGATTTAAAATAGTACTTAAGTCATTCAGAATAAAGATTTGCTTGTATTTAAGAATATTTTTTTTGAAACAATAAATATGTAGAATGACTTTTCTCCATATCAAAGTCGAGACCATTCTGTATTTAAGGACATGGTAAGTTGGGGGGGGGGGGAGGAATAGGGAAAGTCAGGGGTACATTAAATGTTATCCATAATGTAAAGATATGGGGGTGGTTCAAGGTATCCAGGTAGTAGGTTTCTAGGAAATACATTCTGTCATCCTGTGTGCATAAAATAGTCATAAAAATATTTGGAAGTTTACTAAAGAAAAATTCCTAACACCAGTACAAGTCTTTGTCAACCTGTTGCACATATGGCTCAGGTCTATCCCCTAGTCTGCAAATGATATTTCCAATGGTTCAGATAGTTTCATTATTTATTAAATTTTACCATGTCCATAAATTATTTACAATGTATCATATTTTTTGTTCATTTAAATCTTTATTTATTATTTCCCTGTTCATCATGGCGTAATAATTCACACATGGTTTCTTTTAAGAAACTTTTATCAATAAAAAATCAAATTCATTTAATCAACAGCAAAGTCAAATTTTTTTCAAATTATCTGATAGCTTTGTGGAAGATTTTCTTGTATATTTTAAATTATGATGGAAAGGGAAAATTTTGGGATAGAGTGATGAAATATTAAAAGCGGTTATGAAGGGTTTATCAAGCATGACTAGTAATTATCACCACATTATATAGGAAATGTTCATAATCAATATATGAAACAATTATAACAATATTATAACCATGAATATATTACAATGAGATTAATTAAAACCATTTACAGCAAAATATATATACAGCTCTTATCATAGATATATACTAAAAGATAGATACATGTAGATATTGTTATGGTCTTCCATTTATACTTCTGTCTTCTTCAGTTTCCATAATAAAAATTAATCAAGGGCAAAGTAAGAATTTCATCCTTTAAAATATGTTAATCTTAAGGCCAAGAATTTTAATCTTTTACCCATAGATTTTTTAAAATTCAGCACATATCACAACAGAAAAATTCTCAAGAAAAATATATACAGGTGTTATTTTTTTATTATTGTTATTTTTTAAGATCATGACTGGAATTGTGTTATCCATCATACTCTTCTTGTACATATTAGAGACATCCTATGATTAACAAGTGCTTTAAATGTGCAAATATTTTTTCTTCATAAATGAGATTATTCATGAAGACAAGACACTGTCAGTCTAGATGGCATTATCTCCCATCCAAGTTCTCCTTTTGATCACTGTATTGCCTTTACCCGTATCAAGTTTTTAGCCAACCATTCCGAAAAAAGTGCATTCAAGTCAAATCCCTGGCGGTAGATGTTGGTCGAGTAGTATAATTTCTACCTCAGCAGATCACCTCTCTGATCTTGGGGATCACTGACCTGTTGTCAGGTTACATAATGACTTTAATAATGGGATTACTAATCTGTTCGAAACTTCTCTCAATATTTGATACTGAGGGAATTAACAGGTAAGACAATATATGAGGATCTACAAACCCCTACAATAATACAGGGGTACGATGTCCCTTCTTACTTTAGGTAGATGATCAATTATATATAGAAATTGATCCAGTATTCATAGCTCTTGATATAATAACCCCTGAGGTTAGGTTCAACAAATGAAATACTTGTTTCATAACCTACCGAAGCCTTTTTTTTTAATTCTTATTCGATAAATCTATGGCATTAATAAATCCAAATTCTGACCATTCATCCCTCTCCCCTTCTCAATATTATGTAGCGGACTTTGTTTGAATTGGAAAGTATGCTATACAGATCTTCCAATTTCATTATTGATAGCACAGAATATTACATTCTCTGCAGCAAGGTTACCCCAAATAAGACAAACGAGCACCACAAGGCAACAGTAGCATGCAAACAAAAAACAAAACAAAAAAAAAGATTTAAAATAATAAGAAATAATTATTTTAATAATAAATAATCACAATGATATAATAAGCAGGAAGTGTACAAATAATATAGTGTGAGAGGAGATATAATGATGTAGATTTAATTCTCCTTTTACATATATATATTTCACTAATACAACAATTAGAATATCTCTCTTCAAGGTATTTATGCAAAACACAGAAAAGAACGAGTTTCCTTAATGTCATGGAAGTGAAAATAAAACCCAATTATTAATGTAGATTCCCAAAAAGTAAAATACTGAACTGACGTGCATTAAAATAATGACAATGGATATTAACAGTTCTCTGAATATATTTAATTGTTTTTAACAATAGCCATTATTTTTTAATCTCATCTTTGTCTTATAAATGTACGAGAATTTAAGCACTACTATTACTAACAAACACATATACCCAAGTGAAAGGCTTACCATGGTATTTTAAAACTTAAAAAAAATAGGGCAAAGCATAAACAAGAATTTTCCTACAAAAGCCAAAAAAAATTTCATGTTATATAATAGAATTACATAAAAGATAAATGTTTTTTTGTTGACAGAATAAACTACATGCACATTCATGCTACAATTAGTTCTAAATAAAAGACATCAGGGATTTGGATAAATAAGCATTTAAATCTGAAATTATGATAACAATAAGCCTCTAGCTGATACACAGATGGTCTAAGTTTCAAGTGTACCTTCGACTTTATCGTTATTATTACAGCCCAACATATTTACAAATAAAGGCAAGCAATAACTAATATCTGTACAATTTAATAATAATGGTACCTTAAGCCCAGGTTTATCTATACAATTGACTATAAAATTTAAAATAAATCTGAAATATTGGTAGTGTAGTTCTTTGTACACTTATACAATATGTTGTATAATAATAATATATTAATTCATTAGAATAAAAGCGTGTTTAATAAGAAAGAGAAAGAGTTGAGATCAATGATAGATTTGTTATTCTAATATCATTCAATCATCAATTATAAATAGAGGAAACAATACAGCTTGAGTCAAAAGTGGTCTCAATCCGGTACAAGGAGAACTCCGGGTACTGACAGAGCTTGGTGCATACCTTTTTTTGATGGAACATTTCATTATATTGTAAATGAAAGCTTAGATATTCTATACAGTATTCCAAAATAGATATTCTGAAGCAGACAGAATTCCGAATATCTCTGTACCAGCATCAAACTGGAATCAGTGCTAGTTCTATTAGGTTTGGTATTTTTTTTTTATAAATACTCTAATAAGCCATTTCACAGAAATGTTAGTCAATTAACTACCGGTACATTAAATGCATGATATAGAGAGCATGATATAGAGAAGTTTTCAGGAAATTGCTGCAAAAAGACTGACAGGGTCTCTGCAATAACTTTAGTACATATTTCTACAAATAATATTGATATATCGGTACCGATCATACGGTTTTATTATTATAACATGATCGTATATCACATCTAATTCCTGCTCTGTAGTTGATGGTAATATTTCCGCTACATAAATATGATAATGATATGGCTAAAGACAAATAACACATTTAATATTTTATGGACATTTGAGTAGCAATATTTATGATAGTAATAATAACTAATATTATGCTCTCCACAGGTTTAAAGAAAGCATATATAATAGCGACCACAGGATATTAATTCAACTAGAAAGCTGTTAACTTGTCTACAAATATATTCCCTTTATCCCAAATATCACTAAATCAGGTGAAAATCCTAGAGCCTCTCTTTATAAAAGTTAACTAGCAATAGCCAGACGGAGGCTGGGTGAACACTGAAGACGGAAGCGTTCCAATGAGAGCGAGCGAGGTAACACCGTCAACAGGCAAATAATCTGTATGAGTACTGTACACTTAACACATATACAATCTAACAAGTATTTTTGTGGTGGTCAGAAGGGACGATCTACTAAATGGTCAGAACTTGCTGTTCTTCCTCTTATACTTAAATCACCCACAGACCGCCTACTTTCCTGCAAAAACAAACAGATAAATTACTTTTGGGTGTTCTATGTTTAAGGTTTGGGTGTTCTAGTAGTAGGGTTTCAGTCTTCTATGTTAACAGTCTGTGTGTTCTATTAATAGGGTTTCAGTCTTCAATGCAAGGTTTGGGTGTTCTAGTAGTAGGGTTTCCGTTTTCTATGTGATGTTTGGGTGTTCTTGAAGTAGAATTTCATTCTTCTATGTAAGGTTTAGGTGTTCTAGTAGTAGGGTTTCAGTCTTCAATGTAATGTTTGGGTGTTCTACTAGTAGATTTCAGTCTACTATATAAGATATCAGTGTTCCGGGTGTAAATATTTCCATGCACTGGCTAAAATCAGCCATTATGAAACAATATAAACTTTCATACAGAAAAACTTTTGGATTTATTCTTTAGTCATATTCTCTGTACTGGTGGCTGCTGCATTAAAACAAAGTAAAAGAGTGATAAATTATCAACTGAAGAAGTCCTTGTAACTTACATGTAATTTATCATCTTTATTACTGATTATATTGAGAACTGACATGGAACTTGCTCTTTTCATACTGAAAATATACACAATATACTTCAATCAATTTATGTCTTTACCATGGCAACCATTAAACAAATGACATTACAATATTCTTATCATAATCACATCAAAACTTTGATAATGATTTGAATGAATGGTTTGTAATTTTAATATTAAATATTTACGGATAAATATAATAATACAGTGTTGTCTATTATTATTGAAGATATTGTCTATTATTACTAAAATGGATATATAAATCAATTAAAAGACCTGGAATCCATACATGTAGGCTGCACAAATAATATGGTTGATGTTTATTGAATATGTCTGGAGTCGGGACATTATGTTATATCCTTGTTTGTGTACATAGGTTTATATAGCTTAATGAATCAAACTAAGTAAAAGGTTTTGCTTGATTGTGTGTGGCAAATTAATTTTCGATAACTGATGTGTCATGTCAAACAACAAATTCTCCAAAATAAGTTTTAAATTATTGAATTATTTACAGATTACAGTTTAATACTGGCCGATCATACACCAAAATCATATTCAAGATATCTTAATAATAGAGCAATATGCTCAGCTCTGATCCTTGGATTAACTTATATTGTTATCATAAACAAATTAAACATGTTGAACAAAGGATTATTAGTGCAAGCAATAATGGAATATGAAATGCAAGAGTAGAGGGTTTGTTTTTCTCAGGGTGACACAGAGATACGAGCCAAGAACTTTTATATAGTTTTAATAAATGAAAATCTATTCTTTAGTTAACATTTACTGAATGAAAATTTAAAAGAAATTTCAAGTTTTAAATTATAATTTAAAATAAATACATTTTTAAAGTTCAACAAAATAAAATTTTAAAGATTGAAAAAACTCAATTTGGACTTCATCGACTGCTAAGAAGCTGCTTTTTTAGAGAAGGGAGGGGGTTGCGGTTTTCAATACTAATTAATATTCATTTTAAGTTAAATTTCTAACAAGCATCAGAAGGCCCGAGCAAAATGAAAAGATTACTAAAATCAGTCATACGATTTAAAAATAAGAATGTAGATTATTTATCCAACACTTTTATTAATAAGTTTTATATTTCATATCTTTATCCAACACTTTTATTAATAAGTTTTATATTTCATATCTTTCATAAATATTTATTCCTTTGAAACAATTTTATCACTCTATAAAATGCATTAAGCTATAAGGTAATGAAGGGTATCGAGTAAATACATGTAGCCAATCATGATACGATTGATGAGGTGCAAAATTAAAACTAATGATAATAATGATTGCATTCAAATTGTTTGGCAGGAGAGTAAACCAACCTTTGCTGAAGGGGTGACATTCCTTTTAAATACCAGTTGAGACTAAGACGAGGAAAAGACAAATCAAAAATACTAGTAGAACATAAAAAAAGTGCACAGACATAACTCAATAATAAAAACAAGACAATCGAACAATTCCAACTGAACAATTATCATTATTATATATTTACATGGAGGTATCAATTTGAAGTTTAATTACTTTAATACCCACAAAACAGAACTGTTTATATTCATAGCCATTTATTCGGAGTGTCTGGTTATCTGGTACCCCAAAAATTGACGGGCCTATGTGGGACTGGGTAAGACTGTAAGAGAATTGCATGGACTTTCCTGCTAAATACTATCAGCAATGAGTACCCATTTAATCAGTAAATTGTTCAATTTGAATTGCACTGATATGAGAAATAAGGAACTAAAGAAAATAACCAAAACTCACAAGACTCAACAAAGCTAATAATAAAATCAAGAATGATATAAATAAATTCCACACAAATAAATATTTCAAAGTAAAATCATAAAAATAAAAAGATGGGATGATTTATCAGTGTTAACGCTCCAGCAGTACCCTTTGGATTTGATTCCATAATTAATATGAAGTGCATGAATAAATTAATGTTGTTAAACTTGTTCAAGATACATTATGTAAGACACAAATCTGCCTAATACAAATCTTTCTTTTGGCCTCAAATGTTATATAAATTATGATTAAGACCTTTATTCACACGAAAGCCTATGATTAGCTCTCTAGACCATTGGGTGGATGAGATTCAAATGGATTTGAATAGCAGCGAAATTTAAAAATATAACGATAAAATGGATAATCGAGACTCAAGTCTCAGTTGTCCAGTACAATTGCATTGATAATAAACGATCTACACTACATCTTCAGTGATAACTTTGCCCAGAATAAAGTAATTTGAATGAAATTTTCAATATTTTCATTTTTTATTATCTTTTTTTGAACTATCATAGCAAAAATGGTTAGCTCTTTACCTAATTCTTACATAATGTATCTTTAAGGTGGCTTCCTAGAAAATGATTTTGAGAAAAGTGCTTTCCCTCCTTATTCTCTGAAAGTCAGCAGGTTACTTTGACTTACTTATAGCAACTAAATCCAATAGTCTGCCATATGTCACTTAGAAAGATTCTACATGGAATTAATAAAACATGCAACAATATGCAGGAAGTAAAAAAAAATAATTGGAATTCCATGATTCTCCACATAAATCAATAGTTACAATGGAGCAACTAAGATCAATGAGTTTTCATGCTGCCAGAAGACAATTATTTGTCATTAACTGAACAGCTAAAAATAGAAAGAATGAAAATTTTACATCTGTACTTCTCCTATTACATCTGTACTTCTCCTATTCAATTTCACGTAGCTTTTCAGCATCAGGCAGATTTTCTCGCTCATTCTTAAAAATCTAAACCAATTCTTTCTCCATTACATGTATTTATTCCTACCCCCCCCCCCCTCTGAAAATCATTTCAACTGAAGTCATTTCTGAGAACAAAGATTTAATCTTCATAAATTTTCAGTGTCTAGAGAATGACAGCTAGAAATTGTCTGTATGTATTATGCATTAATGAGCTCATTTTCACAGTTATACAAATCAAACATTTAATACATAATAATTCCCCCCCCCCCCAATAAAATATATTTCTTGTTAACTAATCCAAGACCACACCTCTCATATATGAACAAATGTTAAATAATAGGACATTGTGCGGCATATAACTACCAAACATCATCACCAGTGTTCCTTGTGCATTATTAATTTTCAGTTTTATCAAACAACCCTTCTAACCATTAGTGGATCAACTTAATTCATTGAACGTGTTTAAAATTTATATGAAGGATTAAAACCCAAATAGATTTTGATATTTGTTTAACCCTTTCTCAAAACTCATTCACCATATTAAAATATGTGTAAGAATAAGGCAAGGCTAGATTATTTTAACCTCCATCAAAATGACTTACCTTCCTGAATCATCGTCTGTTGGACCCTTTCCTTTTAATTTCTGAACCAGTTTGGCACTGCTTCGCTTAATGGAAGCTCTCAGCTTGGAAAATGAGCCACTGCGCCTTAATTTGCCGGTCTGATAAATGTTAACGTAAAGTCAAGTGGTGTTAATGAGAGACAAAACCTAATTACTACATTAAGCACAGCTAGGCAAGAGGGAAAAATTATCTTTGAAAACAACAATATATTAACTTTTCTTGGAATCTTTTTAAAGGTGGTTACTTACAAAATCATTATATCATTTTATTTACCAAGCAATAGATAATAAAATAAATTAGGTAAAAGTTGTCAATATCAGTATATTTTAATTTACAGAAGTTTAAATTATAGTGTCTATCACCTAATAAAAAAAGTAAAACTATCCCTCTTGCCTTCTAAAGCAGAAAAAAGAAATATGAAATTTAAATAAATAACATGCAAAAAACCCAAAAAACAATGATAAATCTATAGAAAGAAACAAAAATAATAAGATTTTGAAAACTAGTAAAAGGTTCCAAATTATTACAGAATCAAGTTTATTGGAAACATCTTATTATCTACCAATTATTGTTTTAATAATTGTTCGCTATTCTTAAGCCTTTTTAGCATATAATTAGGTATATAAATTAATATAATTAAAATTTAAAAATATATTAAAAATTCAACCGTGCTTGGTGAGAAGTAGAAGCAAAAAAGCGTGTGATTCAATTTGCATTTTTTTTTAAAATTCTAAGTCATTAGCATTTGTTTAAAATAATTCAACCTCATTAGCCAATTAGAGTCAAAATTATCAATTTGATCAAGGTAATCGATTGATTTTAATGCTACTGGACAATTATGGGAATTACATTGTAAAATTAATTTCCACTAAACTTGTCTTCTCTTGATTTAAAATCCCTAACCATTTGTAACAAATAGCTTGCCCCCAAATCAATTTAAGCATTAGCATTTAGGCTACTCTAAAGCAATGAAATTTAACAGACAAAAATAAGAAACATTTAAGAAAACTAATTTTAATATATTTTTATACATAAAACTACACTATACCTCTAATCTACTTTCAAAATTAATTAAAATGAAATATACATGAAATATACACTTTATTTAACTATCATCGGCAAAATAGCGTCAAATCCATTTTTTTTAATTATTTCTTACATTGATTATCAAATTATACAATCTTGCTTTATAATTTTTATACATTATTTCATTTATTTTTTGACTTATAAATCTATTTTATTGTCTAGATCTAGGACTGCAAATGCACGTATCAGTATCTGTGACAAAAAAAATAAAGAATTTTTAAAATAATAAAATATGTGAAATCAATTACACACTAACTAAATAATTTGCTACATGTATATCAAATATGGAAAAAAAATAAAAATAAATTGCTGTATCAAATATGAAAAAAAACCTAAAAAATAATAAAAAGATGGTTGATGCTATTTTACCGGTGAGAATAATCAGAGGAAGGGGGGTGTGGAGTAAACCACTGAGTGTCACGAGTCAAGATTATTACATAAATCACTCAGTGTATAGGCAGACAGGGTATGTGTCATAGAAATAATAAAACTTCTCGGTGGTAGAAGAAATCTACAACTTTACCTAATTAAAGTGAAACTAGAAAATAAATGAACTTTGATTCAAGATATTTTCGTTTTGACTATTTTCTACATACTGAAAGCTGCATTACCCATGCCAGTTAAGAAATAAGTGTAGGGAATTTTGTTTATCATCGCATCATTCAAAAGATATAGGAAGATGAAACTAAGAGAGATATATTTTGTATTTTATGCACTTTCTTCTTCAAAGAAACAGTTATTGAAATAAAACTGTGTTAAGTAGTCTTTTTGTTATTCAAACCAAAGTGTTATTCACTTCACTTTAAAAGTGCAAGTTGGAATGCCACAGCAATCCTGTTATTAATAGATGCTAAGTTTCATGTCTTTGCTGGTTCTTGTATTATTATCAGTGCAAGAGAAAGTCTGACATGGGTTTTACATGTGGGACAAACAAAGAAAAGCAACATAGCCCTGTCATGGCCAAAACACTGAGATAAATCATGCAATCTAATTGTAGAAAACCTTCCAACTATCAGTTATATTTATAGTGGTAATTATATCATATTGTAATTTAAATGGGACCGTTCAATTTTTGGTGTTTAAAGTAAAAAAAAAAATAACACAAAAGCCTGATTTAATATTTGAAAACCAATCACCATTATGTATCGCGCTCAATGTTTTAATGTGTCAAATCAACTATAATAGACCACAGAGAGTATTGTCCAAAAATTCTTTTGAAAGTAATGTTCTATTTCATTGTGTGAATTACAGGAATTGGTTCTAATATTTAATCTAAGAGTTCAGTTGTTGACACATTAATGTTTACTTGATACGACTATATACAAATAAGATCATGCTTTCTGTAAACTAAATCAGATAGTGCTAACAAATATATATTGTTGAATTAATAATTGATTAACTTGATACATCTAAAATAAAGCGCACACCAAAGAAAGGGGGTTGGGGGATAACTCATGCAACCTATTATCTCTGGCAATCATTTCCCACTATAAATAATCTAATAAACGCGCTGATGTCAGTCGGAAGATTTTCTCTGTTCTTGACTCGTACTCACCCCCTCGCCTGACCATGTGACACCGATACTCACTTCGTCATCACCATCATTTTTATCGTACGAGACGCTATCCACTGAATCTCTGCGTGACCGGTCTCGGCTACTAGAACGCTTTCTCTCTCGGGGTGAATGGTCTTTAAAATCATTTCCTAGGTCTGTCAGTTTGGCCATTTTCACTAAATCCACAGCCTAGCAGTAAAACCAAAAATGTTTTTGTTTTTCTCTTTGTTCTTATTTTAAATAATAATCAAGCCTTTTGTCAAAGATATTTAGTAATTGACTGATATAGTATAGATATGAAGCAAGAGAAGAAAAGGTTAGATAAGATTTAAAACATATATAATAATTATATACATTTATCAAAATTAAATTCTATTATATATATGTATACAGAAATTAGTGAAGGAAAGAATAAAATGCAATAAATTAAAATAAAAAAAATACAAGAAAGCAGAAGACAAAACAGAAGCACAGCACTCACATTCCACTTTTATCAGACCGCAATGGCAGACGAGGAAAATGGCAGATTTCATTTCTAGCCTTGCCTTATTGTACCCACCTTATATTGTCTTATACGCACAGAAGAAACCCCAAAAGATTACACAGAATAATCAGGCATTCGTTTACCCTTTTACCATATTCATTCAGTGAATACAGAATCAGGGAAATTCCCTACTACCAAAATGAAGCTACAGTATATATATAATGTATCTACTATAAGAAGAATGAAGCTACAACTTGGATTGAATGAAATCTGGTACTCATATGATATAAAGTGACAGAAAAAGAAAAAGTTAAGGGATCAAAGGTCATTTACCATATAACTAGATCATACAAGATTGATTGTTAATATGTCAGATGTAGTATTCTGATTAACAGGTTTAGTGGCTTGCTGTTTGAATCATACACAAATATTAATCAAGTTTGTATAACAAGATGCAGTGCTCTGGAAGTCATACAAGGATGTGTCAACCCTAACCCAAACCCTCTCATCCAACCAATTGTTTGTCCAACATGTTGTGTATGTTTCTAAGTAATAGTATGTATGTATACTGGATATTGTACTTTAATGATTTGCCTAACAGAGATAAATATGACCATTAATGATCTACAAATTATATTGTAATAAACAGGAGTCAAACAAACCATTACATATATCATAAACATATGATTCAGCATTTATAAAATTCAACAATACACAGTTTGAGTTAGTAATGGATCACTTCATGGTTAACAGTAGTAATTATATAATGAGTGGGATTAAAAAGACATGAAGTTACCACTGTTGGCAATTAAAAAGGTTTAAAGTCAGTAATTCCATAACAGACTTGTATAAACAGAAGGTACTATAATTTTATCAAGAATGGTAAATAATTCATTAACTGTTTATCCATAACATCGTAACTTGATTGTATCAATATGTTCTATTACTATTACTAAATGCTTACTCATACCAAAAAAATTTCAAAGAAAAATGATCCTTTCCCACCAATTTTTAATAACTTTTTTGAATTTAACAAAAGGGACTAGCCAAGAAATGACTTATTAATAAAAAAAAATTGGATACCGAATAGCATGTGTGGATATATGGAAAATAATGTCTTTTAACATGTAGTATATATAGTTATTACATAGTTATAGTAGGTATATATTAATATATCATTATTCCATTCATACTGTATAATATACGCACATGTATAGCTGAGCAAATAACACATGTATCTGCTGCGTGAATATGCTAGTCAGGAATAGCAATCCTATATCATATAGCAGGAGTTTTTATTTTAAATTTATGAATAATATAAATGCTTATTGGTAGTTGCTAGGTAACAGGTAGGAAAAGAATGAATGAAACGCATCAGGGAAATTGTAATTGCAATTATAATTTCATTTAAATTTTATTCTTGATCATATTGAACTGTCAAAATTAATCTATATCGATCAGAATCTGGGTTATGATAGCAAGCCAATCCCCAAAATAAAGGGGATTTTGAGTTAAATAAATTTGTTCTACAAGCAACTACTCACATTCTTCTTTGACCTCATGGCACATTCTTCAAGAGTTTCTGCAGCTTCATATTTTCCTTGTCTCCTGTACAGTGCTCCAAGATTTTTCAAAGTTGTGGTCACAGTAGGACTAGAAAAACACAAAGTATAAGAAATGTAAATGAAACATTTGAAACACTGAACCTTTGTATTAAATCATTAAGGTTTTCTCAATACATCTTAGATATCAAAATCAATTCAGAAATTTTTTTTTACTATGGATTTTTCTAAACATTCAAGCATACAAAATGAATGTGAAAAGTGTAGCAATAATTCTTAAACTTTTTTCAGAACTACGATAACAGCTCTGAGAGTATTTTAAGCCCTTCTCACCAATCCAAAATAAAATATCAACTTTGAAATACAAGAAAAGTACCTGTCTACTTTAGCTGGTGCTTTATGCCATCCACCATAATCAGGAGGGGGAGCTCCATCTTTATATTTACCCTAACATATAATAACAATCTTATATCAGTCAAATATATAATAAGTCTTATAACAATATAATAACAATCTTATATCAGTCAAATATATAATAAGTCTTATAACAATATAATAACAATCTTATATCAGTCAAATATATAATAAGTCTTATAACAATATAATAACAGCCTTTTAACAGTCAAACACTGTCTTTTAATAGTCAAAAACAGTCTGATATCAATCAAAATTAAACAAACATGACTTTATTTCAGTAATGTACATCAACATCAAAATTATCTTGAAAATCCTTTAACTTAACCAAAGCAGAGACCATTTAAAAGAACATTCGTAAAGTTACATTCAATTTTCAACAGATGTTCAGCAAACTATTGATATGCTGACCTTGATTTTTTTTTGATACATTCAGGGATAGAAACTAACGCTCGCCCATGGCGGGTAAAAGTCGGTACGGGCGAATGAAATTCAAAATCAATTAGCCCGTGTGGCGACCTGATATTTTGGTAATACTAATAATTGATAATTTGTACGTAATGAACACTGTCATCATAACTGAACACGATTTATGCTGTCATGAAACTAATTTCCGAAAATCGTTGCCATTATTATTTACGTATTTTTAATCTTTGGCTTCTTTTCGCCATACCGGTATGAAATCTGAGCAAGCGAGCTTGCTGATTGGTTGAAATTGTATGATAACGAGGGAGGCTTACGGAACAGCCTCTGTTTACAGTTTACACCTCGAAGAATTGTGAAGCGAAAGTCGATATAATTAAATAACTTTTCACTCATATTTCAGGTTAATTATCATAAATCGCCTACCGGTAACATAATTGTTGATACATGATGAAGCAATTTAGCGAAGAACATGGATGTTAAAAAAAGGTTTTATAACAGCGATATATTACGACAATGAAGATACTCGTAGTCGTAAATACACCTGATCTGCTATACATAACTTCATCACTCCAGTGACAACTTATGGACTTATGTCGTGTGATATTAAATTTTAAGGACATTACTTCATATTATTTTGCATCTCACAGCTGAATTTACAAAAATATGAAATGAAATGAGCCAAATTGAATTTTAATATATCGTCGTTCGGGAGGCAAAACCCTGTAACTCGACTTTTTGTTATTTTCGTGTTTTTGCATAAATCGACTATTCCCGCCATGATACATATTGTCTAAAAAAATTGTACGTCTACGCCAATAAAGTTTGTGGTAAAAGTCACATGATCAAAACCTTGTATTTCGCTTGTTAGAACTGATTCGTGCCAAAACCACGTAACTCACATTAGACCAAGTGTTAACCCGGGACGTTAAGTTATAAATGTCGTGTGTACCATTTGTTCTAAAAGAAACAAAGGTGTTTTAATTATGCTATTCATCTTTACACACCAAGAGTTCAGAACCTCATATGAAAATATGAAAAGGGGTTGAACGTCCACACAAGGTGCCACGGGGGTTTACAGAAGAGTTCTAAGTCTGATAATTGGGTTGAAACAAACTTTTGTCACCAACATGAATCACAGACATAAGTACTACAACTGTACGGTTATTATTGTCTTTGTACCAGACAATCTTGTGAACTTACTAATTAAAATCACCAGAAATGGAAAAACGGACAATTCCAGTCAATCTGGGGTTAGACCCAAAACAAATTGCAACATAATTTGTCATCAAGTGCCTGCAACTGATATGATCTCGACTTTAGAAGATGATGCCCCTTCCTTCCCACGCCCTGGGAGGCCATCAATAGCAGCCAAAAAATACTTTACCCAGGTACATGACATGGTGATGGCTGATCGACGATTGCCTACTTGGCATATTGCCAATTTTGTGGTCATCTCTCTTGAGGGACTTGAGTACATCGGAAACGAATTAAGAATGACAAAAGTTCTGCAAGATAGGTGACAAAACTCAAGACTGTGGATCAGAGATGTTTCAGATTCCTGACGTCCCGTGATATCTGCGCCGTTTTGAAGCAGATCCTGGTAACTATTTGGCCAGATTTGTAACCATGGATGAGATGATGGTCGTCCTTTCCTGTGGTTATGTCGTGTCAGCTTTTGGGGTAGCAGAAGAAACTTTATTGCCAGCCGAAATTCGTCGTTAAAAGTGTGTACAACTCAAAGAGGATTGCGTAGAAAAATAAACGGAAACCATCAACATTGTACCGATTATCTTAGAGCTTCTCAGCCAGCCCTCTATCAGGTCAACTTTGCTCTGACAACAGCTCATCGGTCTAATTTCTTCAAATTCCAACTGTCTCGCGTGTTATTTTATGTGCATGCGAGCGTCACTAGTATGCGTCACCTCTGTTGTTTGTACCATCTGCAAGACTAGACACCATTGTCCCTTAACAGGAACTTTATTCTGTTCCACTGATAAGGTGAAAGCATGCTGAAAAATCCTGCGGTTCTCTCTCGGCAAGATAGAACCGTGGACGCATGGCTGGATTAACCATTTAGCAAAAAAAGCACGTGCATAGGGTACCAAGGGAAGGGGAGGGGGCACCACAGAAATTTTCATAGCCGAATTTTCAATGATATGCCTCAGTGTTTAATGAAATAATTTGAGTTGGTCAGACGACTCAGACCTCAATAGTGGCCAGGGAGAAATAAAATTTTGGTTTAGTTTTCTTTCTCAATTATCATCTTTAAACCTCTCTATAAATATTTGTAGGTATGAGAACTATTTCCCAAAAAAATCATGTTACTTGACCCTCAATTTTATATTTTGAATGACACATATAGGGCACCAAAGTATTAAGTGCTTAGGGCCTCTAAAAGGCATGATCCGGCACTGCCTGGACGCCCTCGTTAGTGATCCACTGGCTTATCTATTGGGGTCACCGTGGCGATGCAAAACCTTGTATGTATATAGTTCTGCATTAAGTAAAACCTTGTAGTTCGACAACCACTTGAAAATCGTAACTCAAAACCTCGTAAGTCTGAAACTGGGCAAGATATCATGCCTTAACAGAAACAGAACTTATAGTATTATTCGACATGCCAATTAGATCATTCATGCCGATGGTTGTTGTATAATTGATATTTTTAATGAAATTGTACAGTTTTTTGCCTCTCTTGAAAAGTTGAGATTTTGGACTTACGTGGTTTTGACTCCCAGACGACGATATGTCTTCATGACTGATTAATGAATTCATTATTTGATGAAAAAAAATTAAATACAGAGGCAACAATGAACAAAGTCTATTTTTGTTGTATTATTTAATGTACCAAAATAAATTTAACTGCATGTATTTTGGTGTTTTTTTGATTGATTAATGATAAACAAAACAACAGTTTCTTACTGGGCTAGTAGAATGTTGGCTGGACTAGTAAGATCTGAAAGCTACTAGCCCAAATGGCTAGTGACCATTTTAGGTTAGTTTCTACCCCTGTACATTTGTCAATAAACTAACCTTATTTTCTTCTCTTTCCTCTGCTCTCATCCATATAGGTTTATTATCACCTTAAAAGGTAATGAACATTGAGTTAAATTCAATTTGGAATCTGTGCCAAACAAAAATTCATTTTTGGGAATGCCATATTGCTATTAAACATCCTTTTCACTTCATACTATAATCTGTTAATCTCACAAGAGAAACGAAAAAGTAAGACTGAGGTATTGATCCTTAATTCCAAAATAAATGACACCCATCACTTGCACATTTATATTTTTATAAAGCATCGAGCGATCATTTTGCTTATCACTGTTTAGTCTGAGCAGAATATTCATTATCATACTTAGCCATAACACTGATAACCATACATCAAATTTCATCATTCTCATTCAATTAGATTCAAAGTTAAAATGTTCCAAAAAGTCAACAAATCAAATTGCTTATCTTCTTATCTTAAGCAGAAATTGTTCACCACTGCATCAAGACACTCACCTAATAAATACATACATCAAGTTTGAACATTTACTTCAATTAGAAGTCCAGTTAATTGTGTTTCACAGACAGGTAGATAATCACCATTTCGAAAATCACCTGCTTTCTCTAAAAGATGGGAGACAATTAACAAAACTTACCTTCTACTTTCCCAAATTCTTTCTCATGTGCTCGTGTTAAAACTTCTTTATATAAACCTTCTGCTTGTTTATATTTTCCTTGTTTTAAATAGGCAGACGCCTGATAGAGAGAAAGTTTGGGTTAGATTTTAAAATACAATGCAATAAATGACTTGATTCAAAAGCATATTCATTCAAATAAATTCCATAAATTAAGAAAAGCAATTTAAATCATACAGCTATGAAAATATTAAACAAATGCATTTATGTAAATTCAATGGTCTCTTTAGCTTGATCATCCACAATACATTCAAATAAAAGAATTTAAATATAATCAATATTCAGAATAATTAAAGTGAAAACATTTAAATATTTAGAATTAATAAATTAAAAAGAAATCTATATTGTTGACATGAAATGAATATGGTTAGAAAATGAGAGTTATGTAAATAGAGATAAAAGCATGAATTGTGGTAGAATTAAGGCCAGTCCACACAATGAGATTTTTTGATCAGACTTTTGTCAACTATTTGTCAGACTTTTATTGAAATTTTTGTTTTCAATAACCTGTAGACAGATGATAGCAACCAAGTAGTAAAGATGCTACGTTTTGTTACAATAAATATTAAAACATCTCCTTTAAATTAATCCCAACAAAAAAAATGTCATAGTGTCTGGCCAAAACACAAACTATAATTTAACCATGTCAACTGAACATAGTGTGTCTCTCTGTCAATCAAGCTTCATATATTTAATATAAACCAGATAATACACAATTTATTAACTCATGCAAATTGTGTAGTAAATTAATCATTGGGTGTTATACATCTCTCTAATCTGGAGAAGATAACTCTCAGACACTACTTAACAGTATTAGTCAATCCAGACTGTTATGTATCAACTAGCATAAATCAGAGAATCTTTATATAAGATGAGGTTACTAATCATAAAGGCATAACAGCAAGCAGTTTCCATTTGTTCTCAAAGTTCAAATTCTTTAATTAAATAATATATCATTCTCATTTCTGTGCATTCCATCTTACCAAGTTATTTTGTGTTTTAACGACATTGGGATCATCTGGCCCTAATCTTTTCTTGTATATTTCTAATGCCCGGAGATAATATTTTTCCACCTGAAAAACCAACACTGATGTGCAGAGGACATGCAGACATAAAAGGAAAATAAAAAAAAAAATAAAAAGATTTGACTAGGTAGGCTGCACACACTGTATTTAATTCTTGGCTTAATAAAGAATAATATCCTGAAAATTAACGTTAAAATTTCTAATTGTCTTTTTTGAAAATCTTAAATCCAAAATCCAAGAAATTGGACACATTTTTATTACTCAACTTAAAAGAGACAAAAAGAAATCTAGAAAAAATACCACATATTTCATATTAACTGAGTTTCTGCAGCTCAAACCAGTTTCTTTCAATATCATAAATTAATGATTATCTCATTAGCAAACTTTCAAACTTGTCTACATCTAGAATTCAAACTGACCAATGGAACAATGTTAATAAAGAGAAAAGCATATTCGTTCTATGAGAACTTATTTCCGATGCAAGTCTGATTGGCAAAATTTAATCAGAGTTCATAGGTAAAATATTCTATATCTACACCACTTTTCAAACAATTACAAATAACTCATGTTCCGAAGTTTCGTTTATACTTATAATGAATTGTCTAGCTTTCATGGCTAACTGTCAAATTTCTGAAATACCCTGATGGTCATCCAAAGCATTTTCTAATTACACAAAGGGTCAAAAGTTCAAAGGTCAGTTTGAATATAAACAAATTAGTCACACCATATTGAATGAATGCATCATACTTGATAGAAAATACCTACTACTAATGGTCTCTGAAAATAGATAAATAATTGTAAAGATTTAGATTACTTTTAATCAATCAGTTTCTAGTTTGAACTGCAGAAAAACAATTAAAAGGAAATGGAAAAATAAAAAAAGAAAATGATGAGACAGAAAAATGGTGAAAAAAAGTACAATAGTATGAGATGAGTTAAATTGTATGTCATCTTGCTTGTACTTTATGAAAGTGCTTTTGTTTATTTTTTAAGTTTTTATAATTCAAATCTTCACCTCAACTGAATTTAAAGACACCAATAATCATATTGAGGGAATTTAATCCTTTGTAAACTACAATAATGTTAAATTTGGATGTCTAAAAGTAATATCTGTTCTTAAATATTTCAGTAGTATTTACAAAGAAATGATGAATTGCAAATTTGTTAACATACGTTAAGCTGGTCACAGTAAACCACTAATTATCTTTACTAAATTCTTTTAACGGACCTATTTGTAAATTAGTTTATTTACTCTTGATACTTTAAATTTGTCTTATCAAATGCTAACTAATCAATTTGGGTATGGTACATCTTCCCATGGTTTAAGTTGAGAAAAATTCTTCCTGATATTTTTTTGAAAGAAGCAAGTATGTTAACTCATCAAGTTTTGTTGTCAAAAGTTTCTATAATTAAGGTCTTCACCTCAGTTGAATTAAGTTAACAGGCAAGACATAAACATACAATAGGAAAAAATAACCAAATGAAAAAGGTATCTACTATATCTACAAGTGAAATTTACACCAGTGAAATATACCACACTACACTATAAGTACTGACTAATATAAAGTAGGATAATGTGTCCAATAATATAACTAGTGTGTACAGCCTTAATTCTAGTCATCCCAACAGTTCTCCCCATCAATTCTTACCAGATTATTTTTAGTTTTAGCGACATTAGGATCATCCGGACCAAGTTTTGATTCGTAGATCTCTAAAGCTCGCTGATAATATTGTTCTACCTGTGTACGTCCATGATAGATTGAAATAAAGCACATTGATATTTGTTAATTTTAAAACATATAAATTGTAAAATTATCTTTCCATTTGCTGGTCATTTTTATTTGAAATATCAAATTTAAGTAAATGTCATAATAAATAACTTAAGAAGTTTAATAACCCCTTTATCATGAATCACTTCACGCCATATGCATTTGGTTTTACATATATGTATATTAACATAGCTTAAAGTCCCTAAAGATCTGCCCTTACCTCTTCATATTTGCCTTGGTTCTGACATAACAAAGCCAAATTATTCAGTTGCTTAGCAACATCAGGATGATCTTTCCCAAGAACCTGAATAATAAATAGATATTTATACATGACACAGACTGACCTATATTAGGCTATAAATATATCTAAAGAGAAAAGAGAGTAATAATATTAAATATCAATTTATTGTTATTAATGTCTGCATACTATTTATTATTCAACAACTCTATCTGACAAGGGAATGATCAATTGAGAGGCCATGTATTTATTCCATTAATAGTAATAAATTACTTCCTTGTTTTCCTATCTACTACAAAATAAACTTCTTTAAAGTAATTAAATAGGAAGCAGAATGAAAGACCAACAACATGATGAACACGACCTTAAAAATCTATATTTGCAGTCACTTTAAACAATAAAATACCATTCTCAATTTCAAAGAATAAATTTTCAAGCTAAGTACCTTTTCTCTGATCTCCAAAGCTCTTTTACACAGTGGTTCTGCTTCTTTATATTTACCCCTCTTGCCATACAAAACAGCTAGATTGTTCAACGTAGCAGCAACCTGTTAATACAAATTTCAATAGTAGACTAATCTGGTTCACATTCTATTAATAATAAAATGAAAGTAGACCTGGTTAAAACTAATATAGGTTTCTCTTCACTCCCCCTCTGTAGAAATTTTGAGTTAACATAATATGTTTATCTGAAGAAATTATCTTTTAAATAACTATAAAACATTCAAAATCTATAAGTTAACTTTTACTTATAAATATAGATATTTCAAAAAACCACAATAATAACCACACCACATCTATAATTAAGAAAATAATCCACAACACCTAATTTACCTATATAATTCATCCTAACATAGTCTCATGGCAATGGTAAAATAGTTCACAATACATAATACGTGTATATACTCTCTTACCACTGCCTTGATATTATGTCATTCAGCATGCTTTGCTAATGTGTATTAATTAGACATTCTAAATTTTTTCATTATTATAAACTTTAAGAGAAATTATTTGTATCCAAATAAAGGTTTTTAATTAAAGGAATGATAGTTTTAGTTATTTCGAGCAGTTTCTATTAGTAATTACTATTACTAAATTAACACATTTATTAGATCATGCAAAACATGCTGTTATCCTTTATGTTTCATACATAACACCCTCATCACAGAAAATACATAAAAACATCTAGAATAACCCTAACCCTGTACACTTTGACATCACTATATTCTATTGATGCTTAGAGTTATAGTGAGGCCTTGTGTAAATTCTAATTTAAAAGCCTTTCATCCAATGTAACATCAAACAACAAAAAACTCAAGTGTAATCACGACAAAAATGTTGAAAAAGTGCATAAACAGGGGGTCAAGTTTCTCAATAGATTTGTATTGTGAAACTGACTTTGTTTTGAAAAAATTTATATAATCCAATTTTTTGTAATTGTCTATCTAAAAAAAAAGCTAAATAATCGAAGAAATATAATAGAACATACAGATCACCGAAAATCTACAAAACAATCCCAACATGCAACAATGACACCAGTGAGCAAGCTACGCACAATATCAAGAGAGGTAAAGTAAATGTGCGTGCAGTTTAACTCACGGCAGGGTGATCCATTCCCAATGTTTTTTCTCGGATACCGAGAGCATCATTCAATAGGTTTGCTGCTTCCTTATATTTGCCTTGATCTCTGTAAACAAGATTTACATCACTCTTGATAAATCTAATTCACATTAAATATTTACTGGGAAATATGATGGCATTTTGAATTTATAACTTGACTTTTTGACAATATCTAATGTTTCAAGCAAAATCAAACATTTAATTAAGAAAACAAAATCCAAATGACAATGGTGGATAAGCTCCCGTCTTGGATTCAATTGATTTAAGAAGGGACACTGAAAGGTTTTAGTAAAATCTATTGACGAAATTGGCTTGTTTTGATATGATCCCATTCCATCTGCACAGGTTGATTTTGGCCAAATTTTCATTTTAGAGAACCAAATTTCAAATTCCTTTTCAAATGAAGATCAGAGATGAAGTTAGAAGCAATACAATAGGGTTCGACTTCTTCTGAAGTCTTGAATAAAAACATCTCTTTGGTTTCATTTTCTTGAATCTTTTGACCTTTCTGAACAAAACCTGTCATTATCAAGTTATTGATTTGAATCAAACTGTCATCATATTTCTCAGACATGTAACATTGAAATTGATCACTCACTGCTGGATGACTTTTACCAAGAGTTTTTTCTCGTATTAATAAAGCATCATGAAGAAGATTACCCGCTTCTTTATATTTCCCCTGGTCTCTGTAATAATAACAACCTACCATAGCAACATATTATTTTATATTACAAACTCTCGCATATAATTAACTTAATCTTTGCACAAGATCCAATATCTAACATTGATAGCTCAAGCTTAATCCATGTAAATATGTACTCAAATTGATTATTTAACATTTTTTAACATTTGATTAAGAATTTAAAATCCAAATATCATGGTGAACAAGTAATCGACAATATTCAATCAGATTTTACCCAATGGTGATGAATTTTTATATTATCTGTAGAAGATGACAACTGTTGCAATTCATCATGTAATTATCAAATGGAACTGAACCATTTCTAGTCTGATGATTTTTTTAGATATTCAGCTTTTACCATATTACATTTTGCATGGGATAAAAGTCCTTCAAATGCTGATTAAAGCTAATAAATGTTATCAATATAATAAACAATACTGATCTGATGACATTTTTATGATTTTTTGCAGAGCCGTTAACTAAGACAGCAGGAGATAAATATAGCCATATATATGTCACAATAAAATCATTAATAACTGTTAAGATACTGCCATGGTCTAAAATATCAAAATATTTATATAAAATCGTTCTATGACTAATCCTATTTGTGATCTGTTCAGAAGTGCTTTTTTGTACCATTTCATATTTTGCTATAATTTCTTATAAATAACCATAATATTGCATACAGTAAACCATAATAAAGAAAAGTAGAACTTAAAAACGAACCTGTATACAAGAGCTAAAATATTCAACATGGTGGCCACATCTGGATGATCGTGGCCGCTCGTTTTTTCTAAGTCTTCTAATGCCTGTTTACATAGTGGCACAGCCACTTCATATCGACCCTGTGACGCATACTGGATGACTAGATTATGAAGCGTACGTAGTCGGGCTGGAATTTCATAACCACCACTTGCCGCCTGGGCCATTGCACTTGGTTGTGTTGGAGATAAAACTATAAGATATAAAACATGACATTGTACAAACAAGTCAACAAGCTGATTTCTCTCTCCCTAATCCCACTGATAACATACATTAATTACTTACACATTTATCTTCTTTTTATAAAAAACAATCAAACTGTATATCATAAATACTCATCAAACTCATTCAAGACATTCATATAATGAACATGTTAACATGTCTAAACATTCTCAATCAGAAGGAGAATAATTGTTGTGGATCAATCAAATTAGCCAAAGTTTTACCTTATGAATATTTACACCAACTTTTTAACATTCTACCTCAATTGGAAGCAGAGTTATTGTGTTCCAAAAGGTGTGGCAAACAGAAGGAAGATCCAATTTCAATTTCAATAGTTCCTTATTTTTCTGGTCCATTTTTGCCCTGGGAGGCTAATAGATAGGCCTAATGTAGTTAAGGGTGTCGGTGTCCAAAGGGTTGCAAAGAGAACATCTGTTTTCAAAACAACACAATCGTCACATATATAAAATCATTAGAGGGAATGCCAATTTGCATAAAGTACAGACAGAGTATATCAAATATATTAAAAGTATGGGCCATTATTATCTTGTAAAGTAAAAGTGAAATAAAGAATTGACCTTACCTTCTGGTTGTGGACCATCATCATCATCATCTGGAAAACCTAAATCTAAAGACTGTGATGACTGATCATTAGCAACAGATTCTTTTTCTTCCACACTTTGTTGCTATAAAAAAAGTCATTCATTTATTTAGATATTAAACCAAATAAATATGTATTGATGGTCTATCATGTGTTCACCCAGTATGTAGTCTTGTTGTGGACATTAATTTTGAAAATAACTGGAATTAGTCTCATGTCCAGTGTATGATTTAACCAAATAAACACACAAACTCTTTAACAAATACCCACTATTTCATCGCTTTATGATTTATTATGACCATACATGTAAAGTGGACAAGTAAAGTGAATTAAACAAATCCAATGATATCGTATTTTTTTCTCTAATGATTTCTGCTTGGTTTAATATTGTGGAAGAGACAAACAAGATTAACTTAATCTGGCTAATCCATGGTCTTCTTATCCTTACCATATTAGGATCCATGGAATCATATTTCTTCATTTCATTCATAAATTCTAAATGTTTCTTTTCTTCTTCTAAAGCCGCAGACTTCTGTTCACTACTTTGTAGTTTCTGTTGTGTATTTGCTAATTCGTCCCGTAACCAGCCATTTTCTTGACATAATCGCCTAACCTGTGCTCGTAATTTCTGTTTTTCTGCTTCTACATGTTGTAAGTGATTTGCTAATGCCATCATTACCTGAGGAGTTAACAGAATGAAATGGGATTTAGCATTAGGCATTTCATGGATTACCACAAATCTTGAGTTTAATTTTACTCTCTTGCTGGAAGTGAGGTTGGAAAACCCAATAACCTACACAAATACAAGGATTAACCAGAGGCTACCAGGCAGGTTACAAGGATTAACCAGAGGCTACCAGGCAGGTTACGCCCACATTTTGCAAGAGATCTTTTAAGTTTCGTCAAAATCGGCTAAGAATTGTGACCTGTAGAGTGTCCACAAACTGTAGACGAACAGATAGGGGTGACAACAATATACATCCACATGGAAATGTTGGTGTATAAAAACTCAAGACTGGTGACATTTCTTGGATAAACATAGGTTGCCAGACAGCGAAACATACGCCCACAGCAGCTAAATCGTCCGGGCAGTCAACAAGAGTTGTCGCATATTAAATTTTTTTCGATAATGAAACATTTATAAAACACTAAAATCTGATTAAAAGGAATAACTCATTATCTAATTATCAGAAAATCATTGGCATTTGTTTGGCTTTGATAAAGTTCTCCTCCATGCTGTTCAAGTTATCTAAATTCATTGAAACTCAATATACTTGTTCGTCTCATGACCTTCAACAATTTGTATAAATTTAAAGTCAATCGGATATTAACTTGAGCCTCTAGAGCGTCCACAAAATTTTGAAAGTGATCAAGGGCCAGAACTCAGTAATTATCGGATATTAACTTTGGCCTCTAGAGCATCCACAAGTATTTTTGAAGTGATCAAGGGCCATAACTCTGACAGTAATTATCGGAAATTGCTGAAAATCAATAGGCTTCTTCGTCTCATGACCTTAAACACTGTGTATAAATCTAAAGTCAATCGGTTATTAACTTTAGCCTCTAGAGCGTCCACAAGATTTTTTTAAGTGATAAAGGGCCATAACTCTGACAGTAATTATCGGAAATTGCTGAAAATCAATAGGCTTCTTCATTTTATGACCTTAAACACTGTGTATAAATTTAAAGACAATCAGTTATTAAGTTTAGCCTCTAGAGCGTCCACAAGATTTTTTGAAGTGATCAAGGGACATAACTCTGACAGTAATTATCGGAAATCAATAGGCTTTTTCGTCTCATGACCTTAAACACTGTGTATAAATTTAAAGTCAATCGGTTACTAATTTTATCCTCTAGAGCGTCCACCAGATTTTTTTAAGTGATAAAGGGCCATAACTCTGACAGTAATTATCGGAAATTGCTGAAAATCAATAGGCTTCTTCATTTTATGACCTTAAACACTGTGTATAAATTTAAAGTCAATCGAATATTTACTTTGGCCTCTAGAGCGTCCACAAGCAATTGTGGACGCCGGACCGACGGACCGACGGACGGACGGGGGCGACGGCAATATACGACCACATTTCAATGTGGGCGTATAAAAAGAGTACTTTTTTCTACTTAGGTTATAGGGTTTTTTACCTAAAAAAGGGCATGCCCTCGAAAGGTATTAAACTACACTTATTCTAAATTTTTCGAGAACTTAGTGTAAGCGTGTTTTTATATGTCGAGTCCTCCTCTTACTTCCATGTTTAATCACGAGATAAACCCACAATCAAATAAAACCCAGGATGGCAGGGATGACAGACTTAAGATCTGTAGCTTATTGCTTTAACATAGCATTACAAACCAGTCACTGGAATTTAACGTAAAGTTGAGCAAAAAAAAGTTTGATGGCCCTGGGCCCAGATGAGAACACAAACTTTAAACTATTTATAACTAATTGCACCTGTTGAGAATTTGAGCTATGTGAGCTGGTATAATGGTAGAGATTAGTACAACTCACCTGTGCTTCCCCTAACCCCAGATCTATCATATCTGATGATTTTTTCAATATATTTGTTTTTTCCTCCACCAAATTTGTATCACCATTTTCACGTTTAATAGTTTTCATGGAGGTAAGAAGGCTATTAAGAATTTGATGATGTTCATTTTTTAAAGTTTCTAATCCTTGTATAACAGTTTTAGTGTTGCTCACTATTTCATCTTGTGTTAAGGCAGTCATTTTGCCTATTTCTGATAGTTTCTTTCTGAAAAATACAAAAAATCAAAAAATATAAATAAACAATTTGATGAAGTCATGTCAGAGTGCATTTATTTTATAGTGGTTACAAATGAATGAATGAAATGGGGTTTAACGTCCTACTGTTATGCACTTAACCTGAGCTAATTGAAGACGGGCATACGCCATACAGTGTGCTATGAGGGAAATTTTTGCCCGGGCAGCGGCACTACGGCCTACTCTTATATCGAATTCCAACTGCCAAGGGATCTTTTACGTGCACTCCAATGTGTACACGGGGCCTTGGTTTTCCATCCCATCCGAACGACTAGGCAGCTGTCCTTGTCAGGCCCTCCTTCTGTATCACTGACAAGGGGAAATCACGTCAGAAAATCGAGATGAACTTTCTCGGCCAATGCAGGGATCGAACACTCGACCTCCAGACTAGCGAACTATAGTGGTTACAACTAAGGATACTAGTGTACAAAACTAAATAATCGTTCAACGCTGCTTGTAACCCCTGGGTAGCTATCTGGCCTATATATTTATTAAGCATTTGTATCCTGGAGAGGTCATACCTGTAAATATTCCATTTAGGTACTAATTACACTAATAAAGTTACAAACTACGATGCTGGAACAGAGAGGTCTGCTTGGCTGCTTATATCTACTCACTTAGATCAGCAGAATCTATTCCTAATGATTCCTATTGAATTAACATTATCCATTTAAGCAAATAAATTGAAATCTATGGAAGCATGTTCTTAAAGCGATATAATACCAACGACTTGCATTATGCAAATATCTATCCCATAACTAAGCCAAACCATTGTATTCATAAGCAAGAAATTAACATAAGAATAACGAAATCTTATAAGCTTTGCATCACTTTAACCATAACAAATTAACATTTGCCTGTGTGGGAAAGTAACGTCACACTGTTGCGCCGTTTCAGCACGCTAACCACAAGGACAAATGCCTTATGGATTTATTACACACCCATAATTGTGTGTCACCTTTGATATAAATGTGCACTGAACCAATTTATTCCTTTAAATCAAATTCTGAACTTCACTATATAATACATAATTTTCACCAAATAATTGTACCGTTATATAACCAAAACATTCATTCTAGAAAGAAGGCTTGATTTTGAATTATATATTCCTCAAGTTTAAATAAACAAATTGACAGACATACAAATCTATACTAATATGGTGGATAAATAATGCCTTGTAACATTAAGCCATTGATTATACAAAGCGTATGCTGCTAACTAAAATCAATGCTTTTATACAGTAACAAATTTTATCTCGGCCAGTAGAAGATAGTAAACCAAATAATGAGTGAAGAACACTAGTAATATTGATTGCTTCTGCATAAATAATGAAGTAAGGTTAGTCAGTGGCTATATAAATGGTCATTATACTCAAACATAATGACCAAAGCAATCAAGTGCTAATGGAAATTTAACACAATGGCAACACTAGAGATTCATATCATATTTTCCTCATTTGCTAATCACACACATGATAGAGCATTATTTAAGGGGTGCTTATGTTGACCTTGCAACTGAGAGCAACTGGCGTTTCAGCAACTGGAAGCAACTGAATGCCACTGGAAAAAATCAACTTGAGCGCCTTTTACAACTCAAAGCAACTAGTTGCAGTTCAACTTTCAACTTTCTGCAACTAGCCGCAACTAGTTTCAGTCGACATGAGCGTTCTTGCAACTGGAATAAACTCATTTCCATGGAAATAACTTCCCATGATTAGAGACACATGTGTCATTTGACTTTATAAATAAGCAAATGGAAGAGAACAAAGACACCAACTTTTCAAAGGCTGATGATGACAACAATACTATTATAATTGTAGCAACACCGACCATGCCTTTTGGGTTGCTTCTTTTAAGTTATTTGCCATTTTGTTAATCATGTGGTGAATAAATTAACAGTCACATGTTAAGTGTGATCGCTCTCAGTTCCGAGTTGACATAATCGCAGCAAATTCAGTTGCTCCCAGTTGTCCTCAGTTGCTGATATAATCGACACAAGCACTCTTGCAAGTGACTGCAACTAGTTGCTTTGGGTTGCAAACTCGACATAAGCCCCGCTTTACAGATGTTAGTTAATACAGGGTTATGAAAATATGAAGCAATGACAAAAAATAACAAATATTAGGATTATCATCAACAGTGTAAATATAGAAAACTTTGTATTATATTACACCACAACTTCTCACTTCCAATTCATTTTATATAATATATATAACAACCTGGAAATAAAATCCCAGGATGAAATGAAATGAGGTTGGACGTAAAAATTTCTGAACCAACTGGGTTAATCAATACGATCAAGACAAGCATACACCCTGACTGAAAGGTTCCATATATACCATGGAGCTTGCTTATGTGACATTGGTATGAACAGGAATTACTTGAACTTTAACAATAAATAAATGTCCGATAAAATGATACAGCAACATCCAAATCTTCAACTGTTAAAACATTTCAATTCCAAATGAAAATATTTATATGAAATTTAAAAGAAAGTATTTTAATGCACTTGATAACAGTAATCTAATCAGAAGAAAAAAATTATTTCATTTAAATTTGATATACATGTATGTAACGTGTGTAATACTAATATAGCTAATTTAATACACATGTTTATATTATAAAACTCCTATCACAGAGATCAGACTTAATAATTTGTAATCAGATTCATGTTGATTGCATATTAAAGCTTATTTTCCTCCAACAGGTTTGTAAGGGTCTTCTATTACTCTCTTGGGATTTATCAACTTAATCCAATTAAAGATGCATTCCCACAAAAGTACTTATCGAGAAGTTATTTAAAATATGGCAATTTCGGTAAACTGTGGAAAAAGGAAGAGGGAAGGCGATAATACCAGAATTTACTTAGGCTTCATTATGGTAAATGGACAGCAATTAATGACAACATTTCCATGACCGACAAGTCACAAACATGCTTTCTTTACATAGGTTTTTTTTATAGCTTGGGGTATTTCCTTCGTGAATACAATGTTTTGAAAAGGATATGAAGCAAACTTTTGATAGATTTAAATTAGATCAAATTTGTTTTTTGTCGAAATGCATCATCAAATCACACAGTTTGCACACAGGAAGACATCTTTAACTACCACAAAATTAATATTAAATAAATTATAGAATAACAACAGACTTACATGTGTATTAAGAATTTGTAATCAATTCCATTTACCTTTGATGTACATGTATGTATGGTATATCATCAGCTATGTATAGAGAATGTATGCATTACTTTTATCATATAAATGATAATTTCGACCCAGGTAGAACACATACTGCACACATATTAACAACCAGATGTCCATCAATCTGTACATAGTTGTATACTAGAGTAGACTGTATGTAAAAATAACTGTTTCAGTATTTAGCTATCCTATTCAGTACTTGCACTGGTATATCCATACCTCCCTTCGTATTACACTAGCCACCAATATGAGAAATTTGCTTTAAAATCATCAAACTCAACATGTATGTCATATGTTTATATCCTTGGCAGTTGCAATTTGAATAAGAGTAGGCTGTAGCGCCGCTGCCCAGGCAAATTTCCCTCATAGCATACGGTATGAAAGAACAGTAGGCATTAAACCCTATTTCATTTCATTCCATATGTTTATATAATATGTGTTTATAAGATATAATTTATGAGGGGGTTAATATTGATTAGTTTGAGTACAGCGGATGTATAACACAGTTCCATTGAGGGTGATATGTGACAAGCATAATCATTGATTAATGATGCAGGTACAGAATATGTGTAATGTATAAATTTTACAAAATAACCAGACTATAGCAGAACACACCACAATATTATAAATAGGCTTATCTAAAGAAATATAATAGGCTTACTTTTGTAAAATAATTATACAGCTATGTTCTTATCAATTGTTTACATTTTACATTTTACATTACAATTATTTCTTTGAGACATAATTCATGTAATAAAGCCACCGTTTACTATTTTTCAAACGCTGATATCACGTGGGTGGAAGCGGATAAAGAGTAAAATGTATCAACTATGGTGGTATCTATTATCTCGTTCACCATGCCAATATTCATGCAGCGAATGAAGAAAAAACAGATCTCCATGTACAAGTATTCATGAACTAATGATTTCTCTATAATCTTAATGGAGAAAACGATAGTAGGTACATCAATTTATTTTACCTCTTAAACACTGTATTACTACTATTACAGTAACAATTATTCCATCATAGGTCTAGACATATCCAAAAAATCTACACAGACACAGCAGACATCATGATTAATATCTAATTTCCATTCTAGAAATCACAGTAAAACACATCCAACAACAATTCCTAACACCTATAAACTCAACTGGCAGCCATGCTGCCTCCATCACAGACGATGATTCACATCAGCATTAGTAGTGCATCTCCACTTACACATCGGTCTATTTCATTGATTTTTCTGCTTGATAACAGCAACAATAAACATGGCCTAAGTCAACACCAGACTAGGGAGTAGTAGGAATATTAGAATGTAAGAGTTAATTGTCTGATAGAATTCTTCTACCAGCTGTTGAAATGGTTTACTACAAGGTTTACAGTTCGTAACCTTGTCGGTCATTTTTAATAATGTACAGAAACTTTGCAAAAATTTTTTTTTTTATGATTTTGGTAATTCCTGACATTTGATAAGATTCTCAGAAATAATTTTGACATGTTTGTATTCCTGATTTCATTAATTCCTGGTGTTTGACAAGATTCTCACAAATTATTGTTCTACTATCAGACATCTACATGTATCATTAATTATCAAGAAAACACTATTAAATCCTCTGTTGACAACTACATGTATACCATTCTATTTCAATAACACCAGACATAAACTGACAGGGCTTGATTGGATTCTATATCATTTGGCTGTTCAAGACGTTACATTTCAGTTCATATTATGTTTTAAAAAAATATTGTTGTTTAAGGAGTGATGTGTTCCAAGCGATTTTGGTCTATTTTCAAGACAAACGGTTAAGACAAACATGTATGACAGTCTTACTAATCTATGCATTAGAATTTATGAGTGGGGTAAAAAAATACACCTAATTCCTGACCCTGTTGTTTTACAACATACTGAAGAAACTTTTAAAATTATTATAAATCAGATACTGTACATACATTTAAATATCTAATTAGCAGGTTGTTGTAAACAAAATTTAAAAAAATCCCATTAATAAATTAATCATTCCTACTACATATTAGACTAATATGTACATTTAGTATAGGCCCGTAGCCAGCTTGCTGGCGCAGAAGAGGGTAGCCCGGCTGATAGGGGGGTCGGGTGGTGGTTACTCCCCCCGGGCACGTGGTCGACAACTTTTTGTCAGAAGGGGGGGGGGGGGAGATTATTTCCCCCCCACCCCCCCATATACGGGCCTGATTTAGTAAAGTTTTAGTTTTCTTGCTTTATTCAGATAAATTGTACTCTGCTGATGAGATGAGCTTGTATAGAAAGCAATCAATCTCGAAACCAGAAAAATTTTGGAGAAAGAAATTTCTCTGGTGACACTGGGTAGCCATTTTCCCGGAAGGGACAAATCACACCACTGTCACATGACATGTATTTATTTTATGTGTCTGGATGACCGAATCACTTAAAAAAATACACACGAGTAGAAAAATAGATTTTGTACATTTAGGATACAATTTTGTGATGTCAGCAAGTTGACTTTGACTCAAGAATCCTTTTACAACAAACGTAACAAAGATCCCACCTCTAATTTTCGAGAAATCAACCCCAAAAAGATTGACCAATCAGAGGTCAGACTGAACATATTTGGATAAAATGGTTGGTATATGGCCCCAGAGGCCTACTACCCTGCCGCTGACTCTGGGAAAGAGATAAGAAAGCAATGTCATTACAAAGAAAGTACATGTACCAGTCACCTAATATTGTTACTGCCTAAATAATGATAATTAATTTTCTGACCCCAATTGGTTATGGTACACAAACCAAAGAATCTGTTTCTTTTTCGAATGGCCAAAAATTTGTCTCAGTGCCAATAAACAATAGACACAATATACTGTATGGTCTTAAGCAGAAGATGGGATAAGATAATAATAACTTCTTTAATACGATAACATAAGTTTCCATTTATTCATTAATTACCATTCTCTCTGTAAGCTAATAAACAAAGAATATTTCCTAAAAGATATGTGAAGATCTAGTTTATTTACCTGTCCCCTTTGTAGTTAGTATTAATAGTATGATAAAGAGTAGCATATGGGATATGTTAAGTAAAGAATGTCGGGGTATTGGTATTTAACTAGTTATTACAAAATACCTGGCATCAACTTGTACCATTCACAGTAAGATAAACAATTTGTTACTAGCTTACTTATACAACTAACATTAGATTAAAAAAAGTTATTTCACACCAGACTACCTATAACTTAAAGTCTTAACAATACATACATAAACATACTAAACTATTTATTAATATGAAACAAATTGTTATCAACATTTTATATCCATATGAATAAAAAGTATCCCCAGGAAATATCAAGTCTCTGCTGTGTTGGTTTGCTAGTTTTTTAAACTATCATTTTACTTTTTACAAGTTCAAAAAGACTATTTTATTGACAAGGCAGTCACAAACAGGAATATTTCATTTGATTTTCTGATTTTGGTCAGAGGGAAAGAATTAACAATGTGAATGTCAGGAATATGAATTAATGACATTTTTCCAAATTACATTTGGGGATCCATAGTGGTTCAGTGAGTATGGCACTGACTCTTTTAATCAGGAGGTCCCAGGTTCAAACCCAGTTTAATATGGTCAAGAAAGTTCTTCTCAATTACCATTTCAGTTTCACAAGTCGCTAACAGGAATTTTATGAAGAGCGGGGGGAGACGCAGCTGCCCGGGCAAAATTTGACTGGAGCAGAACATGGTTTATGGCAGTCTATGCAGATAAGTTGGTTATTTTATGTCATTAAATTTCTGACCATTTTGTCCTGTAAAAATGTTAGATGAAAGATATATTTTCAAAAAAATTTCGGAGACAAGACAGGTGATAAAATACATCCATTCACAAGAATTTAATACATAGATGAAAAGGGGTAATGATAGTATACTATAAGTGTTTATGTAGGAGGTTTGATACCTTGGACAACTTCTCTACTGTCTATTTTATTAACATGTGTAAATAAACTATATTGGTTTTAATAGTCTCACTTTAAACTCAAATATAACATGTATGAGTGAAATCTGGGTTAACTCTCTTCATGATTCATTAAATATGTGTGATATACCCAAAAAAACGGATTATTGTAAACAGATTATATTGAAAGAAGTGTAAGTTATGTCAACACTAAGGTCATCAAATTATTTTGATAATATTTACCCTACATAATAAATACAATTAGGTTAGAAATGATAACCGAGGTGTTATTTTTTTTTCTTTGACAAATGATTGCATTGATGAACAAAATAAGGTACATCACAATACTACCACCTATTTTTTAAGTAAAATTAAAGATTATTTAATAAACATTCTGATAATAAATTTACATTAAGCAGATAAAACTGGTTTGGAAAATATCTAAAGACGGTCCTTTGAGCTTAACCCAGTCATCTACTAACCCAACAACACTTATTTAAAGTATTTACTTTGTCCAGGTAATATTTAATTAAGACTAAAGCTGCCAAACAAGTGGTTTAATCAAATTTTCAAATCAAAGCTTATTTAGGATGTGGAGGAAATGGAGCTTTAATAAACTGTTAACAACTTGATAATTTTATCTACCTGTCATGAAAAACAATCACATCATATGCCTTAACCAGTTACTTAACATACATGAACCAATAGATAACTACAAATAAATCTAATTGGGTCACGACAAAAGTGATCTTTTATTTTCACTGAAGCATATCCAATTAAAACTACATGTACAGTATATATATATATGTATAACATACATGTACATGCTAATACACCATGAAATAAAGGCAAACATCACTATCCATAACTTAATTAGGCCAAAAGGTTTCCCTTGGGAATGACCAACCTCTTTTGACATACAGAAAACCATCTGCTGCCCGGTAACAAAACAACTCTTTCATCTGAGCCACATAAAATGATTACAGCTATAATGTATTCAGGGTGCAATAATTTAAAATATTAATAGCAAAAACTAATCTCAACCAATTCTTTACAAGATCCAATCTGTGGTCAAAACAAATTTGGTAATCAAGGGTGACACCTCCAGAAGTGGCCTAAGTTATTTGATATTGTTGAAAATCAATAGGTTTATTTCTTTCTAGTTCTACAGAAATACTATATTCAAGAGTAGGTTATTTATTGTTTTTTTCTCACGCTGTAGTGTTAACAATATTTCAGAAGGAAGGGACACAATTCCTGATGATCTGAGAATAAACAGCCATCTTGTATTTAACCAGCAATGGTTTTTTGTCAACAATACAATAACTTAGCTACTCTTAGGCATTGTATAATCAATGTTCTTATTCTGTGTTCAATAAAATTCCCAAAATATTGTAATTTTGTAAATTGTAGTCATAGGAGTGTGAGACAGAAATAGAAGAATGCTGTTCTTATGAATTATGATAAATGCCCTGTAACTTTCTTCACGGGATTTTTTTTCAAATAAAAAATACTGTCTACTCACAACTGGCACTAGATCAAATACCTTTACAGTATGTTTTGCAGAGTTGTGAATCAAATATTCTAAAGTATAACTTAATGTAAGCTTATACATGTTTCAGATTGCCAGATCCAGACCACCCAATATAAATTTCTTTGAAATTAATATTTTCAGTAGAATTAGCAATATCTATGGTTGAGGTTTATTTACTGTCTACATTTTTGGGGGGATTTTCTTTGGCATTGCTTAGATTAAGTAATCTATTTGAATTTTTAGACCTTCTGATGGCATGGATTGAGAAAAAAATAAATCAATAATCTAAGCAATGCCCCCCAAAAAACCCCAAAACATGTAGACAGTAAATAAACCTCAACTATCGACATTGTTAATTCTACTGAAAATATTAATTTCAAAGAAATTTATTTTGCGTGGTCTGGATCTAGCAATCTAAAACATGTATACATTAAGTTAGACTTTAGAATATTTTATTCACAAATCTGAAAACGTCTGGAAATTGTTGTCTAGAGTTTAAATATGGATTGATAACTAATGTATCAAAGTTATTTCTACTTCTCAATGTTTTATGGAAGGGTGACCAGCTTTGTGATATTGTATTGTCAATGTCATGTTCTTGTTCTTGTACTATAGGTGTTCTAGGTTTATGTGTAGCTAGACACGTTTTGCTGTGAAATACTGAAATTTCTTTATGCCGTATATAGATCAGTTTGAAACAAATAGAACTGGGCATACAAAAACCAATGTATTAAGTTTGAACCTTTAATACAATACTTAAAAGTTCACTAATTGTAGAAGACAAATTTTAAATAAATTAAGCCATAAATTTTTGGGCGTGTACAGTATTATACAGCCACAGGTGTGCAATCATACAGTATATTATTGAACGACAAGAGAGATTAAATGTAGAGCGAGACTTTCATCATATCAAGTGTATTGATATTTGTGTTATAATGACATGATGATCAATCAATTAGTACTCAATTCATATAACTTATAACCTGAGGCATTTAACAGAACATTCACTTTTAACTTTCTTATATATTTCTCACCTATATTCTAAATGTTTTAAAAGGCTAATAACATTTTAACTAATCTAAATTAAACAAAAATATGGGTACTGGAAAATTTTCTTTACACAGTATTTTTGACAGGCAGGTTAGGACCTAATTGATGTTAAGGCAGCCACTAACTAAGTACTTTCCATAAATCAGGGCCTGCAAATATACTAGTTTCTTTTACTTTTCATTTCTGCTCTTTTGTATAGCTATTATCGGTTCAGAATTAAATGAAATGAAATGGGGTTTAAGGTCCTACACTTATGCATTTAACCTGGGCTAATGGAAAAAAGGTATACGCTATACAGTGTACTATGATGGGGGAAATTTTGCTCGAGTAGCTTTGCTATGGCCTACTCTTATATCGAATTCCAATTGCCAAGGGATCTTTTACGTGAACGCCAATGTGTACACAGGACCTCTGTTTTCTGTCCCATCAGAACAACTAGACAGCTGTCAGAGATGAACTTTCTCAGCCAATGAGTGTAGAATTAAACAAAAGGGTTTGAATTGGCAATTTCTGTCAGGTTTTGGTGAATATTCATGATTTAAAGATATAGAGATAATCTCAGGGGTTGGTTATGGTGATGTTGATAGTTACATGAATACTAGTATGCTACCTCAGAACTTTAAATATGTGTGTCTCAAAATTTTAATGGTCCACCTTATACTAGCTTTGGAGGAAGATTTATCTATAAGTACTAAAATCAAGAATAAATGGCTAAATAATACAAAACTATCCGAAACAGATTTCTTTGAACAAAACTACATGTGTCATTATTTCACAGTATTAAATAAATGGTGTGTTTTGTTAGAAAGCTAAAAGTAGGTCTTGTTTTGAATGGGTGTTACATTATAAACATCACATAGTACCCTACATGAGGTCCCTTGATTTATAGGGAAGAAGGTTTATTGACATATTAAAGTTAAGACAATAATCACTTGGGACATCATTCATAATAAATCACACCCTGTGTGACAAACAACCAAATATTATTATGACATAATGCATAAATGAAGACTAACAAGATCAGTTTCTTCTACACTTTACACATAATAATCGGTCAAGCATTACAAGCAGGATTAAATGTGTGAGATCTAACAGTAAAAGTGGTGATACATACAAATCAGATTGATTTATGACGTATTATATTATGTAAATATTATGAATGGCTATTATGTAATCTTATAATGACTTATCAAAATACTTACATATTGTAGATTACCTACAATATAAGTAATATTACCTACAGTAATCTGTCTATTTCAAATTATAATATTATGCCTAATATATTATTGATTAGCTAAGCTTTACCTAGTCAAAAGGCTAACCAGTACATAGTTTTCATCGAGAAATAAAGATACATATCAGTGACCAAATAACAGCTTACAATATGAGATTAATATTTCTTTTAAACTGAATAAAATAATAATCATTAATGATATAGTAATTTTATAAGTTTTTAGACATCACAACACAATAAGCTTTCTTCATTACATCAACACTGGTTGCTTCAGATGAGTCATTCATATTACAGTATATAATAATGCTTTCACTTATCATTGAAAATGAAATTTACATGGAAATTTACGACAGAAAAATACTTACAGTCTATATGCCTTAATAGTCTCTGTCTCCATCATCTTTCAAAATCTACTTAAAAATTCCTCGTCAACTCATCCAAAAAGATAGCATTTCTGCCACCATGTTCTTTGCGTGCAGTATACAGTATAAATTATAGACTACTTCCATTCATTATTAGCTCAGGGTGTTTAGGTAAGATGAAAGACACTATGGCCACCAACACCTTTTGCTTTACACAGAATGGAAATGAAATCCACACACAGGGATAACATCAATGTCTCAAACACAACTAAAAGCAGATGTGGTATGAAATTTTTGGCTTTGTCTTCCTCAAATACAGGATTTTCATATTTGTCTAGTTACCACCCACTTTCCCTTTCAAGTGTAATGAACTAGACCAGCCTGCTGTTGTAAGCATGCCTAGTGAATTGTAATTTTGTGACTAGCATCAGTATAAATGGGGAGTATTGATTTTTGGGTGCTGTGGCTTAAGATCAATACTCAACTTATTCACTATGGTATCTATGACATCACATAGCGTCTCTATAAGAAAAATTATAGTCAGGCGATCTGTTTTTTTCCTTTGTCCATACAAAATTTTAAGCCAATTTGGAGCAGAAGCAGCATTTTTCTACAATTTCAAATGAAAATGGTTCAACAAAAAAGATAATTTAGCCATTTGTTTCTGGTCACACCTTATCTAATTAACATAATATATTTCCAATCAATATAGATAATTTATGTATTGTCTGAACACACTGCCAAGAACCACAATTTTCACAAGAACCTACATATCAACCAACACTGTACACACAGTAAAGAACCGTTTTTTGCCATATAATCTAAGATTTTCATTTTATTTTTTATCAGGATTAATTTACGATCAATGAAATAAAAGAAAAATATGTCTGCCATCTGTTCAATATAATGTCATCTATAAATAGAAATATTACTCAGTACTTATTTAAGATTACAGAAAATCCTAAAATTTCAACTGAAAACAAAAATGCTTCAGGAAAAAGAAAATCCAGTTTTTGATTCAGTTTCAATTATCATTTTTTTTGTTATAGTTTGTTAATTAAGTAAATATATATTCGTATTCCCTTAAATAAGCCAACTACTACCTAATTAAGGTGTGAGGATTTATCTCCCTTCCTTGAATATTTCATCACATTTCACTAGATTTCAACATAATCTACATCAGTAAAGTGTATAAATAACCATATTACACCATCCATGTATTCTATAAATAAAACAAATCTCTATCATATAAGACAGATACATGTGTTTTGGTGTCACAGAATACACTAAAGTGGTAAGTCACAACATTTCTTGCCAACTGCACTAAAGTAGTTACATGTATATTAATATTAGATGATGTACATACCTAAATTATTAACGGATACTTATAATTATAATTTAATTTTTGTTAAATATGAATGATCTGCTGACATTTATGAATTTTACATGCTGATTATTCAAGAACTACATGTATACATATAATGAACTGTTTTAAAAGATAATAAAAGGTCTAGGCAATGTTATATTATAGAATATTTCAATACCATACTTTTGAGTTCAAAATCATAATCTGTCAATATTTGAAGAAATACATAAATTATTAATGGATACTTATAATATAATTAGTAAATTACATGTTAGTTAAAGATGCATTCCCTGGTACAAACTTTGTGATTTGACGATATATTTGGACTAAACACATAAATTAAAGTAACCAATCTATCAAAAATTTGCTTCAATTCCCTTTTCAAAACTCTGTTTTTCGCCGGGAATACCTATAGCTGTAATAGTTAGTGCAGGGGGACTGCGCCACATATGATTTACAAAAAGGACAAATACAACGACAAGACATCATACTCCGAAACAGCAAACAAAACAAACAATAAAACAACAATTCAAAAAAGAGTGAATGGATCCGGGGGCTAGCCGTAAGCGTCCACTGCGCTGTACAGTCCCGGGTCTGAAGCAACACAGACTTCGCTCAAGATTGAACATATTTACTCGTACAAGAAAACGCACAAACAACCCAACACAATGAAGCAAAGAAAATGTGGACCGCCTCGGGAGGCAGTCGTCTGCTAACTGAATGGTGTGACGTAAATACGTCGTAATGTTATTAATGACGTCAATAGAATTTCTTAACAAAAAGTAAGCTGATTGTTAAACGCAATGTCTGCCAACTTAACTTCATTGTGGGAGGGGCCATATTTCAAAATGAATCTATCATTACTTACTTTACATTTACCATATTATTGAAGCCTAAAAAAATTCTTAAATCTAATATGAACTGTTTTAAAGATACGTTCCCAGAAAAGAATTTATCGGGTGTTATTTCCAATAAAAAGTATGTCAATTTTGGTATATATGGAAAGTAGAAATATGCATTCTTACTCTAGAAATATACTGGGTTCCCTAAAAAACATCTATGGAACGCACACAGGACAAAAACGTTAGGGTTTCCTTAATCGACAGTCTGTCGATTGGGAATGTCTGCTAGTATGACGTCAAAGGTTGCACAAGGAGATAAAAATAACGGAAAAAGACGCAGGCAGTGGATAATTCGAAATTTCATTAGGCTTCAATATTTATGATAAGTAGATAGCTATTAAAGACAACATCATCTTGTGTATGTAATGAATTCTTCTCTGACTTCGCACCTATTGCTAGGTAGTTTGTCAGCAAAGTCATGTGACACAAGATAACAAGATTTTTTTTATAGCAGGTGTATTCCCTCGTGTAAACAGGTGTAAAGAGAGTTTTGAGACGGATTTGAAGCAAAATTTTGATAGATTTATTAGTTTGAAAATGTTTTCAGTCCAAATACATCATTAAATCTTTGAACGAATAATCAAATGGTGTGGGCAATGTGATACTACAGAATATCTTATTACCATACTTCGATATCATAGAATATTATTATTAACTTATTAACTAAAATACTTGAAACTGACAGAAATGATCAGGAATACTTACACTTAATAAACACATTACTTATATTAAACCAATAAATATACAAAATAAAAAGTTAACTCAAGAAAATACTCAGGAATATCACAAAAACTAAGGATTTCTCTGCTAAAAATAAAATGGTCAACAGTTTCTATAGAGACTGTGCAAATATCCCACAAGCAATATAATACTGAATATATCTACATGCAAATCTCAAAATAAAATTACCAACGATAAGAAGAAATTCAATGGTCATTGAGTTCTGTTTTTAATCCATAACTACATGTACATGCAAATAAAAACAGAACTCAAATGATAACCAATAACGTCGAAAAATATCATAGGTGGTTCCTCTATTTTTGTTACAGTTGTGACGTCATACTGGAAGTGACTTCATTCTGGAAACAAGTACATGTAGTTCATGTCATAGCCATTGAATACAACCATGAGTTATTCAATAGCTGTATTGAATGGGTAAATTCAATGCTATTTGCTTGAATTTACATGTAGTTATAGAATAAATAGTAACATTCATGATTTGAAAGAGAATTTTGAATAATGTTAATCGAATGTTAATTGAATACCTGTACTTTAACACTAATATTTATCCAATATTTTAAGGAAGCATAAAGTTGGTCGTAGGTGAGATCCGAGAACTTTGTAACAATGAATCAGAGAATAAAAACTGTTTTATACTTCGTGTTGTTTACTGTGTGACGTGTATTAATAACAAATAACTGCCAATAAATCTATATTATTTAACTGTTGATAGAAATCTATTGATTTGATACAACTACAGTGTCAGAAGGCCCCATATAGCAGCAGAAGTACACTATTATTATATTTATTAATAATACTTATATATTCATATTCTGGACTGGTTTATCAATTCATTACATAATTCAAAAATTAGATCACACAGTTCTTACTTGAAAAAGTTCTTAATGCTTAGAATACTGCCATCGCATAGGAGGTAACAGAATGGACCTAACCAAAATATAGGCCGAATTATGAGTACGGTACCTGTATTTGATAAATCCAATCTCCATTCCAATCATAACAGAAAGACAAAATAGATTAAATATTTACTGGTAAACTCTGAACTTCTTGGATTGACGAGCAAAATGTTAAAAAGTTAAAAATACATAATAGAATGCTCTACTTGTAAAGCAATATAAATTAAATATTTACATAAAAACCAAAAAATTTGTTTAGTCTTCAGTATGGTGACTCCAAAGTTCAGGGGAAATAAACTTCATTAAATATTAAATGTGTTGATAAATAACAGAATGTACATTGTAGTGTGGTGAACAATTAAAACAATCGTTGATAGAAAGGCTGATAATGCATACCAAATCACTTATTTGACATCATCTCATCTCACTTGACTAATACTTTAGTAAGAAGTACATGGGGGCTGCACCAAACATAATTTACACAAATAAAGAAATCAGAAACAAATGATCATACATGTACAATGTATCGAATTAAAAGAATTTAGATTCAGGGCTAGCAGTAAGTGTCCACTCCACTGTACAGTCCTGGGGCTGTAATGATACAGACTTCACTTAAATTTGAAAACAATCAGGAATATAAATCCAGAGTTAACCATTGTGTAATGCCAGCCGAGCGGCAAGCAGGAGTCATGATATGTTAAATGTTACGTGAAATATGAATGTAAATGTAAGCATATTGAAGTAAAAATTAAATACCCAGTATACAAGTAACCATATCCGTGAAATATTGTAGCCTAAACCTCTATGTTCTAGGGTAAGTGAGAAACATTTTTAGTATTCAATAGAATCGAGGTATACTGAATGTGCGAAATGAGTCCCAAACATACCTCGAATCTGATTGGTTCATATCAGTATCATCACTTTACACACAGTATCAAAAAACTTTATTAACAAAATGATGGTTCGAGTTCCACCAGAACTGGATATTAAGATCAAAATGAGAGGTCTCTAATAAGGAAGAAGTATTAGGCATTTAACAGAACTTACTTATTTTCTGCTTCTGTCTGACCCTCCATGGTTATTTAACATGATCTAAAAGATAAAATATATAATCTATGAAGATGAATAAGATAAAATAATGCTAATGAATTAAGTATGATCGAACTACATGCACGGATCTGGAATTGACAGAGCCTTAGGCTTTTTGGAAGAGCATCACCCCCAAGAAGAACAACGATGAGATGAGTACCAGTTGTGGTTAGCAACCAGTTCCTGGTCCAAATAACAAGAACAAATTTGCAATCCATCAAATGTACAAACATTGATAGAACGGGTAACAGATTCCAATGTATACTAAAGCAAAGATCACCTATTTAGAATCTATTTAATCTATTCCATAACATCAGAAGAATTGGAAGCAATAAATATTTTCCTTAAAATTTAATCTCTTGTCAATGTCCAAAGGCTGAAGGATCATTTATTCACATAAAATTAATTGTATCATGTTGTATGTTTCAATAAAATGGAACTACATGTACATGTATGCTAATACCATGGCATTTGTTTAAAGTCTTTCAAAATAATTCTCAATGTATTTTTATCTTTTCCAATCGATATAGGCCTACATGTATATTGGTCCCTCAACTACCGTAATGCCATGGTGAAAAAAAAATATTGATTTCCAATACATTCCAGCTGTTGGTACATACCATACATACTGGGACATGTATATACATGTATAGGATTATAAATTATAACCTAAAGCAACAAGATCCTAAATTTATGGACCAACTGGGCCATTACCACCTTAAAATTATAATATCATGGTACCGGTATTGAACAATGTAAACATATACTTTCATATATTGGTTGACTGCAGCGCTCACGCTGTCGATCGCCATTTCCGCCAATTGCGTTAAAAATATAATCTTGGCGATAAAATATTCAATCTGGCGGATTTTTTGGCGATAACTTTTTCCTGCATGGCGATTCTTTTTTACCTTTGGCAATAATTTTTTCTTGTCATGACACAAAGCTTTGATTTCCACGCTGTATAAACCTGTTGGTTCATTGACAGTGAGTCAATTAACAATTAATTAGGTATCTATAGACTTATCTTTTGTCTCTTGATCAATCTCGGATTAGTGTTGATAAGTATGTACAGTAAGAGTAGTAATAAACTAATTAAGAGACAAAAGATTTGATTATTTGTTTTCAATACGAATCAGCGTTTTTTTTTTATGGTTTCTATTATTCAAAATGGCGGACACGGTAAACAATACTCGCTTGATTCGTTTGGATTATTAGATTATGACTGCTGTTTGATATATTTCTCACTAAAGTTGCCGGTATCGTTAATAAACGAAACCAGATATGTTGTTACAGTTTATAAATGCGTATATAACCTTGAGGTTGTCGAAAGTCAGGTATTATCAAATCATATGCCATGGGTCGTAAAAGAAAGATTGAACTTCAATTTCAACGTCCGTTAGAAGATTGTCAGATTTTTTAGTATTCCATCACCAACATTTTGATGGCATATTGTCGGATTTATTATCATATTTTGAATGGGTTTATGTTTTTAAGTAAATAAATCAAAACGCTTAGAAATGTTGACGTATATTTCGATTGGAATGACCGGTAGCACGTGCTTCATTCGAGTGCAATTATTTAGCAGTTGGTGTCAATCGCTCGTTGTATTAGAGCCAGTAGCGGATTATCATTGAGGCTGATGAGGCTGCAGCCTCAGGCCCAAAGATTTTGTAAAAAAAAAATTTTAAATTTGTCTGATACGATTAAAAACAAATAAACAATGAATGTTAGGGGTGTGTGGTTTAGGCCCAACGGGAACTAGCATAGGCCCTTACCCGAAATTAATAAGGCCAACGCAATTTTAAACAGGCCCTTATAGGCCCTCCAGTAAATGCCGCATCAGGCCTTGGTGGAGCTTAATCCGCTGATTAGAGCGACGTAAACTAGTAAACTACGTAAAATCTTAAGGGCATTTAGAAAAGGTAGATATTTCAGAGATGAATGGAAAAGCAGAGAAGAATATTGTAAGTTGCAAAATGTGTATGTATTTTTGTAAAAAAAAATGTTATAAAAATTACTGAATTTTTTTTTTTAAAATTTGGCGGAAGAAATATATAGATAAAATTAAAAAGAGAAATTGGCGGGTAAAAAATGGAACCCAGAGTGAGCACTGGTTGACTGCACTAATTAGTCTATTCCTAATATAAACAGACACAAGCCAAATATGGGTCACAAAAGTCCACAACAGTAGTCCACAAAGGTTGCTGGATATTTAATATTTTGAACGTAATTGGAGCATTTAAAATACATGTACATTAAAAATTATACTGATCAACAGTAATAAAAATTGTCAAAAATACATAAATTAATTATCAAAAATAAACAGTCTACTTCTTCCTAATGGTAATATTTAATAGATGTAATTTAAACACTGATAATATAATGATTTAAAATATGCAGAGGCGTAACTACCGGGGGGGTATTTTGCATTCAGTCGGTAAATTCTCGTTTTTGTCGGTAAATTGAAACTGTCAGTCGGTAAATTTAAAAAGTTATATAGCAAATGTTTTAATCATGATTTACCGACCAGATTCTTCGGTATTACACTATTTCGTTACAGAAATTTCGAAACCGTAAGTCGGTAAATTTCAAGAGTTATATAGCAAATATTTGTATCATGATTTACCGACCAGATTCTTCGGTATTGCACTGTTTCGTTACAGTAATTTCGAAACCACTATTTTGCATTCAGTCGGTAAATTCTCGTTTTTGTCGGTAAATTGAAACTGTCAGTCTGTAAATTTAGAATATATATAAAAATGTTTTTATCATGATTTACCGACCAGATTCTTCGGTATTACACGGTTTCGTTACAGAAATTTCGAAACCGTCAGTCGGTAAATTTCAAGAGTTATATAGCAAATATTTGTATCATGATTTACCAACCAGATTCTTCATTATTGCACTGTTCCGTTACAGAAATTTCGAAACCGTCAGTCGGTAAATTTCAAGAGTTATATAGCAAATATTTGAATCATGATTTACCGACCAGATTCTTCGGTACCACACTGTTTCTTTCATTACCGAACTTTCGAATGTCTAAATTCACCAAAACACCCCTGTATGGAACTGCTCTGAATTCTAAATAAATCTTATATGAACTAGAATCATTAAAAGCAGACGCGGATCCACTGGGGGGGGGGGGCAACAAGCTGTAAAAAAAATTGTATAGACAAAAAACACTGAAAATAGGGTGGGAGTTGTGTTTAATATTTGAAGATCAGATGCCAGGAAATCGCATATATGGAGTCTTATCTTTTAAAAAATTCTGAGGAAGGACCCCCAGACCCTCCGCAGTTACTTATATACGTTGGCTAAATGGTACCTAACCAAATTTGACTGATCATGGATATACATTACCTCACAGAATTTTACCTGTCATCTAGCTGTCCCTTGGTAAGGGCTCACTTAAGGGACAGGTAAAGTTCTGTGAGCAGCATGATTTCTGAATCACCATGACCAGATTCTAAAAAAAAAACACTCCTTCAAACCAAGTGCCTTTCCTTCATTCGGAGTTTTTTTCAGAAATTCTTCAGGCAGTAAGCTACCGATCTGTTCCTGATTATTTTGCAGACAAAAAACACTGAAAATAGGGTGGGAGTTGTGTTTAATATTTGAAGATCGGATGACAGGAAATCGCATATATGGAGTCTTATCTTTAAAAAAATTCTAGGGGGGACCTGTGGCGCTCATAATTCGAGCTTCGCCCTCAAAGTACGCCCCCCTTTCGTAATTTCCTGGATCCGCACATGGAAAGTGTAGTCATTATATCTAACCGCTTTTTAAAAGCTATGTAAAATAGCAAAATTTTTTCTATTGATCGACCCGTCGGTAAAATCGGCATTTGGATACCCCCCCAGAAATTTATCCCTAGTTACGGCACTGAAAATATGTCTTAAAATTCAATTTTGAACCGTTAAAAAGGTTAGGGAATAAACTGGACATACATGTAAACTATCAAAATAGCCACAGTTTGACACAACCAAATCAGTATACAGCGCTAAACACCCTTTAAATGTATCTGAAGTGTACAGGGCACCCGTCCAACATGATGATGTATATACCTTTCAAGTACCATTTTTAGCAATAGGCCTATTGTCACCAATGTGTATAACTCAAATCTGATTCGGTCTTTGCATAAGGTAGTGTAAACACATAATATATTACATGTAGTCCATGAACATGTATGACCATTTACAACTGAAAGCCACAGTATCTGAAACCTCCCTGTTGATCTCTAAGGCTAACCTTTAAAAAACTAATTAAATTAGTTGGCCACTATCTATGTTTACAAAACTGTTATTATTTGAAAGAATTTGTAGAACGAAGTTAAAAAGAACTTAGGTCTGTAACTATGACGGTCGGATGCGATCACAATGCGGCATTTATGTGACTTTCTAATTCGATTCATATGACTTACTAATTCCATTTACTTACAAAGCTTTTATAATTAATTACTTACTTAGGCACGTGCGAACGCTGAAACCCCTCGAAACTTGTGACTGAATTGAATTTTTTTTTCATAGCTTGATAAACGATTTATAAAGCCTTGTAAATTATATGGTTGCATAATTCTGCATAATATGTACGACTTTGCTTGTGGACGATTTGACTGGCGTTCTTTCAAACGATAATGTTGCAGATATTTTGCTCGTTTATTTGCTTGTTAATTTTAGTTTACTGTTTGTTAGTTAAGCCTTTAGTCAGACCTATCATCTGTGTAGGCCTGTTTTATCATGCCTTCATCAAGTTCATCATGGTTCCATTATTATTAAAACTTTTACCGGGATAAAGTCATTAAAGACAGACACTGAGACAGATTCATTGAATGTTGTCCAGATTATCTCACAAAACACGATTGCATTTTTGACGAAAAACAATGTAGTCTAGTCAATTTTAAACAAAAGTTAAAATAATACACATAGTGAAAACATATTTACATCAATAACATTGTGTCTAGGCCTACTGAGTCTGAAGTCTGTATCCGTCAATCAGCAACAAGAGAGAGAGAGTGAAGTGTCAGTGATGGAACAAAATAATGAGACTTTTACCTATCGAAATGCTCGACTTTCAAAAGCTGGCAAAATAAAAAACTGTGAAACCAGGATAATTTTGGGATAATATCCGCAGCAGACGCTCCAATCTGTTACTGCAGTTATTAATTTTCATTCATTTGACAGTGTTGCCGAAAAAGTTTTAGATTCCTCCCATCCAGTCATCATTTAACATGGCGGAATGTCGCGATAATATCGCAAATCTCGCGTGATCTTAATGTTGATCAGTCGTCATCCGGGCATTAGTTGTCAATGCGCGCAACCAGAATCGGAAATCATTAGGTAGGGTGGAAGGACAAAAGTTGTTTAATAATTTCACAATCTTTTTACCATATTCATATTTAATAACGTGGTAAAAATCATAATAATATACTTTTCTTACATGATGTCGTACTTTTTTTCAGATTCCGACGGTGTTTGTTAAAGAATTTGACAGAGAAAATAGATTGCATATTGGGGCGAGTTCAAACATTTGGCACTTTGCCACCACAAGTGTATCTGATCATAATACCTTTCAGCTTTTTAACGTTTTTATGAAGTTTAATATACGACACGGTGAGTAGAAATTAATTAAACAAAGAGGATAACGTATTCAGTTAGGATAGTAACAAATATCAAGATCCAGGTTAAAAAATAAAATGCGTGGGTTTTTTTCTGGTCTAATATCTCCGCCATATTGAGCCACGTTAAAGCACGTGGGTTGATCATGTCTGTCGTGCTGATTCGATTGCGCAGTCATCTCGCTAAGTCAACTCTAACAGCTTGAAAAGAAAAAAAAGACAAAGAACAAAACTTTTAGCAATTAATTTATTGTTCTATGAATTAATTGAACGAAGTTATTCGTCTTATCTGTACATAAAACAATTTTGATATACCAACGTTGTTGGAACGGTAATTGAATATTGACACTTATGATAATGAAACCTAAGGGTGGTGACATTATTCTGTTCACATGTGACGAAATCGAACTTCCGTTTTCACTCCTGCTGGCATGAGAATTGGCAAGCTGACAGCAACTGCCACCATATAGAACCCAGAATATTGTTTTAAAATTTCTAAAAGTAAATAAGTTCGAATTTTACAATCAAGACTTCATTCAAAATAATTTGGGAGTTGACGTGGGCAGTGTTAAATTTGGATTTTTTTTTAATTGAAAGATTTAATTAAACAGTTTCCATATTATTCAGGTAACAATATGGTTGCTTTAGTATTGATATTCAAGTTACCTTCCAGTATATGATAATATGACTATGGAGGTCAATAACTTTCGAAAATATTTTATTTAACCAGACTTTTTTATGTTTGAATTTTCTGTTTCAGGGCCGTCTTGGCAAGGAGCAACCATTGCAACCATTGAATCAAAGCTTATCAATTGGGGCGGTACGGTTCCCCCAGAAAGGTTTATGAATTTCTTAAAGTTAGATACATACCTCAATCAAACTATAAGTAGTATTCATAGAAAAAGAAAACCTCTACATAAACAGTCAAGATGTCTTACAACGTTGACAGAACAAACCTCGACCCATTTTACCGCTATAAAATGCCTAAACTCTTAGCCAAGGTAATTCATTAGTTTTATATGAATGATTGAAAATTGTTTTACGAAGAACTTTTTTAGGATATTTTTTTTATCTAAAATATAAGCTATATTATTTTACTATGAACTTATTCACGATTTTGATTTGTGATTATGTAAATGTTCGAATATGTTCATTTTATTTGAATGAAAAGTATTTTTGACTTATTTACAGGTAGAGGGAAAAGGGAATGGCATAAAAACAGTGATTGTAAACATGGTGGATGTAGCCAAGGCTCTTTCCAGGCCAGCTACATGTAAGTTGTTTACAATTAATCAATCAAGAGAAAAGCATACCATTACTGCTTCCAAGATTTATTGACCAAAAAATATTCTTTTTAAAAAAATATGCAATTGAATGAGGGAACAAAATGAGTTTTGTTGTGGATTCCCCTTCTAATTTTACAGATAGATGAGAAATTCAACACTTGGTAATTCTTACAAATAATCTGAATTTAAAAAAAAAACAGGACCATTATTTTCTTACAGAACAAAATGATGAGTTATGTTGTGGATTCCCCTTCTGATTTTATAGATTGATGAGAAATTCAACAACTGATAGTTCTTTCAATTAATCCAAATTAAAATAAATAAAACAATTTAATGACAAAAGAACAAAATGATGAGTTTTGTTTTGGATTCCCCTTCTGATTTTACATATTGATGAGCAAGTCAACCATTGATAGTTCTTAAAAAAAAATATGACCATTATTTGCTTCAAGAGTTAATGACAGAACAAAATGATGAGTTATGTTGTGGATTCCCCTTCTGATTATACAGATTGATGAGAAATTCAACAACTGATAGTTCTTTCAATTGATCCAAACTAGAAAAATAAAAACAATTTAAATACACTGTGACAGAAGAATAAAATGATGAGTTTTGTTGTGGATTCCCCTTCTGATTTCATAGAGCGATGAGAAATTCAACAACTGATAGTTCTTACAATTATTTCATTTAACATGATTGTTGAATCTTGAATGCTTATCTTTAAAAAAAAATATGTAATTTTTTATTTATTTTTTAGATCCATGCAAGTTTTTTGGCTGCGAGCTTGGTGCACAAACTCAATTTGATTTAAAGAACGACCGCTATATTGTCAATGGCTCCCATGATGCTGATAAGCTTCAATCACTTTTAGATATTTTTATCAAAAAATTTGTGTTGTGCCCAGAATGCTCCAATCCAGAGACAAATCTTGTGAGTATTCTGTTAACTTCAATATCTAATTCAATGTGACAAGTTAGGTTTTCGAGTAGTTAGATTGTAAACAAAATCAGCTATTGTAATCACAAATAAATGGGGAGTAATCCCTGGACACATTTACTAAATAAATACTCTTTGAAGATTTGATTTTGATTCAATAAACTTTTACTGATTATAACAATGACTTTCTTTATATTTTCAGACTGTACAGGCTAAAAAACAAATGATTTTACAGCGCTGTATTGCTTGTGGTCATTCAGGACAAATTGACATGCGTCATAAATTAACCACATTTATTCTTAAGAACCCATCAGATCAGGTATATAACTCTTTCATTTTGTTTCTATAGAAGAACAATATGATGAGATTTGTTGTGGATTCCCCTTCTGTATTATAAACTATGATGAGAACTACACAACTGATTGTTCAGTCTCCAAAATTTATCATTTCTAAAGTGATTCTCCCATGTAGTTAAACGATTGGTTTTGTTTTCATGTTATTTGGGTTTTCTTTGTCTAGATCGAGTCAACCACTACTCCCAAGAAACAAACCAAAAAAGGTAATAAAAAGAAGGGAGAAGATGATCGTGGTAGTCCAGAAGCTAATGCCCAACAACAGATGGCAGCACAGAGAGCATCAGGTGGTGTAATTGATGCACCTCCAGAGGTACAATTGTTTGGGGGGTTTTCGTACTAGATCTGTGTCACATGGATTTCAAAGTACAGTTTTCATTATTTTCTTTAAATCCAACATTAGAAAAATTTGAAAGCTGTCAGCAGGTTGAATGAGAATTGTGAAAACGTCGATTGATTAATGTTGTACTTCATACGGTCAAAAGCGGCTCATTTGACCCCCGTCGGGAATGCCCAGTATAACTTGTCACATCTTCATGTAGTGGCAGCCATCGTTAGTATTAAAAAAAAAAAAAAGAACAAAATATAGATCTGTATTTTAATCAGATTGTACTGATAGTATTATCTCAAGATCTTTGTTTTTAAACTTTGACAATTCACAAAGATGGACAATATGATGAGACTTCCAGTGGGTCCCCCTAATCTGATTATGGATGAGAATACCACTTCTGATTGTTCACTTGATACACGTCGTCGAGAGTTTGCTGCAGATACATCAATTATTGAATCGTGGAATGTCAATTTTCATTTATATAAAAACAGCAGATCTTTCTATTTGCTGTAAAGTAAAATTAATGTTTTACAAATAACACACATTTTATAATTTGTCTTATTTAGTTTAAAGATGAAGATGAAGATGATAATTGGGGTGAGGATATCAGTGAAGAAGCTATTAAACAAAGAATGGAGGAACTGACTGATGCTGCCAAAGGACTAGCCTTAACTGATGATTTGGAGAAAAGTCCGGAAGAAAGAATTGACATGTTCTATAAATATTTACAGGTATTAACACAATTAACAAAGTCACTTTATTTCTGAAATAACTAATGGCTCAAATGTTGATGATACAAAGAGTTCTTTAAATCTGTGTCCCCCAATGTTGCTGAACTACCGTCTCCTATTATCTTATTGGCAACACTTGATAGGTGAAATTATTACATGATTACATCTAAAAGAAAAACTCGGGTGAAATTCAACCTCCAGTTATTGCCTTTAATTGCACTCTGGTTCAGAGAAGGGGACTTATATATTTTAACCATATTGAAATTAAGATATTTCTGAATACATTGACAATAATCATTTTGTGGTGTGGGTTTGTTTTGTTCATACATGCTTGGATTCTGAGAATCGTATCAAAGCTCCTAAACACTTAAATGGCCCTAATGACAAACACTTAAATGGCCCTAATGACAGGGCAGGTCTTTAAACATACTTTTTGTTTTGTAGCAGTAATTCCAATCTTGTGTGAAATACACCAAAAAACAATTTATTAGACATAATTGTCTGTCATCCACAGATCTCTATTTGGGTTGGTATTTGCACTGTCTTGTTTAGCATGATAAAAGTAATAGTGAATAATGTATTTTATCTTTTTAGTTAAAGCGAGATGATAATAAAGTAGGTCAAGTTCAAGAGATTACTACTGAGGCGGAGAGGTTAGAGGTTAAAGATAAAGCTACTCTAATATTGGTTGAATTGTTGTTAGATACTAAGATATTACAACAAATAAAAGACCATAGAAAACTCTTTCTCAGTGTAAGTTGTATTTATTGCTTAGTTGTCAATATTTCATTCTACCTCTGTGATGCAGCATGGAGGGCCCTGCAAAGATAACTGTCTAGCTGTTTGAATGGGACAAATAACTTAGGTCCTGTGTACACATTGGCATGCACTAAAAGATCCCTTGGCAGTTGGAATTAAATATAAGAGTAAGCCGTAGCGCCAAGGCAATATTTTTCCTAATAGCACACTGTATGGCGTATGCCTGTCTTCATTAGCCCAGTTTAAGAGTACAACAGTATGACGTTAAATTTCTTTTCATTCTTCCTCTGTAGATAGTTTTCTCCTGGTCCTCTGGTTTCCTCCCACTGCTAAAACCCCTACGTGCAAGCAAATTATTGAAATAAAATTAAACCATATTTTAGTCTTGAAATGACTTAGTTTGATAAAATGTTTTATGATGTTCAATTTTATTTCAGTTCTGCTATGAAAACCCCAAAGCTCAGAAATATTTACTTGGTGGAATAGAGCAACTTGTCGGTGAAGTTCATAAAGATATTTTGTTACCTAAAGTACCACATATTCTGAAGATTCTCTATGATTCTGATATTATTGAAGAGAAGGTACTGCTAGACTGGGCTGACAAAGTATCTAAGAAGTATGTGTCTAAAGCTGTAGCTCAAGAGATACATGATAAAGCTTCTCCGTTTATAAAATGGTTGAAAGAAGCGGAAGAAGAAAGTGATGAAGAAAGTGACGATGAGAACATTGAGGTAAACACATTACACTCCCTGTTGATCATTTTCAATCTTAGTTTTAAAAGATTCCATTCTAAATTTTCAGTTAAATCCCGGCTAAACTCAACTCAATATCATTATTTACCAGTCCTATGAAAGGAATGCTCATCATAAGATGACACTCAGTTTATGTTAACCACAATGGATGCAAAATGTTGCAAATTTCATCATTTTGTAACCCTTTTTGGATTTGTATGTAAATGTAATAATGTTTTGTTGTCATTTTAGGTTGTTTATTCTACCACAGAGAAAGTTGGTGAACAAAAAACTACCCCTGTTGTCGATAAGAAAGAAAATGGTGATGATGAAATCGATATTGATGCTATTTAATATGCTTATATTCATTCTACATAAAATATATAATTGTTCTATTGTTATAAACTATTGGATACTCTCATATGTGAACAGTAGGACATTAAACATCATTTCATTAATATGTAGATAAAACTTTAAATGCACTGTTTTATTCACATATATAGATATTTGTGTGTTAACTGGTCATGATTAACTTTATCGTTCAGGGACCGTACAATTTATATAAAAAAAAAATATATACTTTCATAAATTTTGTCATTTCTGCTAAGACAATCTTGAAAAATATAGCATTTCACTAGGTGACAAGGCCTTTTTGTAATCCAATAATAAGATACACAAAAAAATTAAATTGTAAAATAAACCATAATTCAGTTTTCTGCTCTTTCATTTTCTATCTTAGCATAGGACATTCTTATCAGCATAACACTGAATGAACACTATTTACTATCAGTGCAGTTATGAAAAAAAAACAACCTGAATATTTGATAATAAAAATAAAAAAAGTAATGAAACGTGATAAAAATATAAAATTTGATTGAAAAATAATCATAAAATTTGTATCACAAAATTCTACTAGAGGCTTTCATAAAAATATAAAATTTGGTAAGAATCGTAGGTCCCTGATCATTGCGAATTCATTCATGTCCACTAAACAAATGTTTACTATAATATTTTGAAATGTAGAAATATTACATACTTTTGGATTCAAATTGAATTTGAATAAGTTTAGATGCGTGCATCTATGCCAGAATTTAGTTAAATTGTGGCACATACTGTAGGTGCTCCAGATAAAAGATGTATTCGTATATGTTGAGCTCTCAAATTCTGTAAATATGCTTTTAATTTGTAATCTTTGGAAGGTGTCCGTTCACTTTGAAAGGTGTCATTACACTTTGAAAGGTGTGACGTAGAGGTTATGGCTAACTATTTTTGGTCTTCTAATCTTTAATTGATGATACACTGGTCGTGCAAGTGCCCATTTTTTTTTATATACATAAATTAATAATAAATTGAGAAAATTAACTGTGATAAATAAGTTAATTTTGATTCATTATTTTCCATTGACTAATCTGGAAATACTGCAGTTCTACTCTTGTTAAGACAATTATCTGGAGCACTGTAATATATTTTCTTTATTTATAACTGTCTTGTTTAGATGTATATTTTGTGTTGGTTATTATTTGGTTTTTCTTTTTGTAAAATTAGTTGTTTTCATGATTATATGGAGTTATAAAACAACAATGATTAAAAGTTAATTTGCATCTGTTAGACTTTGTGTCACTTGGATTGGGAAAAGGGCAGTAATAAATTGTAACTGCATGTTAACAATTATCCTGAGAACAGGAGCCTATTTATAAGATGTGAATAGGGATGGGGGGTAAGATCTAGGGTGTCGTCCACAATCCCACCCCACAATGTAGACTTAATTACTGGATATACCACCATCTGTCTGCAAGGTTGAAGGTATAACCTTTTGTCTATAATTATTTGGCTCAAAATAATTTTAGATAGCAACATATAATATGTAATTGTTTGTGATGGGGGCTAAATTACCTGGCGTGTCAGTCCATTGATGTTAACAAATTCTTGTGAGAATGAGAAGTGGGACAGAAACTTGAAAATAAGGGTAAGTATTTGAGGAACTGACAGGCTTCAGTTCACTTGTGTGTACAGTACACATTGGTGTGAAGTTAAAACGCCCTGTAGATTTTGAGTTATTGAAACATGCATTATGCAAGAGCTAAACCTGCCTATTGCAGTTCTTTTAGGGCTGAAATGTTATCTAAATTATAAGACATTAATTACTCATCCATACCATAATCATCTCTCGATGGCATCACTAGCCTGCGATCGTAAGTGGATTATGATCCGATTTATAACTTTCCTTCACCATTTAACGAAGATGATTATCTAGCTTTTAACTATCATAGTGAGAACTGCCAAATCTTATCAAGTCTTCCATAAATTTGGCCGGGGGTCTGTTATCAATCGTCGCTTCAGTCAGTTATACAGATAGAGCAGTCGCTCGTGTTTTCCTTTTCGCCGAGTCACTGCTGATTCGTGACACGTGTATTACTCAGCTATTGTTAGAATGATCTCTGCGTTAAAAGTATTAGGAATGTGTTTAACCAGCTCTTATCACATATACTATTCAATAAAGGTAGGGGATATTTGATTTTGGGGGCATAATACTAAAATATCCAAATGACTACGAAAAAAAAGTCACTATAGAACCTATCAGAAGAAAAATTTCCAGTTACATGTGACGCACCAATAGCTACCGCATGGAATGCAGGTGATGCTTGGGATCATCATGGGGGTCCAACCCAAGATTTGCAGGACTCTGACTTTGAATGGTCATTGTGGCATTGAATTCCAGGGTGGAAACACCAGTTTCATTGTTTTAATTACCAGAAAACAAATTTTGATATGCGTCGGCTTACCCAAAATGAAAGGTTACGTGCCCTTGACATGCTACAGATCGGCACAACACAGGCGGTTGTGGCGCGCACGATGAATGTTTCTCAGTCTGTCATAAGCAGACTATGGTCCAGATACCGTGATTCACAATCTGTACAGGACAGACCACAGCTCAGGTCGACCAAGGGCGACAACTCGAGCCCAGGATCGATTTATCCGTACCTTGACCTTGAGAAATCGTGCCATCACAGCAAATCCGATCAGCGCTCGTCTTCAAACAGACACTGGTGTGAGAGTAGTCTCTATCACCAAACAAATATTCTACGTTGAAGACTAGGGGGTTCTGGGTGACCGAGACTAGTGTGAGAGTGAGTGGCCAGACCATCGACTGCATAGGGGTCACCTTCGCGCCCAACGTCCTCGCGTGATCCCTTGTTTGAGAGATCATCACATTCAGGCAAGACGTCGTTGGTGTAGGGATCGTCAACACTGGGATAATCGACGCTGGAGCAATGTGATGTTTTCAGATGAGTCAAGGTTCACTGTTGATTTTTTGGACAGACGTAGGAGGGTGTTGCGTCGTCGAAACGAGCGCTTCCAAGACGTTAACGACATCAGACATGATCGATTTGGGGGTGGTTCTGTTATGGTGTGGGGAGGCATCACTGTTGCTGGAAGAACGGCTTTACATGTTGTTGCAGGGCGTGTTACAGGCCAGTACTATCGAGACAACATCTTGGCAGTCCATGTTCTGCCGTTCGCACGACGTCATGGCCGCCGTTTTATCTTCCAGGATGACAACGCTAGATGTCACAGGGCCATGATCGTTACAGGTTACCTCCAACAACAGAACATTACCACATTACCTTGGCCAGCACTGAGTCCCGACCTCTCCCCAATCAAGCATGTCTGGGACAGAGGTTACGTCAACGTCAACAACGTCCTGCCAATGTCCAAAAACTTTACATGTTGTACCGTTCGCACGACGTCATGGCCGCCGTTTCATCTTCCAGGATGACAACGCTAGATGTCACAGGGCCAGGATCGTTACTGGTTACCTCCAACAACAGAACATCACCACATTACCTTGGCCATCACTGAGTCCCGACCTCTCCCCCCATCAAGCAGGTTACGTAAACGTCAACAACGTCCTGCCAATGTCCAAGAACTTGCTGCTGCGTTGCAACAGGAATGAGACAATCTGGACCAAAATGACCTTAGACGTCTCATTAGGTGTATGCCACGTCGGGTAATGCTTGTTTGACAAACAGAGGAGGATTTACGCGTAACTGACTTTGTTGTGATGCTGTGGTATATAACTTTGCTGTTTGACCCCGGGTATCATTTTACCCTTATAATGGCAGGCCCGGCGGAGTAGGGGGGGGGGGCTTTAGCCCCCCCAATAATTTGGCCGCAAGTACTCTTTTCTTCAGGCTATTGCGTCCCCTGGACCTTCGCCTATAGGGACTTACAGGGATGTAGCCACGCCGAGCGGCACTGTTTTTTGCCGCCCATCAAAAAGAAAAAATCGAAGAAAGCCGCCCAGTCGTATTTAAACCCCCTCGACTTCGTCCTTCTCTCACTCGAAATTTACCATCCCCGGCAAAGCCATGGTAACTATAAGCCCACGCAAACCATGTCTGACACGCCATTTTTTATTTTTGTGTGCCGTAGTATACCCTATCATCCCAAATTAGTTTAAAGAAAGAAGTATTGGTATTGTGTTTTTTTAAATTTAGAATTTGTGCAGGTCTATTCATTTCACGGTCACAGACCAATTTACGGCACTTCAATGTTAATAGTTTGGATGTCGTGAATGGTGTCGAACATTCGGTTGTACGATCAATTTTTAATGTAGGCCTACGCATTCTACGGTTAATTCTACCGAATCTATATTAAATCCTGGCCTATCCACAATGTCAATGTTTCTTATTCTTTCTCAACTTCTGTCTGACCTGATTCCCATTCCACCGTAATAATAATATAAAATACTACAAACACCATTTTAAGAATAGGCCTATAAAAATTTGAATATAATATAAATGGAAATTGATTTGCACTGAAGCAAATAAAAGACAGAAAATGCTCTGGAAATACACCGATAATTGAATAAGGGTTGAATTTTCATAAAAGACCACGCCCCCTCCCAAAATATTTTTGGCCGCAACGCTCGCCGAAGTTTTTTTTACAACTACTCAGCAAATCCTGGCTACATCCCTGGACCTAGGATGGGAGCCCCCCCCCCCCAATGAAGAATTGCTTCCGCCGGCCCTGAATGGTCAGTCTGTGCCTTACTTAGTCTAACGATCATTTGGAATAAATCGATGAATGTGAACTTAATTTCATTTTGTCATTTGTTTCTTCGTCAGTTTCATTAGGTGACTTTAATAACACTTAAAAATCAAATATCCCCCACTTTTTTTTAATAGTATATATATGTGATAATGACTGGCAAAAATATTGTTCTTTAAGGTTGCTGACTCGAATTCCAATTTACCGTTTACAGTCCTCGAAGACGGGACCGTTTAACTGCCGCAAACACGTTTTCCTGCTATTTCAGCTGGTGAACAAAGCAACTTCAAAGCGGTCTATTAAGGTGGCTAAAACGAATCCCTACCAGTCGGGACCGTAAGGAGAAATTTTTTAAAATATGACTGTCGCAAACGCGTTTTCCTGCTATTCCAGCCTGTGGATACAGCCACTTCAATTTGGTCTAATATAGCCTACTTGGCTTACTCGAATTCCAAACAAACAATCAATCGTAGTGCGATAAGGGGGCCTCACCCTCTCGGATAAAATTTTGGAAATTAAATCACGGCAATGCGTTTTCTGCTATTCTAGCCCATGTAAGCAACTCCAAAAGTATCCAATGGTGTTGTAACCGAAATTTCACTCTGAATTCCAACAGTCCAATCAGACTGTTGCATCTGCATTCACAAATAATAATCGATGCCCGAAAAATGTCGCACAAAGTAGAGTGGATCCCTAGTCAACTCAGTAAAAATTCGTGGTATTCAATTACAAGAAAAGTAAAATTAGTGTTTATTATGGCTCGATGACAGTTAGGGAAGCAAAACTAGATATGCCCAAAACAATTTGGGTTTATAGGCAGCGTTTCCGGTTTTCTTTGAGGGGCGAAGAAGCGTATAGCTGACCTTGTATGGACCCCCATAGAAAACTTTGGATTATTTGACGGCCGCAAACGCGTTTTACTTTTATTCCAGCCCGTAAAATTAGTGTTTTATTAGACTTCGTGCATTTTATTTTGCCAAGTAGATGAAATAATTATTCTTTTCACTTGACCCGTCTGCCCGAAAAGTCAGCTTGCCCCCCCCCCCCCGGGCTCGTTCGCCTATGCCCATCTGGCACAATGATGGCTTATTAAGTTCATGGGACTTTCAAGGATAATTTCAACTTGTCACTGATAGAGTATCTGGCAAGGTCCGTGTCTAGTCAGTCATTCGTATTGCTCGAAGTTCAGTGCACACAAAAGAACCCTTGCAGTTGTAATTCAGAATAATATTCGGCCGTGGCGACGCTGTCTATGGATCAAAATAGCACACCATATTTAGTATGCCGGCCTTTATTAGGATGCTCAACTTGATTTCATATTTTAGATGCATTTATCATGGTATTTGTAAAGATATTCCTTTTTTAGAAAAAAATAAAATGTTCAGTGAAGAAATAGAACATGCAGGGTGGATATGAGTCTAACCGCATTTTGACGTACGCTATATAAATGTCCGCCTATGATATTGAGTAAATGGGTGTAACGTTCAACAGCCTAGAAAACTATGAACTTTACTTGGCACTAACATTGTGTTGGCAAAGGACTAAACCATTTAAGCAGGTGTTGTGGTAACATCCTCCAGTTCTCTTGAGACCGACTCGTGTGGTTTCCCTTTGTCCATAGTGCATGATGGAGAGGGAGAGTAATGTGGTTTAACTAGGTCAATTCGGGACTAACGTATGGCTCAATTTTATTTCATTATTTCGTAAGGGTCTTTAGCAGCAGTGGGCGTACCCGTAGAAAGCCCACGAAGTTTGACAAGCGACCCTTCTTGTCACGTGCACGCGGGGAATCGAAACCTTGACACAATGACAGACCTAATGGTGGAGTCGGGGTTTCGTCTAGGTGGTGTGTTGACCTTCGAATGGGACGAAACTCCAATGTCCCATGTACACGATTTTCATGCACGTAAAATAACCCTTGATAGCTGAAACTCGTAATAAGAGTATGCAAATTTCTCTAAGCACGCACTGTATCATTGGGTATGTCAATATTTATTTAGTTAAACCGATTGTGGCAGAAAAATATTTGTTTCGATAGTTTGAAGAAAAATTTGAATTAAATAAGTTTATTGCAAAAAATATAGACAGTAGATCTAATATATCCATCAACAATATACAATAACATAACAATATACCAAACAATCTCTTGTGTAATAGCAAGTGGAGCCTTATATTATTTTACGTGAATAATACAAATCAAATATAGAGTCGACGACCATATAGCCCAGAGAAAATAGTCTCACTGGCAATCATATATTGGTCTAAAAATCATTCAATTTAATAACAGCTATCCTGACATTAACAAACTAGATGTGTTAGGTTTTAGTCGAGAACAGTGGTTTCCCACGAGTTGCACATTCCCGATCGCCATATCTTTTTTACCGTCCACAACACATTACTCCCGTAAATTGCAATGTCATAAAACTTAAAATCGTCTCGTTTTTGAAAATGTCATTAAACATAAAATCCCCTGGTTTTTGAAAATGTAATCAAGCAAAATATCCTGGTTTTTGAAATGTTATCAAACATAAAACCGCCCATTTTTTGATGATGTCATCGAACATAAAATCTGTTTTTTGAAGATGTCATCGAACATAAAATCTGTTTTTTGAAGATGTCATCAAACATAAAATCTGTTTTTTGAAGATGTCATCCAACACAATATCGCCTAATTATTTACGGTTTCATTGTACATAAAACCGCTTAGGTTTTGGGGGTTTATTTTAAGATGTCTTCAAACATAAAATATTTGTTAGTAGTAAATGTTAGATATTTTGGTCCCACGATTACATAACTAATCTATGGAGAAAATCTGTAATTTGTTGATAAGATTCTTCACACAGAGATATGAAATGACCTGAAACAACAATAAAAATATTTTCATTATTTAAATATATATATGTATGGGGTTGTAGAGAAATTGGGTTTAAAGGAGCTAAATCGCTAATATTTGGAACCTAGAAATTGGCCCTTATGGGTCGCAACGCATATAATAATATAATCTGATTAAACTGATTAACATCGAATTGTTTCCGTTTTGACTCTAATTTCAAACCAGTTATGTCCAGCGATATCCGGCATGAGTCTCAACCGTATAGAGATTTATAGTGTCTGGTTATTCCAGTCTACTGCGGATGCCCACCAGACAAGATATGACCTCACTGTTTGACAGGAGTTGTGGAATATGCCTAGCCTTGTTTTTTCTGGTCACTTGTTACAAGTGACGCTGAAACGCACTATGGTACATGATTCGAGTACCAATGGTAACATATTTATTTTGTTTTAAATATTATCAGAGGCCCACCGTTTCCAGGTTAGATCATAACATCAATGTTGATTTAAATTGACAAATAATTCGTGTTTTCGATGTGGATTTTGAGTTACGGACTTAAATCCTTTAACGTCTACTCGACACAAACTAGGTCATTTCGTGACTAACACGTTGTTCAATTTCATTTCAACAATTCGCTTGAGCGAATGTGTCCTTAGCAGTGGGAGGAAACCAGAGGATCCGTAGACAGCCATCGAAACCGTGGAATCGAAACCACGCCAGTTGAATAAATGACATACTTTATGATAAAGCGCACACCTGCTAACCATTCAGCCCCCCTCCCCTGCAATATACAGTCCGACACCCTAAAGTCTACACTGACCAATGGAGAGAAGAGACATGACCAATTACTGTATAAATAATACCTGTGTTTACCATTACTTAGCCCCAAACTTGAATCGGTCAGTATATCCTAAATATTTAACTTTTTATTCCTTCGAATATTCTATTCGGGTCTGGACTGGGATTTTGGTCGCTGATTGTTATACCATAATAGGTGCGTTTGATAGGTTTGATTGACAATAGTTAAACTCACTAACTGGTCTCTATTTTTTTCCAGATTATATTAAAGGATATAACATATAATACACTGACTTACCAGATAACCTAAAGTAAGAATGAACTGATCCTTTAACCAGATAACTTGTTACGTCAATTTCTGCCTCTATCAACTTTTGTTTATATTCTGAAAATAAAAGTTTTTAGACTATAGAGATTGACAGCACTAAAAAAAAACACTTTAGCAATCATCACCAAACTGCCCACATCCATTAACGGGGCATTATGGAAGATTAGATTAAAGAGCTGACAGTGCGTGCTAAAATAGTTATAATAGATAATGTAAAAAAAATATTATTGAATATTCAGCCAAATGACTTCACTCTTGAGCCTAGTTATGGCCGTTAGAAGTAGCATCGATTGTCAATGCTACCATTATTAAGATAATAAAGAAAGTCTCGATTGTCCACTTTTAAATTAAATCATTAATAACTGTCAATCGCATAACATTTGTGGCACAAAGAAAAGTAAAAGTCTGCCATAGACAGCTATTGCTCTTGCATAATGCCTTCGTAATAACCCTTCCATTATACATCAGAACAAGCTTGTGATTGGTAGTTGTTATATCTAAAGGGGCTAAATCGCTAATATTTGGGATCTAGGAATTGACAAAAATAGGTCGCAGCGCATATAATAATGTAACATGAATGTATATAAAGTGATTTACATTCAACCGTTTTTCCTCTAATTCCAAGTCAGTTATGTTCGCCGAAATATGCCAGAGTCTCAATCGAGCGGCGAGTTCTAGCATCTGGTTATTCCAGTCTACATCGATAATATTTACTTCGCATGCTCTCCAGATAAGTTCACTGTTTTGACATGACTTGTGGAATAATTCTAGCCTCGTTCTTCGAGTCCCTTGCTTCAAATGGCGCTAAGGCGCATTAAGGTACACGGTTCGTGTACGGTACCAATGGTAAAATGTTTATTTTGTCTTAAATATTGGATTTCAGAAGCCCGTCTTTTCCCAGTACCATAACAACATCAATATTAATTTAAATTGATACACCGAAGACTTTTAATGATATTGAGTTAGAGACATAGCTACTTTAAGAAAACAACTTACCATATACAGCATCCCTGAAGGGATCAATCTGTGCTATAAGAAGAAAAGTTGTGGGATGTCGATTAAAGTTAGATTGAAGTAAAGGTGAAGCGAACGGTTTAAATCTGTCTTCTGAATTAAGCAAAGACTGTTCTATCACCCTGCAATACAAAATTCTTTACATTAGTAGTGTTTTACGACAATCGTGACATTCGTTGAGTTAAATAGACCGCCATGATCCAATTATTATTGAATGATTTATGATCGTTTTCATCCGTAATAAGGATAGATATGTTTTTTATATCATTATTTTATGTTAATTTGTTCAGGTGTACATGCATATTCATGAAGCTGAGTCTGGTAATATGTGACCTATTAACAGTAAAATAATTACAGATGTGTTCCTTCCTTAACGAATAACCCTTGTTTCGTCGCATGGAAATGAGAAAAATCCTTGTAGTTCTGCACAGAAATGGTGGTGATGGGCGAAATCTATTTGTTAAGGCCAGCTCAATTTTCGTCAATGTCGCTGAGATGTAAATAACGAAAGTGTGGGCTAGGGTAAAGGTAAGCATTAGGGCAAGTCCCAAGTTTAGGGTTGGGACTAGCGCTAGCCCGGTTTAAAAATGTGACCTTTGATCAAACCTGAAGTTTGCCTTATCAAATACATCTAACCATTGGTGATACTGAATGAAAATACGTAGGCCTAAAAACCTTAAGACCTCCACTAATACATAATCCTAATTCGTTTTGAAAGAAGTTCTTCGTAAGTCTCTGAACTCTGAAGCATATTGTCATTTCAAGGCAAAGTTATCAAGATGCAGCGACCCAGCAGTACATGTTTACTCACTTTTCAATATCTGATTTCGTAAAGCACGGCCCGTTTTCAAATTCTGCTACTGATGGCTGAGATTGATCTAATCGCAGATCTAGCACCGGACTAATCAAAATCTGGAGAAAAAAGTTTAGAATTTATACAAGGCTGTTTGTGTTTTGAGATTTAAATATTTTATAGCTGATTGAAGTGGAAAAACAAATTGATTTTATTCAAGCCCGGGCTGGAGAAAAAATACATTATAGGCTATACAAGGCTTAAATTTTTTATGTTTTGAGATTTTAGATATTTTGCAAAACATCGATTTAGTCAAGTCCTTGGGTTAAACTCTGACGGACCTATATCTTGTTAACGTGTTGTTTGTTAGATTTACTACAGAAAACACTATACTTTATTTTTTCCTTTAGAAATATTAGCATAAATCTGTAGGAAAAATTTGCACCCCCGAATGTTTAGGGCCTTTATTTCCAGCAACAATCTTTCTCTCCGTTAAAGTTAACGGATCGTTAAAAGATAACGGAGCTTTGAACAACCGGTCACAGATCTTATGGGTTAAGTTTTGAAAATTTGAATGCCTGAAATTATCAGTATTAGAATGATTTGCATGACTTTGATTCCGGTTTTCATTTTTTTGCCACACATAAAACATTGCGGCAACACTATACACCGTAAAACACCGGAAAACAACCGGAAAACAACCAGAAATAACATTTTATACTGAATACCGGAAAACACTAAATACCGGAACACACACTAAATATCGGAAAACATCCTAAATAAGTAACCAGGAGCCTGGTCCTCTGTGTGCGGGGGTTTAGGGTTAGGGTTAAGTTTAGGTTTTTCCGGTGTTTTCCAAAGTACCAGCGATGGATTGGGGTTTTCAAGAAGACCAGGCTCAGGGTTACCTATTAAGGGTGTATTCCGGTATTTAGTGTCTTTTCCGGTATTTTTTATTTCCGCTGTTTTCCGGTATTCCGTACAAAATGGTGTTTTCCGGGGTTTTTCGATTGTTTTACGGTGTTTTCCGGTATATAATATAGCTCAAACATTGTTACCTGAAAGTCTAGGCTATCAACTTCAGGAACAACCGAGGCTGCAATTAAACCACCAAAACTGTCTCCTGCTACACCAATTTTGCTCTCTAGTACAGCACCTGAATAAAAAAAATAAAACATACAATTGATTCATACATTTTGAGAATCTGCTGTGACTGTGGTCGATTAGGCCGCCATCAAAAGGTTTGTATGCCGTAAATGCCACATTGGGGACTGACCGATCGTTACCGCTTCGACGAGGGAATCACATTGGTCCGTCAGTGGTGCTGACCCCGTTCGTGCACTGTCGGTTTGCATGCCAGGCGATGTTATATAACGTTTCCCTATCATCCAAACAAATATTCTAGGGGGTTTTGGGTGACCGAAACTAATGTAACGTTGGAACCATAACCGTCAAGATTTCTGCTCAAAAAAAAAACGTTGCGGGGCTAATCATCCACCTTAACTGGAAACAACAATGTAACAAGAGTGGTGAATGGCCCCACAGGCAGCTCATCAAGTTACGTTGTTTGCAGTGGCGGCTAGGCGGAAACACGGTGTCTATTGGGCTTCCCAGTTGGGCAATTGTAAATCCGGTTCTGGAAGCATTCCGTGGGGCTCCATTTCCCGTGGTTATCTTTTCTTAATGGTTAATCATACAGACCTAATAATCCTCTGTTCATTTTAACCCATCTCACAACACATTTTGCATCATCGATCTGCATAGGAAGTTTAATATCGGGTCCTAAACGATATTCAGCATTAACAACAATACACCTGGCAGTTCTGAAATACGAGCAAAAACAATGTTAGTAGTCTATGGGTGTCGTGCATAATATAATGTGCATTTTTTACTCTTTCTAAAAGGGAGTTGGATGGATGGATGGTTAGCTTGGGCGTGCTGTATCATAAAGCCTGTCATTGAGTCAACTTGTGTGGTTTCGAATCCTCGATTGTACGTGACAAGGAGTGGGATCGCCTGTCCAACCTCGTGGGTTTTCTCCCGGTCCTCCGGTTTCCTTCCACTTTTGTGAGAAAAAAAAATTAAACCAATTTCTTTCCCTCTCTACTCTTTCTATAACAAATGATCCCACTTCTATCACGTCGACGACCCACAAGAACATAAAAAAAACAACATTATTTTGATTGGAACACATACGACTGCATGACACGATAGTCTTAAAGCCCCAATACCACTCTTGTTGTAACTGAATACTGTGTCCCAATCTTTATTCTGGTCAACAAATTGTACTATTTTACAATATTCCAATTAATTGATGATACAAATTTCATCTTAACACATCGAATTAAAAAAATTGGAAAAATTCAACTGCATGGTTTGAAAAGCTTTACGTGAACACTTTCAAATGCAACTTGGATTTAAACGTATTTTCGAACCCGCTGGACAAGTAAAATAGGATGTTATGGATAATTTACACAACAGGTAGGACACTTAAACATCTAGTAGTTAGAATAAGGCTATATTTTTTTCTCGACCTGTCAAGCCAGCAAGAGTGGTATTGGCCCTTTAAGTAAGAAATCTACATCTTTGTCATCAACATTTTAATGTAACAATACATATGGGGTATTTTTGGGATATTATCTTTAAAACATGTCTTATGTTGTGCAGTACTGGCCAATATCAAACCATTTGGCCCGAAATAATACGTTCTTATAAGCTTTTTTTATTTAGATTCATGGACAATATTATTTATTATAACAAAAAACCCATAGAATCACTGAAGCATTAATAAATTTCATTAATTCTTGATAAAGCTGAGTGGTAGTAATATTACCACATACTTTTATAATCCTATAGAAAATGATATTACAAAAATGTTATATACGCTCCGATGTCACACACGTCTCATTAACTTGATATTTCAGGATTTTCGGGAAGAAACTTTATACTTACTTGGCGAGATATTTACAGAAATCTTCTGACGTTCTTCTTGAACCAGTGGATAAATCACCACCATGGAAGTAAATGACTATTGTCGCTACCTGAGGCAGTTTTTTGGGCCTTATAATATCGACTGGCAACCCTTCTGTAAAAAAAATTAATATAACAAAACATAAATAAAATAAGTATATAAATTTCAAATTACTGTATTCCAAAAATCTTAGCGAAATTATGAATAGACATGACCGTGATTGGCAGGTGGAAACTATACTACAATTCCAAGAGAAATAATACATTGTGCATTTCGTGCTGCATCAACCAAGGTTGTTTTCCATTGTATGCAGTATAATATGGGTAGAATGTCAATTTATTTCCCTTTTTTTCTTGCTTAGAAATGTTGAAGTTGGACGCAAGAGAATAAACTCAGTAATGTTTTATCAAATGTTTTTAATCAAAGTTTAGTCATATTTTAAGTGTGTATACTTTCTTTTGGAAATCAGTATATTATATAATATGTACACTGTATACCCCGCCGTTCACATTCTTTCTTGACTGTCTTCAGCAGACCCAGGGAATATTATCGTTTATAGCAAATATGACGGCTTTGTCTAATCCTCTCAATAGCTAAGCCATCCGATGTCTGAAGAGTTTAAAACTTGTATAACGCCCCTTTAAAATCAAAATAAAGAACTAGGTTATATCAACGTTCATCTGTCATGCAACAGATTCCGTATGGATATATAGGTTTCACAAAATAAATATGCCCACATACCATATTATCGAGTTTCAGCCGACTCCCATACACAAGAAGGGGGATTGGATGGCCGAATGGTTAGCACGTGCGTGCTATATCATAAAGCCTGTCATTGAGTCAACTGGTGTGGTTTCGAACCCTTAGTTGTACGTGACAGGGAGTAGGGTCGCCTGTCCAGTCTCGTGGGGTTTCTTCGGGTCACCCAGTTTCCTCCCACAGCTAAATACCCTTACGCGAATAATTCAAATTTAATTTTTAAAAAACATATGTTAGTCCCGAAATGACCTAGTTTGTGTCGAGTGGACTCTAAACCCAATTTTTCTCTCTCCCATACACAGAAAACCTCCACCAATAATATACATTCGTTCACATCGAACATTCAATAACAATTTCTCATATATATTGTAATATAATATATTCGTTCACACCAAACATCCGGAAATCAGCCAGTCAAATATAACGTTGCTTCTACACAGGGAGACATTCGATTAAAAGATTGTCAAGCTATATGTGAAATACACATTCGTCTTCACTAATCTCATCTAAACGCTAAATACACATTCGTCGACCCTATAGTTCAACACACTAAACAGCCAATATACTTGTCTGCGATGTCACCTCGGTGGAAGCGGACGTTAAATTTTCAGTGTTGGGAATTTTCGGGAATTTTCAAATCTATTTTTAGAACTGAAAAATACTTAAATTAAATTATTTACTGAAATTTTCCTTCTCTCTTTTACTTTCATCCATATAAACTATTAAAACTTATTTAACCATGTTAGTTGTGTTCCAAATGTAAAACTAAAGAACGCAGATTAACAAATGCACGTGTTGAAAAGTTGGTCGGTATAAGATCTAATTTGAAACTCACCTTTACATTTAATACTAGGTGCGATAAATTGTTTATAAATGCCATCGAATTCTACACGTTTTCCATATAATTCTGTTTGCTGTTCGTACAGAGCTCTCCGTTCAGCTACAGTAGATTTCTTACCCAATACGTTATTGTTTTGTTCCAAGAAGGATATTGTCTCTTCGGGCAGTGCATATTTGTTCTTTAGCTTTGAAAAATTTGTCACAGAATCCATCTTGGGTTTTGTTTCTTGCTGTTTGTGATGGGACTCGAGTGTAGAATATCCCTGGTCCCTTGTCCTATCGGAATCTAATTTAGAAACCGAAACTCTCAACGGTCTAGCGCTACTTAAATATGACACTCTTTGACTCGAGGATAACGATTCTGCTGATGGCGACTTCCTCAAAGAAGAAAACTCTTTAGAATTGAGGAATCTGTCTCTGCTGAAGTGTAAGCTTCTATTATGTGTTGATTCCGGACTAGTTATTTTTTCCCATTTCTGACGAATGCTCAATATTCTCGCTTTGCTTTCGGGAGTGAGAAAGGCAAATCCTTGATCCGACGAATGTCTTCTTTGGTTATCCTTATCTACACGTACTTTGCGAATCACTCGTTTAGAAGTCAAACAACGTCTATAACAAATTTGGGAGCTTACTCCATTTGGATTGCAGGATTTGATAGGAGTCTTTTGGGGATTGTCTGGAACCGTGGAGTGTTTATGAGTGTCCTGTAAGGAAAAATAACCCGATTCCAAATCTTCATTAATCGATTCCTGTGAATGGGTGACTTTTAAAATATTATCCTGAACTAGTATATTCTGATTATGATCATATGTTTGTTGCGAAACGTGTGAGGAATGATATTCCTCGACAATCCGGTGTCGTTTTTTCGGAAGAGTTTTTTCAGAATTTAAATTCTGTGTAAAAGTGTCATTTCCAGATGGAGAATCTTTATGCCGAGTTCTTGGAGCTGTTAACGATGTTGGTCTAGTGGACCGCTTAGTATTACTCAAATTGAGCAAAACCTGGCGTTCTTGTACGTTAATATATTCGTTGGATAATTCCTTATTATCAACACCGTCCGAGGGTTCTGGGTCCACCGATGTTCCTTCATCAAGAATCACATCACCAAGTAAAGCAACGTCCTCTCTGTCAACCGAGGAAGAGTTATCATTTAGGTCATATCTGTAGTAAAAGTACAAAACACAATATAAAATAACACTTAAACTGGTAACCAAATATGTGTATCACTTTGATGACCTCTGCGTCACGCAACATTCAATTAAACTGATGTTAATTATGAATGGCTGTTTAGAGGCTCATCGTGGATTATATCTAAGTATATATCCGACCGGTATATACAACAAAGAGGACGGAAAACAAACTATGCGCGCGCTAAATTTACACGTAAATTGGCTTTCTGTGTATATGTTTTCGTTCTGATAGGCCTACTACAGCACACGTGAATAAAGGTATATAGAGTCTACTCTATATAATAAAATGTAATATCGACTTTTATGTCATTTGATTGAAGATATATATCATATATACAATGGTGGTAAAATATACCAGCGTGAAGCTGTTTCCATCTAATGTAGTCGGTGTACCACTTGGACACAAAACCTACCTTCGTTTGAATGGCTACCTGCTACGGTTAAAGTAAACTTCTTTGTATTCTAGTCAATGTTCTTGCTATAACTGAAGCGTCGGTAGTCCTTGGGTGGGTTATTAGCATCAGTGGAGACTAGATATTTTCACTGACGAAATGCTTCAGTGAACACCAGGTTTGCCAACCCTTTTTTTAGTTTAAGAGCCTGTCAGTATTTTATATGGTCATTCTTGTCAAAAGCGGTTTATTTTTATAAACTGGTTAGTTAATCGCTTGTCCACAAAGATCCATTACAGTTGACAGTATAGGCTACTTTATAATTTATTTCACCTAGTTTTCATTTTCACACGTGTTTTCATATATTCGACACTTTAATAAAGCAATGCTGTTACAGCTTAGAAATGAATCTAATTTAGAAAATTGTCAATTTTCTTCAGGCAATTACGATAAACGATCTGTCATACTTTATTATAACAATTTATATGACTTTAGGGTGGAAATTATAGAATAAAGAATAATATTGCTATAGTCTCATATTCAATAGTCCGTCAATTGAGAAAAAGAAATAAATAAACAGCCAGAAATCGGTACAATATGACATTAAACCTGCACGAACGTATAGGATAGGCTACTATTTAAACAAGATATCAACAATGACGTCATTGCAGCCTTAGTTTATAGAAGAGCGTCAACGTCAAGAAGATGAACAAAACAGGTAGATTACAAAGTTTAAAGTAATATATTTTCTGGTTCAAAAATCTTATGCATAATTCTTAAGAGACATAAAAATTTGAGTGATCCTGTCTCTGTCTGTATAATTAAAGTTTGCTGCATTATGTGTTGGTTACATCAATGTTAATTATTATTCTCAGGTGTTTAGACTAGTATAAGTATAACGTTATATTCAAATATTATAGGTTTACCTTATTTTCAATTTCTTAACTACCAAATAGTATACTAAAGGCAAGTCCTATTAATATTACTAGGCGAATATAATATTTACTTATTTTAAAGAGATAGGACTTCGATTCATAAATGTTTTTATTAGTCAACAGTGGATAGTAAATTTATGCTTTGCCTCTTGAACGATAATGGAAATCGTATTATTATTATTATCACCCCTTAATTGATATTTAATTGATTTTAGTTTTATATGATACGTTCGGTTAGTTGTTACATGTATGTTTGTTGTATCGTATTAATTTAATTTTTGTAATTGTATGCTGCTCCTCGTGGGCGTTTTATGCAATAAATTTACTTACTTACTTACTTACTTATTCAGAGAGAGAGAGAGAGAGAGAGAGAGAGAGAGGGGGGGGGGAATGGGGTTTAACGTCCACTCAACACAACTAGGTCATTTCGCGACTAACATATGGGTTAATTTTATTTCAATAATTCACTTGCGCGTAGGGGTCTTTAGCAGTGGGGAAAAACCGGAATGCCCAGAGGAAAACCACGAGGTTAAACAATTGAACTTAATGGTATTCAGAGCTGTGCTTTATGGTGAGTTTTGTGGGATTTTAAAAACCCGGTCGTATTTTAGGATTAAAGTTCATATATGTGGCAAAATGAAGCAAACTGGTCTGAACTAAATTTACTATCGCAGCATGTAGACCATTCAGAGAAAGCAGGCTAGATTACTTTTTTTTTTCTAACATTAAAATACAAACCAATGTAAAAAACAAAAAAAATAAATTATTATCTGTTTTTAAGGGTTATATGAACTCTATAGCCTACCAATATTTCACTACTCCTAAGCTCCCCCCCCACCCGGCCATAACCTACGCCCGGTATCCCAACAAAATAAAAACAAACAGCAAGATTTGTTATAACCATTAATTTATAATAATATTAAAATCCAATATTTCACTACTCCTAAGCTCCCCCCCCACCCGGCCATAACCTACGCCCGGTATCCCAACAAAATAAAAACAAACAGCAAGATTTGTTATAACCATTAATTTATAATAATATTAAAATCTGTAAATAATATGTCTCGTACTCGAATAAAATATGAAATGAAATTAAATGGGGTTTAACGTCCGAATCTTCTGCACCTAACCTGGGCTAATATTGAAGACGGGCATACGCCATACAGTGTGCTCGGGCAGTGGCGCTACGGCCTACTCTTATCTCGAATTCCAACTGCCAGGGGATCTTTTACGTGCACGCGACCTCGGTTTTTGTCCCATCCGAACGACTAGCCAATTGTCCTTGTCAGGCCCTCTGTTCTGCATCACTGACAAGAGGAAACCACACAGACAGTTGTTGATACGCATAACATAATAATTTCTCCTAATTATTTTTAAAATATATTTAACATAAATGAAATCCTTGAATAAGGTCTATAAATAGACCTACACACCTGATTACTTGGGTAGGTTGATCCTCAGTAAATCCAGAAGGCATAAATCTCGATACGAGGCTCTGTGCCCAGGATCCACTGTTCATCCACATCTAGATGTTTATTTTATCAACAGCAGTGGATTTTATTCCTTCTATTAATCAGATCTCTCTCTTCACCTGGAAATTAGAATAACATGGCATCAAAAACAAACACAGTACCGTCAGTTATTATCACAGTTTACCGTCAGTTGCTATAGTTATACATAGAAAATCGAAGACAGTGTCATCGGTATTAATCATTATTAATCATTAGTCTACCAAAGATATATTCATTACCTGCAATAAGAATGCTAGACGAGTCTATACCAATACGGATTATCCCCCATAACTAATTAATATGAAACAGGTAGATCAACTAATAAAAAAAACGTCTTTGTATTTATCAAAGCATTTCACCATTATTGATTTATTATTATAGGACAGTACTGGACAAATACATCGATGTTAATAGAAGATGTCTATATATACAAATATAGTCGTCATTGACTCGTTTGTCATTGACGTACTCAATAAAGAAAAACCAATGAATAACCTCTGCTATTGTACCTATTCACATGAGGTTTAAAAATAGACCAATAGAATTTTATCAATATTGCGCAAACATTTAACACGATACTTATACTAAAATATAATGACGAGAGAGAGAGAGAGAGAAAGAGAGAGAGAGAGAGACTAACATAAATATAATATGGTTTAATTTTATTTTAATAATTCGCTTGTGCGTAGGGGTCTTTAGCATTGGGAGGGACCGGGGGACCCGGCGGAGAAACCCCACGAGGTTTGACAGCCGACCATTCTCCTTGCCACGTACAACCGGGGTATATACATAGAGAAATTAAAAGCAATGGAATGGGCAGTGTCGTTTCCACGATTGATCGATCTTTCTACTAGCCAACACAAACACGCACCGATACTTAAAGATACATTATGTAAGATTTAGTTAGATAAATAGTTTGAAACTAGGTGATGTAAAATAGATACATGTATTTACAAGCAAAGATGTTATCCTTTGAAGATTTGACAGACGTGTGCAATAATTTCAACCACCGTACTGGTTGATCAAAGCTAAGTCTCGGTCTTCCATATTTGATTAAATCAAAGTATCGCTGAACCACTCTAATCTTTTTAATATCGGAGAAATCTGATACCATCGAGATTTGATTATGGCCTGGATCAGTTAATTAATGTCTAATTAATACTTGCATAATGCATGTTTAATTAATTAAGATGCTTTAAAAATCAATATCAATAAACTGAATTAAATAAAATAAACACATTAATTAGATGCCGTTTGTTTCAACAGTGAATACTATTAACATTTCCGCGTAGTCTGTAATTCTAAATGAACCTACGTACCTTGTACTTTCAGTAATAATTAAATATGTCCTTGTAAGAAAAGAAAGTTAGTCAGCCACTAATGCATTTATATAAGTACATGGGTAGATACGATCGCCGTATATAGATTGTCACAAGAGAGTTTAAGATACAGTATTTAGAGTTTATATATAGACCCTTATGTTAATTATACAGGCAACACAAATATATCCTTTTAACGACATTGAAATGCCCTTTGTCGAACACGCGTGACATGACAAATATATGTGCTTTATATTTATACGGCTTTATTAAATTACGTCAACATTTATTGCATCTAGCCCGGGGATATCAATGCTGATCTTCTTATGTCTTATATATTCCAGGCTAATAAGTTCAAAAGTATATATACTGTCGACATATACAAAAGATTTGGCCCCAATAGAAACGTTAATGCAAAACTATGAAGTACAAATCGTGTGTGTTTATCGTTCACTGTGTCCATTCAATATTAAACTCGTTATATGGGCTACCCCACACCCAGAGCTCTATATATAAGGCTCTGCCCTTATCCACGTTCCTGAAGCAACGACTGTGAATTTTACAACATCTGATATAAGAAGTGCGGAGTTAAAGCGAGGTCAAGTCTTCTATTGAAGATGCCCTTCACCAGTATAATTTACACTGTATCTCATTAGAATAGATAGTCTACCTCATACTATAGGCCTACATGTATAATGCCGTACGTAACTAACGTACGAAAATTAATTGGTGGCTTTTTTTCGTACGTGTACAGTGAATGGCCATTTTGCGCAGTCATCCCAGCCAGAATTGGGCTATTTTCTAAATTTGCGTTAAAGTTTAAAATATTTGTTTTAGAACTGAAATACATTCCTATAAGTCAATCCCAACGCTTAAAACATCCACAGAACTGATTGTGTATATCTGAAATAGACACGACACACGATCGACGCACAATATAGTGGCAAGATGGCAGCCTCTACGAACAACCATTCGCAGACGCTGTCATTGAAGACGACGACAATTCTATGAGTTGGAAGAAGAAAGAACATGTTGGAACTGTACTAATTATATATTATTAATATAGTATTTATGGGTAGCAAAGGAAACAAAACTGAAGATAAACCTATTGTTTATAATGTAACGTGTTGTTGACCTCGTGACCCATTAACCTGTGATGTGTAGACCACGGGATGTGTATATCATGACTATTGCCCGTGTCTGAGATACTTCTCCGCAGGTAGCGTGTCTCAGATGTTCAGAATGGTATAATGTCAGTATATAAACCAAGCCATGTATTACATCGTTACCTAAACCTGTCCAGTCTAGAATTAAAATTTCTATCGTTTTGGTGTATAGAGGGGGTGGATTAGAATGAGATTAAATGGGGTTTAACGGACATGTGTTTTGGCCCGACTCTTGCCGAGATAGCGGCGATACGGCATACTCTTACATCGAATTCCTACTGCCGCGGGATCTTTTACGTGCATGTCAACATGAACACTGGACCTCGGCATTTTACCCCATCCGCACGACTATTCATTGTCCCTTGCCAGAAAACCTCGATAAACTTTTTCGGCCACCGTGGCTGCAGATGGTGTATAGAGGGAAATTATTGCATTAACCTTATCGGTGTATAAACCCAACTATCGTCTATATGACACCGGTATATAAACCCAACTATGGTCTATATGACACCGGTATATAAACCTAACTATATCGTCTATATGACATCGGCATATAAACCTAACTATCGTCTATATGACACCGGTATATAAACCTAACTATCGTCTATATGACACCGGTATATAAACACAACTATCGTCTATATGACACAGATGTATAAACCTAACTATCGTCTATATGACACCGGTATATAAACCTAACTATCGTCTATATCACACCGGTATATAAACCCAACTATCGTCTATATCACACCGGTATATAAACCTAACTATCGTCTATATGACACCGGTATATAAACCTAACTATCGTCTATATCACACCGGTATATAAACCTAACTATCGTCTATATTACACCGGTATATAAACCTAACTATCGTCTATATGACACCGGTATATAAACCCAACTATCGTCTATATCACACAGATGTATAAACCTAACTATCGTCTATATTACACCGGTATATAAACCTAACTATAGCCTATATCACATCGATGTATAAACCCAACTATTGTCTATATCACACCGGTATATAAACCTAACTATAGCCTATATCACACCGGTATATAAACCTAACTATCGTCTTTATGACACAGATGTATAAACCTAACTATCGTCCATATCACATCGGTATATAAACCTAACTATCGTCTATATCACATCGGCATATAAACCTAACTATCGTCTATATCACACCGGTATATAAACCCAACTATAGCCTATATCACATCGATGTATAAACCCAACTATTGTCTATATCACACCGGTATATAAACCTAACTATAGCCTATATCACACCGGTATATAAACCTAACTATAGCCTATATCACACCGATGTATAAACCCAACTATTGTCTATATCACACCGGTATATAAACCTAACTATAGCCTATATCACACCGATGTATAAACCCAACTATTGTCTATATCACACAGTTGTATAAACAGTTATGCATCGAAAAGTATTAACTCTATGAACTTACTATAGTTTATATATAAAACTATCGACTATCGTCTATATCACGCGGGCTTATAAATTAACTATCGTCTATATCACACCGGTATATAAACATTAAATTATAAACCATATGCCGTATTATAATGTATATCATTGCAAAATGGCTTTAATCAAACAAGCTGTATCTGAACAAACCTACTCTGTGCAAACATCAAACTACAACATATACCAAGGTCCTCTATTTATAAAGTGCATCTTCAATAGAAGGCTTGATCTCGCTTAAACTACGTACATGTTATCAAGGCCTTGACGTAATACCCTGCATATTTCAGCATTTATTTCGATTGTGTACAAGCCCAGCTTGTGAGCCTATAAAGATTCCTAGATCGTCGTGAATACCAAGTCTACCTATGGTAACCGAGTTGCAAAGTTTATGGTTCGTTCCATGTCAAAGTTTTCGTGGAGATCGCTACCTCTGATTGGACGCTACTGGTAGTAACGTGTCTGCAGATAACGTAACTATAAGATCGGGAATTGTGAAGTAATCTAGCAACGCCCAGATGTTGTAAAAATCACAGTTTTTGCTTCAGGAACATGTCTATAGTATAATAGTACACCAATCTACTCTTTAACAATATAAGACTAGAATTACCAAACGACTCTACAAACGAGACCGAGACCATGCTACTCCACAATAGAACAATAGAAACATCAAACTGCTATACAATAAAAGAACAATTTGATATATGATACGTAAAACACAAACTACTCTACAATCCATCAATATATACATGTACATCAAATAGATGCACCAAATTACTCTACAATGTAACAACAGATACACCAAACCACTCTACAGTAAAACAATAGATAAATCAAACCTCCCTAGAGTATAACAATAGATACATTAAACCACTCTACAGTAAAACAACGGATACATCAAACCACCCTATAGTATAAAAATAGATACACCAACTTACATCAACCACTCTACAGAGTATAAAATAGAAACATGTACATCAAACCACTCTACAGTATAATATAGATACATCAAACCACTCTACAGTATAATAATAGATACATCAAACCACTCTACAGTATAATAGATACACCAAACCCCTTTACAGGGCATAACAATAAATACATCAAACCACTCTACAGAGTATAACGATTGATTCAGTATAGTATAACCTGCTGAATAAGGATACAATGTAGGACAACTGTCAACTGACCATAAACAATAACCAGCAACTTTAAGGTCAAGTCATTAATAGTGTACTGATAAGAAACAAAGATATCATAATGGGTGATATTACACGATGGGGAGCGGCTGGAGAGAAATATAAAATACACCCCGAAACTTTGGAATATTTTCAAATACTAGAAGAACAAGGCAGCCGACCAGTGGCAACACTGACAGTTGAAGAAGCCAGACAGTCGTCTTTAGACAGAGCAGAACAATTTGCTGGTAATATAGATTTTGATGGAACGACCGAAGAGTATATTTGTCCCTCACCGTACTCAACAGGTAGAGAAATATAGTAACCTTCTATTGTTATCTTTAACCCCAAATGTATCTTAAAGGAGCTAAATCGCTAATATATTGGACCTGGAAATTTTAAATCAATTATGTCAAGCGAAATACGGCATGAGCCTCAATCGAATAGAAATTTATAGTGTCTGGTTATTCCAGTCTAAGGCGCATATTCTCCAGATAAGTTATGGTGTCGCAGTTTGACATGAGTTGTGGAATATGTCTAGCCTCGTTCTTTCTTGCCACTTGTTAAATGAGAGCATGAATATCGTAATTACGAGGGAATTGTGTCGTAATTATGAGTTAGGTAGGTCGATAATGCATCGTAATAATGCTATAAGCAGATATTCTTGTTTGTTATCATTTGGTTGACCTTAATGGTCTACCTTAGTCTGATAATATTTTGAATATCATATCATATTTATAAATATTGATATTTGTTGTTGGAAGTGATAGTGCCTCTTTAAAACTATAATCCTTTATTGTGGATTGGCAAATAAAATGTAAAGAATAAATAGTGTTCACAGGGAGAATAGAGGGCGTTAATAAGGTAATAAATGTAACGAATGTTCCTTTACACACTCACAAAGACATCGACAAAACGTTGACACATAAATATGAAACATTTCCATCCCTCTGAAAGGCAATATGGATCTTTAAAAAAATGAAAATTTACAAACCATATTTTCAACATATACACCAGGTATGTCGTAACCTCTATCTATTTTAATAATCTAAAGTTGGTATCTTTCTCAATTAAGATAAAGACATCTGGTAAATTTGACACGATCGAGTCAAAAAGAAATAAAGTCTGATATCAGTTGATGTTTGTTTCTATAGTAGATACGTATCAAATGTCATAATGAATATTAATATATATATATAATAGTTATATACATGTAGTGTGATACAGTCTATACAGAATAGGTGTAATATTCATAATAATACAACTTGATTAACCACTTCTTGGTTTATTACATCCAACGTTTCAATACTACGTGTATCTCTATCATTATAAATGTTAATTGTTATACCGTTACTTCAACGTTGTAATACTACATGTATCTTTATCATTATACATGTTATAGCACTACTTCTAAATGTTATTATATTCAACGTTGCAATACTCTATGTATCTTTATCATTATAAATGTTATACTGGTAGTTCTAAATATCATTATATTCAACGTTTCAATACTCTTACAGGTATCTTTATTATTATAAATGTTATACCGCTACTTCTACATGTCATTGTATTCAACGTTGTAATACTACATGCATCTTTATCATTATAAATGTTATAGCACTACTTCTACATGTCATTACATACAACGTTTCAATACTCTTACAGGTATCTTTATCATTATAAATGTTATAGCGCTACTTCTAAATGTTATTATATTCAACGTTGCAATACTACACGTATCTTTATCATTATAAATGTTATACCGCTACTTCAACATGTCATTTAAGGATGATAGTAGATAATATTAGATAACTATTGATGCGAACTGTTATTGACTAGGGATATAAAAAAAGCTTTTTGAAATCGATATTAATTGCAACAGATATGAATACTAGCGTGCAGACGAGCAATATATAAAAAATAACCAGGACTGCAATAATAAGCATGAGTGTGTTAAAAAATCAATTTACCTTGAAATCAGCGAAATTTTTTAGCGATACGAAATTGAAAGAGACCAGATGAAGGTTCAGTTCTATGAAAAACGAAATTTGAGGAAGAAAACTATACAACCAGACGGCACTGTTGATTAGGAGTCGAAAATCTCCGCGAAAGATTCTGTAATTATGTACATTGCACGTTCATATGGTTTATAAATGGTCGACTTGTATGTTATAGTTATGATGACTAATCTATGTCACAGGTATGATATATTGGCTTTAGCAATATTTCTGTGTTTATGGTATATATGAACACATCTGTTGTATTATTGATTATTATACGGTATATATATATATATATATACATATAAAAATAAAAAAATACGTCCAGGTAAAAAATTCTCCACTTTACTTCATTCCGACATACATTAAGTCATATAAGCTAGCTATCTGCCCTCTATAGGCGTCTTCAGATATTAATAATGCATATAGAATATTCAAATACGATACATATATATATACATTCTTAGAACAATAGATTTCCATGACAATGGATTATAAATAATATTAAGTAACATACAACAAAGGATTAAAAGTATATAGTACATAACGTGACATTAATCTACATAGTCTTCCTGGTATAGTCAATATAAGAATAATTAGATCAATCAATGTTCATAGACCAATTAAGTAATCTGGCTATAATAATTAACATATTCTTTCAGGCGTAATTAGACAATAGAACCATACAGAAGTGAAGAGATGAATTAGATGTCAATAGATCAATTATGTAATTTGGTTGTAAATTAGTTTATAACCACTTCATTCTCTAATAAACCGATTATAGAGAAATAAAGTAATATAGGGTTTAAAATACCCTTAAATGGTGTTAGAAGTAAACAGTGTAAAATTATAGTTTAAGATTCTATTTAAAATTTAGAATATTAATACGGTAGGAAGGGGACAAATAAAATTATGCATTTAACTCCGGTTTGAACCGGTCAATAAAGTGTGATTCCATATTCCTTCTCTTAATAGTATTGTCAATATTGACTTTATAAAAAGGAAAAATACTGAATTTAATATTTAAATTCTTAGCACACGTATTTAAATGTTTAGAGACTTTCAAGACAGGATTAGTTTGTAAACTCTGTTGCCTATGAACTCGGATGCGTGCACGTAATTCAGTTGAACATTCCCCTATATACTTATTCGAACACATATTACAGATAAGAACATAAATTACATTTTTAGTATTACAATTCATATTATGATTAATATTAAATGTATAATTAATATTAGAAAACTTGAATTTACTATCAATAATCATATGTTGGCAACATTTACAAAGTGGGCTATGGCACTTCGAAGTAGTAAAAGTTCCATAAAAAGAAGTTTGAAACTTAGCTCTAGTGAGTAACTTTTTAAGGCTGGGGGGCTGACGTTTGCTATTAATTAATTCTATACCATGAAATTGATTATAAAGATTATCATTAGAAAGGAGAACATTCTTAGTATCATAAATATATTGAAAAAAATTATTATGTCGAGGATTATAAGTCGAAATAAAGGTAATACAAGAAGAAATATTCTTTTCTTTAGGAGTTCTTAATGCTTCAGTAGTAAGGCCCCTAGCTTTATCAATACCTATATTAATAACCTCAAGTGGATAATCCTTCTTCAATAAATTGGATCTCAATTCATTAAGTCGTTGAATTCTAAGATCTTCGTTTAAAATTATAGTGCATAGTTTTCTAGCAAGAGAAAACGGTATATTATTTTTAACATGACGGGGATGACATGACTTATAAGATAAATAGTTTTTAGTGTCTGTTTCTTTGGAGTAAATATCTGTAATAATTTGATTATTAAATCTCTTAACGAGAACATCTAAAAATGCAATTTCCTTATAACTAGTTTCAATAGTGAATTTAATGTTAATATCTAAGTCATTTAAAATTTGGTGCAAATCTGCTATATGGCCGAGATTCGTTTTCCAAATAAGGAAGACGTCGTCTAAATATCTTTTGAATTTATCTTCGATGTAGTTTCTATAGATAATACCAAATTTATTTTCAGTTATTGTATATAATTTTTCTTCTAAGAATCCCATAACGAGGTTGCTAAGGTCAGGTGAACACACTGAGCCCATAGCACAGCCTTTAATTTGTATAAAGTAACGTTTTCCAAATTCGAAAGTATTATTCCTAAGAATAATATCGATAGCTTTTAAAATAAAGGTTTTTGAAAAACGGGGATTTCGAAGTACAGGTAATCTATCTATCCAATAACTGACTGCCTCTAGGCACAAATTATGTGAGATATTGCTATAGAGACTACATACATCCAATGTTACAAATATTTCCTCGTTGTTAATTTCCTGAGGCAGTTTATTAAGGAAGTCAATGTCATCCTTAATATATGATTTTACTCTAGGGACAAAGGGTTTTAAAAGAATATCAATTAAATGGGATAATCTATTAGTGGCACACGACGTGCCAGCTATAATTGGCCTAAAGGTAAGATCACACGGTCTATTAATAATAACATATTCGCTATTTTGTTCTATAACGCTATTTTTAATTAGATCCGATTTGTGTATTTTCGGAAGGCCGTAAAATTTACTAGCTTTACAATCAAATTTAGTTAAGAACTTTTTTTCATTTTCTGTTAAACCGTGACCTTCTTTTTGAATTAGAGTATTAATTAACGTTAAAGTCCCTTTGTCCCTATTTGAATCTATTTCAAGATAAGTACTTCTATCTTCTAAAATATTAAGGATCTTAGATTCATAAAAGTCTACATCCATAATAACTATAGCCCCGCCTTTGTCCGATTCTTTGATGATAATAGAATCATTAGTCTGTAAGCTGTTGATTGCTTTATACTCGTCGTTGTTGATATTATTCCTCACATTTTTCTTTTCTGGTAGGGGTAAGTCATTTAGAAAATCAATATATTTGTCTAAAGTTTTATCCTTACCGCGTCGTGGATTATAACAACTCTTATTGCGCACTAATTCCTCTTTGGAAGAGTTTAAATCCCCAAATTCTTCCCGCAATCGTAGTTTTCGACAGAAATTTTTAACATCACATTTGAGTTCACACATATTAGTTTTAGGCGTAGGTGTGAATTTCAACCCCCTTTGTAAAAGTAAAATTTCAATTTCCGTAAAACTATTGGAAGATATATTAATTATTTTAGGATTTAGTTTCTCCTTTTCGATAAATTCCGTCGATCGTTCCTCTGTTGAGATTCTTTCCTCTGATATATCCCCTGCTGGTCCCCTCGTTGTTGATATCTCTTGTGATTGTAGTCCCTCTCTTGGTAATCCCTGTCTTGAAATCTGTCCCAATGTTGATCCTCCTCCTGTCGGTATTTCCTCTGTTGATAATCCCTCTGTTCGTATTCCACCCGTTCGTATTCCCTCTGTTTGTATTTCCTCTCTTGGAATTTCCCTTGATGAAGGTCGTTGGATGTCCGTCTCCTGTTCTGTTGATAATTTCCCTCCCGCTTGTTTGGGGGTCGTCGTGGTTTGTTGTGGCCCTGGTCTAAAAAAGGCCTATGTTTTGAGGTCTTTTTTCGAGAAACCTCCCTCCACTGATTATCACTAGGAGGACGGGTGTTGTTATCCTCGTTGTTTACTTCTTCGGGGGCATCCTGGAGATTGGTCTGTTCTAGTTCTTTGGTTGGTAAACTCGAAAGGAATTCTTTCTTTTTGTTCCAGATTTTATTCGATTTATCTTCTTCCATTTTAATCTCCTTGGACCAAACTGACTTGAGTGATGTTTTGACCTCTTCGTTTGGATGGGTTTCGATCAGATTAGAAATATCAGTTTCTGCTTTGAAAAGGGTCTCTGACTCCTTAGCAGAGATTTCAAACAAAAAATCTATTTCGTTCTCCATTCTCTGTATACTAAGTTCATTCCTTCTCTTTATTTGACTTTCCGTCTCGTAACTTTTGGGATTTTCCCGAAGTTTACGGGGCACAAATGGGTTGACCATATTCAGGAAAACTTGGTATAGTTCAGCCTTTTCTTTACATTTCAGCATTTTATAGAAAGAGATTTTTCTTACCGATTTCAATTTGTTCCATGTCTGCCGGTTATCCGATTTGAATTTATGAACTTCCTTCTTGAATTCGGCTTGTTCATCAGGATTAGTTACGACACTGGAAATTTTAGATAGGTCCTCGGTGATCGATTTCACTGCATCTTTAAGATTTGACGTATTATTAACAAACCCCTCGTCAATTTTCTTTATAAGTAGGGTTTGATTGTCTGCTATTGTCTTCAACTGTTCTGCTAATTTGTTGAAAATATATAATAAGTATACAATAATACATTGTATAGTAGATATCGCGTGTGTGATAAATTTCATAATCTACTGCGATATCTCCTTATATCGTTTTATTTGAATTTGATTGGTCAATAAAAAAGGAACTACTTTTTTATTTTCAAAGAACAGGTCATTTTTTATTAAAAGTAACTTCATTCTTATTAAAAGTAACTTCTTTCTTATTAAAAGGGAACTATTTTTATTTAATTAAGATAATGATTAACTTCAGAATGCATTCGAACAGTAAACCTTATCCGTGTGCATTCAATTTGTTTATCGTGGGGTTGGGATGGCCTAGTGGTGCTGCGCTTCGACCTCTAGCTGGCCGGTCACCTCTGGCTTGCGGTTGTGGTTTCGAGCCCTAGTGTGAGCGTATGTGACATGGAGATAGGGGCGCCTTCTAAATCTCTTGGGTTTCCTCCGTGCACTCCGGTTTCCTCCCACTGCTAAAGACACCTACGCGCAAGAAAATTATTGAAATAAAAATTGAAAACCAGTTTGTGTCGAGTGGATGTTAAACCCCATTTCTCTCTCTCTGTCCCCTCTCTTTCTCTCTCTCTCTCTATCTCTCTCTCATTCTCTCTCAATTTGTTTATCACTGAAAACTCATCTGATTTAAAGCCAATCGCTCTACTCAGCGATTATTCACTACAACAACGAGCTTACCATCCTCAAGTATGTTGTTTTCATACGTATATACACTGTAAAAAAAAGTGTGTAACGTTACTCTTTTTCAAGATAAATCTTAGTCCATATTTGGTGTAACTGGTGCTTTACACCAAGAAAGAGTGGCTTTTGACGATTTGAAGTGCAAACTTACTCCAATGGAGTGTAAACCCTTAGTTACACTATTTTGTGTAACAATATTCACGATAAATTGTGTAAGTTTACACCTACAAGAGTGAATCAGCTGTTCGACCTTGGTCGGTGTTAAATATACTGAAAATAAGTGTAATAAAACATAATTTTGGGTGTAATTTATTTCTCAAGGAGGGGTGAGTAACTAGAAACAAATAAAGCAGTAAATAGTGTAGCATGACACTGAACGTGGTGTATTCTTGTACACTTTTTGTAGTGAAACATTACGCTTATAATTTTAGCACGATGGAAGGTGTAACATTATATGTTGCTAACTATATTTATTGTGTTAATTTACACCAAACGTAGTGTATTCACATTTCGCTTGCTGGGATGTAATATTAGCACGATAAAAAGTGTAAATTTTCACTTAAAATGGTATAGATCATTACCCTGAGATCGGTGAATATTCAACCTTCTATTCGTGTTTGTTTTAACACTATTTCGAGTGTACCATATACCAAACGAAAGTGTTTAAGATTCATCTATATATTTACAGTGTTAATTTACACCAATGGTAGTGTATTCGTATTATTATCTCCCTTTACTTAAATAGCTGAATTTGAATATATAGCATGCAATTATAATTAATATGCATATTCTGCGACGTACTTGACAGAACTAGATTATACTTCTGTATACCAACTTTATCTTAAATTACATTGTGTCCATATGTTAAATAATGTTGCATTGATATCGTTGAAAATGTATACTTTGTTTACATAAGGCAAGTATACTTTATAATATTGCATGACTAGGCAATGAAATCTCCAAATGACTGCAATCTTGTCGAGAAGGCCAGGCGAACGTGTTACCCAGCACTGCTACCCTGGGTCAGTTGTTCCCACTGGAATATCCGTTTCCAAGGTCTAAGATTGGTGTAAATACTAAATTTAGTATTTACACCAATAGTTCTTGGCATTGCTCCTAGAACGCACAAACTCCTTGCAGTTTAAGAACACATACAGCCTTTGGGGTGATTTTACCCTAACTGAGAGTTTAGCAGTCATTCTAGTGGTGTGTGGGTACCCCTAAAGAAGTAAAAGTTTGCACCGAACTTGGTGCATAGTAGTCGCTCCAGTAGTGTAAGGTTATCCTTCATAGTTTACATGTTTACGCTGAACCAAGACTGTAACAGACGCTCCCGTGGTGTAAGGTTACCCTATATGTTGTACATGTTAGCACCAGACTGAGAGCTTAGCAGTCGTTATAGTAGCGTAAGTGTAGCCCTAATCGTGTACGTTTTCACCGCACTGGGAGGTTCGCATCACCTGTACCAGTGAAAAGTTACACCTTATGCTACTGAAGATGCACCCCAAAAGGTGTATATAACCACCACTCGAGTGTAATTATGTTGGTGTAACCTTACACCGAACTCTCAGTTACACTTCAATTACACCTTTTGTGGAGGCAGCAGGAGTTCACCCTATATTGGTGTTATCTCTGAAATTATTTTTTTACAGTGTACTGAAATTAAAAATCCTATTGACATTTCGGCATTGAGATAGGGGCGCCTTCTCAACCTTGTGGGTTTCCTCTGGGTACTCCGGTTTCCTCCCACTGCTATAGACCCCTACGCGCAAGCGAATTATTGAAATAAAATTAAACCATATGTTAGTCCCGAAATGACCTAGTTGTGTTTAGCGGACGTTAAACCCCATTTCTCTCTCTCTCCCTCTCTCTATTGACTTTTTGATAATAACTTCTAGGGTTATTCCCCTTTGTTACTCAATCTCAAGATTCTTCAATCAATCATTGTCCTGTTCGTCTGCAATGTTCGAACGGCTCGGCTGATGGTGGGTGTATGTTTCTTTTGCTTCGTTACAAGCATCGAAATAACGTCGAATAAAAAGGGTCAGCAAATCATTGTCGGCGTTCTGCCCCCTCCCCCAATCCTATCGGTTACACTACATAATGTATATGCACCTAAATGAGCAGTAATGATGTCTTACAGCTGCTTATTTCATAAAATTCTCGGGTAATCGGCCATACCTCACGCCAAACTTTAATTTGTCGCACCTGATCAAATTCCTGAACATGTCGCCGAACTACACCAGGAATCATCATCCACATTCATAGTACTCCCCAAACTTAACAATTAATTATGAAGAAAGAGTCTGCCTTTATCACCCTTTTACTCTTTCAGAAGGAATACATCTAGATGTCTATACGCCGTCAGATTATAAGAGTTCATCTTCTATACTGGTTTATTTCCATGGTGGTGGACTAGTCATTGGTTCCAGAAGAACTGTGGAAACATTATGTAAAATTATTGCTCGGTAAGCAAAATTGCCATGATCGTGTAGGCGATGTTCTACCATTATTTAACTTAAATTTAAGCAACCAGGAGTTTCAATGTTCGACCAATATTTGGCCGAGAAAGTTCTCCGTGGATTTTCCAGTGGTGCAGAACGGAGGTCCCGGCAAGGAACAAGTTCTAGTCGTTCGGATGGAACGGAAAACCTAGGACCAGCGTACACGTTTGCGTGCACATAAAAGAACCTTTGGAAGTTGGAATTCAATTGTAGCCCGTGAATAATTGCTCCCATAGCACAGCTTATGGTGTATGCACGGCTTCATTTTCGATACCCTGCTTGGCGCAGAGCTAAACCCCATTACATTCGCCATGCACCATTCATTCGTTTTGAGATTAATATTGATTATGGGACATTTTCTTTCGCTCCTGGACAAACCTTTTTGCTCCGGATACGTTTATTGATATGGATATAACGTTTGCTTCTATATAATTTGTTATGTATTATTGTAGCGATGCTAGTTGTATTGTTGTAAATGTGGAATATCGAATGGGACCAGAACACAGAGTTCCTGCCTGTTTCCAGGATGCCAAACTTGTACTGAGATGGGTGAATCTAAATAAAGGCCGATTCGGTAACAATTAAATATATAAGCTGCCAAACATGATTACGATCTCTTTTATATTTGGACTTTCTGAGAAAAAAAAATCATTAGAAAAACTTGTACTATAAAAAAGGATATATTGGGATGTGAATCGATAGGGCCTGTAGAATTAATGAGATGGCAGAGCCAGCAAGCACACCCTGACTTGTTAAAAGCATTGGCATAATTCAACAGAAAATTTTTGTCGAAAATGTGCCAAAATAGTCTACTTTGAGTGAGGTCGTAAATAGTTATGATGTAATGCAACATTACAAATGTAGTGTAACTATTTTCCTAATTTTTGACCTGAAAAACCTGAAATAAAGGGGGATAATTACATCTTCATTTTCATTCATCTGTGGATAAAATAACAACAAGTGTTCCCTAAAACAAATTCAAACATGGCTTCGATGCTTTCTTGGCTGGACCCAACAAATATCTGATAATATTAGACGAAAAAATAAAATTTTATAAAAATCATATAGCATTTGGAATCTTACTTTTGACCTCGATAAAGTGTTAACCCCTAGGGGGTAGAGGTAGTATTCTATTGAAGCCCATGTTAAAAAGATAGGAAAACTTCCACGAGGGAAACACTAAAGTGACACTTGACTAATTAAAACCAATATACTATTTCAAATTTGGTTGAGGTCAAAAATGTGTGTCTGTTAGAGGTAAAACAAGTAGTTAAAAAATTGTTTTAACTGCTTGCTTAAGATGTATTATACTATTCTCCCTCCAAATAATGTATAGTCAAATAGTTACATGGAAAGTGACCATGAGTTTCAATTTTAAAACTTAAAGTGCACATAAGATTGTCGTGAGAACTTTTCGCTACGTGTAGCCAATGGGTGCCATATCCACTTTACGACAAGTTCACACCAACCCTTTTTCTAACCTGAACATCAAGCTAAGGGGTTCGGGTTAACTCTAACACTACGTTGTTAACACTGTTCATCACGTGTATTTTACATACCTATAGTTCATTGGCCAATCACGCTATTTTACCGAGATTTCGCTTAATAGATTGGATGCAGCTATGGCGGGTGTGGCATGCCAGCAGGGTAAGCTTACTCTTCCGGACACGTGCTACCACTGTTTGTCGTGTATTTTGTACACGGTGAACAGTCCATATGCTGATTACACTATTTTGCCATATTACACTATTTTGCCTATACCGTTTTTTAGGACTTCGAATTTTGTCTGATGGTTTGGATTGTTCGTACTTGGTTTTATTTTATTTTATTTATTATACTAACTTTTTGTTCTGACCTCACCCAATGTATTATAAGATACGCGGGTGATTGAAACAACTCAATGTTAATACAATACGTATATTCCAGGTGCGTTAAATTCGAGTAAGTTGGGTGTAATGGGTGACAGTGGAGGTGGTCAGATAGCTGCTGCTGTTTGTTATGATGTTAAGGGAATAGATTATCAGGTTTGTGGCGAAAGAACTAGTTTATAATGTTATGCCTATTTGTTTATTGAAATTCAAAACTGTAAATACTGTAGTCTACATCTTAAGGTTTGTCGATATTCTGTAAATACAATGTAATGAAATGGGGTTTAACGTACTATTTTTGTTCTTCACTGTCTGAGCTGTTGAAGACGGGCAAACATTAGGTCTAAACGTTAAAGCCATCTGCAGTTTTTGTCAAGGTCGTGAGATCTAACTAGGGTTATGATGACACGTGGTTGTTGACGAGATTGTGGGTTAGAGCTTGCCCATTTTACATCCCGTGACCTTTGACCAAATCTGCAGTTTGACTTAATATTTAGAAACGCACTACAGCCTTCTCGAGGGTTCTTTCATGTGCACGCCTGAATAGGTAACTTAATATAAGAGGCATATCCCTCGAAGAAATGGCCCGAAAAATCCCTCTCTGGCCATTGCTAGATTGGCTTCTGATATTTGAGCTTTTGAGGCAGTACGTCTAATCTTCCGCTCAGTCAAATCTACCCCAAGTACAGCACTATGACAGCCCTTCGTTTTATCTTGGGTCTTCCTTAAAACTTTGGACGGTGGTTTAAGGTATTAAAAAAGGCGAAAGTATTGTTCGTCTCCAAACAGAATTGTTTACATTGTATCTGTTAAGATAGCTTCGTATGTCACACAGTCTTCTTTTCTGCAATATTTTGCTATGCACTGGTTAATTGATCATAATAAAATCGTGAGTCATAACGTAACTTTATAATTTAAAGCGTAATTATATTATTACGCAGTTAGTAAGCTATTGGCTGTTAATCGGACTATTACCCAGTCGTAATTTGGAACAGGAATTTGATTGCATTACAGCAGTGTTAGTTCTAATCAAACGAAACACTGCGAGGAGTGTGTATGAGATAATGACCATGATGTCAAAGGGCATTTCATTTGCGCTATATTCGACTGACAATAATTCTTTTGTTTAAGGTTCTAATCTACCCTATGACAGATATGACGTGCTCTTTACCATCGTTTAGTGAGTTCTTAGAAACACCTGGTTTAAACCAATCATCAATTGACTGGTACGTTATTTTAAAACCATTTCGAGAACAAGTTATAGGTTCATGACGAGAGTGGGGAAGCTACAATTCCCTGATTGTGATATCTCTCGAAAACACAGAAAAATAAAAAAAAATAAAAAATTTCCGCATCTGGAGTTGGTTTACTGGTTAACCCACTTTCTCATCAATTGAGTATTGGAATAATACGTAGTTCAGAATATTTTTGAGATATATGTCATTTTATGACTCTCTGTCATACAATATTACCTGTCTTGAAATGATGTACCATGTGCCAATGTACAATTTCACTGGATAGCCTACCCTCTCAATCTTAAATGATATCTGTTTCAATTTTAGGTTTATGGAAAATTCTCTTAAAACCGATAAGCAAAAACGGGATAGCAGTTGTAATCCCGGCCAACAGATTAGTCAATATAACCTACCTCCAGCATTAATAGTTTCAGCACAACTTGATCCATTACGTGATTGTAGTTATGGTAAGTATTCACATGGCACCGTCTAAAAGCCAGGGACATAGACAGATGAGGTAGAGCATATTTCTTAATGGGATATTGTCCGGCTAGCTCCTAACCATATGCCATTGAAAAACCAGCTGGAATCTCCTACAGCGCTCCGAGTTGTTGGGGTGACCTGGCTGCGGGCCTGTTAAACGCATAACATCTAGTAAATACGCGATGATATCGGGCAGTTGAAGGGGGGGGGGTACCGATAAAAAAAGAAGATGATACTGCATTGTGTACGATATATATTAATAATATTATATACTACTATAATTTTACATGTTTCAGTTTACAATCAGAAGCTACGAGAAGCCGGTGTAGAAAGCAGTACTGTTTTAATACGAGGCGCGCCTCATGGATTTTACAATCTTCCAGGTTTGTTACCAGGTTGATTAAGTACTTTAGATTTATAGAGGGGGAGGGATATCAGGTCAATTTCAATCGTTGATTCGTTTGGTGGTATAAACTAAATTATATATGTTGTATGGGCCTAAATCAAAGTTGGTTTAGTTTTTTCTGAGAAATTCGATTACTAAAGTTTAAGGCATTTAAAGTAGCTAAGTCTAACTCAATATCATTCGAAGTCTTCGACATTGAAAACATCATTTTTTTGTCAGTTTGAATTAATATTGGTGTTGTGATCTTAACCGGATAAGAAGGGCTTCTGATATCCAATATCGTAGGTTTTCTCCAAATCCCCCCACAACTAAAGACCCATATGCCCAAGCGAATTAGTGAAATAAACTTGATATGTGTTAGTCTCGAAATGACCTAGTTTATGTCGAGTGGACATTAAACTCCATACACTCCCTCCCCCCCTTCACACATCCCATCAACTCCCTCTCAAGGCATTTGGCATAATCATGATAGTTCTTATACATGGAAGACAATGTAACATTTCTGCAGTGATTCTCTTGTTGTAGTTCTGACTAAAAATTGATAGATTATTCTTATGTGAAAAATATATAATTGGGTTTAACGTCCCACTGTTCTGCTCCGATTGGACTAATATAGACGGGCATACAATGAGCAATGAGAACAATGTTGCCCGGACAGATTTCATGTACACGCCAATGCGTACACGGGGCCTCGCTTTTACGTCACATTCGGACGACTCGACGGCTGTCCTTATCAGGCTCTCCGTCCCGCACCACTGACATGAGTAAACCGGGCCGGAGAGCATCTTTCTTACTTATGTGTTCAATTACTAAATTACTTTAAATATCTAAGTCTAAGGCAGTTAATTGGATTTTTCCCCATATAAAGAACATTATATCTAATATTATTCATCTTGAAAAATGAACCATGTTTTGGAACTTTTTTTTTTACAGGATTCTTTGAAGAATTGTGCACAGAAGCAAATGGCCATGTTATAAAATTCATCAAAAGATTTCATAATTCATAAACTGTTACTGATGTAGGGACGGATTCAGACCTTTACGGGCACTAAAAACTATAAATAGACTATTGTAAACATAATAAACAATATTAAACCATAAAATAATTTTTATTATAGGAAATGAAAGAAATCTTGCAGGTTTCCTAAAATAAAAAAAAATGTTGTTGGGTGGGGGTGTTTTTTGTATTATTGTAAATACTACTTCCCATGACGAAATTTATGGTAGCTGGCTTTTTTTTCGCATGTATCCAGTGAATGGCCATTTTGCTCAGTAATCACAGCCAAAATTTGGCTATTTTTAAAATTGCGTTAATTTTTTAAATTTTGGTTTAGAACTGAAATAAATTAACTATTAGTCAATCCCCACGCTAAAAACATTTGCAGAATTCATTGTGTATACGTGAAATAGCCCCGACCGAAGCACAGAATAGTTTAAATAGTGCGGCCCCCGCGTGTATCAAATGTCCGTTTAAACTTGCTAATTCTGTTAAAATCCCATTTTCTTCCGGGGATTATTATTCAATCTCGAGTTGTGTTCGTGTTATTGCACAGACAATCCTGATACGACGCAGGTTTTCTGTCATTGTACTTTCGTTTGTTTGTTTACAAACTGACTTCTGTGCGTTGACCTCGCGACCTGTGACGTTTAGATAACGTCATGTGGACACCATGGCTGTTCACTGTGTCAAAGTCACTTCTCTGCAGGTAGGGTGAGTCTGTCGTTCAGATTGCTCTCAAAGGTGTCTGTATCACGTGTTTGGTTATCTTCAATAGAAGACTTGATCTCGCCATAACTACATACATCTTATCTAGCCCTTCACGCAACACTGTGCATATTTCGGCACTAAGTTTGATTAGGTATAGGCCCAGCTTATGATCCAATCGGCCATTGTTAATCAGAATCCTTCAAGCTAAAATGTATACCTGTGATAATCGAGTTTCAAAGTTCAAAGTTCGTCCAATGTCAAGGACAGGTTCCGTAGAGGTCGCGATGCTACAACCTCTGATTGGATGCTATTGTTGACGTGTCTGCGGATAATATAGATCTACTGTCGGGAATTGCACAGTATTGAAGCAACGGTTAGATGTTGTAAAACTTGCGGCCGTTCCTTCGGGAACATGGTGTTTGGTTTTCTGTAGCACATAATAAATTTATATCCGTGATTGTAAATCTGATTCTCAGCGGTAATGTAGGCCTGCAACCAAAATTTCTAGCTTGCTTAGAAACACAATTCTGCTACATGATCCTCCCTAATAAACAAACTATACATTTGTGAAAGCTAATAACACCAGGAACACAAAAACAGATAGTTCCAAGCAAAAAGTCTGCACTAACTCGATTTACGGCCAGATGAAAATTGTGATAATTGTCAAGTAAATGCCGTCTTTATACTAATAATTTTGAAGTTAACATACAATTAAATATTGGCGAAAACACATGGTTCCCTAATCCTATGCAAGAAAATATAATATTGGTTAAATTTTGATTTAAACCAAAAATGCAGAGAACATAATGGGCAAGGGAACATACAGAATTTTGAAAATCCATTAACGGTATAATTAGACCCTATGTTATCTTTACTACAGGTAGCTGTAAACCTCTAGTTCAGATATTTGTGGCCGAATTACAAACATTTAAACTCAACTGTATCCATAATTATGTAATTTGCTAAAAAAAATATAAATTTGCTAAAATATATAGATTTAAGACAGAAATTATTTATTTAGTAAAATCTCATCTGAGTCAGACTACACGTATTAACATCAAGCTCGGTTTCTTTGACAGTCTTTTTGTTTCATTTTCACATTTATGCGAAAACCTTCTGTCCAAGCGATTATTTAATGCTGATCAGTTTGTGGTTACGTGTGCAATGCGAGAAGTTGGTCTGAACAGCGGCGTTTCTGACTATACTTCTTTCAAAAGGTAAAGGTTATTTTACATCCCTGCCAATATGTACGAGGATGTACCTTGTGTTTTCTTTCTACCCGAACGACTAGTCAATTTTTTTACCGAGCATGAAATTAAATAACATCATTGGAATAAATGAGAGCGAAAGTCGGACATCCCTGCAAATATGTACAAGGATGGACCTTGCGATTTCTTTCTACCCGAACGACTAGTCAATTTTTTACCGAGCATGAAATTAAATAAAATCATTGGAATAAATGAGATCGAAAGTCGGACTTCTTAATACTGGAAAGCAGAATATTTCAAGTCTAAATTATAACTCTGGATATTCCGGTGCGGCATTCTCTTTGTCAGTGGTGCAGAACGGGGAGCTGGCAAGGAATATCATCTAGTTATTCGGATGTTATGTAAAGAGGAGGTACTGGGATCACAATTGGCTTGCACGGAAAAAAAGCCTTGGCAGTTGGAATTCGAAATGAAAGTAGACCGTCGTGCCGTTGTTCAGGAAAAATTTCCACCCTATAGCACACTGTGTGGCATATACCCGTCTTTACTGGCCATGTCGGAGCAGAATAGTAGGAAATTAAAGGGACAATAACACTCTTGCTGGCTTGACAGATCCAGAAAAAAAATAGGCTTATTCTAACTACAAGATGTTTAAGTGTCCTACCTGTTGTGTAAATTATCCATTACAACCTATCTTACGTTTCCAGATGGTTCGAAAATATGTTTAAATCCAAGTTGCATTTGAAAGTGCTTACGTAAGGCTTTTCAAACCATGTTACGGCATGTAGTTGAATTTTTCCAATTTTTAAAAATTAGGTGTGTTAAGATGAAATTTGTATCCTTTTTTAATTGAAGTATTGTAAAATAGTACAAATTGTTGACCAGAATATAGATTGGAATATATTATTCAGTTACAACAAGAGTGGTATTGGGGCTTTAAACCCCATTTCTAAAGAAACTAATTACTTGGCAACAAACAAGTCAATGGACTGCCAATATTTTTATATCACAATATAAAATTTGGAATATCGATAGGTCAGTCTACGATGTTAATTTTCAGGGGGTTGGGTGGTCTACTGCGTGAAACCATGAGGTTTGTCATTGAGTGGCAGTGACGTGGTTCCCTACATGAACGTGAAGAGGAGTAGGGTGATCTGTTGAACCATGTTAGTCCCAAAATGAACCAGTTTGTGTCGAGGGACTTTAAATAAACCCCATTTCTCTCCTTTAACTTTATTTTCATTTTATTTAATGTACCGGTAATAGTATGTATATTCTATTTCTTTATTCTCAGATTCATGAAAACAAAAAATAACTCCAGCGAATTTATCACTGATCTTGGTTTGCAACATGTAGGCCTGCAAATGGTATATTTAGTTACAATATGATAGGTATCAACTTTTCATAAAAAACAAAACAATGCTAGATAAGATAAAATTTATAAGCAATAACAATTTAACATCATGTATTATTTTTGTTAGAATTTTGACATAAATGTTTAACTTCCTGTTCTATGGTATATAAATGGTTATCTTCTGCATGCGGTGCCAATTGTCTTAAAGATTCTGCAAGATTTAACAAATAATCTATATTTTTACCACTCTGACCAACAGAATAGTATATTTGTGAAGCTATATCCTTGATTGGCGCCGGTCCAAGAAAAAAAGGATTATCTTCTGTGCCTATATAAAGTATTATTTCGAACGGTTCTTTCTCTGATAAAGTTGGATTAAATTGAACAGTATGTGGTTTATATCCGTCTTTCTCACGAATATCTAAATATGATCGCACCTGCTCAGCATCCTTTTCATTAACATAGTAAGCCACGCCCCATACAACTTCCTAGAAAAAAAATATATTGAATTTAATTAATAATCTAATTAATGATATTGATACAAACTAGTGACCGTTTATATCCATGAATATAAAGTTCCAAATAAAAGTAAAAATATTTTGGGTAAGCAAATAGAGGCGTTTCTGTCTACTCTTTTTTAATTTTGTCTTGGTCAAATTTAAACGGCGTTTCAGCTCTTCATTTAATGAAAACTACTATACGCCGACAAGGGGAAACCACACTGAACCAGGCAACGAAAAGTACGCCCACCCCACAGAAGCTAAAACTACTATACGCCGACAAGGGGAAGCCACGCTGACCCATAGGTTGCCAGGCAACGAAAAGTACGCCCATCCCACAGAAGCTAAATCATCGAAGTGGTCGACAACGGTTGTCGAATATTATTATTTCTAAATAAGGAGGCGGGGAGTTACAAGACAATTTAGTACAGATCAGATTATAATTTTTGTCGTTTGGACGTTCAAACGGTTCTACGAAGTGAAACAAGGGACTTATCTTACAAATATCGTTGAACTGTGACAGGCTTTTTCGTTTTACTAATTTAAATAATGCACATAAATGCTCTACATATCAGACGATAAATTATGTCGCTCAAGCGTTCACAATATACAACACAGTAAAACAAGGGCCATAAATCTAGAAGTAATTAAGGGAAATTGTTAGAATTCAACCGGCGTCTTTAATTTACTAAACTAAATTTTTCATATAAATTTAATACAGATCGGCTGATAACCTTCAAAAGGTTCAACAAAGTAAAACAAGTACCATAACTCTAGGCATAAAGGAAATTAAAAAGGCTGCTTCGTTTCATAAATTAAAATGATGTATAATTGCATACAGATCAAATGATATCTTTTGTCTTTAGAGTATTCACAAAGTTAAACAAGGACCATAACTCGAGAAGAAATTAATTGAAATTTAACTTTGTATATATTACATACAGATCAGATGATAATTTTTTTCATTAGAGCGTTCACAAGGTTCAACAAAGTGAAACAAGGACCATAACTCTAGGCTTAATTAATGGAAATTACTGAAATTCAATCGGCTTCATTTCAGTAATTTAATATAAATTGTTCTTAGAGCGTTGACAATGAACAAAACTGAGAAACGATGGTCATAATTCCAGAATTTAACGAAAATTAGAATTAAATAGGATTTTTGATCTTACTAATGTTAGCAACATATCAATTTATAAACATAGAGTGTTCAAAAGAAATTGTGGACAACGGGCGGACCGATGGGGGCAGCAAACATTTACGACCATATTTACATTTGTGCGTATAAAGATCCCGAGGAACTTTCTCCGCCAACACCGACGCGGCATTGGACCAACCGTTTGAGCTGAACATATAGTAAGAAATTGTGCCATTAGGTTTCACTGGGCATTTTTGCCCTGGGGGTGTACTGCCTATGGGAATTTATGAGCCTCGGAAGGTGTCGGGATCAGGTTCCACTGCGACCAAGGGAAACTGCGGGAGAACTGCGAAAATTTTCGAATCTTGCATTGTCGGGAAAACAGGCTCATCAATTTCAACCCATAGTATATGACTGAGGCAAAAAATGTTTAGTGGGACCCAGGCATTAGGAAACTTATGTTCAACTTGTCAGTTCCCTTGTGTTCACACATATTGTAGTAGTGTATATTTTAATATATTATTTGCACGCATATTTAATTAAGATTTAAATTGCGTATTTTATTTTAAAATCTAAAGCGACATTTATTTGGGGACGTCTCACTTTCCCCACATCTATTGTTTAGAGTCAAGGTCCACTAAGCCATGACTGATTAAACAACAAAGGGGATTTAAAGTATAGTCTGTAATAAGTTTGTGACACTTCAACATAGTAAATAATACCTTTTTATAGTATGAATATTTATAAATAGTTTGATATATAACTACAGATATATAATCAACAGATACATATATTAACTAAATAAAAAATAGATATATAAATTGTATAGCTCTGCAGGCAGCTCTGACTCTAGGACTGCTATCGTGTTCTCCTCAGAAGGGTGATAATGTTAAGGAAGAGGAGATGCTAGAATACCATCGCGAATGGTAGCCCTAGCTGTACAGTACTTTTTGCAACATTCCCAGTATATGATAGTATTACGTCGAGACTTAACTCTGAATTTAAAACCATCCAACACTAAATTCTGACCACCTTTAGTATTTGCAATGTATTTAAAGTTAACCAGAGCGTTCGCCATTTTGGAATAGCCATTTGTAATACAGAGGAGCTATATATATCAACTGATAAGATGTGATTAAATATCAGTAGTTTAATTGGTTTTATTCCAAATTAATTATTACATCAAAACACCTCACAATGTAAATTTATTAGTAAACTGATTTCACTTATTTCCGAAATCGGCTGATGGTGGGAAGTGTTCACAATTAACAATAATTAGAGTGAGAAGTTTACACCAGTTATACTATAATTAATTAAAACAGACTATAGCCCTACACCCACGGTCTACTAACCTCTTAATCCTTTATCAATACATTAAAATGTGGGGAAAGTGAGACTAAACCCATCTAACCATTTATTTGCTAAAGTTGATAGATAACGGCTTAACTGTTATATAAAGGCGGATTATAGAGACACTAACATAGTCCTTTGTTATGTATTAATTTAGTTAGTTTTAAGTATAATTAATGACGACGTTTAAGACTTTTCAAACAATACGCTCAGATTAACTAGAGGCAATATAATTACTCAATATGACACGTGAAGGTACTTAAAACTAACTAAATCAATACAATAATACTTATATAACAGTTAAGCCGTTATCTATCAACTTCAGCAAATAAATGTCGCTTTAGTTTTTAAAATAAAATACGCAATTTAAATCTTAATTAAATATGCGTGCAAATAATATATGAAAATATACACTACTACAATATGGTCTTTTCCGTCTGATAAAAATGGAATGGTTTTCCGTTTCAAATACTAGCGAAATTCCATATTCCATAGTTTCATATTTATTGTAAATTTAGCCCCACGTCGACCTATATAAATATCCATAAAGAAACATATTTCTATGAATGCTGTACGTACACTATTCTACGTTTTATAATTTTCATAGTTTTCTTCTTGTAAACCACTTTGGTTTTTCTCTTTTTGTGTTATCATGGTTCCAATGCTAACGCTGGCTTAATTAGTCACATGTAGGGCCTATGCATTTTGAAAATCATTTGAGTAAGAATCTATAAGGTGTTCGGTGATCAAATACCCGTCTCAAACTACTGAGCCCCATACCAAATGAAATATTAATATTATGATAACTGTTTCTTTTGGTTAACTTACATTTTCATCAGGCACAAGAGTCGCAACCCTACCAGGCTGTAAAATAAAATACATAACCAGTCATTCATTGCAGTAAATAATACTTTTAAAACTCTATTTATAAAGGGAGATTATAGCCATTTTTAGATTGTTAACGGTAGTGAAATAATTACAGATATTTTAGGTATAACTTGTATATATGTGCTACATTCGTATGTAATTATCAGCGCACACATTTCTTGCCAAGATCCAACGTTGCTTTTCCAGTTTACCGTATAATTTTGGCAAATTACATGTCCCGGTATTAACCCACTGATTTGCAATAATTGAAGTACATGTATTCGCATAGGGCGGATCTACAAGCTGTGAATAGGGGAGGAGGAGGGGAAGTTCATGTCATAAATATTATTTTGTTATTATTTTATTGTGATGTTAGGGAGGGAGGGGGGGGGGCTTATGTGATGAAGTCGTATTGGGTTAATGAGTTAGAAATATATCTTACCAGACTTTCACAGATTATTATCGGTATCAATTTTGAGAAATTTTAAATACTGTCATTTTTCTTTTAAAGGTTCCCAAGTCTTAAACTGAAAATCCTCCAAAATCGTCGACATCGAAAACACGAATTATTGGTCAATTTAAATCTAGCATTGATGATGTAAACTTACCGGGAAAAGATTAGCTATTGATATCCGATATTTAAGATAAAATACTTTTTTTTTAACATTGGTACACGAATCCCAATGCCCAAGTTGTATTGAGAGACTTGCTGTAGCCTACGAGGCTAGACACACTGCACCAAGTCAGGCGGAGTTATGAAAACTGGAATAACTAGACGCTAGACTTTTGCACATGTTTGACATTGCTAGCTTATTTAATAATCTCGTCATTTTACAAGGGTAGCAAATTAAGCCTGAGGCTTATTTTCAATTTGGCCCGTGGCACAGATCGTCAAACATAGCTGATTTGAAATTGGAGTAAAAACGGAAACCATTGAATGTAAATTAGTTTATATACATTCATATTACAGTATTATATGAGTTGCAAACCACTTTTTGTGAATGTCTAGGTCCCAAATGTTAGCGATTTAGCTCCTTTAAAATAATGTGGTTCAACAGAGATACAAATCATGGCTAATCGATTTGTAAATCACTATTACGGCAAAAAATAACAAATCGGTTTCACCGAGCCATCATTTTCGTTTTTACCTCGACGATTGTTTACCAAATCAATATAAATGCAGATCTTCAAACTTGCTCGCCCGTCAGATTGGCTATTCAATTTACAAAATGGCGCCCTCCACGAATGACACGATGAATATTAATTTTGTTTTCAATTTTATTTTATTTCATGTTAATATAACTTAAGATACCACAACATTATTAATGTTCGGTCTTGTAAGTGCTGTGATATCAGTTTGTTGGGTATAAATATTAGGCCTATACTATGTTTTATCTCTCTCATGACTCTTTTTTAGTTTCTTTCCCCATGGGTGTTTTTATCTACTCGCCAAATCGATTTGTATTTACATAGTGGTGGAGATGTCACAGTGACCATAGATTTTATAGTACTCGGGGCCCTTATCTACAGGGGCGCGCGGGGGGGGGGGGGGGGCGTGTGAAATGCCCCCCCCCCCCCCCGATCAGAATTTGTTAACAATCATTAAAGCATAGGCCTACGTAGTTCCTTAAATTTTAAATAAATTTAAAAAATCACGATTTTTTTTTGTTTCAATATTTAATTAAAAATGCTTATTAGACGCCTAGGTGACTACATAGAATGATGATTACAACAGTCCGTAGAATGACCTTTCCCAAAAATTTCTCAAAATGTTGCCCCCCCCCCCCCCCCGCTTATAATGGTGTCTATACGGGCCCGATTGTACTTTGACGAGTTTGTTAAATACGCCGGTTCGGGTTACTTCAGTAAACATAGCTTGTGGCTGGTCATAGTTGAAATATGAGATCCTGTGTAGGCTACATGTATAATATTATTATGATAAATGATACCGTCCGTACACTACTACTACATACTAGTTACTACTAACTACTACTACTAGTCTAAATCTAATGTAGTGATGAAATGGTAATCGCTTAGGAAATCTGTGTCGATAAATTCGTTGATTAGGAGGATAAGCAATTTCAATTAGATGGGCATCAAAGATGAAATTAGATAAAATGCAAATAAAAAAAGGACCTAAACAGATAGTTTAAAAAATTAATAATTCGTTTGCTTGAATGAATCACCTTGCCTGGAACTCCACGGTGGTCTTCACTTCCCTGCCAAAATCGACGGGCAAAGCCGCTTACAAAGCCAACCAATTTTGTTTCATATGGGAAATCTGTTTTCCATATCAGTGAACCATAACCGAATACCCACATATCTTTGTCATCAATTCCGTAGATAGTATGAAATAGGTAATTTAACGTGCCATTGTACAATGACAACGCTGTATTTTTAGAAACTCAATGACGTATATTTAATAGACCGCGCGCATGTCTAGTCTTCACAGCAAAGCAGTCCTAACAGCATCCGGTTAAGGCAGAAGGCGGGAAATACGATAACACCAAAGTTGAAAGAGTAAGCACCAACAGTTCCCAACCTTTTTAGAAATGTATTTGTTTATATCCCGTGCCGAACGAAGTTATAAAGTGATATTGAAATGGGGCCAGTCCGTTTGTGCCGATTTCGTTTCCGGAGCATATCTCACAAAACCATTCAACAAAATTTGAATATCTTCACAGAGTTATTCTTCTTACTCTGTGATATCTTTCTGAAACTTTGTACACACATGATGTCACATTAACCCGCAGTAGTTGACAATTGTGCCTTTTGCTATTTCTGGATATTTCTGAGATTGTAAGATATTTTTTTTTTGTGTTTACACAATTTTGTTTCGAGAGCATATCTCATAAACTGTTCAAGATATATATTTCTGAAACTTTTTGTACACCCATCAACCTATTACTAATAGTTCAAATTGTGCCTGTGGCCTTTTGCTTAGGAATTTCTGAGATTTATATTTTTTGTGTTTCTATGGAAACAAATTTGACTTAGTGGTGTTCAATTTTGTTTCAGAGCATTGGCCTATCCAATAAACCGTTCAAGATGTATCTGAAACTTTGTACACACATCAACCTACAGTTGTGCCTTTTGCTATTTAGGATTCCTGGAATTTATATTTTTTGTGTTTCCATGGAAACAAATTTGACTTAGTTTTTAGTGTTCAAATTTGTTTACAGAGCATAAGCTTATCTCATAAACCATTCAAGAAATCTCAATGAAACTTAGTACAAACATTCATATGAATTGTGCCTTTTGCTAATTTGGAATTTCTGGGATTTAATCATTTTTGACTTAGTTTTTATGCACGATTTTGTTTCTGGAACATTTTTCATAAATCGTTCAAAATATCTAAGATGGGCATTTAGGGTAAGCAGAGATAAGCAATTAGATTGATTGGGGATTTTGGACAAGATAACTTTAGTTCTAATTAAGTGACAGTGGTGAAACTTGGTCTATAGTTTCATTACATCAATACCTTAACTAAGTTCGAAAATGAGCATGTTTTGCTTAGGGTAAGCAGAGCGATAAACAATTTGATTGGTCGAGACTTTGGAACACTAACTGTGTAGAATGATGTGGAATGTTCAAATTTGGTGTAGGCGTTCATTAGGTGAATGTCAATGAATAACATTTCGAGCTAAAGCTACTTAAGCCGAGGTAATCAATTTTTTTGGTCGATGCTTTTTTGGGACAAAGATTATCTTGATTCTATCTGATAGAGTGATGAAACTTACTGTATAGTTGAATTGCTTGATACTTAATGAAAAAAAATAAATGTGCGATTAATTAATATGTGTCATCTATTTATTTGGGGATTTCGGCAGGGGGCATCCGCCTCACTGTTGGCTTCTTTTTATCTTTTGGTGAACTTCCTTCTGTCCTGATTTCATTTCCAGAAAATATCTTATTAGTTTTTGGTATATAATTATGATTCTAGAGCATATCTCAGAAACTGTTCAAGATACCATTACGATACTATTATTTTATTTTTTTGATAACCTTACCTTTATCCGGATTGCAGTCCTACTTCTAGAGCAAATTTCATTATCTGTTCAAAGAAATCTTTTTAAAACTTTATACAAACATCAAACTATTAAAGTATTTTATTGTCTGATGTATAGGCTTAATGTTTAACATACAGACAGCAGCTGATGGAGGAAGACAAAGGTTGTTGTGCAAACCTTACAGGAGTAGTGAATGTGCCTTGCCGGATACTACGATCAGAGTATGAATTCTGACTTTCCCATTGATATTCCAAGAAGTTGTTTTTTCTTCTGCCTTCCAAACAAGTCAAAGGGCACTGGATGGTGATGACTAGTTATCTTGTTATGATTACATCGCAATGTGCTATTTTGTGTACCAATAGAGAGGAAACAAAATTTGCAGTGTTATACATCACAGTATGAAAGATTCCTCGAGAAGAATGTGTTGTTTGTACAAAACAAATAGTGAAATTATTATTACTTTATTTGTTTACGGCAAAAAGATGGCAGTGATTAAATATACAGAGAAACAGTCCAATTAGTTAAATAGAATGGGATAATATTAAAATTTAAACTATGAAAACTCAAACATTATAAAACTTTAAAAACATACATTATGCAAGAGCTAAATCTGCCTAATTGCAGATCTTTTTTTTAGGTCTGAATTGATATCTAAATTATTTATTAGACATTAATTAACTTATGCTGATCATGATCAACTGTCGATTTGCTGCTGAAATTTTATTCATGATTTAATCATGAAATGGATAATCAAGACTATGGGCTTGCTTGATTTTTCCGGCGATAGGCGAGCCGGTTTTCAAAAGGCGTACGCCGGTTTGGTTACCGTATCAGAGCAAATCAAGTGACCAAGCTGATTAAAAATTTGGCTACAGATAATATTATAATATTTAATTAGTAACATGACATGTTTTAATAAAAAAAAAACAGTATTCATGAAAGTATTATATTACTATATAAGTAAGTGACCGCAAAATAAGCAGGAAATTATTAGTAGTAGTATACTGAAAAAATAAATGACATATGATCATTTGGTTTTACGAATCTCCAATTCAACTTCAAGGCATTTGGTTTAATTTTAACACATTAATATTCGTATTTAAATGGCATTTCTAAATAACGTGAATTGTATCTCGTTGACATGTTCATTATCTTGCGCGGGTCAACTGTGGTCAGCCGGTATGCGCCGGTATGGATAAATCCAGCAGGGCCAAAGTTTTTTTTATCTTGCCAACTTTAGTAATGATGATCGCGGCTAGGTCAAAAATTTCAACTGCTAAATTCTCGGTTCAGAGTGGATCAATTTGACTGAAATTTTCAACAAATCCCTATTACATTATCTAGTGTTAGACTTTCATAGTGAGAACCGCCAAAATGTAATCTTCCAAAATGTAATCTAAAAACACCATTAAAGAGACATTGGGTAAGATTCAAATAAAGAACTAATCATTCTTGCTATAATGGTTCAAAAAAAGATTATGAAAAATGTATAAACATGTATTGAAACTTTTTGTCAGTTATGATCTTTTGTAGATTACAAGTCTTGATTATCCTAGATCTATCTTTTCCATCGCTAAAACACTTAAATGGATGTGTTCTAATCTATTTATTTAAAATAGAAGCCATCCAATGGTCTAGAGAGTTGATTATGGCTTGTCATGCTAATAAATGTTTCAATAATAATTCATACATTTAAAGACCTAATAGGCAGATTTGACTCTTAACCTAATGCATCTTCAACCAGCGAACAAATTGTGTAAATAAAATTATAGAAACGGCTCATTAGTTAAATTTAGCACAATGTCATATAAATTGAAATTATATATCTGTATGTTAATATGATCATAAATAATCAGAACCCCAAACAAGTCAACTATAAACAAATGACATACTGAATATGTTGACAAAATACAGAACTACCAATGTCAAATTAACATTTATTATGTATACAAATATGAAACAATATTTAATTACAAAACATAAACAAACAGAAATTAACTTAAGACAGATGCTTGCCAGTCTCCTTAATACATTCATCAGCAACATAGTCATCCTTGCTAGCTGCTTTAAATCAAACTGTTAAAATTTAGCATAATGAACTTAGTCCTATATATCACATCTTTTTACTTCATCATGAGCCACAACATAATCATTGATTTAACAAATTCATTTATATCTAATGAATGAATGAAATGGGATTTAACGTCCTACTATTATGCATCTAACCTGGGCTAATGGAAGACGGGCATAGGCCATACAGTGTGCTATAAGGGAAATTTTTGCCTGGGCAGCAGCACTATGGCCTATTCTTACATCAAATTCCATATGCCAAGGGATCTTTAACGTGCACTCCAATGTGTACACGGGACCTCGGTTTTTCGTCCCATCCAAAAGAAAAGGCAGCTGTCCTTGTCAGGCCCTCCTTCTGCATCATTGACAAGGGGCAATCTTGCCGGAAAATTGAGATGAACTTTCTCGGCAAATGCAGTGATCGAACACCCGACCTCCAGGCTAGCGAACCATTTATATCACAATATGTCAGCATGGAAAAGAACACAAAATGCTTTTGAAATTTATGATCAGAAGTTCTTGCTTATGCTTATATTTATTCAATTTGTAATAAAGTAAGTTTGTTAGGCAATGTAGCAGACAATCACCAGTAGCATACTTTTCAGTCATACCTATTAGGGAACAACAATATTTATTCAGATTTTGTAACAGTGTAGCTCTGAGGTGGTGCCATACTTATCACAAGGAATTGTTGGCATTCAGACAGACAGAGGCAATGCAAAGACTTTTAACAGGTGTCACGGAAAATGAGAATTTAAGTGACATATTCAAACTTAAATCTAATGATTCAATGTCTGACAGGCTAGATTTTGAAATGAGAAGTCTACTGATGAAAATATACAACCATATTTACAAGTATTCTAAAATAACAACTATCAAAGAAGATCATATAACTGTTAATTTACTACAAATAAATCATTACAACATGTAGATTTTATTGAAAAAAAAATTGAATTCATTAAGGCAAGATCAAATATTCCCAGAGTGTAAATCCCAAAGTATTTTGCACATCTCTTCTCTCATATTCACTCATAACTTTCTTCCAGTAAAAAGCGGTGGACATACTAGCCAAGGGGCCATCCATAAAGTACGTACGCTTGAAGGGGGGAGGGGGGGTCACGCCAAAAACGTACAGGTGCGTACAGGGGGGTCATTGGCAAAACGTACGTACGCTTGATTTTTTTATTTTAAACTCTAATTTCGGGACGTGCGCACTTCCCTCACGTTTGATGCGTGCTGCTTTCCTGATATTATTGTTATATAGTCATTGTATTGTATTAGTATAGATATTTTCACAACGGTATTCACTGGCTCAGATGGCTTTTACTTGCGATTCCCGGTCCCAGGGTTAAACACTAGTTAAAATCCGTTTAATTATATATCGGACTCCTCCTGATTTATACGATTGTTTTCCCGGGATTGCGTACAGGCGTACAGGGGGGGAGGGGGGTCTGAATTTTACCCATTTTGAGCATACGCACTTTATGGATGGCCCCCAAATGATTTGCCTAGTGTGCGGGGTTACCCCATACTTTTTCAATCACATAGAATTACCTCAAACTACCATTCAAATTGAACAATTATTCTGACAGATATTTTGTACTACCATATTCAGATCACAATTTAGAATTATCACCGGCATTAATACTAATTACCTATCTGTGATACATCTCTATTGATTTGAGTATAATAAAATAACTCGGAAATCAACAATTAATAAAATATATTAAACGTATAACAATTATTATAGATATAACATTTAATTTAACAGTAATATATGTTAATATTAAAAGAGCTATTTACATTATAAATATTCTATATAGATTTTACTACTTACAATGTATATTATACAACATGTAACAAGAAGTATTTGAGCCAAAACTTATCCGGACGCTGTGGTAATAGAAATAAGGCCTACAAATGGGTATGAACAGGGCATCATTGAACATAAGACGCTTTTCAATATATTATCATTCTTGCTATATATAGGCCTAGCCCTAGTTAATGCCTGTTGCACTTTTAATTCTGAAAACCAGAAAAGATTATTGGATTAAAATATCTCCAGTTGCCTACTTCTAATGAGTGGTTATGCAGCTTAGATCATAAAACATATTTTAGTCACAAATTTAATGGCATATAAAATTCATCACAGCTTAAAGATACATTAGTTAAGAGCTATAATAATTCAAAATTTCAGTCAAATGACTTTATTCTAAAAGGAGTTGTCACTGTTTGATGTTTGAATTTGAAATAGGCATCAACTGCGTCCGCACTGTCTATGAGAATTGCCGATTGTTTGCTTGGATTGGATTGGATTTGAACTAATCTAATCTAGGAACAAAAGATGACAGTGTCTTGTTTACGCTCGAGGCAGCAGAGATCAATGAAACTTCAATTTATCATAACTTTGTAAATACTGAATGGAATTGATATGTGGACTGATATTCCTATTAGATATTAATCTTTCACAATATTGTAGCTTGGAAGCTAGCTTGGAAGCTATTTCTATAGCGCTAAATGACGCATCCATAACTGACCTTATCTGGTTGTCAAGATTAGAGAGCAATACTTTCTTCACAAGGCTATAACAAAGTGCATTCTATATATACAAAAACAATGAGATTATGTCATGGTATAGAAATTTAATTTGGAGATTCAAACTCCTGACCTATGGCCCCAAAGTGTGTGGCCTACAGCCGTTTTGCCCTATACCCACTGTGCAACATTTGCATCCATAGTTGACTTTTCCCAAAAGTGAACCATCCTTTATAAGGATGAGGATATCGCTTAGTGGATAAAGCACTAGAATGCTGTAGGCTTCATGGCTTGGTGCAATAGAATCAAAGCTCGAATCCCCCTAGAACTTTCTCACACCTATCATTATATAACAGGTCCAATATATATAGTTGGGTCAAATATAGCCATTTGAAAATGAAATATGTTAGAAATGGTATCATTTAATGGGAAATTAAAGTTCGATCCGATTCATCACAATTGTATAATATCACTGAACTATAAAAACCTGTAAAAACAAGGTATACAAATAGGGTCATTTACCCCATAATATACTTGCAAGGCAGGGGGTTATTACTTCTGTCTAGTTTCATATTCACAAATTTTCATTGTCTTAAGATATGCCATTGAAAAAGCAGGATTTCTTTGGATTTCATTCATTACTTTGTACCCAAATGATGTCTGCTTAAGTGTAAAAAAAATAATTCTCCACTATATAATGTACACCATTTTAGGAACACAACGAGAAACGTGCCTAAAATATGCCAAGAAATAGTTTCGATGTATTTTCAAGAGAGATAACTCTGGGAATAATGAATAAATTATACTCAAATTCATATCCATCCGAGATCATTGACAATTTTAAATTGGATGACTGTTGAATCCGGTGCTTTCTGTAGACGGAATTATTGACAGTGGGAACAACAATATACATCTACATGTACATTAAAATGTTTGAGTTAAATATATATAACTGCCATTAGAAACCATCATTCACCATTCTATTATCATTATTCATTCCATTTATTAGTAAGTATCCAATTACATCTACAGTTGCCAGTAGTTGTGATTTAAATTCCAACTGTCACAGGCTCTTTTATATGAACACCATGGGACCTTGTTTTCTGTCCCATCCAAATGACTATATATTGTCCCATACAAGACCCTCCGCATCGCATCACTTACAATGGCCACACTGGAAAATCCAAATGAACCTGAACACGGTTTGATGGGGGATGTCAACTTATTATATATTTTCATTATTTGTTCATATTAGATCAAAGGTCGACAAGAAAAAGTTCCATCTGACCTCACATACTAATGGCTGTTTAAAAAGTGAATTATAGGAAATATTTCAAGTTCTGCCACTTTAAAAGAACGAAACTTGTATATTTCTTTGAAAAACACCATCACCTTGAATTTAAAAAAGAATATAATCCAACACATATGTCTTTGGCAAACACAATCACTCGTTTCTATGCTCTATCTTCAACCAACACAAATGGTGAGGTATAATGTTTGATCATAAAGATTGTTTATGTAAGTTATTTTTGAGCTACAATTTTCTGTGATGTATTCTGTCCTTTGAACGTATAAATTAACATATGAAAACACAACATAAATATGGAAACAGAAGATAATTTTTTTAACCAACCCTCTTTGAATAAGTTAATACAGATTAGGGTATTCTTTCAAATATACCCTTTTTTCCAGGAGCTTGTTTTAGCTATAGAAATGAAATGGGATTTAATTTCCTACTGTTCTGCTCTGTGTAGGCTAGTGAAGACGGACTTTTGCCAAACAGTGCACTCACTATAAGGGAATTTTTCCCTGGACAGCTGTCCTGTAATTTTCAGCATATTCTATTTAAGTTATCTTTTTCTTAACTATCATAGTCAATTCTTTAGCGAGTCTCCCAAAATGTTCCTTTTTAAGATTTCATGTTTTTTTGAAAATTCGCCCCTGGCGCAAACTTTTGTGGTAGCCTAATTTAGTTATGTGCAGGTCTATTGTAGAAGTTGATAAACCTTTCAATGGTATAATATTATTAAATGGACGAGAGCTCATCATGTCAGTATCATCTGTAGACTTGGAACATTTTGGTGGTGACGTACCATAAAAAATCTGATATTCTTCTATCCAACTGTTGATGAAAGCTGTTCAGTTTTTCACTCACGGCCCATGGCATGTATTTTGATGATAACTGACTTTCGTTCGTTCAATGTCCACTTCCATTTAAATAGTAACAACAAACCTGGCTTCATTTATTAACGATAAGGGAAACGGGAGTAAGAAAAAGATAAGAAATAATCCCAAACAAATCTATTATCACAGATCTCTCACATGACCAACATTTCTTGAAATATCTGAGGATATTCTAAATCTGGGTACATTTCTGTAAGTCCAACCAAAGTCTGCCCATACTGCAGACTTGCAAGCGAAAATTCACCGAGTCGTAACAATATAACGCCATATCGTACATCTCCATTATCATATGCATCTGTAACAGAATATAATAATACATTTATAATAAAGTAACCATGGCAATAGTGAGGCTGATGTCCACTGCCGACATCACAATTAATAGATGACACCTACTAATTAATTGCACATTTATCTTTTTGAAAAGTATCAAGCAATTAAACCTGATTATCTAATCTTAGTCTGAACAGAAAATATTCGTAATCGAACTCAGCCAAGGATTTTAAGTACCTGTTAGTAAAACTATACACTAAGTTTCATCACTCTCGATCAATTAGAATCAAAGTTGGCTAGTTAGTCTATTATACAGGTTTTTTTTTTGGCTTTTGCATTTTACAGCACCGACTTTAGTTATGATGATCGAGGCTAGACGAAAATTTCAATCGCTTATTAATCGGTTCATAGTGGATCAATTTGACTGAAATTTCAGCAAATTGCCTTTACATCATCTAGTTTTTAACTAGTGAGAACTGCCAACTTGTATCTAATCTCCCATAATGTATCTTTAAGCATTGGATATTAGGAGCCCAAATTTTCATGGTTAGAGAGAGAGAGAGGGGGAGAAATGGGTTTTAACGTCCACTCAACACAACTAGGTCATTTCGGGACTAACATATGGTTTTAATTTTATTTTCATAATTTGCTTGCGCCTAGGGGTCTTTAGCAGTGGGAGGGAACCTGAGTGCCTGGAGGAAACCCATGGGGTTTCATGGTTAGATAATGAAATCAATATTGATGGAAATAAGACTAATATGCGATTTTAATTGTAGTTTAGCCCCTTTAATATGACCTAATCCAAAGAGATTTAGTGCCTGTAAGTTACAACAAACCTTCTTCATATATTCTCAAACACTCAGTTATTTTTTCCTGTATTTGGCCCATCTGAATCTTTTCTTCAGCTGGTACATTTTCTATTCAAATAGAAACATAAAGAAATGTAAAAGAAAAGCTGGAAATATTCCTCCACGCAGAAACTTTGTTTTAAAAAAAAAAGGGATAGACAAGCAGGGAAATCTTGGAAAAAATTCTAAATTTTTTTTAATAACAACATCATTTACCAAAAAAAACTTTACCACACGTAAACATAGGTTGCCAGGCAACGAAACATACGCCCACAGCAGCTATTTAATCCGGGCAGTCAACAAGAGTTGTCGCATATTTTACTTTTTCGGTAATGAAGCATTTATTATACACTAAAATCTGATTAAAAGTAAAAACTCATTATGTAATTATCAGAAAATCATTCGAATTTGTTGGCTTTGATAAAGTTCTCCTCCATGCTATTCAAGTTATCAAAATTCATTGAAATTGAAACTCAATATAATTGTTCGTCTCATGACCTTCAACACTGTGTATAAATTTAAAGTCAATCGCATATGAACTTTAGCCTCTAGAGCGTCCACAAATTTTTTAAAGTGATCAAGGGCCATAACTCTGTCAGTAATTATCGGAAATGCTGAAAATCAATAGGCCTCTTCGTCTGATGACTTTGACAGTGTGAATAAATTTAAAGTCAATCGGATATTAACTTTAGCCTCTAGCGCATCAACAAGATTTATTGAAGTGTTCAAGGGCCATAACTCTGACAATAATTATCAGAAATTAATAGGCTTATTCGTCTCATGACCTTAAACACTGTGTATAAATTTAAATCCAATCGGATATTAACTTTGGCCTCTAGAGCATCCACAAGAATTTTTGAGAAGGTCAAGGGCCATAACTCTAACAGTAATTATTGGAAATTGCTAAAAATCAAAAGGCTTCGTTGTTTCCGGACCTTAAACACTGTGTATAAGTCAATCGGTTATTAACGTTAGCCTCTAGAGGGTCTACAAGATTTTTTTGAAGTGATCAAGGGCCTTAACTCTAACAGTAATTATCTGAAATCACTGAAAATCAATAGGCTTCTTCAGCTTATGACCTTAAACACTGTGTATAAATTTAAAGTCAATCGTATATCAACTTTCACTTCTAGAGCATCCACAAGAATTTTTGAAGTGATCAAGGGCCATAACTGACAGTCATTATCGGAAATTGCTAAAAATCAATAGGCTTCTTCGTTTCATGACCCTAAACACTGTGTATAAATTTAAAGTCAATTGGTTATTAACTTGAATTTCGGAAAAATCGGACCAAAATTGCCATACAAAATGGCCGCCGTTCGTACGCAAATACTGTTTAAAATGGTATATCAATGTTGTGGACCCTGTAGAGGTCACAATTTTAATTTGATTTTGATGAAACTTGAAATGCATGGATATAATCCAAAGATCTTGGTTCCTTTTGATATTTGCGCATATCTGATCGTAACTTCCTGAATTAATGCCCCTGATTATACGCAAAATCGCCTTTGTTTAGCTTGTGGTCTCTCTGGAGGTCACAATTATTATCCGATTTAAAAAATCATTTGATTAAATCACCGTTACAAGCTAAGGAAGGTTGAGTTTAAATTTCGGGGAAATGGGACCAAAATTACAATACAAAATGGCTGCTGTTTGTACGCGAATACTGTTAAAACATAGGTTGCCAGGCAACGAAACATACGCCCACAGCAGCTATTTCATCCGGGCAGTCAACAAGAGTTGTCGCATATTTTACTTTTTTCGGTAATGAAACATATAATACACTAAAATCTGATTAAAAGTAACAACTCATTATGTAATTATCAGAAAATCATTGGAATTTGTTTGGCTTTGATAAAGTTCTCCTCCATGCTGTTCAAGTTATCTAAATTCATTGAAACTCAATATACTTGTTCGTCTCATGACCTTCAACACTGTGTATAAATTTAAAGTCAATCGGATATTAACTTTAGCCTCTAGAGCGTCCACAAAATTTTGAAAGTGATCAAGGGCCATAACTCAGTCAGTAATTATCGGAAACGCTGAAAATCAATAGGCCTCTTCATATCATGACTTTAAACACTGTGTATAAATTTAAAGTCAAACGGATATTAACTTTGGCCTATAGAGCATCCACAAGAATTTTTGAAGTGATCAAGGGCCATAACTCTGACAGTAATTATTGGAAATTGCTGATAATCAATAGGCTTCTTCGTCTCATGACCTCAAACACTGTGTAGTCAATGAGTTATTAACTTTAGCCTCTAGAGCGTCCACAGGATTTTTTGAAGTGATCAAGGGCCATAACTCTTGACAGTTATTATCGAAAATCGATGAAAATCAATAGGCTTCTTCGTCTCATGACCTTAAACACTGCGTAAAAATTTAAAGTCATTCGGGTATTAACTTTGGCCTCTATAGAGCGTCCACAAGATTTTTTTAAGTGATCAAGTGCCACAACTCCGACAGTAATTATCGAAAATTGCTGAAAATCAATAGGCTTCTTCATTTTATGAACTTAAAAACTGTGTATAAATTTAAAGTCAATCGGTTATTAACTTTAGCCTCTAGAGCGTCCACAAGATTTTTTTAAGTGATCAAAGGCCATAACTCTAACAGTAATTATCGGAAATTGCTGAAAATCAATAGGCTTCTTCATTTTATGACCTTAAACACTGTGTATAAATTTAAAGTCAATCGGTTATTAACTTTAGATTCAAGAGCGTTCACAAGATTTTTTAAAGTGATCAAGTGCCATAACTCTAGCAGTAATTATCGGAAATTGCTGAAAATCAATAGGCTTCTTCGTCTCATGTCTTTAAACAATGTGTATAAATGTAAAGTCAATCGAATATGAACTTTAGCCTCTAGAGTGTTCACAAGAAATTGTGGACGGACTGACTGACGGACAGGGGCCACGACAATATACAAACACATTTCCATGTGGGCGTATGAAAATGGTTATGTGAGTCATGGATGAGACTTGGCCACACCTAAAAATTGTAGGGAACTCTAGGTCATGCACAAAAATAGTGGCCACTCTAGGTGGATTATGGGTTACACTAGGTCATGCATAAATATAGTGTCATACCCCTAAGTTGGATAAGGATCACGCCACACATCAAATGTGGGGCACTGTAGGTGGGTCATGGGTCAGGCCATTTATGAAAATGGTGGGGCATCCTAGGTGGTTAGGTTTTTATTGAACTACAATTTCTCTGGTTTAGAAATTACATCATTAAGAATGGCTTTTACTTCATAAACTAGTTATCTTGTCCCAAAAAGTGTAACATAGACAGACAGATGGACAAACTTATTTTTTTATGAGAGCTGAAAATTAAAAAAATTAATTTGATTAAGTTGCCATCAGATAAGAACAGCACTGTACACAATTGTTTATCTGAATGGAAAAAGTGATCAAATATAAAACCCAAATGTCAATACCTTCATCTATCAGTAATAAAGCTGTCATGAGACAGACTTCTGTATAATCAAGACTTAACGAATTCAATATCGTTCCAATATGAAGAAGATGTTGATCAACCGTTTCTAGAGGCGGAAAAAATGACAGAAGTTGTTTGTGTTCTTCAGGCAGAATGTTTAAAAAGTTAGATTTTGAGGTCCAATCGTGATCTTTGGTTGCTACTAGTAGTAAAACAATAGGATAGCATGATAATTGGATCATTGAAACTTGCGTCTTCATACTGAAGGTTCGGAAACCTGAAAAAAATAAATCAGTAACAATTAGCCAGTATTAGCTAAGATTTTTCCATCTGGTTCTTCCTCTGAAAATTTTAACAAATCTGTCAAGGTTTTTTAGAAATGGGGAACACATTAAAATGAACAAGCTTGGAGTCATAAAATGCCTGGATGATTTTCTTATTCACATCCAGATTTATTGGTACAGAAATTTATTAATGGGAGTATTGATTTTAAGTAATTTTATATTTGAAAATCTGTTTCTCTCATTTTATGATAATTTTATGAGAAATAGTGTTTTTTTTAAAAAATTTATGACATTTTTCCATTTTATGAGAAATGACGAAATTTTATGAACCTATAACTATAAATAATGTCTTTATATCATATGGTCCCCACCTTAATCAAGTCATGTAATAAACAACACTGATCAAAATAGGTCTCGCAGCATTTAATAGTTTTCTTCCTATTTGAATGTTTTTTAGAGGGATTTGAAACAAACTTTTGATAGTTAAATTAATTTCAATATGTTTTTAATCCAAATATATAATTAAATCACAGTTTGTACAAGTCTGTAACTCAATATAATCAAAAGTCTTACATGTTGAAAACACGATTTATTTGTCAATTCAAATCAACATTGATGTTGTGATTTTACAGGGAAAAGGTAGGCCTCTGATATCCAATATTTAAGACAAAATGCACATTTTACCATTGGTACACGAATCGTGTACCATAGAGCGTTTCTGCGTCACTTGTAACAAGTGACCAGAAAAAATGAGGCTAAACATATTCCACAACTCCTGTCAAACGGTAAAGCCATATCTTATCTGGTGGGTATTCGCAATAGACTGGAATAACCAGATGCTAGAAATTGAAATTCAGTCAGACTCGTGTCTTATTTCGCTAGACATAACTGATTTGAAATTAGAGTCAAAAGTTGAATCAAAACGGAAACAGTTGAATGTAAATCAGTTTATATACAATTAGATTACATTAGTATATGCGTTGCGACCCATTACTATTAGGGTCAATTTCTAGGTCCTAAATATTATCGATCTAGCTTCTTTATAAAGTAAAAAGCCTTGAAAGACAGATCATTTGAAATAATCTCATGGGGTTTAAAGTAAAAAGCCTTGAAAGACAGATCATTTGAAATAATCTCATGGGGTTTAATGTCCACTTGACACAAACTAGGTCATTTCAGGACTAACATATGATTTACTTTTTTTTTTCAATAATTCGCTTGCATGTAGGGGTCTTTAGCAGTGCGAGGAAGCCGGTGGACCAGGGGAAAACCCACAAAGCTGGAGAGGCGACCTAACTCCTTGTCATGTACAACCGGGGAATCGAAATCATGCCAGTTGACTCAATGACAGACCTTATGATACAATGCGCAAGCGCTAATCATTTGGCCGTCCAACCCCCACAATACTAAAAACAAAAGCTATCATTAAACCAAGGAAACAACCTAATTAAACTCAGCTTCTACGACTACGTACCTGGATAATCATTGTTGCCAGAACACTTGTTTATACATGTATGATATATCCATAAACTTACCAGGAATCTTTTTGGAGAATCTGATCACACAATTCGAATCAAATTCAAAATATGACATGAGGAATTTCCATGTTGTTTTATGGTCTTTAAATAGGCTTCTCATTTCAGTACTTGAAGGACCTTTTCTCTGAAAAAATAATGAGGGTCCTGAATTAGTAAAAGAGAAAAAGAAATTGAGTTTAACTTCCACTCGACACAAAACTAGGTCATTTCAGGACTAATATATGGTTTAATTAAATTTAATAATTTGCATGCGTGTAGGGGTCTTTTAGCAGTGGTAGGTAACCGGCCGACCCGGAGAAAACCCATGGGATTGGACAGGCGACCCCACTCCTTGCCACGTACAACCCGGGATTCGAAACCACACCAGTTGACTCAATGACAGACTTTATGATACAGCGCGTGCACGCTAACCATTAAGCCATCCACACCCCCCCCCCCTGAATTAGGTAGAATTTAGTTTTTTCTAGGTCACACTGAAGACCATTCATTACAAAAAAACTTTAGTGCAAATTGATTAAAATATTAATAATCGAATGCAAACCAGAATAATTTGGTTTACTGATCAGTTAATTAATTGCTGAATATTTATTTTGATTTAGAAATTTTAACAGTTAAAGCTCTGTTACATGTACTTACAATATTCTTGAATAATGGCCATAGTTTGTCACGCTTATCACACAATTTTTGATAATAAATGACTGTCTATGTTAAAAATATACAATATAAGTATAATGAGTAAAGTATAAATATAGGTTTAATATATTATATAGTGTGTCGTAAAATGGTTGACATATAAAGAATGGTTGTACATGTAATTCATTTCAAAGACAAGCAAGATGATGAACTATATATTATTTACACATTGATCCACCTACAAAAATAGATACAAAAGATAGGTTGAGAAATATAAGCCAATAGCAGCTAAATCGTCTGACCGGTCGACAAGGGTTGTTGCATATCTATTCTTTTGTAGGCAATTTGGGGCACTTATCACATAGTTTCAAACAGATCAAATTATATTTTTTATTGCTTGAACGTTCACAAAGTTCTACAAACTGAAACAAGCATCTCTTAACTCTGGAAATTAGTTACAGAAATTGTTGAAATTCGACAGGCTTTTTCGTTTTAATAATTCAAATGATGCATATAATTTTCATAGGATGATAAGAGCATTAACAAGGATCAAGAAAGTAAAACATGGGCCATAACCAACGCCGGATTAACCATGGTGGGGGCCCTGGGGCCTGGAACATGTGGGGGGCCCCTGATCACCGACCGCGAGTGCCGAAGGCGCGAACCCACATGCGGGGGTCTGGGGCCGGACCGCATGTAGGATTGTAAAAGTGGGGGTGCAACAGAATGTTAGGGACGGCAATATAATGCCTGATTTACTGAGTGCGGAACGGATCGTGTGTGTACGTTGGGCTGGGGTCTGGAAGCAACTACCCCCCCCCCCCCCCGAAAATTTTGAAAATTTGACTGTCACATACGCATTTTCCACCCACTTGGAGCTGCAATCAACGTCGCTCCCGTGTGTCAATTTCGGCATCCTCTAAACTAGAACTAGTCCAAAACACCATAAGGCGACGTGGATAGGGCGACCAGAACAAAAATCTCTAATCATGTAATTTGGTGCCGGCGCCCCCAAAGACCACCAAGGTCCTGTCAAGTGAATAAGGGCGACCAAAACGAACCCTTTAATGTCATGTAGTGGGTCAGACGCCGACCCAGAAAGAGGTGATAGGAGAGGCCCTTCGCCTATGGAGCGGCACCCTTGTCCGGGGTCCTCCCTCAGAAAAATTTGAAAAATAACGATGCAGGAAACACGTTTTTCTGCCATATGGGTGATATCTGAGTGGCTATTTTTGTATTTTGTATGGCGATTTTTTAGGAGAGGCGTTTGCTTCTGGTTCCGCACTTTGGGTCCGCGCCTGTGGTGGCGCCCGATAGCCTCCACATAAGAGATAAAAGAAAGTTTGGATCAGGTGTAGGCGCCATTAAAACCGACCGACTCATCAGTGCCTAAAGAGCATCACTATATGATCATAATCAAGTGTATTATTTAATAATTGAAAGGTTGTCAATTTTTTGGGGAGGGAGCGCCTTATTTTCTTGAACCCCCCCCCCCCCCAGAAACATGATTTCCTGGCATTTCAGGCACTTGTGTGGAGCCATTCAGAAGTACCTCCCCCAGAAAAATATAAAATTCTGCCACAAAATTAGCGCATTCAGGCGTTCGTTCAGTGGATCAATCCATGCGAGTGCTATGAAATGATGGCATTTCTAGAGGAGGGGGCTGGGCGCAACTGAGATTTTTTTGTGGGGGACCCCTAATGTGGGGGCCCTGGGCATGTGCCCAATGGTTAATCCGGACCTGGTGATAAATGCGAGTGCTATGAAATGATGGCATTTCTAGAGGAGGTGGCTGGGCGCAACTGAGATTTTTTGTGGGGGGCCCCCTAATGTGGGGGGCCCTGGGGCCTGTGCCCCATGGTGCCCCATGGTTAATCCGGCCCTGGCCATAACTCTTGATGTAAACAACATTATGTCAATTTCCAAACAATCAGATGATGATTATTGTAGCCCGTAGAGTTCCCAAGAAATTGTAGACAGGGGCCACAGCAAATTACAACCACATTTCCATGTGGGGATAAAAAAAAATAACAGATTTAAATTATAGCCCCAGAAAATATGAATTGAAAGACTCGTAAAATAGGAAAAAATCTTTCCATGTATACTCACATGTGTAACAATAGGTAGTAAATCTTTAGCTGCCATCTTTATTTCATCAATAATAATATAGCAATCTGCTTCTATACATTTGATTTGAGATGAACTTAATGAGGCTTCTCTTGGGGGACTTTGTTGTATTGAATAACCATCAGGCGGCAGATCTGTAGTTGGTCTGTCTTTCTTGCTTGATTCAGAAGTTGAAACAGGAACCACTATATTTTCGGCCCTGACCTCTGTGTTAGTTTCTTTCTGAGTAGAAGTAGATGGAATATCTGCTGACGAAGTCTGTAACCTTTGATCTTTTATGGCTATTGATAGAGCATGTTTTACAGCATTAGGCTGCCTTCCAATACGACAACCTTAAATAAGACCAATGTAAAAAAAAAGTTTATCATTGTAGCAATGTAAATCACACATTAAACATACATTATGGGAGATTAGATAAAGAGCTGGCAGTTCTCACTTAATAGTTAAAAACAAGATAATGTAAAGAGAATTTGTTGAAAATTTCAGTCAAACTAATCCAGTAAGAACCGAGATGTCAGCTTTGGAATTACCGCCTAGCCTCGGTCATCATTACTAAAGTTAAAATGCATAGTCTCGTTTATCCATTGTTTTGATTTAATTATCAATGAGTGTAAGCAGTATACAGGATTTTAATCCAATCTATATCGCCGGATAGCCTTTACATCGAGAGTTGATTATGGTCTGGATAAGTTAATTAATGTTTAATTAATAATTCAGATAAGATTTCAGGCCTAAAGAAAGACCTGCAATAGCTCTTGCATAATGCATGTTTCATCTGAAGTAACAACAGACCCTAGGCCTAACCCCATACAGGACAGTTTTACAGTCATCTTTCGATTACATGTCTATTAGATATCTTAAGAGGATCAACCTTGGACTTGGAATATCATCAAAGACCTAATTTAGGTCAGTGCAACGAACGATTTTAATTGGAAGTTTCACAACATTCAGTTAAAAATACATTCGATTGAGATTCTCTCGACCAGGAACATCTGTCTCTTCCAAACAGATTAACCAGAAATTAACTAATCTTATTTGGAGTTTGACAATATTCGGTTAAAAATATTTAAGATCCAGCAAGATCCTTGACCAGGAACATTTCTCTCCCAAAAATGTTAACGACAAATGGACTCTGTGCTTTTCTGCTAACATTTTCGACCCAAAAGATTTCAAATTTGTAGCAATACTAATCCTCAATGAGTCATTATCTGAGACATATTTTTCTGTTGTGGAAATACGACTTACATGTTACAGACATGCCAGCATCTATACACCTTTGATAGCGGCAAGCTTTACAACTATTTCTTGTCATCTGGGTAACTCGACACTTTTTTTGCCTTGAACATATATAAGCATTTGAAATTCTTTCTCTAGCCATTCGACGAAAAAATCCCTGAAAATAATAAATCTTCAAATTTAAAATACGTGGAAAACGTGTACTTTACTTGCTATTTTATTATAAATACTTACTCTATCAAAACCAGTATAGAAAAAAAGAACAAAAAGGTTTAAGCACGCCACAAAATGAGACACCTGTCACATACGATGTCAGACACAACTTGAGGTTTTGTCAGGAACAATCCATCTGGTTCATGTCAATTTGTCAGGAACAATCCATCTGGTCCATGTCAATTTGTCAGGAACAATCCATCTGGTTCATGTCAATTTGTCAGGAACAATCCATCTGGTTCATGTCAATTTGTCAGGAACAATCCATCTGGTTCATGTCAATTTGTCAGGAACAATCCATCTGGTTCATGTCAATTTGTCAGGAACAATCCATCTGGTTCATGTCAATTTGTCAGGATCAAATTTGTCTTTTATAAGTGTTTTTAAGGATATTTATAATACATGTCGTGCACAAAGTTTACAATAGTGGGTGGTACCAGTTCCTAATACCTGACATTATATCAGCTACAACCAATGTCGCAATTTCCAGGATTGATTAAAACACAAAAGGCAGTATTTTCTACTGGAAATGTGCAGAATTTGAATGAAAGTTTATTTTAACTGATAAAATCTAAAGTATTTGGTTTAGTAAATAAAGGGTTTAAGGTTTGTACTGTACATCAGCCCTGCATATCTTCGGAAATTGGAGTAAGCATCTTATTAATACTAATGGCCAGGCCTGGAAAGAACGGTTTTAGATGTACCTGACAAAATGTCAGGCATTAATGAAATAGTACCTGACATTTTCAACTTAGTGTGGGACACGTATTAATAATATCAATAAAAAGACAAATCAATGCTGGAAAAAATGACAGACACCAGAGGTTATATGCCTGACAGAGCCTGAATCTGTGTCTGACATTGTCAGTGACAGGTGCCTTATTTCCAGGCTTGCCAATGACATTTAGCAATATTGTCTTGAAACAATGAAAAAAGAGAAATATCTACCTTACAACCTTCACATGTAATGGCACCAAAATGAAAACCAGAAGAAGCAGCACTGCATACTTGGCAAGGCAAATTCGATTTTTCTGTTTTATCTGGATTGTCACCTGTAAATAGTTGAATGAAATTTGTAATTCATGTCTGGTATACCTTGTGATTAAGTCGGTCACAGATACAAACTATCTCAAAATATTTTTTTTAGGATAAAATCAAAATTAAAGTAATGATACAAGATTTGCAGTTTTTGGAAATATGAAATTTCTCATGACATAATCCATGCGAATATGTACTAAGATCTATTATCTAACATTTAATTAGGAAAACAAAGTCAAAATATCAACTCTAGATAATTGTCCAGCATGGAGTCAGTCAGATTTAAAACAACAACAACAATATTGGTCATGTTCTGTCGGGAGCAGCATACATGTAGATTGGTGGAATTTAAATTTATCCTATCATTGTAAATACAGAATGGAAATGAATAATTTTTGGACTGATATTCCTCTGTGAGATCCAACGTTCATGGTACTTACTGTAGTTTACAAGAGATTATACAGTCAGTGCTAAAATCATTGAGTCTTTAAGTTATGCTAGGTAACATTTCAAAACAAAACTTAATAGTATGGAAATTGTTCCATTCCATCACTAATCGAAAAAACACTTCAGATAAGCCCAATTCGATACTTAATTCTGACCTAATTCATATTAAAACCACAATATGTCAGAATACAGAGTCACACAATTGACAGTTTCTGTGCAAAGTTTGGTTCAAAACTTAATCAAACAACCCAATGCTTACTTAACCATTTTAGGGGGCAATATTCCCAATTGCTAAACCACTGTAAAGGAATTAATTGGTGATTGTGTTTATGTTATCGCTGAGCAGCAGTAATATTCGGCTTCAAATTAAAACAATATGAGGAGTTACCATTATAAATTAGAGTAGATCATGTATTACTTCAACCCATTAGTCGATAAAAATAGAATTATCTCAATACAGCCAATGGTGAACATTGTTCCTTTCCATCTTATGATAAAAAACCCATTAATGTCGCTATTCCAGTCAAGTACGTGTGTGTTAGAAAAAGACATTAATGTCATTTCCCTGTAAGTTATGGTCATTTAAACTTTAAGCTGATCAAAGAACACTTACCAGGACAAAACATTTTAAGTGAGACACACTTCATATATCTACAATACTGACACTGTACTCTATTTTCCTTTGTGATTTTACAGTTCCTTTCCTTGAGGCACATGTAAGACACTTTTTGCAATTTAGCCGCTCGCAAGAAAAATTTCTGAAGAAAAAAAATATCAAAGTTTTTTTAAGTTTGAAATTTAAAATTAAAGGACATTGTTGACAAATATTAAATTAAAACCCTGATTCAATCTATTACATTACATATGTGAAATTTGTGGACGGCAACATCATCCTTTAAAAGCCAACACAAGCACACTCAGAGAATTATTTCTTGCTGAAGATCTATCAAGCTACTGATTTGCTAGACACCAAGGAATCTCTGTTCTTTGGTGTAAGTTTGTTGTTAATGATTGTGACACTATCCTGTTTGGCGGCAGCCAAATAGACAATGGGACACTTTAGGGACACATGTGGTGTTCTCAGCTTCCCAGTGTCTCAATTTTTTTCTAAAGAAGAATTAACTGGCTCTTTTTTATATAAAGATGATACATGCTAGGTGCCACCTTTACCGGATTGATCAGTGGCACAGATTCTACCCTGGATTTATATGGGTACCACGATTTTAACACATGTGATTACCATATTTGGCTTATCAGACTATGATGTCATTGCTAGACTTTATACTAGACTTCCTTAGTTAACCTAGTTCTTGGTGTCAGTGGTTCTAGCTAACAACATGCTTTAACAACATGCTTTTTATAATTTTAACATTTACACATAATTTCTTTATGCCTATTGTACGAGGTAAAGTACATGTAAATCTGATTTTGTTTGCAATGTAACCAGTTTTAGACAAAAGAGAAAATAATGTGACAAAATGCTGTCAAGGAGGGTCTACATGTAATTTATCTAAAGACTACGATGAAGCCTAAAGGAAAACTTAAAGGTTCAATTGAGCAAGCGGTCGACATGAAAGATACATGTATACCCACATTTTGTTAGAGGTGGACAGAGAAATAGGTAAAAAAATGATTTTGCACACAATCAGTTGCAGTCTGACATGCATCAATAACAAGAGGAACCAAGATCTTTGGGAAAAAAGTGTGACCTGTTTAGGCATCACAAGCTAAAAATGTGATTTGCGTACAATCAAGGATCATAATGATATTCAAAATTCCACAATTAATAAAGGGTACCGACTACTGAGTGAATAAATACCACTGAACCCGATTATCATTGATAATAGTGATAATATGATGGATTGATTAGGTAATTAAGTGATCGATGTATTTGACTATTTATCATTTTATATGGTCGATACACCAACCTTGATTTACTACTTAATCTGCCTTGATTGGCTGACTTAATTCTTTGTCGGACAATTCATCACTTTAATCCTGAACAGAAGTCTTTGCTTCGCCTTTCTCGGACTATATAATATCAATGATTTCTCCCTTGTTTCACGTTTAAAGAGAGAGAGAGAAATAGGGTTTAACATCCACTCAACACAACTATGTCATTTCGGAACTAACATAATTGTTTTAATTTTATTTCAATAATTTGCTTGCGCGTAGGGGTCTTAGCAGTGGGAGGAAACCAGAGCTCACGTTTTAATCTCTTTGATGTCGACTGATAACACATAGAAATTAGTCATATATATATATGTGCACAGGATTCTGTCCGTCTATCGGTAAAATATACGCATACACCATACCGAACAAGACAATATATAATAAAAAAAATATCTGTCTGTTGAAGCCTCGATTTTGCCTCCTCTTAATTTGTCTGGGGTTTTTTTCAACAATTTGTAAGGTGCACCTATTTTTCATTTCATATAAATTTGAATATTTTGTTGACATGCAATTCTTAATTGTTGTTTGAAAACGCCTGCTTAAATAACAATAAATGCCCCCAAAGAAAATTTGAAATTCCATTTTGCTTTTGCTTTTTACACTATTTGTATACAAGGGAAGGCCATGTTGTCAGGCACTTCTGGTCAGATATTCACAAAATTCGAACTCAACCGTCAGTAATGGTGATATATTCTATGGCTTTTAAATTAGGTAAAAATTGTGACCTCTAGTGGGACCATAATCCAGGAAGTTACGATTTGATAGATGCCAAGACCGAAAGGAACCGAGATCTTTGGGATATATACAAAAGTTTCATGAAAATCGGATAGAAATTGTGATCTGTAAAATGTCCACAGACAAAATGTGAACAGACAAACAGACGGACAGGGGCGACAACAATATACATCCACATGAAAATGGGAAGTTCAGCTTTGCTATCGCGTTAACAAAGTGTGAACTATGTGTGAAGGTTAAGCAGCTGTTCACTTTGTTTTAAATTAAGCGGTTGAATCCGAACAGTGCAAACACTATATCACTCAGTATACCATACCTTGCAAGCTTCACAAATAAAGGCACCACAGTAAAAACCAGCTGCTTTATCATCACATACTGCACATACAGTTGAATTCTTTTCAAATTTAATCAAAGAATTTGGATGGAATTTGATTTTAGGTTTAACTTCTTCGATTGGAAATGATACACTATCTGGTGAAACAACAGATTCATTGATGTCAAGTTTCTCCACTTTAACATGTTCTTTAGTTTTTACACTAGAGGGTGAACAAACAGCAGAAATAACAGCATCAGGAGGAGAATTAACAATGCTAGGAGGAGAATCAACAGTCCTGGGAGGAGAGATACAGGGTTTTAGGGGAGCAGAAACACCTGTGGTTGTTGTTAACTTGTTATTGATTCGTCTATTAAGATGAGTGTTCTCAGCATAGTCATTGGTTGGAAAGTACTTTTTCTGAAATATGGAAAGTTCTGTGTATGTTGTTGGCAAGAGCAATAGGTCTTTTAGTCCTGAACATTCAGCACTATTCGAACTTCTGTCAGAACTTTCTGCAGTGCTATAGCTAGGTGAAAGGGATTTTGAGTCCCAACCACCTAATTTCATATTAATATCAAACACATTTGAAGTTTCATCTCGCTCATTTTCATCATTGACAGAAGTGATTGTATCTATTCTTTTACATCGTTTACTTTGAAGATAATGAATATCTGCATTTTGTATGCATACATCTGTAGCTGTGATGGGGGTATCTATTTTGGGTAAAGTAGGATTATATTCTTTAGCATGACCATAACCATGGGATTTAGGAACATTTTGTTCTACAAAATTACTGTGGTAGTTTGGATATGGGATCTGTCTCTGACCAACATCATTTGTAGATGGAGTTTTGTGAGAATAATAAGGATTAAATCTAATGCTATTATCTTTAGATGTAGATATTAATGAATGAATTGAATCCCGGTTATCCAGGTAATAAGGTGTCTTATCTGTATCAGGACTAGGTTGATTAAGTATCCATGAGGATGTGTCAGCCTGATTATTCAATTCAGCATCTGTGTCTGGAATTGGTCTGAAAGAATCTGAGTCCTGATAGTAAGAATTAGGATACTGAAAAATATTTGTATTGGTCTGTGCAACATGTTCTTGAGGAACTGAAAAGTTCCTAAATGAACCATGAGAACTTCCATACATGGAAGCTATGGTACTATCAATATATGATCTTGAATGGCTTTTTGATAGATCCAATGGTAAAGTAGTAGGACTCTTGAACTTGGAGCCATGACTCATATCTTCTTCACTTGTGGTGTTCGTCTCACTTCTTACATTTCTCTAGGTATACCAATGAATTAAGCTTCTACACTGAAGCTTTTACACTGTACATGAGTCTGACTTTCTGCATTTTCTAAAAAATAAAATTGAAACAAGTTGTATTAACAGTCAGACATGTTTCACATAAGTGCAAATAGAATAAAATCAGGTTTACCTCTCTTAAATTTATGTAGTGGCCAGGCTAATGAAGACTGGCATGTCAGGAAAATTTTGCCCAAACAACAGCACTAACGCTTACTCTTTTTATTTCGAATTCTTTTACTTGCACAGGATCTTGGTTTTACATCCCATCCAAACAGCTAGACAATGTTCCTTAACAGAACCTCTGTCCTGCACTATATTGACAGCAGAAAATCATGCCTGAAAATCAGTAGAAGCTGCCTTGGCCAACACTGAGACATTCTGGTTAGCTAACCATTGTCTTACTAACTGAACTACCGTGACTCCTGGATCTTTAAGACAATGTCTAAGGCCACATCCATTCAAAAAATATATCCTGGTTCTCAAGTTGATTAGAACACAGTAGTTATTTAAATGTTTAAAGATTAAACAGATTATCAAGATTAAGTCTTGTTTGTCAAGTATATTGTTGCTACATGTAGATACATGAACATACATGTACACTTAACACTACATGTTGTCAATACTTCAAAAACTATATTAGTACTGTATATTCATTTTTCATCATCTATTTTTGAAATATTATAGCTCTTCGTCTATTTCTTATTTGATGCATCTTTAATACAGCCTAAAAAGTTTCCTAAAACCCTAATTTTATTTATCTCCCATAAAATACTGACAATAAACCACCATGACTAGCATTATTAATCACATGGGAAAAGGATTTAATACAAAAGAACACATGATATGTAAACTTATCATTTTATTATTGGTGGAGATTATATAATAAGGTGTAGCTCTGGGGTTACAAGGCCATTGATGTGGAAGATGATATAATACATAGCCACTGACCTTTGTTTTTAATTTGATCATATTTTCTACCCATACATATGTATGCCATGAAACAGTTTGGGGATGAAACAAATCAAACTACTAGAATAACAATAAGAGTTGTCTTTCTTGCTTTTGTTCTTCCATTTATTATTCAAAAGTATTAAAAAGATAGGTTGCAGGGCAACAGCAGCTAAATCGTCAGGCAGTCAACAAGAGTTGTCGCATATTTTTACTTTTTTTCGGTAATGAATAGGCTATACTTGTTCGTCTCAAGGGCCATAACTCTGACAGTAATTATCAGAAATCGCTAGGCTTCTTTGTCTCATGACCTTAATCACTGTGTATAAATTTTAAAGTAAATCGGATATTAACTTTAGCTTCCGGCAACAGCAATATAGGGCTGTTTAATTTAACCCTTTTGTTATTGTAATAATAGCAAGCAGTTCAACTAGGAGTCTGGTATTATTCAGATTTGATGAAAAAAGGAAAGAAACTATGCATACCATCTAGAATCTAATACAGATATATATAAATATCCAGGTAATAGATTGTCGTCAAGATTCATCAAAAACTTTTCAGTTTGTGCAACCTGTACTACATGTAGGCCTACATGTATGTAGTTTAAGAAAAACGGTTAACTTTTGACATTGGTTGTGACTTGTCTAGTTTCATAAATGTCAATAATCTATGCAGTTTGTTTCATAAATGACTATGTATACATTATGTAAACAACACGAAAAACAACTGGCAAATACAAATAGTCCATGCTATATCTATTATATAAGCTTATTGAACCGAAAAACACCAGAAAACCAAAAATACCGGAAAAGACACTAAATACCGGAAAACACCCTCAAAAGGTAGCCCGCAGCCTAGTCCTCTGTGTTTTTCAGTATATAGTATAGGCATAGCCCTTTCATAAACTAGATGACCGATGTCAAAACTAAGCAGTTTTTCTTCAACTTCAGCACATGGTAGCACTAAGCATATTTTTTTATGAATCTTGACGCCATTTAACACTTTCTGGACGGCAGTCTATTATTAGATTCTAGTTAATTCACAATTGCAGTTTCTTTTCTTATTTCATCAAATCTGATAATACTGGTCCCTATAACAGTAATAACTGAGTTGTAGGCCTACATCTAACTTATCATTAAATAAACTTATTTATGCTGAAAAAACATGTAATTAATTGTTATAGATTGATAATAAAAACATGTATGTGTAAGTAACTGTGAATAAAATAATATAATGTATTAATATTATATTGGACATTAAATTTGTTTTAAAAAAAATAATTTCTATATGATGCAAGGTACAAATGTTTATTAAATTTAAAGTTAAAGGAGAAAATACATTGTGCAAGTGGTTTTTTTTTTCAAATTAGTTAATCAGCGAGCAATGGTCACAACAGGAAATAAGTGAATAAATATGTTAAAGCTACAAATTCAAATTTTTAAAATTTATTTTAAAAAAGCCTTAAAACAGATGGTTGGTATCCATTAATCAATCTTATAATTAACTCCATTAATTCGCTATATAGTATAGTTATTGACTATTGTCAGCTGAGCAATTGGAAAACATGTCAGGTTGGGAAATAATGCCCATGGTGTATATAATAGTGAGTTGATAACCTATTGAGCAAAGGACATAGAAATAATTTTGTTTTGACTTCCGTCCTTAAAAAATATGAAATTCTCGCTAAGCCTAAGATTAGTAAGATCAAAATATACGAAATTCATATTATAAATAAAGGCCACCCGATTAGACGGGTGCCAGTTAAATCGTCCACAAGCAAAGTCGTCCACAGACAAGTCGTACACACCCGTTGGTGAAGTCGTCCACACTCGTTGGTGGAGTCGTCCACAACTACTGGTGATGTCGTCCACAACTAAGAGTAAGACTCGTACACAACTATTGGTGATGTCGTCCACAAGAATAATCACCTATGTTTGTGTACTAGAGTTGTGTATTGTTGTATTATTGTATGATCTTTCTTTTCATGTTAGATTATGTTTGTATAATAAGAGTTAATCGTATTATGATCTTTCTTTTCATGTTAGATTGGCATTATGATTCGATTTGTTGTTCACCGATGTTTAGCATTTTTGATTGTTTGGTTAGTATTAACGATGTTTTTGTAATAAAGTTTATTCTGTTTTAAATGACGTTATGATTTTAACATATTTGATTAGTATTATCGATGTTTGTAATGAAATATGCTTGTATTGTTTGAGGCACATATCACCTGCTTTTCTAAAGATTCAGGAGAAATATGCCACAACAGAACTTCTTAAAGAATTTTTTGCTTATATACAGAGGACGTGGATGGATTCCTGGGACGTCGAGAATTGGTGTGTATTTCTGCAACCAATTCGCACCAATAACGACGTCGAGGGATGGCATCGCAGAATTAATCACAAGGCCGCACGAAACAACATCCAATTTTACCTGCTAATAAAACTTTTACATGATGAATCCAAGACGGCAGAATTGCAAGAGAGGCTGGTATCCGAAAATAAACTAAAGAGGCGACAGAGGAAGAAATATGAATCGACAGCGGGTAAAATCTTTAAAATATGGGAATTGTACGAACAGGGGGAAAAAAGTGTATCGGGCCTTTTGAAGGACGTGGGTCGTTTAGTGGCGGTATAGACATATTTTAAAGATTTTCCCGCTTTGTTATCTTAATGAATTTGTTAATGGATTTTTTATTTGTTGAATTTGTTAAATTTATTTATGAATTTGTTACTTATTGAGCTTGTTGTTTATTGAATTGTTAAACTGTATATGAATTTGTTATTTATTGAATAAAATGGATTACTGTGTTGTTTATTTGCTGGAGAAAAGGGTGACCAGACTATACTATTTAAGCACATTATGTGTCCCGAAAGTAAAATATGCCGTGTAGGCGACTACATCAACATATACAGAAATTATACGTGTGGACGACTCCACCAACGTATTATTATATCCACGAATTATACTAAGTCGTGTGGACGACTCCACCAACGTATTATTATATCAACAAATTATACTAAGTCGTGTGGACGACTCCACCAACGGGTGTGGACGACTCCACCAACGGGTGTGGACGACTTAACCAGGTTTTTCGTGTGTACGACTTTGCTTGTGGACGATTTGACTGGCATTCGATTAGACTATAAGAGCAATGATTAGAGGGTTGAAACATGTAATTTTAGGAAAAAATAGCCGCAGTTAAACGGTTTTCGGATGAAAAGACTGCTCGTAAAAACAAACACGGTCACTTTGTTTTAGTTTATTTTCCTAAAGTTCATTGACATCGTAACGATCGTTGTGATTGTGTACATTCTGACTGCTGACTGTTCTCGTCTTCGAGATTTCGTTCATCAGTCATTTCTGCAGTTTCTACTGACTTTATATTATACTGAAATAAAACAAGCTAAGTTGAACGTTTGCTTTACATACAGTTTGAAAAGGAAAAATATAATGTTGACCTGACACATTATGTAATTAAAATAAATCTATAAATTAAAAGCTTACCGCAGAAAAATTAAAAATTCTTTTCGTCTTCGATATGCTTCACTTCCGGTCTAATTATGAACATCCATTAGAGTAGTCTTCCTTTTATAATTTTATCCAATTAAAAGCTGTTTTGATAGAAAATCCGAAGAAGTCGTAAACATCCGGTTTGTACACGGCCGAAGATCTAAACATAGAACTAAATTAAACCAAACTCTTAAAATTGTTTCTTAAGTTGTTATCTAGGCCTAAATCAAAGAATCATATGTCAATAGAAGACGATGGCTGTTGTTGAAAAGGTCCAAGGAAAGTTAACCGAAGGGCTTGTTTTGGCTCGAACTCGAGCGCAAGATCTCGAAAGTGTCAGGAAACTGAATTGCTGGTAAGTTTTAACCCAAAATTCAACGGTAACCAGACCACTCAGACCAAAGACCACTCGGACCAAGACCACTCGGACCATAAAAAAGACCACTCTGACCAAGCTAAAAGACCACTCGGACCAAGCTAAATAATTATTATTTGGGACTCCGTTCCGTACTCGACATAAACGACAGTTGGGACTTTTAAGAATTTATGTAGAAATAGTAATAACTTATTGTGTGAACTATGATAACTAATAAACGGATTTCTTCGATTATGAACAAACTATTCAACTTTGGTTATCATAAACTGACCTGTGTGTTTGAAATCAACTCCGGTTAAATAAAATCCATTGCACAGTTAAATACCACATCTAATTAACTAGGTTCTCTCTTGAAAAATTAAGCTCGAGCTAACTTGACATCTAAAAATGGTGGGGAAACCCAAGGTGAAGGCTGTTACCATTCGGCAAACCTCGATAGATTCCGGTACTCTCCGTAACCTATATCTAGACTCGGATGTATGATAGTCATTGATATGTACCTACGACTATACATTTGCGATGCGGCTTATCCACTACCGATTTACTCTAACAGGAAAACGTTCCGCTTTTACAAAAAAGTCCCAAAATCTGGTTAAGCTGTCCACACCCGTTGGTGGAGTCGTCCACACGACTTAGTATAATGTCTGGACACATAATGTATTTGTAAATATTATAGTTTTTCTGCGTGGTCACCTTTTCTATCGGTAAATAAACAAAAAAGTAAATAATTTCTGGATATTGTAATACGTTTTTTGGAGTCGTTTACACGATGTATTTTTAATTAGTATAGTTTTTTTCTGCGTGGTCACCCTTTCTCCCGGCAAATAAACAACAAAGTAAATCATTTTATTCCATAAATAACAAATTCATTAACACATTCATAAACATATTTAGTTGTGGACGACATCACTAATAGTTGTTGACGACATCACCAATGCCTTGTGAACGACTCCAGCAACGGTTGTGGACGACTTCGCTTGTGGACGACTTGACTGGCACCCATCTCCTGGGGGCAACCTTGTTTATCCGGGTCCTTTAAAATAGTTCCAAAATGGCGGACTTCATCATACAGCCGAGTCTAGATATAGGGCACCGGAATCTGTCGAGGTTTGCCGAATGGGCTGTTACGTCACCGAACACAATTTGGCGACCTATTCGGCTAGCGAGCTATTCGACCAATCCAGCTGGCAACCTATTCATCAATTTATTTTACAAAGTTAAAGACTAGCCGACTTTTATCTTTGTCCAAGATGACTGACTGACTGACCTTTGAAAGGTCAGGCAGCTATAGTTCTATGGGTGATGTGACGTCCTAATGTTTACCAACATCTTTTTTATTGAAAAATCGGTCGATTAAATTTTAAAACCCAATATGAAGAATCATCCATTAATAATAAACGGTGTTCAGTAAAACAGGAAAATAATCCAAAAGTTTCAAAAGCAAACAGACTAAAAAGAAAACGTCAATTGATGTCTACACCGTACTACACGTGCTTTGTTGGTTCTTTGTTTACATTGAACGTAGTAATTTGAACTGGTACGGGCAGAATTATATCTTTTACCCATTTTACGCCTCCGCACACTATTTTCTGCACCTATTTACGCTAAATATGGAATATTTTTTATCCAGATATACTTAAAAAATGTTTTAGAATTTAATTTGTCGGAGGAAAAAAAGTTAATATTTTGTCGAATTAAGACCATAGATATCCTATAAAGACTAGATCGACCCGACGTCATCACTACATAATGACGTTATGGCAAGAGCGGCCGCCATATTGGACAAATGACTACCCGTGACAGCTGTTTGTTTACATTGCACGATTAAAAAGTTGATGGGCGTATTTTATCGTTTAAAATTCCAATCTTTGGATTACGCATGCTAATTTCAAGTTTTTTTAGGAAAAATAGAATTTTCTGGAATTCAGATGACATTTGATGTGGGAAATTTAAGATTATGGGCCGAAAAAAGCGACTAAATAACCACGATGGGTGGATTCAGGGCAAGGGTTTGGGTGATAAATCGATTTAACATCAAAAGTTTTATCATAAGTTCCATCATAAAATTAATAAAACAAGTCGACCTCTAGCTTTTATATATCAGTTATTAAATTTATTACGTCTGGTCCTAACCAGTGCCGGGGACCTCATCCTGCGATGTGATTGTTGGGGCCGAAGGTGTAAGTGGAGTGAATATATTTTGACTTGTCTAAATTGTCTCAGATGCACTGAAATTAATCCTAATTTAAAACAAAATTCCTGGATGAAAACACCCCAGAAACTCAAGGGGCGGAGTACATACTGGTACGATCCGCGGTCAGTACGACCCCCCCCCCCCAAGGTTAATCCGGCCCTGTTAGAGTATAATAATTAAATATACATTATGGAAGATTAGATAAAGAACTGGCCGTTCTCACTATAACTTAAGTAAAATAGTTAAAAACTAGATAATGTAAAGGGATTTTGCTGACAATTTCAATCAAATTGATACACCCTGAACCAAGAATTTAGCAATTGAATTTTAGGCCTAGCCTCGATCATTAAAGTTGGGTGAATAAAAAAACATAGTCTTGATTATCCCTTTTTGATTTAATCAGCAGCAACAGACCGTGATCCAGTCAGTATGCGATGACATCAAGAGTTGATTATGGTCTGGATAAGTTAATTAATGTCTAATTAATAATTTAGATAACATTTCAGGCCACATTGCGTGAGTTATAGCGGCCCCTGCCTGCCATAACTCCATACCTAGTTACGTAACTCCTAACTCCTAATTCATTCAATGCCCTTTAAAAAAAATTTCGTGTCCAAAAACCAGAGCATCGTCTAAGGATTTGGACGTGAGCGGCAATGTCGGGCAAAGCCAAACCAACAATGTCGGGCAAAGCCAAACCAACTAGCACCGTATGTGTGCGCGAACATCGGAGGTGCGAAACAGCCTCCCCCGAAAATTTGGAAAATTGACTCCCTTTGACTTCTGAGCACTTAAACAAAATTAATACACTATTAGTTTTGCCATTTTGTTAAACCATGGATTAATTAATCCAGGCTTGGCACATGGGAAATACCTTGTCAGCGATACTCGAAACTATCAACGCAGGACTGCTTGTTTTTGACACTAGTGAGAGTTCGTAATAATTTAGGATTTAAAAACATTTGTATGAGGTTTAACATTACCGTACATACTGCTGGATCGCCATATTGAACAGGTTGATGTGGTCAAATTTGTGGGACATAGTAACAGTATCTAAGGGGGCGGAGCTCAGCGGCGGTGCCAGCCGGTGCTGAATGGGGGGGGGGGGCTATGGTTGTCTGGGGGCTTTGCCCCCCAATTTTTTTTTTTAGCCACGCCCTTTTTGCTTAGGGAAACGCCCTTCTCCAGCTATAGGACACACCCGCTTTAGGTCGAGAAAAGCCCTTTCTAACATGTGATGTTGCACTTTTATATAATATAATGCACAAAAAAGCGATCCTACCCCCCCCCCCCCCCCCATAAATTTTATGTCATTTTTAGCATAATTTGGATGGCCATGATTTTCAAAGTGGCTCCGCCACTGGCGGAGCTTATCTGCAAATCTCGGAAGCATGAATTCGTTGGTAACCTATTCAGAATAATTCAAAGATCGCACAAACTCATCTATTTTTATCAACCAATAAAATCCATCGTACGGTCTTATCAAACGAAAGTAGAATATGTTGTTATTTTTTAAAGTGAAAATACGGTAATATTTCGAGTCAAAATTCGGTTCATCGTACAAAATTCTGAGCATCCAGCTATATATAATCTGAAAGGTAATTAAATAAGCTTTCTAAAAACTATTAGTAAAAGTTGGCACAATCATATTAAATGGGTGCGCTCTCATCCTAAACATTGTCATTTTTTTAATATTCTAAATTTGAAAAATTGGCTATGTTTAGGATGAGAGCGCATCCCTTTAACATGATTGTGCCAATATAATCTGGCTCTCTGATTGGTCAATCTCTCTACGGTGATTGACAGGTCTGAACGATGAATAGGTTGCCAGCTGGATTGGTCGAATAGCTCGCTAGCCGAATAGGTCGCCAAATTGTGTTCGGTGACGTAACAGCCTTCACCTTGGGTTTCCCCACCATTTTTAGATGTCAAGTTAGCTCGAGCTCAATTTTTCAAGAGAGAACCTAGTTAATTAGTTGTGGTATTTAACTGTGCAATGGATTTTATTTAACCGGAGTTGATTTCAAACACACAGGTCAGTTTATGATAACCAAAGTTGAATAGTTTGTTCATAATCGAAGAAATCCGTTTATTAGTTATCATAGTTCACACAATAATAAACTTATCTTTTTTCGTTTTAGATGATGGCCGAAAGACAGATTATGAATAATAATAAAGAAATGAAAACATTATTAGTTGTCTTTTATTTATATCAGTTGTCTGTTACTATTCAATTGATAAGATAAACACAAAAGAAAATATTTATTAACATGACTTACACGTGGTTCGTAAAAGGCCAAACCAATTTATAATACTTCAGTTTGAGTTGGGCTTTCGGTCATTTGATAATCATAGTTTCCCATAAAAACGAATAATATACTGATGAATTTATTTGAAAATGACATACACAAAAACAAGCCCCTAGAAATTGTCAGCGATAATCCGTAAGTTGTGCGTTGACGCATTCCTCGACAATGTGGTCGTACATGTAGATGGCAATACCAATCGATAAATCATAGTGCGTACAACAAAGCAAGGTTTTCTTTCTTAAGGAAAATATAAGAAATATATGAAGTTGCGATGATCACAGCGGGGTGATTAAAGCAGATAAACCGATAATCCTGATGTTATTGTAGTATGTGCTAAGAAACCTAGCGGTCTTTGGTGGATGAGGAAAAATGAGAGTTGTCAGTCATGCGTACTACTACAAAGCAGTTTTTTTTTCAGGAAAATATAAGAAATGGCAATGATCACAGCTGGATAATTAAAGCAGATTAACCGATAACCCTGATGTTATTGTAGTATGTGCAAAGAAACTTGGATGAGGAAAAATGCGAGTTGTCAGTCATGGAGAATGGCGATCGTGGGTTGATTGCAATTATCCCGTTTTACTCATTAGCAGTCATCGGTCATCAAACCCATTTACTATTTGAGACCCCCCCCCCCCCCCCGAAGTATTTTCATATTAAAACAAACATAATTTATTAAAACAACAATTTATCATAGGTCCGAGGAGTCATATTAAAACAAACACAAGTTTTGAGAACAATCCTAATTTATTAAAACAAACACATTATTAACACAATATTGATTGGTCCGAGTAGTCTTTAAAGGACCTAAGTCCGTAACTCAAAATCCTCCAAAATCTTCGACATCGAAAACACGAATTATTGGTCAATTTAAATCAACATTGATGATGTAAACTTACCAGGAAAAGATGAGCTTCTGATATCCGATATTTAAGATAAAATAATTTTTCTAACATTGGTACACGAATCGTGTACCATATTGCGCTCCGGTCCTAGTTTTATTGAGAGACTCGAGGGACGAGGCTAGACACATTGCACTGTATCACACTGCATATGTGGACTGGAATAACCAGGCGCTAAAAAAAAATGCACTGGGTTGAGACTGAATGGCTTGTTTCGCCGAACATAACTGATTTGAAATTGGAGTAAAACGGAAAGCATTTAATGTAAATCAGTTTATATACATTCATATTACAGTATTATATGAGTTTCGACCCACTTTTGTCAATTTCTGGATCCCAAATGTTAGCGATTTAGCTCCTTTAAGCTTGGTTTGGGTAGTCTTTTAGCTTGGTCCGAGTAGTCTTTTTGATTGGTCCGAGTAGTCTCTTTGTTTTGGACCGAGTGGTCTTGGTCCGAGTGGTCTTTGGTCCGAGTGGTCAGGTATTCAAATTCAACTAATCCGTATGGCTTGAATTTTGTTATGTCTGGATAGGGCTTTCAAAAAGCTTAACAATGACACCGAAATGAGCTTGAAAGACCCTATATTGATGGAGTTATGTCTAATGAATGTCATTTCGTAGTACTAGAAATGGTTACCGGGGCTAGGGTAATTTGGTCGCAAATATACTCTTTTTTCCACTGGTCGACTGGACCCTCTCCTCAGGACCTAGGATGGAAGCCTCCCCAATGAAGAATTGCTGGTTACTTCTGAAGTCTTCTGCCTTGAAACTCCAACCGCAGTAGTGGTTCATCCTACAGAGTTCCTTTGCACAAGTTTTTTAGTCAAATGACTACAAAAAGGTTATTTATTGGCATATAGCTCCCTTAATTTAGGGTGCTAGTCAAATCATCCACAAGCAAAGCCGTCCACACCCGTTGGTGGAGTCGTCCACAAGGCATTGGTGATGTAATCCACAACTATTGGTGATGTCATCCACAGACTCGTACACAATTTACTCTGTATATTATATACGTGTAGTTGAATCGCCAATGTTATTTGATTCAGATCGAACCACCTATGTATTTTTTAATAAAGTTAAACTTCACAATTAATACTTGACTCGAGTCGTACACAACTAATGGTTAAGTCGTCCACAACTAATACTTGAATCGTACACAATTTAAATGGAATAAAAATGTTTTACTCGTTGACTTTTTGTGATTACCGGTAACAAACAAGATTAGTTCCTCGCTGTATAATCGTATTGTTATTTAATTGCCGACATGATTTTAGATCAGTTCACCAATGTTTTTGTAATAAAATATATACATGTATTCGTATTGTTAGTTAGTTGGAATTATGTTTTTTATCTTTAGACAATATTTAATTGACTTGATATGAAATCTGAATATAAATTATTCGATGGATAAATGTTTGTGATAAGATTATTTTATGATGCCAGACATCGTTTATTTTAGAATACCATATTGCCATCTTAATCATTGCCAAAATACATCACGGGCAATGCCCAATAATTAAATAATCAACTATAAATAGCGCCCCTTTTAGATAAGACAGTCTGAAGTATAACATGTGTCGAAAATCTGGCTACGTGTAATTTTATTCTTTGATCTGTTACATCAAGGTACCAACCTGTCAATCACCGTAAAGAGATTGACCAATCAGAGAGCCCGATTATATTTAGTTGTAAATACAGGGCTGGCCACGAATAAAATGATGGCGAGCAGTCACGCAAATATAGGTTTGGGGAGCAAGGCGAGCAAAAAATATTGCTCACGCAAATCTTGTGAGCACACATTTTGTAACTTTGTTTCAATTTAAAATAAATTTCTTGCCTGGATACTTTTGTGAAATAAATAATCATAGTTTGTAAATATTTCTTTTTTCAATTCTTTATTTAGATAGTGATAGTATATGTGTGACCATCGCTTTCTGTTTTTCAATTGACAGTCATGTCATACTCTTCTTTAAAACCAATTTTCGTATGGATTTCTTCATCCCCACAACATAAATGTGGATAGGGCAATCAGGTTTCCTTTGGCCATTGTTATGCTTAGATTGAAAATGATACGACTTTTTTTCTTGTAAAATTTATACGACTGCACAATGTAATAAAAACCGAAGTTCTGATAAAATAAGAAATACTGATAAATATTAGTTTAAAACGTGTTCGTTCAGTGTGAATGCCAAAGCCATATGTAAACATTCTCTACTTTATACTCGATGATTTCTTCACCCCACGAGGCACGACATAAATGTGGATAGGGCAATCAAGTTTCCTTTGACCATTGTTACGCTCTTTTCTTGTAAAATTATTCGACTGCACAATGACAATGGAATAAAAACCGAAATTCTGATAAAAAAAAATACCGATAAATATAAGTTTAAAACGTGTTCGTTCAGCGTGAATGCCAAAGCCGCTTGTAAACATTCTCTACTTTAGACTCGATTTTCACGCGTTTATTACTGGTGTTCGTAGGAAAACCAGTCATGACGTTCTGGTCTACAGTGTATTTTTAGTAACACAACTGAGTTACTTCCTTCGTCAATCAAATTTAAGGAAAAAATGCCGCGCGCAGCTTGGTGAATCTGAGTTTGACAGACGAATTTATGACGTTATTGACATTGTTTTCGGCAATAAACTTGCCAATATTTTGATTTAATTTACAGGTTTTTCTTAAAATTCTGCGCAAGCAACGAACTGCTCGGGTAAATGTAGATTTACGCGAGCACAGCAATAGCGTGGGCAAGCCCTGAATTAGGCGAGGAAAATACTTTGTACAATATAATTTTTAGCGTAAATATGGACGGGATGGGAGAATGGAATTTCAGGGGGCATTACATGTCCGCCGCACAAGGAACATCATGCGCAGGTGTGAAGTTGTATTTTGATAATCAATTTACGGTACTACAGATATTTAAGAATCGGAATTCAACACCTCAACGGCGAAGTACTCATTTTAAACGCAAGTCTGATACTTCGATACTTATTTGGTGGAATTCACAAGGATATCAAGGGAGAACTAGCATTAAAAATTATCTATGCAGGACTGCTTGTTTTGACACTAGTGAGAGTTCATCAAAATTTAGGACTTAAAACATTTGTATGAGGTTTGACATTACGGTACAGACTGCTAGTCGCCATATTGAACAGGTTGATGTGATCAAACTTGTGGGACATAGAAACAGTATCTAAGGGGGCGGAGATTATCTTCAAATCTCGGAACCATGAAAATCAGGGCAATGCAGTTAGTGAAACCAACCTGCATAAAAAGCGCATAGGAAGAAGTTGGGACACTATTCATGATAAAAAAAAATAATTTAGAATGGGAATTAAATGAACTGGGGAAGAAAAGTGTTCTGTGACTATAGGGTGATTCGTTTAGTGTGTAATTTTTATGAAATTGTTATTGACTATTTACTGAATAAAGATATTTTTTGTTGAACTTTGTCTATGAATACTGTCTACATCAATGACATTACATAATGTCATGTGTTTGTTAAATCTGTTTATGAATTTGTTATTTATTGAATAAAATGGTTTACTTTGTTTTTTATTTGCCGAGAGAAAGAGTGACCATGCAGAAAAACTATACTAATTAAAAATACATTATGTGTCCTGAAAGTAAAACTATGTTGTGTGGACGACTACACCAATGTATTACTATATCCAGAAATTATACTAAGTCTTGTGGGAGACTCAACCAAAAATACATTATGAGTCTATCATCGGGGGTTTATGGACCTTGATTTGATCCAACCTTCGACGATGGGTTGTATGTTCAATCTAGTGGGGGTGTACAATTGAACATACAATAACTCAACAACTCACTTCTTCTTGGTATACTATTATATTCTGTACAATACTTAACAATGATAATATGTTACAATAATGATCCACAGGCTAGGTAATCTAATAAGGAACAGCATCTAAGAAGTAACTTATCAGAGACCTGCCCTATAGTATATCCTGTTACCTGCCTGTGGTCAACTGCCTAACATCTACAATGTTCCTCTAATATATCTAGAGGTTACTTAGTAACAATAAACAATATATAGATACAATAAACAATACATAGTAATTATATACATTTAAACTTAATAATATGTTATGGTTGTTAATGGGTAGTATTTAAGTGACATCCATTCATTCATTTACTATGTTGACTAATGTTCCTAGATGGATTATCTCATTACTACTATAGTCTCTAATCCCTTTCATAGCTGACATTGATAACTTAATTACTATAGATAATCCATCTTGGGAACCAAGTTAAGGTATTAGTCTAGTGGTTGAATGGCTCTTTAAATACTACCTGGTCATATATGGACTCCCCCTATTTAAGTGTCGACCCGACACTCAAGACATTGTTCTTAAGTTCTTCTCCTGATGTCATTCTGATGTTAGCTTGCTGTGAAACTATAGTATCCTAATATCCAATATTTAAGACATAATTAACATTTTATAATAAGTACCCTATATGTTGGGTGTCAATTTGTAATGAACAAATAAAAATATATCCTACAACACAGTGTGGCAGTAGTTAGCATAAGCTAATTAAAAAAAATGACAAAATAATAATTTAAACAAAACAGTGTTGAATGTATTAAGCAGGCATTAAGATTAACATTAAAATTGAACTGTTCATATATTTAGGTTCCTAAACAAATGAGCCATATGCCTTTAAATAAAACTGTACCGTGCTTCATAAATGCATATAATAACTTTCTCTATTTGGTTCAGCCCTACCCTGATCTTGTTTTGCATGTCAGACGAGGATTATTCTTCCAAATTCTGCTGCTATTTGATCATTTGACACTTGCTATGCACTTCTAAAATCTGCCTTGAAATTTAGAATTACACCTTATGATTATATATATATACATTGAATTATAATATAGTAAAGTATGAAACACTCAGATTGTGAATACATATTCAATCAAAAAAAAAACCTATGAATATTCATCATTGAACACCAGTAAAATAGGTGTGATGTATATTATCACAATAGCCTCCATGTCAGATAAATATAGCCTTCTCATAATTTTGGATTAATGTTCTCATCTAATGTATCTTTTACACACTCTGGTTTTGCTAGTAAGATTCCTACTTGCTAATAGGCAGTTTGTTGAAGGAAGGAGATCAATTTGTTTTACCAAAAAAATAACTTTGTTATAGTACTTATATAGCACTGATCGTCACCAATGATATATTAAGTATTTTTGTATGTTGAATCATTTGGTTAGCTAGGCCATTTGATTCTATATACCTCGATGTATGCCAATATATGATATGTTTTAAAATAAAAAATAAAAATATTTAGATCTCTTTCCTTATTTCAATCGCCTTTTACGATTCACAATTTAGCTTGCGGATGACGAATTCTTAGCCCCACGTCATCAGGGGTGAAATTGGGAAGAGATTAATTATTTCTCGCTTTCTTTGCCCTTTTCTTTACCAGTCCTTTTTGGGTTTTTGTGGCATGAAAATTTCGAATAAGATCTTGAGGCAAAAGATCCTGAACTATCCATTGGGGTCCTTTTACTTCCTTAAGTCGTGTCTTGTACCAAAATTGCCCTCTGTATTTTCTTGACTGCAGTATTTTGTCAATATGTTTATCTTCAAATTTTGTTTGTTGGATTTGTCTATTTTGTTTATTGTCATTATCAGTATTGTTATTAGTTTGTGCAGTTAGCTGACTGTTATTGTTATCATTATTTGAATTGGGGTGCAGTTGTGCATCAGCAGTTTGTGACAAATTTTGATTTATCTCCTCTGGATTTAGGTCTGTTTGCTGGTCTTCTGGTATCTCAGGTACATTGGTAGGGCGCCTTGCAGGATCAACGTAAGGCCTTAATCTGTCTGCATGAATGGGTGACTTGACGAGCTGGTGATCAGCGTTCCTTCTTAATTTATAGGTGTTGTTTTCAAAGTCATGACAGATATAATATGGTCCTACCCATTTACGTTGAAGTTTTCTGCAAAATCCTACCTGTACTTTAGTACAGTATAACCAAACCATTTGGTCCTTTTTAAAATTTGGTGGTGCAGCTTTTTTGTTGTGTTGTTTACTATATTTTTCTTGAGCCCTTTGAATGTTTTTACTTGCAATATCGTTCGCAGTTTTTAGATTTGTTTGGATCTGCTCAAAATATTGTTTCGCGTCCTTTTTAAGGTTGTTTTGTTGTAGTAGCTCAATATCAATTGGAAGTGTGGGCTCGCGACCGAATAACATATGGAAGGGACTCAAATTTGTAGATTCTGTAGCTGGTGTAGCTCTGTAAGCCATAAGGACTCCCGGAAGAATATCTGGCCAATCGGATTGATCTGGCCTGCAATAAGATCGGATTGCTGTCAGTATTGTTGAATTCATCATTTCACATGCTGCATTTGTTTGTGGGTGGTAACTTGATGTATTAAGTTTCTTAACGCCCAGAAGTTTACATACTTCGTTGATCAATTTGCTCATAAAATTCTGCCCTCTGTCTGTCAGAATCTCCTTCGGTGTCCCATAGCGGCATATTATTTCTGCAAAAAGTATTCTCGCAATCACTATGGCCTCTGTTGACTTCAAAGGAAATGCTTCGACCCATTTTGAATAGGGACATACAATCAATAGAATTGAATGATATCCGTCTTTTGTTGTCTTCAGTGGGCCTAAGACATCCATATGGATTCTGCTAAATGTGGTGCCAATGGGTAGTGGACGAAGTGTGGCTGGCTTTTTATGGTAGTATGGTTTTGACGTTTGACAGGTTTCACATGACCGGACATATTTTTCTATATCTGAATACATTTTTGGCCAGAAGTATTTTAATTGTATGGCTTTTTGTGTTCTGTCTTGGCCTTGGTGACCTAAGAAGTCATGGTAGTTCTTTAAAATATCATCTCTCATATCTTGAGGTATGCATAGTTGTTTTACCTCTCTTTCTATTTTGGTACCTTTCCCTCGTGGTGAATGAAGATGATACAGTATGCCATTTGTTAGTTGGTAAAAGCCTTGTTCAATTAGAATTCTTCTGGCCTTTATTTCATCTTCTGGGAGAATGTCATCTTTTAGAAATTTGATGAGGGGTTTTAGTAAAACATCCTCTGCCTGACGTTTCTGCATCTCTTCTGGCAATATTGTCAGTACTTCCTGTATGCTTTCTAAAGGTGCTTGTTGGAGATAAGCTTGTTCCGCTGCTACCAATATTTCGGCTGTTGACATGCTCTTAAACTGAATCTCCGCCTGATTCGTTGGTGCCTGCTGCAGTTGATCCCCTGTTATGGCTTCCTGACATATCTCTTGACCTCTTTTTACAGTTCTTTGATTGCTGATGTCTTCATCATCACTTTGAAAAGTTACATTTTGAACCGCTGCATCATAGGTTCTACGTGATAATGCATCAGCATTTGTGTGGTTCTTTCCCTTTTTATGTATGATTTGGAACTGGTACTCATTTAGTTTAAGGGACAATCTGTGTAGTCTACCAGATTTAAATTTCATGGACTTAACGTATGTCAGGGCTACATGATCTGTGTAAATTGTGAATTCTGTGTTGGCTAAATAAACATGAAATTGTTTGACACCTTCTATTATAGCTAAACATTCCTGTTCCGTGATATGCCATCGCTTTTCTCTGTCATTTAAGGCCCGTCCACCATATGCAATTACAACTTCCTTGCCCTCTTCATCATGTTGTCCTAATATAAATCCAATGGCATTGGAGCTTGCATCTGCATGCAACAAGAACTTCTTTTCAAAATTTGGGTATCTAAGTATTGGCGGTGATATCAAAGCCGTCTTTAACATTCTGAATGCCTCGTCTATTTCCGGTGTCCATTGAAATGCCACATCTTTCCGTAGCAATTGGTTGAGTGGTGCTGCTTTCTGTGCAAAGTTTTGAACAAACCGTCTGTAGTAGCTGCACAGTCCTATAAATGCTCTGACTTCACTGACATTCTTTGGTCGAGGAAATGTCTGTACTGCTTCGGTCTTTGTTTTGTCCACAGCAATACCAGTTTTTGAGATGATGTGACCTAAGTATAAAACCTTTTGAGCCGCAAAGTGACACTTGGAAGGTTTTAACTTAAGGTTTGCATCTCGAATCCTGCTGAAAATTATAGTTAGATGGTTCAAATGTTCTTCGAATGACCTGGACCAAACTATTATATCATCAACGTAAACTAGTGCTATCTTCCATGTCAGATCTCTCAGAACTTCTGTTAAAGTACGTTGAAAAGCACTCAGTGAGTTCGACAATCCAAAGGGTAGTCGATTGAACTCAAAAACACCTCTGTGACATGTAAACCCTGTTTTGTGCTTTGTGGCCGGGTCCAAGTTTACTTGCCAATACCCAGAAAACATATCTAATGTTGAAAAAATGTTAGCATGGGCCTCTCCAATGCAGTCGAACACATCTTCCATTCTGGGCAAGGGGAAATGGATTGGTTTGGTAACTGTGTTTAAGGCTCTGTAATCAATGGCAAACCGAAGATCACCGGATTTCTTTTTGATAAGAACCACTGGCGATAACCATTCAGATGTAGAAGGTTGAATTACATGATTTATTAACATTTCATCAATCATTTTCGACATTTCCTCTTTCATCTTTGGTGTTGCTCGATAGAACCTTTGTTTTATTGGTTTAGCATCTCCTGTGTCAATGGTATGATAGGAATCTTTTACATTGCATGAGCCTAATTCTGACATATCTTTTGCAAAGACATCCCTATTCTGACCAATTAGTGTCAATAGCTGCTGCTTTTGATGTTCCTTTAGATCTGCTTCACTTAAATCCACACCCAGAGATTTAGCTTTTTCAATGAATTGTTTGTTTGTGTCCGCAGTTTCCAATGACTCTTGCATGACATTGACATGTGGATTCTCATCAGTTAACTCATCTAGGATTTCATCTTCGCATACCCATGACAGCATCCCCATCACTTGTTTACTGTTTAGGTTCACATCATCATTGGTAGGGTTAAGCAGTTTGTATGAAGCTAAACCATTAGTGACATCTACTAAACATCTGGCACCCAGTACATAACATTTATTTATAAGTGTTTTATTTGCTTCAATGATGCCTATACCATTTTTTAATCCAACATTTTCGATAACCACAGGTACTATGGCTTCCGTTCTTTTTGGAATTTTTAGGTTGTCTTTTAATTTGACCAAATATTTTGTAACTGATGACTGTTTTTCTCCAAGTGGTACAACTGTCATTCCATTCTGAAGACTGAGTGTCTGTAAATCAAAATTTGTCACTGCCTTTTGTGTTTGTAAGAAGTCTACACCTAATATTAAGGAGTGAACATTGCTATCTAAAATAAGGAATTGTTGGTGCAGTGTTAGTCGCCCTATTCGTATTGGTAATGACACAATGCCATGTACCTTTGTTAGTGAACCTCCAACACCTCTAACATGTCCAGTCTCAGTTGGCTGTTGTTTATGTATGTCTTTCAGTCCACTATTGTCATATTGGTCTTTAGATATTATAGACACACTGGCCCCTGAGTCAACTAATGCTCTTATACATATTTTCCCTAACATTACTGTTATGGAACTATTTTGTTCTGCATTTAAAACATTTATTGATAAATCGATTATACTTTTTGGACTTTGTTTTATTTTGGACTTACTGCTTCCGTCACAATATTTATTTCTAATGAACTGCCTATTTTGTAATTCTGGATTATTTGGTTGTTTATAGTTGATATATTTTTGGCCTTTGTATGGACGTTTGTTATACTGTGTAACATAACTATGTTTGTTATTATATTTTTGAGGACGTTTCCTAGCACTACCATGGTTATTGTTATCTGATACATAAATGGGACACAAATCCATGTGTGAATTTTGAGAATAGCTATATTTCTGATATGATGAATTGCCACTATGATAATTGTAATCACACCTACCTTCTGCTGGCCTTGATTTGTATTCATTGTCCATATAATGTCTTGACATTTGTTCGTATTCACGGATGTTTTGATTCGACAGGGCATAATAGTTATTCACAACCTCCTTGAGTTTTGATTGTTCGTTTGGATGAAGTTCTAATTTTTCACTGTTATCTTCCTTTGCATAATAATTACATATACTTTCTGTAAATTTTGCACATTTTTCGACTTCCATTACCGTATGAGACTTGTCTTTATACGCAACCCATTTTTGTAATTCTGGATGAAGTCCTTTTCTCATAATTTCTGCTGTCCAATCCTCTGGAAAATAGTTGGATCTCATTAAAAGAAGTCTTTTCATTTCTGTAAGGTAATCCTCCACAGATTCTCCTGGTTGTTGTTTTCTCTGTGTGATTAGCCTAAACAGTTCTGCACCCTCGTCCACTTCTGTACAGTATTGTTCTTTAAAAGCACTTTTCACTGATTTATAGTCACTTGTTGTTTCTTCTGGCAGACATTTTAACCATATAGCGGCATTGTCTTTCATAGCTAATGTAAGGCCTGCTACTTTATATTTGTCTTCTTCCCATTTTTGAAGAACACAATAACTTTCAAATTTATCTAGCCATATAATAGGGTCCTTTTGTCCATAACCTGAGAATTTTTGTAAATATGTAGCATGGTTGTTACAACTCTCCATCACTCTTTGTTTAGTTGAAAAGAAGAAAATCAGTAAAATATCAGTTCTCTTTTCTAGGGTGTAGACATGAAGAAGTACACTCGCTTGGCTTGTGAGAAGTACCCGGCATCTCCACCATATATCATCGGGGGTTTATGGACCTTGATTTGATCCAACCTTCGACGATGGGTTGTATGTTCAATCTAGTGGGGGTGTACAATTGAACATACAATAACTCAACAACTCACTTCTTCTTGGTATACTATTATATTCTGTACAATACTTAACAATGATAATATGTTACAATAATGATCCACAGGCTAGGTAATCTAATAAGGAACAGCATCTAAGAAGTAACTTATCAGAGACCTGCCCTATAGTATATCCTGTTACCTGCCTGTGGTCAACTGCCTAACATCTACAATGTTCCTCTAATATATCTAGAGGTTACTTAGTAACAATAAACAATATATAGATACAATAAACAATACATAGTAATTATATACATTTAAACTTAATAATATGTTATGGTTGTTAATGGGTAGTATTTAAGTGACATCCATTCATTCATTTACTATGTTGACTAATGTTCCTAGATGGATTATCTCATTACTACTATAGTCTCTAATCCCTTTCATAGCTGACATTGATAACTTAATTACTATAGATAATCCATCTTGGGAACCAAGTTAAGGTATTAGTCTAGTGGTTGAATGGCTCTTTAAATACTACCTGGTCATAAGTCCCCAAAGTAAAACTATGTCGTGTGGACGACTACACCAACTTATTTCTATATCCAGAAATTATACTTAGTCGTGTGGACTTATTATATCCAGAATTTATACTTAGTCGTGTGGACAGCTCCACCAACAGGTGTGGACGACTTAACCAGATTTTTCGTGTGTACGACTTTGCTTGTGGACGACTTGACTGGCATTCTTAATTTACACATAAACTTACCCAAAACAGTACTGCACATAGCCAGGTTAAAGGACCTAAGTCCGTAACTCAAAATCCTCCCAAATCTTCGACATCGAAAACACGAATTATTGGTCAATTTAAATCAACATTAATGATGTAAACTTACCAGGAAAAGATGAGCTTCTGATATCCGATATTTAAGATAAAATAATTTGTCTAACTTTGGTACACGAATCGTGTACCATATTGCGCTCCGGTCCTAGTTTTTTTGAGAGACTCGAGGGACGAGGCTAAACACATTGCACTGTATCACACTGCATATGTGGACTGGAATAACCGGGCGCTAAAAAAAACGCACTGGGTTGAGACTGAATGGCTTGTTTCGCCGAACATAACTTATTTGAAATTGGAGTAAAACGGAAAGTATTTAATGTAAATCAGTTTATATACATTCATATTTCAGTATTATATGAGTTTCGACCCACCTTTGTCAATTTCTGGATCCCAAATGTTAGCGATTTAGCTCCTTTAACATATAATAAATCAATTCTCATTGAAATAAAGGTGAAGCATTACCGTATAATTATATGATTTGATGAAACCCAACTGCTACGCGGAAATTTAACTGGCGAGGTGTCATGGTGCTTGCGTAATATGTCAGTACAAGAAACATCGCTAAGCAAATGTAGAACGCATTAACAATTACCACAAAGAAAAACTGCTCAGTAACTATTTTACTTTAGTGGTCCAGTTTTCAATATTTGTCATAGAATTACCAAACTGTAATGGTATGTGTTGACAATTGTGCATTTGAGCCTATTTGAACTTGCGTAAGGAGACTTAAGACTGTATCAATTTTAACGTTTAATGTAAAAAGTATTTTTAATGTTTACGAAAATAATGCTTATTTCTTTATATATCTGCACTACATGTATGTTTATAAAAAAGTTGCTGATGAATTTATTAAAAATACCGGTAGGTCAATTCAAAACATGAAAGAAAGTATTTATTAACATGATACACATCGTTATTAAAAGGCTCCACCAAACAATAAAACATTGAGATGCACTTTGAGAAATGACAATGATCAAAGCAGGACAAATTGAGATATTTTTTCGTATTTCATTTTTACGATCTTTTTTTACAGAGTAATGAAATCCAAAAGCATTGCTAAATTTGTGACTTTTTTACTGTGACTTTTTTTCCGAGCACCGGTCTAACATGTATGTCTGAAGCCAATTCTTGACAGTGACTTCGAAAAGCCCCACTTATTTTAATTGTCATTTCTTCCCCTGAAAACAATTTCGTCTGCTTTTATGATTTTTTTTTTCAAATTGAAACAATTAATTGTGTCTGGATAGTTCAAGAAGAAAATGTCAAATGGAGAATTCAGTTTTGTTTATAAAATTTTATTTGACATTTTATACACATTGAAAGAGTTAAGTACCGGTAACAGTCACTATAAACCTCAGAATGCCATATTCGGCATTTCTGTCCAAACGAGGTAAAAAAATGCCTCTTTATCTGCAGTTCCAAAACAAGGTTTTTTAAATTGCCCTTTTTGGAACGAGGTATTTTGTTCAGAACGAAGCTTGGTAAAAATACCTTGTTTACTAAACGTGTTTTTTTTCCAAGATAGTTATTAGCGCTATCAGCGATTTGTAAAAATTAAAACTTATGTTATTTAATACGAAAAAAAACCAAGTCCAAACTATGATATTATAATCAGAGAAATAGAAAAGACAAGAATACAGGCCACAGGTGGTAAATGCCGCTCAAAGAAGAGGTGATTAATTTATTGCCCAACCAGGTTTAGGTGTTAAGTAACAACTGAGGACGACTGAGGTGTTGTGAAAGCTAAATTGGGGTCGTAAATTAATCATGGTAGCTGTGTGTTTTACACCTCAAACAAATAATCCATTCTTATTAATCAAAAAAAGTATTAAATTTCATCACATATTTCTAATACGCCAATTTTTTTTTTATATTGATTGTAAAAAAATAACTTGACTGTTTCTGCTGAAACCCTATAACATTGCACAAAATAAATCGGTAATTGTTCTTCCATAAGTATGTGTTATAGCTTATTGCTCTATGCAGTTACTAAATGCCTCTAAAAGATCAGAATAAAACCAGCTGTTATAAATATATCACACAAATTTTCAACTGTCTTAAACATGCATTATTCAAGAGCTAAATCTGCCTAGTGCAGGTCTTTATTTGGGCATGAAATGTTTTCTAAAGTATTAATTAGACATTAATTAACTGATCCAGGCCTTAATCAACTTTGGATGGCATCAGATTGCTCCGATATTAAATTAAACAGATTAAAACGTTTCAGTGGTAAATCAAATATGGCGGTTCCAGACGCTTTAAGTCTTAGCTTTGATCAACCAGGACCGTGGTTGAAATTATTGCACACATCGGCAAAATCTTCAAATGCCAATATCTTCGCTTGCAATAGAGTAATTTGAATGAAATTTTCAAATTATTCATTTTACATCACCTACTTTCGAACTATTATAGCAAGAATGGCTCGTTCTTATCTATATCTTGAATAATGTAACTTTAAGTATGTCTGAATCATAATCAAACTGAGTTCAATAGGTCGTCTTTGTTGAGTCCTAAATAATGCGGGACCTAAATGTTGTGCTACAGAACAATATTAGTATATTTATATTTTCATAAGATTTGGTCAATTTCATAAAATGGAAAACTATCACGAAAATATGAGACAAGAAGTTTTTCAAAATATTAAATTGACCATAAATCCCTAATCCCAATACTAGATTTCTATAGTAATCAATCCGGGTTTGAATAAGAAAATCATCCATGGATTTTATGATGCTCAGGATGCTGCTCGCTTTCAATTTCTATTTGACAGTGTTCAGTTAATGTTTTGGTATGTGTGTGTATATGAAAGGAAATTAAATTTAGGTTTAATGTCCCTCTGTTCTGCTCCGACTCTGCTAATGAGGACAGGGACAGGCATATGCCATACAGTGTAGTGTACTATGAGGTAGATTTTGTCTTGACACAAAACGACTAAACAGCTGTCCTTGTCAGGCCCTCCGCCCAACACCACTGACACAGGGATAAAGCATAATCATATTGTTATACGCAGTTAGCTATTGGTTGTTAGTCGGTTTATTGACCAGTCATAAAGCAGTGTTTAGTGGAATAAGTAAAGCTCTAATCAAATGAGACACTGTGGGGAGTATGAAAGATTAGTTAAGTCGTCCACATTATCAAGGCATTGGTTGACTCGTCCACGCGAAATAGTTTAATTTCATGATATAGAAATGTGTTGGTTTAGTCGTCCACACGACTTTTTTAATGTCAGGTACACAGAAAGTATTCATAATCAGTATAATATAGTGTATTGAGTGGTGCTCAATGATTTTCATTGTGTTTGAGTATAATTTTCTTTACATCAATTGGCATACTATCTCCAAGCTATCAAACTATGTGAAAGTCTGATTTTGTTTCAATTGACTGGTTGATATTGACTTATAATCTTTATCTCCTGGTTTTAATTGACAGCAAATAACAAATACCTTAAAATCAGTTGGAATAATCAGGAAAAACCATACAAATATTTCTGTGAGCGCCAGTAACAACCTTCTGAACCCAGTCCAATGATAGCATATTTTTCTTTGACAGTTTTTTATATGCACAATTATTATATACTTTGTTGTGTTAACAATAAACAGTACTGGTACTTATTTATAGAAAATACATGTAGACCATATTATTAACAAGACGTGTATAGGGATGTTACTTGTACCTGTACTCTCACCAAATTATTATCGATGTAGAATGTTGGATTTGTTTTTTTTGCAGGGCCTCAGATATAACTGATATAAGTATTATTAGAAAAATGCCGGATTTAGAAGTTTGCAGCTTAAGGTATTCTTAAATTTTATTTATTGTTTATCAATATAATTTGGTTGTGCTTCAAGAATTGCTGGCATAAACAGTTTTGAAAGAAAAGGAACGAGCCCTACATAAATCATTGGTCTCTTTTTTTTTAGATCGGTATTGCCTTGCAGCAGATTGTACTATGACCAAAAAATAGTCACAAGACTAAACACAGACCATGTACAAAACACCCCTAACCCTAGCGGGTAGCATAAATTACTCTTAATTAAGAGCCAAAGCATGTAAAAACCAAACTGGAACATAATCAGAAAGAGGGGTTGGGGTAAACGTTTATAAAATAAATTATACATTTGACCATAAAGTCTGTAATCGAATCAGGAAGATAAGAATTGTGTGACTAACCTCGTAAGTTTCCTCCATGCCCAAATTTTCCTCTCAATGTTTAAATACTCTCAGGTGCAAGCAAATTATTGAAATAAATATGTTAGCCCCAAAATAACCAAGTTTGTGGAGTATGGACTCAAACCCCATTTCTCTCTTTCTGTTAGATATTGCAAGTAGGTTCTATGGAATATACCTGGTAGTCTCTTTGTTGGTTTATCTTGGCAGGTCACATCAATCATGAAAATGTCAAGCTTTATGACCACATTATTTCTGTTTCATCTGCCCAATCAATGAACCCTGCGAATCAGTTTCTCGATTTTCGTTACATAGAGGTATATCAACATTCCTAGATGTTTTAATATTATCAAAGTCAGTTCGTGCAAATGTCTGTCTTTATTTACCCAGTTGGTGCAGAAAAATAATAATGAAAGAGAGAGAGAGAAATGGGGTTTAACGTCCAACCACGCAACTAGGTCATTTTGGGACTAACATATGGTTTAATTTTATTTCAATAATTTGCTTGTGCGTAGGGGTCTCTAGCATTGGGAGGAAACCGCAGTGCTCGGAGAAAACCCACGAGGTTGAGAAGGTGCACCTATCTCCATGTCACATACGCTCATACTAGGGTGGAAACCACAGCCGCAAGCCAGAGGTGACCGGACAGCTAGAGGTCGAAGCGTGGCACTCTAGACCACTAGGACAACCCAACCCCCCAAATAATAATGAAATGAGGTTTAATGTCTACTCCTAAATTTCCAGGTGTTCTTTTACATGCAAGTACAGGACCTTGTTTTTTTCATACCACGCGAATAACTATATGTTGTCCCTTGCCAGATCCTCCGCCCTGCACCACTGACAAGGGTGAAACATAGAAGAAAATCTAGATTAATGAGCCAACATCCTCACTGAGCCACTGTGGATCCCCAGAAAAAAAGTAGGATGCTCAACATAATTTCATTTCATTTTGTTTAAATTTTTGATATTAAAAGACAAAAGACATTTCTTCTTTAAAATTGTTTGCTATTCTAAAAGATTTTGTGTTGGTATATTTTGATATATTTTTAGTGGCAACAAAATAAGCACTTTAGAAGATTTTTCCCATTGTCTGAATCTACAAGAACTTTACATCCGGAAAAATAATCTAAATGAATTAACTGATATACACTGGTTAAAGAAGTTAGAAAAATTACGAGTGTTATGGTTATCAGACAATCCTTGTTCCACTGGGGATAACTACAGATTAAGTGTGTTAAAAACATTACCGAATATTCAGAAATTAGATAATATAGGTTAGTGCTAAAAATACAGAAATTAGATAATATAAGTTTATAGTGTTAAATATTAGATTATTTAGGTTAGTATTATATATACAGAAATTAGATAATATAAGGTAGTATTTTATTTAAAAGTATACAGAAATTAGATAATTTAGCTTTGAATTAAATATACAGAAATTAGATAATAAGTTAGTTTAAAATATAAGGAAACATTGCAGGTGTTGATTATGGTTGATAATTAATAATTTAGATAACATTTCAGGCCTAAAGAGAGGTCTGCAATGAGCAGATTTAGCCCCTGCATAATGTTTAAGAAGAAAATAAATGAAATAACGTTTACTATTATTTTTTGTACTTATAATAATAATGTTTTGATTTCATCAGTAGCTTTACTATCATAGAACTGCAAATTAAAATTTAACGAAAAAACATGATGGGGGGGGGGGGTAATTTTGAAATATTGCTAGGGGTAAACTGTGCAAAACAGAACAGGAACCCAGGAAATGCTGTCAACTCTTGTTTGATTTGAAACAAAAGTACCAAACTCATTAAAGGCATCACTGTATGCCAGGGAATACTCTACTACTAGTAGTAGTAGTTTAACAAAAACAAAAAGATCTAAAGAAAGCTTGTAGGTATGCAGAATGTCTAAGGAATATAAATCTTTAATGGTTTTCAATACCTCTAACATATACCTATCTTGTAGTCGTTACAGAAGATGAAATTAATCGTGCTTTAGAAGAGGGCAATGATGTACCTTTACCCGCCAAATATCCAACTGATTCTCCAGTTACCGAACCTGAATCTCAACTAATAGAGGAAACACCGGTCATTACAGAAAATCTTCAAAACCATAAAATATCAGACCCAGTTGCTTTAAGTTGGGACGAAACAAAGTAAGTTAACAAACTTGTTCTAATTTTGATATTGATCAACCCTCATCAATAAAATCAGAATTTCTGAAAACCCTGAGAATTTCTATATCCAATCATTTGGCATCACTACGAAAAGTTGTCCTTCAGGAAATACCATACCATGGATTATTCTTCCACTGAGGCTTGATGAGAAAACTTTAGAAATATCTGGTGCAAATAAACACAATTCTCAAGATAAAGATATTCTAGGGTCCTGTGTTCTCAGTGCCGTACCTAGGGATAAATTTCTGGGGGGGTATCCAAATGCCGATTTTACTGACGGGTCGATCAATAGAAAAAATGTGCTATTTTACATAGCTTTTTAAAAGCGGGTTAGATATAATGACTACACTTTCAAGGATTCTAATTCATATAAGATTTATTTAGAATTCAGAGCAGTTTTGGTGAATTTGGAAGTAGGAGCCCCCATTGGGATACTGTGCCCACTTGCCCCTCAGAGTCCTAGCCGCACATCGCAGGTCATTGGACTCACTCGTGTCTTTAATATCGCAGGAAACCAAATCCACTTCTGAGGACAAATCGTCCAATTGAAGATCAATTCTATATATATTTGTGAGTTTCTTTAAATCAGAGTCTGTTGCATCACATATGTTATCAGGTAACAAACACTGAAATGGGTCAATTAGACTACCTACGGACTCGGCCACATCATTGAATTCACGATAAAGCCTGTCGAGAACAGCCCGGATGTCTTTTCGGTAGAAAGCTTTCATGTGTATTTGGTTGGTCCATATATTTGGTCGATGCTTGGGTGACATTCGAAAAGTTCAGTAATGAAAGAAACACTGTAAGTCTGTAATACCGAAGAATCTGGTCGGTAAATCAGGATTCAAATATTTGCTATATAATTCTTGAAATTTACTGACTGACGGTTTCGAAATTTCTGTAATTTCTGTAACGAAACAGTGTAATACCGAAGAATCTGGTCGGTAAATCATGATTAAAATATTTGCTATATAACTCTTGAAATTTATCGACGATTTCAAAATTTCTGTAATAGAATTATAGAATTATAGAACACTGTAATACCGAAGAATCTGGTCGGTAAATCATGATACAAATATGTTATATAACTCTTAGAATTTACCGACTGACGGTTTCGAAATTTCTGTAACGAAACAGTGTAATACCGAAGAATCTGGTCGGTAAATCATGATAAAAACATTTGCTATATAACTTTTTACATTTACCGACTGACAGTTTCAATTTACCTACAAACACGAGAATTTACCGATTGAATGCAAAATAGTGGGGGGGTACCCCCGGACCCCCCCATACCCCCCCGGTAGTTACGCCTCTGTGTGTTCTAAGGGGTTACATGTGAAGGAAAGGAAAAGTGGTTCCCCTACACAATTCTTAAACTTGCATATGTACATATGTGCTTATTTCTTTATTTTTTTTCTATTTGGTAGTTGATATTCTTAAGTTCATTTTAAGTCAGTGACACTGTACTCTAAATAATTTAACCTGAATAGTGATCCTGTATTAAATAATAAAGTTACTATACTTCTATAATTAATATACTAGAATTATATGAGAAAATGTTTAATATACACTCTTACTTTTACAGTAAAATAAGGCAGGAACTAGGCTTGAAACCTCTTCCATACGAAAAAGTTTCTACAACTAAATCTGTCACAACTGGAATAACAAAAGCAAGGGTAAGTTGTTCTTCATTACTACTGGTCTTCCTAGTGGATTATATTCTTTAATATAATCTGGATGGCTGAATTGTTAGCACGTGCAAGCCTATCATTGAGTCAACTGGCATGGTTTTGAATCCCCGGTTGTACGTGACAAGGAGTAGGGTTGCCTGTCCAACCTTGTGGGATTTCTGTGGGTCCTCCGATTTCCTCCTAATACTAAAGACCCCTATATTATTGAAATAAAATTTAACCATATGTTAGTCCATAAATTACCTAGTTTGTGTCACATGGACGTTGAACCCCATTTCTCTCTCTCTCTCTTTAAATGAAAGTTTGTAGATGGCAAAAAACAATAAACCACCTCTCGCTTGCGGCTGTGGTTTCGAGCCCTGGTGTGAGCGTATGTGGCATGTAGATAGGGGCGCCTTCTCAACCTCGTGGGTTTTCTCCGGGCACTCTGGTTTCCTCTCACTGCGAATTATTGAAATAAAATGAAACCATATGTTAGTCCCGAAATGACTTAGTTGTGTTGAGAAGATTGCACATGTGTAGTCCACCTTAAAGTAAATTAAATTGTCAAGTTTCATTGATAAATAAGTGTTTAGTTATAACCTTTGTGGATCTGTATTTAAGTATTTTAGCAATATCCCTTAGTATTCACACACCAGGACATATTTTTTTGACTGGGTTGATGTAATAATTAGGAAAGAAGTGATGCTATTTTACCCACTTAGTTTGGGGGGTTGGATGGCCAAATTGTTAAGGCTTAGTCACACTAGTGGATTTATCCTGAGGTTTTATATCCATAAAAGGCTTAGTCACACTAGTGGATTTATCCTGAGGTTTTATATCCATAAGCTAAATCCTTTCATGTGAACGGGAAAATTTGTCATATAGGCTATAGCTTTTCTGACCTACGGACAAATCCTTAGGTTTAGAACTAGTCCTATTTTCGTAGGATTTGTACTGTGAATTGACCAATCAAAATGGCAGACGTCTAACTCAACCGGGCCGAGACAGATAATTTTTATTTTTTTTCAATCGCCAAAGCGTGCTGTGGTCTATTCAGTCCGAAGATTACCATAAACGAGAGAAAAGATAATCTTTGCAGTTTCCTTCATATTTACATTTCTGGTATTACTGATCACATGACCAAAACCTATAGGATTATACTTAATGTATGATCATAAAAACCCATAGGATTTATCCTTTAAGACGTTCGCTAGGATTTGTCTTAAAGGAAAAATCCACTAGTGTGACTCAGCCTTTAGCATGTGCGCGCTGTATCATAAAACCTGTCATAAAGTCAACTGGCATGGTTTCGAATCCCTGGTTGTACGTGACAACGAGTAGGGTCGCGGGTTTACTCTGGGTCCTCTGGTTTCCTCCCACTGCTAAAGACCCCTACGCACAAGCGAATTATTGAAATAAAATTAAACCATGTTAGTCCCGAAATGGCCTAGTTTGTGCTGAGTGGATGTTAAACCCCATTTCTCTCCACTTAGCTCATGAGATAAATAAATAGGAAAATCATAAATAGGAAATGAGTGATCATAAACGAGTCATACTTACTTGAACTGCATATTTATCAAGAGGACTAGCAAGGACTGTCAGGAATTTAAAAAAAAAAATTTTTGGTCATGGTGTGTTAATTGATATCTTTAATTTTAATTATTATATTTTCATTGCAGCATGCCAATATTTTACAAGCAACGCTACATCTTATAAAGGAACTTGATAAAGATAGTTTGGAAATTGTAGAAAATGCTGTAAAAACTAGACTTGAATCATTATGATGGATAATAGATAAAAGCCAAAGAATTTCATACATAACTTGTATTCTCAAAGGCAGAAAGATTTCATCTTATTAGCTGTATTGCTAATGGAAGTCTGTGTAAAATTATATACACATGCCTATTATAATTTGCTGTGATAATGTTTCTTTAGCCTATTACTTCTCTTTTAAAGAGATCTTACTACAAGAATTATTACTAAATTATAACATTCCACTGCATCATCATTTTTATACCCCCCCCCCCAAATATGGTGGTATGTTGTGGTCGACCCGTCTGTCCATCTGTTTGTCGGTCTGGCGTCCGCAATTATTGAGGATGCTCTAGAGGCTAAAGTTAATATTATTAAATTTATACACAGTGTTTAAGGTCATATGATGAAGAAGCCTATTGATTTTCAGCGATTTCCGATAATTGCTGTTAGAGTTATAGCCCTTGATCACTTCAAAAATTCTTGTGGATGCTCTAGAGGCCAAAGTTAATATCCGATTGACTCTAAATTTATATATACATGTACTATTTCAGGTCATGAGGCAAAGAACCCTATTGATTTTCAGGGTTATTATGGCCTGATTGACTTTAGATTGATACACAGAGTTCAAAGTCATGAAACGAACAAGTATATTGATTTTCAATGAATTTTGATATCTTTAACAGCTAAATCCAGGATATTAAATGTTTCATATACTGAACGTTAGCATGGTTCAAAACTAAACCCAAATAATTCTTATGATTTTCTGATAATTATTTGAGTTATTACTCTAAGTCTTAAGCAGATTTGTTTTTTATAAATGTTTCATTACCGACAATAGAAAATAATATGTGACAACTCCTGTCGACTGCTTAGCTGCTGTAGGTGTGTGTTTTGCGGCGTGGAAACCCATCTTTTGTTTGATAATGTGATTTTTTTTATACATAGAAGAAATATAAGGTGCCTTATGAAGTTGACAGGAATTTAACAAGGACATCACTTCAACCATTAGATTTGACAAGTATTTGTGAACATGCTTTTAGAAGCTCAAACATCACAGCCTGACAGCTATGTCTGTGTATTTTCAGAGGTGTAACATGTATTTAAATCTAAAATATAGTTTTACTGGTCACTTGTGTGGGAGTGTGTGTATTTTTATACTTTGGCATTCAGTACATCTTTTTGACAGAAAGTCACCCGTTGCAAAGTCCTATTAACCCTTTAAGGTTATGGGGAGTATTGTAAATGAGAACTTTTTTCCAACAATATTACTGGATCCAATAAGTAGCTTCTTAGGAGATATCGCTCAGTTACAGTAGATTATGAAAGTTATCACACACAAGCGATAGCTACTGTAGAAGGTGTTATTGGGTTTTAAATCATGTTATTGATTAAAACAACAACAATAGTATTTAATATCACATTTAAATTGTGATTTTTATAATCAGTAATAATCACTCACTAAATTTAATTGTTATTGATTGGAAACATCTGGGGTAGTTGTTAAGTTTAATAATATCGATATACCATATGTTCAATGTGAACATAAGTAAAATTTCTTAGAGGACATTAAACTGTGTATTATGTTCTTTTATTAAATGAGAACTTTTAAGATTACCAACTCAATTGTCTAATTTGTCCTACTAGAAACATCAATGCTGATTGCTTAATCAATTGCCTGACATCATAGGGTCAAAATCAACTCATATGACCCCTGACACAACCTCCCTCTACAACTGCAGGCTATCAATATCATAGAAAAACAAAATGAAATATAGATCTGTATTTTAATCAGATTAACTACAGATCAAACCTACCAATATAGAAAAATGTAGGCATTTGATTAGCTGTCATAATAATATTAAAGGTATCTTGAGAGTGAACAACTGATCAAAGATGCAATCTGTAAGAGCTTAATTTGCCTGGCTAATTATAATGCAGGTCTTTTTAGTTTCAAATGTTATATAAATAATTATTTAGACATTTGATCTCCTGACAAGCCCATAATCAACTGTCCAGAGCATTAGATGGCTCAGACATTGAATGAATTAGACCATACATGCCATATAATGATTGAAACTTCATTTATTATCATGGCAATGATACTTGACAATCAGTTAATCTTCAAACACTTGTAACTTTGCCCAGAAAAAAGGAGTTTGAAAATAACAACGCCCAGTTCTTTATAATACATCTTTTACTGGGATGAAAAAAACATCTTTTTTTTTTACTGATTCTGTATTAGTGTGAGTGAAAAGAACAAAAATCAAAATACCATTCCTTATTTATAGAATTTGTTTTATATATAAATTATTATTTGTATCATAAAAATAAATTGTATATAATTTGTATATAAATATGTTAAATCTACAAATTTATGACTTTCTTTTGATATATTGTCCGACAGACTGGACATAAGTTACGAATTTCTCCCATAGATAATTCCTCTAATGTCATCAGACAAGTCTCATGGAAAACATGTGAACACGACAGAAGCACTGTCTTTCGAGATTTGGCAAATGATTTTTTCTCTTCATGGTTTTTTTCACTATCCACACTTATTTTATTTTTTTTTAAGTCATCAGAATTTTGTTGCTTTATCACTTTCTGAATACATGAAAGCTCTTGTTTACACTGTTTTGATCTCTTGTGCCTAGAATTAATATTCCTGTCTTCATTCTTGCATTTTGGTTTATCCTGTACGCCTGCAGTTTCCATTTTATCTTCTACGTCTGCTAATGATTGTAGACATATTGGACAGTCCATTTCTTCTCTTTGAACAGCCTGGAGAAAACAATGGTGATAGAAAAGGGTATCAGTACGGGCATGTCACTATAATGATACTTTTGAAAATGAATACCATAATGGTAATTCAAAGAATTTTGCTTTAAAACACTGCATGATTTATACAATTTGTACAAGATGACTAAAACACAGATCCTATTTCGTTTTGTTTTTTTATATTTCAAAATTTCCTTTCACTACATTAGGATCTGGAAGAGTTGTTATATTACCCGCATTCTGCTTGATGTGAGCGATTAGCTAATGAAATAGTCTGTCATGGAGCATTCTTGGCGTGCGATGGGTAAACCTTAGAAACGTCAACACTGATAACTTAATCAATGTCTGACAACCCCCGACTTGACCTTCCAGTAAAACCGATCAAGAGTATAAATGAATGAAAGGAAATATAGATCTGTATTTTAATCAGATTGTAGTTTGACCATGTAAATCTATATTGATGTGTCTAAAGTCTAATTTTTTTTAGGGAGAAAGAGAGAGAGAAATGGGGTTTAACATCCACTTGACACAAACTTTTGGGACTTACATATGATTTATATTAATCTTATTTCAATAATTCACTTGCGCATAGTGGTCTTTAGCAGTAGGAGGAAATTGGTGGACCCGGAGAAAACCCACAAGGTTGGACAGGCGACCCCTCTCCTTGTCACGTACAACTGGGATTCAAAACCACACCAGTTGACTTAAATGACAAGCTTTATGATACAGGACGCACATGCTAACCATTCGGCCATCCAACCCCCCTTTGTTTTCTAGAACTAGATTGTTGGCACTGAACACCACAATAACAAGATCAAATGAAATTGGGTTTAATGATAGAAAGATCAAAATGGCTACTTTGTCTTAAAATGAAAATGCTCCTAATTATTATAATCACCTTTAGTTGTATTTGTTCCCATTCATCCTCAGATACAATATGAAACATAGCATCAAAATTTTTGAAGACATTTCTACTTGCTTGTAATGACTGATCTAATTCTCTCAAAAAATCATTGACTTGGAAATCACAGGACCTCACCATTCTGTCTGTTATACTTTGTAACTGGAAAACAAAACTCGATTATTGCTTACAAATTTTAAATTTGATGGGATTCTGTATTCTGCCATAATAAAGTCCTCTATTGTTTAAACTTAACTATCAGTGTATGGAAGGATAACGTTGCCAATATTTTTTCTTGTTCACGGTGCAAACTGCAAATGTCAGTAGTTCAAAATACGTATTTTAGTTTTACAATTTGCAATTTCCATTGCTCAACAATACCCATGTCAAGGTGTTAAGATACAGAATACACTTTTCAATAATACAAAATACAGTATAATAGTTCTTTTGCACATTACACTTCTGCATTTTGCATAATAGACAAATGCATAATATAACCTTGCATATAGTAGAATATATACTTTATTATGGGATCTAAGACGAACCTCATTTGAATACGGAAAAAAGTCTGGACTATGACAGGAATTAATGAAGTTAGCACACATATTCCTAGCTCCAATAAAAACCTTGATATAATTATCATTAAAATAATTGTTACCTTTATATTAGAAAACAACATTTGCAGATATATTGATGCAAAGTAATAAACGTAATAGACCCCCACCCCGGCATCTCTAAGAAAAAAAACTATAAGGCTGTTAATACATAGGGGTATACAGGCTTGGCGGTTAACACGGTAATCCTAGTACCTTATAGACGAGGGTCCAGGGGCCGCAATAACCTAAACCGAATTTCCAATATTTTAGTACATTTATGGTAATTTATCTCGAAAAGCCAACATAGGAGATTTCTCCAATTTTGCAGTCTTCTTGTTTATTTTAATTCCTTGATTCTGTGAAATAAGAACATTTTGCCGCCAAAGCTGGTTTCGGTGCGTTTTGATGCAGTGTCCATGTCCCCCTTTCCTGTGTGCTCAATTAGCCTAGTGTGCGATAAACAAGTATGTTTACGGTAATAGTATTTGGGGGGGGGGGGGCTATTACATAAAATATACTTTGTATTAAATATGCATTATGCAAGAGCTAAATCTGCCTTTTGCATGTAAATCTTTAGGCCTGAAATCTTATCTAAATTATCAATTAGACATTAATTAACTTATCCTGACCATAATCAACTCTCGATGTCAAGGCTAGTCTTTGATATCGACTTGATTGGGATCCTATATGCTGCTAACCTTCTTTGATAATTAAATCAAAACAGTGGATAATCGAGACTATGCTTTTTAACGTACTAATTTTAGTAGTGATGACCGAGGCTAGACGAAATGTACAAAGCTGATATCTCAATTCAGGGTAGATCAATTTGACTGAAATTTTCAACGAATTACCCTTACATTATCTATTTTAACTATTATAGTGAGAAATGTCAGCTCTTTATCTAAATCTTACATAATGTATCTTTAATATGTCTTAAAATGTTGTTTTCTAATATAAAGGTAACAATTATTTCGTGGACAGTGTTTTGCAGATGTGATTTAACATTAAATCTGAAATTTTGAGAAAACACCGAAACTAGAAGTCATTCAAATAAAAAAAACATCATGAAATATAATATAGGACAAGAATGTACTAAAATAATAGTTGAAATATTAAATAGTAACCATACAAACGCATGAAATGTGATTAGGTCATTTCTGTAACTTCTAACCAAAATAAACTGAATTTGCATAATTTCACCTGAAAATGATACAACAGATTAAGTAATTATTCACCCCTAACTCGAATTAAGAGTCTATTATTCCATTAAGGGGCCATCCATAAAGTACGTTCACTCAAAATGGGTAAAATTCAGACACCCCCTCCCCCCTTGTACGCTTTTGGCATACACCCCTCCCCCCTGTACGCAATCCCGGGAAAACAATCGTATAAATCAGGAGGAGTCAGATATATACTTAAACTAGTGTTTAACCCTGGGACTGGGAATCGCAAGTAAAAGCCATCTCGCGATGTGTTTGCGCATGTCAGAGTGTGTTGAATTCTTGGGCAGGTCAAAGGTCTATAATAATAATAATAATAATCTCGTCATTTTACAAGGGTAGCAAATTGACGTGTGGATCCACAGGTCGTCTTTTGTACTAAACAGATAGAGCATAACATAGCACTGACAAGGCAGTCTGAAACGAAGCAAAAGATGCCCCCCATCTCCAAAATTGCGTCAAACAGAGTTTGATTCATTCGTCACGTCATCCGAAGTTTGATTCATTCGTCTGAGCTAATTTCTGAGCCCGCGAATACCGTTGTGAAAACATCTATACTGATACATATACAATGACTATATAACAATAATATCAGGAAAGCAGCACGCGTCGAACGTACGTGAGGGAAGTGCGCACGTCCCGAAATTAGAGTTAAATATAAAAAAATCAAGCGTACGTACGTTTGTCAATGATCCCCCTCCCCCCCTGTATGCTTTTGGCGTGACCCCCCTCCCCCCCTTCAAGCGTACGTACTTTATAGATGGCCCCTAAGGCTATCAGTGTCTTTTCTTATTTTTTTGTCACCATCAAAGCCTGTATAAAACTGTGCTAGCACCAGGAATAATGTCCACAAAAATTAAATAGTGTGGTCAAATGTGGAAAACCCTCTTAAGTTTGAAGGAAATGGAGAAGGCATGACGTCATTTTACCATTATGACGATTGAAGCCAGTGACACCATTTTGTTAACTCAAAACATTTTAAGAATAATTTGTTGTGTGGAATTTGTTTTACACAGTGAAAAGCAACACATATTATATAAATAATAAATTATTAAGTTCTAATTAATCTAAAAAGTCTTATATAAGTACAACAGATGGTATAGATTTATGAAAATTAAATTTGATTACATAATGAAAGGCAACACATATACAGTTATAATAAAGAAGGTTTTGGCATTAATAATGTCTGCTCAAACCGAGTAGCCTATCCTTTACAACAGATTGTATAGATTTATGAAATGTTCAATACACATAATATATTTCATATCTAATAAAATGAAATGAATGATTGATATATTTATTAAAATACTGTGTTATTAGAATATTGTGTTATATTAAAGAAGATTTTGGCATTAAAAATGTCGACTCAAACCGAGTAGCCTATTCTATGAAATTTTCAATACACATAATATATTTCATATATCTAATAAAATGAAATGAATGATTGATATATTCATTTAAATACAAGAATATGGTTTTAGAGAAATTATATCTGCGGCTTTATTAGAAGCCTACTGGGTGGGTAAGCAGTATAGCGTAGGTGGTGCTGCAAAAACGAAAGAAACTGGAAATTGTTGATAACAATCGAATCCGGTGAGAATCCCAGCTAGGGTATAGGAATTTGTGTGACTATGTGCCCTCTGTTCCGAAAAAGTGCCCTCTCAATGTACGTACATGCACCATTGTTCAATACTCCTTGTTCGTTGGCTTTAGTCCTCAGTTGGACAGGAAACCAGTTAACGACCTATTGTATGGCGGGTATCCAATTTCCTCTGATTTCGATTTTAAAAGATTTGCAGTCTGCGACCATTAATTTATGATCATAATTCCACATTTACCCCCAGATTAAAATGGTGAGGGACGGACTTGGTAGCTCTATGGGCTCCGACCAACTGGTTTCGTCCCTCCGCCCCCAATCGTGATGAAGACTAACTGACATGACGAGAAATCAAAACTAATTTGATTGACCACCTGCACCTCACTCATACCGGTAGATCATTTTTCTCCTCAGATTGAGGCCATAATTTATTTTTCAGTGGATGCAAAGATGAATTTTAGTTATTTCCCAAAAAAATATGTCAAATTTGGTTTATTTAGGTCTGGCGGTCTGAAGCCAGGCATACTGTCAAAATAATTAGAGAGACGCTGTTTTGGGTAAACCAATATGGCATCGATGATTTCACTGAAATGACGCCATGCCGCCTTCACTTCATAAAAGCTTCTCACCACATGTACACAATGCCCCCACTACGCTCTTGGCACACACCCACAGGGGCCACTGACAATAACTCACGCCCTCTAAGCACCATACACATCATACCCCCCCCCCCTCTAACCTTTTTTCGCTCTTGGCGACATTTTATTTTTCACTTTTAAAAATTATTGCAAGGGCTAAAGCCCCCTTAGCCCCCCCGACTCCTGACCCATTGCGCCCGACAGCAACTTCCCCACCGCTCTCAACCACGTTGCTCGGCTGTTACAATGATTTCACACTGATTAGTAGATTCTTAGTCTGTTGAGCAGATACTGAGTCTCATATTAGGAGGGTTAGAAACAATATTGCATATCAATCGTCATGAATTCTTTAATTAAAGCATTTACTAAAATTATTTTTGGAAATTAGAGGGTTAGGATACATTTGCATAACACCGCTTAATAATGTCTAGGTTTTTATTTGTGCTAGGAATATGTGTGCTAACTTCATTAATTTCCATCATGATCCAGACTTTTTTCTGTAAATGCAAATGAGTTTCATCGTAGATCCCATATAAGGTATATGTACTACTATGCAAGGTTCCTATATGCATTTGTCTATTATGAAAAATGCAGAATGCAGAAGTGTAATGTGCAAAATAACTATTATACTGTATTTTGTATTATTTAAAACTGTATTCTGTATTTTAACACCGTGACATTATTGGTTTTGTTGAGCAATGGAAATTGCAAATTATAAATCTAAAATACGTATTTTGAACTACTGACAATTGCAGTTTGCACCGTGAACAATGAAATAATATTGGCAACGTTATCCTTCCATATTTGGTTGTAATCTGTAGCAATATTATGGCCCAGGAAATAATATTGGTTTAAAATTTTTCTATTAGATATGACACCATGTTATGCTAGTAAAATAGATGATATATTTATATATTAAAATGACCCATAGGTTAACAAAATAGAGACTGGCTAGTATGGCCATTTCCTGTTTACTTAACATAAACACAGCACATCCTCTCTTGTTTAGTAAACTACATGATGTAATGTACAGATAGCGCCACAATATATCTAGCTGATCAAATTAGAAAATAATTACTGTTAAGTTGCACAAAAAAGTAAATGTCCCAGTCCATCTCCATAAGGAAATCAGTATCTTTGTTGATCAGTTTCTCCATTTCCAAACCAGCGGCTGCCAGGCAGGATACGCCCACATTTTCGAGAGATGGATAGAGAACAAGCAAAACCGAAAGTGATTTTTCCTACAATCAAAGGCCATAATTCATTAAGTTACAATTTGATATGCGCAAATATCGAAAAGTATCAAGATATTTAGGTTATAAACACGCAATTTAAGTTTCATCAAAATCGAAATTAAAATTGTGACCTCTACAGGGTCCACAACCTTGAAATACCATTTTTAACAGTATTCGCGTACAAACAGCAGCCATTTTGTATTGTAATTTTGGTCCCAAAATCTAAACTCAACCTTCCTTAGCTTGTAACGGTGATATAATCAAACGATTTTTTAAATCGGCTAATAATTGTGATCTCCAGAGAGACCACAAGCTAAACAAAGGCGATTTTGCGTATAATCAGAAGCATTAATTCAGGAAGTTACGATCTGATATGCGCAAATATCAAAAGAAACCAAGATATATGGGTTATAACCATGCATTTCAAGTTTCATCAAAATTGAATTAAAATTGTGAACTCTACAGGGTCCACAACCTTGATATACCATTTTTTAACAGTATTCGCGTACGAACGGCGGCCATTTTGTATGGTAATTTTGGTCCAATTCCGAAATTCGAACTCACCCTTCTTTAGGGTGTAACGGTGATATAATCAAACGATTTTTTAAATCGGATAATAATTGTGACCTCTAGAGGAACCACAAGCTAAACAAAGGCGATTTTGCGTATAATCAGGGGCAATAATTCAGGACGTTACGATCCGATATGCGCAAATATCGAAAGGAACCAAGATCTTTGGGTTATATCCATGCATTTCAAGTTTCATCTAAATCAAATAAAAATTGTGACCTCTACAGGGTCCACAACATTGATATACCATTTTAAACAGTATTCGCGTACGATAGGCGGCCATTTTGTATGGCAATTTTGGTCTGATTTTTCCGAAATTTGTATTCGACCTTCCTTAGGGTGTAACGGTGATATATTCGAACGTTTTTTTAAATCGAATAATAATTGTGACCTCCAGAGGTACCACAAGCTAAAATAGGTGATTTTTCGGACAATCAGGGGCAATAATTCAGGAAATGACATTCTGATAGGCGCAAATATCGAAAGGAACCAAGATCGTAGGGTTATAAACATGAATGTAAAGTTTCATCAAAATCGGTTCAAAATTGTGACCTCTATCGGGTCCACAAGCTAAAAACATGATTTTTCGTACAATCAGGGGTCATAATCCATGAAGTTTTGATCCGATACATGCCAATTTCGAAAGCAGCCGAGATCTTTGGGGGATAAACCTATATTTCAAGTTTCGTCAAAATCGGGTAAGAATTGTGACCTGTAGAGAGTCCACAAACAATTGTGGACGGACGAACATTCGGACGGACGGACGGACAGGGGCGACGACATAATACGTCCACATGAAAATGTGGGCGTATAAAAAGGATACATGTCATCTTCATTTCTAAATAAGGCACATGGGCGTGGATTTAGGGGGGGGGGGGGGCTCACAACAGTAATTGATCGCCAATTTTTCCATATTATCATCATATTACCCCTAGTTACAGCTTTCATCGAAATAACACTGGTAAACTGTTCATAATTATTATTTTAGTTTGGTAATGAAAGGTTCCAGGGTTCGCCCGTCCCCCCCCCCCTCCAAAGGTTATGACAAATCCATTCCCTTGATAAGCCATGCCTACATTCATCATTTCTGGCATAATCTAACAAATAATAATTAATAAATCACTCATCCCAGAAATCAGCTC